>OY728150.1:13952500-16352500 GCA_963277665.1 Viscum album
GATATCTTGGAGATACCCTGGGATTTGAACAACTTCATTTCCCATTAGAGCCTGAACAAGCTCGAGTATGCTCCACTCCGGTGGCTTTCTTCTTTTATGATATTTCTTGCGGGACGGTAGAATGGAATTTTCTTCCTCAGTCAATTCCCTTCTCCTCCGGTGCACTATGCTATCCTTTTCAACGTCATTCTTTCTTTCTGGGAGGTCGGTCTCCCATCTCTTTGCACTCAATTACTTCTCTTACTCACCCTCGGCACACTTGTTATATCTCCTTCCTAACACCTAAATTCTAAGCCATCACTGTTTTGAAGATTCAGTCTTGTTTTCCAGGCTCTCCTCCCGGCTTGAAATCTCCTTGTCGCTTCCTTCTTTCTCATGGGTTCAGGCTTCAAGTACTTTCTAATCTTCAAATCCCTGAATAGCAGTTTAGTTTTTTTATCAAAATCTCTCTCTTAATATAAGATAAAAAAACTATTTCTTGCTTTCAGAACCTGTCCTGATCCGGAGGGTACTCTTTCAGGGAATGGAATGAGACTTGACTTCCCATTTCCTTATTCACTCTCAAAGCTTCAGGGTAAGAGGGGCATAGAGAATATCTGGTTCGAAAGCTGGGGCTATTCCGATTCAAGTTGTGAGCCAGAGCTTCTAATGGCTCACTAAACTCTCTTTATCCTAGGATGAGGCCTCTTTCTAATGCCCAACCAACCAAGAGCAGAAAATAGACTAGTGGAAAGAGAAAAATCTACCATTTCCCAGTCCTAGAGCTGGTGAAATTACACTTGATATGCCAACGAGACAATTCATTTTTTGAATTCCTTTTCTTCCCAAGAACTAGAGGGTCTAAGGGCAAGCGCTAATTCTTTTTCTCAAATAGACTTTCCTATCGAGGTGAGTAAGCTAGAGCTCCCTCATTTATTCCATTCTTCGTTCCTTCCTACTGGTAGGGGCATTTCCCTCAAATCAATCCTAAAATGGTATTGTATTGATAGTACGAGCATAAATAGTAGTTTCTGCCCATTAGTTTAGCTGATAGATACTATTAAATTAACCCATTTTTTAGTTCTTTCCGCAAGAAGAATGTAGACGCTATTTTCTGCACCAGTGCTTGATAGAAGAAAGAAAGTCCCATATTACCGAGTAGGACTTCTCTTCACCTTTTGTCTGGCCATGGTCAATCAAATTCGAAATCTTGTATTATAAAAAGGGTACTTATTTCTTCATTTACTCCTTGGATAGAGTGCTTCCTAAAACTATTACTGCAAACTTTATTTCAAAAGAAATAATTACAAGGGATTATAGATTTCTGTTTATAGAAGGAAGCCTTCAAAAGGAAGGAAAGACCAGTTACCAGCCTCTCTGACTCCGCTCCGATAGTCTTGGGTCAGTAGTAGGGCCTAGATTGTTAAGTAAGGCTTTTTATTTCTCTTCAGGACATAGCATAGTAGTCTTTAGTCAAGAGTTCTCAGTCCAATGGTTTAGAAGAAAAGCTTTTAAGCTATCCATTCTCCCTTCCTTTAAAGGGATTCAACATCATTCCTCTTCTAAAATGCTAAGCTCAGCCTATTGGTAAGTCAGATTGGTCTCGGAAATCCCCCTTCCCATAAAGGGGAAGTAGATACAAAACCTCCTTATGATATTTCTTTTACCTAGTTTCGTCTTCACTTGGAAAGACTGAGTTGAGATAAAGAATGAATTTGGTTCCCTGAGGAAGAGGACATTTAATCAACGGTTAGCTAGTCCCTTGAAATCGTTACAGAGATTCCCCACAAGCGGATAAATTAAGAAGAAATAATCCTCGCATCTATTCTCCCATGCATTAATTCTTTTAATGACTCAAGTTATGGGGTTCATATGGACACTCCTAGGCTCTTTTTCCCCTCTACGAGGCTATCCTAGTTCCGCTAACACAAGGAATTCCTCCTCTAAGAGCTTCTTCAATGGTATGGCATTTGGGCCTTAAAGAAGGACCTTGTTCGGATTTATTCATGAAAGTTGTTCTAGCATATCCCTATTCTATTACTATTGGATTAAGCACTTCAATAGGAATGAGACTAAATGATGTTGGTTACGTCGAGCATCTTCGTAAACCTATCCCTCCTGAAGGAAGATTTCCTTTCAACCTACCAGCACCGATTCGAACACCACTAATGGGAATGGACAAGACTGAGTCGACTGACATGATACATTACTTCAAAGGAGATAAATAACTGCTATTGTAGTAATACTTCTTCCCAAAAGGATGGAAAGCGCTATGTGTGGATTTACGAATCAGCGAATGTATAATAGAATAACCTAACAATCCCTTACTCTATTTTGGGATAAAGTATATAGTTCTATCCTCACTAACGAAAGTATCTTAGTAACTAGCATATGCTCTTCCGGTCGGGGGGGGGGGGGGGGAAGCCTAACTAAGAAGTATTCATCGCGGGCTATCCCCAAGCATTATTTCTCCCCCTTCCCTACGTTCAACCAGGTGCCAAGGTTGAAGCTGAATCCAAAGTTGAGTTTAAGGCTAAAGTGGGTGGGAGAGCATATGGACTAACATGTGGAATAACACACATGTTCACTCGGCTTTGAATCCAAAGGAGAAAGCCGACCATAAGTGATTGGAAGTAACTTAGGCTGACAAGACCATTCGACCGATAGGGAGATGTAGCTGGGGAGAGGAAGCAGGTCCACCTGTTGATTCTAAGAACTGAAAGGATGGGAAACTCCTTCTGAATACATAATTACATAAATTAGGTATATAATAAATATTTCTAAAAGAGGGTAGCTCCTTCTTTAATCAAATGCAATCACCCTTGGTATTTATCCTAGATCTTACACCTTGTAAGATCCATATCCACAACCATCTGATCTGGGATCTTCCATAGTCACATTCGAATGGTATCTTCAATAACTAGTAGGTCTAGTAGGTTCATAAATTGATATACTGGAGTTGGGATTCAGTCTAGACCCCCTGACCTTCCTTGGTAGGCTGGTACTGATATATATTGGAGGTTGTTTTCTTCTATACATAGAGCTTGCCCACCTGTCTGTTAGTTATGGCTCACTGGGTGGTTGACCACCGCTATTCTAGTGGTTCCAGATGAAGTCACATCACATGATTCCTATCCTTCCCAGCTGTTGGCCTGTTCTTTTGAATCATCAGAATAGTATTCATCAGTAGTCGTGGAAATCTGACAACAGTTCTGTGTCGAATCGGAATGAAGATCAGAGGCTAGGGCATGGCCAACTGCCTGATTGAAAGCAATCTATTTCACTGATAAGGATACAAAACATAGAGAATCTAACATTTCTCCCCCGTAGGAAAACTTCTTGAACATGTAGTTATTCTGACCTTTTAGATCAAGCGGGCAGAGATTAGAACGACTCGCTTCTCTTCCCTCTGCATGAAGGGCGGCTACCAATTAAGCTTATTACTAATTCCTTCCGTTCACTTCATTTCACTCGGCCATTTTTTCTTTTGCTTATAGACCTATGACTGCTCAGAAGAGAAAGAAGACTCAGAAGATGAGGAAGCGGAGCTAAGGAAAAAAATGTCACCTTTCTTTGCAAGGGGGATGATCGTGCACTGTACTCAATGCCCCATTGGTCTAGTACTATCATATCACTGGGGACACATATCAATATTGGACCTACCCAGGCTGATTGGCTTTCGGCCTTCAATATATATCAGTACCAGTCTTTGTATTTGTAATTACCTTTTTCCGGGTGCGGATTATCCCCCAGCTCTTCGGGATGGCTTCATTGCATTGATTTGGCAAACAGACCCTTGGAAAGGAGACAACATAACGGAAGGGGCGTTGGCCTGTTTATATCTATTAAGAATGAATCCCATCTTTATGATTTTCTCATGAAACCTCCCACTCTTATGCATACAGGGTAGGCTACTTTCACGCTTCGAAAGGAGGAAAACAGAAGTGGGATCAACTATTAAGGTCCTTATTTCGTACGCTCAGCAGCAACAAGGCACTGAAAGTGATTCCCACCTTCCCCAACTAGGGCTTTGACCAAACTACTTTCTGAATCATATGGGGCCCATTATATTCTAATAGTTGAGTTGGACGAGTCGTCTTTGGAAGATATGCATGTCAGCTGGTGTAGTGGTTTAGACAGTAGAACCAAAGGTGTAGGGGCTCGGAAGGGAGACTCGCAGAACCGTTTACGATTCTTAGCTCGATGATGACTTGGACTCGGAAGAATAGAGGATGAGACGGTGGGATCCCCACTTTGGAGCAAGAAATTTCTATAGAAAAGAATGTGATTGGGATTCAGACTCAGAAGTCGAGGCAGGAAGTGATCCATTGGACTCTTAGCAGGAGGGAGAATGTATATCTTTTCTGGACAGAAGCATACTAGTCGGAGTGGTTCCCTCCCCCTTTCTCCCAGCCTGGCCCCTTATTTTATCTTATCTAGAAACCATTTTATTATGATACAAAGAAGAAAGGCTGCTCTCATCATTCATATATAGGAGGGGCCGAATCTAGCATCGGTAGCTCACAGACAGAGCTCATACATTCCCTTCTGTATTTGGGAATATGAGAAGGATTACTATGTCTTATCGCTCTTTCCCGGGAAAGACTCAGCATTCAGGCGATGGTGTGGTATGGTGGCGTGAGGTTGCGAGAGCTTGTGTAGGACTCATCACATCCTGGGGTTGGAAAAACCACGGAATAGGGGACTGTCCCGCTTTCTCAGTCAAGATGATACAATCACTTTTTTATTTGTTTAGTCAAACAGGTAGAGCACTCAAAGCAGGATTGTGATAGCTTTTATAGGATACGAAATGAGACTCTTGAAATTGGACTTCACGGTGACAGGCCTTGGAAGAATGTACCGGCTTGAATTCACTTTAGGAGCACTATATATGAAGAGTACCTATCTGACCTTCCTTTTCACTGGATTCAGAACTAGCCTCTAAAGGGGAAAACATGGAGTCACCCCTCTCATCAGGGGATTATGCACTCCACGTTGAATCAAACAGTGCCTCTGGATAGACTAGATGGCAAGATAATAGTTTATTCTTTTGATCTAAAGTCGGCCACATACCCTATTAGTTCTCAAGAGATAACCGGACTTTATAGGTATTATAGCATATAAAGTCCTATCGATGATGGTTTTGCTTCTGGGGCTATTGAAACAACCCCTTCTAGCACCATCTTTGAGGACCCTTTTATTAAATAAAAAGAATGGGTCTCATTCATGGCTGGTCAACCTCTCGGATACTATTTTTCATGGCCTCTCTTCACTCTATCTCACCACGTGATGGTGTGGTATTGCGCTGAGAAAGTTCACCATGGTGTTTTATTCAATGATTATTCCATTCTAGGAGATGATGTAATCATCACTGATGAGAAGGTGGCGCACATCTATTCTGACATTTTGTCCAACATAGGGGTCACTATATCAACCCAAAAGTCGTTGATCTCTAAGACTGGGGGCGGGGAGTTTGCAAAGCGTTTCGGGGTTCGAGGGATGTCGGTGGACCTATGTCATGTGTCTACTCTGCTAAGGCTCTCATGAACTTATATAACCCCTATGGCCTGATGGCTATTGCTGAGAAGTACTCTATTCAGAGATTCTCTACA
Organism: Viscum album; assembly: GCA_963277665.1. NCBI lineage: Eukaryota > Viridiplantae > Streptophyta > Magnoliopsida > Santalales > Viscaceae > Viscum > Viscum album. The sequence continues at coordinate 13,958,092 of OY728150.1, forward strand.
ATATGCTGGGTCGGAGGGGCCAGTGACAAGGTACTCTCTAGGTTAGACCATTATAGGTAAAAAACTACGAAAGAGTTAGGTGGATGCATCTTGCTTCCCAATTCCAAAATATAGAATTTTGGTTAGGGAGGGGAGGACCTTTGAATCCCTATCTCTGAGGTTGAGGATGGTCATGAAAACCAAGGAGTGAGTCTTGACCCCAGAGGAATTCCACTTGACTGAGTCATCAAAAGACTTCCAGGAGTGGACCCTTCTTCGGGTTTGGGTTAAGCAGTGGTGAAGTTATACACATTGGTACTGGAAGGTAGCTATGTAACCTAAGGTGACCCTAACAGAATTATTTGAAGCACTTGTCCTTCGAACAAGCTAGAAAGATCGATGACGAATTGGTCCGATTTGGTTTCTCGTGGATAAGAGGTGGCATATGCTTCTGGTAGTGCTACAGAAGGCTAGGCCATCGAAAGAACTAGAAAGTCAACTATTGTCTCAACCCTTGATTGTTCTAGGACCGGCAATGTGACAATTTTCCCAGTGGGTAGATCACTCAGAGAGGTCGTGGTAGGCGAGATGATTTTTGTGGATCCATATGTGGAATGAACCTTTCCCTGGCCACTGTTGGTTCATTGGTGGTGAAGTTCTCAACATCCGAGATTTTGGTGATCTTGATGTGGGGGTCATCCAACGTGCCTTCTGATCAAGACTGTATGGCTGAAAGGATTCCCATTGTAGTCTGCTTGTCAACCTTGGGATAATTCCTTGGCTTGACTTCAACGGCAATCATATCCTTGATTCGGGAACTGGAGCGAGTGCAGATTGTTCTGATCATGCATGGGTGGATCCATGGAGAGATTTTAGATTTGAGAAGTCAGATCTTCAGGAAGCTGGAATCCTTCTTCTTCTGCAAACTCATCGCCCCATCCACTGACCGGGTAGGAAAGTCCCAGTATGTCTCTGAAGGGCCCTCCTTTCAAAAGTATCTGTTCATTGATAAGTGAAACGGTCGAGACCTCCGGAATTCACCTTCGTCCCAGGGCTTACGTTGATACCCTATGCTAAACAGAAAGTCATTTCTGTGAGCTTCGACTGGCTCATAAATGCCCTATTGTTTCTTTCCCAAACCGGTTGAAGTCCATGTTTCTCATGTATTTCCTCACAAGAGGGCTTTGCCAGATTTCCGACCTCAATCAAGACTTGCTTTCCCTCTTGGTCCACTGTGACCATTACTACTGTGCCGGGAGGTCCAATGAAAGGATCGGGGTCTTGAATTTCCTCGTCATCTGACAGGACATTCACCGCTCCGTCATCTGGGGGTTGTAACATTAGTTTATCCTGGTGATGACACCACTTCCTTCCCAACTCTTTGATAATCCAGCAAGTGCTGACACAGACTTCCAAGAGTACCTATCTTGAGTGAAAAACAATATTCAATGTAATGTCCTGGTTGTCCAAAATGATACGTACACCGTTGATCAGGATTGAAATTTCTGGGTGGCGGGTTTTGAATAGGCAGTGCTAGAACTGGCACAATCTTTCTCGCTTCTAGAAAATGGTTGTAAGTTTGTGCCATAGTAATGGCCAAAGTAGTAATTACTCGATTCCTTCTGACATTCTGTCTCTACTGATTGATCCGAGCCATTTCAGGCGGTGCAGGAGCGTTTTCCACAGGCTATGCTAGCTGTACTAGAGCTTGTTGAACAGGCGTTTGATTGTACGACAATGTGGGAAGGATGCAACATGCGACTCCTTTTTCTCAGGCTACTTTGCTACTATATTTTTGGCATTGGACGATGATTCCCCTCCGCTTTGGATGAAGTTGACTGATATGCAACCTTTCTTGACAGCAGTCTCGACCCTGTTGGATGAGTTGGGAAAAGTTTCTGGTGACATTGGCGCACATTTTATCAAAGTATACCCCTGTGAGAGTTTGTATGAACAGTTGGGGATATTCTGATGGGTGGATGTACTTGAATTTCATAATATTTCCATCTTAGAGTGCATTCCCGGAATGATTCCTTGGGCTTACGGATCATTCCCATGAGGACACAATGATCCACAATTAGTTCACAATTATGTCTATATTGTTCAAGAAACGCCCTAGATAATTCCGTCCTGGTGCGGATTTGCTGAATATTTAGAAGGGAAAACCATTGCAAAGCTCCTCCCTTGAGACTCCGCTGAAAGAGTTACATTGCATGCAGATCTTGCTATCAGTATCATGTCCACAAAGTGCCCCAACGTAAAGCCGGATATGCACAACAGGGTGACCCGTACCGTCGAATTGTTCAAATTCAGGGATTTTTCATTTTGATAGAAAGATAATTGTGTGAAATTCATCATACATTGAGAGCCCTTGAATGTTTTGAATAGGGCTTTGAATGGTTTTGGGACAAATCATCCTCTTTTTGTTTAGAGGAGGTGACATGCTCCCGACTTTCCTACACATTCGATCAAGTTCGACGCAGTTCTTCCCATTCTCATTCCCACTCCTATTCCTCACATTCCTAATATATTTCTCCTCCCTCTGAATTCCAATCCTCCTCTCTTCTTTCTGTAGGAGAAATCTCACTCAAAAAATTCTATGGTATGGGTATTATTATTGCACTATGATGAAATATTGTACTTAGTTCACCATGATTGATTGTGGGGGGGGGGGGGGTTAAATGTTTCCCAATTATTCACTCTGATTTCACTATTTTTGTTTTTCTCCCAAAAACATTTTGGGTGTGAATTCCATTTTGTGGTGCTGATAACATGAAAATTCACATCAAAAATGTATTTCCATACCCTTTATGGGTGGTTTACAATGATTTTTATTCATGGAACTAAAAATAACCAACAATTTCCATATTCATAATGTTTCTTGAACATTATTTTAAAAGGTCGGTTGTCATTAGGAGATGTCTCCAACAATGATTAGGGAATCAAATTGGTCGAGAGGGTGGAAATTCAGGAACATCTCACACTTTTTAGGGGAATTATTTTCTACTCTTGGACTCTATTGGCATGTTCATGCCAATTTCATCAACTATCCCCCAGAGTTTCCTCACACTACCAAGTACACCTGGACATTTTCCATATGGGAAATTGATGATCTTGGACCATATCCTCCTGCCATGGAAAGCAAATTCATTTATGTTCTCATAGTACCTGAATTATTTTCCAAATGTTCATAGGTTATACCCCTTAAATATGTTGGGGAAAGAATCATTTTTATCTCTATGAAAGCCAACATCATCACCAGATTTGGTGTCACACATACAATATTGATGGAAAAATGACATAAATATTTGTTATGTTGAATTAGACAAGCTATATCATGAGTATGGAATCAAGGAAAACCAGTCATCCCACTACTATGTAGCATCCCGTGGGCATATAGAGGCATTCAAATGATCTTGTCCAATATACACTAGAAGATGGTAGAAAAAGAAAATAATTCATGGTCGAATAATCTCATCCATCATCTGTGGGATTACCGTACCATGAATTGCACTTCCACTCAAGAAACCCAATATTCCTTAGTATACAGGATGAATGCGGGTATAACAATTGATGTTCGACTACCCCCACTCCGTGATTCCATTTTTTATCAACTTTTGATAAAAGAACAATCCCTAAAATGATTCGAAGAGTTGGAGTTACAAGAGAGAGAAAATATTTCACACTCTGCATGATTTGGAAGTCTACTAAACCAAATTTTATGGGCCATCCACAAAAAGGTTCTCCTTTGGTCCTTTCTTGAAGGAGAAATGGTGTTGGTTCTCATAACTCCAATGATAATCAGAAGGAAACCTCCAAAATTGGAGCTAAAATGGGAAGGTCCATATGTCATACATAAGGTCTACACCAACAAATCATGCACCTTAATTTAAATGAATGGACATCTCGCCACAAATCCAAACAATACGAGGTTCCTGATATAATAAGTTTTTTATTTATTTTAACATTATCATAGCTACATGATGTTAACCTGCATAGATCCATGTACGTCCATGTTGCATGAAGTTAAACTATTTAGAAACTTTGTCTTGATTGCACGATGTTAAACTGCATGATGAAGTGTCCTAACCACATGACATTAATCTGCGTGGATACAACATTCCCTTCCATTCACGTTGGGTGAAATTCATCCTTACCACAAGACGTTAAACTGCATGGCCAAATATTCCTAATCACAAGACATTAAAATGCATGGAATCTATCGTCCTAGCTACAAGAACATAAATTGTATAGGATCTATTATGTTCTAGTTAGTATTTCACCACACATGAATCAGGTATGTTCCAATAAAGGTGAAAATTCCCCATCCTTATCCATGGTCTTGATCGGAAGATGGAGCCATAGAACTACATGTGTCTTGATTCCTAGCCTCGTAGAATATGTAGTGACTCTTAGATCTTATGTCCGGGCCTATCCACCGACCAAAAAATACCATTTCCCTATACATACAAACCAGACCTATGTTGGGAGTTTATTCAAGAACTATGTGTGTCTTGACTCTTATCTATATAATATACTTAGTGAAGCCTATCCCAAGGTCAACCCCCACCCACCACAAAAATAAATGTCCCCTATCCTTTTGTATAGACCAGACCTATGCGAGGAGGTCTCGCTTTATAACTATGTGTGGCTTGATTCCTACCCTCTTCAAATATGAAGTGATGCCTAGATTATTCCTCGAGGTCCAGCTGCCACCAAATTAAAAAATCCCATTTCCACTGCCTATAGATCAAGCTATGCAGGGGAGTTACTTCTCAAAATATATGTGGCCTGATTCCCACACATTCATGATATGTAGTGATTCCCAGTTCATATATCCTAGCTCATATGCTACATAAAATAATAGATTCCCCCTCTCTATGCATGGTTCAGGACGGCACAGAGAACATCCATTTTATGAACTATGTGTGGCTTCATTCCTATCATCACAGGATACGTAGTGATGCCTGAATTCCACATCAGTGAGCCCAACCATCACCAGATCACTATTTCCATACAATCCATATAGGTCTAACATGTATATTGAAACTCATGGGACTTCATTTGGATTGATTCCCATCCAAAAAGGGTATGTAAGCAACAACTGGTTCTTAAACCTTTTATCTAGTTATGAAAAAATATTCAATGATAACAGTCCCCCATCCTCCACTATTCATCTCCCCCCACCTATGTGGTAGAATAATCCTTTTATATTCCTTGTTTCTCAATGTGTGACTCTCACATGGTCTAGGGGTTTTGGCAGAGGTTTCCTCATAGACATGTCAATTCACTATAGGCTTGAGACCTTGCCGCAAGTCATAAAACTGCATGGCCCGAGTCTTCATCATATGACGTTAAAATAATGATAACCAAGAAATATTTATTGTTTGAATCTTAGTATAAAAGGATACGTAGTGACACATAGATATATGAACCTGGGCCCAACTGTGAAAAATGGGAAGATAAAAATGTCCCCATCTTTTCCACAAAAATGGAATGTCATGTAGGATATTCCAAACCATGATTCCTAGAGCCAGGGTTTTTCAAAAGATCATCGTCGCTTCACACATAATTCATATCCTCATAGGGTATCCCATTATTCACAACTGGTCATGGTATGGCTATTTTCTGTGTACCCGGACATTCCCTTTTCATCCATCAAACTCCATAACTCAAGAAATTTCGAATCCGCACAAACATCCATGACCATCAAACATTGAAGTTTAGTATCTTGCAGACACCTTTCTTTGACTATGCACAAAATTCCATAGTGTATATTAATAAGTTGCCTAAAAAGGAATATCAACCAAAGAAAAATTGGTCCTCAAGAGAGACTTTTCCTACCTTCTTACCCCCAACTTCTCCCATGCCATGTATCATTCCACCTGAACTGAGGGTCCTAGGGATCATGGATTACACTTTCTTTCCCCCCTCACGTTTGGGGAATGCCAAAATATACCATCATGATTATCCCATACTTATTCATGACATTTCTCTATCATTTAGCCCCCACAAAAAGACATTAAACTATGTTTCCAATGTCTTTTCTGCAATACATAAAACTGCATGGACCTAGAACATCTATCTTATTCATGTCGAACCACCAATTTCCTCACCACATGATGTTAAACTCCATGGCCAAACAATGTTCTCACTTGAGAGGAAATTTCCACTGGCATCAATCACCTACAATTCTATGTCATAGAACTATGTTTGTCTTGAGACCTACCCTTATATGATATGTTGAGATTCATTGAATAACATCCTGGACCTGCCACCCTGAAATAAAAAACTTCCCTCTCCGTACATATGGGTAAGACCTATGCAGATTAAATTCTATAAGGTACTGTGTGTAAGTGTTATTCTTATCATCATATGAGATACATTGTGATACCTAGACCCTATGACCCAGATCTAGCTATGGAATGTGGACAAAAAATTCCTTTCTACATGAACACTATGTCAAAGCAGAAGTCTCCCAAACGGATGCTAATCACATGACAGTCTCAAGAATAATCACATGTCCCCATTTCACATAGAATTACCTAAGTCCATTCCACATAATTTTAAACTATGGGGAAATGGTACTAATAATATGACATTATACAGTATGATGAAGTGTCCTAGCTTCATGACGATAAACTGTACAATATCACCCAAAGTATAAAATACTCCTTTTTTGATTAGGATGTCACTAGTGGGCGAATTGAAACCCTTTCCACCCCTTATTTCCCACACCTTTCAATCCCTACATGATATTAGGGTTTTCGATAGAGGATTCACCAAAGATACATAGTGAATCAACCCATGATATGTGTTCCTAGCGGTATGACCTTAAAAGTCATGTTGTGCTTCTTTTCCCCAGGATAGATATCCCAATGTACTCATTGTACAACATTAAACTTCAAGGCACCCCAAATATAGCTAAAATGACCCTCCCCTATTTATGGATCATACATATGCAAGGAGTCTAATTCCTAGATTCCTGGATCCTTGAACACGAGTCCAGCTCCACCACCGGATTCAGAATTCTCCACCGTATATATGAGTCATATCTATGTAGGGTAATTCCAAACATTGTGGATAATCATAGCCTAAATGTTTGTACAATATCCAGAACCATCTAGTCCATTACCCAAACCCCACGTTTTGAGTGATTTGGGTCTTCATAATCATCCCTGGCCATCAGAACTCGAAGCATAGTGTCCTTCGCACACCTTTGTTTGACTATGCAAAAAATTCCTTCACATATATGCATAATATTCCCAAAAAAGTCCCATCAACCTAAGGAAAATTATTCATCTTGAGAGTATTTTCCTACTTTTATATTCACAACATCTTCCATGATCCCATTTCATTTCATCCAATCTAAACTCCCTTGAAACCACATCTTAAAGCATCATTCTTACTCACACATTGTATATATAGGAATAATTTGGCCTAATTATCCTCCAGTTATTTGGGTTGTAATATCAATGTCCTTCTCACATGACATTAAAACTGCACAATTCCTGATACCCAATTTCCATTCATAGGCCTCAATATGAAAAAAATAAATTCTTTTCCTGATCTTGTTCATTATATGAATCCACATAGGAATGTCCAATATGAGTCCCAACCAATGGGTAAATATCTTACACGAAATGAAAATTCCCCACACATATGTGTGAATCAGATATTCGAATGAGAAACCATTAAAATAACTATGTTTGGGATGATTCCAATCATCATAAGGATGTGTACTGACACCTGAGTCATATATATAGGGCCCATCCATGCAACTAAATCATCTATTCCTTTCATGCGTAAGGGTCAGACCAGTGTAAGGACCCCCCCCCCCCCCCCCACATGTGTGAAGAGAACGTCTTTACCTATTCCCATGAGATTTGGTCATGAAATACCACCCTTCATATTTAATAACCATATTTTGATGACCCATACTATATGCCCAAAAATATATGAATCCCCATAATCCTACATGTCCATGATAGATGGAAGTTTAGTATCTTGAATACACCTTTGTTTAACTATACACACAATGCCCCGACAGGTTTGCATAATTTTCCCAAAAAAATGGCCCATCAACTAAAGGAAAACTCATCCTTATGAGGGGATTTTCCTACTTCATTTGGCCCTATGACTTTTACGTCTTGTCTAATTCCTTGGTTTCACAAACCCCCCAGATTATAGTTTACATCCTTTTCCCCCTCTCATGCATGAATATGATGGAGCATTTCTTGACAAACTACTGCATAAGGGGTGATTCATTTACCACTCTTCTTGAATAAGGAATGGTGACTTTAAATCATGACTCTCAAATTTCTCAGGTGCACAATTTTAAAATACACAATGCTTTAGCCCCTCTTTACATAAATCAAATTTGTATGGGAGTGGTGTTCTCATTTAAAACCGATAAAAATTCCCATATCACATTAAGATGTCGTTCCATTAAAAGGTTGTCTATTGTTGTCCTAAAAACCCCAATCAAATCAAAATTTCCATAAATCTACCTGGCTATTAGAAATGGGAGGTTTGTGTCTTAATGACACCATTTTTCTGACTAATGTGAAAAATGCCTCGATGGCTCTACATAAGTTAACCAAAAAAAGGGACTGTCAACCAAAGGCAAACTCATCCTTGAGAGTGGCCTCTTCGATCATCATATTCCCCATGGATTCCATGAACCATTTCATATCCCACACCCATGAACCAGAAAGTCAGGGTTACAAAAAATCAATTATTCATGTCTGAAAGTTGTTGGGACGTCTTTAGTTAAGGAGGGTTAAATTAGGTCTATTTCCCTACAAATTTTGGTCTGAACTGTTCAACCTAAAACATCAGTATTGGTCAAAGATCATTGACCTAAAACATCAGTAATGATAGTCTGGTTCGAAAGACAGTAAACATAATATGAAAAAGAGACACAACACACACATGGATGAATACCTAAAAATGGAACCCTGGATAAAAGTCAAGTTACAGCTCACTAAATCTATATATTATATGGTTTAGGAAAAATATTCACCAATAAAAAGAATAAAGAGACACAACACTCGCCATAATTAAAACCCAAAATGGGAACCCTAAATAAAATTAGAGTTCAAGCTCACTAAATCTACATATTTTATGGTATAGGAAAAATATTGAGCAATCAAAAAATAAAGATACACAATTATTGTTAGGTAAAAACCTGCAATGAGAGGCCAAAGAAGAAGTCATGTTATTCCCGATGAGTCCACACAATAATGGGTTTAGGAAACAATTATTGTTATAATAGAAAATACATAGTTTTTAGGGTTTTCCAAATAAACCTAGAAATAGTAAAACTACGCTCGCTGAGTCTATAAGCTGAAGAAAAAATTAGAGCATGACTTAATTATTTCAAATTTGTTATCCCTAATTGGAATTCAAATTGACATCCTGCTGAAATTACTATTTAAATGTATTCAATTATGATTGATTGGAACTGCATGAAGAGATGAAGGAGAAGAAATGGACAGAAAATTGTTTTATTTTCATTAAAAGAAAACAAAATGGGCATCCACAACCAAGAGCCTCTCCAAGGGAGTAAATCATGATAATTAAAGGAGTTGTTCAGAAGATTTACCAAGTTGTATCAATGTTTAATTTGATTCTTCAATGACTTAGAGGATATTCAACAACATAGCAGTATAGACCTCTGTATCAGCCCGTAATACCTCCACCTACTTCTCTACATTAATTCAAACCTTTTCCCACTCGTCCAAAAGTTTCTTCCCCACATTAGTAGTGGTTGTCACACGGGATCATTCCTGTTTATGTCACTCTAGTTATTCCCTATATTTCTCCACCACATGATCATGCTGCTCTGCTAGAGACCTCTGCATCAAGAGTTCACTCTACAGCCTTCAAAATTCCCCAACCTACATGGAAACTTCATTTGTAAGGATTTTTCTAGAAGCAATAAGATGATCCATATATTCTATAGAGTAAATATGGGGCTTGAGAAATCCAGTTGTCCTTGTGGTCATGACCACCTGTTTCACTATGTTAGAAATCCCCTAATAACTAACCCCTCAAAACCCCAAGACTAAAAATAGTTGAGACAGTATGTGTAGATTCACTCGAATGTCCTTCATGGGTGTTTCAGAAATCAACCTCCAAATATTTTTCCACACTCTTTGATGGTCATGATGATATCTGGAAAATCCCTATTGATCAGTTTCAGAATCTCTCACTGGTGTTAGAACATATTCCATGATGTTTGTTACTAGATGAGGTCTACATTCAATGATTCTGGTGAATCTTGACCCCTCTGAATCTATGTCTTTGGTAGTTTCAATAAGATGTGGGGTTGAGGTACCAACCGTAGTCGCATGTTCCTTTAGCTTCCATTCTAAGATCAAGAGTGAGACAAGTGAACTCTCTTGATACGTGATGAAAAAATAAATACAGAAATTGTAGGTGGACTAAAAAACTAACCTTCAACTACTGGAGCATCAACACCTTCCACCTCCATTATTTCATTACCCCCGGTTGTGATAGTGTTGCATATTTAACATGTAATTGAGCATCAGGGACATGTTCGACTAGATTGGCATCCTCAAGAATATCACCCACAAAAATTGTTCCTACATGAATAACCTGTCTTAAAAAAGGCATGATGGCATGTTCGATGTTTCCAAGATCTAGGATCATTGACTCCCCTATGTTTGTGTCCCTCAGTATAGTTGGATCAAAATGCACAATTGGGGCATTTATTTATTAACACACAACCTCTAACAGGGTGGGGTTCTTCTGGTTTGGGGAAGTTAACATCTCAAGATTGGGAACCCTCTGATATCCTATGAAAATTGGGGATCCTTACCCAGTTCATATGGTGCTATCAGTGTTGTAACATCCTTCTCTCCAATGACAGGATCAACACATTCAGTTGCGGGATCAACTTCTTGGGACTCCCCCACTATTGGGGAAGTCATCTAATCTAGAATAAGATTTCCTTCAACCTCATCGGTTGGCCTGGTCTCCCTGTGATGTTTAGTAACAACCGCCAAAAGTATATCCTAAACATCAGACGAGGTACGACCTATGGACATCTGGTCAATGAATTCCTTGTTTCTTATTGGTTATGTTTCTATAGGTGTTCATAATAATTATCCAGTTAGATAGATGTTCATGGTATATCCACCAGATAAACATATATGGAAGTTAATTGTAATTCCTATCTGATTGTGTATTGATAGTTGATACCCCTAATTATGTTCTGTCCCCATGGGTATGGCTCCCTAATGGAAATATCATGTGGAACTATAGGAGGGAATTCCCCAATGGGATTCACAATAGCTGCCTCCATTCATTCAGTAGTTTCAGGAGAACCTTTCGCAGTAACCCCCACATTCAAAGGGGCATGTTCCTCGGCTCCACTACCACTGGGGGTGTACACTGGAGAAGGTACCATCTCCTGGGCCTCCTCCAAATCCTACAAGAGTAATGAATATGGTGAGGATCCTTACAAAAAGAAACATAGATTTTGGGATAGAGAATATGATTACATATTCTTCTATTTCATCCAAATTAGAGAATATCATCATCTCTACTAATCAATCATACCAATAATGCCTATCATTGGAAGAATGGAGAAACCATTCCATATTTTTTAGATATATGGATACTTAATCTAGATAATCATGAATAGAAATCCATGATGGTGAGATGGAAGCTCTAAATCCCAAAATATCAAAGTGTTCTTATTAAAGAAACTCCCAAATGAATTTGTTAGAAACATTCACCCTCATGTTATCCCAAGACTTCCAGGCCCTTGGAACGTCAGCCATAACTAGAATGGATAATGATCGAGGGTCATCCCGTGGAATTATAGTAGGTTCCACCCACCACAACTTCTTCCTTGGTGCCTCTAAAACACTGGAACCCCCAATGGATGGACACTTACGAGACTCTACGTGCAGAAGATAATTTCCCCAATTCCAGTATTAGGCGGAAAATTGGAAATATTTCCACCACCAAAGGAATCATTGTTATAATCCTCATTGATTTTGATACTTATCTTGGCCATAACTCAATGGGAATATTTACAAAGGCCCTATCGAGCACGAATCAGTGTCACATGTTCCTACAGATAAAGATCCCCCTTTCTAGGATCGTTGTCATAAGAGATGTCAGCAGCCACTGATACATTTCCAATTCCAGTAAGAGCAACATCAGTCCCCTAGAGAAATCACAACAATGTATGAGGGGATTGATCTCATAAAGATTGGATATTATTCAAAGTGTCCCATTTCCCCCAGGCCACTATAAAGGCAACATCAGTAGGGATGGACATCTAAGTATCGATGGCAGCATCGACCACCTCGAAAGACTAATAGGTCACACCACAACTCTCAGGACCTTCCATGGGGGTTCAGAACCAAGTGACATCTGAATAGATTTCCCTGTTCAGGAATACTCAGTAGTATCCTTTTGTTTACCCTTAGCCCTAGATGCCTTAGGGGTTGTAACAATGGGAACTGGATCATCTTGCTGGCCATTTGGCTATGATCGAACCCAAGCATCAGCTTAACCTCATGCGAGATAAAGTATAAAAACCCTTGAAATTGAGAGGCTTTATCTTTCACTATGTATCTTCTTGGTGAAAATTATCTACAATTTTCAGGCTATTATGCGATGCTTTTCATAGCGCGCACCATTGAGGTAAGGGGGACACAACATCTGTACATAGTTAAACCAATGGATAAATCTGCAAGGAACATATCCTTCATATATAAGTTCCCTATCAACACGGGGATACAAGATAAGATCAAATAAAGAAAAGAGGCAGCCTGAGTTAATAAATTCCTCTAATTCAACATACACTATTGTACCAGTAGCAGAATTTTATGGACTTTAAGTAAAGTGTTCGGGACTGTTGATTTGAGTCATCACTTCTCATTAAATCCTTTCATTCTTCTATTCCTTCTTATCATGTGTGGTCCATCCCCATGGAAAGACCCTGATAGTTCACTAATGATATGGATGAAGAACATAATTTGTAATTGGAAGGATATTGATAAATGTATAACCCCTATGTGGGATCCTATCCAGTCTTAGAGGACTTGGAAAGGCCCAACCACCCGATGAGGTGACCTCCCCTCACTGACCTAGCCTAGTAAACGGTATATTTTGGCCAATACCGGAATATCCAGGTTGATGATTTTTTCAATGTCCAGCTGAGCTTCCCTAACAATGGTTATGACTCTCATAATGAGAGAATCACATACTGGTAGAATACAACCACTCAAAATCATGGACAAGAAAGATGCGAACTGAAACAATTGATCGGCATCAGGAATAAGTTCCCATCCCCATTTGTGAAACCAACCCTCTTCCAAGATATTACTGTACAAACCTACTCAACTTATTGTATCCTTGGTTGGGAAGGACCTTGGTCTACATGCACCAGGATCATGATTTTCTTCTTAGAAAAGGAATTAGTCTAGTCAAGATAAGAGATGCCTTACATTGGAAAAAGAATACTATGCATTGAAATGGTTTTCACTTGGTAGATAAGTCTATTGATAAATAGAGAGTCGTCTCCTCATCATCATAGATGGATAAAGGGGGTAAAAAAATTTCATACATATCTCTGATGATAGGAACCTAGGAAATCAGTCTGATATCTCAAATTCTAATACCAACCTCCCTATAGACGGTATGAAAAGTGATAGCATCTAGACTCCATAGAATTAGAAGCGAAAAAATGAGGGCCAGTTTTCGATGAACATGGGTCTGGGACACCCAGATAGACTCGTACAACCCCATGGTATACAATTTATCCTAGAATTCTTCATGTTTCTAATGAACCTAGAAAGGCCACCCCCAATATAAACCAAAAAAACCTCAAGAACGAAGGTTGTGTCTTTGACGAACAACCATGCTGTTCATTTTTTTTGGCCCTCTGTGAAATGTTATGGTAGAAATGGGCCTTCTCATCTAGATTCAGTCATGCATCCTTCCAAGATTGATGGTCATGGTTCTATAAGGACCGAAAAACAGTGTCCTTCTGTATGAATCACCCTTTCAATAAAATATGCTCCATATGAATGGTGCTTTTGATTATCCAAGTAGTAGGTTGATCAACCAGATGCGGTTTCGGGATGGTTATATCAAACAATAGACCAAATAGGGAAATGGGTAGCCTGTCTGAAATTGGATACTCCCTCTGACCTAGGGTAAGCAGGTTCTCTATGGATCGGTGAAATGGGACGATATGAATCTTTTCATCAACATAGTCCATCATATTCAACCAACTTTCAATAGTGTCTGAAATGGGACCGACGGTGGCACCAACAACAATAGTAGCATTGGTAGAGGCCTGTGGTAGATCTGTTTTCTTCTTAAATCAAAATACCCAAAAGAAAGGTATGTACGACAAACAAATTGGGAAATGTATCAAAAAAATGTTAAAGGACATAATGTTGTCTGCATAGTAAAACCTGGAAATGGTACATGGAAGGTGATGACCCTGAACCGATAGTTTGCAGAAACAATCGAGGTGCCAGCCTGCGGGGTGTGGGCCAGTGAACCAAATTGTTAACAGAACAAAAAAGCCACATATTGAACCATTCTACGTGGAAATCCAAACTCACAGTTCAAAGATTCAATATCCCATTCATGTATTTTAAATTTATTTCATAGATGAACGAGAATATGATAGGTATTTAGTTCGTGGGATTAAAAGGTTAGTTCACGCATGCAGGCAATCGCAGAGAACGACTGTTCATGGAAGCCGGCGAGAAACAGAAAATCAAGAGCATAGAGTTTGCAGAGAAAAGTGGTAAATGAAAAATTACCCAAGCCCCCAATATATAGGCATGGTACCCCTATAGTTCCACCTTTATACCACAAACTAGTTAAATTTAGGACTACTTTCTATATCAGAATAGACTTCTCTTCAACCCAATCAGAACTCATTCTAATATGGGAAATTTTTTGGGTCTAGAAAACATTGAAAAGGTAAAAAAATACTCCCAAAAAATTGAAAAAGGATAAAAATATATTTTTTACTAATTGTTTGAAAAAAAATATCGATGATTCCCAATTTTGGCTAAGGGGAGGAGAGGATCCACGAACTAAAAGTCCTTCACGGACCACCACATCACATGGCGGCCCTCGACCTTGCAGAATATCCAAAAACCAAGTGGTTTGCGGAACACAAATGATGGCATAGAGAACCCAAAAATTGTGCCGTTGATGAAAGGGAGGTAGAGAAATTATCGCTCATGTGTTGTGTTCCCTGCAAACTGTGTTGTCGGCATAATTGGGACAAAAAAAAATACGATTTACATACATCCCTGGCGAATGACGTCATGGGAAGAATAGAGGAAAATAAATTCTCCCTTGAAGACCATCCCGGTGAACTAAAACTGTTTTCATGTGAGGGGAATCTAGTGGTGTCCTGTGAACAATATGAAGTCATTCACAGAACAGAGGTAGTGATTTCTACCATTGAAAACTGCAACCACGTGTGCTTCTATTGACCGAGTTTTCTACAGTCCAGGTGATTTCTCTCTGGACTTCTGCAATTGTGTCGTGCGACCCATTGATCTATATTCCATAATACTCTATAAAAGGATATAAAGGGACCTAATGAAATGGATCGATCCAGAGAGAGTTCTAAGGACAGAGATATGGGAGACATGAGGAGAACATATTTTAGAGATTCGGAGGCACATAAGAAAAAAATACCACACAGATGAACTTTTATTAAGATTTCCTAAAGGTATAGCTTGTCACATACCATAAAATAAGGAAACATAACATTAATTGGCGAAAAAGAAACCTAATTTTTAGACAGCGAACCTAATTGGAGAACCGTGAAACATATCATGGTGGTTCATGATCTTCCCACGAATTGTAGTATGATTGCACCTTATTCAATATGTTATCCCGAATAACGCATAGCTTTGAAGAAGAAAACATACCGCATGTATCATCTCGCTACGCATATGGCATCTATCACTGCATAACACCATGCTATGATGAAAAGACCCGGGGCCGAATACCACCATAGTACGCAAACTGCTTCCAGGTCCGCCTACCACTTTGGTACCCAGATAGCCTATCCACCCATATAACAACAAGCTATGTGAGGGATACATCATCCTGCATGGAAAAATGGTATGATGAATGGGGTAACTTTGGTTGTTCCACCCTCCATCTTAGATCATTTCCTTCCATTTATGTTGCCTCATCCATAGTCCTTCCATGAACCAATCCAACGACAATAGGCCAAAGCCTCTTCCAAAGTCATGATAAACATATGTTAAAACTATTGGGTGTATCAATTCACCCTTCTAAGTTTACATGCCCATGGTAAGAGGAGTCAGGTGGTTAATCCCCAAAATTGTGTGGACACCCATATTGTCCATAATTTTACATTCCTATGGTAACATGGGTTCTAAC
Organism: Viscum album; assembly: GCA_963277665.1. NCBI lineage: Eukaryota > Viridiplantae > Streptophyta > Magnoliopsida > Santalales > Viscaceae > Viscum > Viscum album. Next base: position 13,974,508 of record OY728150.1, read on the forward strand.
TTTAGGATACTAAGGTGAAACTCCACATTCTTGGGATGAAGGGTAATCACTGGCATTTACCTTCGATAAGGGTAACAAATATCAGAGGGAAATCACCTTTCTTTTCCCTTTTAAAATAATAAAAACTCCTCCCCTTTCACAAAATGAATTTTAGGGCACTCCCACAAAGGTAAGACCCTAGATTTCCTGTGCTCCTCTCTGCCTCCAACTAGTGTGTACCTAGGTTGGTTAATCTGACTATCAAGTGTACAAAAAAAGTAGGAAACATGAACAGTCAAATCCCTTCATTCTCCCTTTCGGTGCCAGTACCATCTATCAGCAAATGATGTGGGATGTGTGATCCTCAAATACACTACCTCCTATTGTTTCTCACACCATGAATGACTCATATGATCCTAGAGGTTGGTGATGATCATGACATCTACATAACCCCAAAGCATGGGCATCCTCCTAGGTGTAATCCCCAAATGTATTTAACTATGAAAAATCTAATTCTTGTCCTAAATAGTATATGTTGGAAGCCTCTCTAAGGCTATAGCTCAAAGGGGATCCTTATTAAGGGTTAACCCCAATCATGAACACCAATTCATCAAGGCCTCCATTAAGGTCTATATCCCAACTCTGTCTCAAAAAGGGACTTCTCCACTGATGTAATCCCCGCATCATGCCCCATTTATGGTCTTCCTAGCGGGTATACATCCTCACTCAAAAAGAACAATAAGGATATTGATTCCCAACCAACTGGGATACGTAGGAAGCCTCCCTATGGTCTAAACTCAACACCCATATCACCCTATTGTTTTTTGTTCCATATCCCCTCTAGGGTCATATCCACCTAGGTGGCCGTATTTCTCATTGACATCCTGGAAGATTTAGCATAAGACTCACACCAAAACATAACTAGGAACCTTTCCCCTAGACTTATTTTCCGTATAATGTTAAACTGCATGGATGGTTCCTTGTCACACAACCCTAAAAGGTGGTGTTCTTAGTTAAACCTCACCGAACAACGTGGGCTTTGATTCCAATCACAAGGATGCGTAGGAATCCTATCTTATAGGTTCGACCCCAACATAAGAATAATTCTCATCCCTCTTGGATGATGATAAAATCCAGACTACCTCATCACATGTCTTAAGCTAGCGTTGTCTCAGTAATTACTAACTCAGGTATATCCATGATTGATCTTGAGACCCAATAGTAATCCACAGACACATTCTTGGGAACGAACCAAGGATTCATAAACATAAAAACATTTCTTAAATCTATAAGAGAGTCCCAGAATAGCCAATAATTTTCCCCAAAAGGGTGTGATGATCCTGACCACCCATCCTCTCGACCAATGGATTCCTTAAGTGTTGTTGGCCAAATCAACATCCAATGAGTGTCTACCTTTGGAAAGCATATCCACGAATCGTGGATAAAAGGATCGATGGGTGTTTTTGGAACCATGAATAAAACTATTGGAGACCATATGAGGACATCATACCTGACATGGGCCGATTTCACAAACAATTAACCCCTGTAATTGCCTACCAAGACCATTCTACCATGGAACCTATTTCAGAACATAAGAAGGACACACTGCTCAGTCCCCATGGGACCATCGCAGTCAATCAATGGGGTACGACACGAATTGGGTCAAAACAGTGGTAAATAGTTTTACGAACATCATGATAAAAAATTAGTATATTTGTGATACTATATAATCATGTTTTTATGTATACAAATATTTTAATGATGTTTTAAGAAGAAATAAAATTGAAATAGATTGTTAAGATCTATACTTATTCCAAAGGATACCTTCTTTAGATGACTCCATAAGACATTATGGATTCATCTTATGCGGGGGGAAATATTGAGGATGAGGGTAACGATTATAGGAACAATTTTGATAAATTCATGGTAGATATAGAAGCCTCAAATTTTCTGAATAATGGATGGGGATATTTTGGAAATTTAGAAGTGAGGGGAAGGACACACATTGAATTTCTAGAGAGATTTCAATTGTATATGGTCACTTTCATTAGAATGTGGCTAAAAAGGGAAAAATATTCAAAAAAATTAATATTACAATTTTTTTGGAAATAATTCCTTTTTCTAATGCTTTCCCCCCACTTAACACAGATAAGCTTGTTTTTACCTTAACCGTAATAATAACATTTTACTATTTTCATATTAACTATGGAAAAAATTAAGTTGAAACTATTACAAATTTTTAATTATTCTTATTAAAATATTCATATTATCGTACCTGATTAAGATTCTATATGTGGAATATTTGAATTTTCAATTTGTGTGCAAACCACAACGAAAATGTGATTCTGTAAAATGAATTTTAAAGTATAAAATCTAATTTACTTCTATTCCTTTCATTTCCAAAATAATAAATTTATTTTCTAAATATTATAAATATTTTATAATTTATAAATTTCATCAAAAATATTAATAAATAGAGACTAAACAATTTATTGATATAAATACACATTGACCTTAGAAAAACATTTTTTAGAAAAATGTTCTTTTAAACCAAAAAATTAAACTATATACATATAATATATATTGATGATTCATATATAATTAATTATTTTATTCCAAATTAATGGATAGTTTGGTTAAATTAAAATGGAATTCAAAAAATAACGTACATTTACTTGAAAACAATTGATAATTTTTAAAAAAGTTCAATATTTTTTACTATTAAATAAAAAATAAATCCTATTATAAAAATACTAAAAATTCACCCAAAGTTAGTATCGATATGATGATTTGAAAAATTATATTAATTACAAAATATGAAACTTTAAAAAATGTAATAAATTACTTATACACCCTATATGAAAAAATGAGATAAAACCATTTTTTGGGAAAATGTTATTTTTGATGTGAAAAATAACTTTACTGTAAAATACATAATTTTTTTATAATACATTAATCGATACATATGAATTAATAAAATAATTATAAATATTATTCATAATGTGGTTATTAATACTCATGCCTTATTATTTATCATTTATATTATAATAGTTTACTACATCATGGTTCATATTGACTCATCGTTGTATATAAATAAATATATCAAATACATTAAGTTTTATTTAATGGAAATACATAAAAACATTTGGGGTTAGATTTTACCCCCATAAAAATAAAATTTTCCCTTGAAATTTAATCACTCGACTAAAACAATTTACGATATCTTTGAGTAATTGCATCATCGGGTTCCCGTGTAGTTTCCTCACAAGATTGATTCCTCTAAAGAACATTATCTTAGTGAGTAGTATTGTTTTGTAGAAATTTATCACTATACTTAAATGGTTCTACTTTTTTATATTTACAAAAAGTATTATGACCATTTTTTATAGCCCATTGTGTAACATCCCAGGTACTTATAAAATATTTTTTTTTTCATTCTAAAATTACATAGTTAAATTAATTATATATGTATAATGAAATAAGTGGTATTTATTGAAATTAAGGAATATATTCTAATTGAATATTAACCTCACCTACGAAAGTATAAATAAAATTAATGAATCTTATATGTGAAAATATTATATATTTATATCATGGAATAAGTAAATAAAAGTTTGTAAAATAATAAATAAAGTGTTAGCATTTGGTGAACCATAAATTTTTATCTACCATTTTATAATTAATATAATGAATTAAAATAAAATAAATTAGTATCTTTTGACTTAAGATTATAAGATAATTTTATTAGACCATAATTAATTTTTCAGTGTAAAAAAATCACTTATAATTTTAAAATCTATAATTTTTTAATAAATGATGACTTTAATTAAAAATTAAATTTATTATATTTGTATTTTGTTTCATAAAATGTAGTTAATATTTCAATTATACATTTCAAATAAGGGTTTGGGATAAATACTGGTATTTTTCTACTATAGTTGAATTTTTTGTGAATAAAGAAATATGGTAATTTATAGTATTTAACAAATACATGAATTATTGAGTCATAGATGATATATGAATGATGAAATATTATAATATAAAACTATCCCTCATTTTTTTAATATTTTTAGATAAAATTCTCAAACTCTTCAATTTCTTGAGCCAAAATAGTAAACTAATGAATAAAATAATAAAAAAACCACCCCTCTCCACCACTATAAATACCACACCTCACGACCTATTCTCTTCCCACCTTCAAATACTTGATTCTTGTCCAAATTATACCCTTTAATCTTACAAATCCTTTTCCCCACGTCAATGACTTTCTGGACTCACCAAAATTCCAAAACCAAGTTCTTTGAGGAGGTTCTCAAGGAGAAGATGTTCAACAGCAAAAATCCTATTTCATTTTATTTTTTTTAATTTTAATTATTTTATTATTCTATCCTTACCTATCCTATACAAAGTGACATGATAAATCGAATATCTTATATATATTTTAATTTTATTTTATTAATGTAATATTCATTATCAAAAATCATTTATTCTACTCTTATTATAGAAAATGAAATCATCATTCATGGCGTGTCCATTCACGACCTTCTATGACGTTGAATTTTCATTTTTTTTACTTCCTTCATGTATAATCATAAAACTTTTATTATGGTAAAATAATATTTTATTATATATAGTATAAGATATATAGTTTTTTGGAATCAATATATAAACATGATATTAAATAAAATTATGAAAGTTCATGATGGTCGGTAAAACTTCCAAAATAAATTAAATCATTTTCATTAATGTTTTTTAATTAATCATCTTCATATAAGAAAAAAATTATTTAAATTATCTTTTAAAGTTATCAAAAAATATTAATACCATTTCCTTCAACTTATATATATTTTATTCCATTCAAAAAAAACCCATATTGAACCAACTAGGGAAACCATGAAATAAATACACCCAAAACAACAAAAATATCAAAATATTATCATTAAATTGGTGGAAAGATGTTAAAAAAATATATATGGTGTTATAAATATTAATTTTGTTCATTAATATAATAATAGAACTCTTTAAACCATTTTACAGGATGTTTTATCATGTTTGAAGTATAAAGAAACTGGGGTAAGGGATTTTCCTTTTAAAATCTACTTTAATGTCTCTTTTTACAAAATTTATAATAAATGTTTTCATGATTCATGTATTCATGTTTTATGATTATTTTTTTGTTCTTGGGAATTTTGGGACCTTTATATTCCTTCAAAGCATTGGTTATGTTTATATTGGATGTTTTTCATAATGGTTATTCCAAGTGTAACTGTGGTGGTTACATCATAAGGTGTCTATGAAGGTTACATTGTAATGTAACCATGAGGGTTAAAAATCATATGGTAGCTATAAGGGTTAAAATATTAATTAATTAATTACCCTATTAACCTAAATAGTTTATTTATGTTTTCTATGTTTTCATAAAGTAATCATATGATGCACTACGATTGAGAAGTATATAATTGGGAAAATGATTTCTTGTGTTTATAAGTATTGATGGACTAACATTTCCTTTTTTATGTTCCTTACTGATATTTTAGTTCTCACATATAAATTAAAAAAATCATGGGATCTAAGGATGGTTATAAGAAAAGAAGAATCGAAGTTGAATGTCGTCAAAATACTTCATGAAAACATTTCATGTTTTATAAAAAACTATGGTATTATATAAGAAATGGATATTGTTTTAGTAGTACCCACTTTATATGAATGTGGGTTTATATGTATGAATTGTGAATTAATTTTCTAAAACTGTAAACTAAAAATATATTTAAAAATGTATGGATGTGAATTCTAATAATTTACCTGAATATATAATGTATAAGGTTAGATCTATATAGTTTATGAGATCATAGTTTTGATAAATTTAGGGGATTGGATGATGTTAGATGAATTCCATAAATAAATTTTTCCTTATAATTAAGTTTAAAGGATATAATATTAAATGATTTCCATGTTCCTACATCTATGATATTTATGTCAGAATGGTTTTCCATTGAAGAGATTGAGAAGTTTATGTAGGAAAGAACATTGAGGATTATATATCTCTATAACCACAAACTATAATGCTGGGAATTAGAACCAAGTAGTTTATTATAGTAATGGATCAGTTGATGGGGGATATAAATCATTTCATAATCCATGAAATATGATAACCATGTCTACAAAAAATATATATGATTATAGTTGAACATTTTATGAAGACACACTGTCATACTTTTAGTTGATCTTATGACCTTGTGGTTGGTGAATAATGGTTAAAATCCATTGAAACCAAGGTAAGAAGATTCAATTGATGTGTATAAATAAGACATTACTCCATTGGGAATGTAAAATCCAAATCTTATTCGTGATCTTGATAGTAAAATAAATTATTTTTACTCAGGATTGAAGCCAACATATCTAAGGGAATTATTCCCAATAATTTGAAAGTAATGGGAATATTTTTCAATGCGATTGGAGGGTATAAATAGAGTTTTATAATTGTCATGTGTACTTTGAAAATAATAATAAGTAAAGTTATGGATGGCTTGAAATTGGTAAGAATCAATTGATGAAATCTGAAGGTAATAAAATATCTTTTCGAGTTTTCCAAAAGTGTGGTAAAGCCACACTGGGGAATGGCTTACCAAAACCAAGAAGTGTTTTTGATGTGGTATGTTTGGAAAAAGGGCATGATATTAAAATGAAAATGATCATATATTTCATTTTGATACGAAAAGAGTAAAGTGTTTTAAATGTGGTGGGATGGTGAATTACGAAAATACCTTCTCAAAGAAATACCTGAATGATAAAATGTAGCTAGATCATATGTAGAAAGGTTTAGTTAAATCCTTTGAGACTACATTAGTATATTTTAGGCCACCCAATAATGTAGTATCAAGTACTTCATTTTATCAAATATTTCTAATGTGTTGTTTGATATGGGGCATACACATTCCTTTATTTTTGTATAATTTTTTGGTTAATTGGAAATTTCACCTTAATAAATTAAACCATAAGTTAAAACATGAAGTGAAATATTAAATGAATAATTAATTACAGGAGTATTCTTAATTTTTCATATGGAAATAAATCACCTGTAAACCTTGTGTTTTTCCCTTAGTATAGTTAGATGTTATTCTGGGTATGGATTGGCTTTCTATTTACCCGAATAATATTGACTATAGATTTAAAGAAGTTGTTTCTCATTAGGATTTTTAGTTTTTATAGAAGAATGAACCCATACCAGTGATAACATATTATGAATATGTGATGTTGTTAAAAGATAGAAGTGAATTTTATCTTGCACACATTGTTGTAATGAAGAACTATTCAGATTAATGACGTGCCAGTAGTAAATGAATACATTAATGTATTTATTGATGAGATTAATGGTGTTATATTTGATCATGATGTTTAGTTTACCATTTAATTCATTCCATATTATTAACCAATTTCAAGACTCTCTTATTGAATCGCTCAAGTTGCACTTATTGAATTTAAAAATCGGCTCCAAGATATTCTTGATAAAGGAATCATTCATCCTATAATTTTACCATTGGTTCTCATATTATGTTTATTAAAAATAAAGTTGTTTATGTGAGATATTTGTTGATTATAGAGATTTGAATAATATTACTATTGAAGATAAGTATCCACTACCTCATATTGATGACTTTTTTTATCATCTTCATGGAGCTCAATATTTTTTCAAGATTGACTAGAGATCCAGGTACCATCATATAATGGCAAAGAAGGAGGAAACATCAAAAAAAATTCCTTTCTAGATATGGACATTGTGAGTTTGTTTTTATGAAATTTGGTTTCAAACATCAACCTACTTTATTTATAGATCTTATGAATAGAAAATTATTTGAACATTTGGATATGTTTTTTGTTTTTTTATTGATTATATTTTGGTCTTTTCGAAAAGTTTCGAGGATCAGGAAAAACATTCAAGGATTTTCATGAAAAATCTCAAAGAAAATAAGTTATATAGAAAATTTAGCAGTTGTAATTTTTTTATAATAGATTTATTATCAGGGGGACATTGTAAATAATGAAGGAATAAAAATTCATCCTGAAAAAATGTTTTTTAGGAATTTCGGTTACCTTAAAATGTTAAGGGGAATTTTAGTTTACTTGTATTAGTAGGTTTTTACCGATGGTTTGTGAAAACAAATCCACAGTTATCTTTCCCACTATAACTAAGATAACATGAAAAGGTGGCAAATTCATTTGGATAGAATACTGTTATATTTTTTTAGGAACTGAAAAGAAGAAATGTGAATTATCCAGTTTTGTCTCAACCTTTTAGAAATGCGTATTTTTTCATCTATAGTGATGCTTCATTAATGGTACTTGGTTGTGTTCTGATGAAAAATGATCAGGTACGTTATTATGCTTCAAGACAACTAAAATTTCATGAGTTAAATTATCCCACACATGATTTTGAAATAGAAACAATGGTTTTCTATTTGAAAATTTGGAGGAATAATTTATTTGGATCTAAATATGGAATATATATTTACTATAAATTATTGAATTATATATTCACTCAAATGGAATTAAACATGAGGAATAGAAGTTGGATGGAACTAATAAATTATTATGATTTCACGATCAATTACCATCCTAGAAATGAAATAAAAGTGGTGAATTCCTTGAGTTTAAAACATCATTCATAATTAAGCATGATATGTTTGGAATATGGCCACTTGGTTTATGATTTGATGAATTTTTTCTTGGATGTTATTGGTATAAAAAAGTTTCTCTATTTTTTTCAAGTGTTTTTATTGTCTTCTCTCTCAAAATCTATTAATAAATCACCTAAGGAAGGTTATGCGTCATAGAAAAAGGGTTCAATTTGTTTGTAAAGGTATGTTTCCCGAATTTAATATTGATAATGAATTTTTTTGATATTTGGAAAGAGATTATGTGTGTATTGTGATTCCAAGATGAATAAATAATTGTTAAGTGAAGTACTTAGTTCTTTGGTTTTAGTTCATCCTGGGTGAACAATGATGTAGAAATACATTTTGGGGGTATTACTAGTGGGATGGAATTAAAGGAGATATTTCCAACTGTACAGGGAAATATTTGACTTTTCTATATGATAATGAAGAGTGAAAACTACCAAAGCGGATGCTTCATCCATTATAGTTCCAGAGTGGAAATGGGAAAATATATCAATATATTTATTATTGGGACTACCAAATACTTCTTGAGGTGACAATGTGATATAGGTTATTGTTGATCATATGACTAAATTTGTACATTGTCTTTTATATTCAAGACACTTTATCTCGGGATCATCATTCTCAACTGTACCTATAATAGATTTCCTTGTTACATGCACTACGTATCTATATTATATCGAACCTTTATACCAATTTAAATTCTAACTTTAGGAAAGGCCTTCAGAAGCCATTGTGAACTGAATTAAATTTGAGCATAGCCTTTCATCTCCAATCTGATGGGCATACTGGGAAAAAAATTCAGACCTTGGAAGGTATGATTCAATCATGTTCAACAGATTACAAATTTTTTTTTGGATCATCATGTTTATTTAGTTGATTTTTCTTATAATAACAATTCTCATTACAGTATACATATGGATGATTATGAGTAATTATATGGACAACATCTTGAAAGTCCATCATTTGGGAATGATGTCGGGGAAAGGAAGTTCATAGGACTACCATTTGTAGAGGAAGTGTTTAGGAAAGTGAAGATGATCTAACAATGCATGAGGATAGCTCAAATCTGGAAGAAATGTTATTCAGAGAATAATAGGAAAGGATTTTCTTTTGAGTTAGGTGATCATGTTTTCTTTTAAATCACTCCTTGAAAAAATGTTATGCATTTTAGTAAGAAATTAAATTAATGTCCAAAGTTCATTGGACCAAATGAAATCTTGGAGGAACATGGACCAATTTATTACAGAGAAGCATTTATTATGAGTTTATCTTAGCCATAGAATGTTTTTCATGTTTGGATGTTAAGAAAGTATGTGTGAGATTCATGTCATGTTTTGATCCCTGGTGAAGTTTAGATAGAAGAGAACCATTCATATGAGGAAAATTCTATTCAGATTCTTTATCGTATAGAGAAAGTATTTTAGAATAATATAATTCACCATGATATGGTTTTATGGATAAACCACATGGTGGAAGAAGTAAAATGGGAATCTGAATGTTCTATGTGGTAAATGTAACGTCACTTTTTTAATAAGTGAAAAAAACTACGAGGATTCAATTTTCATAAGGGGGAACGATGTAACATCCTAGGTACTTATAAAATAATTTGTTTTCATTCTATAATTATGTAGTAAATTTTAGTATAAATGTATAATAAAGTAAGTGGTAATTTTAAAAATTAAGGAATATATTCTAATAGAATAGTAACCTCACCTATGAGAGTATAAATAGAATTTAAATTTCTTATAAGTGAAAATATGAAAAAAAAAATCTTGGAATAAGTAAATAAATGTTTTAAAAATGGTAAATTATGTATTGGTATTTTTGTGAAACATAAATGTTTTTTAAAAATTTTATAATTAATATAATGAATTATAAATAAAATTTATCTTCATAAAATATGTTTTTAAATTAATAATTTTTTGTATTATAATTAAAATATAATTTTATAAGACCTTAATTAATTTTTCAAACTATCATAAACTCAATTATAATTTTAAAATCAGTATTTTCATATAAATTAGGATTTTAATTGAAAATTAAATTTATCTTATTTACAAAATTATTTTCATAAAATGGAATTCATTTTTTTAATTCTACAAACTGGTAAATGTTTTTGTTGAATTTTTATAATTTTTCTAAAATAGTTGAATTTTTGGTGAATAATGAAATTATTTAATTTACATTATTTAACAAATACATGAATTATTGAGTCCTAAATAATATATGGATGATGTAAACCCAAAATATCAAACTCTAATTAATTATTTTAACATATATAGTGATAATTTTATAGAAAATTATTTTCTTAAGCCAATACAAAAATCTAATGTTCAAAATATTAAAAAACACCCCTCCCCCACTATAAATACCAAATATTCTCCTCACACATTCAAATCATTGAATATTGTCTATATCCTAACGAATAATCTTCCCAAGACATTTACCCATGTACAATACTTACTGGCCTCCCCAAAATTCCAAAACCAAGTTCCTTGAGGAGGTGCTGGAGGGTAATAAGTTCATGTGGGAAAATCCTCTTTAATTTTATTTTATTTTATTTTGAATTTCATTTCATTTATCATTCTATTTTCACATCCCCAATCCAATGTGAAATGATAAATAAAATATCTTAAATATTCCATAATTTTATTTTATTAATGTAATATCTGTCATGAAACCTCTCCACTTCTCCAAGTATTTTAGAAAATTAAGGCATCTTTCGTGACATGTTGATTCACTTCATTCATGGACGTTGAATTTTTATTTTTTTTACCACCTTGGAGGCTGGTCATATAAGCGTTATTATGGTAAAATTATTTTTTTACTATATATTTTATAAGTTATATAATGTTTCAGAACCAATATATAAACATAATATGAAATAACATGATATATGTTCATGATGGTTTTAAAAACCGTCAAAATTAATTAAATAATTTTCATTAATTTTTATATAATGAATCATAATCTTATTAGAAAAAAATATAATATATGGTATCATTTAAAAATATTGAATCATATTAATACCATTTATTTCCACTTATGGAGTTTTTCATCCATTCAATAATAAAACCCATAATGAACTGACGGAGGAATCCATGAAATAAATGCACCTGAAACAATAATAATAACAAAGTACTATCAATAAATGGGTGGAAATATGTTATATAAAGATCACATGATGTTTTATAAATATTAATACAACTCTTTAAAATACCAATACAACTCATTAAACCATTATACATGAGGTTTGAACATGTTTGAAGTGTGACTAACTCGAGGTAAGGGACTTTCCTTTTAAAATCCAATTTAATGTCACTTTTTACAAAATTCAAAGGAGATGTTTTTATGATCCTAGTATTCATGTTTTACAATTATTTTTTGGTTCATGGGAAATTTTTATGATGAAGGGTGGGAGCTATTTCTCCCTCTATTTCATTAGGTATGTTTGTGTAGGAATTTGGCCATAATAGGTATTCCAAGTGTAAATGTGATGGTTACGTCATAAGTTATCCATGAGTTTTACATCATAAGGTATTCATGAGGGTCACAAATCATATGGTATCCATGTGGTTTAATATCATAAGTAAATAACTCCCCATGTTACCAAAATAGTATATTTATGTTTTATAAGTTTTCACAATGTATGAATATCATACTATATTGGTGAGAAGTATGTCTTTGTGAGAATGAGTTAATATGTTTATAAGTATTCAGGGATTATAATTTCCTTTATTTTATATCCCTTAGTGAGATTTTTTGTGATAATCTTGAGTTTTAAAATGTTTTTCATAGGGTTTAAGGATGACTAAGAGAAACAAATAAACCAAAATAAATGTTCTGAAATTTTTTAGGAAAAGATATCATGATTTATTAAAAGATTTTGTATTATAGAAGAAATGGATTCTATTTTAGTAGTAGCCACATTGTATGCCTATGTGTTGATATATATGAATTATGTCCTAATTTTATAAAACAATAAACAAAACTGATAATTGGGAATGTAAAAAAGTGAATTATAAAATAATTTACTATATTATATAATGTATAAGGATGGGTCTTTATATAAATATTCAATATATGTGAAGGATCACATGTGTACATCCTCAGGAGATATAGTTAGAACACATTGTGAATAAGAGAGAGGTTTGGTGGGAGTTCCAACTGATATGTTACAGTCCCTACATGATCAATAATCTAAAAGGTAATAATAAAACTATGGTTCAAAATTCATTTATTTCTGAATCTGATAACATTCATCCATTGAACAATTAAATGGAAAACCATCTCACTAACTTTAAATTTCAAACCACACCCACAATTAGCAGCATAACTCTTATATCTAATCCATGAATCCATGTAGAGTTTTTGAATGGATATAAAATTATATTCAATTTCTTTAGAAATCTCAAGACCAAATACATTTCATTTTCCAACATCATTATATTATGTTGGAGTTTTACTATTATTTCTATAGTGGGTTTGATAAGGATAAATCTGAATTCTTGAGTGAATGATGCATTTATACGAATACTTGGTTTGAGAAAGGTGTTGGTCCCAAAAAATATTTAAATATAGAGAATTGTATCTCAACATATCCTCTATTTTTTGAATGGTTGTCTTAGATTTAGCATCTATCATAGGATAATAATCAGTACAATAACATGACTCTGTATCTAGACCTTGCTGACGTCTTCTCCAGAACATCAGGGTAAACATCGAATTCAAATCAGATAAAATATAATGTGGTACCCCATTTATCCTTACCAATTCATTTATTCATATATTTCAAATGTTATATAGATATATTTATTCTATGATATTAATTAATTGTTTTGGATTCATAATTATATCAACTATAACCTGAATAGAAAAATATCCATAAGATGTTCTAAGTAGTCTAATAAAAAAATCTATGGTGAGGGTTTCTCATTAATACACTATTATAGATGATGGGTTTAACATCCTATTATAATATATATATTATATTTAACTTTCTATCCAACCAATCATTGATATACATATCCCACAATATCATTCTTCATGTTTCCCTACCAGAAATACACATTCGGTTCTCTATACATCTTTTCAGATCTATGCAGAATATATAAGGATAAGCTATGAGCTTCTTCCAACAATTATTTCCTTATGTATGGTATTTATAGGAAAATTACATAGTTATTTCACCTTATCATTTTATTATAATTATGGTTGAAATCTATAAACTTTATCGAGTACATTAGAAACTCAACATCCTCCATTTGCACAACTTTAATCATTCCATGAATATACAACTGAACACTCCTTTGAGAAAGATAGGATTAATCCTCTTACATTAATATTAAAGCTCATATACAATGAAAATATAAAAAATATTGGTTCTTTTTTATCCTCGAAATATAAAATCTATAATTATCCTTTTTACTGAAATCATCACCCACCTTGTTCACTTTCTCATGGTGGTAGTGTGTTGAGAAATCATAATGTTTAATCCAATTCAACCATCTTATTTGGAATGTATTCAACACTTTTTTGGTGAACATGTATTCTAATAATTTATGACAATAATATATATGTAAAACCATTATATAAATGATAATTCCTCTAGATCATTAATGTAATGATTTCTACTGATAACTCCAAATCATGATTCGAATTATTTTGATCTTGAACTATCAATTAGCTTAAAGAATAATATATCTCCATTTCATTATGTATAAGAAAATATCCAATAAATTTTTTTATTAGATAACTATAAATAACAAGTAATTCTTGACAATAGGGTAGTGTGGCCACAAGTTCACTAACCAACCTTATCTGAAGTTCATTTAAAGTTTCATCATATTCATTAGTCTAGAGAAAATTAACTCTCTTATAAGTTAACACAGTGAGTGGATTTGATTCCCATAAAGTATCCTTCAAAAAATTTCTATATTTTCCTTTAAATCCACGAAAATTGGGTTTGGAAACATAGTTGTTAGTCTAGATAAATCATCAATATAATTTTTCATTTATGTATCTATTGATATACCCTCTATTGTGATTATATTACATAAAAATGAAAAATTATATATCAAAAATTATAAATTGTTAATTTTTTTAAAAATATTATCCTTCTATAGGGTCTTTAGTATGATCCTCAAATTATTTCATGAACTTCCTTTCCCATATAATATAGGAGAATATCATATATAAAGACTACCAAAAATAGACCAGCGTACTCTCTAAAGGCTCTATTTATTAAATCTATGATTATTGTGGGTGAAATAGTAATTACAAATTCAATCACTAAAAATTCATAGTGTCCATACCTTGGATGGAAATCTATATTAGGTATGTATTCACTTTTTACCATCATCTGATAGTATTCAAATAAAATATTAATCTTGAAAAAGAAATTATGGTCCTCAAAATGGATCAAAAAAGTCATCAATATAGAGAATATGATATATATTCTTGATTTTTGATCTTTTTGTGTTCAATGTAATAAATTAAAAATCACAATGATTGGTATTTATTCTTAAATAAATTTGTTTCCCCCATTTTGAATCACTTTTCCAAATTAATCCCTTATCAATATTCTCTAGGTCCTTTTATTCCATTCATGCAACTCAATCAATTCAATTCTATATGGATTCTTTGAAATAGGTGTATCACTAGGTATGGGTTATATTGACACCCCAACATCAATATTTGGAATAATACTAAGTGACTGGTATGACAAAAAACTCATGTATAATAGGAATAACATTAATATTGAGTTTCACCCTAAACATATAAGATAAATGATCATTTTTAATTGGAATAATGTTCCCTAAAATTGATATAAATTTCATTTGAACATTATATTTATCCCCACACTGATATAAGATTATAAGTAGAATATGAATTTAAAACATGACTTCACTACCTTTGAAATTGAAATAGTATTTGTATAAAGGAATAAAATGTATTCCAAAAATCACATATAATCCCACTAGATGGATAATAACATGATTTTAAAGAATAACAATCCCAAAAACATAAAATGGGGAAGTCACATAAACATGATATATTTTTATTAAAACATTAATATTTTTTACTAAAACATAAACATATAGTCATTGAGGATATGTATAAACATTTCATGAAACATTTCATGATATTATAAATTCATATAAAAAGTATCAAATAGGAAACCTCAATATCTGAGCATAAATTTCTCCACCTAAACTTCATTTTTCTATCTTCACTCCCATACAAAAAACCAAAAAGGTGAGGATGACCATCAATCCTAATTAATGATAGTTATTTTTCATGTAAAATAATTCACAGGATGTCCAAATCATAAATTTTTCTTTTCGAACTATGACACTTAAGTTTTAAGATACATCATTCATGCTCATTATCAACAAAATCTATCTTAATGTATTTTTAAGACAATATTAATTTACATAAGAATATCTGTAGAGACCCAAATCTTGATGCACATGAACATTACATTACTTTTTTGGAATACTTAATACATAATAAGAACCAACACACAAGGACCGTAATAGTTTAGTGTCTTTGGAAACTCGTAACATAATCTTGTAATCGTGTTGAAAGATCTTCAACATCTCCCATAAAGATCTTCCCCTTTTTTTTCTTATCTAAAACCTTTCTTTAAATCCTGGGGAAAAGAAAACATATAAAGGGTGAGCTCAAATGCTCAGTAAGGGTAAGAATGTATAAAATAAAACAAATCATATACATTTGAACTTCAAAACATGAACATAATATTTAAACATCAAAATCATGAGCAATGACATAAATCATGGTAGTACGTAAGGCATAGATCATAAAGAAACATTAATCATGATAAAATAGAATGGGAATAAAACATGTAATTTTGGCAACCATTCAGCACATGTTATGATTTCCATAGTAGCCAAGGCATTGCTGCCAAGACCATCTTAGTGGACAAAGTCCCTTTCTGAATCGAGTTCACTCCTCGTTCCAGTCCTGTATTACTGAACCGGTTTAACTTGTCATTCCAGCCATGTCTATCTCATGATATATAAATCTTTACCCAATTAATTGGAGGGAGATATAGGTCTCACCAATATCATAATGAAATCATTCTTACTTGTGCCAAAAAATAAACATACATCATTCATAATAACCCAACAAATAAAACGGGTTTTATAAACATCATCCTGTCATCACATAATCCATATAAAAGAAATGGATATCATTTCATAATAAGAAAAGTGAAAACATGTAAATAATATATACATTATACATGAAACATACACATATGAAATAATATCATCTTAGAGGGAAAATGGATTTGATAAAACACTTGAAATGAATTCTTGAGGAAAATATCCTTTCTTCTTCAAAATCATTTTCTTTTCACAAAATGTCATGAAATTTTAAAAGAAAAGTATTTTGTTAAAAATAGTTATGAAATATTTTGGAGGAATATTCATGAAAATAAGGCTTTATAAAACCGTAAAAATCCTTTCATGACGTATAAGTTAAAAAAACATTCTTCTCGTACTTTTGTCAGAAAAGTCAAAATGTACCTTGAAGGGTAAATAAAAGAATGATTCCTTCCATACCATGGGGTAAAAGTCAAAATGGGTAAAAAGGACATTAAACATACATAAAAACACTTTTAGAAAACATGTACATGGATTATAACAATAACCCCAGTAAATACTTACGTATAAGAAATCTCGGATAAAAAAGAGATTTGCAAAATTATCCCTTACCTTAGGTCTGATATGCTTCATACGTATCCAAACCTCCTGCATAATGATTTAAATAATGTCATTGACTTATTACAGAATCATATTCATTGTTATGATATCATATATGGTTCACTTATGACTTTATATTACCCGTTCTTTTTTAAGTTCCATGTTAAAGTAGCGTTTTGGGTAAAATCGTTTTATTTATCGTACATGTTTGGACTTGTTGTTCTTGATATTATTACTTATAACCTGATTTACATAATTCCAAAATGTAAAACGTGATTTATATGTAATATATATTCAGCGTATACATATATATATATATGATAGATCGATAAATGGAATGAAATACACCGTTCATGGAGACGGTAGGCCGTACGTACGCATGAACGCTGCTTTCGTTTCTTTATTGAATTGAATGGAATTAAGTAGATGTCATACACATATATATATACATAAATCTAGTATCATTATTATGTCATATATTTCATGATTACTTATTATATATACTTTATAATCATTAATGAATGGTTAACATGGAGAATGAATCTCATCGCGTTGTGGAGACGGTAGTCCGTACGTACACACGAGTGATGATATCATTCCCATGATTGTGGAATTGTATTGAAGTGTATGTATAATATTTAAGAATCAATATCACTTTACAATAATCATATATAGTTATCTATTTACACCATTATACACATCCAAGTAAGGTGGTGGTCGAAAACAGATTAAACCACAACGTGGAGACGGTATTTCGTACGTACGCACGCGTGGTGATTTCGTTTTCCGTAGGATGGATAGATGGAGAAATAGGGTTGTTTCATACTTATAATAACATATACTTATATGAGTGACATTGATGTTATTACTTCATAATGAAACAAGTAAAGAATAAGTAGAATAAGGAATAAAGTTGAAAGGATCAGTAGCGGACGTTACCTCTTCTTTGAAGTGCCTCTTCTTAACCTCCTCTTAGGGCACTAAAGATGGTATATTAAGAAGACCAGAACCTCTAGGATGTTTCTATGGATGTGGAGAAGAGAAATTGGCAGGGGTTTTCCGAGCTTGAAGGCTCAAATTGGTGTGAGGAAGAGAGGGAGGAGATGCCCTTTTATAAGGGAGGAGAGGGGCACCTTTGGAAATATAAGAAATATTAGTTTATATTAAATACCAACCACACATAAATACTTCCAAAATGACTCATATCCAAATATTAGACGAGATAGGCTTGTAATCTCATCAACCAATAAAATTTAGACATGTTAGGAATTTATTTTAAACATTATCAACTTGATTTATCCTTATTTATCAATTTAATTTTATTTGTGGTAATAATATTCTAAATTTTAAATTATTATAAATAATTACATATGTGTTGTGAATTTTCCATAATTTAACACTTTATAACATTTTAGACCATATAAATTTAAATTTATAATTTTTAAATATTTTTGTGATTTTTAAACAATTTAATAATATGTTATTTTTATAAAATAACAATAGTATCAATTTTGACACTATTCATTTATTTGAATTTAAATATACAATATACAGAAGATATGTTCAAACTAAAAGTTTAATAGATTCATAAAATTTCATATTTATCATGAAAATTATTGGATCACATTAAATATTTCATATAATATTTATTTTAATATTTTTAAAACCATTTATTTGATATTTCTCTTAATAAAATAATTTCAACATCACTATTATGTCACCTTTAATGATAATTATTTAATCCCTAAAAATTCTAAATAAATTCATATGATGTATATAGTTTTATTAGATTTCTAGAGACTATTTATATCTGAAGTTTCATGAATTTTATCACTAAACTAAAATTATTATACTTATAATATTTAAGAAAGTGACATGTTGTCACTTTCTTTGGTCTTAATAATAATTAAATTATTTTCATAGAAAAAAGTCCATTAAATGAATCTAATCCGACCCTTAGGTGATATGGGTCGACTTTTAGTCATCCTATAGGATTTTGGAAGGTGTTAGGAGAATTTTATAATCTTATATTTACCCTTAATTACCCGATTTACCTTTAACTATGGTAAATAAAATTTACCGTAGTTACTATTCATAAAGCCCAAAAATAAAAAGTATCTTATTAACATAATTTGGACCCACTGATTACAAATATGGGATCCATTTTTCCAAATTCAATACACAAAATTTGCAGAAATTAAATTAAAATTAAACCCGTTGTCGAAAGAAAACGGGTTTTTGTTTAAAACAATGCAAAAGACTGAATTGATTTAACCTACAAATTCAAGGTAAAATCAATACTAATGGAATAAATTATATTGAATTGTAAAAATATATTCTAATTATACTTTAAAACCATTAATTATTATAATTTAACCATATAAATTATTCTGATGAAAAAATTTGTTTTTAATTAAAATATAGCGTGTTTTTACTATTCATTAAAATATGAAAGTTATCAGAAAAATATCAAAACTTTATCCAATGTAAATTTTTATATCCTGATTCAAAAGAAGAAGTTTATTTTGTAAAATTTAACTTATAAACATGTCAAAAACTAGATTTAAAGTGGGTGCGCCATCAAAAGGCGGCAAAACTGCATTTTTTGAAAAATACTTATTTTACCCGTAAAATTTATTTTGTTCTTATACCATGTTCTATAAAATGTGTAAGATGAATAATAATGTTATAAAATTCAAACTTTAGTTAATACTATTTATAACGGCTAGTTAATAATAATATTATAATAATATATCGTTGTTTAGTAAAACCCGGTATTGCGTACAACACACGCTATCGAGGAAGGTCGTGATTGCGTGTAAGGCAAGCCAAGTCAGGGTTGCGTTTAGTGCACAACTCCTTTGTTGTTGCGTATAACAAAATCAAACAATATTTCATTAATAAATTGAATATATATATATATATAATCAATGTTGCGTAGAATAAATACTATCAAACAAACTTGAAATTGTGTGTAACACGATCCAAGATTAGTGTTGCATATACTGAAAGCTAATACGGTGTTGCAAGATAATCTTCGTGTAGTGTACAGTAGAAGATATGAAATAGATTAAAAATAATATCTCTTATAAAATATTGGGTTGTTACATTCTACCCCCCTTAAAATGAATTTCGCCCTCGAAATTCGTCGGGGTTATAAATCGTTTACTATTTATAGAAACCCACATCATAAAAAGGAATACTAAAACTTAATTTTAAAAACTAAAGTATGAAATGTAACGATTACCCAAAGTAAATCATCATTGGGTTTCTATATTGGAGAACATAGGTTAAATATGTATATGGAAGAAAAATCTAACCATCAAGTTCTGATGGAGAGTGGTAGAGAACATGGCTATGAAAAATCCATCAATCACAAAGCCATAAATTTGTGATGATCTAAGGTACCATCAGATTCATCAGATATAAGAGCACTATGACAACATTTTTGGTTTTCAATATAATTTCCCTAAAGTTGAAAATTTTGAATTAGAAGAAATACTTTCTTGATTTTGGTACAATCTCACTGTTGTTCGTGCTTTGAACAATTTCCACTTCATCTCTTAAAGAAATGAAGTTGAATTTTTTATTCATGATGTGTTAACAGATCATGTGATAGAATGATGAGTCATTCCATCTGTTTCAAACAAAAGGTTAGCAAAAGTTATCAAATATACATAAGTCCATATATGGTGAGGTTAATCATATACGATTCCAAAAATGAACTTATACTTCATATATCATACCGCTTAATAAAATAAAACTGGTTTCTACTAACCAGGGACTTCCTGTAGGCCAGTGGTAGGCGATAAAGGCCAGTCGCACTTCGGTTGTGGGTTCGATTCCCACAGCCTTGTCCGACGCGATGGGCTATCGCCCGTCCTGCAGGTTGTCCTTTTTCTAAAACTACATTTCTATAACATCCCATCAATAATATCGAAAAAAGTTCTATCCTTAAACAATACTAACTTATGTCTAACATAATCTATTCCAATATTTAGGCTTATCTAAAATACTTCTATCCAAGATCATAGTATAACGAAAACAATTACTAGAAATGTCATCTACTGAGCATGTGAATACCATTATTTATCCCCGATATATCTTGTGGATCACATTCCAATCATGTGAATACCTTAATCATGTATTCTCTTGAAAAATGAATACCCATTGAATCTTAGTGAAAACATGAATGCTGTCAAAAGTTAACTCTTTCCACATACTAAAATCCCAAAAATTCTATATACTCAAACCATGATATAACTTTGTCCTTATATAATTCATGAGCTCATTAATACTATCAAACATTTCATTATCTCTTTAGCACCTCTTTATGCTCATATTAGGTTCTTTCCAAAAATATCTGAATAACCTTTCATGGTTACCGGTACCATTCATCATACACTATCAAAACATAAGGAAAGACAATAGCGTAACAATCCTTATATGTCTCTTTATTACATAGTACCATGAGATTACTTATACAAAATTACTCTTGATAAACATGTAATCATTCCACTACCTTCTTAAACCATTGACCGAGCTTCAACAATTATTTCATCTCACATATCATTTGTAGTCTCTTCATCATCATCACATAAATACTACCCATATGACCATGCTGATTCTATTTATAAGATTTTCCCTTAGGGCATTGGTTTTCATAATTCCCGTACATTCCACATTTAAAACACTTAACCATTGTTGATGTCTTAGCAATACCATTATCCTTGTCCATGGTGTTAACTGATCCTTTTCCTTTACAATTACTAGCTTTGTGTCCTTCTTTTCCACACCCAAAGCATCTTCAAGTTACTTTGAAACATTCTCCTTGATGCCACTTCCCACATGACTTACATGAGGGAAATTGAACATTCTTTCCTCTATGATCATCATGAAATGCCAACTTTCTCTTATTAGCTGAGTCAGGAAACTTACCAAAGCTGAGATTATTGATCATATTATGAGATTGATGATTAGGGATAATAACGATGTTTCGCCTTCCAAATCCCATTTCATTTTCTTGATCATGAAGAATATCATTCCATTGTCCACCATATTCTCCATTATCATGAATCATCCTGTTTCTAGCCATTTTCTAAAACCCAAAAAGAATAGTGTGAGAGGCAAAAATCATGTTAAGGAAAACAACATAATAAAGGGGGAGTAACTTAAATATCTAACATCTTAGGTTTAATTCTAAGATCATTACCGTAATTCTAGGACTATAACCTATACTTATACTTAACCTTAGGGACATCCCTAGACATACCTTAAAAATATCTCTAGGGATCCCACCAAAGTTTTCGCATCCTAGTTTCCAAAGGTTGACTAAACCTTTCCTCTGATACCAACTGTTGAGACCCGAAGCTTGACGTACATGAACATTACATTACTTTTTCGGAATAATTAATACATAATAAGAACCAACATAGAAAGACAGTAATAGTTTAGTGTCTTTGGAAACTCGGAACATAATCTTGTAATCATGGTGAAAGATCTTCAACATCTCTCATAAAGATATTCCCCTTTTGTTTTCTTACCTAAAACCTTTCTTTAAATCCCGGGGAAAAGAAAACATATAAAGGGTGATCTCAAATACTCAGTAAGGGTAAGAATGGATAAAATAAAACAAATCATATACATTTGAACTTCAAAACATGAACATAATATTTAAACATAAAAATCTTGAGCAATGACATAAATCATGGTAGTACGTAAGGCATAGATCATAAAGAAACATTAATAATGATAAAATAGCATGGGAATAAAACATGTAATTGTGGCAACCATTCAGCACATGTTATGATTTTCATAGTAGCCAATGCATTGCTGCCAAGACCATCTTAGTGGACAAAGTCCCTTTTTGAATCAAGTTCACTCCTCATTCCAGTCCTATATTACTGAACCAGTTTAACTTGTCGTTCTAGCCATGTCTATCCCATGAGATATAAATCTGTACCCAATGCATTGGAGGGAGATATAGGTCCCACCCATATCATAATGAAATCATTCTTACTTGTGCGAAAAAAATAAACATACATCATTCATAATAACCCAACAAATAAAATGGGTTTCATAAACATCATCTCATCATCACATAACCAATATAAAAGAAATGGATATCATTTCATAATCAGAAAAGTGAAAACATGTGAATCATAGAGACATTATACATGAAACAAACACATATGAAATAATGTCATCTTAGAGGGAAAATGGTTTTGATAAAACACTTAAAATGAATTCTTGAGGAAAATATCCTTTCTTCTTCAAAATCATTTTATTTTCACAAAATGTCATGCAATTTTAAAAGAAAAGGATTTTGTTAAAAATAGTTATGAAATCTTTTAGAGGAATCTTCATGAAAATAAGGCTTTATAAAACTGTAAAAATACTTTCATTCCGTATAAGTTAAAAAAAACATTCTTCTTGTACTTTTGTCGGAAAAGTCAAAAGGTACCATGAAGGGAAAATAAAAGAAAGATTCCTTCCATACAATGGGATAAAAGTCAAAATGGGTAAAAAGGACATTAAACATACATAAAAACACTTTTAGAAAACATGGACATGGATTATAACAATAACCCCAGTAAATACTTACGTATAAGCAATCTCAGATAAAAATGAGATTTTCAAAATTATCCCTTACCTTAGGCCCGATATGCTTCGTACATATCCGAACCTCCTGTATAATTATTTAAATAATGTCATTGACTTATTACATAATCATATTCATTGTTATGATATCATATATGGTTCACTTATGACTTTATATTACCCGTTCTTTTGTAAGTTCCATGTTAAAGTAGCATTTTGGGTAAAATCGTTTTATTTATCGTACATGTTTGGACTTGTTGTTCTTGATATTATTACTTATAACCTGATTTAATTAATTCCAGAAAGTAAAATGTGATTTATATGTAATATATATTCATCATATACATATATATATATATATATGATATATCGATAAATGGAATGAAATACACCGTTCATGGAGACGGTAGGCCGTACATACGCATGAACGCTGCTTTCATTTCCTTATTGAATTGAATGGAATTAAGTAGATGTCATACATATATATATATACATAAATACAGTATCATTATTATGTCATATATTTCATGATTACTTATTATATATACTTTATAATCATTAATGAATGGTTAACATGGATAATGAATCTCATCGCGTCGTGGAGACGGTAGTCCGTACGTACGCACGAGCGATGATATCATTCCCATGATCGTGAAATTGTATTGAAGTGTATGTATAATATTTCATAATCAATATCACTTTACAATAATCATATATAGTTATCTATTTACACCATTATACCCATCCAAGTAAGGTGGTGGTCGAAAACAGATTAAACCACGACGTGGAGACGGTATTTCGTACGTACGCACACGCGGTGATTTCGTTTTCTGTAGGATGGATAGATGGTGAAATAGGGTTGTTTCATACTTATAATAGC
Source organism: Viscum album (assembly GCA_963277665.1). Taxonomy (NCBI): domain Eukaryota; kingdom Viridiplantae; phylum Streptophyta; class Magnoliopsida; order Santalales; family Viscaceae; genus Viscum; species Viscum album. The sequence continues at coordinate 13,999,374 of OY728150.1, forward strand.
ATATCAGTATATTAGTGACATTTATATTATTACTTCATAATGAAACAACTAAAGAATAAGTAGAATAAGGAATAAAGTTGAAAGAATCGGTAATGGACATTACCTCTTCTTTGAAGCGCCTCTTCTTAACCTCCTCTTAGGGCACTAAATATGGTATTTTAAGAGGACCAGAACCTCTAGGATGTTTCTATGGAAGTGGATAAGAGAAATTGGTATGGTTTGGCCATGCTTGAAGGCTCAAAGTGGTGTGAGGAAGAGAGGGAGGATATTCCCTTTTATAAGGGAGGAGAGGGGCACCTTTGGAAATATAAGAAATATTAGTTTATATTAAATCCCAAACCCACTTAAAAACTTCCAAAATGACTCATATCCAACTATTAGATGAGATAGGGTTGTAATATAATCAACCAATAAAATTTAGACATGTTAGGAATTTATTTTAAACATTATCAACTTGATTTATCCTTATTTATCAATTTAATTTTATTTGTTGTAATAATATTCTAAATTTTAAATTATTATAAATAATTACATATGTGTTGTGAATTTTCCATAATTTTACACCTTATGACATTGTATACCATATAAATTTTATTTTATAAATTTTAAACATTTTTGTGATTTTTAAACAATTTTATAATATGTTATTTTTATAAAATAACAATAGTATCAATTTTGACACTATTCATTTATTTGAATTTAAATAAACAATATACAGAAGATATGTTCGAACTAAAAGATTTAATAGATTCATAACATATCATAGTTATCATTAAAATTAGTGGAGCACATTAAATAGTTCATATAATATTTATTTTAATATTTGTTAAACCATTTATTTGATATTTCTCTTAATAAAATAATTTCAACATCACTATTATGTCACCTTTAATGATAATTATTTAATCCCTAAAAATTCTAAATAAATTCATATGACATATATAATTTTATTATATTTTTGGAGAATATTTATATCCGAAGTTTCACAAAGTTTATCACTAAACTAAAATTATTATACTTATAAGATTTAAGAAAGTGACATGTTGTCACTTTCTTTGGTCTTAATAATAATTAAATTATTTTCATGGACAAAAGTCCATTAAAAGAATCTAATCTGACCCTTAGGTGATATGGGTCTACTTTTAGTCATCCAATATGATTTTTGCAGGTTTTATGGTAATTTTATTATCTTATATTTACCCTTAAATACTCGATTTACCTTTAACTATGGTAAATAAAATTTACAATAGTTACTATTCATAATGCCCAAAAATAAAAAGTAGCTTATTAACATAATTTAGACCCACTGATTACAAATATGGAATCCATTTTTCCAAATTAAATACACAAAATTTTCAGAAATTAAATTAATATTAATCCCGTTGTTGAAAGAAAACGAGTTTTTGTTTAAAACATTGCAAAAGACTGAATTGATTTAACCTACGAATTCAAGGTAAAATCAATGATAATGACATAAATTATATTAAATGGTAAAAATATATTCTATTTATACTTTAAAACCATTCATTATTATAATTTAACCATATAAATTATTATGATGAAAAATGTTTTTTTTAATTAAAATATAGCGTGTTTTTACTATTCATTAAAATATGAAAGTTATCAGAAAAATATCAAAACTTTATCTAATGTAAATTTTTATATCCTGATTCAAACGAAGAAGTTTATTTTGTAAAATTGAACTTATAAACATGTCAAAAATTAGATTTAAAGTGGGTGCGCCATCAAAAGGCGGCAAAACTGCATTTTTTGAAAAATACGTATTTTACCCAAAAAATTTATTTTGTTCTTATACCATGTTCTATAAAATGTGTAAGATGAATAATAATGTTATAAAATTCAAAATTTAGTTAATACTATTCATAACAGCTAGTTCTTAATAATATTACAATAATATATCATTGTTTAGTAAAACTCGGTATTGCGTACAACACATGCTATCGAGGAAGGTCGCGATTGCGTGTAATGCATGCCAAGTCAGGGTTGCGTTTAGTGCAAAACTCCTTTGTTGTTGAGTATAACAAAATCAAACAATATTTCATTAATACATTGAATATATATATATATAATCAATGTTGCGTAGAATAACTACTATCAAACAAACTTGAAATTGTGTGTATCACGATCCAAGATTAGTGTTGCATATACTGCAAGCTAATACGGTGTCACAAGATAATCTTGGTGTAGTGTACAGTAGAAGATATGAAAGAGATTAAAAATAATATATCTTATAAAATCTCGGGTTGTTACAATATCACTCAGGACTGTCAAACTATGTTTTCCATAAGGTCACATACACCATGTACCAGATGATAGAAGAGATTTTCAAGACCAACTCTTTTTAGTGTTATCGCAATAAGAAGCATATGTTCCAAAACCATGTCTATGTATAGTATCCATATATTGGTATATTCACATTGGGACACCACACCCCTTTCATTACCATAAAATGGGATATAATACTATAATTCTTCTTATCCAAAGGGTTATCGCTAAATATTCCTCTTCCTAGTTTTCAAATGTTTATATATTATGCCTATAATACCTACTATAATGACCAAGACTTTCCATGAATAAATATTAAATAAGATTAGTTCAAAATTCAATATATTTTAAAATAGTACATGTTTGAGGATCATAGAGGTTTAGTGTCTTTGAAAACATGTCTATGTAAATAACTAGTAAGAAATACCTAAATCATTTTGGATTATGTTCTTCACAAATTTCACCCTTCATACACATATCAAACTTCTAACCTGTCTCCATAACCTATGGATTGAAAACATCAGATAGGGTGAGCTAGAATTCTCAATATGGGTAAACCAAACAGATATAAATAAATGATAATAAGTGAGAATCTGATAAAAATAAGGGTATGATAATGTGATGTTAACATTATAATATCATTACCATCAATTAATATATAATAATTATGAAATGTGAGATAATGTTTTGACAATAAAAAGACTTGAGACTTTATAGTTCATAATCAACAATAATCAATTATTATATATGAAAATAAATTTCATGATTAAGAAATAATATTTTATTATCCACATAACCATAAAAAATCATTTCCTTAGTCAAGGATCATTTCAAATACTATCATATTTTATTGGGTTCACTCCACATTCCATCATTTCCTTACTCTAGGATCACTCTCAAGACTATCATATTGGAAGAAGTCCCATACTAAACATGGTTCTCTCTCTATCCGAGTCCTTATTATCTCATAAGATATCCTTATTTAAATATTTCATTTGAGGGTTATAAAATTATGGGATCACCCACCACAAAACCAAAACCATACATATGTGTTACACAATATCATAAAATATTCATCGTATCATCAAATCATAAATCATAGAAAGGACATTGGTTTAATAAATATTTAACAATAAAATTCACTAACCATACAGGGAAATAATACATATGGTAAAATTATATCATATACCTATTAAATCATAATAAACATAAAAGTATTTTATTATAAATTATAATAACTATAAATGGTCACAAGGACATTTCTAGAGGAATATACACTTTTTATTTTGAACCCACTTTTTATAAATTAATAAAATAAAAAAATTTATGAAATAAATTATTTCAAAATACCCAAGTAAATTTTTAAGGGAATATTTAAATAAATTATTGGTCATGAGATTATTGAAATCTATTGATGTAATGTAAACTAAAAAAACCACATCCTTTATAGTTTTTTTGTAAAAATCATAAGGACATAAATATGAAAATGGTAAGAATTTTCATTTAAAAAAATTATAGAAATTAAATAATTAGAAATTTAACATTACAGAATATTTGGAGAATAGTAAAAAATTTCTTTAAAGGATTTTAATTTAAATATGGACATGGAAATAAGAGATTCTGACCAAATAATGAAATAAATCATTTTTCCTTAAAAATATTTTTTCTTCTTCATGGGTACATAAATAGGGAAAAATATATGAAATAATTTAATAAAAGGAAATAAATCGATGTGATAAAAATACATAATAATTTTTGGATATATTTTACCCAATTTTTTCATAAAAAATAATTAATTGTAAATAATCCTTGTACAAATGAGATTATAATATAAACCCCTCATGGTTGTGGTAACACTTGAATCATAACACACATGAATGAAATAAAATAAAATAAAACATTAAATAACATAAAAATTAGTATATTCATTATAAAATATATCAATGTATTGATTTTATGCTACATTATATATGATATTTGTATAACATAAAATATATCTCTATGAACCAAAATTGAGACTGAGAACCATCAAGACTTTTGCATCTTTTTAATTGAAAGTCATAAAAACCATGAAAATCATATAGTTTTTTAAATAATTTGAAATAAATAAAGGAATATTAAAAAAATAATTATTTTTAGTAACATACACTATATAATGAATAAGGGGCCGAAGCCTCATTTTTATTATTAAATCAAAACAAAGACCTCTTTTAACTGGATAGAGGGAAACCCATTACATAGCCCGAAGGCTCAGTGGGCTTATAGCCCATTACATAGCCCATAGGCCCAAATATATGGCCCAATTCACATTCTGTGAATAGTAACCTGCACAATATCACCACCGCTACAGTGTCCTGCCACCGCTACAGTACCTAATGATGAACAGTGCCGCTGCTGCTATAGTACTGCTACAGTACCTACTCCCAATGGGTTTTGAACCCCCATTTTTCATGTAAGATTACAAGTTTCTTACCACTAAGCCAAACCCAAACTACTATAATGAATAAATATTTTAATAGAATTAAAATATGATTCAACGTAGAAAAAATGAGATGAAACATTTACTATATATCAGCTCTGATTCATAAGATCTCTAACCTCTTATTTTATAAATTAAAATTTATTATAATTATTTTAAATATTCATATTCATACATATAATATAATGTATTATCCAATTATATCATTCCAACACCTGTTTAATAATAATATTTTATTGAAGTCATTATTTGTGGTATTAATTACTTTATTTTTCATATGGGTTTGTGTTTAGTTGTTATGGTCCATGAATTTTGTTCATGGTTCCCCCATATAAAAATTATCATAGTTATATAATAATATTTTATAATCATTATATACATATTTATACCATTAATATAAACAAGATATGACAAATGAATAACATCACTATATAAATCTGATATTTCATACAAAAAAAGAAGTGATGTTTCCATTTTTTTGATGGATGAAAAATGGTAAATGAAAATTCATCTTTATAGAATCATTATTAAATCATAAATATCATATATTTTATTTTAATATATCCCCATATAGTTATATAATAAATAATAATAAAAATTACATCACTTTGTGGTGGTGGTAGTCCACACTTATGCATAGGTGACATTATCGCTTATCAATGGATACAAAGGTAAGAACATAAATATGAAATAATAATTAATGAAGAATAAGTATATCATAAATAAAATATATAAGTAATAAACCTATCATAATTAAAAACATTTAATGTGTGTGATTTAATTATAGTTGAATTGCAATATGGAGGCGGTAGTCCACAGGTAAACTAGAAAGATACATTCATCTGTAATTTGAATCAGAAGAGGTTATAAATGGTTGATAAATAATCATAATAAAATATTATGATATATATTATTCTATATTAATATATTTTTTATTGCTAAAACATTTCTATGAATTTTTAATAATAATTAAAATTCAAATATCTTTGTTAAGATTTATACCACTACCTTGAGGGACCAATTTTGGCTTACTCCTTAGGACTTGATGGATTAGTCATAGGAGAAGAAAAAAGATCTAAGATTAAAGGAAGGATTATTGGAAGGAATTTGATATGGTCATGGAATATAAATGAGTCTCATTTTTAGTGAATAAGGTAAGAGGAGAGGATCCATTTTATACGTGAGGGGAAGGATACACATGGAATTTCCTGAAATATTTCAATTATATAACGTCGCACTCATCATAAAGTGACTCTAAATGACACAATGTTAAAAATAGTATATTATAATCATTCAATATCATTATGAAGTAATAATTTCATAGGTTTATGTGACAATCCTTACCTTATATCATGGTTTAACCCCTCCTCTGTAACACCCCAAGCTTCTACGGTACACGTCTCTTTGAATAATTCGATAGCGTGTGTTGTACGCAACATTGAGTTCTAACACACCACAACCAATCAAACTAGCCGTTATGAATAGTAATACCTACTTTTTGAAATTATATATATTTTATATTTCAAAATGGACTTCATTTTTGGATTCAGAATATCGAAATTATCCTAAGTTGATTTTTTTTTGTATTTTTCTGAGAACTTCCAATTTTTATGAATAGTGAAAAATACTTAAAAACAATTTTTTTAATCAAAATAATTTATAGTGATAAATTATATTATTTAGTGGTTTTAAAGCATAATTAGAATATATTTTTACCATTTTATCCAATGTTGTTCATTAGAATTAATTTCACTTTGAAATTGGATATAAACAATTATCAATCTTTTGATATATATTGTTTCTTAAAAACACGCTATTTGTTGTGACAGCATGAATTAATTATAAAATTAATTAATGAAACTTATATGTTTGGAATTTTTTAAAATAGAAATCATTTTTGAATTCAGAATATCAATTATAGCTTAGGGTGAAATTTTGGCATTGTTCTGAAAAACTTAAATTTTTGATGAATAGTGAAACTACTAAGTGGTAGTTAAAAAACTGAATTTTTCATAAAACTTAATTTTACCGCTTCTGTGAATGGAATTTCGAAAATCCGAGAGACACGATTAATATCAAGAAGTAAAATGTGGTTCAATGAGATGAAAATAATTTTTGGTGAATAGTAACTTTTTACTTTTATTTACCACGGTTAAAAGTATAATAGGGAATTAAGGGTAAAAATGATATTAATATTACCATAACACATGTCCTAATTCAATTGGACAAGTGTATCTCGACCAAAAACAACCTTAGGAATAAAATATTATCATTTAGGTCCACTTGGATTAGATTAGGACATTTATTATTATTTAATTCAAAGAAGAGTTAAAAGAGTTAAAATCAAATTTCATTTACTAAAACATTTTTAATATAGGGTTATACATAAGATAAATTCTATTGTAAATATTCATTAGAAATATAATAAGATTTAATACATAATTATAGTTTATTTATAATTTTTAGACTGTAAATAATTTAATTTATTTATGACACAATGATGATGCAGTAATTACCATAATTGTGAAAAATTAAAATAATTGATATTATAAATTCCCAAATAAATATAATTTGAGACTCTTAATGAATTAAAATAATTTTATAGGATAATATGACATGTTAGGATTTATTTAATTAACTTTGGTCGAAGTAATCATTTTTTTATGAGTTTCACAACAATCAATTATTGAATAGTATCAAAATTGACATAAAAGGGTTTTTAAAACAAATATTATATTATTAATTGATATTAAATTCCTAAAAATCTAATGTTCGGCCAAGAGACTTATATCATGATAGTCTCATAATTAATGGACCACTTGGGGGTATCTTGGATGTATATAGTATGTTTATTAACTATATATTATAAAAATACAAAGTGACATGGTAAATGTCAAACTAATTAACTAAGAGTTAAAACTAAAAGATAAGGTTAATATAGTAACCCAAACCTTTCTAAATTCTATTGGTTGAATGTTTTTAGACCTATCCCCACCTTAACCTTTGAATAATCAACTTTTGAGCCATTAGAAACCGAATATGAATTTATTATAAATTAATATTTCTAGCTTTTCCAAAGGTGCCCCTCACCCCTCTTATAAAAGGGAACTCCTCCTTCTCATTTCTTCACACCTTCAAAGCCTTTTGGTTCGGCCAAACTCTGCCCAAATACTCTCCCAAATTCCCTCACTACAACCTAGAGGCCTTAGTTTAATCAGAAAGCCAACCTAAGGAGCCCTTTTGATCAAATCAAAAGGAAGAACCTGAAGAAGAGGTAATGTTTTCACCACCCCTTTTCAAGTTCCTTTCTTCTTCCACTTCTTATTTCTTTGTTATTACCATTATAAAATAATAACTCCAGTATCTTATATATACTGTGATGTTATTATAAATATGGTACAACCATATTCAGTATTCTATCCACCCTTTGAATAACATGTCACCATACGTGCGTACGTACGGCTTACCGTCTCCACGTCGTGGTGTAATTGTTATTCAATATATTATTATTTGGATGGGTATAATAATGATGTGTAACTCATTTAAATAATAAATATAACATTTTAATGATTCTGTATATATATACCATCCATTTATATATTATTTTAATATCAAAAGAATGATATTTTCGCTCGTGCGTACGTACGGACTACCGTCTCCACGAACGCGATGAGATTCATTCTCCATCGTATCCATTAAAGTATAATTATCATTTGATGATTTAAAAATGATGTTTAAGGAATTGATATCATTCTGGATATGAATAAGATACAACCTATCCATAACAAACACGGCTTATGTAACAAAACATATAAAAGAAAATGAGTAAGTTAACACCCGAAATGACGATAATTCTAAGATATTATTAACAAATCAATGTTAAAAGATCATATATGATATCATATTAATATATATGATTCTTGTATAATTTAATAACAATTATTTCAGCATTATACAGGAGGTTAACCTACCCCAACCAAGGAAAAGTACAAGGTAAGGGTTATTTCGCAATCTCTTCATTATCCGAGGTTGTTTATACGTAATAATCTACTGGGATCTCTTTATCATCCACATCCATGTTTCTTAAAAATGAATTTCAAAAAAAATTTACTATTTACTAGAATATGGGTTAAATTCATTTATACCCTTGTTTGACTTTTTATAAGAGGTTTATAAAGGAATCTTTCCGTCGTTTTCCAAACAAGGTTCTTTTTAACCTTTTCGACAGAATTAAGGTAAGAATGTTTTTTTAACTTATACGGTGGGTGCGGTTATTTTCCGCCGTTATAAAATCATCAATATTATAATAATATTTTCAAATAAAATGTTTTATTTCATAAATATAAGACTCTTAAATGATTTCAAAATATAAAGAGATATTTCTCTAAAAAGAGTTTTGATTTCATCTATGTCAACATCCTTTGATGGATTTTACGCTTATTTGAAGTTGATTTATTATGACACAAAACTTCTATATTGTATTAAAGGTTTTGTGATATGTTTGACTGTGGATGTGCTATTTTTATATCATTCATGGTTTATAGTGAAAGTATTGACATTTTGTATGCTAGTTTTAATACGAATGTTTTTGTTATGTTTAAACCATTTCATATGGGAATGCATTGGACTTATTATGTGACGGGTGGAGCCCGCTATAGCTCCACGATGCATCGGTAGGTCTCATGAGACAAACTAGTGTCTTGGCACAAGGCCTTGACAAAATCTTATTTGTAGTCTTGGCACGAGGCCTTGGCTATGTGGTTATGATAGTCTGGCATTATGCATTCCATCATTATGAAAGTGGTTATTGATATTGCATGTGATTATTCGATTAGTAGAATATCCATGTGAATAAGTAAATGGCATTATTTCATTTTTATTTTTCCATACTATATTGAAGTTCAAGTTTAAAAGGCTTTTGTTTTAGTTATACATTTCCTTAAATGTTTATGCTTATTTTTGAAAGTTTCCGCAATATTGTTATCCTTACTAGGCATTTGAGCTCACCCCTTTTCTATGTTTTATTTTTCCCAGGATGTGAAGAAGTAAGTTATGAATGACCTCCAGGGATAGTATGTGGGGATATGAGTGTGGAATATGGAGACTATGTTGTTGTAGTAGTTTTTCACTTTGTGATGTAATGTAAAACTTTATGAATATATTTAGTGTTTCCAAGGCTACTAAACCAATCGGTCTTTCGAGATTTGATCTTTCTTGTGATCATGCCAATATAATGTAATAATTCACCGACTCTGGGTAACTAGGGTCGGGGCGTTACAGTTGGTATCAGAGGAAGTTTAGTACAAACCTTGGAAGCTATATTTAGATAAACTCTGATTAGAGCACGTGGACCTAAGATGAACTTTGAGGATTAGTATAGAAGAACTTCCTAGAATTTTGGTATTGTTGAGATTTTGTGAGTTTTCCGAGCAATACATCCCTGTCTGGATACGAGCAGGTAGAGGTGGCTCTGGCACAGATGTACCTAGGGGTAAAACCCGAAAACACCGCTTTGAGCTAGACTCGAATGGGAACGGGTGCATGACAACGGGACTTGCTGCACTCTTGGTTACGACACTCCCGGGGGATATGCTTAGGATAAATCTCATTTTCTTTACAAATCATTATGAAGGGTTTATGACTACATACTTCCTCAAAGAAAACATTTTTTATGATTATGGATTATATCCATAAATAGTTCAATTTATGTTAAGTGTTTTATAAGTATGGGATTATGTATTTTGATTCATAAACTGATCTAGTTTATCCCATTGTTTAGAAATGGCGCCTAGTGGAAGAAATGGAAACCGTATCAATGCACGCACTCCATGTAGGGACTGACCTCCTGCTCAAGATAATTATAGTAGAGCTGGTGATGCAACTGGTGCTGATCAGCTAATCACCATACTGGGACAACTCACTTAGGTTATGAATAATAACCTTACCCGTATGGAGCACCCTGATCCGCAGCGTGGAGGATCAATGTTAGATCGATTCATGAGGCAACAACCACCAACGTTCAATGGGAGTACAAATCCCTTAGTAGCTGAGCAATGGATATTTTCCCTAGATAAAATATTTCCGGCTTTGGGGAGTAATGAAAGGGAAAAAGTTATCATGAAAGTTTACCGCCTTACTGGAGATGCTGATCAATGGTGGTCATTGATTCAAAATACGAAGGAAGATGATGAAGTATCAAATATGGAATGGAGGGAGTTCAAAGATCTGTTTTTAGAAAAATACTTTCCTCACGACCATCGAGAAGATATGGAAAGGCAATTTCTGAGTCTGAGACAGAAGGAGGATGAGAATGTCACAAAGTATGAGGCTAACTTTACAAGGTTAGCAAGGTATGCTGGTGATTATATACGTAACCCAAGAAGTAATATTGATCGTTTCTTTGATGGGTTAAAACCATTTCTCCATCGAGCATTAGTCTCACAATCCTTCTCGTCATACGAAGACATTGTCTCATGTGCTATCAAGACCGAAAAGGAATTCTCTAAGTCTTATGACTTTAAAGCAAAGCAAGAGAAGAATAGACCTGCTGATCAATCTTCTAATGGATATAAGGGGAAGAAGGGAAAGGTTTAATATCTATCCTGTGGTAAATGTGCGAAGAAACACCCCGGTACTTTCTTGAAGGGAATGGGCGTCTGGTACAAATGTGGTGAAAAAGGCCACCAAGCTTGTGATTGCAAAGGGAAGAAGGAAGCTACCAATGTTCAGTGCTACAATTGTAGGGAGATGGGGCATTATGCAAATGAATGTCCTAAGCATCAGGAGAACTTACCTTAGAAAAGGACAAGGGATCAAGGCCAGGCTTATGCTATCACTACTGCTGAGGTAGAAGCTCCGAAAGACTTGGTGGAAGGTAATTTAATGGTTTCCTCAAGTTTAGAAAATGCATTATTTGATTCTGGATCATCGCATTGTTTCATATCTTTCCAGTTTGCTAAGAAAATTAGATATTTCCAATTTGATTTAACAAGGGAGTTGTCAGTTAAAACTCCTAAGGGAAGTATCATTGCAACAAAGTTTTGTGAATCAGTCCCCATTAGAGCACATAAATGTTCTTTATCTGCTGATCTCATCGTCATACCTATGATTGAGTTTGATATAATCCTCGGTATGGACTTGATTTTGGACTATGATGCGAAGATTTATTGTAAGAAGAAAGAGGTTATGATTCTTGATGATAATGATAAGGAACACCTTATCTTTAAAGCAGAATCGTCACCACCTAATTCTTATTTAGATCCACCCCCAGTAGCTCAACTAAATTCAATTATTGGGGAGGAAGAGAATGAAATGACTGTGGGTGAGGAAAGGAATGTTCAAATAGAGGATGTACCTATTGTGAAAGAATTTATAGATGTATTTCTTGAAGATTTACCTGGACATCCTCCAGAATGGGAAGTTGAGTTTTCCATTGATTTAATTCCTGGATCAAGGCCTATATTAAAGACCCCTTATAGAATGGCCACTGTAGAATTAGTTGAACTAAAGAAACAACTAGAGGAATTGAGTAATAAGGGATTTATTCGCCCTAGTGTTTCTCCATGGGGAGCCCCTGTTCTTTTTGTTAAAAAGAAAGACGGATCTATGAGGTTATGTATCGACTACAGGGAGATCAATGCTATAACAATAAAGAACAAGTATCCCCTACCACGCATTGATGATTTATTTGACCAACTGCATGGAGCTCAATACTTTTCAAAGATTGACCTTCGATCTGGATACCATCAGTTGTGTGTGAAGAAGGAAGACATTCTGAAGACAACATTTCGAACCAGGTACGGGCATTACGAGTTTACTATAATGCCTTTTGGATTGACTAATGCACCCTCTGTATTCATGGATCTGATGAATAGAGTTTTCAAGGAGTATCTTGATGAATTTTTGGTGGTATTTATTGATGATATCTTAGTATACTCTAAAATCTATGAAGATCATGAAAATCACTTGCGCATTATCTTGAAGACTCTGAGAAGACATGAATTATATGGGATGTTTAGCAAGTGTGAATTCTGGCTTCATGAGATTTCTTTTCTTGGCCATATTGTCTCTAAAGATGGAATATCTGTTGATCCTTCTAAGACCAAGGCGATCCAAGAATGGCCAGCACCTACGAGTATAAATGATGTACATAGTTTTATTGGTTTGGCAGGTTATTATCGTCGATTCGTCCATAATTTTGCCTGATTGGCTAACCCATTAACGAAGCTCACACGTAAAGGGGTTAAATTTTTTTGGACAAAAGAGTGTGAAGAATGTTTCGAAGAACTGAAGAGAAGATTAGTCAATGCTCCTATATTGACTCTACCATCAGGGAATGATGGGTTCGTTATTTATAGTGATGCATCAAAGAAAGGACTTGGTTGTGTCCTTATGCAGAATGATAGGGTTATTGCCTATGCATCACAACAGTTGAAAATTCATGAACAAAACTATCCTACTCATGATCTCGAGTTAGCAGCTGTGATCTTTGATTTGAAGATATGGAGGCACTACCTCTATGGTGAAAAATGTGAGATTTATACTGATCACAAGAGTTTGAAGTATATTTTCTCACAAAAAGAACTCAACATGAGGCAAAGGAGATGGCTTGAATTACTCAAGGATTATGATTGCACGATACACTACCACCCGGGGAAGGCAAACAGGGTAGCAGATGCTTTGAGCAGAAAAGACCATGGAGTTTTGAACAATATGAGAATTGAAAGGGATCCAATTTTCATGGATCTAGTGAAGATGGACATGGGAATAACCAGGGAAGGCGAAACATCAATTATTTTTCAAATGGTTTCCAAACCATCTTTACTAGAAAGGATTAAGAGTTCTCAGACCGATGATGAAGAATTTAAAAAGAATATTAAAGCTGTGAATGATGGGAGATTGAGAGACTTTGTGTATGAAGATGGAATTTTGAAATTCGGGAAGAGACTTTGTGTTCCTGATTTACCTGATCTAAAAACGGAATTGTTGGATGATGCTCATAGTTACAATTTCTCTATACACCATGGGAGCACCAAAATGTATAGAGATTTGAAGGAACATTTTTGGTGGGACAACATGAAGAGGGATATTGCTGATTTTGTGTAAAGATGTATGGTTTGTCAACAAGTGAAAGCTGGAAGGCAACAGCCTGGAGGAGTCATGCAACCTCTTCCCATACCGGAGTGGAAATGGGACAATATTACGATGGACTTTGTCATGGGGCTACCAAAGACTCCTAGAAGGAACGATGCAATATGGGTTATTGTTGATCGTCTTACCAAGTCATCACATTTTCTTGCTATAAGAGAAGATCTACCCCTGGAACATCTAGCAAGACTATATATTAATGAAGTTGTGAGACTTCATGGAGTACCCCTATCGATTGTTTTTTATCGTGATCCCCGTTTTACTTCAATATTCTAGAAAAGTATTCAGAAATCCCTGGATACTGAACTTCATTTGAGCACTACTTACCACCCTCAGACAGACGGACAATCAGAACGGACTATTCAAACCTTAGAAGACATGTTGAGATCATTCTCACTTGACTTTCAGGGTATGTGGGATCAATATTTACCTCTGGTAGAATTTTCCTATAACAATAGCTTCCATTCGAGTATTCAGATGACACCATATGAAGCGTTATATGAAAAGAGATGTCGTACACCAACCTGTTGGGATGACGTTGGTGAAGGAAAACTTGTAGGCCCAGAACTGGTGGAGGAAATGGTGGAAAAGGTGAAGGTAATCCAAAATCACATCAAAGCAGCTCAAAGTAGGCAGAAGAGCTATGCCGATAATCGGAGGAAGGATTTGGAATTTCAAGTCGGTGATCATGTTTTCCTGGAGGTATCTCCATGGAAGGGAGTCATACTTTTTGGTAAGAAAGGTAAATTGAGTCCCAGGTATATCAGACCCTTCAAAATTCTAGAACGAACTGGGGCTGTAGCTTACCGATTGGTAATGCCGCCAAGTCTCTCCAAGTTCACGATGTGTTCCACGTATCTCTGTTGAGGAAATACATGCCTGACCCAACGCATGTACTCACCTATGAGGAATTAGAACTGGAACCCGATCTGTCCTACTGTGAAGATCCCGTCAGGATTCTTGATACGATAGAACAAGTACTTAGAAACCGGACGACGCGTCTGGTAAAAGTTTTGTGGAGAAACCATAAGATGGAAGAGGCAACATGGGAACCCGAGGAACTTATGATGAAGAACCAACCGAGTCTTTTCATGTGATAACTATTCTAGAAATTTCTAGGATGAAATTATTTGAAGGAGGGGAGAATGTAACACCCCAAGCTTCTACGATACGCTTCTCTTTGAATAATGCGATAGCGTGTGTTGTACACAACATCGAGTTCTAACACACCAAAACCAATCAAACTATCCACTATGAATAGTAATACCTACTTTTTGAAATTATATATATTTTATATTTCAAAATGGACTTCATTTTTGGATTCGGAATATCGAAATTATCCTAAGTTTAATTTTTTGTATTTTTCTGAGAACTTCCAATTTTTATGAATAGTGAAAAATACTTAAAAAAAACTTTTTTAATCAAAATAATTTATAGTGATAAATTATTTTATTGAGTGGTTTTAAAGAATAATTAGAATATGTTTTTACCATTTTATCCAATGGTGTTCATTATAATTAATTTCACTTTGAAATTGGACATAAACAATTATCAATCTTTTGATATATATTGTTTCTTAAAAACACACTATTTGTTGTGACAGCGGGAATTAATTATAAAATTAATTAATGCAACTTATATGTTTGGAATTTTGTAAAATAGACATCATTTTTGAATTCGGAATATCAATTATAGCTTGGGGTGAAATTTTGGCATTGTTCTGAAAAACTTAAATTTTTTATGAATAGTGAAACTACTAACTGATAGTTAAAAAACTGAATTTTTCATAAAACTTAATTTTACCGCTTCTGTGAATGGAATTTCGAAAATCCGAGAGACACGGTTAATATCAAGAAGTAAAATGTGGTTCAATGAGATGAAAATAATTTTTGGTGAATAGTAACTTTTTACTTTTATTTACCACGGTTAAAAGTAAAATAGGGTAATTAAGGGTAAAAATGATATTAATATTACCCTAAAACATGTCCTAATTCTATTGGATAAGTGTATCTCGACCAAAAACAACCTTAGGAATAAAATATTATCATTTAGGTCCACTTGGATTAGATTAGGACGTTTATTATTATTTAATTCAAAGAAGAGTTAAAAGAGTTAAAATCAAAGTTTATTTACTAAAACATTTTTAATATAGGGTTATAAATAAGATAAATTCGATTGTAAATATTCATTAGAAATATAATAAGATTTAATACATAATTATATTTTATTTATAATTTTTAGACTTTAAATAAATTAATTTATTTATGACACAATGATGATGCAGTAATTACCATAATTGTGAAAAATTAAAATAATTGATATTATAAATTTCCAAATAAATATAATTTGAGACTTTTAATGAATTAAAATAATTTTATAGGATAATATGACATGTTAGGATTGATTTAATTAACTTTGGTCTAAGTAATAATTATTTTATGAGTTTCACAATAATCAATTATTGAATAGTGTCAAAATTGACATAAAAGAGTTTTTAAAACAAATATTATATTATTAATTGATATTAAATTCCTAAAAATATAAGGTTCGGCCAAGAGACTTATATCATGATAGGATCATCATTAATGGACCACTTGGGGGTCTCTTGGATGTATATAGTAAGTTTATTAACTATATATTATAAAAATACAAAGTGACATGGTAAATGTCAAACTAATTAACTAATAGTTAAAACTAAAAGATAAGGTTAATATAGTAACCCAAACCTGTCTAAATTCTATTGGTTGAATGGTTTTCGACCTATACCCACCTTAACCTTTTAATAATCAACTTTTGAGCCATTAGAAACCGAATATTAATTTATTATAAATTAATATTTCTAGCTTTTCCAAAGGTGCCCATCACCCCTCTTATAAAAGGGCACTCCTCCTTCTCATTTCTTCAAACCTTCAAAGCCTTTTGGTTCGTCCAAAATCTGCCCAAACACTCTCCCAACTTCCCTCACTA
This sequence comes from Viscum album, assembly GCA_963277665.1. Lineage (NCBI taxonomy): Eukaryota > Viridiplantae > Streptophyta > Magnoliopsida > Santalales > Viscaceae > Viscum > Viscum album. The sequence goes on from OY728150.1 coordinate 14,016,253, forward strand.
AAACCTATAGTCCTTAGTTTAATCAGAAAGCCAACCTAAGGAGCCCTTTTGATCAAATCAAAAGGAAGAACCTGAAGAAGAGGTAATGTTTTCACCACCCCTTTTCAATTTCCTTTCTTCTTCCACTTCTTCTTTCTTTATTATTACCATTCTAAAATAATAACTCCAGTATCCTATATATACTGTGATGTTATTATAAATATGGTACAACCATATTCAGTATTCTATCCACCCTTTGAATAACATGTCACCATACGTGCGTACGTACGACTTACCGTCTCCACGTCGTGGTGTAATTGTTATTCAATATATTATTATTTGGATGGGTATAATAATGATGTGTAACTCATGTAAATAATAAATATAACATGTTAATTATTCTTTATATATATACCATCCATTTATATATTATTTTAATATCAAAAGAATGATATTGTCGCTCGTGCGTACGTACGGACTACCGTCTCCACGGACGTGATGAGATTCATTCTCCATCGTATCTATTAAAGTATAATTATCATTTGATGATTTAAAAATAAAGTTTAAGGACTTGATATAATTCTGGATATGAATAAGATACAACCTATCCATAACAAACACGGCTTATGTAACAAAACATATAAAATAAAATGAGTAAGTTAACACCCGAAACGACGATAATTCTAAGATATTATTAACAAATCAATGTTAAAAGATCATATATGATATCATATTAATATATATGATTATTGTATAATTTAATAACAATTATTTCACCATTATACTGGAGGTTAACCTACCCCAACCAAGGAAAAGTACAAGGTAAGGGTTATTTCACAATCTCTTCATTATCAGAGGTTGTTTATAAGTAATAATCTACTGGGATCTCTTTATCATCCACATCCATGTTTCTTAAAAATGAATTTCAAATTTTTTTACTATTTAATAGAATATGGGTTAAAGTCATTTATACCCTTGTTTGACTTTTTATAAGAGGTTTATAAAGGAATCTTTCCGTCGTTTTCCAAACAAGGTTCTTTTTAACCTTTTCAAAAGAATTAAGGTAAGAATGTTTTTTTTAACTTATACGGCGGGTGCGGTTATTTTCCGCCGTTATAAAATCATCAAGATTATAAGAATATTTTCAATGAAAATGTTTTATTTCATAAATATAAGACTCTTAAATGATTTCAAAATAGAAAGAGATATTTCTCTAAAAAGAGTTTTGATTTCATCTATGTCAACATCCTTTGATGGATTTTACGCTTATTTGAAGTTGATTTATTATGATACAAAACTTCTATATTGTATTAAAGTTTTTGTGATATGTTTGACTGTGGATGTGCTATTTTTATACCATTCATGGTTTATGGTGAAAGTATTGACATTTCGTATGCTAGTTTTAATACGAATGTTTTTGTTATGTTTAAACCATTTCATATGGGAATGCATTGGACTTAATATGTGACGGGTGGAGCCCGCTATAGCTCCTCGATGCATCGGTAGGTCTCATGAGACAAAATAGTGTCTTGGCACAAGGCCTTGAAAAAATCTTATTTGTAGTCTTGGAACGAGGCCTTGGCTATGTGGTTATGATAGCCTGGCATTATGCATTCCATCATTATGAAAGTGGTTATTGATATTGCATGTGATTATTCGATTAGTAGAATATACTTGTGAATAAGTAAATGGAATTATTTCTTTTTTCTTTTTCCATACTATGTTGAAGTTTAAGTTTAAAAGGCTTTTGTTTTAGTTATACATTTCCTTAAATGTTTATGCTTATTTTTGAAAGTTTCCGCTATATTGTTATCCTTACTGGGAATTTGAGTTCACCCCTTTTCTTTGTTTTATTTTTCCCAGGATGTGAAGAAGTAAGTTATGAATGACCTGCAGGGATAGTATGTGGGGATATGAGTGTGGAATATGGAGACTATGTTGTTGTAGTAGTTTTTCACTTTGTGATGTAATGTAAAACTTTATGAATATATCTAGTGTTTCCAAGGCTACTAAACCAATCGGTCTTTCGAGATTTGATCTTTCTTGTGATCATGCCAGTGTAATGTAATAATGCACCGACTCTGGGTAACTAGGGTCAGGGCGTTACACCCTCCAACATTAAACATGTTTTAACTATAACCCAGGGAACATAATTTTCCTGTATTTATTATTCACTATGACCAAAAATTAAGTTGATCCTATGAAAATATTGTAAATATTATGATTATAAATATGGATTATTTTTTAACATATTCAATATATATAATTAGATGAATTCAATTTTAATTAATGAAACAAACCTCAATGAAAACTCATTTTCAAAATCTGAATTTTTAAGCACTAAACCTAATTTTATTAGATTAAATTCACATGAAAAACAATTAAATGAATGTTAAAATATTATATTAAATAAATAATATATATAATTAATTAATAAAATTAATAAATATAGACATAATTATTTTATTATATATAAACACATTACGTGTATGTTACACTTTTTAAGAAAATGTTTTTTCTACACAAAAATTAACTTATACTAAAAACAAGTATAATAATTATTACCATGTAATTAATTATATAATTTATAATTTAATGAGACTTGGGTAACATTAATATAAATTCAATACATAATCATAAATTTACATTAAATGAAATGTTATTTTTTCAAAAATTGTAATTTTTAACCATTCAGTGAAAATAATCCTTTTAAGAAAAATCATAAAAATTCACCCTAAGATAATATTAAATTAATGAAATTAAAAATGATAATAATTTCATAAATTAAAATTTATACAAAATCTAGATATTGATTATAATATTCACATGGGATAATGTGATAAAAATCATTTTAAAAAGAAAAATATTTTTGAAGCATTAAATGAATTTACTGAAAATTGAATACTTATTTATTATGCATCAATTAATAAAATTAAAAAAAATAAGAAACGTCATAATATTTATCTTAAGTGGTTATTATTATTCATGCCATCCAATTTAATGCATAGGTTATTATAGTTTACTAAATTATAGTTCTTATTGACTCAGGGTTACATACAAGCTATGATATCGAATGTTTCAAAATTTTTATCACATGAAATAAAGATATTTTTTCGTGTTAGACTACTAACACTATAATAACCTTGGGAGTGAAACCTGACTAAGTAAATGATGGAATGTAGAGTGAACCCAATCCAATATTATAGTCTGGGCAAAGACTCCCGACTAAGGAAATGATTTTATATGCTTATGTTTATTCGAAAAATATTTTAATTATTGTTTTATTATGATATATAGCTCAGGATTGATTATCCATGATCCATAAAACCTATTAATTATGCCTTTTAAAATAAATCACTGCATGCCATGAATTTTTTTAAATTGTATTTGAATGATTCGATATGAATATCAAAATTAATGATCTTCTTATCATACCATTATACCAATATTATGCTAAATTATGATAGTTTATTAATATATTTTATGTTTAACAAAACTGATATTATGATCTCAGCCTTTCATGTGTTTTCTTTACCAAGGTTATAAAAATGGTTTTATTTTTGGAATGTTTAATAATTTTTCTATGTGAGAATAATTTTTGGTATATTATGATGATATTTCAATAAATTATATTATTATATATATAGTCTCCAAATAAAATACACCTTTTCAATACTTAGTAATGTATTGTTTTAAAATTTATTTAATATTAGTGTAATGAAGTAATATTTACATGTTTTTATGGTCAAACCATTGAGTATTAGAGAAGGTTTTAGTTATTTCTAGAGATTCAAATAAATATTTTTTGAAACCCCCTAGAGATAAGTCAAATTATAAGTTGACATATTTAATATTTGTAATATTATATATTGTGTATTTTTCCTAGAAAATACTACACTATTTAAATAATTGAAATAAATTAAATTTGTGTAATAAATTCACCTAGGGGTTTCAACATTTAAAGGGTTGGATTGGTTATTAATTATATTGTCACTAGAGACCAATGAGTGGGCCTAAGACAACACACCAAGATAGATACACATGTGGGATATTCATGGGTTAATTCACATTTTCTTTATGAACCATTAAAAAGTATTTAAATTGTTGTTGACCATGAATGACCTAGTTTAAACCAATGGCGTCGTAGACTAAAAATATTGTCTCATTATTTAGTCATCCTACAAATTATTTTTCATGATTTCATGAATAATCACTGTGATTATAATTTCACACATTATGTTTTCTCCTTTTAGTCATTGGATAAGCCTAGTATGATTTGGGTTAATGGTGAATGTGAATGGAAATGTAATGAAATTCCTCATGAGAATCTAAATTAAATCAGAGTTGGTATGTGAAATATTGTAACTTTTCTCAACCAAATCTATCAATATATTAATAGTAACATGAATCACGATGAACTTCCAAATATCTAAACATAGGAACAAATCACTATTGAGTATTATAAATGGAATTGATGTCCTTTCATAAGTTGTTCTTCTAATCTACTTAGTCTGGAGTAACGGATCATTTCTAGAGAGATGATATTTTCTATAGTCTAATTATTAGACAATTGGATGGTTGTTTTAGTTGTGTATCATTAAGATGGTGTAGTTGATAAATAGTGGACTCAAATAATGAATATAATTTAGGGGGGGAAGTGGAATCCCAGACATGTGAGGAGTTTGATAAATAATATTTTAGTATTTTTTTCCTTAAACTCTTCGTATGAATATTGAAATGTAATTCTTTGAACTAAATCATGTGGATGAATAATCCATTAATACCTATGAGGTAAATTTCACTATACTTTCAATGTGTTCTTTTAGTTTCATTATCAATCCTGGAAGTGGAGTTTTTAGATTCATTAATTTCTTGATACTAAGTCTAGAAAATTAATTTGATATAAAATACATTGATATATATTAAGAAATTGTTCAATTTTCTCTCAAGATGAAAAATGATATTAAATACTTTGAATGTTCTCATTGTTTATGGGACAAAATAAGAAAGATGAAATTTTAATGAAATTCTATAAAACCCCATGATGATATTAAAATTATTCTTTAATAATTTCATAATTATTGAAGGATACATAGATTAAATATCCATATAAATTCTAGAAATTTATTTATGTGTGTAATTGAAATCCATCAAAAAAAAATCCAAAATTCATATAATGAAGCCATTCAATGATGGTAAAAAAACTTAGTGAAATATTACACCCACACTACAATTATATAATTTCACGGAGTATTTAAATTATGGTAATTATTTTTTGAAAGTGAAGCTTAGTGATGATAATCTCCATCAGCAATCTCCTAAGACAGAATACATGGGGAATGATAATGTGATCACAACCATTGAAGGGGGTATTAAGAACAAAGTGGTAAAAGGTATTCTTATCAGCAAATGGAGATTTCAAATTTCACAGAGTATTTAAAATGTTTTGATAATTAAATCATTCTTTATATACCTTTTTTTGTTTCTATTTGTAGTAATTCATTGGATTTATCCCTTCAGACACACAATTCATGCCCTTATCTAGCCTATATTGAGCGACAACCCAATCATAATAACATTAATGTTAAAACATATACTGAAACATATAATTTGAATTTATATATAAAATTTTCATTATAGTGTATTACAAATTCATTGTACACATTATGTGTGATCAGTTGGTTGGATATCCTTGCATTGAATTCAAAAATTAAATATCTAGGGTGTCCAAATTTACTGTGATCAGTATAAAATGCTTCCTAATAACAATTAAGTAATGAAAATTTTAAAAATATATTTTATGTGACTAGATTTTAGGGTTTTAATTTTTCATTGTAGTCATCAAAAATAGTATTTCGTCTGATAATTTTTTATAAAACTCCTCAAGTAGCTCATATTTTTTATTCTTAATATATTCATCATTCAATGTATGTTCTGGCGTATAAATGATACTGGGATTAATTACTCCAAATCATGATTCACATGATCATCCCATTATATATTTGTAAAATAAAATCCTATAGAAAATATGAATTGTTATAAACATTAATAATAATATTACCTCACTATTTAGATAGGCATGTTATTAAAATGAACCTTATTTCTGTATTCAAAACTAAGACGTCCATCTAATCACGCTTGATAATCTAATTTAGATTCTCAAGAATAATTCTTTCTATGAAGGAACATATATATATATATATATATAATTATTTTTCATATTCGATGAAATATATATCTTTATCATTAAATGTTGTCTCTCCATGAAGTTTTAATGATAATATATTTTTCTCTCAAACTGGTGGGGAGAAGCTACTCTCAGAAGTTCATTTTTTTCTTCATCAATAAACTAGATTTTTTATTTGACCTTTCCTTTATCTAATGTTTTATCCATTTTTTATCATACCTAACTTCATACCTTTTATAATCAACCATTAGTGTTTTTTCATATAAGAAAAATTTATGTAGAAAAACCTCATATATCTTTAAAATATTAGACAACCATTCTATAAAATCTTCAATAGTATCATTGACTGTTGTAATATTCAGACCATCAAGTGGAACATGAAACATATCAGTAGGATCATGAGAAACCAGAATCCCCACTCTCATGTGATCTTATGTATAGTCTTGATGATATAGTTTGTCTTCCTAGATATTATACACTCTACCCAGCATATCATGGAAATATGTGAGTGTTAATAGATACAAATCACATGCAACTATACCCTATAAGATTTCAGTAATATAAATTTATCGGAAGTTGTTTGATAGAAATTTAAGAGAAATATTAGGGAAATAATTGATTACCATGGGTAATATATCAGTTTTGGGGGAATTACTATCCTCAAATCTAGTTGAATCATTTGGTTCATGTGCAAATATTTGCTCCACCACCGGTTTTCTTTGACCCTTTCTCATACATTGGTCTGCCAAACTAGACTGAAGAGTAATATATTATAGTGATTATATTTGTGTCTACAATTATCTTAACATATTATATGCATCTTTATGTGTTTTTATCTTCTTGAAATATTTTCTAAGATATACTCCAATATATAATACTCTAACACGACCTTATTGTTTGGGCCACTTCAAAGCTACTAAAAGTAGCTTGTTGTCTAGTATGGTCGTTGCTAGCAATTATTTCTAAACCACATAAAAAATATGAACATAAATATATATTTTATGTAATAATCTTACAAAGCATAATGAATTTAAATTATGTCATACTTACACATGTTTCACATAATACTTTTCTATTTTAATCAACTAATTTACCCCATTATTTACACGATCCACATTCCATAGCACATGATGTGGGATAGAAGTGGATTCATATATTGACTCGTTAATTTGAATATAAAAAATAAAACATAAGGTTTTTTATATCACATAATTAGACATTTTTATTGATTTTTCAAACAAAGAAATTTGTTCTCTCATGATTTGTATCCTATCCTTACTTTGCGATAGGGTTAAATTGGTTTTGATGCATTTTCTTTATTTTCGACACACATTTTATATTTAATAAATTTAGAATTTTAAATAATGTTAGATAATAAAAATAATATAAAATACTATATTATCAACTAAAATGTTCCTGAAATGATTTATCATTGCGATGATTGATCAAATCATTCTATGTTTCCTTTTTTATAATGTGTGCATAAAAAACTCATGGGTTGGGCTTTACTTCCTCCTCATCATACCTAATATGTAACATCATAATAAGAGTATGGAATCCACAGTGGGGTTTTCCAATGCCCATTAGGACAAATTTCATAAGAAAATAATCAAAAATAATATAACTCTATAATAAATAATAAAAATTAAATTGGGGTTTCATTATATAATTTTTCCATAAAATAGATAAATTATATCATATCATTATCATTATATTGTTCCAAATGATTTCCTTCATTAAATATTGGAAATGTATCTATGAATCAATATAAATTATTTCATTCAACATCGTTTTGGCCCCAAAATAAGTAATGAAAACTGACTTATTGGGGTCAATAGGTTAGCCATGTTGATTCCAACCAACCTCAAATTTTATACCATAACATGTTGCGTTGATATTTTTATTCATCATTGTGATGATACATCATTGTTGTTTTTTTCATAAAAATGTTGTTCATGCGGTGATAATTCTATAGTTTCATCATCAACCTCATATTCCTCCTCATGATTGGTAACTTCATAATGTGTATAATACATTTTCGACATATGCAGTCAAACATTTAGTGTGTCTTGAATAACTACAATACAATATACTCCATGGATAATTGTCAATATCTTCATGAATCTTTCATGAAAATTGTTTTTGTCTTGAACATGCTTATAATACATAAATACTCCAGTACAACTAAACTCCACTACCATTATTTAATCCCTCCTCAGATTCTTGATTTTCATTCATCTCTTGATGATGGATTGGAATCGCACATCCAAACTAGCCTTCCTCTCATCAGTTTGGTTCAAAATTTCTTTGATGAAATACCTCCCGAAGAGTTATTATTATATTTTTTTTCTTGATACCCATCCCTATCTTTTGTGGATATCCTCCTATGTTTTTTTAAATACACTAAAAAAAATTCATCCCATAATCTGGTGATATTGTTTGACGAATACTATTCAAAATAGTTCAAAAAACATAGAAGAGATGGGGGATGAGTCTAAAGAGAAAAAATTTACTATTAGATATTCAAGGGATGAAAGTCCCCTAACACAATAATGTGAACTTCGACTCATGCCCACTAAGAAGAACCAACTATAAACTATGTTAATAGTCCTTTTCCCTCACCTGTATCACACATATAAGAGCACTATATCCACTTAGGTTAAAAAATAACCTAAATTCATGTTCAATTATGGTGTCTAGCATATTACATTTCTAAAATAAATGAATTAAAATTCAAATCCACCTGAATTCTACTCACATTCAATTACATCGACTCACAAACATTTAATGTTTTTCACTTCCTCTAAAATGTATCTCTTTTATCCCATAGAATAGATACAAACATGTCATGTTATGGGTGTGAGGAAAATGTGAGATCTTGAAAACTGACCATTTCCCCAAGATTTGAAAAGAAATTATCTTGTAGATGAACCTGAAATTATGCCCAAAGAGCTCTGCTCATTTTGGGAGGAATAATAAATGTGGAGGATGAATGACTGAAAGAGGCGAGGAATGAGTTTGGAGATGTGGTATTCAATTTTTTTGTAGTGGATTTGATAGATTTTAAGGAATACAATCCGGGAGGGATGTTTGTCATCAAGGAACAATAGAACTACAATGATGGGAGGAAGGATATTTTGAAAGAGGGATTCAAATCCATCATCAATAGATGGAGGACAATCAAGCATCTAAGAACATATTAAATAAAGGTAGTGAGGGTTAGTTATACTTGAGTATTGAAGGATTATATCTCTATTCAAGACATTAACAATTTTAGTTCATGATTCTGGAAAATATGGAATTTTATGCAAGAGGTTTATTGTATTGTACATCTATCTAAAAGATATGAATCCTTATTAACACAATATTATTTGTGAAATTCATTGTACCTTTTTATGAAAATTTATTTAGGTTTCTTTCAAATATTTTTTGTTGTATACTTCTCTCAATTATCATAAATTAGTAATATTTTCATAAAATAAAAATGAGATAAACTGTTTTCATGTGGATTAGGGGAATGGAAAATCCTCATAGATAACATGACTAGATACTTTACCTATCCAATTTATGTTCCTATTGGTGCACTTTTAACTAATGTTTCCTTGTGTTAAAGTTTACAAGGATTTATTATTTATTGTAATTGATACACTAACAAATTATTTCTAGTTGAGACTTGTGTAGATTTTGTCACCAATGGTAGTTTGGATATTCCTATATGGTTTTTAACTAGTATGTATCATATTGTTATTATTTTTAATCTTGTAAGAATTTATATACTTGGGTTTATATTTTATACCATCCCATGAACCAACTACCTCCATCCATTAAATTTAAAATCACATGTCATCCAACTAGCCAAGAGAAACCTCATTATGATGAAAGACCCCGTCTTAGCCCTTGTTCCCATGACAACATGAGGGAAACTACTGACTTGTAAAAAACTAGAGGATCAAATTAGATCTCTTGGTTCATACCTAGTTTCCCCTGACTAATAATGGATATGAGGCATAAAATCATACAATCCATGTTTAACACATAAGGAATATCGATAGCAACCCTCAACCCTACATCCCACAATGAATATCACCATATAACAAGTACCCATGGAATAACAAGAATATTAACACAAAAGGGAAGTAATAATAATATAATAGAGATCTACAGCCATAAAAGGGTAAACATGAAAGGGGAAATCAAAGGGTGTCTTTCACATCCACCATTTAAAATCCGATGTTCCAACTGGGTGTTGAACAAAAAACATGGCTTGGCATTCTGATCCCCTTTACATTTCAAATGAAACCATTCCAATCATCATTTTATAAATGATGTAAATCACCAAAACTATATACAAACATTTAAATGTAACCCTATACAAAGGAATTATTATTTAAAATCTAAAACAAGTTAAAAGGCCTCCCATTTACAAAAAAATAAGGAAACCATAAAGTCATTTTTCTCAAGGGGTGAATCACACAAACAACTAAAATAACCATTTTAAAACCATAGAAGAGCCATTTTTTAATCTATTTAGAGATGAACAACTAAAATTAAAACAAAATTCCCTATAAAACATATTTTTCATTATTAGAAAACCAAAACCGGTTCAAACCACAAATAAAAAACAATTGAAAATTCCATATGTGCATTTATTAATAGCATAGGACATTTAAAAATTATATTTCAAAAATGGAAACATGTAATTCACATGAAATCTCATTTATTACAAGCTCAAAACGTAATGAAATAGATTAAAGTAACAATAATTTCATCAAATATAATCCTACAATATTAAAAAGGGAATTTAGAAATCATATTTTTACCTAGAATTCTAATATTAAATAATTTCGTTGAAACACGTACATAAATATACAAGAATGAAAACAAATGCCTCCTTCTATGATGTTGGAAAGAGTTTATAGAGTAGGGATGTTATTGTGTATGTATAGGTAAGTGATAGGGAGAGAGATATATTTGATGTAGGGTTCATAATGAATAAAAACTATGAAAAAACACAAAGCATAGAACACAAAAATTCAAACAATGAGAGTGGAAAAGAAGAAAATAACATACATTTTATTCTAGCCTTGATTCGTCCAAGAGAAGGTAGAGGAGTAGCAACGACTGTAGGGGAGTTATGTAAGAGCTTGAGAATCATGACTAAATGAGTCATGGTTAGGGTTCTTTTAAATAGATTGGGACACTTTAATTAGTGATTTTAAAATAGCGCTCATAAAAAATCTTTTTTATTAGTATTAAATTAATAATAACTCATCAAATACATATTTATAAGTTCTTATCAATTCATCACTGGTAAAAGAGATTTTTATCAGTTCTTTTTTTTCACTAATTTTAACACCCCAGGCTTCCACGGTATGATTCTCTTTGAATTATACAGTAGTGTGTGTTGTACGCAACTTCGAGATTCTAACACACCGCGACCAATCAAAGTAGACGTTATAAATAGTAATAACCACTTTTTGAAATTTTATAAATTTTATCTTTCAAAATAGACTTCATTTTTGGATTCAAAATATCTAAATTAGCCTAGCGTGAATTTTGGGTATTTTTTTGAAAACTTTCAATTTTTGATGAATAGTGAAGAACACTAAGTAATGGTTTAAAACAGAATTTTTATTTAAATAATTATTTAATTTATTTAAATTTATATTAGGTAAAAATAGATACATAATACCTATATAAGTTCAATGTAATTCATTGGAGTCAGTTTATAATAATTTTAGACATATAAAAATTTTATTGAACATTTCACCGTCTTTTACCCATCTCCTAGGAGAATTTGTAAATTCACATAAAACATAATTTTCTCACTTCTGTGAGTGGAATTTAGAAAATACAAGAGACACGGTTAATATCATGGAGTAAAATTTGGTTCAATAAGATAAAAATAATTTTTGGTGAATAGTAACTTTTTACTTTTATTTACCATGATTACAAGTAAATAGGGTAATTAAGGGTAAAAATGATATTAATATTACCCTAAAAGATGTAATAATTCAATTGTACAAGTTTATCTCTACCAAAAACAACCTTAGGAATAAAATATTATCATTTAGGTCCACATGGATTAGATTAGGACATTTATTATAATTTAATTCAAAGAAGAGTTAAAAGAGTTAAAATCAAAGTTTAATAACTAAAACATTTTTAATATAGGGTTATACATAAGATAAATTCGATTATAAATATTCATTAGAAATCTGAAAAGATTTCCTACATAATTAATTTTTATTTATAATTTTTATACATTTAATAATTTAATTTATTTATGACACAATGGTGATGCAGTAATTGCCTAATTAGTGAAATATTAAACTAATTGATATTATAAATACCAAAATAAATATAATTTGAGACTTTTTATGAATTCCAATAATCATATAGGATAATATGACATATTATTATTGGTTATATGAATTTTATTCGAAGTAATAATTCTGTTATAAATTTTTCAAAAAACAAATACCCAATAGTGTCAAAATTGACATAAAAGAGTTTTTTTAAACAATAATATATTATTAATTGATATTCTATTCCTAAAAATCTAATTTTTGGCCAAATGACTTATATCATGATAGGTGTATTATTAATGGACCACTTGGGGAGTCTCTTGGATGTATATAGTATGTTTATTAACTATATAATATAAAAATACAAAGTGACATGGTTAATGTCAATCTAATTAACTAAGAGTTAAAACTAAACGATAAGGTTAATATAATGACCCAAACCTGTCTAAAATCTATTGGTTGAAAGGATTTCTACCCATAAAAACCTTATACTTTGAATAATCCACTTTTGATCCATTATAAATAGAATATGAATTTATTAAAAAATAATACTTTAAGTCTGTCCTAAAGAGCCCCTCCTCCCCCTTATAAAAGGACACCACTTCTAACCAATTTCTCATACCTTAAAAGCCTTTTGGTTTGGCCAAAACCTGCCTAAATACTCTTTCAACTTCCCTCGATCCAACCTATAGGCCTTAGTTTGATCATAAATCCAACTTAAGGAGCTATTTTGATCAGATCAAAAGGAAGAACCCGGAGAAGAAGTAATGTTTTCACCACCCTCTTTCAAGTTCCTTTCTTCTTCAACTTCTTCTTTCTTTGTTATTTCAATTCTAAAATAATAACTACAGTATATATTATATAATGTGCCATTATTATAAATATGGTACAACCACATTCAGTATTCTATCCATTCCATGAATGACATGTCACCATACGTGCATACGTACGGCTTACCGTCTCCACGTTGTGGTGTAATTATTATTCAATACATTATTATTTGGATGGGTATAATAATGATGTTTAATTCATTTAAATAATAAATATATCATGATAATGATTATTTATATATGATATACCACCCAATTAAAAAATATTTTAATATCAAAACAATGATATTTTCGCTCGTGCGTACGTACGAACTACCATCTCTACAAACGCGATGAGATTCATTCCCCATCGTATTCATTCAAGAATAATTTTAATTTGATGGATTAAAATAATATTTAAAGACTTAATATAATTATGGATATGAATAAGATACAACATATCCATAACAAAAATGGCTTACGTAACAAAGCATATAAAGAAAAACGAATCAGTTAACACCCGAAACAACGATAATACTAAGATATTATTAACAAAGTAATGTTAAAAGATCATATATGATATCATATTAATGTATATGATTCTTTTATAATTTAATAACAATTATTTCACCATTATTCATGAGGTTAACCTACCCTCAAACAAGGAAAAGTACAAGGTAAGGGGTTTTCATCTCACTCTTTATTCTAGTGAGATTCATGCCATATTTCCACTATTACCTTTTGTGTGGTGTATGTACTGCGCATAATTGTATTATTTGTGAAATACACATTAATTTATGTTTATTTACATATTCATTTCATGATACCTCTTTCATGGGGTGTATGTTTCGTAAGTTACCAAATTGGTAAGCGTTTATTTCACAATCTCTTCATTATCCGAGGCTGTTTATACATAATTATCTACTGGGACCTATTTATCATCCACATCCATGTTTCTTAAAAATGTATTTAAAAACATTATTACTATTTTACATAATATGATTTAAAGTCATTTATACCCTTGTTTTACTTTTTATAAGAAGTTTCTAAAGGAATCTTTCTGTCGTTTTCCAAACGAGGTCCTTTTTAACCTTTTCGACAGAATTAAGGTAAGAATGTCTTTTTTTAACTTATACGACGGGTGCGGCTATTTTATGCTGTTATAAAATCTTTAAAGCTTCCCTTAAAATCTTATAAGAATATTTTCAAATTAAATGGTATCTTTCATAATTATGTTACTTTTTAATGATTTCAAGAAAAGAGATACTTTTCTCAAATAGTTATGATTTCATCTATGTCAACATACTTTGATAAGTTTTACACTTGTTTGAAGTTAATTTATTATGATAAAAATCTTCCATATTGTATTTAAGGTTTTGTGATATTTTTTACTATGAATGAGTTATTTTTATGCCATTAATGGTTTATTATTAATGTTTTGGCATTTCGTATGCTAGTTTTAATATGAATGTTTATGTTATATTCCATCCTCTTATTAAGATGAATGTGTTTGACTAGTATGTTCCAGGTTGGGGACCGGTAAAAGTAAGCCCTTCAGGTTGGGGTCTGGTTATATCAGACCCTTCGGGTTGGAGTCTGGTTATTAGAGGCACTCTGGGTTGGTGTCCGGTTATTAGAGGCACTCTGGGTTGGTGTCTGGTTATTAGAGGCCCTCCCAGTTGGTGTCCGGTTATTAGAGGCACTTAGGGTTGGAGTCCGGTTACAGAGACTATATGGGATGGAGTCCGGTTACAGAGGCTCTTCGGGTTGGGTTCCGGTTACAGTTATCCCTTAGGTATTGGCACAAGGCCTTGACACAGAAATTAAAGTTCGGCATTATGCATTCCATCATTACGAAAGTGGTTATTGATATTGCATGTGATTATTAGATTAGTAGAATATCCATGTGAATAAGTAAATGGAATTATTTCATTTTATTTCTTCCATATTATGATGAAATTCAAGTTTAAAAGGGTTTTGTTTTAGTTATACATTGCCTTAAATGTTTATGCTTATTTATGAAAGTTTCCACTATATTGTTATCCTTACTGAGCATCTGATCTCACCCCTTTCAATGTTTTATTTTTACCAGGATGTGAAGAAGTAATTTATGAATGACCTGTAGGGATTGTATGAGGGGATATGAAGAAAATATGTTGTTGTAGTTTTTTTATTTTATGATGTAATGTAATACTTATTAATATATCTAGTGTTTCCAAGACTACTAAACTAATAGGTCTTTCGAGAATTGATCTTTTGTGATCATGCCAATGTTATGTAATAATGAACCGACTCTGGGTAGCTGGGGTCAGGGTGTTACAGTTAGTATCAGAGTAAGTTTAGTACAAACCTTGGAAGCTAGATTTAGATAAACTCTAATTAGAGCACATAGACCTAAGATGGACTTTGAGGATTAGTGTAGAAGAACTTCTTGGAATTTTGGTATTATAGAGATTTTGTGAGTTTCCAAGCAATACATCCTTGTCTGGATATGAGTAGGTAGAGGCGGCTCTGGCAAAGATGTACCTAGGGGTAAAACCCGAAAACACCACTTTGAGCTAGACTCGAACGAGAACTGGTGCACGACAATGGGCCTTGCTGCACTCTTGGTTACGACACTCCCAGGGGATATGCTTAGGATAATTCTTATTTTATTTACAAATCATTATGAAGGGTTTATGAGTATATACTTACTCAAAGAAAACATTTTTTTATGATTATGGATTATATCCATAAATAGTTCAACTTATGTTAAGTGATTTACAAGTATGGAATTATGTATTTTGATTCATAAATTGATCTAGTTTATGTCATTGTTTAGAAATGGTGCCTATTAGAAGTAATGGAAACCGTATCAATGCACGAACTCCATGTAGGGATTTACCTCATGCTCAAGATAATTATAGTGGAGTTGGTGATACAACTGGTGCTGATCATCTAATCACCATACTGGGATAACTCACTCAAGTTATGAATAATAACATTAACCGTATGGAGCCCCCTAATCCACAGCGTGGAGGATCAATGTTAGATCACTTCATGAGGCATCAACCACTAACATTCAATGGGAGTAAAAATACCTTAGTAACTGGGCAATGGATAAGTTCTCTAGTGAAAATATTTCAGGCTTTGGGGAGTAGTGAAAGAGAAAAAGTTATCATGGCAATTTATCGCCTCACTAGAGATGTTAATCAATGGTGGTCATTGATACAAAACATGAAGGAAGATGATGAAGTATCAAATATGGAGTAGAGGGAGTTAAAATAACTTTTCTTAGAAAAATACTTTCCTCGTGACCATCGAGCAGATATAGAAAGGCAATTTATGAGTCTGAGGAAAAAGGAGGATGAGAATGTTGAAAAGTATTAGGATAACTTTACAAGGTTAGAAAGGTATGATGGAGATTATATACACAACCCAAGAAGTAAGATTGATCGTTTCTTTGATGGGTTAAAACCATTTCTCCATTGAGATTTAGTATCACAATCCTTCTCATTGTATGAAGATATTGTCTTGTGTGCTATCAAGACAGAAAAGGAATTCTCTAAGTCTTATGAAAAAAAAGTAAAGAAAGGGAAGAAGAGAACAGTGGAGCAAGAGACAGATAAAGGGAAAAAGGGAAATAAGTATTTTCCATTATGTGATAATTGTGGTAAGAAACACCCCGGTACTTGCCTAAAAGGAATGGGATTTTGTTACAAATGTGGAGAAAAAGGTCACCAGACTCGTGATTGCAAGGAAAAGAAAGAGGCTGTCAATGTTGAATGCTACAATTGTAGAGAAATGGGGAATTATGAAAATTAATTCCCTAAGATCCAAGGAAAATTACCTCAAAAAAGTCCATGGGAGCAATTCCAAGCTTATGGTGTTACTACATATGAGGTTGAATAAATATTGTATTTGTGTTTTTGGGCTCAAGAACTATATTATGGTTATAAGAATAATGTGATATATATAAGTATTGTACTGCAGTAATTGTTTTCATTAAGGTTTTAATATGATGAAGTTAATCATATTTTTAGTATGTGACAATAAGAGAAACTTTACTTTGTTTGGGGAATCTGATGTTACAATTGATTTTGGAATTTAGAGACATTTTAAGGAAAGTCTGGACAGAGGTATTTTGGATAACTATAAAGGTTGGAATGAATTAAGTTGAACATTGGATAGTATTGTTTAAGGTTAAAATATTTCTGAAGATTATTTTTGGAATATTATAATACTATAGTTTTAGGAAAAGGACAACATACAGGTTGGGGGATAACCCGTCGCGTCGGACAAAGCTGTTAGAATCGAACCCACAACCATAGTACGACATGCCTTTATTACCTACAACTAGCCTTCAAGATGTCCCTGGTTATTATGAAATAGTTTTCCTAATCTAAATGGTATGTGCAAATATTTGGAACCTTGTACAATTAGGATAAACATAATATTTTTTAGTTCTATTATCTTTTTTAGTGAAAGATGAGTTTGTGGTAGAAATTAGTTGAAGGTTGGAACTCTACTTGCCATGTATATGTACATATACCTCTATCTTATTCTATGAATGAATTAATTCTTAAACATTATGAAAGGGATATTAAAACAAAAAATGTGTTATCCTAATACCTTATGTTTTGTTGAACTGATGATATTTTAAATCACCATAAATTGAAGGCTTTGAGGCCCTCAATTTTACACTTGTTTGTGATTCATGACCTCAATAACTCCCTATAAATATTTACGTTTTTCCTCTAATTATGTGTCTATAATTTCCACCAATGTTCTCTTAATCGAGATCATAATTTGGTGGTGACTTTTTCATTTCCCTTTCCCTCTTATTAAGGCTAAATTTTATTAACCTTATTTCTGATGTGGGTTTTCCACAAAGGTATTATGTATTTTCAACCTTTTATTTTCGAAGAACAATTTCAAATTGAGAGGACACAATTTATTAAAGGAGGAGAGAATGTAACCCCCCACGCTTCCACGATACGATTCTCTTTGAATAATACAGTAGCGTGTGTTGTACGCAACTTCGAGATTCTAACACACCGCGACCAATCAAATTAGCCGTTATGAATAGTAATACCCACTTTTTGAAATTTTATAAATTTTATCTTTCAAAATGGACTTCTTTTTTGGATTCAGAATATCTAAATTATCCTAGGGGGGATTTTTGGCATTTTTCTGAAAACATTCAATTTTTGATGAATAGTGAAAAACACTGAGTCATGGTTTAAAACCGGGTTTTTATTTAAATAATTATTTATTTTATTTAAATTTATATTAGGTAAAAATAGATACATAATACCAATATAGTTCAATGTAATTCATTGGAGTCAGTTTATAATAATTTTAGACATAAAAATTTTTATTGAACTTTTCACCGTATTTTACCCATCTCCTAGGAGAATTTGCAAATTCACATAAAACTTAATTTTCTCGCTTCTATGAGTGGAATTTCGAAAATCCAAGAGACACAGTTAATATCAAGGAGTAAAATGTGGTTTAATAAGATAAAAATAATTTTTGGTGAATAGTAACTTTTTACTTTTATTTACCACGGTTAAAAGTAAATAAGGCAATTAAGGGGAAAAATGATATTAATATTACCCTAAAACATGTACTAATTCTATTGGACAAGTGTATCTCGACCAAAAACAATCTTACGAATAAAATATTTTCATATTAGGTCCACTTGGATTATATTAGGAAATTAATTATTATTTAATTCAGTGAAGAGTTAAAAGAGTTAAAATCAATGTTTAATAACTAAAACATTTTTCATATAGGGTTATACATAAGATAAATTCGATTATAAATATTAATTAGAAAGATAAAATGATTTCCTACATAATTGTATTTTATTTATAATTTTTAGACATTAAATAATTTAATTTATTTATGACACAATGGTGATGTAGTAATTGACTAATTAGTGAAATATTAAAATAATTGATATTATAAATACCCAAATAAATATACTTTGAGACTTTTTAGGAATTAAAATAATTTTATAGCTTAACATGAAATTTTATTATTGGTTATATGAATTTTATTCGAATTAATAATGTTGTTATAAATTTATCGAAAACAAAATACCCAATAGTGTCAAAATTGACATAAAAGAGTTTTTTAAAAAAATATTATATTATTAATTCATATTCTATTCCTAAAAATCTATGGCTCGAACAAAGGACTTATATCATGATAGGTGTATCATTAATGGACCACTTGGGGGTCGCTTGGATGTATATAGTAAGTTTATCAACAATATATTATAAAAATACAAAGTGACATGGTTAATGTCAATCTAATTAACTAAGAGTTACAACTAAATGATAAGGTTAATATAATGACCCAAACCTATGTAAAATCTATTGTTTGAAAGGATTTAAACCCATCTCCACCTTAGACTTTGAATAATCCACTTTGGAGCCATTAGAAACCGAATATGAATTTATTATAAAATAATACTTTAAGTTTTTCCTAAAGAGCCCCTCCCCCCTTATAAAAGGACACCACTTATAACCAATTCTTCATACCTTCAAAGCCTTTTGGTTTGGAAAAACCCTGCCAAAATAATCTTCCAACTTACCTCATGCCAACCTAGAGGCCTTAGTTTGATCATAAAGCCAACCTAAGGAGCCCTTTTGATCAAATCAAAAGGAAGAACCCGAAGAAGAGGTAATGTTTTCACCACCCTCTTTCAAGTTCCTTTCTTCTTCAACTTCTTCTTTATTTGTTATTTCAATTATAAAATAATAACTCCAGTATCTTCTATATACTGTGATGTTATTTTAAATATGATACAACCATATTCAGTATTCTATCCTTCCCTTTAATGACATGTCACCATACGTGCGTACATACGACTTACCGTCTCCACGTCGTGGTGTAATTGTTATTCAATACATTATTATTTGGATGGGTATAATAATGATGTGTAATTCATGTAAATAATAAATATAACATGATAATTATTCTGTATATATGATATAACACCCAATTATATATTATTTTAATATCAAAAGAATGATAGTGTCGCTCATGCGTACGTATGGACTTCCGTCTCCATGAACGCGATGAGATTCATTCCCCATCGTATCCATTCAAGAATAATTTTCATTTAATGGTTAAAAATAATGTTTAAGGACTTAATATTATTCTGGATATGAATATGTTACAACCTATCCATAAAAAACATGGCTTACGTAACAAAGAATATAAAGGAAAACGAATCAGTTAACACCCGAAACAACGATAATACTAAGATATTATTAACAAAGCAATGTTAAAAGATCATATATGATATCATATTAATGTATATGATTCTTGTATAATTTAATACCAATTATTTAACCATTATACAGGAGGTTAACCTACCCTCAACCAAGGAAATGTACAAGGTAAGGCATTTTCATCTCACTCATTATTCCAGTGAGATTCATGCTATATTGCCAATATTACCTTTTGTGTGGTGTATGTACTGCCCATAATTTTATTATTTGTGCAATACACATTAATTTATGTGTATTTAGATATTAATTTTATGCTACCTCTTTCATGGGGTGTATGTTTCGTAAGATACCAAATTGGTATGGGTTTATTTTACAATCTCTACATTATCTGAGGTTGTTTATACGTAATTATCTACTGGGACCTCTTTATTATCCACATCCATGTTTCATAAAAATGTATTTCAAAACATTCTTACTATTTTACAGAATATGTGTTAATGTCATTTATACCCATGTTTTACTTTTTCTAAGAATTTTATAAAGGAATCTTTCCTTCGTTTTCCAAACAAGGTCCTTTTTAACCTTTTCGATAGAATTAAGGTAAGAATGTCTTTTTTTAACTTATACGGCGGGTGTGGCTATTTTCTGCCATTATAAAATATTTGAAGCTTCCCTTAAAAGATTATAAAAATATTTTCAAGGTAAATGATTTCTTTTATAATTATGTGACTTTTAAATGATTTCAAAAAAGAGATATTTCTCTCAAATAGTTTTGATTTCATCTATGTCAACATCCTTTGATAAATTTTACACTTGTTTGAAGTTCATTTTTTATGATACAAATATTCCATATTGTATTTAAGGTTTTGTGATATGTTTGACTATGGATGTGTTATTTTTATGCCATTAATGGTTTATGATTAATGTTTTGGCATTTCGTATGCTCGTTTCAATACGAATGTTTATGTTATATTTCATCCTATTCTTAAGATGAATGTGTTAGACTAGTATATTCCGGGTTGGGGACCGGTAAAAGTAAGCCCTCCGGGTTGGGGTCCAGTTACAACAGACCCTCCGGGTTGGTGTCCGGTTATTAGAGGCACTCCGGGTTGGTGTTCGGTTATTAGAGGCACTCCGGGTTGGTGTCCGATTATTAGAGGCACTCCGGGTTGGTGTCCGGTTATTAGAGGCACTCCAGGTTGGAGTTTGGTTACAGAGGATCTCTGCGATGGAGTCCGGTTATAGAGGCTCTCTGGGTTGGGTTCCAGTTACTGTTATCCCTTAGGTCTTGGCACGAGGCCTTGACACAGAAATTAAAGTTGGGCATTAGACATTCCATCATTATGAAAGTGGTTATTGATATTGAATGGGATTATTTGATTAGTAGAATATCCATGTGAATAAGTAAATGGCATTATTTAATTTTATTTCAGCCATTTTATGCTAAAATTCAAGATTAAAAGGCTTTTGTTTTAGTTATACATTGCCTTAAATGTTTATGCTTATTTATGAAAGTTTCCCCTCTATTTTTATCCTTACTGAGCATCTAAGCTCACACCTTTAAATGTTTTATTTTTTCCAGGATGTGAAGAAGTAATTTATAAATGACCTGCAGGGATAGTATGAGGGGATATGAAGAAAAGATGTTGTTGTAGTTTTTATATTTTATGATGTAATGTTATACTTATGAATATATCTAGTGTTTCTAAGACTACTAAACTAATCGGTCTTTCGAAACTTGATCTTTTGTGATCATTCCAATGTTATGTAATAATGCACCGAATCTGGGTAACTGGGGTCGGGGCGTTACACTGATAATGATCGATCCTTATCAGTGATAAAAAAAAGTTTATAAAATTAACCTTTATTAGAGCTCAAAAAGGATTTATAATAATAATTATAAATAAAAAAAATTGTAAAAATATTTACATAATTATATATTTTTTATTATAACTTAATAATTATTAAAATATATAATTATTTATTTATAATAACATTAAAACTTTTTTAATAAAATGTATGTTATTTTATTTATAATTTTAAATATATAATTTTATAAATATTCTAAATATGCATTTGTAAATATATTTATTATTTTTAATTTATAATTATAAATATATTTATGTAATTGTGTATATTTATATAGTTATATATATAGTTATCTCATTATATATATTTATATAATTATATATATACTAAATTTATATAAATATAAATAGAGAAAATATATTTATTATAAATTTGTAATTATAAATATCTTTATATCATTATATATATTTATATAAATATAGTTATAATAAAATATTAAAATATAAAAATATTCAATGTTTATATATATTTACTATATTTTAATAATTATTTAAATATATAATTATCTTGTTTATATATATGAATAATACTTTTAAAAAAATAATATATATATATATATAGCCCCTAGTGTGAAAATTCATGGTAGCTACCCCTGTGGGTCTAGGCGAGGTCTTAACTTCAAGTCTCACCAAGTACATTATTTAACTAAATTTATTATAATTATATATTTTTCAAAATATATATAATTATTTATTTATAATAATGTAAATACATTTAAAAAAATAATATTTTTTTAATAATATATATATATATATAAATTTATAAATATTGTAAAAATATATTTATATATGTATTTATAATTAATTATTTACAAATATATTTTTAATATTATTATTGGATAATCTTAAATACATGCTTTAAAAAGGGACCGAAATTGAAAAATTCAAAACGAGTGCACTTTAAAAATACTGAAAAAATGTATAATATTTATTAATTAAATATAAATTTTTAAAAAAATATGGAAATATATGTATATATATATATTGATATAAAGATGAATACATATTGAAAATAATAAAACATTGTAAATATATATATGTAATAGAAAATGATCAAATTCAAAAACTAAAAATATTAAAAATGAATAAATAATACTTATCGATAGTAATATTATAAATAAATAAATAAAATTAACAGATTAAAACCATATATATTAAATGTATCGTGTTATAACAAAATTCTAAAATATATACAAAAAATTGAATAAATTACATATATATTTGGTGTAGTGTTTTTATATAAGATTTCACTAATTGAGTAGTATATTTTTGTGTGCGTGTGGTATATAAAAATTAATTAATTGCATAATTTAATGGAAATCATTGTAACACATGATGTTTGATATATTTATAATTAAAAAATCAAATAACATTAAAAATGAATAAGACATTAATATATTTACATTTTGATTATTTTTTATATATTTATATTTAATATATATTATTTATAAACATTTTTAATATATATATATATAATTTCTATTTATAATTTTTTTATTAATAAATTTTAAAATAATATTTTAATTTAATCATTTTAAATTTTCTAGGTTTAATTATAAGAATTTACTCATTTTACATATATTTATTTAATATATATTATTTATTAATATTTATAATCTATATATATATATGTATATTAATTTTTTTCATTAATGTCAATAATTATTTAATTAATAAAATGGTATATATTTTTTATTACATTACCCATTTTTAATTTTTATTTGTTTAGTTATTTCATTTGATTCATTTCAAATATCAATATATTAAGTATATATTATTTATTAATTTTCATAATTTATATAAATGTATATTCAATTTAGCAATTTTTAAAGATTATTATTTTATTAATAAATTAGTTAATATTTTTTTATTTTTTTAATTATTTCATTTTATTAACAAACACTATCATCGCTAAAATTAAAGCGTCGAAAAACGTTATCCTTTATAAGTATTAAAATTTAAAGCACTGAAAATGGATACCGTTATTAGCACCAATAATAAAGTGCTAAGAAAGTGTCACCTTCATCAGTGCTTCTTTTAGCACATATAAAGGATAACTTACACAGAACATTTTGCAAGCACTGATAAATATTATCTTTGTTAAAGGCCTCTTTCATAGTAGTGTTTGAGTTACACCCTCATATAAAATGTATATTATTTGAGAATAAGATATAATATAATTTTGTAAAAAGAGAATGTGATTCCATTTTTATAGAAAGTATATATATTTAAATTCAATTAAAATATATTTTTTTAAAAATAATTTGTATAAATTGTTTAAGAGAAATTATTTATAAAAATAATTTACATAACTACATGTAGTTTTTATAAGAGAAAGAAATTTGAATGAATAATAAAAATTAGTTGTTTTGATATATATTAATTTTATATTTATAAATAAAATTTCTCACATTTAAAAAAATCATTATAAAATGGATTTCAATTTAGTAACCATTGTGTTGAAACTAGGAAACCGTGACTTTTTCATGATATTCTAATATAATCGAATATTTTTGTAAAATATAAAATATGTTGAGTATTATGAAATAATTAATAAAAAATGATTTAATAATTCTGTTAATGTATTTATTTAGTTACAAATAAATTATTTTATTTTTTATTTTAGTTGATTGAAATCAATTTTAAAACATTTAAATGAGTATCCAAAGTCAAAAATAGAAATTAAAAATTTTAGAACCTTATTTTGCGGAAATTTTAATTTTCCATGACCAAAGTAATATTAAAAAAAATAAATTTCATCTATAATTCATTAAAATATAATACATGACATAAATATCCAAAATCATCCAAAAAACCATTGGGTAAGTCAATAGTTTTCATTTTACACAGTCTATAATTCCAGATCCAGTATTTATAAATTATTGAACAATTATTCAACTTTTACTATCAATACCCACCAATCCTAACATTAATCTACACTCAAAATATATTATCCATGAATTTATAGTAATTTTACCTTATAAAAAATCCCTCCACAATTCACTTAGGGTCATAACGGTCCTTCCATAGTTTCTAGGAAGCAAATCTTCAGGGAAATGAAATTCTATTCATCTTTCCTATATTACATTCATGTACTTCCTTTATAGTAATGTCTTTTCAACTTATTATTCTTTGGTGAATTTATACGATTCAATTATTATCCAAATTATGTTCTATTAATGAGATACTTCCCTACACTCTCATTAAATCAATTAAACAACCCTTTTTTATACCTATTATGTTGATGAAATCATTCCTTTAATTTGCTTTCATTTACATATAGTACCCATATGATGTGAATACCCAACTCATTTCTCTACACATGTGTATTAACCAATATGTAACAATTATTCAATGATTGGGGGAATCCAAATACGAACCTCATTCCATTATTGTTGGTTGAAAATATTTAAAACCTCACGTCTTTAAGATTTTGTGAATTTAATGACTTTTACATGAAACCAGGTTATTATTTCCCATGGACTATTAATGAAATTATTTCATAGGATATATGTGGAATACATAATTTTATACATACAATTGGTGTGTCCTGATAGTTCTCTAATTAATTAAAAAATTTATTAATCAATATAGATGAAATGTTTTATGATGTCACGGGTAATAACATTATTAATTATGTTTTATGACACCTTGGTGATAAACCTTGGGGATATTATTATCAGTGTCTCATTTTTATATTGTTTTCACATATCCATGTCATGTTTCCCAGCCATTATTTTATTATATTACTTGTGTAGTTTTGATCATGTCCTACTGTTATTCCTCGTTATCAATACTATATATTTTATTTGTTTTTTCATATACTGGGATTTATGCTAACCCATTTCTTTAGATGTGTTGCCCAAGATATGAGATGTAGTAAAATTAACCTATGATGAATCTATTAAGAATCCATTCAATTGGATTAGAATAATGTTTTTAATGTATTAAGTTATTATCTTCTAGGAAACTAAACCCAAAAGATCTTCCGTATTATTAATTATTTTACTATGTAATTAATATATTATATTTTAAAAAAGCGGTATACCATAAATGTTACACCAAACTCATTGAAATATTAATTCCACAATATGTTTTCACACCTAATAACCAATTAATATGTTACATAAAACCTCATTTATTCATGTTCTTACGTTATCCATATCATTTGGATTATATCTTATAATGTTGAAATATAATCTGTTTCTATTTTACACAAATAATTATGGTTTAATTATTAGATTAAAAACTAATAATACTTTCCTAATAAATAATGAACTAGTAGAAGTTAATTTATCATCTTTATTTTCACATTCCTAATTATTATTAGAAAAACTATAAATTCAAAATGATTTTGTTTTTAATATATGAAGATAAAATATAGAGTTACATTAATTTATCATAATATTTTTTTCCTTTCATAAGACACAACTCCATTTTGTAGTTTTAGAATTAAAGAAAAATTATATTGGAAAACATAATTTTTACTCTTGATACTACTTCTTATTATCGACCAACAATATGTTTTACACTTATTTTATCCTTATATATGGATAACCTCAACCCAATTTCAATATAAGATTACATTTTTATTCATTATTCCTTTACAAACAAGTTTAAAAAATCTAAATTATACTTTTCTTGGTAGTGAAATATGTAGTCTACAATGTTTAAAACCTTTAAACCCAAAAATAATTTTACCTTTCCAATCATTAACATTTAAAAAGATTCTAGATTTGAGTAGAAAATGATTCAAAGTTATTAAATTCCTTACTAGAAGAAAATATGTCCTCTATATACACAATCAGAATGAGGGAAATTTTGTTATCTCCCTTGAGATAGATATTCTTATCCATAATGAATTTTATAAAATTAATTCTCTATAATACGTTGTCTAATTTAAAATACCATGTTGTTATCCACCATGAATTTCATAAAATTAGGAATTCATTAAATTTGATTCCACATCCATTAGAAACACTTTGTAATTTATTTGAGTTAATATTGTAGAAAAAATAAAACAAATTAAAGCCTTATAACTAGGTAAAAAATTTTATTTATGATTTACACACATAATTTTAGGGAATTCCTTGTGAAATAATATGATATATATTCTATTATAATTATATCTTATCATTTTTTCTATTTTGAAAAAGATATTTTTCCAATTTAATTCTACCCTTTAGGAAATAAAAGTATTTTCCATGTATCATAATTCCAAATATAATAATGATCTTCCTAAATGACTCCAATCTTGTAATGTTATAGACCCTCCTGGTCAATTACACTGTCGATTTATGGTGTTAAGGAACCACCGAACTATCAGTGAGTTGTGAGGGTGGTGATGTCGGTGGCAGGGTGTTACCATTGTGTCACCCATCAGTTTCACCAACCGGTCTCATCGATTAGTGTGTACCTGATCGGAATCACCGATCAGTGTGTCCCCGATCAGCCCCACACTTGATCAATGCCATGTGGTTGTTGGGGGTTTCCTTCCCCAGTTTTCCCATAATTCCACTTTTAAGTCCTTTAAACCTTTTACAGTGGTTCACGGCCGTTTGTAAAGCCCATAAATTATGTTGTAGATATCCAAGATCCGGTTGACCCTCAACTGACCCAAAATTTGTGTCAATGTTATGTGTTTTACTCTGTTTAAATGCAATATTTTAACTCACAATTGTTATGGCCACCTCTCTGATGAGAATTGTTAATTAAAAATTAATTACATCATGTGTAACCGTCCATCCGTGTGGAGATACCATGATCATATTTTAAATGAATTCATGAATTCATATCATGTATCTCTAGGATATCACCTTTAATCACACGGGGATTCTTTCTTCTTCATGGATGGTCTCCTTCTTTAGAATTGTGTGTTTCGAGTCCCCCTTATTGAGGCTAGTTGGGCGCCTGTGATGGAGCCTTTCCTTCTCACTCTTGGAGTCCTCAGAGTTATGCCCATGCAAGTCGCGCATCCCCAGTTTTCGGTACGAGGAGAAAAACATCAATCTTTGATCAACCAAGATGGGGTTTTCCTTCATCTATCTTTACTGTGTATCATGTGGGGTGGGTATGATGATGTTTCTACAGGGATGGTTGAAACTAAACCTTAACGTAAATAATAAATTGGTTTGAAAGAAATAATGGTTGTGTTTGATTCTGTTTTTGTACTCTTTTACCTTTGATTATATGTTGTGAATTATACAGGCTTATATCCACTGAAAATCATGGTCGTTGGTGGTCCTTTCTTGCGCACTAATGAACATAGGTTCCAGGATAATTTTCTGATTGAATGGCTATAACATGGAAACTAGTTAATCACATAAACTAAATTGATTAAATGGATGCCCAAGGAATAATAATCCTTGAGTGGTAACCTCGGTTAACCAAATAGAAAGACGAAACTAATGTAATGGTGTGTTTAAATCTGAAAACCCCCTTTCTCTATTCTGGTGATATGTGTGGTTGTTCTCCTAGATTCTTGTGGGGTGATGTGGATGGGGATGGGATCCCCTATTGTGCAGTTGTTGTTTTGTGGATCTGAGGCCATGTGGGTCCATATATTGGGGTTTGTCTTGGTTCTAGTACTTCGAGGGATCTCACAGATCCCTTTTGTTGCTGGGACGTTACAGGAGAACTGTGTTTGAATGCTTAATTTGATGCTTGGCTGTTTTTCCTTCCTTGGATTATGGTTATGCATGTTAGTTTCCCGGTAGTGAACAATTATTTAAATGGAACCACTTGAATGTTATAACAAGAATGGGTTCAATGGGAAATTGTTTTCTTGGAATGAGTTGTGAATTGGTCGGGGCTGTTGTGCTTTTTAGGAATGAATAGTAATGAGGGTGTTTCTGTTTGGGTTGGTTTTGGAACCCATAGGTTGGGATGAGTTCTTGTTTACCTGTATGTATAAATTTGTTCTTATTTTTATTATTTGTGCCCCAACCATGTTGAAAACTTCGTGTCGAAAACCCCCATTTCACGGGGGAGGGTGTTTTTCTAAACGCTCATATGAGTGGCTGGTTATTATATCCTTTTATTCTCCTTTTCCCAAGTATCCCAAGACTCTTTGGGTAGGATGTGATAGCCCGAGGTCCATTATAGCCAATGATTCTTCGAGAAGGGTATGTGGTGGTGGTTGTCCCAGGTTTGTGCGGGTAGGTTGTACCCCAAGTGTCTTCGGGATGAGGCCCAGGTTTCTTTGGGTGTGGCGATAGTTTTTCTAAAACAAGTGTCTTCGAGCATGGAGGAAGTTGTTTTGGCCCAGGTGTCTTCTGGCGGTGATGTGTGTGGTTGTTGTGTCCCAGGTGTCTTCGGGTAGGATCTGTTTTTATGGTGGCGCAAAAGGTTGTTGTTGGAGTGGAAGTGGGACTGCGGTGAGAATGGCGAGGGAGATCTGACGCATGGTATGTCTTCAATAACCAGTGGGAAAGTGGTATGGGGTACCCAATCATCGATGTGTTATTACTATTAATTTACTTGAATTACTTTATTTGGGGAGTGTTCCTTGGTGAGGTTTGGGTGGATAGTTTCCTTTTTATGTGCTCTAGTTATATCTTTTTCTCTCAAGGCATTATAATTCCACCCCAATTATGCACAAGAGCTTTTGGTCTTACCTACTGAGTATACCTATATACTCACCCTATGTATATAAAACTATTTTCAAGTTTCTAGGAGGAATCTGGGGACTGTTCTAGGATGTGTTAGTTTAGACACTGGGACCGTTAGTTTTGCTTCTTTTCTTTTCTGTTGGTACTTCCTTTTAGAGTTTTCAAGTACTTGTACCACTTTATATTAGAACATGCATATGGGAATGAATTTTTTTTTTCTTTACTTTTACTTCCAGTTTTGTTGTTTTTTGGATTTATTATCTTATCTCCCGATAACATTCAAATAAAAAAGTGGTAATGACTTCCATATCACATATTATTTTATACCCTTGGTTCTAGTCACCACTTAGGGGCCAAATGAAGGCGAGACTTGAGGGACATTATCTCTCCTTCAACTTAACGAATGAAGGGTTTGACAGTTTTTTGTCCCTTCCCTAATCTTGGTGAAGGCGGGTCATGATAGAATGGTATCAAAGGATATGGTTGAGAGATATGATGGAGATCGGGTTTAGGAAAATTGATTATTGCATGGGATGGTATGGAATCAGTGTTAGGCAATCTTGGTGCTTGAAATAGGACAGGGAAGACCAGCTAGGACACCGGATTTTAGCCCCTCCGGTGATCTGATGCAAGGACCTTGGACCTACTGAATGACCAAGTGAGGCTAATTGCATTCCGGGTAGATACCCTAGGAAAGATACATACATAAGAATGAATTTTGTTCTTGTGTGTCCTGAGTGTTCTGGGAATTTGAATAAATAAAAACATTAAGAAAAATTTAAAAGAAATCTTCTACACTACTCGAGAGTAGGCATTCTTTGTTTACCTTGTAGTTATGGAACCTAGACGACGACCATGAGTGGTGCAGACAATCAAGGCCTAGGATGCTTATCTGGCTGATCAGTAGAGGATTGATCGAGAGGAGGAGGATGACCAGTGGTAGAGTATTTTTGTGCATTTTAGCGGTAGACCCTCGGGAAGTACAAGGGAAGCATCCCATACATGAACACCGAAAGCTGGATCATGAGTTGGTGATATATTTATGCTTGATCCTAACACCGTATGAGTACTAGGTTTCATTGGTAGTTCTTCATATGAGAGAAGAAGTGCTTCAGTGGTGGAAGCTCTATCTTGGAGAGAGGATGAAGGGTGATATTTTTTTGGATAACATCGAGAAGGAGTTTTTGGGCAGAATTCCTTTCATTTATGATGAAGGATGAGAAGAGGCATGAGCAAATCTCCCTTCAGAAGGGGAGTATGTCTTTGAGGGAGATGGGGATAAAATTCATGGATCTTCATTGTTTTTATCTGGATTTGTTTTGAGATGGGGAGTCTCTGGTGAGATGTTTAGAGGAGGCACTCCGACCTTATCTTTAGTATGTTGTTACTCCCTTCACCCTACCGATGTACTTGGAGGTCTAGAAAAAGTCTAAAGTGGTGGATAGGATGCACACGTTGGGAGGTGTTCTGAGAAAGGGTAGATGGTTGGGCTCTTCAAAGGGGAAGGATGTCAGCAGTAGGACTCCGACATCAGGTCCTTCTAGGTTTCAGCTAGTGGGGAGTAGGCCCCAGGAGTTTCTGTTTTGATCACCCGGTTCTCTCCTTTTCCTTTCGGGCCCTGGACCGAGATGATTCATCTGTGGCAGCTATGGGAACCTTCAGAATCAGTTCCTAGACCGACTACAGTATAGTGGGGGTGGGAAGGTTCAGTACCCACCTCAGCAGTAGCAGTTTTCAACCAGGCCCTTTCAACAATAGTAGCTAGGACAGGGGCACCCCCTCCTCCAAGAGAAGACATTGTAGGAGGAGGTCGTCCTCAGGATGCTCCCGAGGGACCTCGACCAGGGAATGTCCATGTAGGTACACGACCCCCGGGGCATAGAGGAGCTGGGCATGGGTAGTTTCACGCCGCCGAGAAAGTAGTTCCAGCAGGGCTGAAAGTTGTTCGAGGTACGATCATCTTTTTTAGCACTCTTGGTTGTGCCTTGTTTGAATCTGAAGCTTCACAATCCTTTGTTACACCCAGCCTAGCCTATTCCTTGTACATATATGTAGAATGACTCTCCATTCCCCTAGTTCTATGTATGCCAGTTGGGGGTCATACCAACCTGTTTGATTTTTGTCGAAGATGCAGACTGATGTTGGGGCCACATCAATCTAGCATGGATCTACTTATGTTGCAAATGCAGCCATATGATGTCATCCTAGGAATTGAGTGGTTGTTTTATGTGCACAATGTTATTGACTACTTCCCAAGAAGATTCATGTTCTCTAGTTAGTATGACCAACATCTGGCTTTTTTTGGTGAACAGAGTTGTCAAGTGGGGATACTGCATGTGGAGACTCTTCTTTCTATGTTGCCTGAGCTTTTAGTAGAATCAGTGGATGTAGAGATGATGGATGTTTTGGTAGTTTTCAGAGAGTTCCTGGACATTTTTTCCAAGGAGGTTGTGACTCTACCCCCTCGACGTGGCATTGAGTTTGGGATAGACTTACAACCCGATTCCCGTCCGATTTCGATGGCTCCTTATTGGATGGTACCTACTGAGTTGCGGGAGTTGTGGATTCATATTGATGATATGATGAAGAAGGGTTTTGTAGGACCCAACGTGTCACCATGGGGTGCTCCGGTCTTTCTCACCAATAAGGTGAATGGTGGTCTTAGGCTACGCATAGACTATCGGAGACTGAATCAGGTAATGGTCAATAACCGTTACCCTCTCTCGAGGATAGATGATTTCTTTGACTAGCTGAGGGGAGTAGGATGGTTATCTATGATCGATATATGGTTTGGTTATCACAAGTTAAGGGTGAAAGGCAGTGATATCAGGAAGACTACTTTCAGGTTTAGGAATGGACACTTTGTGTTCATAGTCATGTCATTCTGTGTTACGAACACAACTGTTGTGTTAATGGGGCTCATGAACTCTATTTTCTATGAGTTTATGGACTAGTTCTTCATTGTTTTCATCGATGACAAATTGATCTAATCAAGATCAGAGGAGGAACAAACTATGCACCTCAGGATGGTCTTAGAGATCCTTCGACATCACCACCTATATGGTATATTGTCCAAGTGCAAGTTCTTGACATGATAAGTGCATTTTATTGGACATGTGGTGTCTCTTATAGGGGTAGTGGTTGATCCGTAAAAGGTTAAAGCGGTCGTTTCTTAGGAATCACCAAATAATATGACGAAGGTTCGTAGTTTCTTGGGTTTTTCAGGCTATTATTGGAGGTTCATAGTCGACTATTCTCATGTTGTAGCTTCTTTGACAGCCATAACCAGAACAGACCAGGCCTTAGTGAGGAGTGAGCAGGGTCAATCAGATTTTAGCTATCTAAATGAAAGGATTGTCAGTGGTCCAGTTCTCAGGTTCCTAGAGGAAGGAGTGTTGTTTGAGGTATTTTGTTATGCTTCTGGACATGGCATGTGGTGTGTACTAATACATCAGTGGGGAGTGATATCTTATGGTTCTAATAAGTTACGTCCTCATGAGAATAACCATTCCACCCATGACCTAGAGCTTGCAGCGGTTGTGTTCTCACTAGAGTTGTGGCGGCACTACTTCATCGGGGAGCACTTTGTGGTCTTCAAGGATCACAAGAGCTTGAGGTATATCCTCTCTCAGTGACACCTGAACTTGCGGTAGCGGAGGTGGAGAGAGTATCTACTAGACTAATACTTCGATATTTCCTACACCTCAGGAAAGGGGAATGTGTTGGCCAATGACTTGAGTACAAATTCACAGAAGGATGTGGTACACGAATCGAAAGATGCTCGAAAAGGAATGGAGGAGTTGGCTACCCTAAACCTGGATTCAAGGGTGGAGGATAGTAGAGGCTATCTATTTTAGATGACAGTGTAGTCCTCTCTGTTGTGGCAGGTGGAGGAGTCTCAGTGGGGAGACTTAGAGAGTGAAGTGATGCGAGATCATGTTTTCTAGGGAAATGCTTTGGAAGGATGGTCAAAAGATGTTCAGAATCGGATGTTGCTTCGTTGAATGTTGTTTGTCCCAGTGGAAATGTGCAAGATAGTTTTTGGTGAGTTCCAAAAATCAACCCTGGAGGTACATACAAGAGTTTCTGATATGTATAGGGGCTTAAAGGGTCAGTTTTTCTAGCCCGGGGTGAAATGTGCAGTGGTGACATTTGTGGAAAGGTTCCTGGCATGTTAGCAGGCGAAGGCTGAACAATACGTCCCATGAGGTTTGTTGCAGCCTTTAGATGTCCCCATATAGAAGTGGGATTACATCTCGATGCATATCATCATAGGACTACCCAAGGTACAAGGAGGATTCGATGCTATCTGGGTAGTAGAAGATCAGCCAATGAAATCAGTTCACTTCCTAGTGATCGAGGAGTTGAGTGCGGTGGATGACCCAACATAGAGCTATGTGGATGTGGTGGTGAAGTTTCATGGAGTTAAAAGGTCCATAGTTTGAGATAGGGATGCACGGTTTACCTCATGAGTTTGGAAGGTATTACAACAAACTTTTGGCACCCATCTATGCTTTAACACTGCTTTCCACCCACAGAAAAATGGGTAGATGGAGAGGACCATCTGGGCATTGGAGGATATTCTATAGGAATGTGTTTTGGAGTTCGGGGGATCCTAGGAATAACATTTTCCCTTATTAGAGAATTCCTAAAATAATATCTATCAATCAAATATTGGAATGGAACTGTTTGAAGTCATGTACGGGAGGATGTGTCGTTTTCCCATGTGCTGGACCGAGGGAGGAGAGGCAGGTTTTCTTGGCCCAGAGGTAGTGCAGAGCACAATGGAGAAAGTTTAGCTTGTATGAGAGACGATGAATGTGGATCAGGATAGGCAGAATTTGTTTTCCGATCATAGGAGAACACCCTCGGAGTTCGAGGTCGGGGACCACATGTTCCTGAAGGTCTCCCCTCGACGTGGGAAGCGATGGTTTGGCAAGGTAATCAAGCTCTCTTCTAGGTTCATCGGGCCTTTCGATGTGTTGGGATGAGTCGGTGAGGTGGAATATCAGCTAGCGTTACCACCTCAACTGGAAAGGATCCACAAAATTTTTCATGTCGCCCAGCTTCGTCGATATCTACACGATGATTCCAATGTCATTGACTAGGGAGAATTGGATGTAGGGGACGATTCTACATCCATGGAGATACCAGTGATGATCAAAGATAAAATATATAAAGTGTTTCAGGGACGAACCTCCCTTTGGTTCATGTGTTGTGGAGGCGTGGTGGCCTCGAGGACAGTACTTGGGAGAGAGATGCTCAGATGCGCTCCCAGTACCCTGAGCTGTTTTGAGTTTTGTTCTATATTTTGTGACTTGTTTATGATGTAGTGATTGACCTTGTTAACTATTAAATGTTTTTTTCCATGTTATCTAAATGTGTATGAAGAATCTTAGATATGGGGAGGGGAGGACATGATCCCTAATCAAGATGCATTAGGGTGGATGCGATTAAACCTGTGCGAGAGAGTCAGTGCCTCCCAAAGTGGAAAATATCTTGACATAGAGGAAGGGAATCCCTAATCCATATGACTAGATGTTGTGACCTTTGTATGTTCATGTACATGAGGTAGAACGGTTACTAGATGTCAAGGACATTTACTCCTGAGAGTTATCTTCAAGGTGGTTGTTCGGACCCCTCTCTTTTCTTCAGGTCTAGTTTTGATTCTTGAGGATGAGAATAGTTTGAGAGGTATCTGATGTAATGGTCCAGACCCCCCTGGTCCATTACATTGTCAATTTCTGCTGTTGGGGAAACCTGGACCCATCAGTGAGTCATGATGGCGGTGGTTTCGGTGGAAGGGTGTCACCATGGTGTCACTCATCAATGTGTCACCGATCGGTGTGTCCACGATCGGTCTAACAGATCGACGCCACACCAGATCGGTGTCATAGGGTAGTCAGGGATTTTCTTCTGTAGTTTTATCATAACGCCACTTTTAAGTTCTTTAATCCTTTTAAAGTGGTTCAAGGTCATTTTTAAATCCCATAAATGATGTTCTACATCTCCAGGAGTGGGGTGACCCTCGACTGACCCAAACATTGTGTCGTTGTTATGAATTTTACTATGTTTAAATGAAATATGTTTACTCACATGTGTTTTGGCCACCTCTCTAATGAGAATTATTAAATAAAAATTAATTTCATCATGTGTAACCACCCAACCCTGTGGAGAAACCACGATCCTCCCTTAAAGTTATTCAATAATTCAAATCCTGTAACTCTAGGATCTAACCATTTATCGAACAAGGATTATTTCTTCTTCTTGACTGGTATCTTTCCTTTCCTTGGTGCATTTGGAGTCCCCCTACCCAAGGATAGTGGTGCGCCTGTGTTGGATACTTTCCTACTCACTCTTCGAGTCCTCGATGTTCCTCCTATGTAGGTCGTACATCCCTAGTTCTTGGCACATGAAGAAAAACATCGATCTTCAATCATCCTTGTAGGGGTTTTTCCTTTGTCTCTCTTTACTGTGTATCATGTGGGGTGGGTATGATGATGTTTCTTCGGGTATGGTTGAAACCAAAGCTTAAAGAAGATAATAAATGGGTTTTAAAGAATGAAGGGGTGTTTTTGATGATGTTTATGTACTCTTTTACCTTTTATTATATGTTTTTAATTTTATGGGCTTATGTACACTGAA
The DNA here is from genome assembly GCA_963277665.1 of Viscum album. Taxonomy (NCBI): domain Eukaryota; kingdom Viridiplantae; phylum Streptophyta; class Magnoliopsida; order Santalales; family Viscaceae; genus Viscum; species Viscum album. The sequence continues at coordinate 14,052,885 of OY728150.1, forward strand.
AATCTTGGTCATTGGTGGTACTTTCTTATGCACTAATGAACCTCTGTTTCTTAGATAATTCTGTGATTGAATGGATTTAACATGGAAAATGGTTAATCACATAAAATCAGTTGATTAAATGGATTCCCAATGAAAAATAATCCTTGTGTGGTCACCACAGTTAACGAAATGGAAATATGGAACTAATGTAATGGTGTGTATAAATCTAAAAACTCCCTTTCTCTGTTCTGGTGATATGTGGGGTTGTTCTACTTGATATTTTTGGGGTGATGTGGATGGGGATGGGGTCCCCTATTATGTAGTTGTTGTTTTTGTATTTGAGGCCATGTGGGGCCATATTATGGGGTTTGGTATGGTTCTAGTACATCGAGGGATCTCACAGATCCCTTTTTTTGTAGTGACATTACAAGAGAACCGGGTGTTAATGCTTAATTTGTTGCTTGGTTGTTTTTCCTTCCTTAGCTTTTTGATATACCTTTTAGTTTACCAGTAGTGAAGAATTATATAAATTTAACCATTTTAAGGTGATAACAAGAATGGGTTCAATAGGGAATTATTTTCTGAGAATGAGTTGTGACATGGTCATGGTTGTTGTGATTTTTGTAAATGAATAGAAACTAGGGTGTTTGTGTATGGGATGGTTTTGGAACCCCTAGGTTGGGATTAGTTCTTGTTTACCTATATGTATAATTTAGTTCTTATGTTTCTTATTCGCGCACCACCCAAGTTTATCACATTGTGCCGAACACCCCCATTTTATGGGGGAGGGTGTTTTTTCAACACTCCTATGAGTGGCTGGTTATTAGATTTTTTTCTACTCGCTTTCCCGAGTAGCCCAAGACTCTTCCTGCTGGATGTGACGGCCTGAGGTCCATTATAGCCCATGATTCTTCAGGAAGGGTATGTTGTGGTGGTTTTCCAAGGTATGTGTGGGAATGTTGTTTCTAAAGTGTCTTTGGGATGAGGCTTAGGTGTCCTCGGGCATGGCGATAGTTGTTCTGGACTGGGTATCTTCGGTCGTGGCTGTAGTTTTTGTGGCCCAGGTGTTTGTGGGCGGGGATGTTTGTGGATGTTGTTGCCCAGGTGTCTGCGGGGCGGGATGTGTGGTTTTGGTGGACTAAAAGGTTGTTGTTGGGGCAGTAGTGGGACTGCGGTGAGAATGACGGGGGAGGTCTGACTCGTAGGATGTCCTCAATAACTAGTGGGAAAGTGGTGCGGGGTACCCAAACCTCAATGTGTTGTTACTATTACTTTATTTGGCTTGTGTTATTTGGGGAGTGTTCCTTGGTGATGTTTAGGTGGATAATTTCCTTGCTATGTGCTTTGGTTATCTCCTTTTCTCACGGGGCATTAGAATTCCTCCCCACATGTTCACGAGAGCTTTTGGTCTTCCCTACTGAGTATACATGTTTACTAACCCAATGTATATAAAACTATTTTTAGGTTTCTAAGAGGACTTTGAGGACCACGCGGGACCATATTAGCTTTGACGCCAGGAAGTTTAGTGTTGCTTCTTTTCATTTCTTTTGGTACTTCCCTTTGGAGTTTTCTTGTACTTATAGCAGTTTAAATTGGAACATGCATATGGGAATGTATTGTTTTTTTCTTTAAATTTACTTTCATTTTTGGTGTTGTTTGGGATTTACAATCTTATATCCTAATAAATTTCCATGAAAAAAGTGGTAATGCCTTCCATATCACATATTATTTTATATAATTGGTTCTAGTTTCCACTTCGGGGACTAATGTAGGTGGGACTCAGGGTTCATTATCTCTCCTTCAACTTGAAGAAGGAAGGGTTTGGCAGGTAACTGTCCTTCCATCATCTTGGTGAAGGTGTTTCATGACAAATCTAACTTTCATACTGTATGGATTTATAAACACTATTTTTTTAACTTGTGAACAAAAGATAGTGTGATTGGAATACCTTAGAATTATTCATATTTTAACACACATACTTATATATCCATGAATATTATTGGACTAAATTTTTTTTCCAATCCTTTGAAACATAGTTCCACCTTATTCTAAGAATTTTTAATCACTGTAAATCCATAAATAATCATGGTAATTATGAAAATATGTTTTAAGATTTGAATTTATCCTATGATTTACAACACTTTATAAAAAATATTCACCAAATATGTTTTAAAGGGATGTAAGAAGTCATATTTTCATAATATTTTCTATGTAATTTAACAAATAATTCCCACTGAATTTCTTAATTTAAAGGAAATAATCAAATTTTTATTTTATAGGCATATTTTGTAATTTTATTGAAAACATAGACTAAAATTTTTTTCTCATTGATTTTTTATTTTATTAATTAATTAATTTTTCACTATTTGTAATTTTTTGTTTTTCATGATTTTTAGGTCATGTGTAAAACCATAAAAATGGACAACCCATTAATATTAAATTTAACAGTTCTACTATAGAATAATGTGTAATTTAGAAATGTTCCATCACAACATTATGATACATAACATCAATTACTTTATGCATAATATATATTCATTTTAAGATAAGGGGAAATTTAAAATATTATAAATGTACATGGTGTTATATAATCTTTTCAAGTAAATATGTAATATTTTTAACATCACACACAAGGAATTAAATATTTGTAGGCTTCTTTCCCATGTACATGAAAAATTTCCTTTGACCTTTGAACAGAATGGGAAGGCCTCCCAGAGCTATATAATGTTTATTTTGAATTTTCTTTCTAATGTATGATATACAATATAGAATACGTTAGGTTATATAAAAAGAAAAATTTTGGCTAAATATTTCAATTGATATTGCATACCTTTATGAGGATAAGAAGAAGCAAGTGCATTTCATCCATCCCTTTATGTATTCTCAACCTTACCCAACACATTATAGACCACCAATACATTATAAATTAGACTTTAATGTAAACTACATTTAAATACACTCTTCAAATAGTCTATAACTCAAAATAAATATGTATGTATTCAATATTGATATTATTCTCTTGATAATGATATTTTATATATTTTTGATTGATAAGTAGGAAATGAGGTCATAGAGTATTTTTAAAGGGTTTATTTTTAGGGGTTATGCATCCAAAGATAGGATAAAGAATACTCCCCACATAGAAACATATTCTTTCCTATACTGCATGAATTAAATCATATACATAGACACATCGAAGCTTTAAGAATCATGAATCCTATTTGAATAATTAATTAATTTCACTATAAGAAGTTTCACAACCCAACCATCCTCCTTATGATCTAGAATATGTTTTTATATACATTCTATATAATTAATGTTTAACATTTACTTTAATAAATATAACTATTTCTCTTGAACTCTCTCATTTTATTCTTTTAATCATCCATTTTACCTCTCCTTTGATCATGATAGCTAGTATCTGACCAAAGTATTTACCTTGGGGTGGTTCTTTTAGTGTTACCAAATCCAAAATCGTATTTTATTAATGTTTATTTTATACCAAGGAAGCTCAGTCATAGGCTAAGACACTGACCATTTATTAAAAGAAAGAAAAGGTACACCAACAAACATTACAAGGTAGAGAAACAACTACATATCATAAAATTCATACCTTTCACCACATCTAGGATAGATTGATTCCTCCGTAGTAGCTGACTCCCACTCCAAACATTCATAATGCTTTAGAACGTTGGCATATTTACTTATAAGAATCAACTTCTCCAAGGAAATGAACTCCTTAGCACACTGCGTATCCTTTTTTAAGCTAGAGGTTTCCCCACATTTCTTCCCAATAGTAGACCTGGTAGACACCGGCTTATATAGATATGAATAATTTTTCCTCAACCTTCTTCATGTTGGTACAGACATGGATCCCCCAATCCCAGATATCTTCTTCATCCCACCCTAAACAATGTCATTGTTGGAGGGATGGATCAAGCTTCCAACATTATCCTTGCCACTATCAGTGAGGTCCCCCCATTTTCCAACGATTCACACCTCTTAGTATCCCTCATTCTCTCCCCGATACTGCTGAGAAAGACAATTACCATCAATCATTTCCAAACAATGTGGTTGTCCCACAAATTCCAAAGCATCGTGTGTCCCCTTTTCCATTGTAGTTTCACCAGAAAATGTATCCTTACTACCACTTGCATTCAGTAAAGTACTTACCTCAGCATTATAGGCCTTCTCATACACCAATTCTTGAAAGAAATTACTAGTGGGAACATTGAAAACCACACCTCCAACACCATCTTCCTTCCCTTTCAACTCCTCAACAGAGGCATCCAAAACTCCCAGAGTTGCGTCGTCCTCAGAAATAGTGGGGTCCAAATCCGCTTTCTTAACAGGTTCTGGCCGTGAAGAAAAACTAGAGACTTAAACTAAGATGGCCTTATCAATACCAAGATCATGACATAATGTATTGAAAACCTGCCTCACCATCAGATTTCGCAACCTTCACTGCTTCTCCTTCCAAACATTACCACCATTGATCTCTGAAGGACCAGGCTTCCCCACTACGTCAACATCTGTCACCACAGGTTTCATCTCAGCCACTGTCTTCCCGATAGACTTATGTTCTATAGAAACTCCCTCCTTCTGAGAGCCTTCTACATAATCATGTCTTGACGGCATGCTTTTCAGTGGAACCTTCAACAACGGGACATCCAAGTCAGGCGCATCACTGCCACTGTTACCCTTCCTCATCGCCCTTTGTGAAACCCCATCCAATCTATTACTGTGACAGACCATTTACACATGTCCAAAATGACCACAAGCAACCCAATAAAGCATCTAGGATTCAAATCTTACCTCATTCTTCCACCAAAATTCCATCCCATCTGTGATCCAAAACCACTTCACAGGCGGCCATGCAACATTGATCTCAACACACATCCGTGGATAGATAGGATGACATATCACCTCCGTTCGATGATGAGAACACAAATATATACCTATCATGCTCCCAATAGCACACAGAATGGCTAGATTTTGGAATGAAATAGGAAGGCCAGGATGACTCACCCACATCGCTATCGTAGAGGGATCACACCGCATATGGAAATTGAGACTCCATCGAAATAGGAAAAACAAGTCTCCATTGCATCGGTGATGGGATCTTGACCAAGAAGTAATCAGATCGTCCTCCGTCTTATACTAAATCATCAGATGTCGTCTATCAATTAAACCAACTACCACACTCTCTTGAATATCCCATGAGTTGAAAAAAAACCGATCGAATTCATCAACTAAAGGTTGCTGAAGTTGAAATCAAGCCACCAACATGAGATTGCAAAGATCTATGGAATAATTGATTTTCACCGAAGGAGTTGTGGCACTCCCTCAAAGAGGTCATGAACTTTCGGGGAAAGCTGGATCTTTGGGAAAGAAGGGAGATACTCAGGATTGGAGAACGACAAGAACTGATTCCTTCCATGAGGTTGAGAATGCGGATCTCACCCCTTCAATCGAGAGGTGGGAGCAATGCTCCATGACATCAGATTATGGAGTTTAATTTGGTTGGGATATGAACTAGAAAATAATGGTTCTAGTTCATAGAAGGTTTTACATTCTTGATTGAGGAGTTTTCAACATTTTTACTATTAGAGGAGGTGATATTTTTTTCCAAATAAAATTACAAGTAATGCTATGTTTCACACAAAAATTATATGATATTAGTTCATGTTCAATAGGATGAGCTATAAAAACGAATTTCAACATTAAAAAAGAATAATAAAGGACCTGAATTGATAGCTCGAGGACTGAGAGCCTTCCCACAAATACATTTCATGGTTTTTACATTCATTTATTTTCAATAATTTTCCATCACAAAAAACCAACAAATTTTCAATTGATTTAATGAATTTGGAAATATGAAAAATGTAAAACAATTTTACGAATATGCAATGATCTAAAAAAATTAGAATTCATAGAAAACCATTTTTTGTATCTATTATTCACTAAGAGAAATATAAATAATATTTTCCACCACCCTACAATAGGTGTGTTAATGGGTATTGATGTTATTACTATATCATGATCCACAGTGATTGTAGTTTCACTAATAATAAGGATTTTATTCAAATTATTATTCCAAAATTAGCAACATGGACCTCTTGGTGCATATACATTAAATATTCACTTCTTGGCTCGCCCATAATTTTTTTAAAATTTTACCCTTTCTACATAATGAAAATTAGATTTTCAAAATATTCAATATTTTCAAGTAATGATTCTACCCAAAACACATCTCATAATGAAATTTGGCCAAATTTTTATTAAGAATATTTTTATATTGAATAATGTTGTTTTTATGGATTATATGCCAAAATAATTTAGGTTTTTCCTAATACAAAAATATTCTTCATCCAATGTTACCCAAACTCAAATTGTTTCTTTTAGGTACTCTATTCTATTGATGTGTTTATAGATCACTACACTCATTCCTCATTATATATTCCCTAATATATTCATTTATGTGTTAATTATAGTACTTAAAACCATTACTATGTTGAACCCTTTTGATAACAAGGCTTATTTAATTTTTGTAACATTACAAAAAATTATTAAAAATCTGAAGGGACTATGGTTTAATTATAAAAGATATCAATATATTTCATATAAGTATAATAATTAGGAAAATAAATAAATTATTTTATACTATTAATTTACTTCAATCACATTAGGTGTTACACTTTTAAATAAATTATTTCAATTTGAATCATTGTTTTTATCATCACCAACTTATGACTCTTTTTCTGCATCATTCATTTCTAAAACACATCCTTATTGATTCACTTCCCTAAATTCATATTTTGTGTATTTATTACATATTCATACATGAAAAATTTTATCATGTATTTTTACCCAAAAATTTATTTATTCTATGTCACAGCTCATTCTCTTCCTTGACACTCAAGAAACAAGTTCTTTAATAATTGAAAATTAAAAATATATTTTCATTTTACTATTATAAATTTATAATGATAGTAATATCCATAAATTTACTAATATTATATCCATTTTTTAAAAATAAAATTATTTTCATTTTCAATGTTTGAGAAACACTAAAAATATTAGTTTTTAACCTATTAAAAATATAAATATGATAGATTAAAACTCTTCATTACCAATTTTTTTTCATCAAACACATTTTTTATTAAAAAAATAATTTAAAAATTTAAAACTCCTCTATCATAATCATAAATATCTTTCAAGATATGTTTTTTAATTTTCATTTTTGAAAAGAAATAAAAATTCATGATCCATAAGTTCTCAACATTCAATGCTTTGTAAGTCACCTCAAAAAATATTTGATTATCATGATCACTCCTTCTATTTATAAATATGATTTTGTTATTTATCCTTAAAGTACACAATTAGTAATGCGAGAACCTTTATGGTTGTGTTTCCTTGGTGACTGGAATAATTAATGGATTCGATTTATGATGCTTTAATAGTTGGTTTACCTCTTTAAACACTAGTTTGAATCCATCTAAAATCACAAAATCTCATTGATTAAGGGATGGATATATTGTATTAACTAGGGTATACATTGTATCCATACCAGTAGTATATTCCTTCAGTTTTAAATATCTTCATCAAATGAAAAAAAATTCCTCAAAATCTCTTTATTAGTTTTTATTTAGATTTTAAATATAGTTATTTTTGTCATCCTTATAATTCATTGTTGATATTTACTCCACCTTTTATTTTTAAATGGTCTTAGAATTGAACTCATTTTTTCATAAAACATTTTATTAATCATTAACTATGTATTTTAAATAAATAATTATGGTGTAATACATTTTTTTGTAACATTTATTCCATATTTTATTACATATAATCACATTAATTGATTTTTCTTGCATTATTGGGTGTCCAAGATAAGTTTTATCATATTACTAAGATAATTATTAGGATTAATTGTTGATAAAATAGCTTTCTCAACTCCTTTAAATTATTCTCATACTTATTTAATAGAATATTATAATTCATACTGAAATGTTTTCAAATAGTATTCAACTTCAAGACATCTTCTAATAAAGAATTTAAAATTTTCATTCTTGGTAAAAAACATATTGATACAATTTCGTATATATTGTCTCTTACGTAAATAATAACCTTGATATCACCCATGAATAATGAGAATTTAAGTATACTATGACCTGAATTATTAATTTAAATTAATATGGAACCTCTTCATATTCATTTCCCTCTTTTGTAATTATTATTTTTAGTATGGGTTCATTATAAGGTTTTTGTTTTGCGATAAATTCATTACCAAATTTTACCACTATGTATTTTACATCATCGTCACTCTCATTATAACAATATTTCAAATTATGTATCAATAAAAAAATTATCTTCACTGATGTATTGAACTTTCCATTAATATTAGAAAATTTTAATTAATTCCAACAAATTATCACCTTGCTTATTCTTTAGGATATTTTTTGTCGATCATCCACTTAATATTTTTAATGATTCATCTTGGGGAATCTAGATAAAAAGTGTTCAAATTTAAAATAATGAAACTCTTAAGAGGTATTTTTTTTACATTTTACCATTTTTATTCTTTTAAATATAAATTACATAAACTTGTCTAATAAAATTGAAGCGTATTTAATTTCAAACAATTCTTCATGAGACCTATTTTATTAAACGTTCCTTGAATGTTAGAGGCTTTGAATGCTATCTTATTTTCATATTTTTCATTAATATTTAAACTTATTCCCATGTAAACTAATCAAATATTAGTATTTTTTATTTTTACCTTGTCCAACTCATCATATTCTTGATCCTCTTATGGAAAATGTTGGGCATACAATTTTATTGGTAGTACTGACTTCAATTTCATCACAATGGTATAGTCTTAATGAATATACCTATATCCCAAGACTATGTTAACAATTTTGTTCACTCATATGGATAATCCATCCTCTACATATATGAAAACCTCCATATATCCTAAATTAGATCATAAATTAATGAAATTACAACTCTTTACCTTTTTTCTCAACATTATGAATTTCATAAATTTTTCTCCATATGATATTATATATTTCTGAACCCAAAACTCATCTGAATTACATATAAGAGAGATACATGAGTAGAAAATTATGTAATATCACATTAAACCAAGTATTATTCTATTATTATAAATTATGAACCAAATTCAGAAATATTTGCATCATTCTCATTGATGTTAAGAATGGGATGTATAAAAAAATAATGATATGTAACCATCATCTACTTTCATATTTGAAAACATTTTCTAAAAAATATTTTATCTCCATTTTTATATATGAAGTTTAAACTCTCAATAAAATTAATAAATTTAAATATATAATCCTGATTAACAAACTAAGGATCCTCAGGAATACCTAAACTCACAATTAGTGATTCAATACATTGAATGGTTATCTTTGGTAGACTTTATCTAATACCAATTAAAAAGATCAGGTGAAATATCATTGACTACTAAGGGAGGGTTTGAAATATTTCTCCACAATAATTTCTCATAGTTATACTAAATTAGTTAAAAATAGAATTAATTTAACCAATACAAACAAGAATACTGTTGAAAGATAATGGTTATGTAATATTTAATCCTTAAAAAATACATTGTTAAAGGTTAACCAACTTTTTTATTGAATGTCTATGCCCTATCTTCATAGAGGGTTCTATCCAACTTCACACATCCATATTTTTGGATCAAAACATAATTAATGATACAGAGAATGAATTTGTATAAGGCCCCAGCCTTAAACATTACTTAATATTGAATTAAGTGAATAATTAACATTGATAATCTTTTCAGGTTTAGATTTTTAGAGAATTAGGACATAACTATTACATCTCAAAAGTTTACAAAGTAGACACTTCTACATAGTTTCCTTTTTTTACAAAACATGAACTCTTGAAAAAAAGAGTCATGTCTAGTTCCAGGTTTAAGATAGCATGAATTTTACTTGATACCATCCTTGAACCTATTCCACATTATGTCCTATGAAAAATATTTCAAAAAAAAACTTGGGATGAGCATAAAAATCTCAGTAAGGGATACACAAAGAAAGAAAACTGTTAGTTTTCAAAACAACAAGTAAACCATGAATAATTTATCAAATTAATACTTTTCACCTTTATGAAGTAGTAGAAACTATTCACTGAATAAAAGATCATTAATTACCCTTTTATAACCAAAATATTTCCATAAAACCCATATAAAGAACACATAACATATAAAGGTAACTTGGAACATAAACATATTTAAATGGAATAACCATACGGTCGACTTCCACACATATCACTTAATGGAATAGCCATAAGGATGAATTAAACACCCAATGAATTGGAGGTTATAACTTAACCACCCATCTGGGTATTCACAGCACCACCCATCATTTGGTTTATCATGTAACCACCCATCAAATGTCCAAGTACCATTATTAAATCATAACACATAAAAAAATTATAAAGGAAAGAAAACATTTCCACATTTCAATCACAATATATCACTTAAATATATTGACATAACAAATCTATTATCAAAACCATTTTCAATACCAAAATACATAAAAGAGTATATGGTATTTATTTACTTTTAAAAATATTACGGCTTGTTGAGGAAGCCAAAGATCAAATAATACTAACGGCAGCGGAAAGGTCATTGTTACCGCATACGTTAAAAAGAAAAATACCTTTTGTCATTTAGTAAAATGATTCATATATAAAAGATTCCATTTGAATAAAAGTAGAAGTCAAATGGGTTTATACAGTGTATAAAATAAAGTCTTGTATTAGAACAAAATATGCATCAATGAAAGGAGATTGAGACGAAGTCCCTTACCTTGTGTCTGACTTGACTCGATCGCTCTTTAATCTCTTGAATAATAAACTAGTGTTAATTTATACCTGATTAAGAACATTTTTCTAGCTTATTATTCCTTTTATATCACATATTTCCATGTTATAATCATTATGTAATCATTTAAGTTAATAATGTTCTTTTTGTCGATATTTGGTACTTAAGTCCAAAATGGACTTCTTAAAATTACATGTTGTTCATGTGGTCAAAGGTTCATTATATCCATAATTATATTCATGATTTGGATATCATAAATATCATATATATCCAGCATATACATTTATTTATAATAGTATATAACATTTATAGGTAAGAAATGAAATGCACCGTTCATTGAGATGATAAGCCGTACGTACGCATGAACACTACTTTCATTTCTATTTCATATTTTATGGAGATAAATCATAATGATATAAAGGTATATTATAATTACAGTATAATATCATATATAATATCATTAAATCCATCCTTTATACATCCCACATATGTCATTAACGAATCAAATCACTTTGAGGGGGCGGTAGTCCGCACTTCCTAAAATTAAATTATCACGTTTACCCATAATGGAAACCATAAAGGTATGCCATAAATGAAAAATAAATAAGAATAAGGAAAACATAAACTTAATATATATCATATATAAATAGAGTGAAATATTAATGGACACCATGAGAGGTGTTAAAATAAGATTGAACAATCATCGTTTCGTGAGGCAGAAATTCACCATCCACAGAAACAGTATGTTCTTTAACCATTAGACGGAGGTGTGTGTAAGTGTAAATCAAATAACTCTCATAAAAACATCCTAGTATATTTAAGATACTGGTTTTGTTACAAAAGAAAGGAATAAAAAGAGTTTAGGGGGTTTGAGAATCAAAATAAAACAGGAGAACACAAGTGAAGACATTACCTTTAAATCAGGTAACTCCCTTTGGTTTGAACCAAAAGGGTTTTTTGAAGATCTTTCTGCCTAAGGTAAGGCTTCTAGGATAAGCAGAGGGATGCAAATAGATACAATGAGTAGTTATTGGCTGATCCAATTGTTTGAGAGGTGTGGGTATGGGGGTAGAGGTGGTGGCCTTTTAAAAGAGGGAGGAGGGGCACTCTTGGAATTTTATAAAATGTTACTTTATTATATAATGATTTTAGGATTTTAAAGGTCCCACAATTATATATTTCTAGGATAAGGTGATAAGAGTTCAAAATCCACCTATAAAATAGGTTTTTGACAAGTTTTGGTCTTATATTTTACATTATCTTTTTATTTTATTTAAATCGTTAAATAATGAGGTAATCGTTGCATCATCATGGTGTCATAAATCATTTAATTTATTTAATGTCTAAAAATTATAAAAAAATATCATGATTTAAGAAATATTTGTATCTTTATAATGAATATTTATAGTAAAAAATATGACTTTTATAACCCCATGTAAATGTTTTTTAGTAAAACAATACTTGTTTGTGACATTTTTATTTTAACTTTAAATAAAAAGTTTTTAATGTCATTTTCTTACCCAAGTTGCTCCATGGGGTCCCCAAGTTTACGGATGGATTGTTTTGGTCAGTCATGACTCATCCAATAAGTGTAGGAAAAGTGTCTAGGTAATTTCATATTATTAAAACAGTAATTTTTCCTTAAATTACAATAATTACCTCCAATTGCGATTAATAAAACATAAAAGTTATTATTCACCAAAAAATTATTTTAATCTCATTGAACCAAATTTTACTTCATAATGAAAACCATGTATGTCGGATTTTTGAAATTAAAATCACAGAGGTGGTAAAATTTCATTTAAACGAAAAATTAGTTTTTTAACTACAACTTAGTCGTTTCACTATTCATTAAAAATTGAAGTTTTTCAGAAAAATGCCAAAAATTAACCCTAAGCTATATTTGATATTCCGAATTCAAAAATTATATATATTTTACAAAATTCAAAAAATATAAGTTGCATTAATTAATTTAATTATTAATTCTCATTGTCAAAACAAATATCATGTTTTTATTGCAACAAAATATATCAAAAGATTGACACTAGTTTAAGTCAAATTTCAAAAGTGAAATTAATTTCAACGACCACCATTGGATTAAATGGTAAAAATATATTCTAATTTCACTTTAAAACCAATTAAAAAGATAATATAATCATATAAATACATTATATTAAAAATAGGTTTTGAATTAAAATACAACTTTTTCCACTTATTCATTAAAAATGAACTTTATCGGAAAAAATAACAAAAACATACACAAAGTAAATTTTGATGTCCCGATTCTAAAGAGGGATTTAATTTGGTCTAATAGAATGTATAAGAGTGACCAAAACTATTTTTAAGGAGGGTTCTCCATCAAAAGGAAATAAATCGACCTTTTAGTGAATATTAGAGTATTTATGCTTAAAATTGAATTATTTTCTTATTTTAAGCCTTTATCTTTTATTGGATAAATGTAAAAACATTTGAAAAACATATATAATAATATTTTAGTTATTTTTATTCATTCCCTCCAATACAACGGCTACGTGTTAACTACCATTTAAAATAATATTATTATATTATTAGTGTGCAACGTAAGATTTCAAAGAAACTCGTTGTGGCGTATCGGGTACGCTATCGAACATAGAAACCCCTTTCAAGTAAAATTTATATTTAATTTGAAAATATTAGTAAATATGAAAATGTTTTATTCTTTATTTACCTCGGATGTTACATCCTTACCCCCTTTTCGGAATTGCGTCCTTGCAATTTTATTCACTTATCAAAATAATTGGGGGTATTTATCCCTCATAGGATTTTCAGATTCCCATGTGGCCTCTTCAACCATATGGGTTTTCCAAAAAACCTTTACCTGGTGAATTACCAAATTCCACAAATCTTTCTCTCTACGGTCAATAATCTGGACTGGTTGTTCTTCATAAGAGAGATTCTCTTCCAACTGAACTACCTCTGGGCTCAAAACATGAGATGGATCTGGCATATACTTTCTCAACATCGAAACATGAAAAAAATTGTGTACCTGAGATAAACTCGGAGGTAAAGCCACTCGGTAAGCAACTGATCCAACTCTCTCCAGAATTTCATATGGTCCAATGAACCTTGGACTCAACTTTCCTTTCTTACCAAATCACATCACACTTTTCCATGGTGAAACTTTGAGAAAAACATGATCACCAACCTCGAAAGATAGATCATTCCTCTGGTTATCCGCATAACTTTTCTGTCTGCTCTGAGCTGTTCTCATGTGTTTCTGAATCAACTGAAATTTTTTTTCCATCTATTCTACCAATTCAGGTCCCATCAACTTCCTTTCACCCAATTCAACCCAAAAAGTTGGAGTTTGAAACCGTTTACCATATAATGCTTCACACGGAGCCATCTGTATACTGGAATGAAAACTGTTATTATAAGAAAACTCAACCAAAGAAAGATGTTGATCCCAAATTCTCTGATAATCCATCAAACAATCATGTAGCATATCCTAGAAGGTCTAAATTGTTCGTTCTGACTTCCCATCATATTGCAGATGAAAAGTTGTACTAAAATTTAATTCAGTACCCAACGAATTCTGAAGTCCCTTCCAAAAGTTAGAAGTAAACCTAAGATCAAGATCAGATATAATGGAGAGGGGAACTCCATGAAACCTGACTATCTCTTTAAGATACAATCAAGAAAGTTTATCTAGAGATAATGTATCTCGAATAGGAAGGAAATGATCAGATTTAGTCAATCGATCAACAATAACCCAGATTGAATTATTACCTCGAGATGTCTTTGGTAATCCCACAACAAAGTCCATGGATATATTCCCCCATTTCCACTCTAGTACTGGTAAAGGCTAAAGCATCCCTTTCAGTAACTGCTACTCTTCTTTAAACTTCTGATAAGTCAAACACTTCACTGTAAAATCGGCAATATCTCTTTTCATTCCATCCCACCAATAATACTCTCGCAGATCTCTGTACATCTTAGTACTGCGAGGATGAACTGAAAAAGGGGAACTATGAGCCTCACATAACAACTCATTATTCAACTGTGAATCACAAGGCACACATAATCTCTTCCCAAACCTCAAAACACAATCATTATCAATATTAAATTCAGGCAACTTACCCTTCTGAACCATCTCTACTTTTTTTCCTCAACCCACTGTCTTTCTTCTGTTCTTGCTTAATTCTGTCTGTTAGAGATGATCTCAAAGACACCTGAAACAAAAAAGAAGAACTTCCTACAACAAAAACTTCTATGCCAAAGTTCATCAAATCCAAAACCAAAGGATCTCATTCCAAACATAGCATGGTTAATGAAGCATTACATTTTCGACTCAAAGCATCATCCACTTTATTTGCTTTTCCCAGATGGTAATGAATTGTACAATCATAATCCTTGATTAATTCCATCCATCTCCTCTATCTCATGTTCAATTATTTCTGATTTAATATATAATTTAAACTTTTGTGATCAGTATATATTTCACACTTTACTCCATACAAATGATGCCTCTAAATTTTTAAAGTGAAAACAACAACAGCTAATTCAAAATCATGTGTAGGGTAATTTCCTCATGAGTTTTCAACTGACATGAAGCATAATAAATTACCTAATCATTATGCATAAGGACACAACCAAGTCCCTTCAACGAATCATTAGTGTAGGTAACAAACTCACCATTCCTAGAAGGAAGTTCCAAAACTAGAGAATTCACCAATCTTCTTTTCAACTCCAGAAAACAATCATCACATTCTTTTGTCCAGATAAAATTAACACCCTTATGAGTTAGCTTAGTCATTGGACTAGATAACTGTTAAAAATTTTCAACAAACCTCTGGTAATAACCTACCAAACCAAGAAAACTATGGATCTCGGTTACATTTGTGGGTATTGGCTATTCTTCAACAACTTTTGTTTTATCAGGATCAACAGTTATTCCATTTTTTGAAACAATGTGACCAAGGAAAGAAATTTGTTGTAACCAAAACTCACACTTGATGAATTTTCCATACAGTTTATTTTCTTTTAATGTTTTCATGATAACCCATAAATTAATTTCATGCTCCTCTATAATTTTAGAAAACACCAAAATATCATCAATGAAAACAACCACAAACTTATCCAAGAACTCATGGAAAATTCTATTCATAAGGTCCATGAATACATCAGGTGCATTGGTTAACCCAAAAGGCATAACTAAAAATTCATAATAGCCATATATAGTATGAAACACAGTCTTCGGAACGTCATATTCTTTTACTTTCAACTGATGGTACCCCGACCTCAAGTCAATATTTGAAAAATTCTGAGCTCCCTGGAGCTGATCAAACAAATCATCGATATGAGGAAAAGGATACTTGTTCTTAATAGTGATGTTATTCAAGGCTTTATAATCAATTCAAAGTCTCATTGAACTATCTTTATTTTTAAAAAACAAGACAGGAGCACCCCATAGTGATGTTCTAGGTCGAACGAAACCTTTATCTAATAACTCCTGCAATTGCTTCTTTAACTCTAAAAGTTCAAATTAATCCATTCGATAAGGGGGTTTTGAAATTGGATTAGAATAAGGAAGTAAATTCAATATCCCGATCATGAATAATACTAGGAAACTCATCATGAAAAACATCAAGATACTCATTTACCACTGGAACATCATTAATCTGAATAGTTCCTTTATTTTCAACATTATGTGCAAGCTAACATTCATTTCCATATTTTACTAGTTTCTCAACATCCTGATATGTTATAAAAAAAAGGTTCATTCTTGTACAAAAACTGGAAATCTTTTGGAAAAGAAACCTCTCTAGATCGGTATTCAATCTTAGCATGATAAACATAAATCCAATCCATGCCCAAAAATAACATCAAACTCTACTAGAGGAAAAACAATAAGGTTTGCAGGTAGATTCTTTCCGCACACAAGGATAGGAAGGTTCTTATAATTTCTTTTTGTCTCAACTTTTCCTCCGGGTGTTTTTACAATAAGTTCAGGATTCATATCTTGAGATGGAATTCCCAATTTACTAGAAAACTTCTCAGAAATGAAAGAATTTCTAGACACTGAATCAAACAACACATTGAAATAATCTGAACAAACAAACAGTGTACCTGATACTACTTCATTTGATGGACCAACATCTGCTGAAGTAGTTGCAAAGGATTTCACCACCTCTTTCTACTTTTATTCTGGATGCTTTCCCTTAGTTGAGTTCTTCGTTAGACACTTATTTTCATAATGACCAATTTCATTACACTTAAAACATCTTACCACTGGCTTTTCATTGCCTTCTTGATCATCTTTCTTACAGTTATGAGCAATATGACCAGACTTACCACACACAAAGCACTTTCCGGACTTGGATAAACATTCTATAGGATGCATTTTACCACACTTATCATAGGATAGATATTTGGTGTTCTTACCTCCTTGCTTATTTGATAAATTCTTCCCCTTTTCCTGCCAACTGGACCTCTTATTATGTTGTTTTTTAAAGAACACCTGATCATCGGCAAACTCCATTTCCACCTTCTCTGCACATCAAACAAGTTTTTCATAACATTTGAACTCACGATAAGCTAAATCCCTTCGATACTTTGGCTTTAACCCTGAGTAAAAACGGTTGATTTTATTATCAAGATCTCATATAAAATTTGGAGCATACCTTGCCAGTCGAGTGAACTTTGCTTCATAAGCAGCCACTGAGTCATCCTCCTACCTCAATTCTAGGAATTTTTTTTCCATCCTAAGATGAACCACCTTAGGAAAATATTTCTCAAGAAACATACCATCGAATTTGTCCCAGTGAAGATCATCAATCTCATCACTATCCCTGATATTTTTCATCATCGACCACCACTGATCAGCTTCACCTTTAAATCGGTAAACAACAAGACTAACCTTTTGATATTCTGAACACCCCATGACATCAAAAATCTTATCCAGTGCTTTAATCCACCCTTCATCTAGCACAAGGTCAGATGATCCTCTGAATGATGGGGGATGTTGCCTCATGAAATGTTCCACCACTGACATGTTCCTCTATTGTTGATCTGGCTGATCTCGTGCATGGATACCACCACCATTTATAGTATGAGTCAACCATTCCATCACTACAACAAATGGTTCAGTTCCAATTCTGACCATCTCAGGTTGCTGATTTGGAAGGTTTTCTTCCTCCTGATGTTGTCCCAACATAGCTTCCTTATTTTCTCTGCGGAAAACCATTCTGAACACAGAAATATCTTAGGTGAAGCTACATGGTAATCTTTAAATTCTATATCATTTCAATAATACTATAGATTAATTTATGGAAATAAATATAACAATTTTCTAACTCCTAAAGTTATCTAAACCTCCTTTTGATACCAACTATAAGGCCTCAGCCTTAAACATTACTTAATATTAAATTAAGAGAATAATTCACATTGAGGATATTTTCATGTTTAGAGTTTTAGATAATTAGGACATAACTATTACATCTCAAAAGATTACAAAGTAGACACTTCTACATAATTTCCTTTTTTTTACAGAACATGAATTCCTGAAAAAAAAGAGTCATGTCTAGTTCCATGTTTAAGATAGCATGACTTTTCCTTCATCCCATCCTTGACTGTATTCCACATTATGTCCTATGAAAAACATTTCAAAAAAAAACATGGGATGAGCATAAAAATTTCAATAAGGGATACACAAAGAAGGAAAACTGTTAGTTTTTCAAAACAACAAGTAAACCATGAATACTTTATCAAATTAATACTTTTCACCTTTATGAAGTAGTAAAAACTCTTCACTGAATAAAAGATCATTACTTACACTTTTTTAACCAAAATATTACCATAAAACCCATATAAAGAACACATAACATATAAAGGTAACTTGGGACATAAACATACTTCAACAGAACAACCATATGGTCGACTTCCACACATATCACTTAATTGAATAGCCATACGACCGAATTCCATACCCAATGAATTAGAGGTTACAACATAACCACTCATACTGGTATTCACAGCACCACATGTCATTTGTTTTATCACGTAACCACCCGTCAAATGTCCAAGTACCACTATAAAATCATAACACATAAAACAATTATAAAGGAAAGAAAACATTTCCACATTTCATTCACAATATATCACTGAAATATATTGACATAAGAAATCCATTATCAAAACCATTTTCAAAACCAAAATACATAAAAGATTATATGTTATTTATTTACTTTTAAAAATATTACAACTTGTTGAGGAAGCCAAAGATCAAATAATACTCGCGGCGGTGGAAAGATCGTTTTCACCGCGTACGTTAAAAAGAAACATAAATTTTGTCATTTAGTAAAACACTTCGTATATAAAATATTCCTTTTGAATAAAATTAGAAGTCAAGGGGGTTTATATATCATATAAAATAAAGTCTTCTATTAGAACAAAATATTCCTCAATAAAAGGAGATTGAGACAAAGTCCCTTACCTCGTATCCGACTTGACTCGATCGCTCTTTAATCTCCTGAATAATAAACTAGTGTTAATTTTTACTTTCTTAAGAACATTTATCAAGATTATTATTCCTTTTACATCACTTATTACTATGTTATAAACGTTATGTAATCATTTAAGTTAATAATGTTCATTTTGTCAATATTTGGTACTTAAGTCAAAAATGAACATCTTACAATTACATGTTGTTCATGTGGTCAAAGGTTCATTATATCTATAATTATATTAATTATTTGGATATCATATATATCATATATATCTATAATATAAATGTATTTATAATATTATATAAAATCTAGAGGTAAGAAATGAAATGCACCGTTCATGGAGACGGTAAGCCGTACGTACGCATGACCGCTACATTCATTTCTATTTTGTATTTGACGGAGTAAAATCATAATGATATAAAGGTATATTATAATTCCTGTATAATATCATATATAATATCATTAACTCCATCCTTTATGTGTCCCACATATGGAATTAACGAATCAAATCACTTTGAGGGGGTGGTAGTCCGCACTTCCTAAAATGAAATTATCGCGTTTACCCATAATGGAAACCATAAAAGTATTCCATAAATGAAAAATAGAAAAGCATAAGGAAAACATAAACATAATATATATCATATAAAAATAGAGTGACATCTTAATGTCCACCATGAAAGGTGTCAAAATAATATTGATCAATCATCGTTTCATGAGGCAGAAATTCACCGTCCACAGAAACAGTATGTTCTTTAACCATTAGACGGAGGTGTGTTTAAGTGTAAATAAAATACCTCTCATAAAAACATCCTAGTATATTTAAGATACTGGTGTTGTTACAAAATAAAGGAATAAAAAGATTTTAGGGGGTTGTAAAAGCAAAATAAAACAAAATAACACAAGTGAAGACATTACCCTTAAATCGGGTAACTCCATTTGGTTTGAACCAAAAGGGTTTCTTGAAGAGATTTATGAATAAGGTAAGGCTTCTAGGATGAGGAGAGGTATGTGGAGAGATAAAATGAGAAGATCCTGGCCGATCCAATGGCTTGAGAGGTGTGGGTATGAGGGTAGAGGTGGGGGCCTTTTATAAGCGGGAGGAGGGGCACTCTTGGAATGTTATAAAATATTACTTTATTATATAATGATTTTTGGATTTTAAAGGTCCCAAAATTATATATTTCAAGGATAAGGTTATAAAGAGTTCTAAATACACACATACAATATGTTTTTGACAAGTTTAGGTCTTATATTTTACATTATCTTTTCATTTTATTTAAATCGTTAAATAATGAGGTAATCGCTACATCATCATGGTGTCATAAATAAATTAATTTATTTAATTTCTAAAAATATAAAAAATATATCATGATTTAGGAAATCGTTTTAGATTTATAATCAATATTTATAGTAAAAAATATGACTTGTATAACCCCATGTAAAAATTGTTTTAGTAAAAGAATACTTGTTTGTGACATTTTTATTTTATCATAAAATAAAAAGTTATTAATGTCATTTTCTTATACAAGTGGCTCCATGGGGTCCCCAAGTTTACCCATGGATTTTTTTGGTCGTCCATGACTCATCCAACAAGGGTAGGACAAGTGTATAGGTAATTTCATATTATTAAAACATTATTTTTACCTTAAATTACACTAATTACCTCTAATCGCGATTAATAAAACTTAAAAGTTACTATTCAACAAAAAATTGTTTTAATCCCATTGAACAAAATTTTACATCCTAATGACAACCATGTATGTATGATTTTTGAAATTCAAATCACAGAGGTGGTAAAATTTCATTTAAACAAAAAATCAGTTTTTTAACTACCACTTAGTGGTTTCACTATTCATCAAAAATTGATGTTTTTCAGAAAAATACCAAAAATTAACCCTAAGATATATTTGATATTCCAAATTCAAAAATTATGTCTATTTTAAAAAATTTAAAACATATAAGTTTCATTAATTAATTTAATAATTAATTCTCGTTGTCAAAACAAATAGCGTGTTTTTATGAAACAAAATATATCAAAAGATTGACACTAGTTTAAGTCCAATTTCAAAGTTAAATTAATTATAATGACCACAATTGGATTAAATGGTAAAAATATATTCTAATTTCACTTTAAAACCAATTCATAAGATAATCTAATCATATAAATATATTAGATTAAAAAGAGGTTTTGAATTAAAATATAACATTTTCTACTTATTCATTAAAAATGAACTTTATCGGAAAAATAACAAAGACATACACAAAGTAAATTTTGATTTCCCGATTATAAAGAGGGAATTAATTTGGTCAAATATAATGTATAAGAGTGACCAAAACTATTTTTAAGGAGGTTTTTCCATCGAAAGGAGATAAATCGACCTTTTAGTGAATATTAGAGTATTTATGCTTAAAATTGAATTCTTTTCTTATTTTAAAACTTTATCTTTTATTGGATAAATGTAAAAACATTTAACAAACATATATAATCATATTTTAGTTATTTATATTCATTCCTGCCAATATAATGGCTATGTGTTAACTACCATTTAAAATAATATTATTATATTACTAGTGTGCAACGTAAGATTTCAATGAAACTCGTTGTGGCGTATCAGGTACGCTATCGAACATAGCAACCACTTTGAAGTAAAATTAATATTTAATTCTCAAATATTAATAAATATGAAAATGTTTTATTCTTTATTTACCTGGGATGTTACAATATGGATATATGAAAATAAGTAAAATAAAAATTAAAACATGTTCAAACAATATTAATCAATTTTTCGATATATCATCATATTCATTCACATATGGATTATGTGTGCATATTATTTTTTCTCCACTGATATAAATAATGTTTATCTATAATTATTTGTGTAATTTCACCATAAATATTCCGAGGATTGATTGAAAATTTATTAAAAAATATTTTTTTGGATAATTAAAAATAATATCATAATGCCTTTCATTATAGAATAATTCTCATTAAAACATGGATTTGTAAAAGGGATTAGTATTCATTTAAAACCTTTTAATATATTTTAATTTATAAAAAATCTATATCACTCTTGAAATAATTAAAGAATTGGTATATATAAAATGATACAATTATTTCATCTAGTTAATTAACAAAAAACATCTCAATAATCATGGTGAAAACAATAAATATCTTAATATAAAACATTGACTATAAATTATAGTACTGAAAAAAATATAATTTGGATCATATATTATGGTTTGAAATCCTAAAATGTGATATAATAAATGTGACTACAATGTGTCTCCCTTACAATAATGAACAACCATGCACCCATATTCACCACCTTCATCTTACAAAAATCATAACCCTATATTATAGTGTAACATAACTGTATGATTGAATCCAAATTACCACAGTACATAACCATTACTCAAACAATGACAACAGTTGTATGATTTTAATGTAAATGAAAAAATCCACTTTCCTCGTTCCATTTTGGTAAATATTAAACCACATAACTAATTGATTTTAAGAACAAAATAAATTTTTATTCCTTTTCTTCCAATTCCACTCCAATGAACTTATAACTCATTCAATATAGTATAAAAAAAATAATTTTAAAAAACAACAAATGCCATGTATAAATCTAGTCAGGAAACAAGGCGTATAAATCATATAAAGTGAGAGTTAACTAAACACAATACTATTGGATAAAACAATGTTTATGGGAGTTATCTATAAGTTACTGTAAATATTAATAATATATTAAAAAAAACTCAATTAATGTCTCCTAATAACCCATACTTCTTGTCCATTCAATTCATGGAATTTTATCAATATCCATGATCTCTTCATATGACTCCTCATTCACAAACACAATCTTGATTTTATTGTTTAAAACATTACTAAAACATTTTTTCTTAGCTATTGATAAAATTTTAGTACCATGGATTAAATTCTTCCAAATAATAGTTATTATAAATTATTTTACATCCATAATTTTTTCTTTATCAATATGTTTTATTTTGGAGAAACATTAATTAAAAGTAAATATTTTATTTAATCCCCACTTTCATCTTCATCATGAGTATCCACTATGTAGTTTTCATTTATACTATAAAATATACTAATATCCTATATAGGATTATTTTACTCTTTAATATATTTATTCATATTATCACATTAAACTTAATACCCTTTATCTACTATAAAAACATTACCTTTCCGAATTTTTTTAGTCAATTGATAAAATAAATGTAAATATTGTTGTTGAAATAATATTCAAGAACCAATAATCTCATCTATTTTTATACTTTTTATAACTCTCTCACTTATTTAATATATAAATATTACTAAAAATGAATAAAAGTAAATAAATAACAATTGGTTTCCTATTGAAGCCAAATTATTAAGGAGGCACATTTTCACCAATATGGAGAAGATATATACTATGAATATTAATCATAGTCTGATCTTCCTTATTCTAATAATATCTTGAAACATAATTGGAGACTAATATAGTTTATTAAATATTTTTGGTTTTTTATTTCTACATTAAAACAAACATTTCTATTTGAGAGTCTTTTCTATATACACATAATGAAAAATTATATGCTTCCCGACATACTTCTGTACTGAAAGGTTTGTGAACTCGTTTCAATTACAAAATAATATTATATTGATTTTTCTTTCTATATATGTTTTTACCTTCATTTTATACCTCTTGGAATAAGAGAATATTTATATATTATGACACATATGCATAATAAAACACATCCTACTATGATCATCTATAAGAAAAATATAATAAAATTTATCTTTATCATCACTCAAATCCCTTAGTCTACACATATCATTTTAATGAATTACTGGTTCTTACGCTGATATCTTTTTTATATTTATGTGACTTCATGATGAAATTATCTTATTATAATTATTTACAAATAATATAAATGTCTCTTATTAATAATGTCACATTGGAGGAATAATTTTACATTAAAATTTACTCCACACTCTATATATAGTGAGAGACCAATATTTTATTCCAAAACAAGTTATAATAATTTTTTGATAGAAAACAAGATCCTTCATTCCCATTTATCTAAAATAAGATTCATTATTCTTTCATAATATCATAAGAATAGTATCATATTTATTTTTTCCCATGTATAAATTTTTAGTTGATTTGATAACATTTCCAAAATCAAACAACCAATGACACTCGGTATGTTCTATTTTATAACTTCAACTAATAATATATTAACTTTAGAAATTTAATGGAAATTTTAATTAACTCTTTCTAAACTATTGATTTTTAATACACTAACATTATCAAATTTAACATTTTCATTCACCTTATATTTTTCATTTCTCAATATATTTGTGTTACCTATCATATAGGGTAAATATAACAAAATAATATTCATATTAATTCATTTTTTTTATTTTAAAATTATTTTTACTAAATGTGCTCTTCCATAAATTTCATGTTCTTCACCTATTTCCACTTAGTATAAAATTCCATAGGTAAACTAATAAACCTTATTTTTTTCTTATATTTGGTTCATTCCCCTTTCATTTTAACATTAAATTAATTTCTATGTTTAAAATTTTTTTAGGTTCTTTTATGAATTGATATCTTAATAGAGAATCTATTTTTTGAACCATTATCACAAAATATATTAGATATTAAGTAGAATTTAATAATACTCTTCATATGAGAATAAATACCTAGAAAATTATTGAACTAAATTTTATAAATATCATCTAAAACTATATTTAATTTCTTAGCTTCAACATTCTCTACACATTCTTGTAATATGCACAAAGATATCATAGGGGCAACACCTTTTGGGTATAATATTGTTCATCACGTCAAATTGTTGTATTGTCTTCCATAACACACTTAATACATATTTTTAATGTCTATATTAGTTGTATCCATTTATTAAGTATTATAGGTATTATATTTTAATCCATATTTACCCATCAGATAGTATATTTAACTATTGAGACATGCATCATACATCTAATAAGATTTAAACCACTTCTCTTGAGTTCTTTAATCTATGAAACATAAAAATTTAACATACTTATTATTATTGAGTGTTTAAATTATTCATTCTATAATTATATTAGTTACTATAACATTTAATTCTAAATTTTAAATTCATATTCTTATTTATTTTTACATTCTAGTCAGATCACCCATGTTTTTTTATGACTCTTAAATTTTCATTATGAGATCAATAATACATTAAAATATTTTCATAATTATAATTTATTGAATTTTATCATTTATTTATTAAATATATTATTTCACTTATTGTAACGATTTCTTTTGATCCATAGTGACATCCTTATTCATTTTTATCTTATCTATTTGATTATAAATCTATTCTAGTGAACCTTCTAACAAAAACTATAAATAAATGTCTCTAAAATATTATTATTCATTTTCACTAACTAATTTTTTTTTATTACAACGCATTCATGGAAGGAATAATGCATAGGGACTCAACCCACATAACCCCCCCTACGACTACTGCATGCATGTTGTCAATCTAGAATTGCAATAATATAATCTTGTTTATAATTTTTGTCATTTTCAACTTCATTGATATTTCAGTCACACTCATCCTTCTCATGTTCCTTTTAAATAATTGAATTCTATTTGAACCCATATAGGATTGTGGGGGTAATAATTGAATTACATTATTACTCATATGCAATGTTATTTTCTGTTGTTTTTTATAAATTCATAATATATTTTGAAATTGTGTTTTTCATTTCTATAATAGAAATATATAATCTTTGAGTGAATCCAAAGATTAAAATTATTTTTTTTGGTGATGATAGTAAAACCATATCATGGAATGATATATTACATTATAAATTGATTGAGTGGATCAATTAAGAATGTTGGGGGTATCATCAGTCTACAATGGGTACAAAAAAATTATATTTTAACAATATTATATCTACATGAATGTGTTAATGTCATGGTATTAGGTGTTTTATTGAAAAAGTATTGAAATATCATTGTTTGAAACAAAATAATAGTGAAACCATGTGTTACAGATTTATTTTTTGAATTATAATTATTTTCAATATCTTTGACCAAAATGACGTTAAATTTTTTTCCTTACATGGTTGATTTTTTTCATAAATATGCGAAGATTAAATCTGTATCTAAAACTTATTGATAGGATAAACATGTCAGGGAGTGCGTTATAGTGAGGAATTGATTCCCTATATAAAATGGAGAGGTGAGTAGATAAACATTTGGATTTTTGGGTTTTTATGTGGATAATATGATTTGATGTTTAGATCAATAAATATATAAAATATAAGGATCATATCACAATACCATGGAGATGAAAGATAAAATCCAAGAACCTGAAAATTGGTTAGTTTCCATGATCTAAAGAGATTTAGATCTTGAATTTTGATACAAATAGTTTGACCATAACTATCTTACCATGGAAAACCAGGACCATTTAATTGTGGAAAGGATGTCAATAAAATCATAAGAATTTTGCATCCTAATGAATTTGAAAAATATTTGTAAAATTATGGGTTTTTTTCATGAAATATTTGGTTAATTTAATAGAAAATTAATTTCTATGATATAGAGAAAAACAAATAGATTATATTGGATGGATATGACCATATATTTTATATTTTCAATAAGCATTATGTCTTAATTTTCTACATAAAATATTAAAAAAATATACAAAAGTTTATTCTATAAGTCAGATATGTGTGAAAAGAAAAATATTAAATGCTCACAATGAGTGATATTGTCTAAAAACTATATATATTATGACAAATTAATGGTTTGGAAGAATATTAAGAGATGGCCATGATGTTTATAGTGATATAGAAAAACATTAATTCTATTTTTGTGTATTTATTACTTTGATTTATTTAATATAGTGTCCAACAATCATAACTCTTTTTTTTTGCTTATTTTAATGAAGTTCATGGATAATAATACCTAGGGATAGTAGGACCTGAAGTAAATCATTCATAAACATTTTAATCATAAATAGTAATTTTATCTATTTTTTGAAACATCAACACATTAAAATTTATATTTCTCAAGAATATCCCATTTTGATGATCCAAGTAAAATATTTATATAATTGTGATTTAATTTTCCTTACATGCATGATATGATTTATAGGGATAACAATAAATTCTTCGGTTCATTATAACATAAGAAAAAATATTCATTTATTGAAAAACAGTTCACCCTAATTCACACCATTTTGGGTGTTTGAGACAGAAATTGTTTTAAAAATTTGTATTAGTGGAAAATGTTCTTATTTTTTTAATCTATCTGGAATAAGACTTGTCATGGAAAAAATATTCATTTTAAAAATATTTTCAATCATTTATGGGAATAATAATAAAATTTTAAATAATTGAATGAGATCTGATCAAGGATATGTCGTCTTAGAAGTATTCTCCCTAATAGTTCAATGTATATAGATCAATGAACTGATGAATATGTCATCGAATGAATTAGATAAAAATAAACTAATTTTTTTCAAAGTCTCAAAATTAATTATCTTTAAAAAGATATAACAAAATATACATAATGGTGATAAGATATTAATATTTTAATGATATATGAGATAAATTCTATTCTTCTATGAAGGATACAATATGGTAAAGTATTCTAAGAATAATTTTTTATGTGTAAAACTTAAATATATGGGGATATAAAAAATTTAAGATATTACTTATTTTATAAATTAAATAATTTATATAGTAGGATAGAGGTGGTGACTTGGTGAAAAAATCAAAGATATATAAATCGTTAAGAATATAATGAGGAGACTAACACATTTTTATAATTATATTATCATATCACATGAAGACTTAAATTTATCTAAAGTATCAATTATTGATCTAAAAATAATTATACTAGTGTATGAGATGAGATAAAATCCAAAATTCATGAAAAATAACTCATTAAATGTGATTTATTTCAATGTAATAAAGAATCTTGAGGTAAATTTTGATAAAGGAGGGGATGGTATTAGTGTTTAATTATTTTCAATAGTGGATAAGAACATTTATATAATGGAAATATGAATTTTAAGGAAAATAGGAATCAATTTATTTCATGTTTAAAAAATTTAATAACATAATATTGAGTGATAAAATAGGATATAATTCATAGAACAATGTAATATTTTTCTTTTATAGTGAAGAGAAAAAAAAATTTCTTTGAGGAAATTTCAAATCTGGATTTGAGAAGTAATCTAGAATAATGCTATAATGGTGGAGTTATTTATGGGAAGAGGAAGAAAATAATAAACTATTATACTAAGAATAAGTGACAATTTTCATATACAACATATGAAATGTGATGATGAAACTATTTAAGGAAGAAAAATAAATTTTATCATGCTCAATATACAACATGATGTTGTTATAGGTAGCTGACAAATTTGTGGAAGAATAATAGGAATATTAGAAATATATAGAAACAGTTATTAAAATACATTGAGTATATCAAACAAAAAATTATATCAATGAAAAATTAATTATAGGGTAATATACTACCCATTTAAATCTATAAAATCTTCTATTATTCGAAAATAAAATAAAATTTCATGATAATGTAACTTATGGAATTAGTGATTATATAGAATAATATACAGATCTAAAATTATAACATTTCAAAATCTTGATATTTAAATCATGAATTGATTTTCTTTCATTCCTAAGGAGAATTTTTTGTTTATATTTATAGATAATTGGGTCTTAAATCATATATAAAAAACACAAATATTAAAAGTGGACACTTCTACTTAGTATCCATTTTTTCATAATACAATACATTTAAAATGAAACACATTTTCTCTTTAAGAAAAATATTCAATATTCTGATCATAATATCATTAGTTTTTATACTCATCCTTAAAAACCAATGAAAAACATTTTAAAACATTAGATGAGCACAAAAATCCTAATAATAGAAATAAATAGATATGAAATTAAACTCATTTTTTCATTTCATAACCATGATGTTATATAAGAGAGTTTTCCTATAACATAATACAAATTAAACTCAATTAATAGTATACCTACACATTAAATAATCTTTACAGCCCAATGTTTTTCATAAAAAAATTATGATAATGTATAAAGGAAATATAATAATTTTTATGGTTTCTTAGAGAACATGATAACCCATAAAAAAAATTCATTCAAACATAATGTTTTACCCCTAAATTGCATAATGATTCCATTAAATAAAATATTATTATATTAACTTATAAATGTGAAATATTTCCTAGATAACATATTATAAAGAAAATAAAATTCGTGTAGGGGTCTTCATACATCATCTTCATAGAACCCCTATAAATGGAATAACCTACTTGGTAAATTCCAACATAATTATGTGAAGAACAAAATAATCATCGAATTATTTATGGTGTTATATCGGGATCACACATCATTCTAAAAGATTTACCTCGACTATAATAGATATTAATCATATAATATCATGCATTTCATTCATCAGAATCATTATAATATACTTTTTAACCCATGAGTTGAACATTTTTTTATATTGATATATCATATTCCTTTAAAACCCATTTTTTAAAATTAAAAAACCAAGAACCAAGAGAAGAAGTTTTAATAATTGAAGAAAAAAAATATTATAATAAAGGAAGAGAAATATTAGATAATGGGTTTCGTGTTAGTAAATCCTTTGATATTTTATCCATTAAAAAGCATTTCTTTTGTACTTCGTAATAAAATTTGAGCATTCCGTATGAAATTTAGAATATGATTTGTTTCAAATTCCTTAGAAATAAATTAATAAGATAGGTAGAATGACCTTTTAAATTATTAATTTTTCAATATTTTCTCATCCAAAAAATAATATGTATATGGAGGTAAATTATTATAAATAAATCCTCAAATCATTTTTAAACATGGATTAAAAATAAAATATCCTTTACCTCATGTCAGAAAAGTCACATGTATTATTTATCGTTCTATGTAATAAAAAATTTACTACTTATTTACATTATTAATAATTTTTTTATAATTTATTATTTCTATTATTTCAGTTATATCCATGTTATACTTTTTTCATAAAAGATTATGTTAATGTTATAGGTTATGAGAACAGTCAATTTATAAGTTACAAATGGATTTGGTAGATTGAATATTGTCTAGTAAATAATTATTATATCATTTATATATTCATATTTACATTATAATTATTTTATTTATTAATTATTTGTAACTATATAGCCATACTTGTAAGGTGGTTATGAAAAATAAATTATGTTATAATTATAGAGAGGGTAATCTGTACAAACCCATGAATAACGATTCAATTTTTCAATGATTTTGAGGTAAATAAGGTAGATAATATTTTAAGATTAAAAAAGAAATGTCTTCATAAATATCAAATTATTTATTTATATATTCCTATATATATTGGCCATGCCAGGTTGTGATGAAAAATAAAATGCATCGGTTTGCGAGGTGTTAATCTGCCCAAATGTATAAGAAATGTTTTTGTTTTTAGTTGGATGGTAAAAAAAAAGTAGAATATTTATATTTAAATGACTAAGGAAATAAATATAATATTTATTATATTATTCCATTTGATTATATCGTTATGAAAATAAAAAATATCCAGTGATGAAAAATGAAATACATCATCTGGAAAGGCGGTAGTCTACATGTATGTACGCGCGATGTTTTTATATAACATAAGATGGATATGTATATGAAAATGGCTTAAAACATCAGCATGAAATAATTTAATTATATGTTGTATTAATATGTTATAATATCTGAATCATTAAGATTGTCTCGATGGAGGTAAAATAATAAATAAAAAACAATCCTTTAAGAAATATACTTCTTCTTCAAACAATCTTCTAAGGTTATTCCTAAATCCATCCTAGGATAGTATTATGGTAAAAAAATCATATTGTATCTAACTAGGAATGATAAATATGGAATTAAATATGTATTTTCCAATCTAATAGGCTCTTAAAGTGTTCAAAAAAGGCAATACATGGATTCTTTTTATATGTGAAGCAGAAGATACACATGGAATTTTTCAAAAGATTAAAATATTTTAATGTCTTTCTCAAGAAAACCAGTTTTAATATGGACTATTTTAGAAGAAGAGATAATCTAGGGTATAAATAAGGACATGAAATATTATTTAGACATTTTTTTAGTTTATTTCAACCCTTATAATTTTAAATTTAACACTTTTAACTTGTATTATCATTGACCACATTTACTACTATTTTTACAAAATTTACTATTCATAATGACCCATAATGAAGGTAAACTCATTTAAAAATATGTATAGGATAATTAAAATGTATATTTCATTTTATAAAATTCAATTTTTTATTTGTGTATGTATTAAATTTTAAAAAAATCTCAAAACGTAGAGAAACACGTTTTTTCATAAAAATGATATTTTGGGTATAAGATTGTTTATATACAATAATCATGTGTAATAATGGTTATAATGAAATTTATTCTTTTATTTTTTAATAAAAATTAACTAATTAAATTTTAATTCTTGTATGAAATAAGATGTGACATTGTAATAAATGAAAAAAATAATGTTTTGCTAAAAATAGACATTTTCAATATTTCTGCCAAAAATTAACACTAATGTAATAATGGACTCATGATTTAAAAAATAAGGTTTATTTTGAAAATTTAAAATTTGAAAATTTGAAAATGATAATTTTAAATAAAAACATATAATATCTGTAAATAAATTTAGTAACTATAAAACTGTTACCTTCTTGATTGGAAAATTACTTAATATTCTTAAAATGAATATAAATCAAATAAAATAAACTTAACAAATATTTGTACTACATAAAACCAATATGTTATCAACATTTCCATGTTTTTCATATTAATAGCCCCCCCTTTAAAATTTCATCATCACAATTATATTCGTTACTTAAACAAGTGGGGATACTTTTCTTTCATAACATTTTCTGATTCCCATGTTACTTATTCCATCATATGGTTTTCCAAAAAAACCTTTACCAAGTGGATAACCTTATTTTAACAATATGTTATATGTTACCAAAAATATAAATTTTATATTCTCTATAAAAATTATTTTTTCCTGCTGTGCTTCCACAGGTCTCAAATACATGATATTCCTCTAGCATATATTTTCTTAATAATGTAAAATGAAACACAACATGTCCCTAGGATACACATAGAGGAAATTAAACTCAACTAGAAACTGATAAAATTTTATTGATGATTTAAAATTATCTATTTAACCATGAAATTAAATTTCCCTTCATATCGAAACACATAACACTATTCTATGAAATTGGATTAATAAAAACATGACCACTTACCTCAAATGAAAGTTCTTCCCCCATGTTATCTATATATATATTTTTTCCTATTTTGTGTTGTCCTAATATGTTATTGAATAATATTCACCTTATGAACCATTTATTATTCAAATTATAGTACTATAAACTATCTTTCCATATTTTCTTCATGTTATGATAAGGCTCTACACTTCTT
Source organism: Viscum album (assembly GCA_963277665.1). Lineage (NCBI taxonomy): Eukaryota > Viridiplantae > Streptophyta > Magnoliopsida > Santalales > Viscaceae > Viscum > Viscum album. Next base: position 14,085,781 of record OY728150.1, read on the forward strand.
TTCATATAAGGCCTTAAACGGTGCTATCTACATACTATAACGAAAACTGTTATTATAAGAAAATTAAACTAATAAAATATGTTAATCCCAACTAACTAATAATAAAAATACATAAAACTATGAAATTATAAAATCAGAACATTTTATTTTATATAGTATGTGGCACACAACACCAAGATTAAAAAACCCCCAAAATATATTTATTTAAATATTATCACATTGATTACTTACAGAATACACAACCCAGATTCAAAATGGAGAGTTATATAGTATAATATAATATCATATACAATAAATTCTAATATATTTATATTAAAAAATAAATAATTATATTTATCTTTATCTTTTTATTATAATTAAAATAAGAATCATTTATAATAAAAATAAATGTTTTCTAAAAAAATGTATTGACGGTTTAGTCGCCTTTTATATATATAATTTAAAATCATTTTTTACCAATTTAGAAATTTTATTTGATAAACCGAACTTAATTTTATAAATTATAATACCAAAAATTAGCTTAGTGTGATTTTTTTGGATTTTATAGAAAATTTTCATTTTTGATGAATACTAAAAAATACCGAATTTTAATTGAAAACTTCGTTTTCATTTAAATAATTTATAATGTAAATTTAAATTATAAAATTTTATTATTAAAAAATTAGTATAATTATATATTTTAATATAATTATGTTCATTGAATTCATTTATATGTTGAATCTTCATATAAAAACAGTATAGTCTTTTGATCATTATCTCACTAGAAATTTGTTTTCTCATCACGTTAGCTTGATTAATTTTAAATTAAACATTGAAACATCATTGATTAGTATTCATAAAAATCTATTCCATATTTTGATTCATTATAATTATCAATATCTAATAATTTCAACATTTTTTTATAATACAACAAATAGTGAAAACAGTAAAAAAAATATTTATAAAGGATACGGTGAAAATGACCTAAAACATGAATAAAATCTATTTAGTAGAAATATTTCTTCCAGATCTGGTCTAAGTCTATATAATAGAATTTTTTGAACATTTTTCATCTGAAAAATGTGGGTAATCCATTTTTTTCAAAATTTCAAGTTTTCCACTGAACTCACCTATAAAAGGCCACCCAATAACCTATACTATTGACACCTAGAACCAATTTAATTTTCAAAATACCTACCAAATAAAATGCCACTTCTATCCCCTAATCATTGAATTATTAGTTTTGTAATACATCAATCCAAAGAAGGATTTTTTTCTAAACACAAGGAGAATACCTAATGAAGAGGTAGTGCTCTTGAACAAGAATTTTTATATTATTTCCTCCTTCACCTACTTCAATTATTATTAAAAAAATGTTTATATAATAACATTTAACTAATAATTATACCTAGATGTTATTTTCATAAGTTTATGACTTAAAACCATCCCCTATTTCACCAAATGTTTTACAAAATTATCTTTTATGTGTACTAAAGACCACCACATCACCAACTGATGTCATTACTTTTTTAATTAGCACATCTCATGGTTGGTTATGTTGATAGATATATAGTATATATATAATATTTATAAAAAAATTATACCTCTAGAGTGATTTTATCATATATACCATTTTTACATTTTATTCTGAAGAGGATATGGCAACATCGCTAGTGTGTACAGTTGAATACTGTCTCACGAAACGATGTGATTTATTTTTCACAAAAGATTTACATGGAAGGTAACCAGGATAAATTTATTTAATATATATTATATAAATTAGATAATTATAAAATTAGATCCATATATATAATTCCTAATATAGAATATATCATTTTTTCATACAATGAGAAATGATTATATTGTTCAGGTATGTGTGGACTACTGCCTTCACAAAGCGATGTGAATCTGTTTCCATAGCCAAACCACATGGATGATATATATATATATATATATAAATAAATAATATGGTATAGATATAATTATTATAATTATGTAAGCATAAAATATTACATATCTTTTTTCTATACTGATCATTGAAAAATGGAAACATTACTCACACACACATAAGGCCTACCATCTCCAGGATTGTAACATAGTTAATTTTTCATAAAAATAATTAATTACTTTTTAAAGAATAATTTGTGTATAAATATTATAATAGTATCATGATTTTTATTCTGGATATGTTTAAATAATGCCCACTTTGACCATAAATAGCGTACGGGATGAGTCATGAACAAGGTAAGGGTTTTTTCGTCTCACATTTACATCCATGAGACATACGCCATATTCAACACTTGTTTATTTATTTTGGAGTATATAATTCCATTTATCTATATTATATAATTATTTCATTTAGCTAAATGGTATTTAATTATTAATTTTAAATCATTTCATTCATGGGTCTTAAAATTCAATCATTACCAAATTAGTAAGTGTTTATTTCAAACTCTCATTATTGTTCAAGATTATTTTTGTTTTAGTCAACCTTAAGGGAATTATTTTATATATATATCGTAAAATAAATATATTTTCTACTTATCGGGTTAAGAAAATTTTTTGAAGAAATTTTTTTCATAAATGGGTAAGAAAATGTTTTAAAGTAAATCGAAACGAATATTCATGTCATTAAGTAATAGTTCCATTTTTCCTCTCTGTGGTTCTTAAAATGGTTAAGAAAATGTTTTGAAGAAAATCTGACATTATTTTTCTCTTTGGGAGGAAATAATTTTTCATAAAAACCTATGTTTTCAAAACTGTTTTTATAAATATCTTTAACCTTTTCAAAATTAATTATTAATGATTTATTTACTCAATTTTTTATTTTTATAGAAAAAATTGAAACGAATATTCATGTCATTTTTAAAACAATGTCTATCTTCATTTTACCAAAAATGTGAATGAATTATTTATATTAACGTGTGTATCATGAACATAAATTTCTACCATCGTGTCCAATAAATGTGTTAAATATTATTTTTTATGTTTATGAAGTTTATTTTCAAATAAAATGGTTTTGAAAAACTTTCTTGAACATGAAATTTTAAATATATTTTCAAAGTGAAAATTTTATTTTCCTTAAAAATGTTTTAAAGAACTTTTTATGGTATTTATACTCATAAATGACATAAACCCATTATTGAACTTATGATCCACAAAGGATATGCTATATTGATATAATAATATTTCTTTATTGGATGTTTTATGATCTGTTTGACTGGAGATGTATAATTTACTAGTATACACCATATTACTCTAGATGGTTTATGACTATGTTTATCAATTGGTAAAGTGTGAAAAATTCATATACATGTTTTGTAATACAAATGTTTATTTTGATTTTGTTTCATTAATTTAGTATGAGAAGTGAATTGTAATTATTATGTGATAGGTGGGGCCTTTTCTAGCCTCTCAATGAATCAGTAGGTCTCATGAGACAAGCTATATTTGGATTTTGGATGAGGGCTTACCAATTTATATAGATATATAAGAATAAGGCCTCGATAATATTAAATGCCTTGGAACAAAGACTCAGATGTATTATATGTATTGGAATAATTCTTTGATGTTATGTTATAGATTTCTATATTTATGCACTCTGTCATTATGAATTCAGTATTGTACATTCCATGTAGCTATTAAATTAGTTATAATTTCAATGTATATGATTCATGGTCAAGTGATTATGTTCATGGTATTATTTTATTATCATTCATCCATAAAATATTAGGATCTTTTTATAGATTAAATGGAATGTGTGTCAGTTATTTACCAATATATATTTATTATTACGTATCTATTCATGGATAATTATATATGCTTACCCTTAATAATCATTTGATCTCAACCCTTATGTTTTATATTCCCTAGGATACCAAATAGTGTTTTGTGATTAAATTGTATCGATATGCTAAGGGGAATAATTGAATTATCATAAAAAATAATTTATATATTTTATGTTTTAAAATATATATTTAATTTCAAGTATTTATCTAGTTTACTATGAATAATAAACTATTCAATCATTTATGATATATATTTTTGTATCTTATTCTAATGAATAAAGAAGTCACAACTCTAGGTTACTGGGGCCGGGGTCACTATAGTTGGTATTGATTGATTTTTCATATGATCATTGGTAACTATATTTAGGAAAACATAGATTTGGGAAGATAGCCGTATTATAGAAATTGAAGATAACTATAGAATAATATCCAAATGTTTTTGTAAGAAACATATTATGTGGTCTTCATATAAGATAAATCTCAGTCAAGATACAACAAGTAACCATGGTTCTAGAATAGATCTACGAAGTGATAATAACTACAAAAAGATTGAATTGGGCTCAACCCAATCACCACATAGAACATGGAAAAGAGGAATAATATGGACCTATTTTAACACACCATGGGGATATTCTTTGATAAATCACATTTTCCTTACAAAATATTTTGAACTATTTGAAAATAAAGATATCCCAAAAGAAACCATGTTTATGAGTTTGAAATTACTTATGCTAAATTTTTTCAATTTAGGTTTTGTATTTCACTGTTTTGGGATTATAAATTATTGTTTATATTTATATGATCTAATATAGTGTGTTGTATCATTAATAAATGGATCCTAGAATAATTAATGATAACTAAATCTATATGCACAATCCAACTAGAAAGAATGATCATTTCAATGATGGGATTACGATAATATTTTGAAGGGAACTCATCTCCCAAACATTCTCATCATATGAGGACATGGTACCATGAGATAAGAAAACAAATAAATAATCATATTATTATTATGACTTTTAAGGGAACTAAGATAAGAAGAGGAAAATAGAGGAAATGTAATATAAAGGGTATTAGGGAAAGAAGTATTTTCCCATCTTTGATAATTGTGGAAAGAAACACCCTGGTACATTATTAAAGATAATGGGAGTGTTCTAAATATTAGAAGAGAAATAAAAACATGATTTTTATTTATAGGGAAGGATAAAGATTTCCAATATTTAGAGCATTAACTATAAGGAGACTGGTCACTAAACAAATGAATTCACAAAAAATAAAAGTAATATACCTCAAAAGAATGTAATCTTTATCATGCTTATGATATTACAAAAAATTGATATACAATGATTAGTTTTATTATGGTTGGATTCAAGAATTATGTAATTTTAGTATTATATCAATGATATCATATATATAAATGTTTTTAAACGTATAACGATTTTATTTCATTACTCTTTCTATAAGGAATCCAAAATGTATATTGAGATTTGCTGATGAAAAAGAAAATGATTTAGTGGAAATATGAAATTCATGGAGAACACATGATTAAGGAAATGATAACCCTTAATATTTTCCTGATGTTTAGATAATTATGTTGCAATAAAAATATAATCGATATGCATAATGTTAAATGGATAGTAATAAAAACCTTGGATCTAAATAATGATTTTTTGAAAAAGTGGTTTATGCAATAATTGATAGAGTTAAAAGAATTTTGTATTTAAAGAATATATCCAATAATATGTGTATTACTTAAGGAATAATTAATCATTCACATGTTCAATATGTTTTTATCGTAATTTAGGTTATTTCTATGTTTCAAGAGAATACATAATGATGGTATTCACATGTTTTGTTTGTGATGATTACGAGCTACATCATATTTTTTGAAAGATGATTGATATAATTTTTGGAATTTAGTAAACTTATTTATAATTTTTTTTAACTTAATATTTTGTTAGGTTCATATGTTTAACCATTTATTTAGTGGTTTATGTTTAAAATTAGATGTGTTTTTAAAGATTAATGTATTTTTTCACCATTTAAATATATGAATATAGGAAACCATATGCTAACAATTTTTTTATAATGCCAACTACCAATCAAAGGAATGAAAATCATTTGTGTGATATGTTAGTGATATAGGAATAACAATTTTTTATTCATTTCATAATGTAAGATATGAAGTGGATATTGATAAATCCATAACCCAATGATGATATTTATCTTATGAAATAGAATGAAATGAAGTACACATATCTTCATGTGAAAATTAATAAAATTTAGGAAACCGATCATGAAATAAAATATTATCCAATTACTATCATTTTTATGATATAAATTACCTTTTTCACACCTATTTAGTTTATAGGTTCATGGCTATTAATATTCAGAAGATTAGTCACATTTTTATGGCCAATGATATCTGTCATTCTCTCTCAATATTAATATATTAAACTTTTTTTTCAGGTCCATATCTTCACATTCCAACTATGTTATCCTATTTTAAATCTAGTATAATTATTCCATATGACCTATATACATACCATTATGTATTTTTAATTGTATGTTTTATGAACCATTATTACGACACCGAATTTCAAGAAGGCTATTTCAAAATGAAAAACCCTTGAGTTATGAGATCAAGTTAAAATAAAAAGGGTTAAATTTATTTTATGTGATGATAATCTGACAAACTATAGTTATAAAATAATAAAACTATATTTTATATCATATGTGATATGAAACATCTTTCTTAGAAAAACCACTAAATATATTTATTTAAATTTAATCTCATTAATGACCTTTAAGCACGAGTTGAAATGACCCATTATATAGTACACCATTATAACCTAGAAATTATGTTATAGGTTTTTAATATTAATATATAAATTATGAAAATTATATTTATATATTTACTATAAGTAAAATAATAATCATTCAAATGAAAAAGAAATGATTTCTAAAAAACACCTTTTTTTCTAAAAGACATTTATTCTCTCATTGCACACATAAATTAAAATGAATTTTTACCACTTTAAGTAATTTTATTTTTTAAATGAAAAATATTTTTTAAAATATAAAATAAAAATAAACTTATAGTGATTTTGTTAGTATTTTTCTAAAATGATTCATTTTTTGATGAATAGTAAAAAATACTGAATTTTAATTTAAAACTAACATTTAATATAAAATAATTGTAAAGTTAAATTAAAATGTAGATTTTTTTTAATGTAAATTTAGTTCAATTACATATTTATTAATACAATTTTTATCATTGTTATCATTATGATATTTAATTATGATATAAAATCAATATTCTTTTGAATATATTCTCTTTAAAAACATCATTTCACATCACATCAGTAGGATTAATATTATATTCTATTTCACCAATTATGTGAATGAAATTTAGAAAATTAAATAATTATTGGGATTTATATTAATTTATTTTAGCTAAAATGGATAATATAATTTTGGACCATTATTATTAAAAAAAATTGTTTACCACTTTTAAGGTAAAAATGGATTTACCTAGGGTTAAACTACGACTATAAGGGTTATAATGAACTAATAACTCATATAAAATATATTTTAAGGAAATATATATTCCATATAATTTATATTTATCCATAAAAATCCATTTTGGACCTTTTTTTCATGTTAAAAATGTGGGTACACTTTTATTTTCAAAACATACAACCATGTCACTCGCCAAACCTATAAAAGGTCACCCACTTTCCTCTCCTATTCACAAATTGAAACCCTTTTTTATTGGCCAAGAACTTACCAGATAACATTCCAAATTACATATCTTCATCCTATATGTATTATTTTCTCCAAAAATCCATCCTATGATAGATTTTATGTAAACTTATTACGGATACTCGAAGAAGAGGTAATGTTCTTCAATGATTTTTTAATTTTATTTCTTATTCAAACGACATTAAATTTTATTAAACCATGATGATATAATAACACAAATATATTCCATAGAGTGATGTTTTTTATTTTATTCTCAGGATCAACAGTCATCCCCAAATCCATCAAGTGGGTTATGAAATCATCATTCATGTATACAGCAGAATACAACCTCATGAACTAATGTCTTTCATTTTTCCATTAGAAACTATCACATTTGGGTATGATGATGGATATAAAGTTTATATATTATATTTATAACATAATTATACCAATTAAGTAATTATATAATATATACCTATTTATGTTTAATTCCATAGGAAATATAATAATTTTTCTCGTGTGTACAGCGGACTACCGCATTGCGATGCTATACGATTCTTTTCTCACTAATGATTTTCATGGAATATAATAAGGAAAAAGTTAAAAAATAAATTTTATTTAAATTATATAATTATAATATTAATTATATATTTATCACTATGAAAATATAATATATCATTTTCATTCATACAATGATAAATTATAATGTCATTCATGTATTTTTGGACTACTACCTTCACGAAGCTTGTGAATATCTTTTTATCACCACACCACATGGATGATATATAAATATAAATATATGTATATTTAATAAAATAATATCATATATAAAACTCTTAAGAGGTATTTGTTTCTTACATTTTACCCTTTGTATTATTTTAAATATAAATTACATAAACATGTCTAATAAAATTGAAACATATTTAATTTCAAACAATTCTTCATGAGACCTCTTTTATTCAATGTTACTTGAATGTTAGAGGATTTGAATGCAATCTTATTTTCATATTTTTCGTTAATATTTAAACTTATTACCATGTCAACTCATCAAATATTAGTATTTTTTATTTTGACCTTGTCAAACTCATCATATTCTTGATCCTCTTATGTAAAATGTTGGGCATACAATTTTATTGGTAGTACTGACATCAATTTCATCACAATGGTAGAGTCTTAATGAATATACATATATCCCAAGACGATGTTAACAATTTTGTTCACTCAAATGGATAATACATCCACTACATATATGAAAACCTCCATATAACCTAAATTAGATCATAAAATGTATGAAATTACAACTCTTTACCTTTTTTATCAATATTGTGAATTTCCTAAATTTTTCTTCATATGATATTCCATATTTATGAACCCAAAACACACCTGAACTACATATAAGAGAAATAATTGAGTAGAACATTATGTAATATCACATTATACAAAGTATTATTCTATTATTATAAATTATGAACCAAATTCATGAATATTTGCATCATTCTAATTGATGTTAAGAATGGGTTGGATAAAAAAAATAAAGTATGTAACTATCATCTAATTTCATATTTGAAAAAAATTTCTAAAAAAACGGTGTCTCCATTTTTATATATGTAATTCATACTCTATATAAAATTAATCAATTAAAATATATAATCCCAATTAACCAAATAAGGATCCTCAGGAATACCTTAACTCACAATTAGTGATTTAATACATTGAATGGTTATATTTGGTAGCCTTTCTCTAATACCAATTAAAAATATCAGGTGAAATATCATTAACTACTAAGAGAGGATTTGAAATATTTCTCCAAAATAATTTCTCATAGTTATACTAAATTATTTAAAAATAGAATAAATTTAACCAATACAAACAAGCATATTGTTGAAAGATAAAGGTTTTGTAATATTAAATCCTTACAAAATACATTATTAAAGGTTAACCAACTTTTTTATTGAATTTCTATGCCCTATCTGCATAGAGGTTTCCATCCGACATCACACATCCATATTTTAGGATAAAAACATAATTAATGATATATAGAATGAATATGGATATGAAAATAAGAAAAATAAAAATGAAAACATATTCAAGAAATATTAATCAATCATTGGATATATCATCATATTTTTTCACATATGGATATGTGTGCACATTATTTCTTCTCTATAGTTATAAATAATTTTTCTCTATAATTCTTTGTCTAATTTCACCATAACTATCTCAAGAATTGATTGCCAATTTAAAAAAAATTATGGATAATTAAAAATAATATCATAATTCCTTTCATTATAGAACAATTCTCATTAAAACATGGATTTGTAAAAGGGATTAGTTTTCATTTAATACTTTTTAATATATTTTAATTTATAAAAAATTCAATATCACTCTTGAAATAATTAAAGAATATGAATACATAAAATGATACAATTATTTCATCTAGTTAATTAACTTAAAAAAATCTCAATAATCACGGTCGAAACAATAAATATCTTAATATAAAACATTGACTATAAATTATAGTACCAAAAAAATATAATTTGGATCATATATAATGATTTGAAATCCTAAAATGTGATATAATCAATGGGAGTACAATGTGTCCTCCTTAATATAATGAACAACCATGCACCCATATTCACCACCTTCATCTTACAAAAATCACACCTCTATATTGTAGTATAACATAACTATATGATTGAATCCATATTACCACAATACATAACCATTACTCAACCAATGTTAATAGTTGTATGATTTTAATGTATGTGAGAAAAATCCACTATCCTCATTCGATTTTGGTAAATATCATACAACATAAATTATTGATTTTAAGAAAATAATAAATTTTCATTCCTTTTCTTCCAACTCTACTCCAATGAACTTATAACTCATTCAATATAATATAAAAAAATTGAAAAAAACACCAAATTTCATGTATAAATCTAGTCGGGAAACAAGGTGTATAAATCATATAAAGTGAGAGATAACTAAACACAATACTATTGGATAAAACAGGGTTTATGGGAGTTATCTATACGTTACTGTAAATATTAGTAATATATTAAAAAAATCTCAATTAAAGTCTCCTAATATCCCATACTTCTTGTCTGTTCACTTCATGGAATTTTATCAATACCATGTTCTCTTCATATAACTCCTCATTCACAACCACAATCTTGATTTTATTGTTTGAAACTTTACTAAAACATTTTTTCTTAGCTATTGATAAAAGTTTAGTACCATGGATTCAATTCTTCCAAATTATTTTTATTATAAATTATTTTACATCCATAATTTTTTCTTTATCAATATGTTTTATTTTGGAGAAACATTAATTAAAAGTAGATATTTTATTTAATTCCCCATGTCATCTTCATCATTAGTATCCACTTTGTAGTCTTCATTTATACTATAAAATATACTAATCTTCTATATAGGATCATTTTCCTCTTTAATATATTTATTCATATTATCACATAAAACTTCATACCCTTTATCTACTATAAAAACATTACATTGTCAGAATTTGTTTTAGTTAATTGATAAAATAAATGTAAAAATTGTTGTTGAAATAGTATCCAAGAACCAATAATCTAATCTATTTTTATACTTTTTATAACTCTCTCCCTTATTTAATATATAAATATTACTACAAATTAATAAAAGTAAATACATCACAATAGGTTTCCTATTGAATCCAAATTCCTAAGGAGACACATTTTCACCAATATAGAGAAGATATATACTATGAATATTAATCATAGTATGAGCTTCCATGTTCCAATAATATCTTGAAACCTAATTGGATACTAATACAGTTTATTAAATATTGTTGGTTTTTTATTTCAACATTAAAACAATCCTTTCTATTTGGGAGTCTTTTCTATATACACCTGATGACAAATTCTATTCTTCCCTATATACTTCTGTACTGAATGGTTTGTGAACTCGTTTCAATTAAAAAATAATATTATATTGATTTTTCTTTCTATATATGTTTTTACCTTCATTTTATACCTCTTGGAGTAAGAGAAGATTTATATATTGTGACACATATGCATAATAAAACACATCCTACTATGACCATCTATAAGAAAAATATAATAAAATTTATCTTTATCATCACTCAAATCCATTAGTCTATACATATCATTTTAATGAATGAGTGGTTCTTACACTGATATATTTTTTATGTATATGTGACTTCATGATGAAATCATCTTATTAGAATTATTTACAAATAATCTCTATATATCTTCTTAATAATTTCACATTAGAGGAATAATTTTACATTAAAATTTACTATATGCTATATATATAGTGAGAGACCAATATTTTATTCCAAAACAAGTTATAATAATTTTTTGATAGAAAAAAAGCTCCTTCATTCCCGTTTATCTAAAAGAAGATTCATTATTCTTCCATAATCTCATAAGAATTGTCTCATATTTATTTTTTCCCATGTATAACTTTTTAGTTGATTTGATTACATTTCCAAAATCAAAAAACCAAATGACACTCGATATGTTCTGTTTTATAACTTCAACTAATAATATATTAACTTTAGAAATTTAATGGACAATTTAATTAACTCTTCCTCAACCCTTGAAAAAATAATATTCATATTAATTCATTTTTTATTTTATTTTAAAGTCATTTTTACTAAATGTGCTCTTCCCTAACTTTCATATTCTTCACCTATTTCCACTTAGTATAAAATTACATAGGTAAACTAATAACCCTTATTTTTTTTCTTATATTATGTTAATTCCCCGTTCATTTTCACATTAAATTAATTTCTATGTTTAACATTTTTTTAGGTTCTTTTATGAATTTATATCTTAATAGAGAATCTATTTTTTGAACCATTATCACAAAATTTGTTGGATATTAAGTAGAATTTAATCACACTCTTCATATGAGTATAAACACCTAGAAAATTATTGAACTAAATTTTATAAATATCATCTAAAACCATATTTAGTTTCTTAGCTTCAACATTTTCTACACATTCTTATAATATGCACAATGATATCATAGGGGTAACACCTTTTGGGTATAATATTCGTCATCACGTCAAATTGTGGTATTGTCTTCCATAACACACTTAATAAATATTTTTAATGTCTATATTAGTTATATCCATTTATTAAGTATTATAGGTATTATATTTCAATCCATATTTACCCATCAGATAGTATCTTTAACTATTGAGACATGCATCAAAGATATAATAATATTCACACCACTTCTCTTGAGTTATTTTATCTATGAAACATTAGTATTTAACATACTTATTATTATTGAGTGTTTAAATTATTCAATATATAATTATATTTGTTACTATAACATTTAATTATAAATTTTAAATTCTTATTCTTATTTAATTTTATATTCTAGTCAGATCATCCATGTTTTTTTTCTGACTCTTAAATTTTCATCATGAGATCAATAATACATTAAAATATTTTCCCACTTATCATTTATTTATTTTTATCATTTATTTATTAAATATATTATTTCACTTATTGTAATGATTTCTTTTTATCCATAGTGACACCATTATTCATTTTTATCTTATCTCTTTGATTATCAATATATTATATTGTACCTTCTAACACAAACTATAAATCAATGTCACTAAAATATTATTCTTCAGTTTCAATAAATATAATTTTTTTATTAAAATGCATGAATGGAAGGAATAATGCATAGGGACTCGACCCCCATTACCCCCATACGACTACTGCATGCATGTTGTCAATCTAGAATTGCAATAATATAATATTGTTTATAATTTCTGTCATTTTAAACTTCATTGATATTTCAGTCACACTCATCCTTCTCGTGTTCCTTTTAAATAATTGAATTCTATTTGAACCTATATCAGATTGTGGGGGTAATAATTGAATTACATTCTTACTCATATTCAATGTTATTTTCTGTTGTTTTTTATAAATTCATAATATTTTTTTAAATATTTTTTTTTTCATTTCTATAATAGTAATATATAATCTTTGAGTAAATCCAAAGATTAAAAATAATTTTTTTTGGTGATGATAGTAAAACCATATCATGGAATGATATATTACATTATAAATTGATTGAGTGGCTAAATTCAGAATGTTGGTGGTATCAGCAGTCTACAATGGGTACATAAAAATTATGTTTTAATAGTATTATATCTACATGAATGTGTTAATGTCATGGTATTAGGTGTTTTATTGAGAATGTATTGAAATATCATTATTCAAAACAAAATAATAGTTAAACCGTGTGTTAGAGATTTATTTTTTGAATTATAATTATTTTCAATATCCTTGACCAAAATGATGTTATATTTTTTCCTTACATGATTGATTTTTTTCATAAATATGCGAAGATGAAATCCGTATCTAAAACTTATTGATAGGATAAACATGTCTGGGAGTGCGATATAGTGATGAATTATTTCCATATATAAAATGGAGAGGTGAGAAGATAAACATTTGGATTTTTGGGTGTTTATATCGTTAATATGATTTGATGTTTAGATCAATAAATATTTAAAATATAAGGACCGTATCACAATACCATGGAGATGAGAGATAAAATCCAAGAACCTAAAAATGGATTAGTTTCCATGATCTAATGAGATTCAGATCAGGAGTTTTGATGTAAATAGTTTGACCATAACTATCTTACCATGGAAAACCAGGACCATTTAATTATTGAAAGGATGTCAATAAAATCATAAGAATTATGCATCCTAATGAATTTGAAAAATATTTGTAAAATTATGGGTTTTTTCATGAAATATTTTGTTAATTTAATAGAAACTTAATTTATATGATATAGAGAAAAACAAATAGATTATATTGGAAGGATATTATCATATCTTTTAAATTTTCAATAAGCATGAAGTCTTCATTTTCTACCTAAAATATTAAAATAATATACAAAAGTTTATTCTATAAGTGGGATATGTGTGAAAAGAAAAATATTAAATTCTCACAGTGAGTGATATTGTCTAAAAACTATATATATTATGATAAATTAATGATTTGGAAGAATATTAAGAGATGGAAATGATGTCTATAGTGATATAGAAAATCATTAATTCTATTATTGTGTATTTATTACTTCGATTTATTTAATATAGTGGCCAACAATCAAAACTCTTTTTTCCCTTATTTTAATGAAGTTCATAGATAAGAATACCTAGTGATATTAGGACCTGAAGTAAATCATTCATAAACATTATAAACATAAATATTAATTTTATCGATTTTTTGAAACACCAACAAATTAAAATTTATATTTCTCAAGAATATCCCATTTTGATGAACCAAGTAAAATATTTATATCATTGTGGTTTAATTTTCCTTACATGCATGATATGATTTCTAGGGATAACAATAAATTCTTTGTTTCATTATAACATAAGAAAAAATATTCATTTATTGAAAAACAATTCACCCTAATAAACACCATTTTGGGTGTCTAAGATAGAAATGTTTTTAAAATTTTGTATTAGTGGAAAATGTTCTTATTTATTGAATCTATCTAGAAGAAGACTTTTAATGGAAAAAATATTCATTTTAAAAAGAGTTCCAATCATTTATGGGAATGATAATAAAATTTTAAATAATGGAATGAGATCTGATCAAGGATATATCGTCTTAGAAGTATTCTCCATAATAGTTCAATGGATATAGATCAATGAACTGATGAATATGTCATCGAATAAATTAGATAAAAATATACTAATTTTTTTCAAAGTCTCAAAATAACTTATCTTTACAAAGATATAACCAAATATACATAATGGTGATAAGATATTAATATTTTAATGATATATGAGATAAATTCTATTCTTCTATGAAGTATACAATAAGGTAAAGTATTCTAAGCATAATTTTTTATGTGTAAAAATTAAATATATGAGGATATAAAAAATTGAAGATATTACTTCTTTCATAAATTAAATAATTTATGTAGTTGGATAAAGGTGGTGACTTGGTAAAAAAATGAAAGATATATAAATCGTTAAGAATATCATGAGGATACTAACACGTTTTTATAATTATATTATCATATCACATAAAAACTTAAATTTATCTAAATTATCAATTATTGATCTAAAAATAATTATACTAGTATATGAGATGAGATAAAATCCAAAATTCATGAAACATAACTCATTGAATGTGATTTATTTCAATGTAATAAATAATCATGAGGTGAATTTTGATAAATGAGGGGATGGTATTAGTGTTTAATTATTTTCAATAGTGGATAAAAACATTTATATAAAGGAAATATGAATTTTATGGAAAATTGGAATTGTTTTATTTCATGTTTAAAAAAATTAATAACATAATATTTAGTGATAAAATAGGATATAATTTATAGAACAATATCATATTTTTCTTTTATGGTGAAGAGAAAAAAATTCCATTGAGGAAATTTCAAATCAGGATTTGAGAAGAAATCTAGAATAATGCTATAATGGTGGAGTTATTTATGGGAAGATGAAGGCAATAATAAACTATTATATTAATAATAAGTGATGTTGTTCATATATAACATATAAAATGTGATGATGAAACTATTTAAGGAAGAAAAATATATTTTATCATGCTCAATATACAACATGATGTTGTTATAGGGAGCTGAGAAATTTGTGGAAGAATAATAGGAATATTAGAAATATATAGAAACATTTATTAAAATACATTGAGTATATCAAACAAAAAATTATTTGAATGAAAAATTAATTATAGGGTAATATACTTCCCATTTGAATCTATAAAATCTTCTATTATTCGAAAATAAAATAAAATTTCTTGATAATGTAACTTATGGAATTAGTGCATAAATAGAATAATTTACGGATCTAAAATTATAACATTTAATAATATTGATATTTAAATCATGAATTGATTTTATTTCATTATTAAAGATAATTTTCTGTTTATATTTATAGATAATTGGGTCGTAAATCATATATAAAATACACAAATATTAAAAGTGGACACTTCTACTTAGTATTAATTTTTCCATAATACAATATTTTTAAACTGAAACACATTTCCTCTTTAAGAGAAATATTCAATATTCTGAACATAACATCATTAGTTTTTATACTCATCCTTAAAAACCTATGATTTTTTTTAAAAAAATTGGATGAGCACAAAAATCCTAGTAATGGAAATAAATAGATATAAAATTAAACTCATTTTTTCATTTCCAAACAATAATATTATATAAGAGATTTTTCCTATAACATAATACAAATTAAACTCAAATAATAGTATACTTACACATTATATAATATTTACTGCCCAATGTTTTTCATAAAAAAAATTATGTTAATGTATAAAGGAAATATAATAATTTTAGGGTTACTTAGAGAACATGATAACCCATGAAAAAAAATTCATTAAAACATAATGTTTTACCCTTAAATAGCATAATGATTCCATTAAATAAAATATTATTAGATTAATATATAAATGTGAAATATTTCCTAGAAAACTTATTATAAAGATTATAAAATTCTTTTAGGTGTCTTCACACATCATCTTCATAGAACCCTTATAAATGGAATAACCTACTTGGTAAATTCCAACATAATTCTGTGATGAACCAAATAATAATAAAATGAATTAGGGTGTTATATCGGGATCACACATCATTATAAAATATTTACATAGACTATAATATAGATGAATCATATAATATCTTTCAATTCATTCATCAGAATCATTATAGTATTCTTTTTAACCCATGAGTTGAACTTTTTTTGATATTGATATATCATATTCCTTTAAAACCCATTTTTTGAAATTAAAATACCAAGAACCAAGAGAAGAATGTTTAATCATTGAAGAAAAAAAATATTATAATAATGGAAGATAAATATTAGATAATGGGTTTAGTGTTAGTAAATCCTTTGATATTTTATCCATTAAAAAACATTTCTTTTGTACTTTGTAAAGAAATTCAAGCATTCTGTATGAAATTTGGAATAGGATTTGTTTCAAATTCCTTAGAAATACATTAATAGGAGAGGTATAATGACCTTTTAAATTATTAATTTTTAAAAATCTTCTCATCCAAAAAATAATATGTATATGGAGGTAAAATATTATAAATAAATCCTCAAATAATTTTTAAACATGGATTTCAAATTAAATATCATTTACCTCATGTCAGACAAGTCTCATGTATTATTTATCATCCTATATAATAAAAAATTTACTAATTATTTACATTATTAATAATTTTTTTAAAATTTATTATTTATATTATTTCAATTATATCCATGTTATACTTTTTTCTTAAAAGATTATGTTAATGTTAGAGGTTATGAGAACGGTCAATTTATAAGTTACAAATGGATTTGGTAGATTGAATATTGTCAAGTAAATAATTATTATATAATTTACATATTCATATTAACATTATAATTATTTTATTTATTAATTATTTATAACTATATATCCATCCTTGTAAGGTGGTTATGAAAAATAAATTATGTTACAATTATAGAGAGGGTAATCCGTACAAACCCATGAATAACGATTCAATTTTTCAATGAATTTGAGGTAAACAAGGTAGATAGTATTTTGAGATTAAAAAAATAAATATATTCATAAATATAATATTATTTATTTATATATTCCTATATATATATTGGCCATGTCAGGTTGTGATGAAAAATAAAATGCATCGGTTTGCGAGGTGTTAATCTGCCCATATGTACAAGAAATATTTTTGTTTTTAGTTGGATGGTAAAAAAACAAGTAGAATATTTATATTCAAATGACTAAGGAAATAAATATAATATTTATCATATTATTCTATTTGATTATATCATTATGAAAATCAAAAATATCCAGTGATGAAAAATTAAATACATCATCTGGAAAGGTGGTAGCCCACACATATGTACGAGCGATGTTTTTATATAACATTAGATGGATATGTATATGAAGATGGGTTAAAACATCAATATGAAATAATTTAATTATATGTTATATTAGTATGTTATAATATCTGAATCGTTAATATTGTCTCGATGGAGGTAAAATAATAAATAAAAAACAATCCTTTAAGAAATATACTTCTTCTTCAAACAATCTTCTAAGGTTATTCCTAAATCCATCCTAGGAGAACATTACGGTAAAAAATCATATTATATCTAACAAGGAATGATAAATATAGAATTCAGTATGTATTTTCCAATCTAGTAGGCTCTTAAAGTGTTCAAAAAAGGAAATACATGGATTCCTTTTATATGTGAAGAAGAAGATACACATGGAATTTTTCAAAAGAATAAAATATTTTAATGTATTTCTCAAGAAAACCAGTTTTAAAATGGACTATTTTAGAATAAGAGATAATCTAGGGTATAAATAAGGATATGAAATATTATTTAGACAATTTTTAGTTGATTTCGACCCTTATAATTTTAAATTTAACACTTTTAACGTGTATTAACATTGACCACATTTAATACTATTATTACAAAATTTACTATTCATAATGACCCATAATGAAGGTAAACTCATTTAAAAATATGTATAGGATAATTAAAATGTAGATTTCATTTTATAAAATTCAATTTTTTATTTTTGGAAGTAATAAATTTAAAAAAAATCTCAAAATGTGGAGAAACATGTTTTTTCATAAAAATGATTTTTTGGGTATAAGAATGTTTTTATACAATAATCATGTGTAATAATGATTTATTTTATTATTTTTTATTAAAAATTAACTAATTAAATTTTCATTCTTGTATGAAATAGAATGTGACATTGTAATAAATGAAAAAAATAATGTTTTGCTAAAAAATGGCATTTTTAATATTTCCCCCAAAAATTAACTCTAATGAAATAATGGACTCGTGATTTAAAAAATAAGGTTTATTTTGAAAATTTAAAATTTTAAACTTTGGAAATGATAATTTTAAAAACAAACATACAATATCTGTAAATAAATTTAGTAACTATGAAACTGTTACCTTCTTGATTGTAAAATTACTTAATATTATTAAAATGAATATAAATCAAATAAAATAAACTTAATGAATATTTGTAATGCATAAAACCAATCTGTTATCAACATTTCCATTTTTTTCATATTCGTAGTCCCCCCCCTTTTAAATTTCATCATCCCCATTATATTCGTTACTTAAACAAGTAGGGACACTTTTCCTTCATAAACTTTTCTGATTCCCATGTTACTTATTCCAACATATGGTTTTCCAAAAAAACCATTACCAAGTGGATAACCTTATTTTAACAATATGTTATCTGTTACCAAAATTATAAATTTTATATTCTCTATAAAAATTATTTTTTCCTGTTGTGCTTCCACAGGTCTCAAATACATGATATGCCTCTAGAATATATTTTCTTAATAATGTAAAATGAAACACAACATGTCCCTAGGATATACATAGAAAAAATGCCACTCAACTGGAAACTGATAAAATTTCATTGATGATTTCATATGTTCTATTTAACCAAGGAATTAAATTTCCCTTCATATTGAAACACATAACACTTTTATATGAAATTGCATTAAGAAAAACATGATCACTTAGCTCAAATGAGAGTTTTTACCCCAAGTTATCTAAATATATGTTCTCCCTATTTTGTGTTGTCCTAAAATGTTATTTAAAAATATATTCACCTTATAAACCATTTATTATTAAAATTATAGTACTGGAAACTATCTTTCCATATCTTATTCATGTTAAGATAAGGCTCTACACTTCTTTTCATATAAGGCCTTAAACGGTGATATCTATATACTATAACAAAAACTGTTATTATAAGAAAATTATACTAATAAAATATATTGATCCCAACTCACTAATAATAAAAATACTTAACACTATGAAATTATAAAATAGGAAAATTTTATTTTTTATAGTATGTGATACACAACACCAAGATTAAAAAACCCACAAAATATATTTATTTAAATATTATCACCTTGATTGCTTATGGAATACGCAATCCAGATTCAAAATAGAGAGTTGTATAGTATACTATTATATCATATGCATTAAATTCTAATATATTTATATTAATAAATAAATAATTGTATTTATCTTTATCTTTTTATTATAATTAAAATAAGAATCATTTATAATAAAATTAAATGTTTTCTAAAAATATGTATTGATAGTTTTGTCGCCCTTTCTATACATAATTTAAAATTATTTTTACCAATTTAGAAATTTTATTTGATAAAAATAAATTAATTTTATAAATTATAATACCAAAAATTATCTTAGTGTGATTTTTTTGGATTTTTAAGAAAAGTTTCATTTTTGATGAATACTGAAAAATACCCAATTTTAATTGAAAACTTCATTTTCATTTAAATAATTTATAATGTAAAATTAAATTATAAAAAAATTTATTACAAAATTAGTATAATTATATATATTAATAAAATTAAGTTCATTGGATTCATTTTCTTGTTGAATCTTCATATAAAAACATTACAGTCTTTTGATCATTATCTTAGTAGAAATTTGTTTTCTCATCAAGTATGCTTGATTAATTTTAAATTAAACATTGAAAAATAATTAATTAGTATTTGTAAAAATGTATTCCATATTTTGATCCATTATAATTTTCAATATATAATAATATCAATATTTTTTTATAATACAACAAATAGTGAAAACAATAAAAAAATATTTATAAAGGATAAGGTAAAAATGACCTAAACATGAATAAAATATATTTAGAGGAAATATTTCTACCAGATCTGGTATAAGTATATATAATACTATTTTTTTACCATTTTTCATGTGAATAATGTGTGTAATCCATTTTTTTCAAAAATTACAAGTTCCACTAAACTCACCTATAAAAGGCCACCTAGTAACCTCTCCTATTGACACATAAAACCAATTTAATTTTCAAAATACCTACCAAATAACATGCCACTTCCATCCCCTAATCCTAGAATTATTATTTTTTTATTTCATCCATCCTAAGAAGGAGATTTTTCTAAACACAAGGAAAATAGCTAAAGAAGAGGTAGTGTTCTTCAACAAGAATTTGAATTTTATTTCCTTCTTCAATTACTTCAATTCTTATTAAACGAATGATTATATAATAACATTTAACTAATAATTATACCTAGATATTATTTTCATATGTTTATGATCTAAAACCATCCTCTATTTCACCAAATGGTTTACAAAATTATCTTTTATGTGTACATAAGACCACCGAATCACCAACCGATGTCATTATTTTTTTAATTACCACCTATCATGGTTAGTTATGTTGATGGATATATAGTATATATATAATATTTATAAACAAATTATACCTCTAGAGTAATTTTATCATATATACCATTTTATGTTTTATTCTGTAGAGGATACAATAACATCGCTAGTGTGTACGGTTGAATACCGTCTCACGAAACGACGTGATTTATTTTTCACAAAATATTTACATGGAAGGTAATAATAATAAATTTATTTAATACATATTATATAAATTAGATAATAATGAAATTAGATCCATATATATAATTCATAATAGAGAATATATCATTTTTTCATACATTGAGAAATGATAATGTAGTTCTGGTATGCGTGGACTACTGCTTTCACGAAGTGATGTGAATCTGTTTCCATTGCAAAACCACATTGATGATATATATATATATAGAAATAATATGATATATATATTATTATTATAATTATGTAATTATAAAATATTACCTATCTATTTTCCATACTGATCATTGAAAAATGGAAACATTACTCATGCACACATAAGGCCTACCATCTCCAGGATTGTAACATAGTTAATTTTTCATAAAAATAATTAATTATTTTTTAAAGAATAATTTGTGTATAAATATTATAATAGTATCATGATTTTTATTCTCAATATGTTTAAATAATTCCTACTTTGACCATAAAGAGCGTACATGATGAGTCATGCATAAGGTAAGGGTTTTTCGTCTCACATTTACATCCATGAGACATTCGCCATATTCAACACTTGTTTATTTATTTTGGAGTATATAATTACATTTACACATATTATATAATTATTTCATTTAGCTAAATGTTATTTAATTATTAATTTTAAATCATTTAATTCATGGGGATTAAAATTCAATCATTACCAAATTAGTAAGTGTTTATTTCACACTCTAATCATTATTCAAGATTATTTTTGTTTTATTCAACCTTAAGGGAATTATAATATATATATATATATCATAAAATAAATATATTTTCTACTCATCTGGTTAAGAAAATGTTTTGAAGAAAATGTTTTCAAAAAAGGTTAAGAAATTTTTTTAAAGAAAATTGAAACGAATATTCGTGTTATTAAGTAATAGTACCATTTTTCCTCTCTCTGGTTCTTAAAATGGTTGAGAAAATGTTTTGAAGAAAATATGACATTATTTTTCTCTTTGGGAGGAAATCATTTTTCATAAAATCCTAGGTTTTCAAAAAAAAAATTATAAATATCTTTAACCTTTTTAAAATGAATTATAAATGATTTATTTACTCACTTTTTTCTTTTTATAGAAAAAATTGAAACAAATATTCATGACATTTTTAAAATAATGTCTATCTTGATTTTACCAAAAATGTGAATGAATTATTTATATTAACGTGTATAGAATGAACATAAATTTCTACCATCGTGACCAATAAATGTGCTAAATATTATTTTATATGTTTATGAAGTTTATTTTCAAATAAAATGGTTTTTGAAAAAAAATTCTTGAACATGAAATTTAAAAAAAATCAAAGTGAAAATGTTATTATCCTTAAAAATGTTTTAAATAACTTTTTATGCTATTTATACTCATAAATGACATAAACCCATTATTGAACTTATGATACACTAAGGATATGCTATATTGATATAATAATCTTTATTTATTGTATGTTTTATGATCAGTTTGACTGGGTATGTATAATTTACTAGTATACACCATATTACTCTGGATGGTTTATGACTATGCTTATCAATTGGGAAAGTGTGAAAAAATCATATACAAGTTTTGCAATACAAATGTTTATTTTGATTTTCTTTCATCAATTTAGTATGAGAAGTGAATTGTAATTATTATGTGATAAGTGGGGCCTTTCCTAGCCTCTCAATGCATCAGTAGGTCTCATGAGACAAGCTATATTTGGATTTTGGATGAGGCCTTACCAATTTATATTGATATTTTAGAATAAGGCCTCGATAATCTTAAATTTGTTGGAATAAAGACTCAGATGTATTATATGTCTTGGAATAATGCCTTGATTTTATGTTATAGATTTCCATATTTATGCACTCCATCATTATGAATTCAGTATTGTACATTCCATGTAGTTATTCAATTAGTTATAATTTCCATGTATATGATTCATGGTCAAGTGATTATTTTCATGGGATTATTTTATTATCATTCATCCATAAAATATTGGGATCTTTTTATCGATTAAATGGAATGGGTGTCAGTTATTTACCATTATATATTTATTATTACGTATTTATTCATGGATAATTATGTATGCTTGCCCTTAATAATAATTTGAGCTGACCCCTTATTTTTTCTTTTCTATAGGATACCAAAAAGTGTTTTGTGATTAACTTGTATAGATATTCTAAGGGGAATAATTTAATTATGATAAAAAATAATTTCTATATTTTATGTTTAAAATATATATTTAATTTCAAGTATTTATTTAGTTTACTATGAATAATAAACTATTCAATCATTTAGGATATATTTTTTTGTATCTTATTCCAATAAACAAAGTAGTTACCACTCTAGGTTACTAGGGCGGGGGTCACTACAGTTGGTATTGATGGATTTTTCATATAGTAATTGGTAACTAGATTTAAAAAAATATAGATTTGGGAAGATATCCATATGATAGAAATTGACGATAAGTATAGAATAATATCCAAATGTTTTTATAAGAACCATATTATGTGGTTTTCATATAAGATAAATCTCAGTCAAGATAATACAAGTAACCATGGTTCAAGAATAGATCTACCAAGTGATAATAACTACAAAAGGTTGCATTGGGCTTAACCCATTCACCACATGGAACATGGAAATGAGGCCTAATATGGACCTATTTTGACACACCCAGGAGATATTCTCTGTTAAATCACATTTTTCTTTATAAACTATTTTGAACTATTGGAAAATAATGATATCCCAAAAGAAACCATGATTATGAGTTTGAAATTACTTATGCTTAATTTTTTCAATTTCAGTTTTGTATTTCTCTGTTTTGGGATTATAAATTATGGTTTATATTTATATGATCTAATATAGTGTGTTTCATCATTAATAAATGGATCCTAGAATAAGTAATGATAACTACATCAATATGCACAATCCAAAGAGAAATAATGACCATTTCAATGATGGGATTAAGATAATATTTTGAATGGAACTCATCTCCCAAACATTCTCATCATATGAGGACATGGTACCTTGTGATATGAAAACAAATAAATAATCATATTATTATTATGAATTTTAAGGGAACTAATTTAAGAAGAGTAAAATAGAGGAAAATTAATATAAAGGGTATTAGGGAAAGAAGTATTTTCCCGGCTTTGATAATTGTGGAAAGAAACACCCTGGTACATTATTAAAGCTAATGGGAGCTTTCTAAATATTAGGAGTGAAATCAAAACATTATTTTTATTTATAGGGAAGAATAATGTTTTCCAATGTTTAAATAATTAACTATAAGGAGAAATTTCACTAAACAAATGAATTCACAAAACATAAAAGGAATATACCTCAAAAGGATGTAATCTTTATCATGCTTATGATATTACAAAAATTGATATACAGTGATTAGTTTTATTATGGTTGGATTCAGGAATTATGTAATTTTAGTATTCTATCAATGATATCATATATATAAATGTTTTTAAATGTATAAGGATTTTATTTCATTACTCTTTCTATAAGGATTCCAAAATGTATATTGAGTGTTGCTGATGAAAAAGAAAATGATTTAGTGGAAATATGAAATTCATAGAGAACACATGATTAAGGAAATGATAACCCTTAATATTTTACTAATGTTTAGATAATTATGTTTCAATAGAAATATAATTTATATGCATAATGTTAATGGGATAGTAATGACTACCTTGGATCTAAATAATGATTTGTTGAAAAAGTCGTTTATGTAATCATTGATAGAGTTAAAAGAATTTTGGATTTAAGGAATATATCATATAATATGTTTATTATTTAAGGAATAATTAATCATTCACGTTTTCAATATGTTTTTATCGTAATTTATGTTATTACCATGTTTCAAGAGAATACATAATGATGGTATTCACATGTTTGGTTTATGATGATTACGAGCTACTTCATATTATTTGAAAGATGATTGATATAATTCTTGTAATTTAGTAAACTTATTTATAATTTTTTTATCTTAATATTTTGTTAGGTTCATATGTTTAACAATTTATTTAGTGGTTTATGTTTAACATTAGATGTGTTTTTAAGGTTTAATGTATTTTGTTCACAATTTAAATATATTAATATAGGAAACCATGTGCTAACAATTTTGTTATAATGCTAACTATAAATCAAAGGAATGAAAAATAATTTGTGTGATATGTTAGTGATATAGGCATAATAATTTTTTATTCATTTCATAATGTAAGATATGAAGTGGATATTGATAAAGCCATAACCCAATGATGATATTTTTCTTATGAAATGGAATGAAATGAAGTACATATATCTTTACGTGAAAATTAATAAAATTTAGGAAAATAATCATGAAATAAAACATTATCCAATTACTATCATTTTTATGATATAAATTACCTTTTTCACACCTATTTAGTTTATAGGTTCATGGATGTTAATATTCAAAAGATTATTCACATTCTTATGGCCAATGATATCTATCACTCTCTATCAATATTTATATATTACAATTTTTTCCATGTCCATATCTTCACATTCCAACTATGTTAACCAATTTTTAAATCTAGTATATATTATTCCATATGTCCTATATACATCCCTTTATGTATTTTCAATTGGATGTTTTATGAACCATTCTTACAACGTCGAATTTCAGGAAGGGTATTTCAAAATGAAAAACCCTTGAGTTCTGAGATCAAGTTAAAATAGAAAGGGTTAAATTTATTTTTTGTGACGATAATGTGAAAAACTATAGTTATAAAATAATAAAACTATATTTTATTTCATATGTGAAATGAAACATCTTTCTTAGAAAAACCACTAAATATATTTCTTTAAATTTAATCTCATAAATGACCTTTAAGCGTGAGTCGAAATGACCCGTTATATAGTACACCATTATAACCTGGAAATTATGTTATAGGTTTTTAATATTAATATATAAATTATGAAAATTATATTTATATATTTACTATATGTAAAATAATAATCATTCAAATGAAGAATAAATGATTTCTAAAAAACACTTTTTTTTTCTAAAAGACATTTATTCTCTCATTGCGCACATAAATTAAAATTAATTTTTACCACTTTAAATAATTTTATTTTTTAAATGAAAAATATTTTTTAAAATATAAAATAAAAATTAACTTATAGTGATTTTGTTAGTATTTTTCAGAAATGATTCATTTTTTGATGATTAGTGAAAAATACTAAATTATAATTGAAAACTGACATTTAATATAAAATAATTGTAAAGTTAAATTAAAATTTAGATATGTTTTAATGTAAATTTAGTACAATTATATATTCATTGATAAAATTTTTATCATTTTTATCATTATGATATTTAATTATGATATAAAATCAATGTAAACTTTTGAATATCTTCTCTTTAAAAACATCCTTTCACATCACATCAGTATGATTAATATTATATTCTATTTCACCACTTATGTGAATGAAATTTTGAAAATTAAATAATTATTGGGATTCATAATAATTTATTTTAGATAAA
Organism: Viscum album; assembly: GCA_963277665.1. Lineage (NCBI taxonomy): Eukaryota > Viridiplantae > Streptophyta > Magnoliopsida > Santalales > Viscaceae > Viscum > Viscum album. Next base: position 14,113,282 of record OY728150.1, read on the forward strand.
ATGGATAATATAATTTTGGACCATAATTATTAAAAAAAATTGTTTACCACGTTTAAGGTAAAAATGGATTTACCTAGGGTTAAAATAAAACTATAAGAGTTATAATGACCTAATAACTCATATAAAATATATTTTAAGGAAATATATATTCCCTATAATTTATATTTATCCATAAAAATCCATTTTGTACCATTTTTTCATGTTAAAAATTTGGGTACACTTTAATTTTCAAAACTTACAACTGTGTCACTCGCCAAACCTATAAAAGGTCACCCACTCTCCTCTCCTATTCAAAAATTGAAACCCTTTTTATTGGCCAAGAACTAACCAAATAAAATTAAAAATTACATATCTTCATCCTATATGTAATATTTTCTCCAAAAATCCAACCTATGATAGATTTTATGTAAACTTATTATGGATACTCGAAGAAGAGGTAATGTTCTTCAATGATTTTTTAATTTTATTTCTTATTCAAACCACATTAAATTTTATTAAACCATTCTTATATAATAACATAATTATATTCCATATAGAGATGTTTTTTATTTTATTCTCATGATCAACAACCATCCCCACATCCATCAAGTGGGTTATGAAATCATCATTCATGTATACACCAGACTACAACCTCATGAACTAATGTCTTTCATTTTTTCATTAGAAACTCTAATAGTTGGGTATGATGATGGATATAAAGTTTATATATGATATTTATAACATAATTATAAGAATTATGTAATTTTATAATATATACCTATTTATGTTTAATTTCATAGGAGATACAATAATGTTTCTCGTGTGTACAACGGACTACCGCCTTGCGACGCTATGTGATTCTTTTCTCACTAATGATTTACATGGAATATAATAAGGAAAAAGTTAAAAAATAAATTTTATTTAAATTATATAATTATAATATTAATTATATATTTATCACTATGAAAATATAATATATCATTTTCATTCATACAATGATAAATTATAATGTCATTCATGTATTTTTGGACTACTACCTTCACGAAGCTTGTGAATCTCTTTTTATCACCACACACATGGATGATATATAAATATATATATATATATATATGTATATATAATAAAATAATGTCATATATAATATATTATTATTATTATATAATGATAAAATATTACTTAAATTCTTTCCGTAGTGATCATTAAAAAATAGAAATGTTACTCATGTGTATGTGTGGCCTACTATCTCAATGATTGTAACATATTTAATTTTTTCTAAATTAAATTCATAATTGAGTTTAAAAGTGTATTTTATTTCTTAATATTACAATTATTTACTAATTACTATTTTTGGGATGTTTAAATAAGGACAACTTTGACCATAGTCAACCTATAAAAATGAATTTTTGAAACATATGCCAAATATCTTTGAAACATATGAGATAAACTAAATTTATTATATAATCATATGTAACATGGTAAAAATTGAAATAAAAGTAATACTAAAATTTAAAAATGTTCTTAATAATGTAAAAAATTTACATAATTTTATTATTCAAGAATATAAAGAACGTATGTGATGATTCAGACTCAAGGTACGTGTTTCTAATCTCACTTTTAAATTAGTGAGACATATTCATATTCACCGCTTATTTATTTTTTTTTTTTGTATATAATACCCTTTTTATGTTATATTATGAATTAATTTATCTTCATGGTATTTAATGTTACATTTAATTTTATCTCCCTTATGGGATTATGATTCAAATTTTACCAAAGTTGTAAGGGTTTATTTTATAATATCACCATTATTCTGGATTGTTTTTGGTTATGTCTACCTCTGGGTAACTATTTAATATTTATATCAAAAAATCAATATATTTTCTTATATTTTGTCTATTTATGAAAATTTTAATGTAATAGTACAATTTTCCTTCTCATTCATAATTAAAAATATTAAGAAATTTTTTTAAGAATATACAGCTTTATTTATCTCTTCAATGATAAAACCTTTTTTTGTTAAAAAACATGTTTTATAAAAAGGGTTTCAAAAATAATTTATTACCATTTCAAAATTATTTATTAACTATATTTTTATCCACTTTTACTTTTTATAAATAAATTAAATGAATCAACATTTATTTTTGAAAAAATATCTATTAGATTTTACAAAAAATGTAAAAGGAATCGTTATTTTAATATGTATGACTTGAATAGAATATTACACCGTTATAAAAAATAAATATTTTAAAGAATATTTTACATGATTTCAAAGGTAATTTTCAAATAAATGGGTTTTCAAATTTTTTTTTGAACGTTAGTTTTTAAATTTTTTTCAAAGTGAAAATCTTGTTTTCCTCTAAAACAATTACTTATCTTTTTATTATATTTATACTCAAAAACAAAATCATCCCTTTATTAAACTTATTTTCCACTAAAGATATGTCATATTTACATATCCTTATTATTTCTTTGGATAGTTTTTGATCAATTTTACTTAGGATGTACACTTTTATATCCATTCACCATATTTCTATGGATGGTTTATGATTATGTTTATTGGCCGAGGAATGTAATAACATTTGAAATGCTGATTTCTAAATAAGAATATAACAACCATGCTTTTATTACAAACATAAACATGATTTATTACATAAACTATTCAATTGATATAACATGGAATATTGAGAGGTCTACTACCTTTGGGGGTTAGGATCATTACATAACAACTTAAAACATGAAATACAATATCTTTATTGAAAACATCCTTCACATGACAACTACATTCCCTCGTACTTAGCATTTCATGGGATAACCTGAGGACATGCATAAGAAAATGGGTGAGCTATAAAGCCCAGTAAGGGAATAAACATTTAATAAATGAGGAGTACAATACATGTTAGACAATAGGCATATCAATAGATCATAAGAGAAACATGAACATAAAGGCATGATAGAGCATGATATTCATAACATGGAAATGTGGCAACAAAACTTAACATGGAATTAGCATGAGCCAAGGCTCATTGCACATGGAGCATGAGTAAATACTCATTTCACATGAAGCATGAGTAAACCCTTGTTGCACTTGAATTATCTTAAATAACACTCATTGCACATGACGTATCATGATACTATGCTTTACCCAATGCATTAGAGCGCTGTAAGGGCGCACCCTTGTTAAACATTTCATTTCATGCATATGTGTGCCACATGGATCATAAAACATGGATTCATAAAACATAATCATTTATTCTAAGACAAAGGAATGTGGAATGAAACTATATAATCAATAAGTAAATCTGCATGAATTTGAATACCCTTGATGGAGAAATGGGCATGGTATTCACTACACAATGGCATTGGCTTAGCAAATCGGTGCAATTTCGGCAGCATAACAGAGTGATATAAGAATTCATAATAATGTTTGATCAGAGAGAAAGGGGTGTCTCATCATATCTACATGAAATGGACAGTAAGAGGGGGTTATATAGATACATTTCCCAACAATTGTAATGGAATTTAGATTCATGATACAAAATTATTGCTTGAATGTAAATACGAAGAGAGAAGTTCCTTTCAGAATTTCGGCATAGTAACAGGTGTACATGGGAGGCATTTCATGAGAGAGAAATCAGTCTCCCATCATTCAAAAAATAAGAGGGCAGTATGGGGGAGGTTTGAAACCATACCCCAGTATTTATAATTGAAATTAAAATGGCATAACAATACTAAGAAAATTGTACAAAAAAAGTGAATGGAAGAAAAACCCTTACTTGGAAGTGTTCTTCCAAAGGCTTGAGAGGGGCTTGAGAGAGGCTTCTTGGGAGCTTGGGGCACCTTGGGAGTATTCTAGAGAGAGTAGGGAAGAGGTTTGACGAACTCAAAAGGATTTGAGTGAGGAGGAAGTGGGAGCTTGGTTAGTTTTATATAGGAAAGGTGAGTGAATTATTTATTATTTAGGTTTGGGACCCCTTACATTAAACTAATCCAAACCACAAATCAGGTCATGGTTTTTGCCCATGGTTTTTTGGAAAAGGGGAGAGGAAAAAAATATTTTACAATTCCAAAGTCCTAACTTCTTAAAATAATGGGGTTTTTTATGTGGAGGTGAGTCACACTCCCATGGAAAATAATTTAAAAAGACAATATGTTTAATAAGTCCTGAGGTGTCCATTAATGCTTTGTAAAAATAAGTCAAACAAACTCAAAATCACATTATATTAATGGTAAAACATATATTGTCAGAACATAAATATTATAGTATTTTATTACATCACTATTGTGTCATTATGATGTCAGAAAACACATTATATATTTAAACGGTATTTAATTTATACCGAAAAATTTGACTATCTCATAAAATTATGAAAAATTCACCATTGGATAATTTCGACGTACTGATTCCAGAAATAACATTTATTTTATATAAATTATTTTATAAATATGTTAATTTTCAATTTTAAAATAAAAACCAACATTTATCGAAAGTTCATGGGTTTTGCCAAAAATTGCTTTCAAACCTTAATAAAAATTACAATTGCATTAATAAAATTATAAGATCATTTATATTTAATAAAAATTAATTTAATAATAATAATAACATTTTATTAAAATATTATCTAATTCAAAAAATCTTTTAATTTAATAAAATAGAATTCTTAATTAAATAATAACTAAAAACACTATTTGTACTTTAAAAACTATTTACAATGTATCAATAATGACAAGAAAGTATTTTCATTATTATATACAAAAATAATGTACATGAACATAGTACTAGAGATTTGTTACATAACCCCTTAAAACAGCCGTATAAGACCTAAGGGTAAGGTGTGCGATGGTGACAGACTCTTGGGGTGGCTCGGATAACATCTCTCGAATGGTAAACTCTATCAACTTCCACTTTTCATGTAGACGGTCTCATTCGAGCTTGACATGATGAAGCTCAGCTTGGGCTTGGTCAAGAGCGAAGCCCAAAGACACCACCTCTTTTCTGAGCTCCGATTAATGGGCTTCATATGGAGCAATTCTACTGGATGAAGCCATCGCTTCCTTTGTCTGAGTAAATTGGGTTTGTTAAAGCCCTATATTTATACTAATCATGTTATCACTATTCAACGGTCATAAAAGCAACGATCACAATTCTTAACATAAAACCACAGAAGTTGACATTTTATATAAACATTTTACATAAAGAGACATTTAATTAGATCAAGAGGAATTTCCATTAATGAAACTTTGGGTTGTTACAATATTCCTCCCTTAAGAAATTCCGCCCTAGAAATTTCCTTTTCCCACACTAAAACATATGTGGGTAACTCAGCTTCATCATTTCCTCTGATTCCAAAGTTTCTTCTTTAAACTTGTGGTTTCGCCACAACACCTTGACGAGGGTCATTGTCTTATTTCGTAGAACTTTTTCTCTACGATCTAAGATCTTCACTGGTTTCTCCTCATAAGAAAGATTATCCTCCAATTGTACCACCTCAATAGAGAGTAAATGTGAAGGGTTTGGAATGTACTTCCTTAAGAGGGATACATGAAATACATCATGTAATTTTGCCATCGTAGGTAGATGTTATAGTCGATAGGCCACAGCCCCGACACGATAAAGAATCTCAAAGGGGCCAATGTACTTTAGACTTAAATTCCCTTTCTTTCCAAACCTCATAACCTTCTTCCGCAGAGATATGCATAGAAAAACCATGTCTCCAACTTTAAACTCAAGGTATCGTCGACGATTATCTGCATAACTCTTCTATCGACTATGGGCTACCTTGATATACTACTGAATGGTTTTCACCTTCTCCACCATTTCCTCTACCATTTCTGGTCCAAGCAGCTTACGTTCACCAACCTCATCCCAACATGCCAGTATCCTGCACCTTTTCCCATACAGGGCTTCATATGGTTCCATTTGGATGCTCGAGTGGAAACTGTTATTATAAGAGAACTCAACCAGAGGAAGATATTGATCCCATCCTCCTTTAAAATACATTGATCACGCTCTCAACATGTCCTCCAGTATTTGGATTGTCCTCTCGGATTGGCCATCAGTTTGAGGATGATAGGTCGTACTGATGTTCAGTTCAGTATTCAGAGCATGTTGAAGACTCTTCCAAAACATAGAGGTGAATCTTGGATCTCAGTCAGACACAATAGATAGTGGTACTCCATGCAGCCTTACCACTTCACTGATATATATCTGTGCCAGTTGATCCAATGCAAAATCCTCCAGATTATAAATGAAGTGTGCAGTCTTTGTAAGACGATCCATAACAACCCAGATTGCATTGTTTCCTTTGGATGTCCTCGGAAGTCCGGTGAAAAATTCCATGGTGATGTTCTCCCATTTCCATTCTGGTATGCCCAATGTTTGCATCATCCCCTTAGAAATTATGACTCTATTCCTTCACTTGCTGGCACACTAGGCACTTTGATGTATATTCAGAAATCTCTTTATTCATATTATCCCACAAAAAGTTTTCTCAGATATCTCAATACATCTTTGTGCTCCCTGGGTGAATATAGAAATTTGAACTGTGTGTATCATCCAAAAGTTCCTTCTTCAGCTCCGGACATGATGGAACACATAGTCTTTTCCCAAATTGCACAATTCCTTCTTTATTAACATTAAACTCTAAGGATTTCTCTTTTTCGATAGCTTCCACATTTTTCTGAATTCCCACATCATCCTTTTGAGCATCCTTTAACCTTTCCAAAAGAGACTGTTGAGCAATCATTTGTGAAAGGATTGATGATGTTCCATTTTTGATGATTCCCATGTCCAACTTCATCAAGTCTAAGAAGATTGTATCCTTCTCAATTATCATCATTGATAGAATCACTGGGTCCTTTTTACTTCAGGCATCTGCCACCTTGTTCACTTTCCCAGGGTGGTAATGTATTGAACAGTCATAATCCTTAATGAGCTCTATCCATATTCTCTGGCGCATATTAAGCTCTTTCTATGTGAATATATATTTAAGACTCTTGTGGTCAGTATATATCTACCATTTATCCCCATAGAGATAATTTCACCATATTTTCAAGGCAAAGATCACAACCGCCAACTCCAGATCATGCATTGGATGGATAGTTTCGCTCATGGATTTTTAACTTCCTTAAGGAATAGGATATCACTTTATCATTCTTCATCAGCACACATCCTAATCCCTTCTTGGAAGCATCACTGAATACCACAAAAATTTCCCCACTTGTGGGTAAAGTGAGTATGAGCGTAGTGATAAGCCTACTTTTCAACTCCTTAAAGCTTTATTCGCATTCATCACTCTAAGAAAACATTACTCACTTTCAATTTAGCTTAGTAATAGGTTTGGAAAATAGTGAGAAATTTCCCACAAATCGTTGATAATATCCAGCTAACCCCAAGAAGATACGGATATCCATTACCGATGTTGGCCTTGGCCATCCTTCAATTGCATCTGTTTTGGAGGGTTCCACAGATATCCCATTGCTTGTGATGATATGTCCCAAGAATGAAACTTCCTTCAACCAGAACTCACAATTGTTGTACTTTGCATAGAGCTTATCCTTGCGCAAAGTCTCAAGTACAGTTCTTAAATGCTCCTCAGGATCCTCCTTGGTTTTGGAGTATATTAGAATATCATCTATAAAGACTACAAAAAAGTTTTCTAGGTAATCTCTAAAGAATATATTCATCAAGTCCATGAAGATTTCTGGAGCATTGGTGAGTCCAAAAGGCATTACTATGAATTCATAGTGCCCAAATCTTGTGCGAAAATCAGTCTTGGGGACATCTTCATTCTTCGCCCTTACTTGATAATATCTCAACCACAAATCTACCTTGGAGAAGTATTGTGCTCCACGCAGATGATCGAACAATTCATCGATCTGTGGCAGAGGATACTTGTTATTTATCGTGATTTTGTTATGTTCATGATAATCGATTCAAAGCCGCATTGACCCATCCTTCTTCTTGCTGAAGAGGAATGGTTCACCCCATGGTGAAGCACTTGGTCGTATAAACCCTTTATCCAGATTCTCCTATAGTTGTTTCTTCAGCTCTTCAAGCTCCACGATAGCCATTCTATATGGAGTCTTGGATATTGGTAGCACCCCTGGTATATGTTCAATTGATAATTCAACATCTCTTCTAAGAGGAAGACCAGACAGTTCCTTAGGAAACACTTCAACAAATTCCCTCACAATAGGCATTTCTTCCAGGATGGTTTCTTCATTGGACTCAATCATCTGATCCAGATACATGTGCTCATAGGGCAGTAATATCCAATCTTGAGATGATGGATCTAAAGGAGATTCATCTTCCTCCTTACACTTGTAAATAATCGGGGGTCGATTCTCCATAAGGAGTGTGATTTCCCTATCCCGAAAATTTATGTTGGCCCTATATAAGGAAAGCCAATCCATGCCAAGAATTGCATCAAATTACACTAGAGGGAGTATGATGAGGTTCGCTGGGAAATTAAATCCACAGATTATGACAGGGGACGAGTTATATTCATGGGATGCAATGATTGCCCCATTTTCCGTACTCACCGACATATTCACTTTCATGATTTGTGGCGGTGCTTGGATTGTTCTACTAAAATTTAGAGATATAAAAAGAATGCGTAGAACCTGAATGAAAAAGTATGTTCGCTATTCCTGAATTAATAACTAGCGTACCTGTCACCACTTCATTTTTGGGGTTCACTTCGGCAGAAGTGATGGAAAAATCTCTTCCTTTCTACCTTGGAGGTTGTTGGTTGCCTATGAAAACCTTTTTATTAGGGAACTGATTTGCAAGATGCCTCAGTTCTTTGCAGTTGTAGCAATGAACAACGCGTTGAGGTTCGAATGGAGCCTTCCTCTCCTCTGTCACAGCCGTTGGTCTTTCTTGCCGACTGTTAACAGCTAGGTGCCCTTCTCTTCCACACCTAAAAAATTTCCTCGTCCCCTTGAGACAATTTCCAGGGGGCTTCTTTCCACACTTTTGGCAAGTGGGGTACTAGATCATCTTAGCACCGTTGGATTTATCCATCGAACTTCCAGCATTGAAGTCCACCTTATGCTTCTTGTCTCCATGATACCCCTGTGATTCCCTGATCTCCATTTTGACCTTGAGGGCACATTAGACAATTTTATCATAGCTGTCGAAGTCACGGATCACTATTTCTTTCCACAGGCTAGGCTTCAGACCACCAAAGAAGCGGTCAACCTTCCATTCGTGGGTAACAACAAAGCCGAAAGCGTATCGTGAAAGCCTTGTGAAGTTTTCCTCATACGCCCCAGCAGATTCTTCTTATTTTTGCTTGAGGGAAAGGAAGTCCCTTTCCATCTTTATCTAGAGGGTGCGCGGAAAATATTTATCAAAAAACATCTTCCGGAAATCCTTCCATTCCAATGCCTAGATCTCCTCCTTAGGCTTTGTATTTTTTATCAACGTCCACCATTGATCATGTTCACCCTCCATACGATAATCCACCATGATAACCTTCTCTTGTCCAGAACATTGAAAGATGGAGAAGATCTGTTCAATGGAGTTGATCCATTGTTCAGCGATCGTGGTATCAGATGATCCACTAAAAATATGAGGCCTTTGTCTCATGAAGCTCTCGATAGTGACTTATTCCTTCTTAGGGGGGTTTGGACATTCTTATTGAATGGTGTTTCTATTCAAAGATTGAGTTAACTAAGAGTGAAGCGTGACAAAGTTCGTGATTCCCACTCCCATTGGATTGGGCATCTCATTAGTACAATCATCACACTGATCTTCACATCGGTTATTAGCATGAGTACTCCTATTACCGGCCATTGGCTAGAATAAAAGGAATGTTAGGGGGTAACACATAAAGGGTAATCCAAAGTCAAAAGTTGTTGACTTATAAATAAACTTTTACTTCCTTAACTCATGAGTCTATAGGCTTCAATCTAGGATTTTCATGATCTTCTTTCTAACATATATTCTTAGGGTCATTTTTTTAATTTCCTTAATGAGGGTTCATAATAATCTTGTGAATTTTTCAGAACATATCCCCTAAGAGTTTCATAACCAGGAGTGCAGCAAGTCCCATTGTCGTGCACCAGCTCCCATTCGAGTCTAGCTCAAAGTGGTGTTTTCAGGTTTTACCCCTAGGATACATCTGTTCTAGAGCCGCCTCTACCTGCTCATATCCAGACAGGGATGTATTTGTTTGATAAACCACTTACTCAGTACCTAAAAAAACCTAGGGATGTTTTTATTATACTTAGTCTTATATCTAAGGCTTTACTAGTGTTTTCTAATCCTAATCCCAAAAATAACTAAACCTATCCTTTGATACCAACTATGACAGCCCTGCTTTTATTACAAACTTAAACATGATTTATTACATAAACTATTCACTTGATAAAACATGGAAGATCAACAGGTATAGTGTCCTTTTTTCTTAGAATAATTACATAAAAATTAAAACACGAAATACAACATCTTTATTAAAAACTTCCTTTACATGAACACTACATTCCCTCGTACTTTGTATTGCATGGGATAACCCAAGGACATGAATAAGAAAAGGGGTGATATATAAAGCCCAGTAAGGGAATAAACATGGAATACATGAGGAGTACAATACATGTTAGAAAATAGGCATATCAACAGAGCATAATAGAAACATGAACATAAAGTCATGATAGAGCATGATATTAATAACATGAAAATGTGGCAAAAACACTTAACATGGAATTAGCATGAGCCAAGGCTCATTGCACATGGAGCATGAGTAAATCCTCATTGCACATGAAGCACGAGTAAACCCCCATTGCACTTGAATTTTCATGAGTAAACACTCATTTCACATGACGTATCATGATACTATACTTTACCCAATGCATTGGAGTGCTATAAGGGTGCACCATTCTTAATCATTTCATTTCATGCATAAGTGTGCCACATGGATCATAAAACATGGATTCATAAAACATAATCATTTATTCCACGACAAAGCAATTTGGAATGAAAATTTTTAATAAATAAGTAAATGTACATGAAGTTGAATACCCTTTATGGAGAAATGGGCATGGTAATCACTACACAATGTCATTGGCTTAGAAAATCAATGCAATTTCGACAGCATAATGACGTGATATAAGAATTCATAAAAATGGTTGACGAGAGAGAAAGGGGTGTATCATCATATATACATGAAATGGATAGTAGGGGGGTCAAATAGATACATTTCCCATCAATTTTTATGGAATTTATATTCATGATACAAAAGTATTTCATGAATGTAAATGAGGAGAGAGAAGTTTCTTTCAGAATTTCGGCATAGTAACGGGTGTACATGGGAGGCATTTAATGAGAGATAAAGGGGTCTCCCATCATTCAAAAAATAAGAGGGAAGTATGGGGGAGGTGAGAAACCATACCCCATCATTTATAATTTAAATTAAAAGGGCATAACAACACTAAGAAAATTGGACAAAAAAAGTGAAAGGAAGAAAAACCCTTACTTGGAAGTGTTCTTCAAAAGGCTTGAGAGAGGCTTGAGAGAGGCTTATTGGGATCTTGGGGAACCTTGGGATGATTATAGAGAGAGTAGTTCAGAGGTTGGATGAACTCCAAAGGCATTGATTAAGGATGAAGTGGGATCTTGGGTGGGTTTATATAGGAAAGGTGAGTGAATTCTTTATAATTTAGGTTTGGGACCATTTACATTAAACTAATCCAAACCAAAAATCAGTTCATGGTTTTTGCCAATATTTTTTGGAAAAGGGGAGAGGAAAACAATATTTTACAAGGAAAATATCTGAAATTCTTAAAATAATGAGGTTTCATATGTGGAGGTGAGTCACACTCCCATGGAAAATAATTTTAAAAGACAAGATGTTTAATAAGTCTTGAGGGGTCCATTAATGATTTGTAAAAATAAGTCGAACAAACTCAAAATCACATTATCTTAATGGTAAAAAATATATTTTCAGAACATAAAGCTTATAGTATTTTATTACATCACTATTGGGTCATTATGATTCTATAAAACAGATTATATATTTAAACGGTATTTAATTTTTACCCAAAAATTTGACTGTCTCGGAAAATTATGAAAAATTCACCATTGGATAATTTCAACGTCCTGATTCCAGAAATAAAATTTATTTTATCTAAATAATTTTTTAAATATGTTAATTTTCACTTTTAAAATAAAAACCTACATTTATCGAAAATTCACGGCTTTTGACAAAAATGGCTTTCAAACCATAATAAAAATTACAATTGCATTCATAAAATTATAAGATCATTTATATTTAATAAAAATTAATTTAATAATAATAATAATATTTTATTACAATATTATATAATTCAAAAATCCCTTAATTTAATAAAATATAATTCTTAATTAAATAATAACTAAAAACACTATTTGTACTTTAAAAACTATTTACAATGTATCAATAATGACAAGAAAGTATATTCATTATTATATACAAAAATAATGTACATGAACATAGTACTAGTGATTTTATCATAACCCCTTAAAACAGCCACATAAGACCTAAGCATAAGGTGTGCGATGGTGACAGACTCTTGGGGTGGCTCGGATAACATCGCTCGAGTGGTAAACTCTATCAACTTCCACTTTTCCCATAGATGGTCTCGTTTGAGCCTGACATGATGAATCTCAGCTTGGGCTTGGTCAAGAGTGAAGCCCAAAGATTCCACCTATTTTCCGAGCTTTGATAAATGGGCTTCGTATAGATCAATTCTACTGGATGAGGCCATCACTTCCTTTCTCTGAGTAAATTAGCTTTGTTAAAGCCCTATATTTATACTAATCATGTGATCACTATTCAACGACTATAAAAGAAACAGTCACAATTCTAAACATAAAACCAAAGAAGTTGACATTTTATATAAATATTTTACATAAAGAGACATTTAATTAGATCAAGAGGGATTTCCATTAATGAAACTTTGGGTTGTTACAAAGAATACTTATATTGACTGTGATTCACCCATTTTATATGTGTAATGAATTGGTCTTTATAACTGATGGTAAAGGATTACTAAGTCCCCTAAATGGATCGATGGGTATCATGAGATTAACTAGATTGGGTTTTGGTTGAGGCATTACCCATTTATATACACGTCTTATCACAAGGACTTCATGGTATTATATGTATTAGAATAAAGACACAATGCTATTATATGTCTTAAAACAAAACCATTATGGTATGTTTTAAATAATAATAATTTTTAATTCAATACTTATGAATATATTTATTAATATTCCATGTGATTATTCAATTAGTTAGAATATTCATGTTTTAGATTCATGTTTATGTGACTATTTATATGGAATTATTTGATCATCATTTGTTACTTCCATATTATGATTAACTTATTGATTAAATAAAATGTATTTCAATTATTTACATTACCATATTGATTATACATTTTTTATTCAAATCTTATGTTATACACTTTCCCTTTCTAGAAATTCGCGCTGAGTACTTTGGTATGTTTTATTTTTAATAGGATACTAGGATGTGTTTTCATATTTTTATTAGGGGATACTCTAAGGGTAATTATGGTGCTCACAAATATACTACTTTTTATATTTTATGTTTTAAAATGTAATATAAATTTCAATCTGAATCTAGTTTTCCGAGAATAATATGTTGTTCGGTCCTTCAGTTTATGATTCTTTCTATTTTATTCCAATGTAACATTATAGAAACTAGATTTGGGTTACAGGGGTTGGGGTATCTACAAATGAAAAAAACATGAATAATGTATTCCATTGTTTGAATCGTTCTATCTGACTTTCCATTAGATTAAGGATGAACATTTTTACTGAATTTTAATTTAGTTACTAATGTCATCTAAATTAATTTATATAAATTAAAATTAATAATAGGATCAAGGTTAGATACAATAGTAAAAGTTAAAACCTGTTATTTAATGGTCACTTTAACATAAAATCTTGTAATATGATCTAGATACATAATATCATGAATAAGAATAAAATGCACAGATTTAGTCAATCAATCATTAATTAATAAAAATCATTGTTGACTTGACATTTCATTGGTGATATCACCACAATATCCATGTATAAATCCTATCATTTCTATTATTTAACTAGAATAGGATGAATCATTCCATTTGGTAGTTATCGTTTAGCTTTCCCTACTGATAAGTCAAAACATTCAAAGTAATGTCAGTAATGTCTTTCTTCATTCCATCATGAGAGTAATACTATCGAATGTCTCTATACATATTATAGATATAAGGATGAACATAAAATAGAGAACTATGAGATTCACTCAATAATTCATTCATCAACTCAGAATTACATGGAATATATAATCGTTTTCTGAATCAAAATACACCTTCTTTACCAATGTTAAATTTTGGAAACATAGATTTTCCGGACAATAATACTTTTTTCATATACAACATGATCCTCCTTATAATCTTGAAAATTCAATCTAATATAGGCTACCACACTGACAACTAAAAAATATAGATAAATTTATCACATGCACACTTTCTATAATAATAGTCCTAAAATCATTTACCAAAGGATCATGTTCCAAACATAGAATAATTAATAATGAATTATATTTTTGATTTAAAGTATCAGCTACCCTATTTTATTTTCCAAGATGTTAGTGAATCATTCAGTAAAAATATTTAATCAGTTACATCCATATTATATTCCTTATATTCAACTAATTATGAGTACATATATACTACAATGTTTTATGATAAGTATTTTAACACCTAGGCCTGAATAACTATGAATCTGTTAGCCAGACCGATCACCACATAGTCCCATGCGTGCCAACCCATACTCCAATGCATTATAAATATTTGAAAGCATACATCAATGTCATGGGGGGAGACTATAACCTCATTATTAGGGAATTATATTGGTATAATTGGTAATAAATAATCACTCAATTTTAGTAGATATATAAATGAAGGAAATAGTAAAACAAGAAAAATATAATAACTCATAAGATGGAAAATTCCAAATTTAAAACCACTCATTCATGTACATATGAAGGTAAAATAAATAAAAATTAAAAATATTGTACAAAATAAGATAAATTATGATAGAAATAGAGAAAAGTATCAAGACTGTCTCCATGAGGATCTAGAGCCCCATCTCAATATTGTACACCTAACTCTTAGGTATAATTCACAACACAGGCATTGATCCATAGAGGGTACACTAATGGAAAAGATACTCTATCATGGTGTGAGATATACTTTGTACTCCACAAACAATGGTGTCTAAATCATAATCAAGTATGTGAATATAAAATACATAACTATGCTGATATATTAAATAAATTGAAAATGAATAAATCTAAACTAGTTGAGCTCAGGTTCTGAAAGGATAACTAGCTTACAATATCTACTTAATCAAAAGAAAAACTACCATTGAGTATACATATATATATATATATATATGAGTGGGTGTGTATATGTATTCACTATAATCATTGGATCTTCTATAGCCTTATATATATACTTAGTAATTTCTAGGACCCGAGGCATAACTCATGCGTCTATGCATAATATTGCTCATAATAATAATAAGAGTTGAATATTAATAATAAAAGGGTCATCATTCCTGATGTCTATAATTAATATAGGCCTCTATTCTGAGTATAAAAATGGAAACTAAGATTCTATGATGATTATCATGAATAATAACAAGGATGGTTATAACAAACCTTTTAATCAAGGGGGAGTGGGAGAACTTTCCAAGGAAGCCAAGAGATGTGTTCATCATTCCAACATCCTCAAATAAGATGGAAATAAACGGTATTCCCAACAATACTTCTCATGGTCCTACTAGTCATTAATAAATACAATATTACCCAATTTCTTTATGATCCCTTATCCTTTAATTATATAAAGAGGATACCAATATCAGTTAAGGATCAATGGATCCCCTTTAATATAAAAAATTTAATCATTTATAAAGAGGCCATGTGTTCATCCATGCCTTTTATACAATCTAGTTATAATTAAAAATAAATTCTTTGTCCACAAGGATTCCATATCACATATTAATAGAAAATAACTAAGAATTCTATATCATGAATATTCCATCAGCAAAACCTAGGTAAAATAAAACATGGAAAAATACATTAATCAACTAAATTATCACATTCAATTGCCCTATTATATTTTGGAAGATTTTTCACCACAAACCATTGATTATCATTAATGGTTTGAATGATATCATTTAAATAAATATTCATCTTATAATATTACACATACATGATGGATCCCTAAGCATAACTCAAATTTAAATTAATTAGCTAATAGGGAATTCTGGAAAAGAATTTCTAAACAACACCTCCAATAAGGTGTTTTAATTAGATAAGGATGGATAAGGGTTAATTATGATAGATAAATCACCCCAAGGGTGTGGTTTGGGTTGATATGAAACCCCTAGAGGATTTAATTCTAAGCATAATGGTACCATAATTTCATGTTTTAGGGTCTACGTAACAAATTTCAAATTTAATGGGAAACACATAAATAATTAGAACTACATAACAAGAACATACTATATAATATAATGAGACAAAAAGGGAGAAACTAGAGGCCTCCTACCTTATACAGGGAATTCTTATCTCATCATGTATCGAGTCATGAATTGATCTGGTTTTATAACAATTGAATAAACCAAAAAACTCAATGAAAATAAGGAGAATCATATAACACAAAGATGACATTTAAGTGGGAGAGAGAAACTGATAATAAAGGTAATATGATTCCTAGACTCACTGAGGGATATCCAATGGACCTAATGATTTTATTATCTTAAATTGGATGGAATAGATCTCTCTATTACTAGGAGGAGAGGAGGAGGAACCCATGATGGTGGATGATACTATTTGATGATGGGAGGAGAAATAGGGGAATATTTTTAAAATAAAATTGATGAAAATTGTTATTTTATCCCTTTAAATGAGGAACATGGTTTAGAGGCATGGTTGGATAAACTAGATTCCAACCATGATCTGATTCTACACAAGAATTTGGTCATCACAGTTCAAGTAAACTGTTTGAGAAACCATGTGCAACCAATTCATTTTTCCTATGTTAAATAAGATAAAACTATTGCAGGATTGTGGGTCCTGGTGTCCATTGTTAAACCAAACTATGCATCACCCTCATCCCCTATGAATAAGCTTTACCATTTCCCCTAAAGGGTCATAAAATTTCATAAAAACCATGAGACCCTGTCTGCCTTCTTCGTATTTGAAATTTCAGGGTCTGATGCTCCTGAAACTAAATAGAACACCAGAGGAACCTCATCGGCCTTAAACCAATTGTTAAAAACATTGAGTGTTCCAACACTCTAAATTTTATTCCGATGCTTATTTTAAGGAAAGTCCCATACACTAAACAATAAATTTATGTTCCTTTGGAAAATTTCATCCAATCCATAAAACACAGAATGTTACAACTTTCCCACATTAGAACATCTCATCCCTGAGAAAAATTGGGGAATCAATGATAACAACACTTTCCCTACTCGAGTGGTGAGGTCTCATTCAAATATTCAAATTTCTTGTCCAAAATCCCAACACATGACCACATACCACATTAATTATAAAATAAATAAGTCATTAAAACTAAAGACAATTCCCATCCTGAAAACTGAATCATTGAGACGACACATATCTGTGCCTGCCTAACTAGAGACATGGTCATATTATCATCAGAATAGAAATTCGTCCTATAGAACTTTCCACCATTGCTCCTAACTTTAAATGGATATTTCTAAGTTTTGGTACACCCAACCTTCGTAATTTTCTATCAAGGATTTCCCCTTTTTATTTAACAATGCTCATGTCATGAGACATATCTTAAATAATCATATGACTCCCAATCATCCTCATTTATCCAAGTTGAACCATATTTTTACTAAAATACTTAGATGACCCTTGTACCACTCTCGTCTCATCCGAATGATATTCCATGAAGCAGTTACTCATTTTCTTCATTTATCAAATCAAGAAGAAGACAAAATGAGCCATGACCAACCAATAATTTCCATAAGCACATGGATTAGATGGTTGACGAATTTAAAACCAGGTCCTGATGCCTTTAAAATAACGAATCTTTCTATTTTCTCTGAGTATGCTCACAGATAACTATAATGGGATTTTAACGAAGTTTGTACCCAAAATTACACTATGTTTTCATGTCCCATAAAAAATGTGGATGTAAACTAGACCCTTCACACATATATCGTTTCCCATTAAAACATCATATCTAACATGACATAAGTTTTTTGTAACCATGGAATCATCAAATGGAGTCCAAGGATCTCATCCAAGGTAGTTAATACTCTGAAAATTCCAAGTGATACATCTATAAATAGACAAATATACTCACATTAATAACACTAACTCTTCCCAAAGTGGTATCCACCAAGTGTTCAAGTCAAAGGGTAGTCTGGTGTTTGTGAGTCCATACAAGGTGTTATTACTCATGAACCCAATTATTAATTAGGACTAACCATTATTCTATAACTAGCCACACTTCCAGAGTGCAACTCCCCTGGAGTCTATTAAACATAAAATATACGAATTGTTTTTGAAAAATATATAACTAATACACTCTCAGTGTATCCTAGATAATATCATCATATCAGACATGATTGTAACATAACATAATTATAAACCAATATGATATCAAGATTTACCCAGAAGACATGAGCCATTCCCATTACATCCAATAAAATGTTCTCACTACGTTTTTGAACCAACCATATCTAACTATGAAAATAGATGATAATAAAACCACCACTAGTTAACCTCCTTAGAATAACTTAGTTACTCCCTATGACTAACCGTCATTACTAACCACGATTCCTTTTCCACTCATTGAATCAAGAGATTACTCAAGAACTAACACCAAAGTCCATCCCTAACTAATAGTGATTTAAATGGTCATGTATTCATCAAACTATTTCATCATCAGGTTTCCTTGCAGCCATAAACACATTTGAAATCATACCAGCCTCATCTGAACTCAAAAACTATATTTACCACATTAAAATGGTACTTCAAATTTTTATTCCTTATACTTGGAAGGTCAAATCTTCCCCACATTTGATGTGATGCACCCTACCACGGTTCCTTCCATATCATCTAATTTCATGAAAAATTGAACTCATCCCATGGAACATACACCATCAACCACTGACCATAGTTCATTAATATAGAAAACCTGATGTTAAAAATAATTAAACACAAAAAAGGATAGAATAACTATCCTATTACAATAAAACATGAATAGATTTTCTATAGGTATGTTTGTGATACTCTTCCTGATTTAAATCCCCCCACACCATTTCATTATGTGAAAATTACAAAACAAACTGATTGGAATGTCAAGAAACCCGATCCTCATTTGAACATTTTCCTAAGAATTAGTATAGTGCATATTTACCTGAATTCCCAAATCACACTACCACGGATAAGAGATATCACTCAAGAATAATATATCAATAGAGAAATGATTATCACTGAGCACAATCAGTCCATTGAACCATTTTATCCACTCAGTAGTCATTGTGTGTGTGAACACGTACGACCCAAATATTTCATAGGAAAAATTACACATCCTTGATGTTATCCTTAGAATTATTATCATTATGCATCGAAATAATTTATGGAATATATAAGACCTCTAATATGAGAGTTATATTATCCCATACGACAATCATTTTGTCTAAAGATCTCAGTAATCATCCAACATTGATGTGGATGAAGATGTAGGGTCTCACAACCCACTTGGTGGTTTTCTATGCCCTAGGTATGTCTTTCCCACTTCAAATAATCCTTAATTGAAACTCACAGCAATATTAAGAGTTAATTTTACAAATTTCCACTCAACAAGATAAATGTGTCATTTTAGAAACTACGATTTCTACATGTGACAAACAACACCTAAATATTACCACATGTCAGAAATATCATCAGATCAATTACCAATGCTTTAAAAAGTCTAAGGTTGTTGTCTTCCCCAAGTTTTCCCCATACTAAAGCATTTAGTGTTAATCCATCCAATAGGTAATTCCAAAATATGTAACTGGGCCCAAACACCTCTTATTTAGCTTCAATATATAGGATAACAGGATTATGGAAGACACACAACTCTCCACTCCAATGCAACACCAAAAACATATTTAAACTACCCTTATATGACGATTTAATATAGAATCCACCTCAAAGGATTTATTTAAGCCATTTATTTGATTCATATTTAATATCTAAACACTAAATGAATGATTTAAAATCATCATGTACCAGTTATACAAAACATTATACATAAAATTTATTTAACTAATGACACAAGGCATAAAAGAATGATATATGAAAATTCTATTTATGTATTGCTATATAGGTAACATCTTGTTACTTATATGAATTTTATCACATAAATACATTTTATCCATTTAATTTATCCATATGTTTCACACAATTGGTCTTGGTTAAATAAAATTTCAATTCCAATCTATAGAGGAAAATACTCTTTAGGTTTTAATTGGAATTTTATTTAATGAAAGCCTCATAATAGTAAAGATTAAAAAAAATTAATTATATTTTATAAATTAAGGAGGGAACTAATAACGTAAGATTACACCATAAATCTATATGTAAATCCATATAAGTGGATGTAGACATATTAACTTTCCATTTGTATATACAATAAGTATACACCCATTAGGTAATGCACTAAGCCATATCAAAATAAAGGTGACCTATATGGGTCCTAATCGTGGAGTAATAAATATGAAATATTGGGGTCCCATTAAGTCAGTTTATTATCACCAAAATTCAATCTAAAACATTTTAAATATTAAGATTTAAAATAACGTTACTGGGTTCTATCACATTAACATCACTAGACAAGGATTCCCTACTTGGTTCAAGCCAATAATAAGATTTATATTGTACCAGTTCATTTTATGATTTATGTTTTATCGTATTTCTCATTTATATAATGGTTTGTAGGTATATTAATCCCATCATGATGGTTTGATTAGACAATTCATCATTTCCCAACATATAAAGCCCCCATACACTTTATAAATTGAAAATTGGCTCTCATTTATTCAAATCCATTATTTTTTCCCAAGAAACCCATCATATATGGATCAAACATGTCAATATTAGTTAGTAATGGTTTCAATATTCATCAATATTGTAAAATACCATTTTGGTTGAATCTATAACATTAATAACTAGTTTTATATTAAAATTATAACAAGGCATGATATCAAAAGTAGTAAATACAATTAAACATGCTAAATAAGCATAAATCGTGAGAAATAAACATTGAAAGCTACAACATAAGAATAGAAATGTCCAATCAGGGTTCTCCAAAATAAGGAAAATTAAATGCATATAAAAGTATAAAACTAACCATGTTTCTAAAATACGTAACATGTTATAGAACAATCATGAAAATAAACACACAAGTCAAATCAATAAATCAAAAATTTCTTACCAATTCAATCTACATGGCATTAAATATACATGGAATGTGAATCTCTATGAGCTTGTAATGATACATGAAATGAAACATCCTTCCCATACTAGGAAAATGGTAAAATAATGAAAATATCTTAAATCATCAAGAAACAAAATTGCACCAATCACTCAAGGTGAAATCATAGTAAACTATAATAATGAACAAGAAAAACCAAAATCCCATCCCTAGAAACATGGAATTTTTCCTCTTTGTGGGTTGATCACTTAAAAACATGACTTTTTACCAAGTGAGAAAACAGTCCTAGTCTATAATCTATAAACCCAAAATAGAATGAAAAAGAAAAATAATTGCCTATAATACCACTTTGTGATGTCCCGTCCTGAATAGATTTGAATCCAGTAGCTGGACTCATAGCCACATTTCCTCATGCATGCCTCCCAGTACGCCAGAGGCCACAAACTTGAAGTAAGGGTCTATTTATTTTATGATGGGGAGACTCTACCCACATGGTAAAATTATCATAGAAAGGTAAGATATAATAAATAATAACTCAATAATGGTAGTTTTATTAATGAAGGATAGATTAATAGAATATAAATATAATAACTAATAATATGTCTTAATCCAAATATACAACCATGAAAGCATGTTTATATAAATCTAAAATAAACAAACAAGAAAAATAATTTTGGAAAACAAATACGTTATGATATAAATAAAAAACTATTACAAGGATGTCTCCGTGAGAAACCAGAGCTCTATCACAATCATATGCTCCTAATTCCCAAGTACAATTCACAACACAATCAATGATCCATGTACCTAGAAACATTAGGACTTCATGGGTACACTAGTGTAAAGGTGGACTGAGCAAGGTGTGAGATATACACAGTATGAAACCAAAAATGGTGTCTAATTCACAATCCATTATGTGAATAATAAATACATATATATTCAGGAATAATGAATTAACATTAAATTAATAAACATAAACTAGTCGATCTTAGGTTTGAGAATGATACCCAGCTGAAAATACCTTATTTAGTTTAAGCTGTAATACCTCTTAGTATACATATGTTTATATATATGAATTTATATATGTATTAAATATAATCATAGGATAGTTTAAATCCATATATATATATATACTATTATTCATGACTCATGGCATAACTCATAAATCCATGCATAATACTACTCATAATAATTATATTAGACCAATAATAATAATATAATGTTTCATCATACTCAAGGACATTAATCAATATAGGATGTGATGACCATTATAAAAAGTAAATTAGGCCTCCATGATGAGTATCAAGAATAATAATGAGGGGGTCATGCCGAACATCCTAATCAAGAAGGAATGGAATTTTATGCCCAACAACCTAGGAGATGTGGTCATCATGAAAACATCCATGACAAAGGGGGTGTGAAATTTCATGTCCAATGAACCTACTCAAGGTCCCTTTATTAATTAATAAATATAATATAATCCACTTTCCCCTTATCCCATATTTTCTTAAAGTGGAAACATGCATCACTGAAGTCATAGTGGATCATTTTCAATATATCTCATCTAATCATTTAAAAATAGTACATGTATTTATATTTTCCTTTTATAAAATACATTTATAATTAAAAATAAAGTCCCTGACTATAAACATGTCATATAAAATCTCAATACAAAAAAAAATTAATAAGCTCATATAATGAACATTCCATCTTCATAACCCATGTAAAAAAGAAAGAGGGACATGTATATTATTCAATTAAATTAACACATTCAATTTCCCCATTTTATTAAGGCATAGAGCACACCTCAAAGGTTATTTTATTATTAATTAGGGAAATTATGTCATTAAAATTATTCTATATTATTTATTTTTACCTTTACAAAACGGATCACTCAACATAACTCAAAAAAAAAATTAATTAGAAAACTAGGTATTATGACCAAGAGATTGTAAACAACACCCCAAGAGGTTATTTTAATTACATAAGGAGGAATAAGGATAATTTTTTATAGATAACTCACACCAAGGGGGTATCTTAGGTTGATTTGGACAAGTGACAATGGTTTAATGATAATCATAATAGTATTATAAATTTATTTTTTAAGGAATACAAAACTAATTTTTCATTTAAAGGGAAACACATAGAGAGTATGGAATGTATAACAATGGGATACTTTATAATTTTTTTATAACTAAAGGTAAATTCTATATATAACCTACCTTATACCAAGGATGATTTAATCATCCAATATCTTTTTTGGAATCCATCCAGTTTGAGTGAAATTGAAGAAATGAGCAAACACCTAAAAGTAGGGTAAATCATATGAGATAAAGATAAAATTTAAAATGTTGATAGAAGATGAGTTTTAAAATCACTAAGTGATATCCAACATACATTATGGTTGTTGAATATGACACCATATGGAAGATATGTCTCTATGCTTAAGAGGATAGGAGGAGGAACCCACTAAGGGGGATACTGCTACATGCGGATAATAAAAGAATGGATGGTAATATTTTGAAAATAAAACAGGGGGAAAATATTCTTTTCTGTGAATTAAATTACTCATAGATTTTGGATTCATGGTTTTATAAACCATTCACCATCCATTCTTGGATGCTTCCCTAGAAGGGGGTTCATACAGTTCATGCATATGGTTTGAGAAGCCTTGTGCAAATAGTTCATTTCAACTCTATTAAAAACCCTATAATAGCTGCATGGCCATGTGTCCTGGTACACATGTTTAAAAAACATATAACACCATCATCCCGTCTGAATTGTCCTATCAATTTCTCCTAGTATACAAAGGGTATTAGATAAACTGTACACCCCTATTATCCTTTTACAGATTTGAGTTTTCTATGTTCAGTGATCCAAATGCTTGACGGAACACATAAGGCACCTATCAGTACATAAACCATGTATTAAAAAACACATTTTTCTGTTCTATCTCTCGAAATGTTGTTCCAATGCTTGGTTTAAAGAATAAAACATCCAATAATTGATAAATTCATGTTCCTTTATAAAATAAAATCCATTCAAGAAATAGAACAATATAAGTATATATATCATACTCTACTATATATAAATGATGTCTCTATATTTTTAAAGAAAAAGAAATATACCATCTATAAATACCCCAACACTAGTATCCCAGATCTAGTGGTTAATTTATTACATTGGCACTATATACAAGTAATTTCATCTAAAAGGATAAAATAGTTTAGTAGTCATGGTGGCCTTGAAAAATACTTGAATAAAACATCACATTTTTTAAATATTAAATACACATTTTTACCCTTTTGAATTCCATTTTTCCCCATAAAATATTACAACTTATCAAATGAAAAACACTTTTTATTATCCTAGGGAAAATAAAACATAAACAAGAGGTAAACTCACTTGATCAGTAAGGATATACATGTAGTGGAAGCTATCAATATAAAATATTCATAATCAATTTGTAAAGGTAAATAAATGATACACAAGCCATTTAAACAATAACTTGAGTATAATATTTTTGGAAGGAAGGATGATAAAATAAAGGTATACAAATAATCACATGAAATTGAAACTTATCCATTGAAATTATAACTAATTTAATAATCACCTTGATATTAATAACTAATATCATAATGATGGAATGCATAATATCAGACATCATTAACATATTATCCAAATATTTCACAAGATGTTTTAAAACTATTAGTTGAAACCTAATTAATTGGGGCAGCTATTTTATCTCATGATTCCTAGTTATTAATCAAGGGGATATGTAATTCTAGGCCCCACAAATCACTTAATTAGAATAATGATTTCTCCATATAAATGGTTTGAAACATAATCAATGTAAACATTCGTATTTAAAAAACAACATATGAAATGTTAATACTTACCCCAATAAATAATCATAGTCATAAACTATCCAGATCAATTTAAAAAAGGTTAATATAATTGTACATCTCCATTAAAACTAATCATAAAATATCCAAATAAATAGTAAGGTTGATATTGATAGAAATATCTCTAGTGTAATTTAATTGTAATAAAATAGTTATGATGTTTATGAATAGAAATACCATAAAATGTCCTTAAGATATTATTAAGGAACATAAGCTTTTCAATTTGAAAAACATTTAAAAACTAAAATTTCACAAAAAAAATATATTCAATATCATTTACATTGAAAATAAAAAATCAAATTTGTGAATAATTATCGAATAAATTGAGTTGTTATTATTTTTTAAAATTTCCTACATGCCATATAATTTTAAAAAAAATTCTTTCACACTGTTGTAGAGACGTTAAATAGTGCCGCAATTCGAAAATTAAAAGAAGAATACTTTTAAATATTTTTTTAAGTAAATAATGGTTAATATTTTCTTTAATAAATCATTTTTATAATTTTAAAAACATTTTTTAAATCCATTCTAAAAATCATCTATTCTGATGAAAAGGATTTTCAATTGAAGAGAGAAATAAAGTCATGTTTTATTCAAAACATTTTTTCAATAATTTTATGTATAAAAGAGGGGAAAATGTTACTCTAACATGAAAATTTCATGAACAAATAAATTATAATAATATATATTAGGCTTAAGATACAAATATCAAAAAAATACCTAACGGGATGCTTAAACATAGACCATCCCGAATAAGGATGTGATTTTTAAATAAACCATTACCACATTTGTAACTTTTTAATCATAAGCCCCATAAAATATATAAAATAAAATAAACATTAAATACCATGAATTTATATATTCATGGAAAAATTACCACAAGGTTAAAATATACATTGTAAAAAATAAATAATTTTTGAATATGGCATATCTTTCATGGATGTAAAAGTTAGTCAAAAAACCCATACCTATTGTTTGACATCCTTTGTATGTTTCTAAACCTATATAATTATAAATATATTTTTATTATAAATATATTATATAACCATAATGATATATAATACTATATATTATTTACATGTAGTATTTTACCACTCGTTTATTAACAATTCTTTGTTAAAATGACTATTTCAAGTGATATTTACTTTGTTTTTAATGTATGTTTTGGTTTGGTAATTTCACCCTTTTTTAATTTTATCATGGTAAACTCATCCCAAAAATATTAATATATATATATATATATATAATTTTTATACATTTTATATTTATTTTTATTATATTATACTAGTTATATATAGAAAATGGTTTACACCGTTCATGGAGTTGGTAGGCCATACACACGCATTACTGTTGTTTCTATTATTCTCGATCTATGTAACAAAATGATATTAAATAATAGACCACCCATTAAAGATTAATTATTATGTCTTATATATGAATCATATAAATAAAATATATCCTTATTACCTTTCATGTAAAGTGTTAGTGAAAAATGAATCACATCACTTCGTGAGGCAGTAGTCTACCATACACATGAGTGACGTTAACATATCCACCATAAAATAGAAAGTAAGATATTATATGTGATATCATAATTATAGTGGTTTAATTATTTTAAAAACATCATATATATTTATTTAATATATCCTTATTACATTCCAAGTAAAATGGATATGAAAAAACACGTCACATTGGTTCATAAGGAGGTATTCTGCCAAAAACATGAGAGACATTATTATTTTCAAACGGGTAGGAATGTAAAAAAGTATATGTGATATTATAATGATATGAATTTATTAATTTCATAAATATCATATAAATATGTTCAATACATAATTGTATCCAACTGTGATAGGCGGTGATGGAAGATGAATTACATCGGTTCATGAGGTGATAGTCTGTCATACACACAATCGACAGTTTTATTTACCATTTGATAGAAGGGATGATGGAAATAGGAATAAAACATAACATAATAACATCTAAATATATTTAATTTACTAATTTTATTATATAATCATGGTTTAATAGTATTTTTAGAAGGTGGAAGAAGAATAAAAATAAAAATACTAATTTAAGAATGTTGCCTCTTCTTCAAAAAAACTTCTTTAGGTTTACACCAAAATCCTTCTTAGAATGGTTTTATTATCAATTAAATGTATATAAAACTTACTTATGTATGTAATTAAGGTATTTGGTGGGTAATTTCTAATCCAAATTTTTTTTAGATCAGGAATAGGAGGGGATATGGGGTTTCCTTTTATAATAGGATAAGAGGACACAATTGGATGTTTTTGAAAATAATATGTGATACCCATATTTATCTCTTGAAAAAAAGTAAAAAAAAAATTATTAAAGAATCATATAATCCATAAGGGAAAAATAGTCATAAAACATTATGTAGAAAAATATTTGAGTATTTTTAACCCTTATATTTTTTTCATCCACTAGTAAACTGATTTTAACCCTACCTATTGTAAATAAGTTTTACTATTTTTATAATTCATTATAAATGATTATTATTTTTAAGTTATTATATAATAAAAAAATTATAATTACAAATATTCAATCCATTATTTATTAATAAAATTCATATATTAGGAAAAATTCAATCCTAAATTAAACACATAGGCTTTTAGAAAAATGTTCTTACTATGAAAACCCATAAAAATAATATTAAAGATTATATAATGATTAAATATAAAATTTATTATAATTAAATATATTAGTTAAAATTTAATATTATTTAAATAATTCCACATTTAAACCAATTTAAAATATAATTTAACCTTTCCATTAAAAACTATATTTTCACTAATCGTCAAAAAAAATTAAGCTTTGCAGAAAATTATCAGAAATGCACCCCAAGAAAACTTTTACATTTTAATTTAAAAAATTAATTTCATTTTCTAAAATAAACCTTTTAAAATTTCTAAACATATATCTTAAATTATCTGTACAAAGATACACTAAAGCTCCTTTAAAAAATAAGAAAACATTTATTTTTCTTTCAAATGATTTATATTGTACTTCTAATCAATTGATAACTATTTAATTGATTTTATAAATGTTTAAAACAACAAAATAATAATTTAGTTAATTATTGTAATAAATGCTCATTAAATTGAAATACTATAACAGTATTCTATATTGTTGTTCATTTAGACTCAAGGTTGTGCGGTCCTCAGGCTATCAAAGTGATTAATGTTTTTTAAAAAATAAATTTATTGTAAAGTCTACAGGGGTCAAATTCTATTATAATATTTATGTTTTGGGTTATATACGATATCAAACATGATTCACCTCTTTTAAAATCATTGGGTGTTACATTATACCCTCTTAAAATAAATTGCATCCTCAAAATTTAACATTGATATTAGTAATCAAGGGTTTTCTATTTGAAAATACCTTTATTGGAAGCCCATATTAAAAAAGGGTTAATAAAACATCAACTTAAAATGATAGGAAGGGAATTAAAAGGCCATATAGAAATAAAAATTATTAGGTTTCTAAATATGAAATAATTTGTTTTAAGTAAATATATGGACATAGAAGAAAAGCATAAATAATTATGGGGAGTGATAAATAACACTAGTAAAAATAAATTGAATGATATAGGAGATTTATTGAACATAAATAAATCAATATTCTATGAGTTAAAGCACCATTTGATTCATAAAAAATGAAGGTACATGATTAACAGTTTTGTTTTGAGATACTTTTTCTATAGTTGAGGAATTCCATTACCTTATCATTTGAGAACAAAAGAAAATATATGTAATTAATATATTTCTATTTCATAGGAATTCTAAATCCTTCCATAGTGCTTCAATCAATTCCGAATTCATCTCTTACTCAATGAAATGAATATCCAATAGGAATATTTATTCCTAATTCACTAAAAATTGAATTTAATAGATCATTAGATTAAAAAATTATGAATAGGAACTCCTCACATATCTAGATATTTTCCCAAACCATAATGGTTATCACAGGTTATCCAAAAGCTCTAAAATTCCAAAAAATAATCCATTTTATAAAAATTTAACCTTATGAGTCATCCAAGCTTTTTCTAAACTAAATCAGATTCCAGAAATTTATAAGGGTGGTCAATAAATTTTCAAAATCAACTTAATACTAGTTTCTGCCAACAACATAATGTATCTCATAATGTCACATAATGAATATGTGAATACCTTAGTCACTATAGAACCTTAATGGAAACATTCATTCTTCCAAAAAATCCATTTATTCCATAAATAAAATTTCAATTTATAAAATAAATTCTATAAATCAGAACATGTTGTTATCTCAATAAAAACAACATAAAACATATATAACTCTCAAATTTCATGATCACCAATATTATCCCATAAAAGTATCATTATTATCTCAATATAGAGAACATATTAGGGTTTATATTCCTATAGTCATGTGTTTTGAAAAATAATCAACATTCCACAGTGTCACTTTACTTGTTCATCTGTGAAATTCATTATATGTATTAAAATCATTATAATAAACTACTACAATTCAATCCTATAATGTTTTATTATTATTATAATAAGAATATCATTGATAAAATACTTCTATAATGTAATTATTGAATCCAAATACAAAATAAAATAATCATTCAACTTTGGATTTATTAATATAATAAGATTTACCTTGATACCTTAGCTTATTCTTAGGTATATTCTCTTGATACTTATGAAATTAATTTTCATAGTTCCCCATATACATATAGTCGATTAATGGAGCATTGGAAACTTCTTTCGTTCCCTTGAAATCAAAATCATGGTCAAATTTATCCCCACAATTGTATATAATTTACATTCCCTTCAAGAAAGTACAAGGGTGTTTATTTCCAAAATTATCACTTGGATAAATCCTTTGTCTCATTATTCCACTAAAAATTGTTTTTTCTATTTTATACACATATTATCTTTATTCATTTTTAGTCTATAAGACTTTGATATTTTTTCTTTCTTGATGGAACATGATATTATGTCCTCATATGAAGAGAATGATTGGGAGACTAATTCCCTTCAGGGTATTGTCTTAATCTCATCAATGAAATTATCAATAATTCTCTATGGATTACATATTTAGTATTTATAATTATTTACTATACATGTATTTGTTTCGTTATACTTAGAAATATATTCATCTTCCATTTCTATTAGACACCATAATTTTCTCTCCATATCTGCTAATTCCTCATGAAGAAAGTTCTTTTCCAAAAAGTGTACATTAAAATAATTATATTCCATGTTTTCTATTTCAACTTCATACTTAGTGTTCTAAATAAATGACCACCATTAATCTTTATCTCTTTATATTTGATAAACCATCATGCCAACTTTGAACTGTTCATTACTTTCTCGAGTGATAAATTTCATCTCCACTAGATGGATCCTTTTATTTTCTACAAGTAGACTAGTAGCCTCAATAAATGGTGGATTGTTTTACACATTAAGGGGAATAAAAATGTTTACCTAGATTTTATATAAATAGGATGCTCTCTAAAGTAAATATTATTTCTTGTAAACTAATTCAACTTCCTTAATCTTCTTATAATTTGATCAATTCTAGATGCATCTCCAAATCGATCTTCATTATCTTACCCAGGAGGGAAATCCCTAAATAGAGTATGTGCTCTGATAAGGTTCACATTGTCTATTCTAGGTGTAATTTGTAAATAATTTCATACACTATATTAGATCATAAAATTATAAATGATAATGCATATCTCCAAAACTAATAAGGCAATTGGAATAAATAAAAAAATTATTCATGTCTAAACTCATAATCATAATCAAGGGTTCTTTGGGAAAGTTTAAAAATCATAAAAATATTTTCAAATTCATCATAATGGTTTTTAAATAAAATGTTAGTTAATGTAAGCATATCCTCTAGGAGTATGATAACAAGTGTTCAGTAAGGCCTATTATCATGTACCATTTAATGCTCGATCCAATTCAGATGGTCCTTTTTGGATTTGTTACCCCTAGGTATATATATTCTAGAAGTAGGTCTACTTTTAGTATCCACAAGGGGATATAGTCCTAGGAAAACTAAATTATCTATACCTTAATGAAACATTATGATGTTATCCTATAATTATTGTTACATTAAATTATTCTATTGGGTTATATTCCTTATAATATGTTTTCTTATATCTAGCTCCAAATATTCCTACTAAACTTTATATGAAAATAACTAAAAATACACTAACCTTGGTATCCTAGTGCATGAGGTTACATTATTAAATTGGAACTAGATAAAATAACATACATCCCAAAAGTTGAAATAGTTTTGTAGTCTTGGTAAACTAGATATGTACCTGAAATTTAAATTATATCTTAAAACATAAAATAAAAAAACTATTTCCTTTAAAAATTATATTATTCCCCATATCATATCCTCATACACCATTCAAAAAACATTTCCTGATATCCTAGGTAAAATAAAACATAAGAAAGAGGTGATATGAACTACTTAGTAAAGGAATGTGTATAGTGCAAGCTATAATGAATAAATAATCATAGATTATATGGAAAATTGAATTTATTGAAACACATTCCATTTAAACAATAACGTGATAATAATATGGAACAGATAAATAATGATGAAAAAAATTCATATAAATAGTCACATGAGATTGATACTTATCCATGGACATTATAATTCATCAAATAATCACATGGAAACAAATAACTAATTTCATAAATAAGAAATTCATATTATCCAACAATATAAACATACTTCTGAGACCTTTCAATAAACAGTTTAAAACTATGGTTAAAACTCCATTTATTTTCTCGAGTTGATTAGTCTCATGTGACCTAGTAATGCATCAAGGGGATAAATAATTTCAGGATTAAATCATAACATGATAAGTCTAATGTATTCCTCAGATGAAAGTGTTTAAAATAATAAACATAAACATTCATATTTAAAAACTAATATATGAAATGCTAATACAAAACCTAATCAACAAACATAATCATAAACCATCTAGAGTAATGTAGATAATGTTAATAAAATTATACATACTATGTACAAAATAATTATAAACCATCCAAATAAAGAAAATTGATGATATCAATACAACATATCCCCATTGTATCATTAGTATAATAAAGGGTTTATTTAATTCATAAAAATAATTACAATAAAAATTCATTAAAAATATTATAGACGAAAATAACCTTTTAATTTGGGAATAATTTTGAAAACTAAAAGAACAAAAAATATTTCAAAAATAATTATCATTCAAAATAACCTTATAAAAATATAATTAAATATTTAAAACATTTTGTGGTCCATATGGATTGAAATTACATACATATCATATAAATTAAAAAAATTCCTTCCACACTTTTCTTAAAAGTTCAAAAAGAGCCTTGTTCAGTAAAGAGAAGAAGATTACTTTCAAATATTTTTCTAAAAATTAATACATGGTTAAAAAAATATTTAATTAATCATTTTTTTTAAATTTTAAAAAATTATTTTAAATCATTTTTAGAAATCATGGATTTTCTAGAAATTTATTTTTGACTGAAGTGAGAAATATAGTGGAATTTTATTAAACAAAAATTCATTAATTTTATGTATAAAAGTATGTGAAATGGTAATATTACAATAAAATTTCATGATTTACCATAGGATAATAAAATATATTATTTTCAAGGTAGAAATATCTAATTATTCTTCTAAGGGATACTTCAAGTGAAATAATACAATATAAAAATGTTTTTGTGAAATAATCTGTTACGACATTGGTAACATCTAAATCATAATCCGCATAAAATAATACAATAAAATGAATCATCAAATACAATAAATATTAATATATTAATAATATAACATATAAATATGTTAATATATACACCACATAAAAGAAATAAGTGGTGAATTTGGCATATGTCTCACTGAAGTAAAAGTGACATGAGAAACCCTTACCTCAGGTTCAAGTTCCATCATATGAATTCGAAACTACAATATAATAAATATTTTATTATTATAAATATATTAAATAACCATAAATATATATCTCATACAATATATAATCTCCATATAGTTTTTTACCACCAATTTATTAACAATTCATTACTAAAATCAATGTTTCTAGTTATAATTGTATCTTTTTCATGTATATTTTTGTAAGGTAATTTTGGTCATTTAAATTTTTTCACAGTTTAATAATGTCATGAAGTGTAAACATGATATAAATATCATATTTATTCATTATATATGTATTTAAAATAATCTATAATATTTTGACATACACACTAGATTGCACCGTTCATGGAGACGGTAGACCGTATGTACACATGAATGATATTTCTATTATTCACAATGGAGGGAATAAAAAAGGTAATTAAAATTTGAAATTTCCTTTAGTAGTTCTAATGTCTTATATATCACATATATTTATTAAATTTATACTTGTAATAAGTTAGTGAAAAATGAGTCATAACACTTCATGATGCGGTAGTTTGTCGTACATACAAGTGACGTTGTCATATCCTACACAGAAAATAATGTTAGAAATACTATGTGATTTCATAAATAAATTCATATAATTATGTTACAAATATAATTTATATTAATTTAATCCATCCTTGTTACTATCCATGTAAAATGGATATGGAAAAAACACATCACATCGGTTTGCGAGGTTGTAGTCCTCAATAAACACGAGTGAAAATAATATATTCCAATAGGTCAGATGGAAAGAAGTTATATGTGATATTATAATTAATGAAGAATATTAAAATTATAAATATAATATAAATATTTTAAATCTATAATTTTTTCAGTCCTTCTGATTTTTTGATGTAAAATTAATTACATTGGTTCACATGATGGTAGTCCACCGTACACATGATCGACAGTTTGAAATCCCATTCGATAAAATTTGAGAAGGATATATTCCATTACATTAATATAATAACATCTTGTTATATTTAATATAATTATTATACTATATAGTTATTGTTTAACATTATTTTAAGGAGGTTAATGAATAATCAAAATAAAAATTCTTGTTTATGAACATTACCTCTTCTTTGGAAAACTTCATTAGGTTTACAGAAACCTCCTTCCTAGGATGGATTTCAAATCAATCCAAGGAATATAGGATGTTTGGAGGGATTTTATGAAGTTATTGTTTCTTGTAATTCCTGATGAAAATGGATTTGGGAGTGTAAAGATGAGTGGAGAGTGGGTGACCTTTTAATTGTATGGGAGAAATCACGCTTTGAATTGTTTAATGGAAAAAGTGATACCAATGATTATATCATGAATAAAGACTCCAAAATTATTTATTCCCAATTAATGGAAGATATATGTTCTAATTATATAAATAATATAGGATTAACACATCGTTTTGGTTATATTTATCCCTTCTCTTTTTTATTTAACCCCCAAAAACTCATTTTAACCTAAACTATAGTTAATAATTTTCACTATTTTTAAAATTTATTATGAAAAAAATTAAGTTCACCTTATTATATAACATAAATAAAACTTATTAAAAAAATTTAATATAATTTTTAAACTTGAATTCAAAAGTTTTTAGAATTCAATTTAAAATTAAATCCACAACCACATCAAAAAACATCTTTTCCAAAGAAAACATTTCAATGGATTAAATGGTTTTTATATTGGAATTCAAAATGAAATTGATTCAAATGAACTAAATTAGTTAAATTTAATATATATTTATTAATTATACTTTGAAACAATATTTTATAATTATTTTACTTTTTTATTTATTTAAATTAATAGGAAATTATCATTACAAATCAATATTTTCCAATATTCATCAAAATAATTAACCTTTACAGAAAATTTTAAAAAAAATAAACCAAAGATAAGTTTTTTAATTTATCATCAAAAATTATTTTCATTTTTTAAATTAAAATTTCTAAAATAGGTAAAAATTAATACTAAAATTTGGTTGGAAAGCGTGATTAAATCTCCGTTAAAAAATAAAACAAATTTTCCTAAAAAAATATTTTTCTTTTAAATGATGATTATTTTACTTTTAATAAATAGATTTACATTGAATTTATTTTATAAATTCTTAAACCATATAATTTTCATAATTTATTTATTCCTATATATGCCCACTAATTTAACAGCTACATTATAATAATATTCTATAGTACATTTCATTTAGACTCTTGGTTGCATGTTCCACAAACTATCAAAGATATTGAATTTATTTAAAAAATCATATATAAAAACTTCTTATAGTTTTACTTTCTTTTATAAGATTTTAATTTTGAATCATATACACTATTGAATATTATATTCCTCTATTAAATTGTTATGGTGTTATAGCAACTCATGATAAATCATTTATAGGATAATTTAGCTTAGGAGGTTTTAGGTGACATGAATTATCAGAAATTACATGATCAATATCCATCAAAATACAACCAAGTTCCTTTAAAAAAGTGACAGAAAAGTTGAAATTTTAACCATTTTTAAGGAAAGGGGCCAAAACTAGATCATTTTGTATTCTTTATTCCAATTCCAATAATCATTCATCAAATTCTTTTTTCTATATTTATTTAACGCCATTATGAGTTAACTTATTTAATGAGATATATAACCAAGTCATTTTTTCATCACAAAATAGTATTAACCCACTAATATAAGAAATATATAAATCACTATGAAATTTTTAGTTCATGAACACTCTTCATCCACTATATTTATATCACACTCAATTGTTATCCCATCATTATTTACAATATTCCATGGAAAAAAGTATTCCATTACCAAAATTTTCAATAAAACATATTTTGTTTTTCAGGTTTTTAAAAAAAACTTTAGGTGTTTTCATGATCTTTATAACATTTATAGTATACCAAAGTATCCTCGATTAATACAACCAAAAATATATCTAAACACTCTTGGTAAACATTATTTATAAGAACTATAAATAAATGTGGATAATTTTTCAATAGAAAGGGAATACCCCAAAACTCATAATTGAAAAACCTAGTATGGAATGATATATATGGAATTTAATCCTCCTTCACCATTTGGTAATGGTACATAGATCTAAGATCATCCATTGAAAACTTATGATCCCTCTAGATTTGATCAAATAAGTCATCAATATTAGGTAGTGCATATATATTCTAAGTAGTGATGTTATTGAATTATCTATAATAAATATTGAGCCTCCTAGAACCATGATTATTTTCAGAAAAAAAAATATGTGCACAATTAGGTTAGGTTCTAATATGAATAAAACATTTATCTAGAAACTATTTTAATAGTGTTTTCAATTACAAAAATTCTAATTGAGATATTTGATAAGTAGGTTTTCAAATTGGATTATTATTAGGAAAAAAGTAAATAGTAAATTAAATATCAAAATAACGTATAATACTAGTCAATTAACAATGAAATACATAGAGATATTCATTTAATATAGGTATATAAATTATTTAAATAGTTCTATTCATATTAACAATAGGTCAACATAACATTTATTTCCATTTTTAATCAATTTTTATGCTTCTTGATATGTTATCCAATATATGAAATCATTCTGGTATACGAACTGAAACATATTTAAAAAAACAAAATCTCTATCTCTATAATTTATTTTAGTATGATAAATATAAATCTAATTCATACCCAGAATATCCTCAAACTCTAAAAGGAGTTCAAAAATAGGGTTTTTAGGTAAATCCCTTTAATATATTATAATAGGAAGGTTCTTCTAATTTATGTTTTCCTTAATAATACCCATATATGTTTTTAATAAAATATAGGGCTTCATTTATTTAGGTTAAATTTTCAATATATCATAAAATTTCTAAAAAATGAAATAATGTGAAAACCTAAAATAAAAAAAATCATTGGAATAATCTAAATAATGAAGTAATATACCTCACATAACATTGTTGGAGGGTACAATATTTACTGAATTTTTCAAAATGACTAATCCAAAATTTTATGATTGTGAATATTATGATTCCAACATTTAATCCAATATTGGTAAAAGGAATTTCATAAAAAATCATCACATTTCAATTGAATACTCTTATTGTTAAATTTTATTATTATTTTGATCATTACTGAGTTCAATTTCTTTATATTCATGAGCCACAAGTCTAAAAATTCAACATCAAAAACACTTTCCGATCATAAAAATGATATTCCCCATTATACTTTTTACAACATGTATCAATGAATGAAAATATTATTTTCTTAAATTTTGATCAAATTGATTGATTCTTCCTTAGTACCTTCTATCTGGAGTAATTTTTCTTTTTGCTACCATAGATTACATGATCATAAAAAACTCTATTTATACATTATCAATACAAAAAAAATATTCTCATAAATTTTTAATTCATAAGAAACCAATGATATTCTATATCCAGACATTAATCCTGATTAAAATCGATTAATTTTACTATGAAGATCCAAAATAAAATTTTATGCAGACCTTGCGAATCAGGTGAGGTTTTTTTCATATTCAGCTATTGAATCATCCCTTTTATAACTAAATTAATATGATTTATTTTCCAATCTATGTCAAAAAATAGGATAACACTTACCAAGTAAAATATTCTTAAATTAATCCTATTCAAATGTATCAATGTCTTCTATTTATCTTGTATTATTATCCATTAAACACTATTAATTGATTTCACCTTCAAAAATGTAAGTATCAAGAGTTACGTATGTATGTTCTAAACATCTCATGAATTTGAATATCTTTTCATAGTGTTTAACCCATCCTCTTGATATTATAGTGTTAAATGATCCATTATTTTTTGGTGGTATATGGTTCATGAAATTATCTACAATGGAAATGTTCCACTATGGTTTATATGGTTTCTCTCTCACATGTATATCACCACTATTCAAAATATGCATCAATTGATCTGTCATAGTAACAAAATTATCAATTCCAATTCAAACAATTCCAACTTACTAATTTGGTAGGGTATTTTACTATTGGAACCTTTCTACTGAAGGATCCATATTTCCTCTACGAAAAACCATTCTAAAAATACATATATTAGATATAGAATCATGGTAAGTGTCAAATTCACTATACTATGAATATAAAAAAATATATAATCTATAATGGTAATCTATTAATAATATCATATCTCTAAAATTATCTAAACCATTCCTTTGACAACAAATATAAGGTTATAGACTCAAAACACTATTTAATATTATGTATCAAATAAATAATTCATTTTATTTCATTCTCAAGGATCATTTCATTATTATATGTTTAGATAATTTTGTTATATAATTTATATAATAAATAAAAACATTAAAATTTGGATACATCAACCCAATATTTGTTTTTCCCACAATACATTACTATTAAAATGAAACATGTTTTCCTTTCAAAACATATCATCATGATTTTCATGTTGTCTTAATAATTTTTCATACTCATCCTTAAAACACAATGAAAAACATTTGAAAATGTGGTATAAGAATAAAAACACTTTGTAAGGGACATAAACACATTAGTATATTTCAAAACCTGGAGATCATATAATAGAGTAATACTTTATCATAATAAACTATGATATCAAATACTTTTTACTTACACATTACAAAATATTTATTGCCAACCTATTTTTATAAAATTATTTAGAAGAAGTTATAATGGAAATATCATAATCATGTGGTTTTCTTAAACACCATGAGAACACAAGAAAAATATTTTCTTAAAATTCTAACATTTCACCCTTAAAGGGAATAATCATTCCCTTAAATAGAAGGTAATTAACATACATTATTAAATGAAACTATTTCAATAAAAACTCAATATAAATCATAAAATATCAAATAAATTACTTGGGATATCATATATGAATAACCATTACAAGAACCCATAAAAATGAAATATTATATTCAGGTAATTACCACAAAATTCCTTGTATAACATAATCATTACACAGTACATTAGAGACATATATAGAGATCACTCATCATCATAAAAAAACATCTTCAGACCATAACATACATAGAAAAAAATAATTCATTTCCATTATCAAACTCATTAAAATATACATTTAAACCCATAAGTAAAAAAGTTTCATATATTGTTATATTTGTTTACTTTAGACCCCAATTATCAAAACAAAAATACCAAAAAAAGGGAATAAGGTTTTAGATTTTAATAAAACATATAATATTATAATGAAAACTAAATATAAAATAATGTTAGTGGATACTGGAAAAGTAACTGATGTCATATACCTAGTAATTATTCCTTTATTCTTTATAAAGACAGTCATACATTCTACATAAAATATGAAAAAATATTAATTTTGAAGACCATTATAAAATATAATCATAGGCTTAATATAAAATTTTAAATTCATTTATTTATATATTTACTCATCCTTTAAAAAATATGTCCACGGAGGTAAATTATTAAAAGATATCACCAAAACATTTTAAAACTAAGTTTTAAACTAGAATATCCCTCACCTTGAGTCAAAATTATCATGTACACTCTTTATCTTCCTAAATAAATAACTTATGTTAATTATTTAATCATTTACTAAACTTTTTAAATTTTATTATTTGCTTTATTTCACTTATATTCATGTTATACTTGATTACTTAATCGATTATGTTCATGTCTAACATTTTGAAAACATTTGGCTTATGTGACTAAAATGGGGTTAGTAGGTTGACTATGGTCATATAGATCATTATTAAATCACCTAAATAATATGAATCAGGTTATGATAAAAAAATTACATTATTTGTACTATTAAAACCAATCATGAAAAGTAGTTGTGAAAAATGAATAACATTACAATCATGGAGATGGTAGTCCATGTGTAGGCATGGGTAGTAGTTCCATTTTTCAGTGAATGTGATTGAAATAATAAATGTATTTATTTTAAAATTAAAAATTAAAATTAAAAATTAAATATCATATTATTTATCTAAATCCACACACATATATATATAATCCTTGTGAGGGGGTGATGAAAAATAAAATACATCAGTTCACTAGATAGAAATCCACACGTATAAATGTGGAATGTTTTTACTTTTCTTTTGATGGTAAATGTAGAAGTAGAATATTTATATATAATTAAATAATAAAATATATATCATATTATTTAATTTTTATCCATCATTATTACCATCCATAAGAGTTGGTGTTTAAAATGAAATAAATCATCTTACGAGGTGGTAGTCTACAAGCACGCATGATCGATATTGTTTTCCCTTAGACAGATAAATAATTGAAAATGGTTATAAAATAAACATAATAATATCTAAATAACATTTATATACTGATTTCATTATCTAAAAATGGTTAGTATGGGTTTAATGGAGGTAAAATCAAAAATAAGAATGAAAACACTCAGATACGAATTGTACCTCTTCTTCAAACAACCTCATATGGTTTACGCCTAAAGCATTCATAATAAGGTATTATAATAAACATATAACATATATTACATGAGGAGGGATGTTATGAAAGTATTTTTAGATGTATTTTCAAATATAAGTTTCTCTTTATGTGTATAGAAGAGAGGATAGGGGTGTCATTTTATATCTCAGGGAGAGGATGAACTTGAAAGTTTTCAAAAGTTAAAAATATATTAATTTAACACTGAATTTAAATGGATCTAAAATTTT
The DNA here is from genome assembly GCA_963277665.1 of Viscum album. Classification (NCBI taxonomy): domain Eukaryota; kingdom Viridiplantae; phylum Streptophyta; class Magnoliopsida; order Santalales; family Viscaceae; genus Viscum; species Viscum album. The sequence goes on from OY728150.1 coordinate 14,154,372, forward strand.
ATATTTTTAAATAATATATAAAATAAAGTTTAATTATTATCATATATTCATATTTGTACAATTTTTAGGTCATTTTTACCCTTACCATTTTAGTTTTAACCTTTTATAATTGTTTAAATACTACTGTGGTAACTAGTTTTTTTACTATAGTTTCTGTTCATAATGACAAAAAATTAAATTAAAATCATCACCAAATTTGAAAAAACTAATTCAAAATATTGATCCATTTTACCAAATTCAATGTCAATAAGTTTCAGAAATTAATTTACAAAAAACACAAAAAATGTGATGAAAAATGTTTTCTAAAAAATTATCTTTTAAGTAGGAAAATGTTTTTATAGAAAATAAAAAAAAATTCCAATTCCAATGACATCTATGGGATTATATATTCATCAAAAATAATTAATAAATTTAAAAAACAGTCCAAATTACAATGTTAAATTTTAAACGCATGAAAGGAAAAGGGATTTTTCATAAAAATCATTATCTTAAACTCTTCACCCAAAACTCAACATTTTAAAAAAACACTCAAAAAGTAACTCTAAGATAAATATTTTTCATATTTCAAATATTATGATTTTTTTTTCAAATTAAAATTCTAAAATATATAAATAAATCTTTTAAAGAAAACCATATAATAAATTTAAATGAATTTAGTATGTATAAAAAAATTTCTTTTTTATAGGATATTTTATTAAAAAATTATAGTGAACATAAATTTATAAAATCTAATTCCTAAAAAGTTATTAGGAATTAAATAGTTATTTTATAAATATTACCTATTATTTTCTACAAATAATGAGGTAATGGGAACAAATTCCATAAGTATTTTGTTATCACATGGATAAAAAAGATAAAGATGAATTAAAAGAAAAAAAAATCGATATAGAAACTGATGTTTGAAATTTTATCAATTTTATGTAAAATGATTAATCTATAGAATCCTCTAGATATTATGACAACTTATTTCAAAAAACTACCCTATATTTTGAATAGATATAAATTTTATATGTAGTTTAGTCATCCATGTATCAATATCAAAGAAGAAATCTAGAAAGATTAATTATGAAAAGAAATAATAATATTATAGGAGACTCCATTAAATTCATTGAGAGTATTCAAGAAAAATTATTTTGATAAAATAAATAAGATGATTATGGAGAATATATCATTTATTAAATACAAATATTTTCTACAAGGATCAAACTATTACATGTTACAATAGGCAAATGAGCTATCTTTATAGAAAACAAATTGGGAATAAGTAATGAAGGACAATGATATATATCTTACAATGAATGGTAAATTCATCCAAAGAATATTTATTTTAATGTTTGCACTATTCCGTTAATGAATTTTATTATAGGTAAAAAATTAAATATAACTTTTAAAATAGAAAATAAATGTAAAAAAGGGAATCCATGAACACTATGATGTAGAATAAAAATGTGTCCCTAATTAAGGTATAAGGAAATAGTGTATCCATGAATATAGTGAGTAAAGATATGAGATATAAATGCATCATAATTTCTTATGTAATATCATTAAGGGAATGTTATATGAATAAAATTGAGATCATGTTATCATCTATATTAAATGTGAGAAAACATATCAATACATTGATTCCTGATAGTGATTTTTTATCTCATGTGATAGACAATGACTGTTTATTTTTAAGAACATGATGAATCACATGGATGGAAAAATTTGAATATGCTTTGATAGAGAATTAAAAATAAAGGGTATTAGGAATACATGGATAGTGGTAGAACAAAAAAAGAACAAAATAAATCTTTTTTTAAATGTATTTTTTTAACTTATTTAGTCTATGTCAACTTATTGACTTCTAACAAAGAGATTCATTCAATAAAAGGGGTTATTAGTCAATTGTGAGAATAGTGATACTTTTATCAAGTGAAAAAGAATAAATTTTAATATATATAACATATATATACTAATAAATACTGATTTTACATCACTGTTGAATGAAAAAACAATATATAGAACGAACATCTAGGGTATACACGTCAGAAAATATTATAAAAATTTTAAATTCCTAAAGTAGTTATTATTATTCTTAATATAATAATTAATATAGAAAATTCATTTTATGATTTCATGAGAGGGAATATAATTTTAAATCATATTAATATAAATAATATCAGTGTGTCACACTTGATTGACATGGTTTGTATAAATTTTTAAGGCATTATAAAATAAAATGTTACTAAATATGAATAATACCACATTATTTTTCATTATGATTATAAAAGTATATCCTTCATAATGATTTTGAAATTAAAAATAAGGATATATTATATTTCATAATGTATTATAATATATTCGATGATATTTAAATATTATGGATTATAAAATTATTTCTATTTGATAATGGAATAGATTTTCCATCAATTAATGTTGTGAAATACATGTATAAATCAGATATCAATCATGATTTGATAACACCAAAGAATAGAAAACATTCAGTCGAATGAATTTTATAGTAAAAAATGGTGAATAAATTACTCATTAAGAGTGGTATTCCAATGGACTACATATGGATTGGAATGTAAGATGTAGTTTGACCCCAAAATGAGGATTATATATGATTATGATAAAACATGATTCCATATAATAAATTTCATGGATGCAACCTGATTCTAAAAAATCATAATTTTCAAATATATTGTCATCGACAAAACTAAGATGGGATACAAGGAAAATATAGATATATAACGAAAAAATATTCTAATTTCATAATTTTTCTTAAAAATAGAATAATTATAAATGTTTTAATACAATAATAATCAAATAGTTGATTTAAAATATGTGAATGTTATTGTAAACAAATTTTAAAAAACTACAAGTAGAAAAAAAAATCTAGAATCCTTTGAAGAAGATAAGGGTTATTCTAAATTTATTGTGAGAGAATATCATTATAAATCACATGAGGGATACATAAAAATATAATTAACAGATAAACATGGAGTGAATGTAATACATCATTGAACTCAAAGATAAAAAGTAAAGAAGAACAAATAAAGTGAATAACTCTGAAGTCCATGACGATAAAATAACAAAAACACAAGTCTAGAGGATGAATAATATCGACTCAAAGACTTTATTATCTCATGTGGATTATATATCAATTGAATAAGTATTGAAAGGAAAATTGTATATTAAATAAAAGAATTATAACCTCAATAAATTTATAAAAGAACAAGACATGGGATCTTGTAAAAAGTAAAAATGATCAAAATATTATTTGAATGAAATCGGTTTGCACCAAAAAACATTTTCAGTATATAACATTGATTCAAAATAAATATTTACCTTTTTAAAATTCATCTTCACAAATTTAGGGAGTTTATTTTGATGAAGCAATCATAGTAGTGGGGAATCTTTAATCAATTTTATAATAATTAGTCTTAGTGATCCAAATAAAATTTTGGATTTATCAAATGGATGTGAAGATGAAAATATTTAACGGAGTACTAAAAATTAATAATTTCATTGAAAAATAGATTGATTTCAACTTTATACTGATGCAAGTAAGACATGTCATTAAATAAATCACTTGGTATAAAATAATCACTATAAAATAAATATGGTTGATTGGATACTAGAAAATATCTAATTAAGGAGGGGTAGTTTGATGAAAAATAATAATTCTAGATTTTTCAGGAATTACATTTTCTAGTACTAATTCAAATTTAATATATTATTTATAGAATAGGTAATATGTAATCATCTGAAAATTTTTCTAACTTTATTATAAAGTAATTTTAGATTCTTTTACTAAAGATCATACTTATTTTTTTAATCTCTATGTGAATAAAAATTGTGAGTACATATTTATATATAATTTATAATATGATAATAACATAATAAATAATTTTAACTATAATATTTTTCATATATTTTTAACTCTAATAATATTGAAAAACCTATTTTTGAATGTGTTAGAATAGAAAATCTATTAATCCAATATTAAATTATACAATGAGTAAATTTTTACTATCATTGATGGTGATGTCACTATATAAAATATATGAAACATGTTTGGTTGTATGATTTCAAATAAATAAAATGGAGTAATATCTCGTGGTAGTAAATATTAATGTTTCATGTAAAAAATACTCTTAACGATGCCTTAATATATATGTTTTAAAATAATAAATTGTTTTTAAATCATTTCAATAAAGGATATACCATAGATATCATATAAATAAAATACATATACAAAGGTTAATATTAATTTACCAAAAAATACATTTTATGGCTATGAAAATTTCCATAGAGTACTTCCCTTACCATAGTTGGAGCAGAATACATTTACATTATGAAGGATTATTCCCCACTAATTTGGGTGATGAAAAAATTATAATATCAATGTAAAACAGTTAAGGTGGTCTGTTGATATTTCTTAATATAAAGATTGTGATTAATCTTATGAAAAACATGGTACACCATTCATTCATTAAACATATTGAGCTTCAATAACAAATTATTAATGAATAGAAAAGGCCATATTTTTTCAAATAAGGAACATTTTATTGAATGAACACGTGGGTTATATTTCTAAATAATTTATTTCTATCCTAGAATTCAAATAACATAGGTTTAATATCAATGTTTAAAAACCCACCACATCCTAAGGAGGATTAGAAAATCCTCTCTCCCATGTGAATTTACTTAAAAATATTATTTATTAAGGAATTTATATTTAAATAAGGTTTATTATTGAACATGTTTTCCATTTGGGTTTAATGTTAAAAAGAGAAAAGTGAATGAAACTCGTCAATTAAGGGGTAAAAAATTATTTTTCAAAGGGGAAGTATATTAGAAACCATCCATCAAGAAAAAAAGATGAAAGTGTGGATATAATCCATGGGTGATATCCATTTATTATGAATATTATGTTTCAATAGTTGGTATTTAAAAATAGGTTGTATATATTATGAAATCATAAGTAGATTAAGTAAAATGATGGAATTTTTTCAAGGTTTGTCACTAGGATTTTGAAAATATAATGTTATCTATTTTTGATATGATGTATTTAAAGTTCAATAAGTGGTATGTGATGGAGACTTTTACTCACTCATATTTTTAACATAAAAATTAATTTAAATAATATTATATTTTATTGAAATGATTTTCCTAGTTATTTTAGAGAATTGGGATTAAGATCTATAAGAGAAAAGATCATTATATTGAAGTTAATTTTCAATAAATAGAAATTTATCAAAATCCCCAAAACTATAGAATATTAGAACCCCTATAAGATTATATGGAACAATGTTGTAGTTGCATTTTTACCAGTATAGGTATGAGATATGGTGATGTATTTTAATAAATTTAATAAAAAATTTGTTGAGATTATAAAAAATTGATCGATTCAAGAATTTGATGATATAAAATTGAAAAAAAATTTGATGGAAATTCCAGTGTTTTTATGAGTTTTGAAATTCAGAAGCAATTTCAATTTTCGTTCTAGAGTTGCGGAGTTTCATAAATTCATATTTTGATTGAAATTAAAGGTGTTTTTTAAAATAAAGGAGATTTTTTTGGATATGGATTTAAAACCAGTGACTGAATTGGGTGCTTATATGAGAATTGAAGAAGGTTCGGGAGGTCTTTGGGAAATTTTTTAGTTTTTTACAGCACATCGCATAACATTGTGTGGAAGTCACATCGTGAATCCCAACAGTGTAAGGTGTCTTTTTGTGTTATTTGTCTCTCACTATATAAAGTTGAAGGAATAATATTGTTAGTTATTCTAAAAAATGAGTCACACCATCAGCCTAAAGGTTAATGCCTTGATGATTCTTTTTTGTAAGGTAGTCATGACATCATAGAGTTGTCACATAGTAAGAGACGTGAGGAATAGGAGGAAACATTATGAAGTCCAAGGGGTACTCAGGTTGTACCTATTCCTAAGGATGAATCTTTTTTTAAACCCCATGGTTAAATCATGATTATGTTATAGACCTATTTTGAAAAATATAGAAAAATCCCTAATAAGAATGTCTTGCATTTGGATTCTTAGTCCAACAACTCATGTATGGGTGGCTATTTCTGCTTATCCCCAATATCTTATTCCAATAATTACACCTTGATTTAGGGTGTTTTTGGAGTTTTTATTCATGAATATTCTAGTGTATTTCACTCATTCAATTCATTCCAATCAATTTATCAATCATTACCTCTCATTTTGGTGAGATTCAACTTGGGTTTCTGTGGTAATTACACTAGATAATGGTGGGATTAGTTGAGGATCATAGAGATTTTTTAGTGGATAATGGTTGTCCCATGATAATGAATTCATGTCACTGCATTCCATTTCCATGAAGGTGCATAAACTAGATAATGTTCTTAGGTTTTATTCCCAAAATGAATGAAATTTGATATTTAATCAGTATCTTGTTTTATGTATTTTTTAGGCATAGTTTTAGGATTGTTCAATGGAACTTCTATATATGTTTGGTCTCAATTTTAGACTGAAGAGATGAACCAATGAATTATTATACATTTATGAAAATTTAAATTAAATTTATAAAATTAATTAGAATTATTTATAATTAAATAAATTGGATGTTATATCTTGAAAAAGGACCCCGGGTGGATGGGAGATAATAAATGGTATTGGATAATATTAGGTAATATTGTTTAGGATTAATTATAAGACAATTTATTAGATTGAGGTAGGTTTCCCCTAAACATGATCGATGGAATATGTACTTTATTTATATGAAATATTTCCATTTGTCTCACCACTATTAGATATTGGAGGTTTAAAATTAAATAATTTTTTTGTCATATAAAATTAAAATAGATAAAATGTGGTGTTAAGATCTATTATAGACCCCTTGAAAATAGTTAATGAAATTATTGTTGATGGTCACAGGATTAATTAGAAAAAACTTCTATGTGAGATTTCTACCCTGTAATTTTATAAATCAAATTAAATGAATGAAATATTGTGGTCCTATGATATATTCCTTTAATGGAATATGACTGGAGGAATGTTATGGGTTAATAATCATTATGCGATGAGGCCATGATGATAAGTGTGATGTCTTATAGCCTTCAAGAAAGTTGAGATGAGAATGTGGAGGGTGTTCCCAACAAGTTGTTAGTAAATGAGTTTATATGTAATGGATAGGACTTAATATAGTTTGGTTGAGTGGATAAACCTATGATGCCTCAATAATTGGGATGATATTTTTTCAATATCCCCAATGTAGTTCTATTATGGATCTACTTATGTGGCATGTGAGGTTAAAGTATGTTTATATTGATGTTTAGGGATGATATTCCTTCTGTGTGATGAGCATCAGCTTAAATTTCGATATTATGATTAATTAACCCATGTATTGTGTTCATATTTTTTTGTTTCATATTTGACCATAGTGGGTTCCAAGTATTACATTTTCCCTGAAGTGGGGTAGTTTGGGGTGGTATATTTTATTGATTTTGGGTGTCACAATAAAACCGCAGACTCAATGGTGTGATTATATCATAAATATGGTAATTAGTTTATGTAACATAGTTAGAAGATATCCCAGGATATGTATAAGGGATTAATATGGGTGGACAACAACAAGATGATATCGTCCCTCGTTTATTTTTGAATTAAATGCATAAAATACATTAAAGGAACTAGTATTTACACATAATAACATATGGGTTCCTTTGATAATTCATATGATTTTGATAATGTACAAATATGGTATTCCTAGGTTATTATCTATGACAAAATGATTTTTACCTACTATTTTAGGGAATTCCTAGGTAAATTCATAGCATCAGGTTCTTGTACAAGCTACTACTATGGGATGCTTAGCATAGTTCCTAGGATTAAGCTTCATGGATGATAATTTATAGGATTCCTAGGATAATTAATATGATTCATATTTTATAACAGATAAATTTTAGTAATCATATTATAATTCCTAGTATATGAATTCATTATTGATTTCATATTGTGTTCAGATACATCTATCACAGATTGAAACAATTTTGATAAATCACAAGTGTCGCCTTATAAATTAAAGAACAATTGTGGTCATTTTATTTATGTGTCTAGATTTCTTACTTTATATTCTATTCAGATAATATATCAATAAATTTATTTACCATTGATATTAGGGACCCCATTGGTGTTCCACACTGATTTATACTCACACACTATTTGGATGGTCCTGGAATTTGGGTGCCATTGCAGACATCATTTATCATATGTTTAGGCTGGACAGAGGCCCAGTGTTATAGGATGGACCTAGAGTAACACAAATGGAGTCTATTGATTTATATGTGATGATTCTTGGTATTGTAGAATACCCTTCATGTACATTAATTTAATTATTAATTTATACATATGGTCAGTACGATGGTTGAGAGTTTGGATGTATAATTCTATACTTCCTCATTACATTTTTATATAAATATTTTTTAATGATTATATATAATTTTATTATTAATTATTAATATGGAGATCATTTACTTATTTATGGTGTGTAGTTTCACTCTGATATAAGTGTATATTCCCCCCATCTTAACACCTTAAAACCTCACTACATTTTAGTATCATTTGGAATATATGGAGAAACGTCATATGTCTTATAGCCCCCCAAATCCAGAGACCATATAATGGTCTATGTTGAAGGGGAATTAAAATTGAAATCAAAGTATTTTTTTCACTATCCTATATAGGATATCAACAATAGGGAATATGGAATTTTTAGACCTTGTGATGGACGTTATACTTGTGTGTTTTGAACACCATTTATTTTGGAGTTCTAGGGTTAAAAGTAATATCATATAGGTGTTGTGGGTTTTCACTCTTGCGATGGAGATATTTTTTTCAAATCCAATTTTTGTTTTTGAGGTTGTTATTATGTTTTTGTATCTTTAACCATTTTTAAGTGGCCTATGTACATGAATTATTTTTGGCATGTATGACTCGTATGACATATTTTTCCTTTTATGTAGGCTACATAACTGAAAATTGGGGGCCTTGTTCTTTAAGGTGTTAATAACAACATTGCTGTATTTTTTAAATAATGTTTTATTGGAATTCTAGTTAGGTGAACCAGAGTATATTTACACTGATGATATGACATATGGAACTTATATAGACATGATCATCAATGAAAAATATATGGTCCCTCTTTGTGAAATATTTTTATTTACCCATAGAGGGTTTGTACAAAAATTGTATACAATAGTGATTCACCCCATAAGGATACTTTTTATACTAGTTTGGAATATAAAATGGGGTTCAGTAACTTAAAGTGTTAATGAAATCCTTTTGGATATAAAAATGAATCAAATTATGGATCAATTTCTTAATACCTTTATATTTAATCATTTCTCATTTCATGGTATTTTACATGACTAGTCGTGGATCCCAAAAGGAAATATAGAAAAAATTTATGGATGTCTGAATTCTTTTTTCTGTAAACAGCCACCAAGGAAGTTTTTAGAACAAAGTATAGAATTTTTTGAAACTCAATAATTCACTAAACCAAATCATTCAAAAAAATAATCTTTTTTGAAAATCTATATTTCTTAAATAGAGGTTTTAATTCCATGATGGTTGATCTTATGTTAAGATAATAACAATTGGGAAATTTATATAGTGAAAACCTTTGTGCTTATAAATAAACCGTAAATTCTTCATTTGGAAGGGATCACATTCTGAGTTATAGTACTAAGTACCCAATTTGTGAAACTCTAAATGTAACACCACATGCTTGCATGTTATTCTTCTCTTAAAATAATACAATTGTGTGTGTTGTACGCAACTTCGAGTTCTAACACACCACAACCAATCAAACTAGCCGTTATGAATAATAATACCCACTTTTTAAAATTTTATAAATTTTACCTTTAAAAATGAAATTTATTTTTGGATTCAGAGTATCGAAATTAGTTTAGGGTGATGTTTTGGTATTTTTCTGAAAACATTCAGTTTTTGATGAATAGTAAAAAATACTAAATTTTAATTAAAAACAACTTTTTTAATCAAAATAATATATAGTTCTAAATTATAATATGCAATGGTTTTAAATTATAATTATATTATATTTTTACCATTTAATTTAATGGTGGTCATTGGATGTAATTTCACATTTAAACTAGACATAAGCAAGTGTCAATCTTTTGATAGTTTTTATTTCTTAAAAACGCGCTTTTTGTTTTAACAACGGGAATTAATTTTAAATTAATTTCTACCACTTCTATGTTTTGAATTTATAAAAATGGATTCCATATTTATAATCATGAGGTACAAATTATTTCAATAGGTAACTTTTATTTTGAGACATTTTGTATAATTACTTCGGTAAATATTTTATTTACCATGGTAAAAGGGTAAATCTGGTAAATAAGGGTAAAACATAATATTATAATAATATTACATTACCCTAAAACATGTCCTAACCCTATTTGATGATACATTTCCAGCCATGGTCATCCTTGGGTCGATTCTGGGACCCCATGGAGCCACTTGTAAGTGATAATGACACTTTATGTTAATTAAGGTAAAGGAAATACAAAAATGACATAAGCATATATCTTTTAGTAATACAATTTTTACATAGGGTTATATATGTTATCTCTTAGAGTATAAATACTCATTATAAAGCTATAACTATTTACTAAATAATGGTAATTTATTTATAATTTTTATACATAGAATAATTAAATTTATTTATGACAAAATGATGATGTATTATTTTTATTATTAAGTAAAGAATCAAATAAATGGTATTATAAATGTTAAAATAAATATAATTTAATGTTTTGATGCCATAAAATAATTTTCCAGGTTACTATTACATGTTATAATTGATTAAATTAATTTATTTAGAATTAATAAACTTGTTAGGACTTTATCAAAAATCAATTATAAAATAGTGTAAAAATTGACATAAAGGAGTTTTTAAAACATGTATTATATTATTAATTGATATAATATTCATAAAAATATAAGGATTGGCCAAATGACTTATATAATGATAGTTTTATAATTAATGAACCACTTAGGGTTCTATTGGATGTTTACAGTAATTTTATTAACTATATAATATAAAAATAAAAAGAGACAAGGTAAATGTCAAACTATTAAACTAAGAGTTAAATCTAAAATAAAAAGTTAATATACTGACATAAACCTGTCTAAAACCTATTGGTTGAGTGGTTTTCGACCCATCCCCACCTTAGTCTTTAAATAATTTATTTGGGATCCATTAGAAACCGAAAATTATTTTATTATAAAATAATATTTCTAGCTTTTCCTAAGATGCCCCTCACCCCTCTTATAAAAGGGCACTTCCCCTTCCCTCAAATTCACATATTCAAAGCCTTTTGTCTCAGAAAAAATCTACAAAAATACCCTCTAAAATGTACTCACTTCATCATAGATACCTTAATTTTGTCATAAATCCAACTTATGAAGCCCTTTTGATCAAATCAAAAGGATGAACCCGAAAAAGATGTAAATATTTCATCACCTCTTTCAAGTTTCTTTGTTCTTCCACTTCCTCTTTCATTGTTGATTTCATAATAAAATAATAACTCCAGTATCTTCATTATAATATTATGATATTATAAATATGGTACAACCATATTCATTATTCTATCCATCCTTTGAATGACATGTCACCATACGTGCATACGTACGGCTTACCGTCTCCACGTCGTGGTGTAATTGTTATTCAATACACTATTATTTTGATGGGTATAATAATGAAGTGTAATTGATTAAAATAATAAATATAATATGATAATGATTCTATATATATGATATAACATCCAATTATATATTATTTTAATATCAAAATAATGATATTGTCGCTCATGCGTACGTACGGATTACCATCTCCACGAACGTGATGAGATTCATTCCCCATCGTATCCATTCAAGAATAATTTTCATTATATGATTAAAAATAGTGTTTAAAGTATTAATATAATTCTTAATATGAATAATATACATCATATCGACAATAAACATTACTTATGTAACAAAGTATATAAAGTAAAACGCATCAGTTAACACCTGAAATGATGATAATACTAAGATATTATTAACAAAGAAATATTAAAAGATCATATATGATATCATATTAATTTATATGATTCTTGTATAATTTAATAACAATTTTTTAACCACTATACAAGAGGTTTGCCTACCCTCGGCCAAGGAAAAGTACACGATAAGGGTTAATTTCACAATCTCTTTATTATCCGAGGTTGTTTTTACGTAAGTATCTACTTAGACCTCTTTATCATCCACATCTATGTTCCCTAAAAAGGCATTTCAAAACATTATTAATATTTTATAGACTATGGGTTCAAGTCATTTATACCCTTGTTTTACTTTTTATAATATTTTTATAATGAAATCTTTCCGTCAAGGTCCTTTATAACCTTTTCGACAAAATTAAGGTAAGAATGTATTTTTTTAACTTATATGGCGGGTGCAGTTATTTTCTATTGTTATAACATCATTAAAGATTCCCTTGCAAGATTATAAGAGTATTTTCAAAATAAATGTTTTCTTAAATGATTTCAAAATAGAAAGAGATATTTCTCTAAAAGAAGGTTTTTATTTCATCTATGTCAACATCCTTTGAGAGATTTTAAGCTTATTTGAAGTTGATTTATTATGATACAAAACTTACATATTATATTGAAGGTTTTGTGAAATTTTTGACTGTGGATGTGTTATTTTTACACCCTTAATGATTTATGGATAAAGTATTGACATTTATTATGCTAGTTTTAATAAGAATGTTTATGTTATGTTTAAACCTTTTCATATGAGGATTGCATTGGGCTTAGTATGTGATGGGTGGAGCCCGCTATAGCTCCTCAATGCATCAGTAGGTGTCATGAGACAAACTAGTGTCTTGGAACAAGGTCTTGTCAAAATCTTATTTTTAGTGTTGGAACAAGGTCATGACTATGTGGTTATGAAAGTCTGGAATTATGCATTCCATCATTATGAAAGTGGATATTGATATTGCATGTGATTATTAGACTAGTAGAATATCTATGTGAATAAGTAGATGGAATTATTTGATTTTATCTTTTCCATATTATGATGAAGTTCAAGTTTAAAAGGCTTTTGTTTTAGTCATATACACTGCCTTAAATGATAATGCCTATTTATGAAATTTTTTGCTATATTTTTATCCTTACTGAGCATCTAAGCTCACCATTTTCTATGTTTTATTTTTCCCAGGAAGAAAAGAAGTATATTATGACTGACCTGTAGGGATAGTCTATGGGATCTCATTGCCTTCTATGGAAACAATGTTGTTGTAGTTTTCCATTTAATGACGTAATGTAAACCTTATGAATGTATCTAGTACTTCCAAGGCTACTAAACTAATCGGTCTTTTGAGACTTGATATTTTGTGATCATGCCAATTATACGTAATAATGCACTGACTCTAGGATTATGGGGTCAGGTTGTTACAGTTGATATCAGAGGAAGTTTAGTTTCAAACCTTGGAAACTAGATTTAGGTAAACTCTGATTAGAGCACATAGCCCTATGATAGACTTTGAGGATTAGTATAGAAGAACTTCCTATAATTTGGATATTGTAGATATTTTGTGAGTTTTCCAAGAAATAAATCCCTATATGGATATGAGTAGGTAGAGCCGGCTCTGGCACAGATGTACCTTGGGGTAAAACTCGAAAACATTGCTTTGAGCTAGACTTGAATGGGAACTGATGAACGACAACGGGCCTTGCTGCAATCTTGGTTATGACACTCCCTGGGGATATTCTTAGGATAATTCTCATTTTATTTACATACCGTTATGAAGGGTTTATGATTATATACTTCCTCAAATAAAACATTTTTATGATTATGGATTATATCCATAAACTGTTCAATTTATGTTAAGAATTTTACAAGTTTTGATTTATGTATTTCTATTCATAAACTAATCTAGTTTATTCCATTGTTTATAAATGGCGCCTCATGGAAGGAATGGAAACAGTATCAATGCACGCACTCAATGTAGGTATTTCTCTCCTACTCAAGATAATTATAGTGGAGATCGTGATGAAACTAGGGTTGTTCATCTAATAACTATAATGGGACAACTCACCCAGGTTATGAATAATAACTTTACCCGTATGGAGCACCCTGATCCGCAGAGTGGAGGATCAATGTTAGATCGGTTCATGAGGAAAAAACCACCAACATTCAATGGGAGTACAAATCCACTAGTAGCGGAGCAATGGATTAATTCTTTAGAGAAAATATTCCATGACTTGGGGAGTAGCGAAAGGGAGAAAGTTTTCAGGGAAGTTTACTACCTCACTAGAGATGTTGATCAATGGTGGTAATTGATTAAAAAAATAAAGGAAGATGATAAAGTATTAAATATGGAATGGAGGTATTTTAAAGAAATTTTCTTAGAAAAATACTTTCCTCATGACCATCGAGCGAATATGAAAAGTCAATTTCTGAGTGTGAGGGAAAATGAGGATGAGAATGTCGCAAAGTATGAAGGTAACATTACAAGGTTAGAGAGGCATGTTGTAGATTATATACGTAACCCAAGAAGTAAGATTGATCATTTCTTTTATGGGTTAAAACCATTTCTCCATCGAGAATTAGTCTCACAATCCTTCTCGTCGTATGAAGATATTGTCTCATGTGCTATGAAGACAGAAAAATATTTCTCTAAGTCTTACGATATTAAAGAAATGAAAGAGAAGAATAGATCTAATGAACACTCTGGAAATGGAAATAAGGGGAAGAAGGGAAAAATTGAATATCCATCCTGTAGTAAATGTCGGAAGAAACACCCTGGTACTTTCCTGAAGAGAATGGGGGTCTGTTACAAGTGTGGTGAAAAAGGCCACCAAACTCGTGATTGCAAGGGGAAGAATGAGGCTATCGATGTTGAATGCTACAATTGTAGAGAAAGGGAGAATTATTCAAATGAATGTACTAACCGTCAGGTGAACTTACCAAAGAAAAGGCCAAGGGATCAAGGCCAATCTTCTACTATCAATATTGCTGAGGTTGAAGCTCTCAAAGACGGGGTGGCAGGTAATTTAATGGTTTCCCCAAGTTTAGAAAATGCTTTATTTGATTCTGGATCATCGCATTGTTTCATATCTTCCCAGTTTTCTAAGAAAATTATATATTTCGAATTTGATTTAACAAGGGAGTCATCAGTCAAAACTCCTAAGAGAAGTATCATTGCAAAAATGTGTTTTCAATCAGTCCCCATTAGAGCATATAAATGTTCTTTATCTATTGATCTCATCATCATACCCATGAATGGATTTGATATCACTACTGGAAAATGGGTCTATACCCATGGTTTTACAAAAAACCGTGGGTATAGAGTACCCATATGCCCACGGTTTTTCAAAACCATGGGTATAGGTCACCTATACCCATGGTTTTTCTTAAAACTATGGGTATAGGTTTATTTTGAACACTTATACCCACGGTTTTGAAAACCCGTGGGTATATGTGTTTTTTATTCAAACCCTATACCCACGGTTTTGGCCAAACCGTGGGTATAGAGTATTTTCCAAAGATCTATACCGACGGTTCATCAAAACCGTGGTTATTGAGCCTTTTTTTTGAATACCTATACCCACGGTTCTCTAGAACCGTGGGTATAGCCTTCCCGCATTATGGCGCGGAAATAAAATTAGGAGGGACACGAAAAAAATTTGGCGGGAAGGAAAATATTAACGGTTTTGATTAATATATTTACGTAAATATAAATATATAATCACAAAAGTTCTGTAGCTCGGTCGGTAAAAGGTTATCCGCGTCTGCTGTAGGTCGCCAGTTCAAATCCCCCTCACTGCATTTTTTGAATTTAAATATCCATGTCAATTATATTTATATATATATGAAGATGTCTTTGTATAAAACAAATATAATTAATAGCTTGGTTGGTTGGTTGGTGGGGTGCGGCCGCAAGAATATTTGGGAGGTACGGGTTCGAAAGACACTGGATGTTTTTTTGGAATATTAGTACTGCATATTAATATAAATGGACAGATATATGAATATATAATAGATCGAAGGCGCAGCTCCGGTGGTCTATTGGTGCGGGCGTGGCCGCCAGCGCAGTGCGAGGCCTGGGTTTGAAACCCCCTGGCGGCATTTTTTGAAGAATAAATCCCCACGGTTCTGAAACTGTGGGGTCAATGCTATGCCAGCATATCCACGTACCTGCCACACTATGGCAGTCCTATCCCCACGGTTTCTTCAAACCGTGGGTATAGGTCGACCCCCCTATCCCGATGTCGTTCCAGCCCACGGTTCCCAGAACCGTGGGTATAGCCTATACCCACGGTTTTGGGGGCTATACCCACAGTTTTGAACCGTGGGTATAGGGTAGTTTTCCAGTAGTGTATAATCCTCAGTATGGATTGGATTTCATACCATGATGTGAAAATTTATTTTAAGAAGAAGGAGGCTATAATATTTGATGATGATAAGGAGTACCTTATCTTTAGAGCAGAAATGTCACCACCTAATTCTTATCTAGATCCACCCCAAGTAGCTCTACTAAATTCAATTATTGGGGAGGAATAGAATGGAATAACTGTGGGTGAGGAAAGAAATGTTCAAATGGAGTATGTACCTATTGTACAAGAATATGCTGATGTGTTTCCAGCCAACGAGCCCGTACCCGAGTGGTAAGGGATCCTGCTTGGCATCCAAGAGACCCAGGTTCAAAACCAGGTGGAGGAGAATTTATAGGTACTGTAGCAGCACTGTAGCAGAACTGTAGCTGGAACTATAGAAGGCATTGTTCGGTACTGTAGTAGCCGGACTATTCACCTAATTGGGGATTTCGGGCCACCGGTTTGGGCTTATGGGTCTCAGGGCCTTCAGGCCATCAATGTCCTTCAGGCCATAGGGCCTTTTGGCCATTTATGACCATAAAGTAGCCCAGTTCACATGGAGAAGACCCCATATGAGGATCAGAGCACTAGTAGTAGTCACCAGAAGCAGAGCTAACCGGATTGGAAGAATGAGAGGGTATGACAACCACCATCGGGACCAGGCACTGTGTAGATTTGTATAGGGAAATGCTAGCTGATCAGAAATGCAGGTGGGGAGCTAAAGGAAATCAATGATGCAGAAGATGGGGAGGGTCAGTTCTAGTCGGTTGGGCCTACGGGTCATGTATTGGGCAGGGTATGCCTCTAGGCCTTCGGGTCATGTATTACGAGTCATGTCGGGCCTTGTGCCTTGGGCCTACGGGTCATGTACGGATTCCCCATCAACCCTTAAAAGGGGTATTATCTATAATAAGATAAAAAATAAGGCCTTCGGTCCATTCAGTCATGTTGATGTGTTTCTAGAAGATTTACCTGGACATCCTCCAGAATGTGAAATTGAGTTTTCCATTGATTTAATTCCTGGTTCAAGGCCCATATTGAAGAACCCTTATAGAATGGCCACTGTAGAATTAGTGGAACTAAAGAAACAACTAGAGGAATTGAGTAATAAGGGATTTATTCACCCTAGTGTTTCTCCATGGGGATCCCCTATCATTGTTTTAAGAAGAAAGATGGATCTATGAGGTTGTGCATTGACTACAGGGAAATAAATTCTATAATAATAAAGAACAAGTATCCCCTACCTCGCATTAATGATTTATTTGACCAACTACATGGAGCTCAATACTTTTCAAAGTTTGAAATTTTATCTGGATATCATCAGTTGTGTGTGAATAAAGAATACATTCTGAAAACAACATTTCCAACTAGGTATGGGCATTACGAGTTTACAGTAATGCCTTTCGGATTGACTAATGCACCCTCTGTCTTAATGGATCTAATGAATGGAGTTTTAAAGGAATATCATGATGAATTTGTAGTGGTATTTATTGATAATATCTTGGTATAATCCAAAATCTATGAAGATCATGAAAATCACTTACACATTATCCTGAAGATTCATAGAAGACGTGAATTATATGGGAAGTTTAGCAAATGTGAATTCTAGCTTCACGAGATTTCTTTTCTTGGCTATATTGTCTCTAAGTATCAAATCTCTTTTGATCCTTGTAAGACCAAGGCAATACAAGAATGGCCAGCACCAAGAAGTATGACTGAGGTACGTAATTTTATTGGTTTAGCATGTTATTATCGACGTTCCGTCCAAAATTTTTCCCAGATGGATAACCCCTTAACAATGCTCACATGAAAAGGGGTTAAATTATTTTTGGAAAAAAGAGTATGAAGAATGTTTTGAAGAATTGAAGAGAATATTAGTCAATACTCTTATATTGACTCTTCCCTCTAGTAATTACAAGTTTGTTATTTATAGTGATTTTTCAAAGAAAGGACATGGTTGTGTCCGTATACAGAATGATAGGGTTAGTTCCTATGCATCACGAAAGCTAAAAATTTATGAGAAAAACTATATTACTCATGATATTGAGTTAGGAATTGTAATCATTACTTTGAAGATATGGGGACACAATAAATATGGTGAAAAATGTGAGATTTATACTAATCACAAGAGTTTTAAGTATATGTTCTCACAAAAAGAACACAACATGAGGAAAAGGAGATGGATTTAACTACTAAAGGATTATGATTGCACTATACATGGCCACCTAGGGATGGAAAATATGGTGGAATATGCTTTGAGTAGAAAGGATCATGGAGTTTTGTACAAGATGATAATTGAGAAGGATCCTATATACATGGATATAGTAAAGAAGCATATGGGAATAACCATGGAAGGTGAAACATCTATACTTTTTCAAATGGTTGCCAAACCATCTTTACTAGAAAGGATAAAGAGTTCATAGACCGATGATGAAGAGTTTCTAAAGAAGATTAAAGCTGTGAATGATGGGAGATTGAGTGACTTTGAGTATGAAAAAGGAATTTTGAAATTTGGGAAGAGACTTTCTGTTCCCAATATACCTGATCTAAAAAGGTAATTGTTGGATGATGCTCATAGTTCCAATTTATCAATACACCATGGTAGCACTAAGATGTATAGATATCTGAAAGAAAATTTTTGGTGGGACAACATGAAGAGGGAGATTGCTGATTTTGTGTCAAGATGTATGGTTTGTCAATAGGTGGAAGCTGGAGGCAACAGCCTGGAGGAGTCATGCAGCCTCTTCCCATACCTGAGTGGAAATGGGATGATATCACGATGGACTTTTTCATGGGGCTACCAAAGACTCTAAGAAGGAACGAAAAAATATGGGTCATTATTGATCGTCTTACCAAGTCAGCACATTTTCTTACTATAAGAGAAGATTTACCACTTGAACATTTAGCAAGACTATATATTAATGAAGTTGTAAGACTTTATGGAGTACCACTATCGATTGTTTCTGATTGTTATCCATGTTTTACATCAAGGTTCTAGAAATGTCTTTAGAAATACCTGGACACTGAACTTCGTTTGAGCACTGCCTACCACCCTCAAACTGATGGACAATAAGAACGGACTATTAAAACCTTAGAAGACATGTTGAGATCATGCTCACATGACTTTCAAGGTATGTGTAATCAATATTTACCTCTGGTAGAATTTTCGTATAACAGTAGCTTCCATTCAAGTATTCAGATGGCACCATATGAAGCGTTACATGGAAAGACATGCTGCACACCAACTTTTTGGGTTGATGTTGGTGAAAGAAAACTCGTAGGCCCCAAACTTGTGGAGGAAATTATGGAAAAGGTTATGGTAATCCAAAACCACATCAAAGCATCTCAAAGTAGGCATAAGAACTATACCGATAACCGAAGGAAGGATTTGTAATTTCAGGTAGGAGATCATGTTTTCTTGAAGGTATCTCCATGGAAGGGTGTTATACATTTCGGTAAGAAGGGTAAATTAAGTCCTAGGTAGATCAAACCTTTCAAAATTCTAGAATGAATTGGGGTTGTAGCTTACCATTTGGCAATGCCGCCAAGTCTCTCTAAAGTTCACAATGTATTCCACATATCACTATTGAGAAAATACATGCCTGACCCAACGCATATACTCACCTATGAGAAATTATAACTAGAACCTGATTTGTCTTATTGTGAAGAGTCTGTCAAGATTCTTGATACAAGAGAACAAGTGCTAAGAAACCATACGACTCGTCTGGTAAAAGTTCTATGGATAAACCATAAGATTGAAGAGGCAACGTGGGAACTCGAGAAACTTATCATGAAGAACCACGTGAGTCTTTTTATGTAGTAATATTCTAGAAATTTTGAGGGCTAAATTATTTGAAAGATGGTAAAATGTAACTCCCCAAGTATCCATGGTACACTTCTCTTTAAATAATACAATAGTGTTTGTTGTACGCAACTTCGAGTTCTAACACACCACAACCAATCAAACTAGCCGTTATGAATAGTAATACCTTTTTTTAAAATTTAATAAATTTTATCTTTCAAAATAGACTTTATTTTTGGATTCGGAGTTCCGAAATTATCTTAGGGTAAATTTTTGGAATTTTTCTGAAAACATTCAGTTTTTGATGAATAGTGAAAAATACTAAATTTAAATTAAAAACTTTTTTAATCAAAATAATTTATAGTTATAAATTATAATATTGAGTGGTTTTAAAGTATAATTAGATTATATTTTTACCATTTAATCCAATTTTGGTCATTGGACATAATTTCACATTTAAACTGGACATAAGAAAGTGTCAATCTTTTGATAGTTATTATTTCTTAAAAACACGCTTTTTGTTTTAACAACGAGAATTAATTTTAAATAATTTTATGCCACTTATGTGTTATGAATTTAGAAAAATAGATTCCATATTTAGAATCAGGATTTTCAAATTGTGTAAATAGGTAACTTTTATTTTTAGACATTTTGAATAATTACTTCGGTAAATATTTTACCTACCATGGTTAAAGGGTAAACTGGTAAATAAGGGTAAACAATAATATTATAATAATATTAAATTACCCTAAAACGTGTCCTAACCCTATTGGATGACACCAATCTAACCATGGTCATCCTTGGGTCAATTTTGGGACCCCATGGAGCCACTTGTAAGTGATAATGACACTTTATATTAATTAAGTTAAAGTAAATACAAAATTGACATAAGAATATATCTTTTAGTAAAAAAAAATTTACATATGGTTATATATGCTATCTCTTAGACTATAAATATTAATTATAAAGATAAAAATGTTTCCTAAATAATGGTATTTTATTTATATTTTTTAGACATTGAATAATTAAATTTATTTATGACACAATGATGATGCAATATTTTCCTTGTTAATGAAAGAATCAAATAAATGTTATTACAAATGTTAAAATCAATATAATTAGAACGTTTTGATGCTATACACGAATTTTCAAGATTAATATGACATTTTATAATTTGTTTAATGAATTTGTTTCTAATTAATAATGTTGTTAGGACTTTAATAAAAATCAATTATTAAATAGTGTCAAAATTGACATAAAGGAATTTTTAAAACAAATATTATATTATTAATTGATATAATATTCCTAAAAATATAAGGTTCAGCCAAATGACTTATATGATAATATTTTTATTATTAATGAACCAATTTAGGTTCTCTTGGAAGTTTATAGTATGTTTATTAACCATATAATATAAAAATATAAAGAGACATGGTAAATTTCATACTATTTAATTAAGAGTTAAATCTAAAAGATAATGTTAATATAGTGACCTAAACCTATCTAAAAACTATTGTTTGAGAGTTTTTAGAACCATACCCACCTTATCCTTTATATAATCTATTTTTTAGCCATTAGAAACCGAAAATTATTTTATTATAAAATAATATTTCTAGCTTTTCCTAAGGTGCCCCTCACCCCTCTTATAAAAGGGAACCCCCTCCCTCAAATTCAAACCTTCAAAGCATTTTGGCTCAGAAAAATCCTGCCAAAATACCCTATAAACTGTCCTACCTTCATCCTATAGGCCTTCCTTTAGTCATAAAGCCAACCTAAAAAGCCCTTTTGATCAAATCAAAAGGAATAACCCGAAGAAGATGTAAATATTTCATCACCTCTTCCAAGTTCCTTTCTTCTTCCACTTCCTATTTATTTATTGTTTCAATTATAAAATAATAACTCCAGTATATTCTATATATTGTGATGATATTAAAAATATGGTACAACCAAATTCAGTATTCTATCCATCCATTGAATGACATGTCACCATACGTGCGTACACACGGCTTACTGTCTCCACGTCGTGGTGTAATTGTTATTCAATACATTATTATTTGGATGGGTATAATAATAATGTTTAATTGATGTAAATAATAAATATAACATGATAATGATTTTTTATTTATTATATACAGTCCAATTATATATTATTTTAATATCAAAAGAATGATATTGTCGCTCGTGCGTACGTACGGATTACCATCTCCACAAACGCGATGAGATTCATTCCCCATCGTATCCATTCAAGACTAATTTTCATTAAATGATTAAAAATAAAGTTTAAAGAATTAATATCATTCTCAATATCCACAACAAACATTAATTACGTAACAAATCATATAAAATAAAACGAATCATTTAACAACTGAAACGACGATAATAATAAGATATTATTAACAAAGAAATATTAAAAGATCATATATGATATCATATTAATGTATGTGATTATTGTATAATATAATAACAATTATTTCATCATTATACATGAGTTTAAACTACCCTAGAACAATGAAAAGTACAAGGTAAGGGTTAATTTCACAATCTCTTTATTATCCGCGGTTGTTTTTACATAAGTATCTACTGTGACCTCTTTATCATCCACATCAATGTTTCTTAAAAATGTATTTCAAAAAATTCTTAATATTTTATAGACAATGGTTTAAAGTCATTTATACCCTTGTTTGGATTTTTATAAGATTTTTATAAATGAATCTTTCTGTCAAGGTCCTTTTTAACCTTTTCGACAAAATTAAGGTGAAAATGTATTTTTTTAACTTATACGGCGGGTGAAACTATTTTCCACCGTTATAACATCGTCAAAGATTCCCTTACAAGATTTTAAGAATATTTTCGAAATAAATGTTTTATTAAATGATTTCAAAATAAAAATTTATATTTCTCTAAAAAAAGGTTTGTATTTCATCTTTGTCAACATCCTTTGATGGATTTTAAGCTTATTTGATGTTGATTTTTTATGATAAAAAACTTCCATATTATATTGAAGACTTTGTGATATGTTTGACTGTGGATATGTTATTTTTACACCATTTATGGTTTATGGATAAAGTATTTCCATTTCTTATTCCAGTTTTAATACGAATGTTTATGTTATGTTTAAACCTTTTCATATGAGGATTGCATTGGACTTAGTATGTGATAGGTGGAGCCCATTATAGCTCCTCGATGCATCGGTAGGTCTCATGAGGCAAACTAGTGTCTTAACACAAGGCCTTGACAAACTCGTATTTGTAGTCTTGGCACAAGGCCTTGACTATGTGGTTATGAAAGTATGGCATTATGTATTCCATCATTATGAAAGTGGTTATTGATATTCCATGTGATTATTCGACTAGTATAATATCCATGTGAATAAGTAGATTTAATTATTTGATTTTATCTTTGCCATACTATGATGAAGTTCATGTTTAAAAGTCTTTTGTTTTAGTCTTATACACTGCCTTAAATGTTTATGCTTATTTATGAAAGTTTTCGCTATATTGTTATCCTTACTGAGAATCTGAGCTCACCCATTTCTATGTTTTATTTTTCCCAGGATACAATGAAGTATATTATGACTGACCTAGAGGGATAGTCTATGGGATCTCAGTGTTTTCTATGGAAACAATGTTGTTCTAGTTTTCCATTTTATGATGTAATGTAAACCTTATGAATTTATCTAGTACTTACAAGGCTACTAAACTAATCGGTCTTTTGAGACTTGATCTTTTGTGATCATTCCAATGATATATAACAATGCACCGACTCTAGGTTTCTAGAGTCGGGACATTACACTAAATATATTTTTGAATTCACAAAATTCACTTTCCCCATGTAATAATATTTCAATAATTCCCTCACAAAGACCATTCCATGTATGGATAAGTGTTTGAGGATGTTGTTCAAAACTTCCATCGAAGAAGAACATTGTTTTTATAAGATGTCCATGCCTTGAAAATATTTGATTTCTGCAAAAAAACATGGTTTCATGAAATATAGATTTCTATATTTATTTAGATCTATCCATTATCTGAAAAAAAAATCGTATAATGTTGTGCACCTTTGTGAACCCCAAATATTTTATAAATCCCTCTACATGGGCCTCCTACGTTTTCACCCGCAATTCCATTCCTGGGGATTTTCCCCCACACCCAAACTCAATATCAATGACTATATATGGTCTTCAGCTTGTAAAAAATTCCCTTCACTACCATCACCGACACCCATGAAAATGGACGGTCACACCCTAACATTGTCTTCCTACTTATTGAAATTTTTTGTGGAAATATATACAACCCCACACCCCCTCCCAGATATTACCATGAGTAGATATACTCCTATAGGCTCCCATAAATTCCTTTAGTCAAGTTATTCTTCTTGTATTTCAATTTGAACATGATTAAAGGAACAAATTTTGGTTTCCTTGAATATATTGATTCAAAATAATCTTTTAGACATTCTTCAATACCCACCACTATACTCATATTCCAAGTAGAACTAGAAAGGTCCACTTCAGCGTAAGTCCCACACCATCCATACAAAATCTGCATTCATACCATCAATTCTCCATAGTATAAACTATGAATCCTAGTAATCTAAGCCACATTCTTACCATTTATTCTCCAAAGAAACACTAAGGCATCCTGTCTTTGTTCTCCCTATTCATACCTTCAATATCCCATAGAAGCACCCTAAAAATTAATTCATTTATTTTCAAATGTTACATTATGGTTGAGCGGTAACCATCGATCCATGTGGGATCCCAAAAAATGATACCCAATTCAAATTTCAAAAAAAATATCACGTTGTGAAAAAAGAGAACCCAAGAAAATCCTATCCAAGATACACTGTGTCAGCCAAATCATATCTCCATTCATCATTTCAGGAGTTAGTAATGTAATCGGCGTCGTCCAATCAACACTGCCTTCATCTCTGGCCAAAATTCTCCCACAATAGATCATTGTAGTTCATCATAGAACATTCACAAATGAAAAGAATTGAAAAATCCAAAACAAGATGATACCACGTACCATAAGAAAATCATCTCCCACCATTGTCATCACTCAAAATGAAAAAAATGAACCAAAATCCTCACCCTCATAAAAAAACACTTTTAACCATCGAAAAACACCACAGACATCGCTAATGTACTTTTAACACTGTTGTCGCCTCCATCCAAACACCCCACACGATAGATATATAATGGTCGTTCAAGAACATTAGATGCATCAACACAAAAAGAAAAAAACCAGGAGCAGAACCATCCTCAAAAAAGCACCCAAACCTTTCATCGTAGATAGATATCTAAAAATAAAACCAGATCAAAGAGTAAAATCCATCGTGAGGTAGAGGAAAAAGCACCAGAGCAGTAGGAAGAACATCATAGAGGCAATTGGTGCAACTGAGAAATGGATCACAGAGGTCACTAGATTAGCTATTAAGAACATCATAGCGGAAACTAGAGCAATATATACAGACATAATAGTGGGTTATGGTTCATTATAAAGGTGTTCCATAGATCCAAGAACCCCTACCATCACTTTATTTGGAACACCTAATACAACCTCCAATCAAATCTAATTAAAAGTTTCCATTTCCAATATCAAAACCATCACTGCCACTGATTGAAGCCGAAGGAAGACATCATCTTAATCAAAAATGTTGGAAGAACCCTTGCCTCAAATAAAATCAACTATTTCATTGCTGGAGAGAAGAGTCGCGATAGAATCCATTGACTAACCAACCCCCCCATTGAATCACCTAGTAATACTAGGGGTGTAAGGACAATTTGTGCCATCGCTGCTCCACAACATCACCCGGGGAAGCCGAACTGCACATTCCCCATTAATAGCATCATTACTCCATAGAATCACCCAGTAAACCTAGCTACATAAGTCCCATTCATTCCATAACTGATCTAAAGTATCACTTGAGTATAAAATCTAGAAAATCCCTATTCATACCATCTTTTCTTCTCATCATCGTCCAATCAATCCATATGAATATTCTCCATATCATCCCTTGTTGTCACTCCATTTGTGTTGTCTGTGTCCATAATTCATGAAATTAAACTACATGTACCATTCCTATAATAAAACCATAATCTATACCCTAAATAAATGTGGGTTTTGATCTATATCTCTTGATCGGGAATGTTGGATCCCTCTCTGAGGCCCAATCTCAACATACCTAGGATACCTTCTTGAGGATCAATCTTGAAACCCCAACACCTCCATAAAAATTTTCATTTCTTCCCCCAAGAATAAGTTCACTCCAAAGTGTGATCATATCTCTCTAAGACACACTCAACCTCACCAACAAATCCCCATCTGACATTATATTATGAAAAATCTATCCCCATATGAAACTAAACCTATGGTCACATCCCCACAAGAATATAAACTTGTTACCATGTCTTCATATGTCTCTAAACCTATGACCCTACTGAATATATCATAATATATAACTCAAATTATAAACATTGGATTTCAATTGAATAAATCCTTGGATTCCTTAGAGGCCAAACGCAAACTACCTTGTGTCCAACATGGGATTCCTTGGGTTCTAAACATATGATTCCTCACCCACGAGATTCCCTCTACTTAAAAAGAGGATGAATTTATGGGTTCCCAACACACTAAACTTCCATATATTTCTAGATGAGTCTAATTAACAATCAAATATGACCATAGATAGCTTCCATATCATGATAGACGGTCTGTTATTTACAAACATCCACCCAAAGTGGGCTCTAGGAATGAGAATTAGGAACATGAATTAAATTTATAAGGAAGACTCAGACTAGGAAATGATATCTCAAGATCAATCCATGTAGGGAGGATATAAAATCCCATCATCCCATTTTTATCAAGTATTAGACATAATCAACCATGGTGGTGAAGGACAAACACCTATGTAAAGGGGGAATATGGGGCCACCAACCTACCACCCTTATAAAGGTGTAACCTGTCCATGGAATAAAATGACAACAAGAAAAGAAAGTAAGGTATAGTGAATCATCATCTTGATGTGTTCCCTCATGGAAGGCATCAAAAAAGAAATA
The DNA here is from genome assembly GCA_963277665.1 of Viscum album. Classification (NCBI taxonomy): domain Eukaryota; kingdom Viridiplantae; phylum Streptophyta; class Magnoliopsida; order Santalales; family Viscaceae; genus Viscum; species Viscum album. Next base: position 14,181,650 of record OY728150.1, read on the forward strand.
TATATGTGGTTTTTACATATAGCTTCATGATGGAATTATACTTAAAGATATCATATGAATGTGATTATAATGATGCGAATCATTTAAAAAATATGGTTTAATGAGTACATGGATGAGATTAGGGTCCTTGAGGGGGTAGTTTGGTATGTGGATGACCAATGCAGATTAGTTCTACGATATGGAATGATTTCATGGAATGTGAGGCCTAATATTCATAGTGGTGTTCCTAGGGTAGGTGTATTAACACAAGAATGGCCATATGATTTTTTTGGATAGTACCATATATATTTCATGTGAGTTGTGGCCTATGTGATATGAGTTTTATAGGCTATGTGGAAGTGCCTAATACCTTGGGATCTGACCTAGGATATTGGTGAGTCAAGTGTTATGTTTGAGAATCAAGTTGTTTTCATTATATTTTGTGGTTATAAGGGATATGCAAGGGGGAAATGAGTAAGGGTTAGACCACATTTATGTGTACCATTAGATACTTAGATCATACTGATATTTGTATGATTATGTGAATATTTCATGGAAAGAGCTGTCACTATATCATATAGACATGTAAATTCCTTAAGATTTCATGATGCAGAGAAATTGAGTTGATTAGGTATCGTGATTGAATTTTTCGGGAAATATTAGTAGGATGTATGGTCCATTAGATTCTAGATGAAATTGTGGTGGTGTACTTAGAGAGTGGGTAAAACAAATTTATTTCAGGAATGATACTAGAGTGGTGGGTGATCATGTGGCGGGCCTTAGCCTGAGTGAGATCCATATTCCCATTAGAAAGTAAGAACTATGGTGATTTTGATTAGATCATATTGACATGAAGATAAATTTTTAGCAATTAGGTGTGTGAGGATAGATTTGAGGAGGTGTGAATCATGGGTGAATGAGTCAGCTTTTTTTATCAGGTGGAATGATTGAATACTCCCATTAGGTTTGAGTTTTGGAATTGGGAATAGTCATATGCAAGATAAGGACCAATGGTTTTGATGACATGCTTATGGGTTGTTTGCCTAGGGGTTTGATGGAAATTAAAGAGGTATCCTTTGGTGATAATGAGGAAAATATGAAGATTTAAACTTCATTTGGGAAGGTAATGGGTGTGATGTAACCAATCATTGAATGATATGAGTGGAATTTTGATTCTGGCGTATAGGTGAATATCAGATTTAAGGGATGAACATGATATTGGGAAGATTACATCTATTAGGACTGTGATAAAGATGTAATTGATGTGATCTATCAGTCTGATGGGTTAGATGTGTGCTAATACTCCTAAGTAGAGGGAAATCGAAAACATAGTTGTTAGAGGAACCGTTAATGGAATAAAATTGTATTTTTGTTTTAGATTTTGATGTTAGTATTTGGATGATCTTGTAATGCCTTCGATGATATACAAATTGTTATTAGGAGAAATGTATCTTGTCGGTGAGATAAACTACATGTATTTAGGAGTAGTCGACCAGAGGAGGACCGATCAACATTTTTTTGGGGAGTCATGTGTGGAAGGATGGAATCTACATTAAGAATATTGTTAGTCCACATAAGATATGTTTTTAGTACATGATTCACTATACCAATGTGCGCATCTAGAGGATGTCTAAACTACCGATAAATCATTTTGCGACTGTTTTGAATAACCATCGATGAATCGTGTGTCAGCAATAATTTCATGATGGTTTCTCAAAACCGCTAAAAAATTATTTAGCCTTGGTTTTTTTAATCGAGAGAATGATTTAGCTACAGTTTAAACCACCATAAAATCATTTGCAGGTAGTTTTCTACCTTTATTAATTGTTTTTAATTTTTTTAGATTTTTTGATTTTCGTAATTTGCATCTTTATTATTATTATTATTTATTTTTTAATTTAATAATTTTTTTATATTTTAAATTTTTTATTTTATTATATCTTTCATATTTCTTACCATCCACAAGAATGCATATTCCATATACACCATGCATAAATTCTACATTAGGTGAGATTTGAACCTCTTACCGCTTTTTTATTCTACAATGACTTTACTACTCTAGCAGACTCTTCATGTCATGAGTAAATAGAATTTAATATTCTTATATATATATATATATATATATATATATATTAATCAAAAAAACAAATAATACATCACAAGTAGATATGAACTTAATAATAAATAATTAACAATAAAATTTAACTAATTAATAATTAATAATTTATAATTTATAATTTATAATTTATAATTGAAAAAGAATAATTCATAGTTCATAATTCCTAATTTATAATTCATAATTCATAATTCATAATTCATAATTCATTATTAATCATTAATCATTAGTAATTAATTAATAAAATATAAATGAATAATAAATTAATAATTAATAAATAATACTTTAATAATAAATTAATAATAAAATAAAAATAATAAAAAACAAATTCATAATTAATGTATAAAAAATTAATAAATAAATATTAAATAAATTAGTAAGTAATATATAATAAAATAATAATAATAAATAAATAGATAATAAATTAAACATTAATAATAAATTAATAATAAAATAATAAAAATTCAAAAAAATGTAATAATAAATGTATAAACAATAACTAAACAATAACAAAAAATTAAATAATAATGAAATAATAATGAAATAAATAATATATAAATAACAAAATATTAATGAAAAATAAATATATAATATATAATAAATAATAACTAATAAATAAATAATAAATAATAAATAATAAATGGATATAAATATTTATTAATATATATACATATAACTAAATTTACATAAATATATATAAACAAGCATTTATGTTACATAAATATATATGAACACAGAGATATATATTTTATAAAAATAAAAATATATAAACAAACACAAGTAAATATGATTTTCTCTATATATATTTAAACATACATGATATAATAATATATTAATATAAATTTGTATAAATATTTAAAAATATATATAAATATAAAAAAATATATTCATAAATACATATAAACAGATATATGTAACTAATAATAAATCACCAAAAGAGGGGAAACCACAATAATTACAATACCATCAAATCAATATGAATGTAAATCAATGTAACAAAATAATAAATGACGTACAAAGCATATGAAGACACTCTTAAAGGAAGATGAAATAACATTAAATGTATGTGATATATATATACTTAAATTTATTTAAATATATTTTATATTAATATTTATTTACATATATTAGAATAGGAATATTAATATATATATGTTTATCAATACACACACATATGTATATATTAATATTATTTATATATATATTCAAAAGTTTTTCAAAAAATTAATTTATGTATGATATTTACAGATTCTAATATATTTATATGAAAATAAATATATATATGATGTATACACATACTTTTATTGATACACACAAACACTTACCCACATATTTACGAACATAGGTACACATTTATATTTCTCTAATATGCACTCGAATATTTACATATATATTTATTTGTTAACATAAATTGGAATATACACATAAATATATAATTGTTTTTGACACACACATGCACATGTTTATATATAAATATATTTACATGTTTATATATATATATAAATATTAATGAATTTTTATAAGTTAAATAAAATCAACAACTATTTATCTTAAATGAAATTAATAATAAATATTTACTTATATATGGTTTATATATCTAAAAATAGAATTGTATCAGAAATATAGGGCATAGCCATTTTTCTTAATATAGAAAAAGAAAAGGCAATAGAGAAATTGATGGGTTCATACAAGAACACATGCCCTCATACCCAAGAAAATAAAAGGATAGAAAAATGCAGATGCCAAAGTCACATTGATAGGAAGCCTCGTCGCCATCCCAATCAGAACCATAATCAAGAGGTTAATGAGACCTGGTAACCATGGTTGGCTCCAGGTATGAGTAATCTATCCTCAACAATGCTTTCCTTGTCAGAACAGGTTGAAAACCTTCAACATCAACTACAACATTTTTCTCATTGGACAAGACATGAATGTTTTTTTTTTGGATTCATCTTCTACGTCATCCCACCTTCCTTAAATGCCCTGAATTTCCTTTAATTTTTGAATTTCTATTTGGGTCCTTCAAATCATCCCACCATCACTCGGAGTTTGTTGACCCTCAAGCACATGGCTCAATCTTTGATACACTTTTTCCACAATAAATTCGGTTGTCATTTCACCCTCACCCCGGGTGGCATTCTTAGGAATCAAAGTCAAGGCCAAACCAATCCCAGGAAAATACAAGGTATTCATACAATCCTCTATTTGATGCACCAAAAAACTCTTCTCTGTATCCTTATCCACAAGAGGCTATTGTGAAATTTCTGGAGAAGTATCTTCCACCTCTTGTGAAGCATTATCACCCATAGGCTTCTATATTGATTGCTTCCTCACCTTCTTACTACAAGAAGTCACGTGATTACCTTATAATGAAAAAATATCACATAAAACATTTATACAACTCATCTCTTTGAACTGTACGATAACATCATAGTCAAGAAAAAAAGTTAGGAAGTCTCTTATACTCTAGCTTCAGAGAGATATCGTCATCTAAGGCAGACATGACTATATTATGAATTTGTCAAGTACATAGATCAACTTCCACCAGAACCCTATAATAGTGGCCAAATTTCGCAACCTTGGTGGTCCTCTAAATTTTAATTTGAATACCCACCATATAGGTAATGTCAAAAAGAGTTTTAGAATGTCGTAATATATTTTTAAGGCCAAAAATTTCAATCCAGGCATGAAATATGGTATTTTTTATGGTGAAAGGGATAAAACATAAATCCCATTCTTAAAGGACAATCATATCTGGATTCAGTACATTTGTCCTGAACCACCAAGCTCTCTACTTGAGATCCTCTCATCAAAAAATAATGTTGGAAAATCTACGTCCCATAGTTATGCATATCCAATCAGAAAACCCACATATAGAGTTTAGTTTCCGAACCAAATCATCAATCCTCCAATTGTTTCCTCCACCAAGAAGAAAAAGTCTTGAAATAAATGAATGCACACAGATCATCAATCTATCAAGGATATAATCTCTATTAGCAAAAAATGGGTAGTGTAACCCTTTTTGATAATTCTCTCCAAAATACAATAATGCGTGACTATGAAATTCTTTATGTAAGAATCCCCTCCAAATCATGAAAGATACCTACTATGTTTCCATGAATCTGTCCATTTACCAGATGGTCTCACCTCACCCTTGTCCGAACGTTTATTTTCAAGGAACCTCTCCACTATAGGACAATACAAATTATCAATTGGGAAACCCAAATCTAATTTTATATTCACATATGAGTGAAAAGGGTGATTTTCACTCACTCTCTCCATTTTAAGTCGATAAAAACCATCAATAAAGAAATCCAAATTCACATTACCTTGCCAATATGACTCCTTCCAATCAGATTCTACCGCTGCAGAACCCTCCAACATAGTATCCGGTAAGATGTTGGAAGTGTACTCCATCGAGATGTGCATGCAATCTAAATCAATGTTGACTTGCATAGTAATTTTGGACTAAACAACCATCATGGTGATCTGTCACCTATCTGTTAACGTGGAACCCCCCAAAAAATGTCGTACATCACCCATTACCACTGGAGTCAGATCTAGTACAGATCCACTATTCTCCATTATAGTGGTTAGAAATGGAATAGATCTATAGTACCATGGTATAGTGGCGTGATCCACCCATGGCGCCTTAGGTATCTCAACACCAGCGAGCAGGGTGAAGCCAAGAAAATGAGGATGAGCCATCATTGATGAATCCAATATCTATAGAACACTAGGACATCCATGAGAGGAGGAGATCCAGACCTGCACTATCTTCCAATAGAATTTTATGTAAATATATAATTATAAATTTTAGTTATTATTTGTAACCATAAGAATATGTACATATATTAATTTAATTATAAATAAAATAACATTATTAAAATGATAAAACTTCTAAACCATAATATCAATATAAATGTAGACCATGGGAATATGTAACGTCCCCAACCCATGATCCACTGAACTGGTTCCAAAAATAGAGTCTTCACATAACCTCAAGCGCACCTCACCATTCACCAGAGGCTACCCACTAGGGGTGAGGGTCTAATAAGACACATGGGGAGAAAATACCCTCTTTACCTAAGAATTCCACATTAGAAACTAATGAAATAGTGGAAACAGTATATAATAACCAATGAACATTCATAGCCAAATAGCTCCCAAAACTGGTTAACGCCCAAAAATCTACATTAACCATGTCATTTGATGCTAATATTTTTGAAATGACTGAAATAAAAAATAAAGTAAACCTGCTGAAATTCCCCACAATTCGGACTCCATGTTCGGATCCTCATACATTCATATCCCAATCCAAAATAAACACCCTAGAATCGATCTCTTTCCTTTATCCAAACTTGCAACAATTAAGAATGACCGGGTACCCAACGATGGGCAGATCCGGGCGTGAGTAAAACATATTAGTCAACCACCAATTATGTCTGTGAAATATCCATTCTACACAGATTTTGTATGAATATTTAAGGTAAATGGGAAAATAAAATAACTACAACTCATGTTCCATTAGATAACTCAGTACACATGATCCATTTCTATCTTTATTACCATTTTATTCATTAACACTATATTCATTAATTAAACCCTTTTTATCATGTGTTCTATGGGTTAGGAATATACATAATTTACACCTGGGTCTAAGGAAATCAATAACTATGTATAAGATAATAAATCAAGTCCCTTTATCACTATGGATAACACATCAAAACATCACAATATCCTCACCTAGAATCCTTAGTATAATAGGAACGCAACGGTTAAGGTAATAGAGATCCATCCACAACCCCAACCCGTGCATTTTGGGTAGAGTCGGAGAATCAGTCCAACTCAACCCATTTGGGGAGCCTCAGTCCTTTATCCCACACCTCTACCCAAGCTCGTATGATTATTATTCTATTCACCACACACAAAACATATCACAAACAATACATATGAAAATTGTAATCCATAACAATCAACAAGGGAAATTAGTATTATTCCATAACCCATTAACACATTTATCATTTACGTTACTTACCCCATATATCCAAATTCCAATTCTCATTCATTGCTCAGTAAGCATATCCAATAATTCCTTCATATCACCCCATTGAGTATATTCGACAATTCCCATACATTATCCAATATTCACCAATTACTATAAATTATTTCATTTATCCCATTATTCATTTCACAATCATTTTCCCACTTCTGTATTTGAAGTACAATTCTTATATCGCATTGCAAAACCACTTTATTACATTCAACCAATTAGGTATACCCTATAATTCCCATGTATTAAACCATTCCACATATTATTAAATTCCCTTATGCAACTCATCTATATGTTCTTCAATTGTCAAGAATTTTCCATTTTAACATGTTCATCATTTCATATACACTAATCTTTTTAGTAATTTCAACATAATTCATAAGACATTTGACCAAACCCCAATTAACCCAATTAACCATTTTTCATGCTATGAAAAAAAACTCATTATGAAATTATAAAAACCTAGGAATAACTATAAAAATTCCATTTTCAACTCCACTAAACTTATTAAACTTGTCAAATATGGGTTCTATGTTATTGAAAATCAATTATACACTTAACTTTACCAATTACTAGGTTCAGGAATACCGGTGCACCCCATGGGTGGCCAAAAATTGGTCAAATCATCATCAATGCATTCCATGGGAATCATGAGGGGTTCAAATCATCATTTGGATGTTTATTTTACCAAAAACCGCAAAAGCGATCCAAACACGAAAAGAGGGAAGCAATAAATCATACTCATATGCCCAAATCCACTAAAAAACAATAGGATATAATGTATAGACCACCAAAATAATATTTTATGATGAACTCACTCTTAATCATATCCTTAGATTAGGATTCAAACACCCATTAATGACCCAACCTAGATTCCCCCAGAAAAAGAGAGTTCTAGGGATTCAGAAGAATATGGGAGAAACTTCAAACCTTAATTAGGAAAAGATAAGCGAGGGATGGATTAGACTTACCCAGATCTTTAATCCACAACCAACAGCTCTCCAAACATCTTAGAGTCAATGTAAATTGACCTCTTAGAAGCTTGGGTTTAAATGGGGCATATCTAGGGCTAGATAAGGAAGAAATTTCTGATAAATCGAATGGAATCATAAAATATTTTAATGGAAAGCTATAATTTTTCTAACATTTAATGGGCCAAAAAGTTTACCCACATGTTTTTCCAAACAGTTTGAAAGCCATGCGTATGAAACTGTCTACGATAGGTGAGGTCACATAGTTACATGGGGATATTTGCACAGTTTTACTAACCATATACCAACCATGTGTAACGTCACTTTCAAAGTATTCACAGTTTTCTTGGTAATCCTACACTCTTTGCATAACCGTGAAAAAATCATGTTCCTAGCACAACATTTCCTAGTTTTCCATAATTTTAGTTTCTTGAACCCCCAGACAACTCCCGAGGCCCATAAAACACCCGAAGAATAATTAATTAACAAAAAATAATGGATACCTAAAAATAATTTTTACTAGGACCTACCTCCATCGATCTGGGATCTTACTACCTCCCCATCTTATAATGGATTGCCCTCAAGTCTCCCTTTTCATGAATCATTGAGCTTAAAATGTAAAGAGATCGGGAAACTAAGCCCGTACATCCATTTACCATTCACAAGTTTCCTCTTGAACATCACCATGATTCCATAAATCCTAAACAAAAGGCACAATATTTCCTTTCAAGACTTTCTCACTATGATCCACAACATGATCTAGATACTCCTCAAATGATATATCAACTATAACCATACCTCAACTACTAGAACTCCAAAGGAAAGACTAGGAAGAAATTCAAAATTCACTGCACAAGGAAACAACACACACAACATTATATCATCATGGAAGAACCAGTATTCAACCCATTAGTCTGATCCTTATCGTAACTAATGACCCAATTCATTTTTCACCATTTTACATTTTTTCAAAACTCCAATAGGTAATAAGACTAGATATCACCCAAATTAAACACCTATTATTTGAAATCACATTTCCCAAATTAAACCAATCTATTAATCATGTCTTGGTGATCACATTCCATAACTATAAATCTAAAATGAAACAAAAAATATCGAGGAATGCAACTGATTTAAACTCGTTCCAACACTCACCGTCAGGGCCAACTCACTCAAATGGTGATCACTAAAGTCTCTACAACCCTAAACTATAATCATTTCACCAAGCAACTACATTCTCATTATGGATCTCTCCATTATCATTCATTGTTTGGAACTTCACTATCAAAGGAACACCACTAGAATCTCAACTCAACTTTCACAACATGCATGACGTGTTCCATATTCACCACGCTCAATCATTTATATGGACTTCACTCTATATTAGAATTCATCCTTGTTGTTGAAACCATACAGGTGGAAAATCTTACACCATAAAGTCAAGGAATAAGATAAACATTAACTAACTCAAATATGACTTCATTTTTCAAATAGAACTTGTCTCTATAACATCAAAATGTCAATGGGTCTCTCTCACCACACCCATTCCCATTCACCATATCATTTCGGGCCACCCCGACTAGCTTGTCGTTGAACACCCGAAGACACTTCCTTGAGTTTACTCCCGATCTTTTTTGGAGTTATAGAATCCAACTCATCCTTCTACAAAATGTTGTCTTGTCTTGACATCCCCATTTATTGGATTTAACATAGGAATCTCGAATATCATTGGGAAATACACTGATCCCAAGGCCACAACATGGCTCAATCAACCAACATAATAAAGTCCCACATGGCCTCTTTGTGGAACCCAACGTTCACCGCATGGGTTTCATATTGGTATCCTACTACCACCATACCGACTCAACGTTCTCCTCTTCATACCAAGGAATGAATTATCACTCCCCACCTTAGGTGTTTAACTAAAATCGCTCACCATGAGAAATTAAAAAACCATGGATTACACTTGATCACAATAAAACAATAAAAAAATAGGAATGTCGGACTAGATTTTCCTAGAACAAGAAAATGAACATCACCCAATGCTTGTTCCCAACTTTTATGAATGGAACCTGTGACATTCATCGACACCCATTCCATCCAGAGGACCTCAACCAAAACTATCAATGGTGTACATCCATTCATCAGACTCTACATATATCATCCCCAAGAGCATAAAATCTATGAGGTACCTTATCCCATAAAAACTTCTTCATGTCACTTGGTGTAAAGCCAGAGCTCCTCAACGTACCCGGGATGATGTTTAGATGTTGGGAATGATCATCCCTAGTTGAGGTATTCTAGGAATTTATCGAATAACACCACCACAAATTTATCAATTGTTGATGTCACATCCCACTATGGGACACCATCACCTACCAAAGATTTTAGGTTTCCATACCACACACATCCCACCTTCACTTATCCATCCCCTCCAGGGAATGATTTCCAACCAAGAATCACCACTGCTCCATGACCACCCTTTAAGAATACATGAACAAATACATCATGTAGAAGTACTTCTATAACACCACTCAAAACCAATGGTTAAATACATAACCATTCATCCCAACAGGTATTTCTAGAGAACGAAGGGACATTATCCAAATTTAAATCATTCCTTACTAGTGTGTTCCCATATTGGGACCTCATTAGAGCCCTCAACATTTATCACTTTCCTGTGACCACTCTTGCAATGAATTTATTTTCCACAATCCAATCATCACCTGAGCATAGCTAAAAAATGATTACTCACCTAACCACACCTCTTAGTCATTCAGCCTCATTGGTCCCATATAATTTTCTACATCTCACCAAAAACCCAAACTATTCATACAACAAGATCAATCACACGACTGCCCTCACCATGGGTGTCACCTTCAAAAAAAATAATCTAACTGTTTCTTAGTCAACCCTGTATATTCTAAATGAAAAAACAATGAGGCCACCATTAATCATAATCAAACTAGATGGTTCAAACACCCATATGATACCACCGTTCAAAAAAACCTTACATCGTACTATAGGAACTCATGTTCCCTTCTGCGAACACCAAGGCACGACCATACCACATAGAGAAACATGATGGTACTAATTATATATCAATTCCACCTCTGAAGAATCTCATGTTCTTCTTATTCCAATGCACCTTCATCACTGGGCTATCACCCAACGAGAATGCCATTGCTTTTCCTAAAACTATCAATTCATAACCACAACTCGATTCATGTCACGAATGATCAATCGTCCACTTATATGTCTACACTAAACCTACACTAGGTAACACTCTTCATGTCTAATTAAAAATTTTAAAGGCATCCACCAATGTAACACACACACAAAATCACTAGGAACTCAATATTACCTCAATCATTGGCCACCTTGAAGGTTGAATGATACCAACTCCCAAAACAGGAATAACAACAACAAAAAAGCCTTTGGTCCTCTTCCCAAACCACACACATTATGTTATGAAGATGGAACATCCATGAATGACACTCTCACCCCCATTCTGATAGGCATTATTCCTTTCTCACCAGGTGCCCATTCACTCTAGGTTCCACACCAAAGGAAACACTACACATACGTCGACACTAAAATCTAAACAATATCTTTAGAATACATAACAAAACACACCAGGGTACCTACTCACATGGTCACCAATACCTAACAACCATTGCTATGGTCTAGTATACAGTCTATATGTTCATGTCCCATGATATTTTCCACATTCACATTACTGAACAATGTCTCATGACCTAAAGGATGCAGCCCTATTGGGGGAGCCTTAAGAATAACTATTATTCATATCATAACAAGAAAGTGCTCACAAACCCAAACCAAGTTCTCAAACTAGGAAACTCTCACTACCCCAAACCATCCATAGAAATGATTAAATTGATAACACAAGGGATACCCACTACCCGATTCTACCAAAAAAATTACCAATATACATCTTTTATGATTTACTTTTCCATTTTTGAACACAACCATTCACCTTTTAAACTCCCCATTCACCCAAGGTTCAAAATTCCCAACCTTATTCATGACCATATCTAAAAAAAGTTTAATTAATAAACACATTGAATAACAATTAACAATATAAAACCCAAAATGAAAAAGATCTTACACTATCGACCTTAAACAACCCACTCTGTATATACTATCTCAACAGCTATCATAACAATTAGAACACTGCCCTATACCATACCTACTATGGGTTATTGTCAAAAAGGTGTAAACTAAATTACATAATCATGGTTATTTAATCAAATACCTCCTTAAATCATTTTCTCTTTCACAACTCAATTCTTTTCTCTTAGGCACATTTTGCATTTCACAACTTGTTACAATCATTGTTTTAACCCATTAACTCCTTTAATTAGGAAAAATTAATTAACCATTATTATGACACTATGAAAATATTTAACATTTAAACAACATTAAATATTTACAATTTATCACAACCCAACATTTAATCCTTGTCCAAGCATTTCTTTATACAAACTATTCCTTAACTATTCATTTAAATTCTTTTCATTTACCCACTTGTATTACAATTTTTAGACACCCTTAATTAATTTTTTCCATTAAAGTAAAATTCATTCTACTCTATATGTCCCACAAACCCTTCCCATGTGTTCCTATCATGATGCATGCCAACTATATCCCTTGGCTCCTAAAATGATGTAGGAATTCAAAACCTCGTGACATTATGACCATGATAAAAATATAATAAATCACTCACATCACAAAATATGTGCATGACCTATTGGTGAAATATCATTCAATTGTAATAAAACACATCAGGAACAACAATTCCCACCCTGGGTGACTTGGGTTTTACCTTGTACATGGAATAACTACTCCCGAGAATGAGCTCATTATCAAGGAAGAAAACATGATAACCTCTATCTACCATCCTAAATAACAAGAACCCATAAAATAAATTCTCTGATACCACATTGTAACATCCCCATCCTAGGAGCCACTAATCTAGGGTCTCGAGATGAGTCATCACATGAACTCAAGTGCACCTCCCCATACACCAGAGACTTCCAACTAGTGATGAAGGTCTAGCAACACTCGTGGGGATACTATACCCTCTTTATGAGAGAAATCCATAGAAGATAAAAAATAAATATTAGACATAATATATAATATCCAATGAAAATTCAAATCCAAACATCTCCCAAATATATGTACAAATAAAAAATCATCATTAACAATGTCATGTCTTGATAATAGTGTCAAAATGAAGGAACCCAAAAATAATGACAACCAGATGAAATCCTTAATGGTTTGGACTAAATGTTTGGATCCTCAAACATGTATATCCCAAGATCGACTCAACACCGTAGCACCTAGATTTTTCCCTTATCCAAAATTACAATAATGAATTCTTCTCGGGTACCCAATAGAGGCCCGAGAAGGGTGTGGGTACAACTCAGTAGGCCACCACCAATGGTGTCTACAAATTATCCAGTCCAAACATATAGTTCATGAAATTGTAAGTTAAATGGTAAAATAATAAAATGGAAAACTAGGGTTCCATTATACAACCAAGTACCCTTAATAAATTTCTATCTTTATAACCATTTCTTCATTTACACCATCTTAATTACTTAATATATTTTTTTCATGGGTTCCCTGGGTTACGAATATACATCATTTACACATGGGTTTAAGGAAATTTGTCACTATGAGGAAGGGACTAAATTAAGTCTATATACCGCTATGTATAATACATCACAATGTTCTCACGCCAAATCCTCAATCTGGGTGGAGTGAAATAGTTTGGGGAATAGATCTCTTTCCCCTTCCCTAACCCATTAATTTTGGGAGGATTTAGAGCATCAGTCTAACTTGACCCATGGGAGGATCCCCATCCCTATATCTCACACCTCAAGAAATTTTCTCATTATTATTCATCCATTCACTACACACAAACTATATCAATACCAATACATATAACAATCATAAAAAAAAATTCAACATGGGAAATTAATATTATTTCATAACCCATTAACAAAATTTCCATTTCAGTTACTCAACCCATTTATCTAAATTCCCATTCTCATGCCTATCTCACTAAGAATATACAATATTCCCTTATATCAACCCATTTAGTATAATCCGAAATTCCCATATATTATCCAATATTCACCAATTACCATACCTTACACCATTTATCCAATTTATCATCTCACAAGCACTTTCCCACTTATGTGTTTCAAGTAAAATTATTATATCACATCTCACAACCACTTTATTACATTCAACCAATAATTTATACCCCATAATTCCCATGTATTAACCATCCATCCAACGACCCAAAGGCCTTCAAATGTTTCTTTCATTATTTATAACGCCCCCTTTTAAGGGAAGAAGGGGGAAACCCAAAGACATTATTAACTTAAAAGAATCATTTGGATGTTCATTATACCAAAACTAACCAAATTATTACAATGAATGTCAAGTGGGAAGCACAAACACATACTCATATGCACAAATCACTCAACAACTATGGTATATAATGTGTAGACAACCTACCTTTAATATGACGATGAATGAACTCTTGATTAAAGCCTTATATTCCGATTAAAACGCCCTTGGAATACCTAACCTATATTCCCTTGAAAGTGAGAGCTTTAGGCATTCAAAAGAATATGGGAGGAACTATAAATCCTAATCTTGAAAAGTGAACAATGGGATGTGATAGGATTATCGGGATCTTTGATCCACAACCAACGGTGCTCCAAATGACATATAAATGAATAAATAAACCCATTGCAATCTTGGGTAGAAATGGGGAATCTATAGGGATATAGTAGAAAGAAATTGTGTATAAATAGAATGTAATCTAAAATCCCATAATGGAAAAAACTATAATTTTACCATATTTTACTGGGTCGTACGGTTTACCCGAAACTTTTCCAAAATATACACAAACCATAGGCAAGCCAATATCTAAAGAAGGTGAGTTCTTATGGTTACATGGGGTGCTTTGAATAGTTTTACTAACTATGCTCTAACATTTTTTAATTCTATTGTCCAAGTATTCTTGGTTTTTCTAGGAATCCCATGAATTTTTCTTAACTGTGCGCAGCCCATGCCCCTTGCACAGATTTTCCCAATTTTCCTTCTTCTCTTTTCCCAGACACCAGAAACATCCCAAGTCCCCTCATACACCCAGATAAAAATTAATTAGAAAAACTAAGGGATTATGACCAAAACATTAATCAGTGACATTCCTCCATGAAGCTGGGATCTTATATAGTGAATTTAATCTCCACAAAAGAAAAGGATAAAAAGAACACATTAAAAAAGTAAAAAACTCCATTGAATGTTATAAAATTGGGATACCCCAAATAAAAAAACTCAAGTTTGGATCTCTTTTAGTCTTTTTCTATCCTCAAAAAATGTGACTGATGGTTTTCCCAATAACTAGGGAATATATCCCTTCGTAGGTTTCGATATGATATGTGGTAGAGCAAAAAAGGACACCCGAATAAACATTTATGGTCGTTTGAAGTTCAAGTTGTTTTTCTAAAATTTCATAAAACTATAATAAAATTTATTCTATTAATTTTTAAAAAATTATCTATTCTTATTTTATTTCCTTGTATAAACAATAATTTTACTAGTAATGGAGCTAAAATGAACTCCTGAATCAAAATTTATTGTCATTCATTGTCGAAGTCTGTTTTTAAATTATTGAATAATTTTTTTAATTTCAAATTATCATTAACTAATAATTATAAATATTTATTAATTAACACATTATAATGAATTTATATTAAAAATAATAAAAAATATTTTATAGTAAATAATAATTCATGAATAATAATTATTAATTTTTTATTTTTTGTGTTTTATTTTATATTTTTTATTATTTTACCTTTTTTACATTAATTTAGAGGCAGGTTTTTAAAACCAATTGATTTTTATCAGTGGTTTATAGAAAATTGTAGATAAAATTAAATTTTAAAAATTATATAAAAATAAATGATGAAAAAAATTAAATCCAAATTTAGTAATGGTTTTTAAAACTACTTCTAAAAACGCCACAATATTTTTTCCCAAAACATATTTAGGGGAAATTTTGTAAATCATCGCTAAAACTGTTTTGAAATTTATTTTTCCTTGTAGTGATTCCAATGATTGGTATAATTATAGCTTGATATTGGCTATTATTAGTAGTGATTTATGATTTGAGGAACTATAGTCCTAAATATGAATCTATTTATGACAATAATGTTTTATGATAGGGTCTAAAATGTGATAATTGTCACTGTATTGATGATGGTGAAGAATGGGTAGCTATGTTTTTAATTTATTTTTTACCATGATTCTTGGGGATGTGTAGTGGAAGATCATTTTATGATATGGGATAAGATTTGGTGGATAAGTGATATATTGATAAGCATGATTTGTTTGGATTTTTCATTGATGGACCATCGAGGCATAACAAGTATTAGAAGTGTGATGGTGCAGTGGATTTAATGAGGCTTGTTTTTATAGTTTGTGAAACTCATAAGGCATTTAAATTATAGACCCGATGCAGGGGCACTTCCGGAATTGAGATTTAGATTAGAATTATTAGTTTTTAGAAATTTCTATGATATTTTCTTGGTTAAGGATTGTGTCTTAGTGAGTTATTCAGTTTCTTTGGTGGGAATTATATAATGGTAGAGAGGCCAAATGATAAAATTCAAGATATATATTGTATGTATTTCCATCCTTGGTGTATTTTTCAATACTAATTCTTGTAAAGGAGGGAATAATGTCTTGTATCATTGGTGGAACACCATAAATACATAGACCTGGAAGGGTATAAATTAAATTAAATCAATGAAATTTTATGGTCTTAGGATTGGAATCATAAATCACTTTTTAGTAGAGGACTATGTTGGGTTGAGAATTATTCGATAGGTATCCCATGATTAAAAGGGTCTTTCCTTATAACTTTTGTGATGGTTGATTTTGCAATTGGGTGAGTATTCCACCACTGCTAGTTTGAGTTCCTGGGTGGGTATAACCTTGGTGGGACTTATGATAGGTTGTGTGATTAGATAGAACTACAATGCCTCAAAAAGTTATATTTGTTTTGTTCCATCACTCAAGAGTGGTTCCAATGTCATCCACCATATGAGGAATCTGAAGTTTATGTTTGATTATGGTGATGTTGATAGACTATATTCCCTCAGAGTGAAAAGCATTGGCATAGTAGATGAAATTAATATTGAGAAACCCCTATAGGTTTTTTAGATTATGTTGTAGATTAGGGAACCATGGTGTATTCCTAGTATTATATTCACCCTAAAGAGGGGTAGTATTGAGAGGATTACTGTATATTTTCTGGGTGTCACCTTAGAACATAAGAACTCGTAGTGAAAGACTTGTATGGATATAGTGACATATCAAGGCTTAGTAATTGAGTGGAAACATATGATTTTTATAAATCCCTTCTATGGGTGACCAAACCCATGATATACATATATAAGTTTTTATTAATTGGATAATATACACCTACTATTTATGATTTCAGATATTAAAGGAAATACACACAAATATTGAGTTTTTATGAATGTGATTCTAATGAGACATCCAAAAATCTATTTTTTACACTAGATGACATATGGATATCTTGGTTACTTCCTAGGATGTAGTGATTTTTCGTATATTGGTTCCATTGTAATTACCTATGATCTAATGATATTAACCTACTACTATATGGGATACCTAAGTTATATCCTAGGTTTTGGAGAATATACCTACTGCTTCTATGAGACACTTAATATGACTCCTAGTATCCAATTTCACACCTAATGACTTTTGGTACAACTATGATACTTTCAAGGATCCATCATTTATATCTGTCAACTTTTGGGATTCCTAGGACTCTTACTGGGATCCAACTCTACACCCGTTGAAATATTGTGTTCAGAGACATCAAACATTGTCCAAAATAATATTGGTTAATCTTGGGTGTCATATTCAAACCTATGGATTGACATTGGTTATTTTATTTATTATCCCTCACATAGTGTTTTATTTTTTGAGTATGTCACATGCGCATTTAATTCCTTACAAGCTTTTATAGGGACAAAATTGATGGTACACAACTGAGGTGTACTCACAGACTGCTTAGGAATCCATGGAAAATGAGTACCCATAAAGACCTCATTAATCATAGGTTTTTGAAGGCTTATGCCATATTGTCTCATGAGTAGGATGAAGCCTCTCAAATAGAGTGTGGACACTGGTTTGTGATGAGTATTTTGGATGGTTCTACACCATCCTTGTATTTTTATTCAATTTTTATTTTTATATATGGTCAGCCTATTGGGGATCAAGTATATATTTTTGAATATATACTTATGAATTACATTTGATATATCATTATTGTTTTATTGATAATGCATACTCTAGTGACTCATTATTATTGGGGATTTCATTTTTTATTTTCATTATGTTTTTTCAGTCTAATATTAGGGGTTACTCTATCTCCACATTATCACCTTATACCCTTATTGTTTGGAGTATAACATTAAAGAGGGGTGAATTGAGTTCCTAAATAATTCTATCAAAAATATTAATATGAAATTACCCCAATTTGAAATACAAAGCAGACCAATTGACCATTGTAGAATATTTATAAACGTTTTTATCTTTTAAAATATTTCTTGAAGAGTTAGTAGTTATCAGTAAAAACAATATGGATTATTATATTATCTTATGAAATAAATATACTAAATAAGATTCTAATATAACAATATCTAAGATTAACTATCAATGTGAAATAAATGTTTAATTCTATGAATAAATAAAGCAGATAAAACAAAACATTGAATGGAACAGAAGATAAAAAAAGAGGTTAATTCTAAAGGTGAGACTCATTCCTCTTCACTTTTTGATCACCCACAACCAATAAATTGAAATATATAATCTTTGATACACACCCTAGATTTGTGTACACAATAGTATACAAAACTATCCAGGTCAACTATACCTATTCCATGGTTTTTATGGGAGTGAAAAAAATGTACATGCCATGTAGGGACCTCTACCACTACTTTCCATGGGAGTGTAACGTGTAAAAAGAATTTTTGTGAAGATATCAGTGTATCTTCTTATTTTACATAGGATAAAATGTGTGTTTATTAAACAGGGACACACACACACTTCTCGTAATGTAAAATCATTACATGGGTAGAAAAAAATATAGATAATATAGTTTAAAAGGATCTATGTGATTATAAACATATTTTGAGACTCCAAAATGTTATGTTTAAATACAACTAAAGTTTTCATCAAGAAATAGATAGAAAAATAGTGTTTTGTGAGTTATTATGTCTCCTGTTTCCAATGAGGTAAATATCTTCCTGATGACTTCTTCTCCCTTCATTGTTTTTTGATGCAAAGAGTTCTTTAAATTTATTTCTCAGTAGTATATTCGGGTTTCCACAGTTTTTAGTTATCAAGTTATTCTTAGGTCAATGAGCAGTTCAACACAACTCCCTAGCTATTCTATTCTATTTTTTATTTGGTATTCCCCTTTATACATTATATCCATCAAGAATCATGTTATCGATCATTTCTAGGTACCTCATACCTTGTACCGAAGTCTGACATCACTTTAAATGTTTTCAACGTAATCCAGATAAAGTAATTAATATAATTAGTATTAAAAAGTTTCAAAAAATTACCATTAAAATGAAATTTATATTTAAATGAACGAGTATGAATTGGCGGTGTCTCTGAATAGTTGGTCATGTAACTGTGTCTCGGACTTAGTGCATTCTGCAAACAAGAACAGTGAGTCAAGTAGCTATGACTTAGGAAGGATGGGTTATTCTGGAGATAAGTCCACTTGAAAGTGACTCGCACTATCAGTAGATAATACTTATAAAAAAATGAACATTGGTAAGTCACCATGTCAGTAGGTTAACGTAACAGTGAACTGGTGTGTCATTTAAATGATATGTCACTGACTCATACTTTGTAAAAATTTTGATGCCATCGATAGATCATCCTGTCGATTGCTTGAAGAAAATAATTTCTTGTCCTTCGTCAGAATTCAGTATCTATGTAGATGATGAGACATGCAATAGTGAGACATATCATCAGTATGTCCACGTCAATATTAGCTTATACTTATCTGATTTTCTTCCAACAATATCTCCAGTCTAACGGTATGTTAACAGTGACTCCTACTTAGTCAAATATTGTCAACTTGTATTATGAAGTGAAATACTAATATAATATATTAAGATGATAATTAAATCTAAATAAACATTATCTAACATAATTAAGCATGATTTATGAGCATTAAAACTAGAGGAGTCTGACAATATCCCCCCTTTTGATTAACACAAATTACGGTATTCATAATCCATTCATAATGATCAAATTAAAAAATTACTTTTCTTCTTAACATTCCATACATCATGAGAATGTAAATTTTTGGATATAAAATAAAATAAAATAAAATTAAATCTCATATTAAATTCCATTTCATATTTTTCCCCCTTTCGGAATTATAAAAATGAGAAGAAATAAGAAAAGACAAGGAATATATAATAGAGGAAAATATATTATTCATTTCGTGACAAAAATATAATATAGTGGATGATAAAAAGTAAAAATTACCTCCCTATAAAAGATTAACACAAAATTAATTATTCCCCAAAGAAGTGTACATGACTGTTTTTTCCTTATCAGTAGAAGTATATGGAGGAATAAGAGGTACAAAAGGGGTTGTTTTATAAAGCTGAGGATTTAGAACTCTAGAAGGTAAAGGAGTGGTAATACTTTGAGTAGAGTTAATAGAATCTGTAAGTTCCCTATATATTATAAGTCTTAGATGACTAAGAGCCTATGTTTCTGATATAGGAAATGGTTGAAGGGTTGTAGGAAGAGGAGAAAAATAATTTCTATCCACAAGAGCTATGAATTCATGATCAACTTACCAGTAGATTGATCCTAAAGGAATATTATCAATCACTGGTTGAATAGGGAATTCCTATGGTTCTATAATAGTAGTACTCTCATGATGCATGTAAGACATCAAATGGTTTATAAAATTCATGATTATCTGTACTCCTTAATCCAAATACTTTGTGAAATCAACCTTATTTCCCATAAACATTTGAAGTACATGAGTTAAATACTTGATTTGTTTCACTTGTTCCTTAAATGATTGAGTGATAGAAAGTATCCTCATATTTTCAACCAAATACATGAAGTGACTATCCAGCTTATGTTTGGAATAGATCCTTTTAAATTCGAAATAATCTTTCTTGGCAATTTCCTCTTGATAATTAGTTCCCATTTCATGTAAAACCTTACCATATCATGCACATGGTCACTGTTATATTTAATTTTTAATAGTATCTCCATATCTGAGTTTTCCAACATAGTCTGAATCTCTTCTTTAATAACTGATCTGATCATATCACTATTAGGAGACTAAGAAACATGAGAAGAAGAGGTTGAGGTGTTATTTACTTAATTTTCTAAATCTTATCATAAAATAGATAGATCAATAGTTAGAGGAGGATTAGTATCATCCTCAGAAGACTCAGAAGTTGTATCTATAAGGATTTTCACTACCTTTCCCAAAGACTCTCTATTATTAAATGACATACCCTTAACAGTTGGGAAGATTGCATCCAAATAATCACATAAAATCTTATTTTCCAATCACACTACTTGATGTTCTGAAAATATCTGTTGTTGAATCTGGGATAGAACTCTCTCTGAAAGTATAGAATCATTTTTTTCCCAAACATGATACAATAGTTCGGGTTTAGGTTGAAGGATACCTCTAACCACTAAACACAATTACTCTTTAAAAAAAATTATGTCATTCTGGGTCATATATTCTGCAGGCAGTGGTGAAACCAAGGGAGCAGGAGAAGAAGAAACTATTGGACTAGGTTCTATATTCAGGTCTGTTCCAAGTATAAATCTTAGCGAATAATCCAAAACCTATACTAATGTTCCATTATGATCATATTCCTAAATATCTAAATCCAGATAGTCTAAGACAAGAGATACATATCTATAGTAATATTTCCATTCCTTGGCTTTCACATCATAAACGGTGAGATTATAAATTTCATGTTTTTGAGCATGTTTCTCTCCCTCAATAGATATTTCACTTTCATCAAGTAATTTTTTATTGGCATAAACAAGTTCTTGCACTTGAACAACTTGAGTTTCTTCCTCAACATAAACCATGTCTAAATCCTTCTCAGATTCCACAACTTATTCCTTTTTAACTAAAACAATTTCATAATGATATGTTGGTTCTGCAATAGGACCTTAAATTTTAATATTATGGTCATCTTCACCATCAGTTTCACTCCAAATCCATCTTCTTCTTCACTTGAATCACTTTCTCTACCACTTTCTTCTACTTATTCATCGTCTTCTTTTTATTCCTCTTCTACTTCACCTTTATCATTCTCATATTCATCCTCTTCTTCACTAAAATCTTCATAATATTTACGTTCACATTCACTAGCCTACTCATTATCTCCAAGTTCCTCTGTCTCCTCACTAGAATCATCATCTAAGAGAGGTTCTTTAGAAGGAATCCTTTTTATAGGGCTAGGAGATCCGAAGTTGATTCTTTCTGGACTCTTTGAAATATTAGGATCACTCCTATCATCTATATAATATCCTATTTATTTCTCTTCCTCATATACTTCTTCCTCATCTAAGTACTCTTCCACTTCATCTGGGCCTAGACTAGGGTCAGACATATCATTATACCTAGAAGGATGCTGAATAGGATCAAACACTTAATAAAAATTATCATTATCTTCAACCCACTACCTTTTCTTGGGATAACAGCTAATCATCATTATTTTTCATAAGGATATGGTAATGCAAAAACCATCATAGTCAGTCACAATTTCTTCTCCTTCATTTATAACCCCTTTAGATTTTATCATTGTAGAAATCAGCTTAGAATAAAACTTGAAAGTTGACTTGGATTGATGATTTCTCATATCACCCATGTGCACCATGAGATATCTACAAAAATTGATCTTCTGTACCTATTTCATAAGATACAAAAAATAAAAATCCAAATATTTTAAGGAATAAATTTCTCCTTTCCCAAGAAACAGTTCATGCTGGTTAAACTTTAATAACAACCTCCATTCACTATCCAACTCATTTTTTATAGGTCTTCTTGGGATTCCATCACTAGTAAACACGGTTAGGGATATTTCATAACTTAAATATTACTTGTAAGAGGAATAAATCCATGGTAATCCTAAAAAATACCTTCATGGGGTACCTTCAATAATTCATCCCACTAATTTGAGGAAAAGTTATTCATTTTTTCATCTATTCTAGACTTGATCCAGAACATATAAGTTCCTTCAAGAATAAACTTGGAATACATTTAAGAATCATACACTACTTTCAAATACAGAGGTCATGTTCTCTTGGAGAACCACTCCAACCAACCTTATTGTTTTAACACATTCAAGACAAGTGACTTACTTGATAATAGACAATCTACATGAACGTCATTTCTAGGACAACTACTCTGCTAGTATGATCTGGGTTAATAGGTCTGGGTTTATGAGCACTTGATTCACCCTTCTGATTCTTTGAAGGATGATTCTATTCAAGATAGTTATCAGATGGACACTTCACTGGAGCCATTACGAAGGATTCGAATGGTTCAGTTCTAAGAGGAATGCAGTAGAGGTTCGATAGAGAAAGGTTCAGTTTTGGTATAATGTATAAGAAATCATTTGTATTGGTTAAACATTTATCATTTTGAGATTTTATAATTTTAAATCAAAAATTTGGAATAAAATAATATGAAATAAATAAAATAGAATCTTTTAGTTTGTTCCAGTAAAATTACAAATTCTAGACTAATAGTAAGTCATAATGGTGAGTCCCTATGATGAGTTTTCAATGGTGATTCCTCAACAGTGAGTCGTCAATACTGAGTCCTCAATGGTGATTCTTCAATGGTGAGTTATTAAAGACAAGTAATTAAAGTTGATTCATCAATGGTGAGTCATCAACAGTGAGTCATCAATAGTGAGTCATCAATATTGAGTCGTCAACGGTGACTCATCAATAGTGAGTCGTCAATGGTGAGTCATCAACAGTGAGTCATCAATGTTTAGTCACACAAAAGTCATCATACCTAACACATTTTTGATGTAACTCATTCTCTCATAATTTAATGTCTTACTAAAAATATCAATAAGATGATGTTCAATTCCAATGAACTCTAGAGTTATATCACTTTTTTATAATGATCTGTCAAAATGTGATCTCTTACATAAATATGGTTTGTTATTGAATAAAAAAACTATATTATTATAAATGATAATACTAATTTTTTTGTCACAGTTTATTGGGACATTCCTAAATTGATATCCATTATCTTGTAAAGTGTGTTTCATCCACAAAATTTGAGCACAAAAACTACCAGTAGCTATGTATTCCTCTTTAGAAGAAGATAATGCAACATAATTTTTTTTCTTACTACACCATGAAACTAGAGACTTTTTTAAAAAGTGACATGTTCTAGAGGTTTTTTTATATCCCACATTCAACCAAAAAAATCAGCATCATAATAACTAACTATGTCAAATAGTTGTCCCCTAGGATATAATAGTCCTAAGTTTGTAGTATATTTTAGGTATTTGAATATTCTTTTAAAATCGAGTAGATGTGACTCTTTAATATTTGTTTGAAATTGATCACACATACACACACTAAATATAATATCATGTCATCTAGAGTTTTTGAAAATAAGACTTCCAATCATAGTTCTATAATTGTTTTGATCCCCTAATTTTCTATCTTCATCAAAATCCAATTTATATGTTATACTCATAGGAGTATCAATAATTTTAGTGATATCCAGATTAAAACTGTTTAAAATATCATTAGTATATTTAAAATTGATTAAAAAAAATACCTTCCTTATTTTGAAAATTTTGAAATCAAATAAAGAAATTGATTTCACCAATTAAACTCATTTCAAACTCATTTTCCATCATTTTTTAAAAATCAAGACATAAAGAATTTTTTTAAGATCCAAAAATAATATCATCCACATATATTCGAACAACTAATACATCTTTATAAATTATTTTTATGAAACGATTCGTATCATATATACCTTTTGTAAAATAATTAGAAATAATAAAAGTGTTGAGAATATCATAGCAAGATGTTAAATATTATTTTAAACCATACAACACTTTTGTTAATTTGAAAAAATGATTTGGAAAATGAGGATTTGTTAAACCATGGGGTTATTCCACAAAATAATCCTCAAATATATAACCATTTTGGAATGCACATTTAAAATCCATTTGTAAATTATTTAAATTATGATGTGATGTATAAGACAATAATATTCTAATGGCTTCAACTCAGTCAATTGGTGCAATGGTTTTTTCATTTTCAATTATTTCGTCTTTACTATAACCTTATAAACCTAGTCTAGCATTATTTATCACTATCATACCATCTTTATTAACTTTGATTCTAAACACCCACTTGGTTCCTATTGTAAAGGTGTCTTTGGGTTTATCCACAAGTCTCCATACTTTGTTTCTTTAAAACTGGTTTAATTATTCTTGCATGTCCGTCATCCAGAATTCATAATTTATTACATAATTGTTGTTTTCAGGTTCAAGCTATGTCAAAAAGACTTGATGTTCATTCTGGTTTCTTAGAAATGCTCTATTCTCTGTTAATTTGTCTAATTCTACAACTAAATCCTCTAAAGGATTGTTCTTAATATTTCAAACGGGTCTAGAGAAAGAAGGGATGGTCACTTCAGGTTCATCTATAGATTCAAGTTCATTTTCAAAATCTGGAGAGTTTCTAGAACCGATTGTTTTTGGTTGTTTAATAATAGAATTAGAAGATTTATGTTTTATGTTTAGACTAGATATATTTTCATCAATATTTTCTAAAGAGATTCATGTGGATCTGTTTCATCAAATTTGATATGCATAGATTCCTCCACACATTCAGTTCTCCTATTATAGTTTCTATAGGATTTACTAGAGATTAAATAACCTATAAATATTCCTTCATCACTTTTTCAAGAAAACTTTTCAAGATAATAGTTTGTATTAGGTATAAAGACATTGAAACCAAAAACATTGAAGTAATTAACCATAGTATAAATATTATTCAACTATTTATATGGATTTTTATTTATGATCGGTCTAATTAAAACTCTATTGATTATATAAAAAGTTTTATTCAGAAATTCTACCCAAGTATAAATAGGTAGATCATATGTATTAAGCATAGTTTTGGATATCTCTTGTAAGGTTATATTTCTTCTTTATACAACTCCATCCTGTTAGTGTGTATTAGGAGTAGAGAAGTTATGACTATAGCCATTTTGTGAGAAAAAAGATTCAAATTATTGATTTTCAATCTCATGGCCACAGTCACATCTTAAGGTTTTGAATCTAATTCCACCTAAGTTATCTACAAACATATCATAATTAGTGAAATAGGTTCAATATTCACTTTTGTGACCTATTAAGGACCAATTATAATTAGAAAATTCATCTACAATAACATATACATTGTTCTTACCACTTAATCATTAAACTCTACAGGGTCCAAACTAATCCATATGAACCAACTCAAGAATATGAGAAGTTGAAACTTTATTATTTTGTTTGAAATATTTTTTTTAATGTTTTCCTTTTTGGAAAGGATTGTAGACTTTATCATTTGGAAACTCTAGTTTAGGTAGATCCTATAATGAACCTTTTATATTAAGATTTTTATGTGAGTAAATGTTATAGTGGCCTAGTCTCCTATTCCAAATCCATGTATCCTTATGAAAGGAACTTAATCAAGAAATATTCTGAGAAGCTAAGGAATCCATATTAACAGCATAAACATTTTAATTTATAATGGCAGTAAAGACTAAATCATTCTGAGAACTGAAAACATTACAAGCATCATTCTAAAATTTAACATGAAATCTATCATCACATAAATGTGAAATATTATGACAATTGTACTTAATACCATTGACATAATGAACTTTAGAAAATAAAACGTAGTTAGTGTTTCTAATTTGACCAATTCTAATAATATTTCCTTTTTAATTGTCACTGAAGGTGACATGCCAACCATAAACCATTATGAGGTTCTTGAAGCTGTAGTAGTCCCCTATCATGTTCCATGAACACCCATTGTCCAAGTACCATAAGAACTTCTAGGAATTGTTCAAACATATTTCGTTAAATAAATTAAAGCAAGAAAAGTTTTTGGTACCAAGATTTTCTTGGGTCCAGTAATATTAGTAATTAAATCTTTTGGAACCCACATTCTCTTTATAGTTTTATAATCCATTTTTTTAATGTTTTGGAAAAATAATCAATATTAGGTCTAGAATAGGTATAAATAGTTAATGATGTTCTACTATTGGAACTTGTAGAAAATTTTCTAGAACTAGGCATAAATCTGAATTTTCTAGATTTGGATACAAAGTTGTTTTTAACAAAATTTCATAGCCCTACTTGATATCCAATTCTAATAGTATACTAAGAGAAACCTTTTTCCAAGATTTTGAACTAATTTATCTTTAACATTTGTAGATTTCTCAATATCCTTCTTTAATTGTTCATAAAAAAGTTTATGTATAGTATTCTCATTGAGAAGTTGAACATTATTTTCTTTTTCTATATTGAGTTCTGATTTAATATTAGCAGTACGAGAATGTTGTTTCTTGAGAGATTTATATTTAACCTTCAGTTTAATAAATGTATTCCCATGAATTTCTTAGTATTCAAACATTTTTTCATTGGTCATATTTTTGGAATTGTTTGATTCAGATTCATCTCTAGAATAATAAGTGTCCTGAGTAGTAAATACTAATGTTACCTCGGATTTGTTTTACATAAAACACATGTTGGATTTGTCTTCCTTTTAATCATGAGAATATTCTTATTCACTAGAGCTTGACTCAATAGCACTCAAGTCATCCTTCATTTATTTCTTATAGTTTCTATCTTTGTCCTCACATTTCTTGTTATAATTCAGTTTTGTATAGTCAGTCTTCACATGTACCTTTCATTTGTATTCATAACAAACTATCTAATTTTTATTATCACTTCTTCTCCCATCCTTTTTCAGCTACCTTTGTTTTCATTCTTCCCTTTATAGATAGAATTTCTAATGAACTTCTTATTCCTATAAAATTTATTAAATCTCATGGCTTGTTGATCCATTTCGTCATCACTATCACTTGAGGTATCTTCATCACTGTAACATTCAGTAGGTACATAAATTTTTTATTTTTTTGGATGAAGTCATTCTGAATTCTACTGAATTTGTTTTAGGTTCATCGTCTTCTTGTCTGTTGAGTTTCAGGTCTTCATCATACATCATCCGCTTACCTATCAGTTCCTTGACTGGAAACTTACTGATATCACAGTATTCTCTTATGAATACTAAGGTTCCAATCCACTTTTTTGGTAAACATATATGTAGCCGCATTATTGTTTCATTATCATGGACTGGATTTCCCAGAGTACATGTTATATTGAAAATTTCATTGAACCTGAGTAACATATTAGTGATAGGTTCATCAGGATTAATTTTAAAGTTATCATATTTAATGTTATATGTACTAATACTCATTTCCTTAACATTTGTGGTTCCTTTATGTGAAACAACTAAAGTATCCAAAAATTAAAATGTTGTTTTACATACCGAAATCCTATTGGATTCTTCAGAGCCTAGAGAATAGTATAAAGAATTCATATCTCTACGGGTTTTTTTATAAGTTTCATTAGTTGCATCATTTAATGTGTTTCTATAAGTAGTATGAATCTTATATTCATAAACAATTTCAGACCAAAATTCAAAACACATTCTTTCTAAGTGATTTCTCATTTTTATTTTCCAATGATTATAGTTTATTCCATTGAAATAGGTCGGTCTATTGGTAGAATCAAATTCCTATATATTCCCCCTGTTAAATATTAAAAACCATTTTTAATGAACTAAAAATTTTGAATAGATAGAAACTTTGAGATCGTTAGAACACAACTAAAATCACAGTTGAAATATTTAAAAACATTGAAAACATGAAAACTAATAAATTAAGAAATCCTATGATACCAAATGATGGTTGGAATAGGACACTCAAGTGTGGGTTGAATTAAGTTCCTATAAAAATTTCTATCAAAATATTTTATTTGATAGTTCTCCAATTTGAAATATAAAATGTCCGACATAACCAAATTAGTAGATTTGTAAATATTTTTATCTTTTAAAAGAGTTCTCAAAGAGTGATTAGTTCTCAATTAAAATAATATGAATTATTATTATAAATTTTGAAATAAATATACTAAATAAAATTCTAATGTAAACACTATCTGAGATTAACTATAAATGTGAAATAAATGTTTTCTTATATGAATATATAAAGTAGGGAAAAACATTGAATGGCATTGTTTATAAAAACAATAGGTTCAGTCTCAAGATGATGCATAATCTTATCTACATGGGGATCACCCACCACTAACCAATTTAAATATATCCACACCTTGGATCGAGGTACACAACAACATACATAACTATCCAGGTCAACTAGAAATATTCCACAGTTTTCCTGAGAGTTTCAATAACAAACATGCCATATAGGGACCTCTTCCACTATTATCTGTGGGAATTTTATGTGTCAAAAGGTGGTTTGTGACAATATCAGGGTATCTTGTTATTTTTTATAAGAGAAAGTGTGTGTTAATTAAACAGAGACACATATATTTCTAGTAATGTAAAAAAAATACACAAGAAGGGAAAAATATAGATAATAGAGTTTCGAAGTATCTGTCTGATTGGAAATGCAGCTTGAGACTCCATGAAGTTATATTGAAATACAGATCGAGTTGCCTTATATAAATAGAAATCAAAAAAGACTCATGTGAGTGATTATTTTCTCTATTTCTAGTGATGTAAATATAGTGTTGATGAGTTATTATCGTTTCTTGGTTTATTTCTACAATGAGTTCTTTTAATTTATTTCACAGTAGTATCATCGTGTTTCCATAGTTTTAAGTTCTCAATTTTTTCTTAAGTGAATGAGAATTTCCACACACCTATTTATCTATTTTCTTCATTTTTATCTGGTATTCCCCTTTATACACTACATCTTGTAAGAATCATGTTCTCGATCATTTCTAGGTACCTCGTTCCTCATATTCGACTCTGACATCTCTTTAAATGTTGTCTACAAAAGATAGACAAAGTAATTAATATAATTAGCATTACTATGTTTCACAAATATTATGGTTATAAATAAATTTATATTTAAATTATCATGTAATAATTGATGGTTTTTCTGAACAGTTGTTCAGGTAGGGGCGTCTCAGACATATTTCATTTTGCAAATAGGAACTACGACAAAACTAGTAGTGAGTCAAGAATGGTAGATTGTTCTGATGGTAATTCCATTTGATGGTGACTCTGGATATCAATATCTCATACATAGAAAAAAAACATATGAACATTGGTAAGTCACTTTGTTGGTAGGTTGATGAAATGATGACTCAGTGTGTTGGTGACTTGATGCGCCTGTGACTCATATTTTTGAAAATTTTGATTCCACCAGTAGCTCATCCTATTGGTAGCATGAGACTAATGGTGTATCATACATTATCAACATTCATCATAAGTTTTGATAGTGAGACAACTAATAGTGAAACATGTTATCTGTATGTCCATGCCAACAGTAGATTATAAATAGCTGATATTTTAGAAACAGTAAGTCCAGTCTAATAGTGTGTAAACCTGAATAATGATAGTGAATCTACCTTAATGGTGACTCAAAATTATTCAAATATTCTAAAACTATCATATAAAGTGAAATACTAAAATAATATATTAGTACAGTAATTAAATGTGTATTAACATAAGATAACATAATCTAATTTAATTAAGCAAGATTTGTTAGCATTATAGCTAGAGGATTCCAAGACCATCACTACTAGTCTACAATCTCTGGTGTATAAAGATTCATGCTTGAGGTAACATTGCATCCCAATTTCAAACATAGTTAAGTTTTCTAGGTGGATATACATTGAAATAGAGATAAAAAGGAACTATTCATTTAAAAAATTCTAAAACCACTTTGCGATAGGAGGAGTTT
This sequence comes from Viscum album, assembly GCA_963277665.1. Classification (NCBI taxonomy): domain Eukaryota; kingdom Viridiplantae; phylum Streptophyta; class Magnoliopsida; order Santalales; family Viscaceae; genus Viscum; species Viscum album. The sequence goes on from OY728150.1 coordinate 14,212,963, forward strand.
AAAATCCTTGGATGAAGAAGGATGAATCTTAAATAGTGTGATAACTAATATCGAAAATATGTTAATGAAAAAATTATTGTAAAAACCCATTTTTTAATGAAGTTTTTCAATTCATGTTCCACAAAATTTTATTAATTTTTTTTAATATTTCTATGTGAAAAAAATTCATTGTGAAACCACATCATTGAGTTCGACATGGTGGATAAAAATGTACTATAAGATCTCTTCAAAAAAGAAATGTGTTAGTGTCCTCATCATGGTCAAATGAATTTTTAGAAAAATGTGAGGATTTATTCCTTGTTTAAAAAGGCTTGATAGGATAACTATGTTTAAATGTGAGGCATAGTGAGAAAGTGACTCCTTATATGAAAAGGGACCTAGGAAAATAATGTTTTAATTTCATAAGAAAAAACTTGATATTTTGTTTCAGTAAACCATGATTTTGTAGACTTTCACCAATTTTTGTTAGTGATGAGGTATTGAAACCTAATATATGGAAGAACCAATATTTTAAGAGGAAACGTGAATAAAATCATAAATTCAACATTTAAAGGGTTTACCAGGATAACCATGTAATGGTGAATCATGATTATGCCATGATTTGTAAGATACTGAAAAAATTAAGATAATTTTGTCTCATATAAATTTGGAAACTCATAATATGACTATATTGTATTTTTCTCAACATATATTTTAATAACCCAGGTACCAATAAAATAATTTGTTTTCATATTTATTAGTATTCAAGAATTAAATAGTAAAATTCATTATAAATATGTTAAGTAATTCTTAAAATAAATGGTATTAATAAACTAATTTATCATATATTTATATTTAAATGATTAATTTAAAAATGAAAAAAATTAATTAGAAAAAATAATTTTATTATTCAATTAATCATTTTAAAATTATTATAGGATTAATTTTTGATAATTTTAATATAAAGTTAAATTTTGGTGAATAGTAAATAATATTATTTTTATAAAATACAATATCTTTGGTGATAATTTCAAGACATAGTTATGATATAATATTTAGTTAGCTTATGTAATAAGTAATGTAAGATATTAAAATTTGAATTATGTAAAAATAATAATTTAGAACATGTAAATTATAATTTATTTAATGAGAAATATAAAAATCATTTTCAGTGTTAGTGCAATGCCTACCCAATGTTAGAAAAGTCAAAATTGGTGTCTTATAAATAATAATAAAGTACTAATTTAATATTACAATTTTTACAACGAATATAAAATCCTTATTTTGCTAAATTATAAATGTCATATAAAAAATGTTTTATTGGTGAAAATTAACATAATATGGGTTAAAGGCTTTTCAGAATAGTAAAAACCCAGTTAACACTTGGGAATATTCAATTGAATATTTTCAAAGTAAGACAGAGAGTTAGTGTGACTTTCCAAGCCTCGCAAGGCCCCGCCGAATACATAACAAAAATATTAAATATGTTATATTAAGTGCACATTTTTATTCAAAATAATTTAACAATTCCAAATTAATATGTCGTATAGAAAATTCAATACCATAAATAGGTATGAGACTTTTTGTTTTCCCTAGTCAATTTAAAACATTTATAAGTGTTGAACTTTTGGATGTCTCACTCGTGAAAATAACATTTTATTAATTAATTAATTTTTAATACATTTATTGAATATTAAATAATTAATATATCCAAAATTATTCATCGTATGATAAATTGGATACCATCATTGGGTACAGAACACGGTGTTTACCCTATACAGTGTATAATTTTTATTTTTATTTGGAGTTTTGTGTTTTTATTATTTTTAAGATGAATAATTAATTTAATTAATTTAACAATTATTAAAAAAATTAATAAAATTAAATGGAAATTCTTTATTTTTACCTTGAGTCATCTTCTTCAATGCCAAAACCACCATTTTCACATTTAGACTCATCCAAAATCATGGATTTGAGCATGTTTGGACGAAGAAATTTCAGCAACAGCTTAGTGATAGGAAATCAATGACTCCACCTTAAATTTTCAGTTGAAATTGTGGATTAAAATAGGGTATTGAATTTGCAGTTTTGGATTTCATCTGTGTAAGGACCCGACCCCAGTTTCCCAGAGATGGTGCCTTATTTTATTAAGTTGGCATACATACAAGGAGTACAAATCCTGAAGAACCAAGTAGTTTAGTAGCTTCTGGAAACGTGATACATAAATAAGTTTAACATTACATAATGAAGGGAAATGAACACTAATTTATTCCACTAGCAACATCATGTCTCCTAGATTATGCTTGCAAGTCATTCATAATTTACTTCTTAATGTCCTGTGAAAAATTAAACATAAGAAAGGGGTGAGCTCAAATTCTCAGTAAGAGTAAGTAATACAGCGGAAGATAGCATAAACATAATACATGGTGCATAATTTAAAACACATGACTTTAATAATAAACATGCACACTTTATGGCAGGAGTATGATTCGAGTAAGTATTGCCATAATTAATCATAATCATGGGTATTCTATTAGTTGAATAAACACATGAACTTTCAATTACTTTCTTCATAATGAGGGAAGTTCAAATTCTGAACATTCTGAAACATTTTTTCAAGGCCTCGGCCAAGACATCTAATGATTAAGGCCTCGACCAAAATCCATATAACACATTGGGAAAGGAATTGGCCAATTTCACGTCTATTTGTCTCATGATACCTACCGATGCATCAAAGGGCTATATCGGGACCCACCTGTCACATAATAAGTCCAATTCATTCCTCATATGAGAGGGGATAAACATAAAAAACATGTACATTCATATTCAAACTATCATATGAAATGTAACTATCTTTAGCCAATCATTAAACATAAAACACTAACCATTCGGAGTAATATGGTGAATGGTTTTTGGATAGATCATCCACAATAGGGTTAGTTATAAAATATTAAATCAAATATGGTAAATGAATTCATAAATTATTAACCCCATGTTTCCTCTGGAAATGGGGATGACCTCGTTTGTTTAAGGTTCAAACATTCCAATTGGTTTCTAACAGGTCTGTTTATAGAACTAAAAACATCCAATGTTTCTATATCCATTTGGACCTACTTTCCAAAGGTATGTGCTCATTAGTTGTGGATCGATGAGGCTTAAGAATTTTCATTTGTTGATAGGATGGGTGGTCAGACTCATCACACCTTTTTTGGGGGGAATTATTGTCTACTTCAAGACTCTCTTTATAGATTTATGTTAGGTTCGTGAATCCTTATTAAATTCCAAGTATGAAAATGAGCTTTCCTTTTGATCTGACAATCAATGATTGATATGTATGAGATTTAGAGAGTCTTTTATATGTATTTGAGGTTCTTCGTCGATAGAGAATCATCTGTATTTGTTATAGATTCTTAATCAATGGTATCCTTCAATACATTATATAGAGATCTCTTGGTCATTATGATAACCATACTGGTTTTAAATCCACTCAGTGGGGAACTTGATGTTTATTGTCCTTCAGAAGGACATGGATTATTTCAAAGTTGGTATCGTACCTGCAGATGGGCTACCTACATATCCATATTTAGAAAAGGAATCAGAACCCACATAGTTCGAGTAAAGAAGTATGAGTTTTATGCATGATTGATGGCCCAAAGAAAGATGTCATAATTACTTTTACACTCTTAGCTCACGTGAGTCATGCTCGGTTTGAGAAACAAGAGGTATTAGTAAAACCTGACGATTGTGCCATGAAATATGCAATTATAAGAAATGATGTGGGGCTTATGCATGTATGACTGTCCAGATAGAAGATGATTGGTATTTACTTCAGGGAAGAAATCCGGGAACAAGGTCCATAAAGGTATATATGCTTTATAGAGATTTGGATACTTAACTTAGGGATTACTCCTGATAAGGATTCCCAAATTAGAGAGGACTTATGATTGGGTTTTATTCCTGACAAGGAATCCCAGATCCAGAGAAATTAAGACTGGTTAAGAGAAATTATGACTGGGGCTTGTTCCTGAGAAGGAGGCCCAAGTTAAAGGGACTTGAGAACTAAGGATTATTCCTGAAAAGGAGGCCTGGGTTAAGGGTGAAGGACCCCGGGACACCCTGAGAGGGGAGGGGTGAATCAGGGTGACCACTTTTTCTTTTAATTTGTTGGATCTTGTTCCCACGTTGGTAGGAACTTGTTGAACCTGTATGATGATTACGATCAAAAAGAAAACATTCACATGCACAGAGAAGACACAGTCATTTTTACTTGGTTCACCACTAAGGGCTACGTCCAAGGAGCATATGCCGACAGGTTGCCGGTCGTACCTAAATCCACTATGCTTCACTAGCTGCGGATACAAAAGTTCGGGTACAGACACTCTGTCCCAGGCTCACTGCCTTTACAATAGTTCAGGGATAACTCACTGCGTCCCTCGGGTCACTCCCGTTGACTCCCCCTGGCTCACTGCCGTTGGTGAAGTCCCACTCAGTTTATAGACGTGTAGGTCTCTTCTTCATTTGCATAAGAGTGCATCCTTTGTTGAATGTAGATGCTCTATTGAAGTCCGATTCTCACCAGAAGAAGAATATCACTTTTCCTCGAATGAACCGAGTAGTTTCTCGGCTTTCGTGCAGCTCCAGCAAGGCAGGCGTGCTTCAATAGTGTCTAGGTCTCCTTTTCAAGCCCGGCGCGCAAGTCTCCCGGCGGCGCGCAAGTCTCAGGCGCGCAAGACTAAACTGGCGCGCAAGTGTCACTGAAGCACCTGCGCGACACTGCCTTCTTGAACTAAATACTTGCGCGATCCACTTCCTTTCTCTTCCAAACTGCCTTGGGAGAACATCCAAACACCGGCGCGCAAGCTCTACTTGCGCGACAAAACAACCACCTGCGCGACTCAACCACCTGCGCGACGAGAGCTCGAACAATCTCTCGGCCTTGAACTCCGTTGGAAATGAGGAGGGGTGGTCCAGTATTTATAGGCAAACTGGACCCCCTGCGCGGCGGCGCGCAAGTCCCTCGACGGCGCGCAAGTCCTGTCTCCAGATCCTCTGTCGCGCAAGTTACTTGCGCGACCCAACCAACACTTGCGCGACCTTCTTTCCTTAGCCAAATTGTGATGTTTTGATCCTCAAAAACATATGGCACGCAAGTCTTTCATCCTCAAAGAGCTCGGCGCGCAAGTATCATTGCCAAAAAACACTTTACTTCATTTACGGATTTTCAGGCCCAAAAATTTGGAAAACACTGGGAAACAGCGCCACCTTCACTACTGTTTTCTTCCTGAACGGTATGATCGCTTTGTTGGTTCACACCCTGAACTTCCACTGAGGATTGACAACAAACACAAACCATACACCAAATCATGCTTTGAAGAACCTGGTTCCAACAATCTCCCCCTTTGGGTTTGTTGGCAATCAGAATAAATTCAATAGATCTCCAACCATGAGCAAATCCAAAACGCAAGAATCAACTCAGCTAACACTCTAAGTCTACGTGACCAATGCTCGGTGTAGAAAACAAGAGAGAAAGCTTGAATTGGGTCTTAGTGTGTTGAAATCGTACACGAAATTCTCCATCCCGATGTTATCCTTATTAAACTTCTCATCACAAGCTTACACTTCTCATCACAGAAGAATTTCTTGCCTTGAATTTATTCCTTTCTCCCCCATTGACAATAAAACCAAAGACCGAAAAGTTTGTTCAACGTTCAGCTCAAGCCATACTCCCCCTGGATAGTATCTCCCCCATAAACCTGCATCACAGCCATAAACAGATAAAAACAGTTAAAACAAACGGGGAGAGGGGACTTCCGGAGCCTCCTTATGCAGTAGGAGGTGGTCGAACACCGAGGTTCAACCGATGCTTCTCGAACACAGCCGCGGACAATGGCTTGGTTAGGATATCATCCACTTGCTCATTAGTTCCAACATGATCCATTTTAATCACGCCTTGTTCAACCTTTTCTTTGATAAAATGATACCGTATTTCAATATGTTTTGTACGAGAATGCTGAACCGGATTCTTCGTAAGATCAATTGCACTTTTGTTATCACAATAAATCACCATTGGTTGCTGCACCTTATCACCAATATCTGTTAGCTGCTGCTTCATCCAAAGAAGTTGAGTGCATGCTTTTGTGGCAGAGATATATTCAGCTTCAGCAGTACTAAGAGAAGTACTTTCTTGTTTCTTGCTCAACCAGCCAACACATTTATGCCCAATATAGAAAGCTCCACCACTAGTGGACTTTCTGTATACTACATCCCCAGCCCAGTCAGCATCAGAAAACACTGATAATTCACTGTCCCTGCCTGCAGCAAAAAATAATCCGAAGTTATGTGTGCCTTGAATATACCTCATGATTCTTTTTACTGCTGACATATGTTCCTCCTTTGGATTACTCTGAAAGCGGGCCGCAAGGCATGTTGAAAAGACAATATCTGGCCTTGTCGCTGTCAGATACAGTAGGCTTCCAATGATCCTCCTGTAAATGGTGGGATCAACAGAGTTCCCATCCTCATGCTTTCCAAGTTTAGTTCCAACAGGAATCGGAGTTGACATTGGTTTGGAGTCTTGCATATTGAACTTCTTCAGCAACTCTCTTGCATATTTTTCCTGAGAAATGAAAGTGTATTCCTTCTTTTGAATTACTTGCAATCCCAAGAAATATGTGAGCTCCCCAATCATAGACATTTCAAATTCTGATTTCATGTGGTTGGAAAATTCATCCACTGATTTCTTCCTGCTGCCACCAAAAATGATATCATCAACGTAGACAAGAACCATGAACTGATCTTTTGGAGAATTCTTCACATAGAGATTGTGATCAACTCCTCCTCTTTTGAATTCCAACTTCTTGAGATATGAATCTAGCCATGAGTACCATGCCCGTGGTGCCTGCTTTAAACCATATAGAGCTTTCTTTAGTTTGCATACCTTTGTTTCATCGGTACCCAAGACAAACCCCACCGGTTGTTCAATGTAGACTTCTTCTTCGAGTACACCATTCAAGAATGCTTTCTTAACATCCATTTGATATACTTTATATCCTCTTTGGAGTGCCATGGCAAGGAAAAGCCTGATTGATTCCAGTCTAGAAACTGGAGCAAAGGTTTCTTCAACATCAATACCTTCAATCTGGGAGTATCCTTTACATACCAGTCGTGCCTTGTTTCTGATAACACTTCCATGCTCATCAAACTTATTTTTGAAAATCCATTTGGTACCAATCACATTGTGACCTTCAGGTCTCTGGACAAGATCCCATGTCTGATTCTTATCAATCTGATCTAATTCATCATTCATGGCTTTCACCCAAGATTCGTCTTTTGCAGCTTCTTAGAATGAGGATGGCTCTACAACTGATAGAAATGCAGATTGCGTGGTATTCCTCATCCTTCTGGTTTGTGTGGGTGCACTCCTATCCCCAATTATGTTGGATGGATCAATCTCAGCTCTTCGATTTCTCCTGCGAGGTTCAGTAGTATTCTCTTCAGCCATAGTTTCTTCTTTAGATTCTTCTTCTGAGTCAACATCATTATGTGATTGATGAGTGTTTTGAACAGATTCCTCTATTTCTGCATTTGTATTTTCTTCATGTCCACATTCTTCATGACTTTCTATCACATCAGCATATGACGTCCGTGAAGCATTTGCGGTTTTCTCTTCAATTATCTTAACATCATTGCTTTCCACAATCCTTCCCAAACGATTGTTGAAACATTTGTAGGCTTTGCTGTTCATTGAGTAACCGAGGAAGATTCCTTCATCTGCGTTGTCACCATATTTCCCCTGATTTCCTTCTTTGTTCCTGATGAAGCACTTACTTCCAAAAACACGAAAGTATTTTAGAGAAGGCTTCCGTCCATGCCACAATTCATATGGTGTCTTCGTCTCACCCATATAAAGTCCTGTTTGATTCTGAATGTACACTGCAGCTTGAACAGCCTCTTTCCAGTAATGTCGTGGAATACGACTCTCAATCAGCATAGTTCGTGCCATGTTGTTCACCTGTCGATTCCTTCGTTCAACAACTCCATTTTGTTGTGGAGTTCTCACAGCAGCTACCTCATGTTGTATCCCATGCTTCTCCAGATAATTTTCAAATTCAATGGACGTGTATTCTCCTCCATTTTCAGATCGCAACACTTTGATTGTTCGTCCAGTATCATTCTCGGCGATTCGCCGATATGTTTTCATGCAGTCAAGGACCTGTCGTTTCCGGTGAATGACCATCACACATGCCATTCGACTGTAATCATCTATGAAAAGGACAAAGTACCTTTCTCCATGAGTTCCGGCAACATTTATTGGACCACAAACATCTGTATGAATCAGATCAAGAAGGTGAGATGCCTTTTTCTTCTTTGGCCGATATGAACTGCAGACCAACTTCCCACGAATACAAGCATCACAGGATTTTTCACACTCACGCTTCAGGTTGGGAATGTCCATGACAATTCTCAATTTTGATATTTTCTCCATGTCTTGTTGATTGATGTGTCCCAATCTCCGATGCCACAGATTGTTTTCTTCTTCAACAGTCATGTAACATACATTCTCTTCACTATCAACCTGATACAAGTTTCCTTCTGTTTTGCATCCCTTCATGAGAGAATTGCCAGTTTTTCCCTTGATAGTGCAGCCTTTCTGATTAAAAGTAACAACAAGTCCTGAGTCACAGAGTTGACTCACGCTGAGGAGATTATGACGTAGGCCATCTACGTAAAGGACTTCAGTCTTCTTTAGTTCTCCATTATCTAATTTGGTACTTCCACTCCCTTTGATTTTCAGAGCCCCATCATTACCAAATCTTACTGTACCATCAACATTCTTTATGATATTTGTTAGTAGACCGGCATTACCTGTCATATGAGATGAGCAACCGCTATCTAGAATCCAGGTACTGTTGTTCTGTGTAGCTTTGAGAGCTACCTCTGCAAGGTTTGATTTCTCAATCTTCCTCCTTTCCTTCCATGAGACATTAGATTGAGTATATAGAACTGATGGCCTTTCAACTATCTCTTCCGCAAACCCAGGTTCTTCATAGTCAAAGTCTTCTTTAAGAGTTGAGAACCTGTTTGAAAGAGAAACATCGTCTTGCTGACGAGACTTGACATGTCTGGAACTTCTGCATGAGGTGTCAATGTCCCTTCTCTGCCTGCAATTAATGGCCTTATGACCAAAGTTAGAACAATGAAAACAATATCCATAGAAATTATTTCTTCTATAAGAATTAGGATATGAAATTGTTCTCCTTTGTTGAGCATCTATATCTTCTCCATTCAGATAGCTTCTTGCCTCTTCACAATAGGACATGGTATGGCCCAAATAGCCACAGAACTGACACTTCATGAGAAGAAATGTCTTCTCACATGAATTTTTCCTTATAGCTTCTTCCTTGGGAGAATAGTAAGACTGTCTGCCATTTTTGAAAGTTTGAGGATAATTTTCAGGTCTCCTTTTAGTTTGGATTGAGGGTTCCTTTTTCATCACTCTAGGTAACATTTCAACATGTTCAACTTTCATCTTATCTTTCTTTTGGATCTTTTCACTTCCAGCAGTTGATGACTCAGCCTCACAGCCAATTCCACTCTTTCCCATGCAAGCAGGTCTTTGATCACTCAAGACTTTTCCAACCCCATCTGAACCACACTTGGCTCTTGCAAGTAATTCTGCATCTGAGAATTTTCCGAACTGTATTTTCTTCCTCGATTCTTTTGGAACTGATTCTGTCTCCATTTTACTCCTCAGAGTAACTACTTCCTCCTCAAGACCCTCAACAGTCTTGGATTTTTCATCCAGTCTGGATGTGAGGTCATTGATGACCTTTGCTTGCTCTTCAATTCTCAGCTTCAGATCAACTGCATCATCATTGCTTTCAATTATTTTAGACTGTACCTTCACAAATTCTTCCAGTCGTTCAATTTCAGCTTCAAGTTGATCAACATATTCAGTTGATTCTTCTACAATTGATTTCCACTTATTGCAGCTCTTACATTTAATCTTAAGCTTACTAACTGCATCCTTAAGTTGCACCTCAGGATCTACACAAGTTCTCAGTTGTTTTTCACCATCAGTATCTTCTGACTTTTCAACAGTGGCCATCATAGAAGCATGGTTCCCAGTTTTGAATTCTGGTTCTTCTTCATCACAGAATTCATTGTCATCTTCTTCCTCTTCACAGACAAAACTCTTTCTTTGCATTTTCTTACCAGATTTGAAGTCTCCCTTTTTGAAGAACCTTCTTTGAGGCTTCTTGAAGTTTTCATCTTCACTGTCATCATCATTGATATTCTTCAAGCACTGAGAGGCAATATGCCCAACTTTTCCACAACGGAAGCATGCGAGAGGTAACTTCCCTTTGAATTTCCCTTTCCCCTTCTGGAACTTCTTTGCAATGAGAGAAAGAATTTCTTTCTCTTCGTCATCATCACCGCTACTATCCTTTGAGATTTTCAATTTATCCATGGCCTTGAATTCCATTTCCTTGCTCACCCGAGTCGTATCATCTTCTGGTTTGACTCTCATTTCATATGCTACCAAACTGCTCAGTAAGTCATCTAGAGAAAGTTTGGAAAGATCTCTTTCCTCAAGAGCTGACACCTTCGCATTATACAGAGGTGGAAGTCTTCTTAATATTTTCTTTACAATATCAATGTCTTTGATTTCTTCGCCTAGACCCCGAATTGCTCCAACCACTTCAGTAATTCGATTGAAGAAAGAGTCTGCATTCTCGTCTGGATGCATCTTCAGATCATCAAACCGATTGTGTATCACTTGTAGTTTCGCCTCCTTCACTTTGCTATCACCTTCATAAATATTCTCAAGTTTATCCCACATAGATTTTGCTGAGGTGCAATTCATCACCTTCAGGTAAATCTGATCAGAAAGGGCAGCAGTGAGAGCATTCTGTGCTTTGGCATCTGCATCAAGAAGTTTCCTGTCTGTTTCAGTCATAGCCAGACCTGTTGGATCAGTGACATGTATTCCGTGCACAGTAGAAAAAAGAACTTCCATTCCAAGAGATCTTAGATGAGATCTCATTCTGTTCTTCCAGATCTGGAAATTGCTTCCATCGAAGTGAGGGACTCCCCTGACATTGATTTCGTTTTCCATGACGAAGAAGGTCAGATTCAACGCCAGCAACCTGGCTCTGATACCACTTGAAGGACCCCAGGACACCCTGAGAGGGGAGGGGTGAATCAGGGTGACCACTTTTTCTTTTAATTTGTTGGATCTTGTTCCCACGTTGGTAGGAACTTGTTGAACCTGTATGATGATTACGATCAAAAAGAAAAAATTCACATGCACAGAGAAGACACAGTCATTTTTACTTGGTTCACCACTAAGGGCTACGTCCAAGGAGCATACGCCGACAGGTTGCCGGTCGTACCTAAATCCACTATGCTTCACTAGCTGCGGATACAAAAGTTCGGGTACAGACACTCTGTCCCAGGCTCACTGCCTTTACAATAGTTCAGGGATAACTCACTGCGTCCCTCGGGTCACTCCCGTTGACTCCCCCTGGCTCACTGCCGTTGGTGAAGTCCCACTCAGTTTATAGACGTGTAGGTCTCTTCTTCATTTGCATAAGAGTGCATCCTTTGTTGAATGTAGATGCTCTATTGAAGTCCGATTCTCACCAGAAGAAGAATATAACTTTTCCTCGAATGAACCGAGTAGTTTCTCGGCTTTCGTGCAGCTCCAGAAAGGCAGGCGTGCTTCAATAGTGTCTAGGTCTCCTTTTCAAGCCCGGCACGCAAGTCTCCCGGCGGCGCGCAAGTCTCAGGCGCGCAAGACTAAACTGGCGCGCAAGTTTCACTGAAGCACCTGCGCGACACTGCCTTCTTGAACTAAATACTTGCGCGATCCACTTCCTTTCTCTTCCAAACTGCCTTGGGAGAACAGCCAAACACCGGCGCGCAAGCTCTACTTGCGCGACAAAACAACCACCTGCGCGACTCAACCACCTGCGCGACGAGATCTCGAACAATCTCTCGGCCTTGAACTCCGTTGGAAATGAGGAGGGGTGGTCCAGTATTTATAGGCAAACTGGACCCCCTGCGCGGCGGCGCGCAAGTCCCTCGACGGCGCGCAAGTCCTGTCTCCAGATCCTCTGTCGCGCAAGTTACTTGCGCGACCAAACCAACACTTGCGCAACCTTATTTCCTTAGCCAAATTGTGATGTTTTGATCCTCAAAAACATATGGCGCGCAAGTCTTTCATCCTCAAAGAGCTCGGCGCACAAGTATCATTGCCAAAAAACACTTTACTTCATTTACGGATTTTCAGGCCCAAAAATTTGGCAAACACTGGGAAACAGCGCCACCTTCACTACTGTTTTCTTCCTGAACGGTATGATCGCTTTGTTGGTTCACACCCTGAACTTCCACTGAGGATTGACAACAAACACAAACCATACACCAAATCATGCTTTGAAGAACCTGGTTCCAACAAAGGGGAATTATGACTGGTGATTATTCTTGATAAGGAGTCCCAAATTAGGGAACTTGGGGTTTAATCCTTATGTGGATGCCCATATTAAGGTAATTTGAAATGGGGCTTACTCCTGAAAAGGAGGCCCAGGTTAGGGAACTTGTTACTGGGGCTTACTCCTGAAAAGGAGGCCCAGGTTATGGAACTTGGGACTTACTCATAAGGAGGATTCCCATATTAATGGAATTTTAACATGGGATTACTCTTGAAAAGGAGGCCCGGGTTAGGGAACTTGTGACTAGGGCTTACTCCTAAAATGGAGGCCCATGTTAGGGAACTTGGGACTTACTCAGAAAGAGGATGCCTAGATTAAATATCTTCTCATCTTAAAGGATAAGGTAGAATGAATGAAATCTCTAACCTTAGTGACATAAAGATATGTAAATCACTAGGTTTTGAGATATGTTCCACAGAATTCTGTTCAGATAAAGAATCCAACAAAATAACCATGCCAAAAATTGTATTTAAGAGGGTTTTGAAGGCTAAATCTTAAAGAGGAGAGGTGTATTTGAAGAAAAGAATTGAATAAGCAGGAGGTCCACTCAAAAAGAGGTAGGCACGCAAGTCCTGTTGGGGCACGCAAGTATTGGTCGCGCAAGTATACTAGTGTGACATATGGGTACTTTCACGACGGTTAACCCATAGGGTAATACTTGGCCGAGACTTGGCTCATGCACTTAGTATTATCCCTAATGGCTTCCAAAAGTGTGGCGCACAAGTTTTGGTGAAGGGATAAGGTGGTGCACAAGTGTCTTCATTTCCCTTAAGGGTTAGACACTTAGCCGCGCAAGTGTTGGTGAATTTAAACACTTAGGACTTGTTCCCCCTCTTTAGATTTTCCATTCAAGGTAAGAAATTACCTTAGATGTGTTTGGAAGACTTCAAGAAGAGACTATGGAGCCGAGAGCTCAAATAAGACTTTTGGAATTTTTCGTCCTCAAAATGGGGGGCCCACAAGGGGTATTTATAGGATAATGAAGACCTTGGGTGAAAATAAAATAGGGCGCACAAGTCACCTGCGCGCCCAATATGTGGTGCACACGTATATTTGTGCAACCATGATGAAACTTGCACGACCCATGTGTAAACAAATCCTTGTTCATGCCTTTGTCAATTTTTGATGTTTTTTCAAAGGATGAATAACTTTTTGCTAAGTTATTTCCCTTTTTCAGTTGTTTGATTCTGTGATGGAAAGGAGCGTCAACAAAAGACCCCCTTTAGAGTTAGATCCGAAAGGAAGAAGAATTTGACTCTGAGGTAAATGAGAAATCCAAGGAACTTTGGCAAGTAAGTTTTGAGCGCACAAGTAGCGGCGCACAGGTGAGAGCCGTGTAGGCTATGAAACATAGGGGTGAAGCCTTGCCTATAAATATTCACACTATTCTCCCGCAAAGCACCCGGCTTTGAACGCTTCTAAGATCTCACCGCACAGGTTACTCTCATCGCGCACGTATACTGATTTTCCGTGGTTTCATTGCTTATGTTTGTGCCGCACTTATGCAAAAGTAGTTTGACTTGTGCAGTGATACTTGCGCTCCAAAACATGTGTGACACAATTACACTTGTTCACCAACATTGGACTTCTGTGCTTTAATGCCTTAGCCATTTTTTTCATTTTTCTTCACAAATTTTATGAAAAATCAACTTACTTAAAAGTAAATTATCTGATCTTTGTGCAGATTCAATGGCTCCCAGAAGAATTGGAATGGCTAATGAGATGTCTAGAAAGTGAATTGATGATATGATGAACGTCATTGGACATGATTACTATGATATCTACGACAACACTCTCCCATATTTGGCCAAGTACTTGAAGAAATATCATCTTAATTTCTCACAGAGCATCTACCTGCCTCTATATGGCCATGGAGTCAACATTCCAGATGCCAATAATTATATGATCGAGATACATTTTCACTGCTACTCCTCTATTTCGGTTATGTTGTGCATTAAGAGCACCAACAATGGCGTGAACTTTCAAATTTTTCCTCTATTCTATTTCCTTGCAGATATGAAAACTGAAAACCCATGGTCTGATATGTTTTCCACTGCTGGTTGGTGGAGAAAAACTATCATGGCATTAGAACTATATCTGAAACTATTATTCTCTCCAAGTGTCTCTTTACTTCCAATGCTCCATTCTTAAATACATGTATCCATCTTCCAAGTCTCTTGGAAAGAAACAGGTTCAGTGTTTGATCAGCAAAAAAATTTCTCAAACTGCACTCAAGAACATTATTTTACAATTGTTCCAAGAAGAGATGGTATTACTGTGTCTCTTATTGTATCCAGTTGAATGAATAAATTCCAGGTGGTTTCTGATGAATCTCATGATTCCATAAATAAAATAGAGATTTATGTTGAAAGTATCTTGCAATCCCTGAAAAAAAAAAGATGAGACTCCAGTTTGTGGATGTCCTTCTAACTTTTGTGCATCAAATGGAAAACACTTTCATATTCAATCATTTGTGCATTCCTTATTTTTACACCTACTTTAAATTTTTACCAAATCCAATGGGCCTAGTAAGCATAGTTTAATTTTTTCTAGAATTATATAAAATAACACTACAAAATTTGAATATTTTTATTTTCTCAATATTACCTAAATCATACAAAATGTATGTTTAGTGAGCTGGGACTTGACTTTTGTTCAAATTTTCCTTGTCTTTTGTGGGCAGTTTAAATTCATGTACATCATATATAAAACAGATAATGTTTAAGGTCGAAATAGCTTTGACCGAATGGATTAAAATTGACTCAATTCCTTGAAAATTTATCTGAAAACATATTACCACACTCAAGTATGGGGGAAAATATGTAAACTATGACTTAAGAAATTTGGAATCTGAGAAATGACATGAAAAAAGGACTAAGAGGCATTAGAAGAAGTATTTCCTAAGAGTGAAGTTACCATTATTTAACAAACCCTTTAGGGGGTTGAATTATGCAAGGCCACCGAAGGGCATTGGCTGCATATTCAAATAATATCATCTTTTGGATGACAGGTCTATTATGTAGACTGTTTATGCAAGGCTACCTAAGGGCACGTGCTGCATAGTCAGGAAAAAGAACTCTCAGAAAGTTTACTTTTCTATTGCTAAAAAGCCAGTGAAAGTTTATGGAGATTCAATTTTTCTAAATCATAGAGTATCCTATATAAATAGAGGTACTTTAATATGGAGAGGATATTTCCAATCAATATTGTCAAAGAATTGGATGAATGTCACTCTTACAAAGGTCTGACCCAAACGTAGGGAAGGGAAATATAAACCATAGACATAAATACATTTATATCATGAAAAAGAGTATGGGACAAATATGTTAAGGATGGCTATTTTTCAGATCCCTACATATTTTCGTTAAGAAAAATAAAAACAAAATAGGTTTTCTTCCCAAGAATGAAGTTACAATTATTTTACAAATCCATTAGGGGGTTGAATTATGCAGGGCCACCCAAAGGCATTGGATGCATAGTCAAATAATAGCATCTTTTGGCTGACAGGTCTGTTATGTAGACTATTTATGCAAGGACACCTAAGGGCATGTGCTGCATAGTCAAACAAAAGAATTCCCGAGTTTCAAACATTTTGTGACCATAATTTAAGAAAAGAGTTATAGAGATCTGGAAGTATTTAAGGTTAGGAGTATGAAACATCAAAATGAACATTGTTCAATGCATTTAGAGATACACAGACCAATGAAAACCATAATCATGTTGTGGCTGGGTCCTAAATAAAGATGTTGGACTTCACTACATATCTCATTAGAATGAGAATCAAGCCAAATTTAGTTCTTGAAATATAGTTTAACGTCATGTGGGACGAGAGTGTAGGAGATCTTAGTTTAGGGTCATAGAGCTTAGACCATAATAATGAATACACAGTGTGTGTTTTATAATCCTCATGTGAATGAAAAGCAGGGTTTTCATACCACATTCATGTTTTCACAGGGGTACTTTTCATCCAAGGGACTGAAAGTGAAATTTGGGGTTAGGCCCTAAGACTTGGGGCTAGATTCGAGGGATGCTCGAACATTCCTTCGTATCCCATACCGATGGGAATCAATCCGCATGTAGTTCTTGAAATACCCTCTGTACAGATTTGGTTCGTACATATGAAGGGTGAAAGGGGACTTTAGTGAAATGATGGTTTGGCCCAAGATTAAAGGTTCAGGCATTGCCATGTATGCACACAGTCTTTGGAATACAACATGATTGGAGATCAATGTAAATAACGATTCCCTCTCAGGTGAAGGTGTCAAAGAATGTTGTAGTTTATTATCATACAGGACAAAAGTGTGAATAGATTAACATCATATATCAAGGATGATGGTGAACCAATGTAAAAAAATATTGGTTCTGGGGGTATTTTCACGAATCAACATCGTATGAGATGGAGGTGAACCGATGTGAAGAGATTGGTTCTGGGCTTGAACCTCGGTAGGATGCCTACGTACCCATACTAGAAGGCAAGGATAAAAGTCTGTGTAGTTCAATTGAATAATGAATTGGTGATCAAGTTTTTCTTGAGGACAATGAACTAAAAAATGGTGTTGGGACTTACGCATGGTTAGAGGCCTAGAGAGGGTGTTATGGTTGAAATTTACTCTTAGCTCACGTAAGTCATACACAGTGTGAGAAACAAGAGGTAACAACAACCCTAACGATGCACTGTTTAACTTCATGTTGGACAATGGGGGACTACGCAGTTTAATGTCATGTAGTAAGAACAAAAGAGAAGATTATGCAGTTTAAAGTCTTGTAGTAAGGACATTGGGGACGATGCAGTTTAATGCCATGTAGTAAGGACAACACAGTTTAACGTCATTCTAGACGATGGAGTGTTGTATAGTTTAAAGTCATGTAGCTAGGATGTATTATGGACTTTTTCATATTTTAACATCATGTAGGACTAAGAGGTTCATAGTTTAACATCGTATAGCTAGGACGATGGTTATACAGTTTAACGTCTTGCTGGACGTAAGGTACTTCTATACAGTTTAGAATCATGTATCTAGGACGTCACATTTTAATGTCATATTGGATGTATAAGGGACGATGTAGTTTAAAGTCTTGCAGCAAGGACAACACAGTTTAACGTCATGTTGGACGAAAGGGTATTTGTGTTACACAAAATAATTCTTCAAGAATCTTGCATTGGTTGGAGTCGTGATGAGTTCTCCATCCATTGAGATTAAAGAATAAGCTCCATTGGAGTAGACCTTATGTATTGAGTAAGGTCTTTCCCACTTTGGCTAAAGCATGGGAGGTTTATTTCCAGGTATCATTGGAGTTATGAGAAAAAATACCAATTCTCCCAGAATGAATGAATGAAGATGAACTTTTTTATTGAAAGCTCGTGCAATTCGATTCTGATAGACTTCCAAGTGATGCAGGGTGCACAATCTTTTCTCATCTAGTCATTCCAATTCATCCAATCACTTTTGAGATTGTTCATATATAGATGACTGATCACAAATGGATACTCTGAGCGAAGTTAATTGAACCTCAATGGGCAAGACTACTTCTGTTCCATATACCAATGAATATGGATTTGACCACGTTGCAATGCTGGTGGTGGTTCGATAAGCCCATAAAGCATGGAAGAGTTTATCAGGCCATGATTTATTATCTTTATCCACCATATTTTGCAGTATGTTTGAAAGATTATTATTGAAGGCTTATATTTGGCCATTGGAAGATTTATGATACCAAGATAAATGGTTGGATCGGATTTTGTATTCTTGATACAACTTCCTTACCTCAGGTGAATAGAAGTTGGTGACATTGTCTGCCAATATGGTATGAGGGACAACAAATCTGGTAATGATGTTAGAATTTATGATGCTAATAATGCTTTTAGAACTAAATTATTTGAGAGGTATTTCCTCTTCCCATTTGGAAAAGAAGTCAGTATCAGTAAGAATATACTTAAACTGCTTGGATGTAGCTGAAGGGTAAGGTCCCACTACATACATTCCCCATGTAGAAAATGGCCACGAGGATTTAGCTGTATGAAGAAACTCTGGGGGTTGATGAACGATGTTGGCACATACTTGGCATGAATGACACTTATTCGTGAAATCAAAACAATCTTGTATCATTGAAGGCCAAAAGTATCCAATCCTTCGAATTTGATCAGATATTCTATGTCCAGAATGGTGGGCACCACAGACTCCTGCATGTAATTATTTCATGAGGGCCATTGTCTCTTCACCATCAATGCATCTGAAGAGAACTCCATCAAAACCTTTTTTGTAGAGAATTTTTTCTAGGTGATCAGGGCTATCATAAAGAGTAAAATTGACCACAAGTCTCCAGAATTGTTCTTTCCCGGTTCTATCTGGTGGAAATGTTCCATTTTGAAGGTATTCCCTGATAGGTGTCACCCATCATGTAGTATGACTATATGGTTCAGAAATGGGACTAATTTCATTGATCTCCTCTGTTCTGATTTGAACATACAGTGAAATTGTATGACGGTGGGCAATACTAATTATTGTTTCGTCCCGATTTGGATCTTCCAGAGCTGTGGCTATATTAGAAAGTGCATCAGCATGGGTATTTTGTGATCACGGGACATAAGAAAATGTTGGTTCTGAAGGAAATTCCTCCATTTACTCTCTAACATAATCATACAAAGGGATTAACTCTTCTATTTTGATGGCATAATCCCCATTTACTTGTTCGATTACCAGGTCTGAATCACCTTTCACCTTTAAGTGATTCACTTGTGCTTAAAGAGCCAACTCCAATCCTGTGATGAGAGCATGATATTCTACTTCATTATTTGTACTGCCTTCCCATAATAAGAGGGAATAGGGTAGCACTGCCTTTTCCAGGGAAATAAGCATGATTCCTAAACCAAATTTTTTTAATTTATGATCTTCTATTTTCTTCCCTGTTGGACTTCTGGAAGCACCATCAAAGTACATTTCTCATGTTTGAAGATTGCTTGGAATAGAAAAGACTTCCTCATCAGGAAGTTCAATATCTAAAGATGTACCATCTACTGAAGGGTGTTAAATAAGGAAATCATCCAGATCTTGGACCTTTATTTCCTTTTGAGATAGATACTGGATATCAAATTGCTGCAAAATAACATCCCACCTTGCCAGACGTCCTGTAAGCATTGGATGACTATGGATGAATTTGAGCAGGTTATTGAGAGATACCAATTGGACCTCATGATGTTGCAGGTAATGTCTTAATTTCTGAACCCCAAATATTTATGCTAGGCATCACTTTTCAGTACTTTAATATTGGGTCTCTACATCAAGCATAGTCTGACTGAGATAGTAAAGGATGTTTTCATTCCCAGCATCATTCTTATGGGCAAGGAAGGCGCCCAATGATCGCTCTAAAGCTATCACATAAATAATAAGTGGTCTCCCTTCAATAGGTGGCATTAATACTGGTGGAATCAAGAGATATTTCTTGATAATATTGAATGCTTCTTCACATTCTTCAGTCCACTGGTAAGTGACTCCCTTCTTCATCAATTTGGTGAAGGCTAAACTTTTTCCTGCCAAATTGGCGATGAAATTCCAAATATAGGATAAGTGTCCTTGAAGTCCTCTAAATTCATTCAAATTTCAAGGAGGTGACATACCAAGGATTGACTTTGTCTTCTCAGGATTGACTTAGATACCATGATGGCGTACAACAAATCCGAGAAGTTTTCCAAAGGTTACCCCAAAAGAACATTTTAAGGGGTTCATCTTCAAATTATGTTTCCAAAGTTTGTGGAATATGATTTCCAAATCATCCAAGTGATTATAACGTTGTCTGGATTTAACCACCAAATCAACCACATAACATTCAAAAAACTTCCCTAAAAAGGGTTTGGAGATACGATGCATGGCACGCAGATATGTTGTGTCTGCATTCTTCAGGCCAAAGGGCATTACCCGATAGCAAAACACACCATGGGGGGCTCTGAAAGCTGTATATTCTTCATCTTATGGATCCATTTGGATTTGATTATACACGGAATATCCATCCATGAAAGAAAGTTCTTCATAGCCAGATGTTGCATTAATTAAGAGTTCTGTAATCGGAACTAGAAAATCATCCTTAGGACAATGCCGATTAAGATCTCTGAAATCAATGAAAACTCTAATTTGTCCATTCTTCTTTTTCACAGGGACAATATTAGATAACCACATGGGATATTGAACTTCTCTGATGAATTTATCTTTGATAAGATTATCCACTTTAGCTTCAATTTTGGAAGCATATGTTGGGTGTGTTCTTCTTGCGACTTGCTTAAATCCTCAATGTTCTTCTAGAAAACCCAAACGATGAGTAGAAACATCAGGATCAAGCCCTAAAATTTATGTATAATTTGAAGAAAATATATCATGATTTTTATTTAAAAATGAAATATACATTTCTTTCACTTCAGGAGTCATGGACGCACTAATTAAAGTGGGGCGTGTATCTTCTTTTGTACCTAGATTTATTTCTCTGAGTTCATCCACAATGGTAGAGATACCCTCTTCAAATGCTGGAGGAGAATCCCTGATATCTTCCTCTTCTTCTTCAACATGTGTTATTTATTCTATTTCTACTTGCATAGTATATGATGAAGCAGAATTTACATGATCAAGAGAGATGTTAAAATTTGAACATCCTGAAGAAGAGGCTACCATTTCTGACCCTATTATGATGAAGGGTCTTCCTTGGGTAATAAAGATGAGACGATGGATTGAGAATCGACATCATCGTTCATCTCTGACATTTCTATAACTTCTTCTGGCCTAGTTGGCGAAGTATAAACTTTCTAAATTTCAGCGGATGAAATGAAGAAATCTCAATTTTAGCTTTCATCATTTCTTGGTGAATCACCATTTTATCCCATGTTGTATGGCTTGATTGTCATAATTGACATTTTGGAAGTTTCCATAAGAGTATTTGGATTTGGGTATATCCTGTCAATTTGACTGATAGGAAACACATAATCTGTACTCACATGTATGAATTGGTTTACTGGAATATTTTCCAAACCATATGGAGCATTAACTTTGGTAACCTCCCTTGTTGTGGATTTATCCTTACCCTCCATGTGATAGAATTCTGCCTCAATGTATTGAGATTCACTTGTTTTGAATGGAGATTTATCACCATACAATGTCCCAATTTGACCATTGAAACAATATTTGAGAAATTGATGGTATGATGAAGGGATAGCCGCATGTTGATGTAGCCAAGGTCTTCCAAGCAAAATGTTGAAAGTTGTTTCATGACGAAAAACCATGAAATCTGAATTGGATACAAGATCTCCAAACTAAGTTCTGAGTGTGATCTCACCTAGAGGTTCTTGTTCATTTTTATCATATCCTTGCAACAACAAAGTAGAAGGAGATAAATCAGATTCGGTGAGCCCCAATCGATGAAGTGTACAAATGGGGATGAGGTTGACTCCTGAACCATTATCAATGAAAGCTCTTCGGATGTCTACATCATTGACCATGCTAGATAAATACAAAGGTCTAATATATCCTTGCACAACATCATCTTCATCTTCATATGTGAAAGATATCACTTCATGGAATTCTGTAGGATTAGTCTCTACATGGTAGACTTCAGCCGCAACAATTTCAGTTTCAAATTCTGGAGGACTTGACAAAGCCTCGATGATTGCCTCTCGAAGATCCTTTGATAGATTTAAATCATCCATAATTGATAAGTTTTCCGGTACTTTGGGAAAATGTTTCAAGACATCATATTTTTGATCCAAAGGTCTGTGTTTCCCAACAGGAACTTGTGGTATTTCAGGTGCCTTAGAAGTTGATGCTTTGGAAGTAGATGCTTCTTGTATCGGGGTAGGAGTTGGAAATACTCCTAGCTTTGTAAGATTAGACCAACTAGGTATATTTAATTATTGTGAGGAAGAAGGTGTAACTTCTAACCGATCTTCCAAAATAACTATGCCAGGACTGAATCTTCCATGCATGGAAGAACTTTATTGTTCTTGTTGAGCTCGTTGAAGGCCTCTGCCATGAGTTTCTGCTGCATATAAAGTTCTAGAAGGGGTAGAATTGGAATAGTGGCTTCTGGGATATCCACATCATCCTCTATATCCCAGACCTTTGGAACTCCCTCTAATTCCTCTGTTTGATATAGGGAATTCAGGCTCATCAAGATCGAAACTGTGAGTAGCATAGGGATATATTAAGTGAATCATGTTAACAGAAACAAAGATATACTCTTCCTCTGATTAAGACTATACCTAATTAGCTAATTTAGGTTGTTCCATTTGGTGGGATGGTGCCCGTAGCTTTGAAGTATATGGCATAAAATTTTCCAGAGTCAAAGACAACTTAGGCATTGACACGATCTCATCTTCTTCTGACTGCTCTTCTTTCTTTGAATTATGTCGTTTCTTTGAAGATTTTTCCTCTGATGAAGGGGGTTTTGCTGTGGAATTCATATTTGAGGACACAATTGGTTTCTTGAATTATGTTCATAAAATGGCATGAGTTCGGTTGATCGTTTTCCTGACCATCCAATCATTATATTTCGAGGCTTTTTTTCTTTTGACTTCTTTCCACTCGCCTTCTTCCTCTGGATCTATAAGAGAAACACATGCTACCTTAGCTGAAGAACCTTTTAATATGACTAGTCCCGAGTCCACCATTTTTTGATGGAGGTCTTTGAAGAAAAAACACTCCTGAATGGGATTCCCCAACATCTGATGAAATGGGAAATAGTTGGTATGGTCTTCATCTCCTTCCTCGTTTGGCCTTTTGGGCCTTGGAAATTGAACCAAATTATTTTCCAGCGCCGAAATGAAGTAACCAGGAACTTGTTCATTTCAGAAAGAATAAACTTTTCTCTTTAGCTCCTAAAATTATTTCCTTCTTTGATCTATTTGATCATCATGATGAAACAACCTCTGTTGTTGATGCTTAGGAGGTGGAGCCCTTCGGTAAGATGAAGTTTTTGAAGTGGAAGCAGGTAAAGGTGATTGTTTAAGCATAAATATAGCAGTATCTACTCTACCCATTCTCCTTCCTGTAGCTGAGGGAATTACACGAGTTTTATCCTTAGACTTTGTAAGAGAGTCTTCAATCTGCTGAGTGATCAAAGTAAGGTCTCAAAAGCCTCCTGTGTATTTCACAGGGATCAACGGTGTGCATAATTCATCACTAAAATTAGCCACATAGATTGGCAATAATTCTTCTTGAGGGAGTGCTAAGCTTAGGGAATATGTTAATCCCTTCCAGCGAGCAATGAAATCTGAAACCCTTTCATTCTACCTTTTCTTACAATTTGTAAGATAAAAAACTGTTGTCTTTGGCAATGTTGAGATGAATTGGAGAAGGAATCTTTGTCGGAGATCTTCCCATCTAGTAATTTACTGGGATTGCAAGCTTGTAGACCAGAAAAAAGTAGGTCCTTGTAATGACTGTACAAAACACCTGATCTTAATTGTCTCTTGTTGTTTAGGAGTTCCCATAATAGGATCACAACGAGAGAGAAAAATGTGTTAATTGTTTCTCTAGATCTCCTGAACCATTAAAGATTGGGAATGTGGTACTTGAAAAATTTGATGGGGGAGGAATTGCATCAACCCATTAAAGGTAAGATCTCTTTTCTGGTTAAATTTTTGCACGTTTTCCCTCCATAGCTTCCAACTGAGCTATTAATGACTTAATTTTATTCATTAACGTTTGAGAAACATTTGGTTGAGCTTGGGCCTGAGCAGATGCAATAACTTGAGCTTGGAAAGGTATGGTGGCTGGTACTGCAACTGATGGTAGCACCACCGATTGTTGATGTGCATGACCCATGAGATTAGACCTGTGAGGGTATACTGGTAAAGGAGGATACTCTTGATCCATCTCAGTAGCTGCAACAAATTCCCTTGTCTGACTGACTCCAGTACGCTTAGGAGGAAGACTACCTTGAAGTAGTTCTGCATTCAACCTCCTTAATTCCTTCATTTCTTCTTCTTGTTGTGTGAATCTTTGCTCTAGAGAGAGTGATTGGACTTCTCTTGAGGAAGGTTATGTAACCTGATTCTTTCCATTCTCCTTGTTGGATGCCTTTCAGAGAGGGGGAAGTTGATTATTTGAAGGAATACCTAGGTTCTGAGTAATCCTTTGATTTTGTGTACGCACACCTTCCTCATTTCTGTCTGTGTGTACAACTTCTTGAGTAGGAACTTCTTCATCTGATCCCTCTGAGTGAGCCTCATGTTCTGGAGGATTAAAAACAACATAATTGATGACATTTATTGATTCATAACACATTTCATCCCTTCTAGCGGAATTTCTGGGATACTGTCTTCTCCCTATCCTTGATGAGATATTGCCTTTTGTTGAGTAGATCCCTCAGGAACTTCTTGAAGAACAGTAACTTGGAGAGAATCTCCTGATAATTTAGCTCTTCATTCCTCTTGTGGCTTCTTCTCTAATTGAGATAAGACTGACTTCCGCTAAGGAAGAGATTGAGGATTTGAAAAAGTCCCCAGTCCGGTGGGCTGGGGCTCTTCCCGATCAACTTCTTGAATCCTATTTGTTGATTCTGAGGGTTGAGTTAAAAGAGTCCCCAGTCTGGCACGACGGGGTGGTTCTTGAGCTTCTACATCTGAGACTTTCTTAAAATCTCTCCTGATCTTGCGGACTTTAGTTCGGAAATTTTCTGGATGCATCAACCTACATACACTCAAATCACCTAGCTCAAATGAACGCTAGATGATTTCTGATACCGCTGTCACTTGATGATGCGCTTTCTCTAAATGAGAAGCCTTTTCGATATTCTCATTTGCCTCATGAAAAAATAATTTTACAACTTATTCTTTGTATGCGTGACTTTGGGAAGAACTATTTGAGGCATGTTCCTACGCAAGCCTTTGATTACAGACAAAACCAATTGGATCTGGCCGTCCATGGGCAATAACATTTCATGAGACCATTTTTGGCAGGCTTTGTTGACTGGAGAGTACAGTGAAATAAATTTCTCCATGAACACCCCATCCCCTGATATGAATAACAGATGGGGCATTGGTAATTAACTGACACAATCTTTTTAGTGCGCTAAGGGATGAACGATAAAGGGCTCTCTGCTTCTTTTCAACCTTCAGATATCGACAAACTGAGAGAGAGGCCAAATCAATTTGGCATTGTAACCCTTCTATTTTTTTTATATAATTTACATATTTATCATAAGATAATATTTTATTTTTAAATTGACAAAGAGTTTTCCACATGTTGAGACCAATATCGTGAATACATTCTTCAATCAACGTCTCTAGAATTTCATACTGAGAGTCATCCAAAGGCCAAAACATAACTGGCACTTCACCTTTCACCAGTTGTTTTCTCATATTCAGAACTTCCTCTTTATCATTCAATGAAGATTATTCTACTTGATTATACCAGAGGTGGTGCTTTCTTGTTGCTTCATAATATTCAACAATATTGGTAGAGAATTCATTTATCAGACTAGAAGATGAATGACCCAGGGGTGGTTCGGAGAATTACATACACCCTGGGCTATCTTCTGATTGAGAAAGTATTTCACCTTCTAGAGGGAAAGCATAAGACATGAATGGATTCACATTTTCAAGTGCCTCAAGATAAGATGGATTTCTCGTCACTACATTGTCCATTATATATTTTTCCAGGCAATGTGAATTACTACTACAGAGAGGACTTTTGTAGCTAAATTCATCATCAGGGGGAGGACCACCAGGGTGGGTTACATTAAAAGATGAAACCTTTTGCTCCTTGATCTTCTGGCCACACAGAGGGTTCTTGTGGCTCTAATATGAAGATGATACTTCGAGATCGACCGAACTGTCATGAATCAAGACTTCATGAGGAAGTTTCTGATGAAGACCTTCGGAATTAATGTTCCCACTATTGGGAAATGAGAGATTATAATCTTGAGTTCCAACAGATAATTGTCTGAAGGATTCAAGGACTGCATCATCGAGCAAGTCCTTGTTACAGATTGGCCCTTGATTTCTTGGCTGGGCTGAACGGGTCTTTTTCATGGACGCCTTCTTACTCACTTTGGGAACTACTTGTTGACGAAAGTGGTTATTATGGGTAGGTATATGTGCCTGCTGAGGAGAAATAGTCAGGTTAGGCTGATTATCTCCATTCAAATCAGGTGTATGTGCCTGACTTGATTGTACATCTGACATGGGGGAGTATGCCCCACAACCCTCTTGGACTAGAAAAGAGGTGTGTATCTATTCCGAAGTGATATGTTGATGTGTCACTCCACTAGTAGGGACAGATTTTCATTTCTTTCCATGTGATGTTGCTGAAGCTGTTATAATATTCTGATAGGTATTCAGAATATGAGCAGGGATTTTCTTCTACTCTTTCACCATTTTTAGAATGTTCTTGGTGACTTCAGTTGCCAGAACAGGAATATACGTCCATTCCGTGCTCAGAGTAGGTGTGTATTCCTGATTCTATTCTCCTTTTCTTACCAGTGAATTCTGAAAGTACTCATGTGTGTGGGCAGAGAGTTGACTCTTCTCCAAATTTGTCGTCAGAGCCTTCTGACTGACTTATCAAGATGCTACCAAATGAGACTGTTGGCAGGATTGATGAATATTGGCAGGTGTATTTTCTTGTTGTGTATTCCTCGTCAAGTATGGTTGACGATTTTCTTTCAATACTAGAAGACGAGACTGCTGACAGAATTGTTGATTGTAAATAGGTGTATGTTCCTGTTTATCAGTTTCCACCATATCAGATTGGCCACCTTGTTTGGTTTTAGTCATACGAGCCTGCTGATTAGATGATGACTTATAAACAGTTGTATATGTCTACCTATAATACTCCACCAGAATTGCCTGGCAGGATTGGCATGTTTCTGCCAGACGAGTCTGCTGGGCAGTAACATTAGGACGGACGGGTGTATGTGCCCACTCATTGTTTTCCATTAAGTTGTCTTGAAGGAATTCTCCGAAGGGGGAAAAATTTATAACCTTCTCCCTATTAACCATATTTCTCCTCTGGTGGTTCATCTTGCATACTTGGGTTTGAGGAACCTAAGCCGAACCCCTAAAGGTGATACCCTCATCATGTTGAGGGCGCAATGTCGCACGAGTCTAGCGGCGATTGTTGATGGGATCCCTCGGGAAAAAATCGTGTCTCCTTGAGTTAAGGCCTTGAGCGACCTTCTCATTCACCTCCCCATAATATGGGAGGGACTGGTGATTGTGTTCCGGGGATAATGACCCAAAACGGTTGGAGACGGTGGTTGGCACCACCTACTTCTTGATCACTGGTCGTCGCTGTCCGGACAACCAGGATAAATTATTGACTTGGTTGGATTTTCAATCAGCCTCCAGAGTCATAATGGTACAGTGTTGACGGTATTCCTTAACCAGTTCATTAGATACCCAGCATTGAAGACGCTGAGTAGGTGATGTCGTCCTCAAAGCGGACGAAGATCCAGCAGGAGTAGCGGAAAATGCATTCACAGGTGTGAACTTTAGAGAAGCCATTTCTATAACACAGAGAGATCTTGGAAACGATTGCATGTTTGATATAATATACATAATCAAGATAAATTCAGCCACTACATATTTTGGATGAGCACATATGTTATTGATTTTTTTGTTGACCCTCTCATTGAGTTTAAATAAGGGCCTAACAAATAAGTAAAACATCATTTTAACTTGGTTAAGGATTCAGGTCGGGTTCACCATTTTTTGTTTCCTCTGGAAATGGGGATGACCTCGTTTGTTTAAGGTGCAAGCATTCCGATTGGTTTGTAATGGGTTTTTTTGTAGAACTGGAAACATCCAATGATTCTATATCTATTTGGACCTGCTTTCCAAAGGTAGGTGCTAATTAGTTGTGGACCGATGAGGCTTAAGAATTTTCATTGGTCGAGAGGATGGGAGGTCGGACTCATCACACCTTTTTTGGAGGGAATTATTGTCTACTTCGGGACTCTCTTTATATATTTAAGTTATGTTCATGAATCCTTATTAAATTACCAAGTATGAAAATGAGATTTCCTTTAGATCTGAAAATCAATGATTGATATGTATGAGATGTAGAGAGTCTTTTATATGTATTTGATGTTCTTCATCGATAGATAATCATCTGTATTTGTTAGAGATTCTTAGTCAATGGTATCCTTCAATACATTATATAGAGTTCTCTTGGTCATTATGATAACCATACTGGTTTTAAATCCACTCAGCGGGGCACTTGAAGTTTATTGTCGTTCAAAAGGACATGGATTATTTCAAAGTTGGGATCGTACCCGTAGATGGGCTACCTACATATCCTTATTTAGAAAAGGAATCATAACCCACGTAGTTTGAGTAAAGAATTATGAGTTTTATGCATGATTGATGGCCCAAAGAAAGAAGTCATAATTACTTTTACACTCTAAGCTCATGTGAATCATGCTCGGTGTGAGAAACAAGAGGTATTAGTAAAACCTAACAATTTATACCTGAAAGATTAAATTATAAGAAATGATGTGGGGCTTATGCATGTATGACTTCCCAGATAGATGAGGATTGGGATTTACTTCAGGGAAGAAATCTGGGAACATGGTCTATAAATGTATATGTGCATTATGGAGATTTGGATACTTAACATAGGGCTTACTCCTTAGAAGGATTCCCAGATTAGAGAGGACATATGATTGGGTTTTATTCCTGAGAAGGAAGCCCAGATCAAGATAAATTAAGACTGGTTAAGAGAAATTATGAATGGGGCTTGTTCCTGAGAAGGAGGCCCAAGTTTAAGGGACTTGAGAACTGGGGATTATTTCTGAAAAGGAGGCCCAAGTTTAGGGGAATTATGACTGGGGATTATTCCTGAGAAGGAGGCCCAAATTAGGGAACTTGGGGTTTAATCATATGTAGGATTCCCATATTAAAGGATTTTGAACCAGGGATTTCTCCTGAAAATGAGGCCCAGGTTAGGGAACTTGTGATTGGGGCTTACTCTTGAAAAGGAGGCCCAGGTTAGGAAACTTGGGACTTACTCATAAGGAGGATGCCCATATTAAGGGAATTTGAAATGGGGCTTACTCCTAAAAAGGAGGCCCAGGTAAGGGAACTTGTGACTGGGGATTACTTCTTAAAAGGATTCCCAAGTTAGGGAACCTAGGACTTACTCATAATGAGTATGCCCAGATTAAATATCTTCTCATCTTAAAGGATGAGGTTGAATGAATGAAATCTCTAACTTTAGTGACCTAAAGATATGTAATTCACTAGGTTTGGAGAAATGTTCCAGAGAATTCTTTTCAGATAAGGAATTCAACAAAGGAACCATGCCAAAAATGGCCTTGAAGAGGGTTTTGAAGGCTAAATCTTGATCATGAGAGGTGGATTTGAAGAAAAGAATTGAATAAGTAGGAGGGCCACTCAAAAAGAGGTAGGCGTGCAAGTCCTGTTGGGGTGTGCAAGTACTGGTCGCGCAAGTATACTTGCGCGACACATGGGTACTTGCGCGACAGTTAACCCATAGAGTAATACTTGGGAGATACTTGGCTCAAGCCCTTAGTATTATCCCTAATGCATTCCAAAAGTATGGTTCTCAAGTTTTGATGAAGGGATAAGGTGGTGTGTAAGTGAAGTCATTTCCCTTAAGGGTTAGAAACTTAGGCGCGCAAGTGTTGGTGAATTTAAACACTTATTCCTTGTTCCCCTTCTTTAGATCTTCCATTCTAGGTAAGAAATTACCTTAGAAGTGTTCGGAAGACTTCAAGAAGATACTAGGGAGTCGAGAGCTCAAATCTGACTTTTGGAATTTTCCCCCCTTGAAATGGTGGGCCCACAAGGATTATTTATAGGATACTGAAGACCTTGGGAGAAAATCAAATATGTTGCACATGTCACTTGTTCTCCCAATATGTTGCGTGCAAGTATATTTTCGCGACCATGATGAAACTTGTGCAACCCATTTTTAAACAAATCCTTATTCATGCCTTTGTCAATTTTTGATGTTTCTTCAAAGGATGAATCTCTTTGTGCTAAGGTATTTCCCTTTTTCAGACATTAGATCCTATGATGGAAAGGAGCGTCTACACCCCAATAAATAATAAGAATCAACAAGAGCATTGAATCTAATGAAAAAACTCTTATTAAATCTTTAAGCAATCTTGAGATAAACACTCTTTTATTTTAAAAAGAAGAGTTCTTTTGGAAAAATCATTGTATAAAACCAGAAGTGAAGTAAGATAGTATTTTCATAATAAAATTAGTGTTTTATTAGGATAATGGTTTCCAAAAAAATATTATAGATTTTCCTTGAAAATAGATATAAATTTGAGAACTTTTCTTGAATCGAGCTTGTATTTTGGAAACAGTTTTGAATGTTTCTTTTAAAACATGTAACAATCCATAAAATAAGGAAGGATTCTGGTTAGTTTAAATATATATAATACTCAAAAATAATATATTAGGATTACATATAAATATATAATAATATCATTGAGGTAATTAGACAATGAAAGTAACCCGAATGAAAATGGAAGTTCGGCTGGAAAACCCTTACCTTAACTCTGAACGTGTTCCGCTCTTGTACTTAAGATCCTGGAATAAGAAATTATACTTATTAATAACTTATTTATGATCTTATTAGTCATGTATTTAGTTTTTCATAACTCTGGTTAGTTCATTTATGGATTTATGGGTAAGTTATTGTATTGAATTTTGTCGTTCTAGATTGTTTGTTTTCCTTATTTTTCATAACAGGTTCACTTGTTCTTATGTAATTATGTGGTATGGATGTAAATATATAGAATTAAAATTAAATATTATTTATGAACATCCAGAATTATTAATGTCCATTTATATCACTTGGTTACATGGAATGAGGTTGAATCATTAGATAACAATCACTTCGATTATTTGGCAGTATTTGGATTATTATGAACTAGTTTTGTCACATAAATTAATAATATGTACATATACTGGTTCTTGAACATTAATTGGGTTTTAATACATATATAATAGTTTGGTGAAACCATCAATATGGTTTCAGGACCTGTAATGAAGGAAATACTGGAGAACAAAACTTCGTCGTCCACGAAGGTGATAAATTGGAACCTCATGGACGTTGATTTCATTTATAAAAATAAAATGGAGGGAGTTAGAATATTTATTATGTTTCTACCATTAACATGATATGAATCCAGTATATAGGTGATACTATATTTATCATGGTCATTTGGAAATAGGAGGTGAGGAGAGGATAAAAAAAAGAATATAAATTCAAATGAAACTAAAAGAAAAAGAAAGGTGCTTCACCTCTTGAAATAACTTCCTCGAGAACCTCCTTAAGGGAAGGGATTTAGGTATTTTGGAAAGACCAATAGCTTCCTGGTCATGGGGAGTGACTAGGGAAGGGTATTTTGGTAGAACATTGCGGAGCTTCAAGGCTTAGAGGAGTGAAGAGAAGAGGGGTTGGTGAGGGGGTTTTATAGGGAGGAGAGGGGTAAATTTTGAATATTTAATTCATTATTTTATTATTTCCCTCAAGACAACCAATAGAGTTGTTTCATGTGACCCATAAGAGTAATAAGTGCATGTGAGTTCGAAAAAAGTGGTCTTACATCACTTATGATGTCATAAATAATGTATTTAACTGACAATTTGTATATACGATATTTTATCGTATTTCACTATTCATAAAAAATTCTAGAATTTCATAAAAAATGCCAAAAATTTACCCGTACCATTTTTCGATGTGTATAATTCAAAAATGAAATCCATTTTTCAAAATTAATTTTCTAAATATTATTAATTTAATTTTTAAATAAATTTATAAATAATTCGAAAAATAACAATTTTAAAGGTGTAATTAGTTTTATTTCACATTGAAAAATTAATTAGGATCTCATTTTCTTATTGCCTTAAGAAAATAATTTTTTTTATTATTTAATATTCATAAGGGTCATATTACTATTCATATTATTATTTATAAGGGCATGTTACTATTATCCAAAATAATCAAGTTCGTTCTATTAGACTCTAAATGACTTGCTGATCACAACTCTAGATGACCATTTTTTGACATTAAAAAACATAGAAGAGGCAAAGTTGAGTTTATCTTATAGATTATAAAATGCACTCAATATTTATTTTCAAAACCTTGGGTTGTTACATTCCGCCCCCCTTCAAAAAAATTTCCCTCGAAATTTCATTTTACAATCCTGGCCAAAAATAGGTGGGGGTACTTTTCCTTCATTTCTTCCTCCAGTTCCCATGTTGCCTCTTCGTACTTATGGTTTCTCCATAGTACCTTGACCAGATAAGTAGTCTTATTGTGTATAACTTTCTCTACGATCCAAAATTTTCACTGGCTGCTCCTCATAGGAAATATCATAATCCAACTATACCACCTCAGAAGAGAGTACATGTGAAGGGTATGGAATGTACTTACATAAGAGGGATACATGAAAGACATCATGTATTTTCAACATGGTATGTGGAAGTGTCAGTCGATAGGCCACAGTTCCAACTCGATCAAGAGCCTCGACGGGGCTGATATTCATGGGACTTAGTTTTCCTTTCTTCCCAAACCTCGTGACCTTATTCCAAGAAGATATTCTTAGAAATACGAGGTCTCCAACTTTGAACTCAAGGTCTCGTCGACGGTTATCCACATAACTCTTTTGTCAACTTTGGGATGCCTTGATATGATGCTGAATGTTTTTCACCTTCTCCACCATTTCTTCAACCAATTTAGGTCCTAGAAGCTTTCTCTCACTGACTTCATCCCAACATGCTAGTGTTCTACACCTTTTCCCATAAAGGGATTCATATGGTGCCATTCGGATACTCGAGTAAAAACTGTTGTTGTAGGAGAATTCAACCAGTGGAAGATGTGGGTCCCATCCCCCCATTAATTCCATAGATTATTCCCTCAACGTGTATTCTAGTGTCGAAATAGTCTGGTTAGATTGGCCATCAGTTTGAGGATGATATACCGTACTGAGGTTCAGTTCAGTGCTTAGAGCATGTTGGAGACTTTTCCAAATCTTTTTGGTGAATCTAGGATCACGGTCGGATAAAATAAATAGTGGTATTCTATTATCCTTACCACTTATTTAATGTAAATCCGTACACATTGATCCAATGAGAAGTCCTCTCAAATCGTGATAAAGTGATCTATCTTTGTAAGACGATCCATAATGACCGATATAGCATTGTTTCCTTTGGATGTCCTTGGAAGTCCAGTGACAAAGTCCATGGTAATGTTCTCCCAATTCCATGATGGTTTGGGTAGTGGTTGCATTATCCCCTTAGACTTTTGCCTCTCAGCCTTCACTTGTTGACAAACCAGGCACATTGATGTATATTCAGCAATCTCCCTTTTCATATTTCCCCACAAAAAATTTTCATGGAGATCTCGATACATCTTTGTGCTACTAGGATGTATAGAGAAATTAGATCTATGAGCATCATCCAACAGTTCCCTCTTTAGCTCAGGAATATCAGGAACACAAATCCTCTTCCCGTATTTCTAAATTCCACCATAATATGAGAAGTCAGTCAAATTACCATCATTGATACCTTTAATTTTATTTTCAAACTCCTCATCATTATCATGAGAACATTTTATCCTCTCCAGTAAAGAAGTTGGGGAAACCATTTAAAAAAGTAGTGATGTGTTACCTTCATTGATAATTCCCATATCCATATTTAATAGATCCATAAACATAGGATCCCTTTCAACTGTCATCTTGTTCAGAATTCCATGGTCCTTTCTACTCAAAGCATCTGTTACCTTATTTTCTTTCCCTGGGTGGTAGTGTATTGTGCAATCATAATCTTTGAGTAGCTCAATCCACCTCCTTTATCTCATGTTGAGTTCTTTCTGTGAGAATATATATTTCAAACTCTTATTATCTGTATATATCTCACATCTTTCTCCATATAGGTAATTTCTCCAAATATTTAGTGCAAATATTACCACTGCTAACTCCAGATCACGGGATGGATAGTTTTGTTCATGTATCTTTAGCTGCCTAGATGCATAGGCAATTACTCGATCATTCTGCATAAGGACACAACCTAGTCCTTTCATTAATGCACCATTATAGATAACAAAACCATCATTCCCTGGTGTAGGGTTAGGATCGGAGAATTCACTAACCTCTACTTCAATTCTTCAAAACATTATTCACATTCCTTTTTCCATACAAACATAACCCCTTTTCGTGTGAGATTGGTCATTGGGTTTGCTAAATGGGTGAAGTTTTGAACAAAACGCCAATAATAACTAGAAAAACAAATAAAACTACGTACCTCAGTTATATTCTTCAGAGTAGGCCATTCTCGCACATCCTTTTTCATCATAGGATCTACAGATATTCCATCCTTAGAGAAAATGTGGCCCAGAAAGGAAACTGATTGGAGCTAGAAATCACACTTGCTAAAATTCCCATACAATTCATTTCTTCTCAGATTCTTTAGAATAGTGCACATGTGATTTTCATGTTCTTCGTAGATTTTAGAGTACACAAGGATATCTTAAATAAACACCACCACAATGTCATCAAGATATTACTTGAAAACTATATACATAAAATCCATGAAAATATATGCTGAATTTTTTAGACCAAAAGGCATTACTGTAAACTCGTCATGTCCGTACTTGGTTTGGAATGCTATTTTTTGAATGTCTTCTTTCCTCACAAGTAACTGATGATATCCAGATCGAAGATCAATCTTCGAAAAATATTGGGCTCTATGAATTTGATCGAACAAATCATCAATTCTATGAAGAGGATACTTAATCTTTATTGTAACAGTATTGATTTCCCTGTAATCAATGCACAATCTCATAGACCCATATTTCTTCTTAACAAAAAGAACAGGGGCTCCCCATGAATAAATTCTAGGGCGAATAACTCCTTAATCACTCAATTCTAGAAGTTGTTTCTTTAGCTCCACTAACTCCACAATTTCCATTCTATAAGGGGTCTTTGATATGGGCATTGAACCAGGAATTAAGTCAATGGAAAACTCAGTTTCCCTCTCTAGAGTATGGCTCGGAATATCCTCTGGAATGAAATCAATATATTCCTACACAACAGGTACATATTCTATTTGAACATTCTTTTCCTCACCCATAGTTATTTCATTCTCTTCCTCCATTAGAATTTAATTTAGTTGAGCTACTGGGAGTGGATCTCGATAAAAATCAGGTGGTGACGTTTTTTCTCTAAAGATAAGGTACTCCTTATCAACATCAAAAATTGTAACCTCCTTCTTCTTACAATAAAATTTAACATCATGGTCCGAAAGCCAATCCATAACGAGGATTATGTCAAATTAAATCATGGGTATGACAATGAGATTAGTAGATAAAGAACATTTATATTCCCTAATGGGAACTGATTCACAAAACGTTTTTGCAATAATACTTCCCTTAGGAGTTTTGATTGAAAACTCCCTTGTTAAATCAAATTAGAAATATATAATGTTCTTAGCAAACTGGGGAGATATGAAATAATTTGATTATCCATAATCAAATAAATCATTTGATATGTTTGATTAAACGATCAAAGTACCTACCACCACATCATTTGGAACTTCAACCTCTACAATTGTTATCACATAAGCTTGTCCCAGATCCCTTGGCCTTTTCTGTTGCATATTTCCTTGACTCTTTAGACAATCATTAGCATAGTATCCCATATCCCGACAATTATAGCATTGAGCATTAGTGGCCTCTTTCTTCCCCTTACAATCACCAGCAAGATGGCCTTTCTGACCACATTTGTAGCATACTCTTTTTCCCTATAAGCACGCACCTGGGTGTTTCCTTCCACAATTATCATAGGGTAGAAATTGAACTCTTCCCTTATTCCGGGTTTCATTATTTACTTTCCCAGAGTTCTCAGCGGCCCTCTTCTTTTCTTTCTATTTCTTAAAGTCATAAGATTTAGAGAATTCTTCTTCTTTCTTGATAGCACATGAAACTATATCCTCATATGATGAAAAACTTTGGGAAACCTGTGTCCGCCGGAGGAATGGCTTTAGGCCATCAAAGAATCGATCAATTTTTCTCCTTGGATTTTGTATGTAATCCACAACATGTCTTTATAACCTTGTGAAGTTACCTTCATACTTTACAACATTATCCTCTTCCTTATGCCTTAGATTCAAGAATTGTCTCTCCATATCCGATCTATGTTTGCGAGGAAAGTATTTCTCTAGGAATATTTCTATAAAATCTCTCCATTCCATCTTATTTATTTCTTCCTCATCCTTTATGTTTTGGATTAATGACCACCAATGATTCGCATCTCCCAATAGCTGATAAACTGCCATGATGACCTTCTATCTTTCATTACATCCCAAAGAAAGAAATTTCTTCTCGAGGGAACTTATCCACTTCTCAGCTACAAATGAGTTTCTAGTCCCATTGAATGATGAAGGTTGTTGTCGCATAAAGTGATCTAGAATAGCTCCACCACATGGTGGATTTGGATGCACCATACGGGTATGGTTATTATTCATAACCTGAGTAAGTTGTCCCAGTATAGTTATGAGTTTCTCACCACCAGTCACAACACCAGATCCAACATCATTATCTTTCATCGGAGTAAAATCCCTACAGGGGACACATTCATTCATGAGATTTCCATTCTTTCCACTAGGCTCCATTTCTAAATAAAGGCATACACTAGATTAAGGTATGACTCATTATTTATAATCTCAGTGTAGAGAAATACTAAGCATAAATTGAAATTCTATGCATAGATAATCTCTTAATCATAAAAATGGTATATTTGAGGAAAAATTTACATTTAAATCCTTCATAATGGATTGTAATGAAAACATGAATTATCCTAAGCATATCCCCCAGGAGAATCATAACCAAGAGTGAATCAAGGCCCATTGTTGTATACCAGGATACTCCAGGTCAAGCCCGGAACTCCTTGTTGTACCTTTCACTCCTAGGTATATCTGTGCCAGAGCCACCTCAACCTACTCATATCCAGACAGAGATGTATTTATTTAATGATCCATATAATCTATTAATTACCAAAATACCAGGAAGTTCTTTTATATTTATCCCCAAATAATCACTTAGGTATTCTTCCCCAATCTACGTTTCAATGTTTGCTACTAAACTTCCTCTGATACCAATTGTAAGGACCTGACCCCAGTTACCTGGAGCCGGTGCCTTATTTGATTACGTTGGCCTACATACAAGGAATAAAAATCCCGAAAGACCAAGTAGTTTAGTAGCTTTTGGAAAAAAGATACATAAATAAGTTTAACATTACATCATGAATGGAAATTCAACACTAATTTATTCCACTAGCAACATCATGTCTCCTTGATTATTCTTTCAAGTCATTCATAATTTACTTCTTCATGTCCTATGAAAAATGAAACATAAGAAAGGGGTGAGCTCAAACGCTCAGTAAGAGTAATAAATACATTGGAAGATAGCATAAACGAAATACATGGTGTATAATTGAAAACACATGCCTTTAATAATAAACGTGCTCACATTATGGTAGGAATAGGAGCCGAGTATGTAAAGCCATAATGAATCATAATCATGGGTATTCTACTAGTCGAATAACCACATGAACTTTCAATTACTAGCATCATAATGAGGGAAGTGCATATGTCAGACATTATGAAACATTTTTCAAGGTCTCGTCCAATATGTCTAATGATTAAGGCCTCGACCAAAATCCATATAACACATTGGGAAAGGCATCATCCAATTATACATCTATTTGTCTCATGAGACCTACCGATGCATCGAGGGTCTATAGCAGTCCCCACCTATCGCATAATAATTCCAATGCATTCCTCATATGAGTAGGGATAAACATAAACAACATGTACATTCATATTGAAACTATTATATGAAATATAACTTTCTTTCCCAAATCATTAAACATAAAAGACCAACCATTCTGAGTAATATGGTGAATAGTTTTAGGATAGCTCATCCACAATAGGGTTATCCATAAACCATTAAATCAAATATGTTAGATGACTTCATAAATTATTAACCCCAATAATACATAAGAATCAACATGAGCATTGAATCTAATGAAAATACTCTTATTAAATCTTTAAGCAATCTTGAGATAAACACTCTTTTATTTTGAAAAGAAGAATTATTTTGGAAAAATCATCGTATAAAACCCAAAGTGAAGTAAGATATTATTTTCATAATAAAATGAGTTTTTTATGTGGATAATGGTTTCCAAAAACATATTATATATTTCCCTTGAAAATAGATATGAATTTGAGAAATTTTCTTGAATCAAGCTTGTATTTTGGAAACAGTTTTAAATGTTTGTTTTAAAACATGTAACAATCCATAAAATAGGGAAGTATTCTGATTGGTTTACATATATATAATAATCACACATAATTTATTATGAGTACATAACAATATATAAGAATATCATTGAGGTAATTAGACAATGAATGTAACCTGAATGAAAATGGAAGTTCGGCTAGAAAACCCTTACCTTAACTCTGAACGTGTTCCACTCTTGTACTTAACCTCCTGGAATAAGAAATTATACTTATTAATAACATATTTCAGATCCTATTAGTTTATCGTAATTATGGTTAGTTCATTTATGTCATTATTGGTTAGTTATTGTATTGAATTTCGTCATTCTAGAGTGTTTGTTTTCCTTATTTTTCATAATCGGTTCACTTGTTCTTAAGTAATTATGTGGTATGGATGTAAATCTCAAGAATTTAAATTAAATATTATTTATGAACATCCAGAATTGTTAATGTCCATTAATAGAATTTGGTTACATGGAATGAGGATGAATCATTAGATGACAATCACTTCGATTTTTTGGCGGTATTTGGATTATTATGAACTAGTTTTGTCACTTAAATTAATAATATTTACATATACTGGTTATTGAACATTAATTAGGTTTAAATAAATATATTATAGTCTGGTTCAACCATCAATATGGTTTCATGACCTGTAATTATGGAAATATTGAAGAACAAAACTTCGTCATCCATGAAGGTTATAAATTGTAACCTCGTGGACGTTGATTTCGTTTATAGAAATAAAATGGAGGGAGTAAGAATATTGATGATGTTTCATCCATTCACATGATATAAATCCAGTATATATATGATAATAGATTTATCATGGTCATTTGGATAGAGGAGGTGTGGAGAGGATAACAAAGGAAGATAAATTCAAATGAAACTAAAAGAAAAAGAAAGGTGCTTCACCTCTTGAAATAACTTCCTCAACAACCTCCTTAAGGGAAGGGATTTAGGTTTTTTGGAAAGACCAATAGCTTCTTAGTCTTGGGGAGTGACTAAGTAGGGGTATTTGTGCAGAACATTAAGGAGATTTAAGGCTTAGAGGAGTTAATATAAGAGGGATTGGTGAGGGATTTTTATAGGGAGGAGAGGGGTAAATTTTGAATATTTATTTCATTATATTATTATTTTCCTCAAGAAAACCAATAGTATTGATTAATGTGAGACCTAAGAGTAATAGGTTTATGTGAGTTCGAAAAAAGTGGCCTTACATCACTTATGATGTCATAAATAGTGTATTTAACTGACAGTTTGTATATACGGTATTTTATCATATTTCACTATTCATAAAAAATTCTAGAATTTATGAAAAAATCCCAAAACATTACCCATACCATTTTTCTATGTGTAGAATTAAAAAATGAACTCTATTTTTCAAAATTAATTTTCTAAATATTATTAATTTAATTTTAAAATAAAGTTATAATTAATTCGAAAAATAACAATTTTAAAGGTGCAATTAGTTTTATTTCACATTGAAAATTTAATTTGGATCTCATTATCTTATTGCCTTAAGAAAATAAAATATTATTATTATTTAATATTCATAAGGGTCATATTACTATTCATATTATTATTTTTAAGGGTATGTTATTATTCACCAAAACAATCAAGTTCGTTCTATTAGACTCTAAATGACTTACTGATCACAACTCTATATAACCATTTTTTTACATTAAAAAACATAGAAGAGGAAAAGTTGAGTTTATCTTCTAGATTATAAAATGAACTCAACATTTATTTTTAAAATCTTGGGGTGTTACATTCTTCCCCCCTTCAAAAATTTTTCCCTCAAAATTTTATTTTACAATCCTGGCCAAAAATAGGTGGGGGTACTTTTCCTTCATTGCTTCCTCCAGTTCCCATGTTTCCTCTTCGTACTTATGGTTTTTCCATAGTACCTTGAGAAGATGAGTAGTCTTGTTGTGTAGAACTTTGTCTCTACGATCCAAGATTTTCACTGGCTGCTCCTCATAGGAAATATCATCCTCCAATTGTACCACCTCGGAAGAGAGTACATGTGAAGGGTCTGGAATGTACTTCCTAAAGAGGGATACATGAAAGACATCATGTATTTTTTACATGGTAGGTGGAAGTTTCAGTCGATATGCCACAGTTCCAACTTGATCAAGGGCCTCAAAGGGGACGATATTCCTGGGACTTAGCTTTACATTCTTCCCAAACTTCATCACCTTCTTCCATGAAGATATGCGTAGAAATACCACGTCTTCGTCTTTGAACTCAAGGTCTCATCGACGGTTATCTGCATAACACTTTTGTCGATTTTGGGCTACCTTGATATGCTGCAAAATTCTTTTCACATTCTCCACCATTTCATCAACCAATTCAGGTCCTAGCAGCTTCCTCTCACCGACTTCATCCCAAAATTCTAGTTTTCTACACCTTTTCCCATAAAGGGCTTCATATGGTGCCATTCGGATACTCGAGTGGAAACTGTTTTTGTAGGAGAATTCAACCAGTGGAAGATGTTGGTCCTATCCCCCCATTAATTCCATAGAACATTCCCTCAACATGTCTTCCAGAATACCGCACTGAGTCTCAGTTCAGTGATTAGAGCATGTTAGAGACTTTTCCAAAACTTCAAGGTGAATCTAGGATCACGGTCGGATAAAATAGATAGTGGTACTCTATGTAGCCTTACCACTTCATTGATGTAACTCCGTAAAAGTTTATCCAATGAGAAGTCCTTTAAAATCGCGATAAAGTGAGTTGTCTTTGTAAGACGATCCATAATGACCCATATAGCATTGTTTCCTTTGGATGTCCTTGGACGTCCAGGGACAAAGTCCATGGTAATGTTCTCCCAATTCCATGATGGTATGGGTAGTGGTTGCTTCATCCCCTTCGAATTTTTCCTCTCAGCCTTCACTTGTTTACATACGAGGCACTTTGATGTATATTTAGCAATCTCACTTTTCATATTGTCCCAAAAAAAGTTTTCACGGAGATCTCAATACATCTTTGTTATACCACGATGTATAGAGAAATTAGATATATGATCATCACCCAACAGTTCTCCCTTTAGCTCAGGAATAGTGGGAACACAAATCCTCTTCCCAAATTTCAAAATGCCACCATCATATGAGAATTCAGTCAACTTCCTGTAATTTATACCTTTAATTTTCTTTTAAAACTCCTCATCATTATCCTGAGAACATTTTATCCTTTCCAGTAAAGAAGGTTTGGAAACCATTTGAAAAAGTAGTGATGTGTTACATTCATTGATAATTCCCATATACATCTCTACTACATCCATAAACATAGGATCCCTTTCAACTCTCATCTTGTTCAGAATTCTATGGTCCTTTCTACTAAAAGCATCTGCTACCTTATTTACTTTCCCTGGGTGGTAGTGTATTGTGCAATCATAATATTTGAGTAGCTCAATACACCTATTTTGTTTCATGTTGAGTTATTTCTGTGAGAATATATATTTCAAACTCTTATTATCTGTATATATCTCACATTTTTCTCCATATAGGTAATGTCTCTAAAAATTCAGTGCAATGATTACCACTGCTAACTCCAAATCATGAGTTAGATAGTTTTGTTCATGAATTTTTAGATTCTTAGATGCAGAGGCAATCACTCGATCATTCTTCATAAGGACAAAACCTAGTCCTTCCTTTGGTGCACCGTTATAGATAACAAACCCATCATTCCCTGATGGTAGGGTTAGGATCAGAGCATTCACTAACCTCAACTTCAATTCTTCAAAACATTCTTCACATTCCTTTGTCCATACAAACTTAACCCCTTTTTGTGTGAGATTGGTCATTGGGTTTTCTAAACGGGTGAAGTTTTGAACAAAACGCAAATAATAACTAGCTAAACAAATAAAACTACGTACCTTAGTTACGTTCGTTGGAGTAGGCCATTCTTGCACAGCCTTTTACTTTGCAGGATCTACAGATATTTCATGATAAGAGAAAATGTGGCCCAGAAAGAAAACTGAATGGAGCTTTAAATCACACTTGTTAAACATCCCATACAATTCATTTCTTCTCGGAGTCTTTAGAATAGTGCGCATGTGATTTTCATATTCTTCATAGATTTTAGAGTACACCAGGATATCATAAATAAACACCACCACAAAGTCATCAAGATTTTACTTGAAGAATCTATACATCAAATCCATGAAAACAAATGGTGAATTTGTTAGTCCAAAAGGCATTACTGTAAACTCATAATGTCCATACCTGGTTCGGAATACTATTTTTGGAATGTCTTCTTTCCTCACATGTAACAGTTGATATCCAGATCGAAGATCAATATTAGAAAAATATTGGGCTCCATGAAGTTTATTGAATAAATAATCGATTCTTGGAAGAGGATACTTATTCTTTATTGTAACAGCACTGATTTTCCAGTAATCAATGCACAACCTCATAGACCCATATTTCCTTGTAACAAAAAGAAGATGGGCTCCCCATGAAGAAACTCTAGGGAGAATAAATCCTTTATCACTCAATTCCTCAAGTTGTTTCTTTAGCTCCAATAACTCCACAGTGGCCATTCTATAAGGGGTATTTGGTATGGGCCTTGAACCAGGAGTTAATTAAATGGAAAACTCATTTTCCCTCTCTAAAGGATGGCTTGGTAAATCCTTTGGAATGAAATCAATATATTACTACACAACAGGTACATCTTATATTTGAACATTCTTTTCCTCACCCATAGTTATTTCATTCTATTCCTACTTGAGAATTTAA
The DNA here is from genome assembly GCA_963277665.1 of Viscum album. Taxonomy (NCBI): domain Eukaryota; kingdom Viridiplantae; phylum Streptophyta; class Magnoliopsida; order Santalales; family Viscaceae; genus Viscum; species Viscum album. Next base: position 14,256,477 of record OY728150.1, read on the forward strand.
TTTAGTTGAGCTACTGGGAGTGGATCTAGATAAGAATCAGGTTTTGACATTTCTGCTCTAAAGATAAGGTACTCCTTATCAACATCAAAAATTATAACCTCCTTCTTCTTACAATAAATTTTCACATAATGGTTCTAATCCAAACTGATGATTATGTCAAATTCAATCATGGGTATGACAATGAGATCAGCAGATAAAGAAAATTTATATTCCCTAATGGGAACTGATTCTCAAAACTATTTTGCAATGATACTTCCCTTAAAAGTTTTGACTCAAAACTCCCTTCTTAAATCAAATTGGAAATACCCAATTTTCTTAACAAACTGGGGACATATGAAACAATGCGATGATCCAGAATCAAATATAGCATTGGATAAGTTTGATGAAATGATCAAAGTTCCTGCCACCACATCCTTCGGAACTTCAACCTCTGCAGTTGTTATCACATAAGCTTGTCCCAGCTCCATTGGCCTTTTCTGTTTCATATTTCCTTGACGCTTTGGAAAATCATCAGAATAGTGTCCCACATCTCGACAATTATAGAATTGAACATTAGTGTCCTCTTTCTTCCCCTTTAAATCACCATAAAGATGGCCTTTCTAACAACATTTGTAGCATACTATTTTCCCCCTTAAGAACGCACCTGGGTGTTTTCTTCCACAATTATCACAGGGTGGAAATTCAACTCTTCCCTTCTTCCTGATTCCTTTATTTCCTTTCCCAGAGTTCTTAGCGGCCCTCTCCTTTTCTTTATTTTATTTAAAGTCATAAGACTTAGAGAATTATTTTTCTGTCTTGATAGAACATGAAACAATATCCTCATATGATGAAAAACTTTGGGAAACCATTGCCCACCGGAGGAATGTCTTTAGGCCATCAAAGAATCGATCAATTTTTCTCCTTGTATTTCGTATGTAGTCCACAACATGTCTTGATATCCTTGTGTAGTTAGCTTCATAATTTACAACATTATCATCTTCCTTCTGCCTTAGATTTGAGAATTTTCTCTCCATATCCACTCTCTATTCACGAGGAAAGTATTTCACTAGGAATATTTCTTTAAAATATCAACATTCCATCTCTTCTATTTCTTCCACCTCCTTTATGTTTTGCATTAATGACCACCACTGATTCGCATCTCCCAATAGCTGATAAACTGCCATGATGACCTTCTCTCTTTCATTACATCCCAATGAAAGAAATATCTTCTCGAGGGAACTTATCCACTGCTCAGCTACAAATGGGTTTGTCGTCCCATTGAATGATGGAGGTTGTTGTCACATAAAGATATCTAGCATAGCTCCTCCACATGGTGGATCCAGATGCTTTATACGGGTATTGTTATTATTCATAACCTGAGTAAGTTGTCCCAGTATAGTAATGAGTTGCTCAACACCAGTCACAGCACCACAACCAACATCATTATCTTGCATCGGAGGAAAATCCCTAAAGGTGACACGTTCATTCGTGAGATTTCCATTCCCCACACTAGGCATCATTTCTAAATAATGGAATACACTATATTAGGGTATGAATCATTATTTATAATCTCAGTGTAGAAAAATACTATGAATAAATTGAAATTCTACACATAGCTAATCTCTTAATCATAAACATGATATATTTGAGGAAAAATTTACATTTAAATCCTTCATAATGGGTTGTAATAAAAACTTGAATTATCCTAAGCATATCCCCCAGGAGTGTCATAAACATGAGTGCATCAAGGCCCATTGTCGTATACTAGGATACCCCGGGTCAAGCCCGAAACACCCTGTTGGAGCTTTCACTCCAAGGTATATCTGTGCCAGAGCCACCTCTACTTGCTCATATCTAGATAGGGATGTATTTATTTAATGATCTACATAATCTATTACTTACCAAAACACCAGGAAGTCCTTTTATATTTATCCTCAAATACTCACTTTGGGATTCTTCCCTAATCTACGTTTCCATGTTTTCTACTAAACTTCCTCTGATACCAATTGTAAGGACCTAACCCTAGTTACCCGGAGCAGGTGCCTTATTTGATTACGTTAGCATACATACAAGGAATAAAAATCCCGAAGGACCAAGAAGTTTAGTAGCTTTTGGAAACAAGATACATAACTAATTTTAACATTACATCATGAATGGAAATGCAACACTAATTTATTCCACTAGAAACATCATGTCTCCTTGATTATACTTTTAAGTCATTCATAATTTACTTTTTCATGTCCAATGAAAAATGAAACATAAGAAAGGGGAGAGATCAAATGCTCAGTAAGAGTAAGAAATACAATGGAAGATAGCATAAACAAAAGATATGGTACATAATTGAAAACACATGCCTTTAATAATAAACATGCACACTTTATGGCAGAAATAAGAGCCAAGTATGTAATGCCATAATGAATCATAATCATGTGTATTCTACTAGTCGAATAACCACATGAAAATTCAATTACTAGCTTCATAATGAGGGAAGTGCATATTCCAGACATTATGAAACATTTTTCAAGGCCTCGACCAAGATGTCTAATGATTAAGGCCTTGTCCAAAATCCATATAACACATTGGGAAAGGCATCATGCAATTCCACGTCTATTTGTCTCATGAGACCTACCGATGAATCGAGGGGATATAGCGGGCCCCACCTGTCACATAATAATTCCAATGCATTCCTCATATGAGCAGGGAAAAACATAAACAACATGTACATTCATATTGAAACTATCATATGAAATGTAACAATCTTTCCCCAATCATTAAACATAAAACACTAACCATTCCGAGTAATATAGTGAATGGTTTTAGGATAGATCATCCACAATAGGGTTAGCCATAAAACATTAAATCAAATATGGTAGATTACTTCATAAATTATTAAACCCAATTATACATAATAATCAACAAGAGCATTGAATCAAATGAAAATACTCTTATAAAATCTATAAGCAAACTTGATATAAACAATCTTTTATTTTGAAAAGAAGAGTTCTTTAGGAAAAATCTTGGTAAAAAACCATAAATGAAGTAAGATAGTTTTTTCATAATAAAATGATTGTTTTTAGAAGGATAATGTTTTCCAAAAATATATTATATAGTTCCCTTGAAAATAGATATGAATTTGAGAAATTCCCTTGAATCGAGCTTGTATTTTGGAAACATTTTTGAAAGTTTCTTTTAAAAAATGTAACAATCCATTAAATAAGGAAGCATTCTTATTGGTTTACATATATAAAATAATCACATAGAATTTATGAGGTTTACATTACAATATATATTAATTTAATAGAGTTAATTAGACAATGAAAGTAACCCGAATGAAAATGGAAGTTCTGGTGGAAGACCCTTACCTTAACTCAGAACGTGTTCCTCTCTTGTACTTAAGCTCCAGAAATAAGATATTATAATTAATAATAAATTATTTCAGAACCTATTAGACAGGTATTTAGTTAATCATAATTATGGTTAGATCATTTATGTCTTTATTGATAAGTTATTTTATTGAATTTCGTCGTTCTGGAGTGTTTGTTTTCCTTATTTTTCATAATCGGTTCAACTGTTCTTAAGTAATGAAGTGGCATGAATGTAAATCTCCAGAACTGAAATTAAATATTATTTATGAACATACAGAATTGTTAAGGACCATTTCTATAATTTGGTTACTTGTAATGAGGATGAATCATTAGATGACAATCACTTCGATTATTTGGCGGTATTTGGATTATTATGAACTAGTTTTGTCACATAAATTAATAATATGTACATATACTGGTTCATGAGAATTAATTTGGTTGTAATAAATATATTATAGTCTGGTTAAACCATAAATATTATTTCATGACCAGTAATGAAGGAAATATTTAAGAACAAAACTTCATCATCCACGAAGGTTATAAATTGGAACCTCAATGACGTTTATTTCGTTTATAAAAATAAAAGGGATGGAGTAAGAATATTGATGATGTTTCTTACATTAACATGATATAAATATAGTATATAGATTATACATGAGTTATCAAGGTCATTTGGACAGAGTAGGTGAGGAGAGGATAACAAAAGAAGATAAATACAAATGAAACTAAAAGAAAAAGAGAGGTGCTTGACCTCTTGAAATAACTTCATCAAGAACCTCCTTAAGAGAAGGGATTTAAGTCTTTTGGAAAGACCAAGAGATTCCTGGTCGTGGGGAGTGACTAGGTAAGGGTATTTGGGTATAACATTTAGGATATTCAAGTAATAGAGGAGTGAAGATAAGAGGGACTGGTAAGGGGTTTTTATAGTGGAGGGGAAGGGTAAATTTTGAATATTTAATTAATTAATTTATTATTTCCCTCAAGACAACCAATAGTGTTGTTTCATGTGACCCCTAATATTAATAAGTACATGTGAGTTCAAACCAATTGTCCTTATATCACTTATGATGTCATAAATTGTGTATTTAAATGACAATTTGTATATACGGTATTTTATCATATTTCACTATTCATCAAAAATTCTAGAATTTTAGAAAAATCCAAAAAATTTACCCCTACCATTTTTCAACATGTAGATTTCAAAAATGAACTCCATTTTTTAAAAATTATTTTTCTAAATATTATTAATTTAATTTTTAAATAAAGTCATAGTTAATTCGAAAAATAATAATTTTAAAGGTGAAATTAGTTTTATTTCACATTGAAAAATTAATAAGGATCTCATTATCTTATTTACTTAAGAAAATAAAATAATATTATTATTTACTATTCATAAGGGTCATATTACTATTCATAAGGGTATGTTACTATTCACAAAAAATCAAGTTTTTTCTATTAGACTCTAAATGACATACTGATAACAACTCTAGATGACTGTTTTTTGAAATTCAAAAACATAGAGGAGGAAAAGTTGAGCTTAACTTCTAGATTATAAAATGATCCCAATATTTATTTTCAAAACCTTGGGATGTTACAATCTGTATGTGGAATATAGTGTTTAAATAGCTGATTGAACTTCGACCATGGTGGATTCAGTAGAGTTCAAGAAACCTAAGGTTACGGTCCCCATCTAAGTGATCTATTTATTTCCTCTTCTTCCATATCTATTCGGTGTGACCTCCATTCTTTAGTTATATTCTTGGGGTGTGAATAAATAGTTATTTCTATTTTATTTATTTTTTTATTTTTATTTTTATGTTTTATTCCTCCATTTCTCCATCATAAATTTTGGAAAAATAGTAGAATTTACTATAACTGGTAAAACCTAAATTATCAACTATAATTCCTATATTATTAATCGATAATTCTAATATTATAAAAAGGGTAATTACATGATGTTTTTGGAGAACAATAATGCGTATGATTATTAAAAAAAAGTCATACTGGTTTCTCTAAGGGAAAATTTATACTGAATTACCAAAAATGATTTTTGGTGACAAATTTTCGTAGAAAATTGAAAAGAATTATCAAACAATAATTACACTGAATTATCAATAAATAATTATGAAAAAGATAAAACCTATAATTAGCAATGGATAATCATTGATCATAAAATGGTAATTCATAGTAATTATTAGAGGATATGTTTGTATATATTATAGAAATATAACTATGAAGTCTTATTAAAGAATAATTACAAATAAATATCAAAGGATACTGATGAAGAATTATCAAGCGATAATTGTAATGAATCATCCATAAATAACTGCATGATTTTATCAAATATATTGTTACATAATTTATTAAAAGATAATTAAAAGGTAATTATCATGTGATAAATATTATTGAAATTATCATTGGATAATTCTGTGTTTTTTCAAAGGATAATTATTATAATTATTAAATAATAATTGAAATATTTCTATTGGTTCTATATTTTAAAATTGATAATTTTTAAATTATTTAAGAAATATATAATATCATTACATGTCGTATTTTAATGATAATTTGGAATTTATCCAATAAATATAAATTAACATTGCATTTGATATTTTATTTCATTTCGAAATAAATACATTTTTTTCTAAGAAACCCTTGATATTCCTCGATCATCGATGTGCCAACAACTCAAGACTTTGACATGTCGCCTTTGATGATAATAAAACCACAAAGAGGTTTTTATTTCAACTGTTAGGGTAGGAAGTTCCTTATCTCATGGGTTATCATTTAAACATGTTTTCTGTATTGGATTTATCTCTTGGCTTATTTGAGATTATGCTTGATTGGGATCGCATGTGGGTGTGTGTGTGTGTATAGCCCATGAGAAATGTTCTGATTTTATGAGTCAAATTAGTGTAGCCATTTCCATGTTTGATTTCTATCACATGATTTAATGTTTAATTAATTATTTATCACGATAATATATTATGATATGCTAGTTATTTTATCTAATATCCTATGTTTATGTTGGATTTCTTTGGAAGTATTATTTTTGGTGCTCGGGAAAGGTGGATCATCGCGACATATTTACCCCTTAGAGGGGCAGCACGCTCAACATGAATTGTTTTTCAATGATGGACCCGAGAACATGGTAGAGATAGAATGGAATTCCATGTGGAAGATTTACTAGATGACTATGTATGAGGCTTATCGATGCATAATTGATTTGTAAAGAGCGCACTTGATGCCTGATTGATTTGTGAGCAGCGTTCTCGAAGCCCTGTTGATTTGTGAGTGACATACTGGATGTCTAGTTTATTTTCAAGTAGTATTCCATACATGATGTTGATGATATAATGATCATGGTGCAGTGTTAAAGATGCACTTAGTGAACTGGATTCAAATTATTAGGTTCCTTGATGTCTAGTTTATTTTTGAGTAGTGCACTCGATGCCTAGTTGATCTTCGAGCAGTATGCCTGATGCCTAGTTTATTTTTGAGTGGAACAATTGATGCCTAAATGTCAAATAACATAACATACTTGAGATATAGGGTAAACTTAGTTGCATGTACACATGATATCATGAGATTTTAAAGAAACACTTTACTAGTCTGGTGACTATCTTGGTTAATATCATCTTTTCGGATAGATAGATTCGAAATACCATGCACTGGTCCATTTAGAGATGGAATTCAAGAACCATGCACTAGTCCATTCATAGATGGATCTCGAGCATCATGCACTGCTCATTCTCCTTGAATGAATTTAGTGATTATCTTCTGAGATGGAGCTAAAACAGGTACGGTCAGGGGTTTGTGGTAGCTTGAGTAGCGTAACACCACTCAGTTTTGTTTTGTATGTTTATATTCTTGTTACTCATTCATAATTATTATAGAATACACTTGTATACTTGTGTTCATCATGTAAGGATACATTTTTGGTGTCCAACTAAGTCTTTCACTCACAACCTACTCGGGCATTTTGATGTGCATGTAGAATCCATAAGAGACCCGGTGATGGAAAGGTCCCTGTCGTGGATTACTGACCAGGTGGAGCACAGAGCAAGAGAAGATCGGGAAAGACACTAGAGGACCCCCCCCCCAGTTCATTATTTATTATATGTTTTTCATTACTCTGGAAAATCTTACGATTTTAACAGTTACTTTTTATATGAAATATATGCCAACATTTCATTTTTTTCATTTTAATCTGATTATTAATATTATTATTGCTGATTATCAATGTTATATCATGATTTGGAGGTTATGTCTCCCCAAATCTTCACTTAATAACCTCGCTACTTGTTGACATCCTCATTTGTATAGGGGGGATTGCCTGAGGTCTTGTAAGATTCTGGCTTAGATCCCGTGGTTCGGGTCAGGATGTTACAAAATGGTATCAGAGGATAAGTTTACTAACAAAATTTTTCATCTATTTCTTCGATTGGGATAGGTTAGACAGGTGATTCGACATTAGGACTCGGGCAGGGGAACTATGTCAGTGCATTGAAAACATAGATAAAGGACATCCGAGTTTCCATAAAGTGGGGAATTTATGTTATGTTGTTTTTATTAATTCTCCTTGGGTGACACACATGTTGTTATGTGTGATTTAGGATATTTTGAGTATGTTCATGCATTATTACAAGGATCATAGGTTTTCATGCCATATATTATCCTATTTGTTTGCTACATAGTAGTTCGTTAATTAAATGCCATGATTTGTGCTATCTTTTTTGGAAAGTTTGTAATGTGATATATTTGTGTTTCCATGTTTTTTGATATAACTTTATAAGAATTAATTAGTTGAACTGAGCATATAGTTGTGTTAGTATATATATAATGAAGGTGAGTAACATGTTGGTAGAGAGACAAGGGTTTGTGCTAGGAGTGGTATACCTTGGGTTTAGATTAGACTCTTCGGAAAACCTTATTTTCTCCAATATATTGGATTATAGATACTTTTTGTGATTTCATAGGCTGCTTAGTATCTATTTATGTTCATGATGTTCCTTCTTTTTGAAAATATTCCTCCTCAGAGATGTATGATGGGACCGCCGGCTGTGGTGCCCCAAGATGATCTTATTCTAACACTAGTGGTACATGGGGGTATATACTAGAATGCTCCTATAGAGGGACAATAAATTCATGCTACAGAGCCCATTTAACCTGGACTATTTTAGATAGTTCCTATCTAGGGTGTACCCACATAGAGGACTATGACTAACCATTCTCATGATTTATAACTCTAGCATCCTCAAATATTCTAGGATATTGGTGGCCCATGAGATGATGATGATTGGATTGACAATATCGAGATCATATTTGAGCTACATCAGACTACTTAAGAAGGGTGTGTGATCCTAGAGAATTTCATGTTTCAGGGTCCCGCCAGGAGATGGTGGACTACAATGAGACAATATGGTAGATGAGAGGGTCTTACTTGGATGTCCATAAAAGAGATTTTTCTTGAGAAGTTATTTATGGAAAAAATTAATTTCGATAGTGGACATGAATTCATGGGATTGCAATAGGGTTATAGGACTCTCACTACATATTCTGCCTGATTTACAGATTTACTTTTCTTTTCTATTTTGTTAGCTAGGAACGAGGCACTGAAGGCTTGAATTTTTTAGATATGTATATCAACAAAGCTCAGACCTCAGTTTAGGGTATTTGACCCAATGATGTACACGCAGGTTCTTCACAAGGACCTAACATTAGAGAAGGTTCTAGAATAGGATTGGGCAATAGGCCTACTCCCGACCCATTGGTAACTAGTGAAAGAGATATCCCTAAAAAATATGGGAGATTCTTTTAGAAGTAGGAAGAGGAAAACCATAGTTGAGAAGTAATGTAATGGAAGACTTTTATATCATAATATATTTCATTCATTCTCTTCTGTAGGTGCATGACAGTGCTTAAACTATGGAATGTTCAGACACTGCAACAGGATATGCACCGCACCCTCGAGCCAATGCCCACAATGTGGCAAGTCATGATGTGTCTAGATGTTATGTTCTATAGAATCAAGGTCAAGGTTACATAAGGCTAAATTATAATCTTGATAATCAATTCATTGATCTAGTTGCGACCCTTAGTAGTAGAACCAAATGATGAATCAGACTCATCACACATCTTAAGGATTGAGTCATAGTACTAAGGAAGGTCCTAGATATGTTGTGAATCACACAATGGTAGATAGTGGTGGAGTACTATCTATTGTTTGACCTCAATGGTTTGATTTGTTCAATAAATACCACTAGAGATACTTCTCGAGGATGAGAAGTCGATAGAGGAGGATAATTGTAATATCCTCATTTTTATAATGAATATAAAATCTATATTTTTTTAAATTAAAAATGTCAAATGAAAAAAATGTTTTATCTCCGAAAAAAAAATATGGGGTAAAGGATTTTCATAAGGGTGAAATCCCAATTAACACTTTGTGATATTCAATCGAATGTTTTTGGAATAAGAAACTGAGTTAGTGTGAGATTCCAAGGCTCACAAAGGCTCGGCAAAGACTAAATGAATATATTAAATATATTATATTACGAACACAATTTTTATTCAAAATAATTAAATAACCCCACATCAGTGCATAATATAAGAAATATGATACCACTGATAGGTCTGGGATGTGGTTATTAACCTTGGTGGGGTATAACATTTGTAAACATGATTTTTTAGATGTCTCACTTGCGAAAATAGTATTTTTTTATATTTAATTAATTTTTAATCCTTTTTTTGAATATTAAATTGTTAATATCTCTCAAACATTCCATCATATGGGAAGTATTAGACCACAGTTGGGTCCATAATATGGTGTTTTCCCTAAAAATTGTATAATTTGTATGGGCAATAGACGTTTTTTGTTTTTATTTATTTTTATGTTTAATAATTCCTTATGTTAATTTAATAATTAATCCAAATTTTAATAAAATTAAATTTAAATTCTTTATTTTTAACTTGAGTAATATTCTTCAATGCCAAAACCACCATTTCCACTTGGGGATTCATCCAAAATCTTGGATTTGAGCTTGTTTTAACCAAGAAATTTGAACAATGTCTGAATGATGGGAAATAAATGACTCCACCATAAATTGTTGGTTGAAACTCTAGATTAAATTAGGGTATTGAATTTGTAGTGTTGTATTTCATGAATACATGGGTTAGATTTCTTAATTAGTCGATCGTCCTTCAACCATGGTGGATCTCGTAGAGTTCAAGAGACCTCAGGTCCTTTTCCCCTTGCACGTGATAAGTAGATTTCATATTCTTCCATATTCGACCAGCACGACCTCAACTCTTGCACTATACACTTGGGGTTTGAATAAAAAGTGACTTTTCTTTTATTTATTTATTTATTTGTTTTTATTTGTTTTTTTATTCCTATATTTTTTCCCCATCATCAATTCCGGAAAAATTGGAAAATTTACTGTAAATTGAAAAACCTAAATTATCAATTACAATGCATAAATTATCAATGGATTATTCTGAAATTATCAAAGGGATAATTATATGATGTTCTTAGAGAATAATAATGCGTGAAATTTTCAAAGTAAAATCACACCAATTTATCAAAGAGGAAATTGAAATTAAATTAACAAAAGTGATTTTTGGTGATATATTTTTATCAAAAACTGCAAATTATTATTAGAAAATAATTACATTGAATTATCAATACATAATTACTAAAATGATAAAACCTATATTTAATACAGGATAATCTGTAACACCCCTATATTTTATGAGATATATTATTTTTAATTTCATTAATGTCTTGTGTTGTATTCTACTCCAATATTATCTTGCGCTATATGTAATACCGTATTAGGTTGCAGTAACGCAACAACATACTTGGCTTGTGTTGCGCACAAGTACAAGTTGCTTTGATATAATTCATTTCATGCAACCCTGAGTCTAGATTTTGTTAAATGTATAAATGAACTATGTTTGGATTATGTTATATGCAACACCAAAGGAATCTTTCACTACACGCAACACTAACATGGCTTGCATTACATGCAAGAGCGACCTTCCTCGATAGCTTGTATGGTAAGCAATACCGAGTTTCACTAAACAATAATATATTATAAAAATATCATATAAACTAGCCATTATGAATATTATTAAACACATTTTAAATTTTATATAACATTAAAATTCATTTTACACATGATATGAGAACAAAATTATTTTATTGGATAAAAGAATTATTTTTCAAAAAAAAGTAGTTTTACCACCTTTTGATGGAACACCCATTTTAAATCTAGTTTTTTAAAGTTTAATAAGTTCAATTTTACAAAATAAACTAGTTATTTGTAAGAGGGATATAAAAATTTACTTTTGATGAATTTTTTATATTTTTCTAATAAAATTAAAATTTTAATGACATTGTGAAAAATACTACATTTTAACTCAAAACTGTCATTTTATCTAATTTATTTATATAGTTATATTATCTTTTTAATTGGGTTTAAAGTGAAATTGGATTATATTTTTATCATTTAATCCAATTTTGGTCATTGTAAGTAATTTCAATTTTATATTGGACATAAACACATGTCAATCTTTTGATAGTTTTTACTTCTTAAAAACCCGCATTTTTTTGACAACTGGAATATATTTTAAATTAATTACTGGAAATTATTTGTTTTGAATTTGGAAATATATATTTCATATTTGGAATCATAAGGTTCAAAATTTTTAAACAGGTACTTTTTATTTTTTTACATTATGAATAGTAAGTTCAGTAATTATTTTATTTAGCAAGGTTAAAGGGTAAATCTGGTAAATAAGGGTAAACAATAATATTATATTAATACTAAATTGCCCTAACACATTCCCCAATCCTATTTTATGAGATATGTCAGACCATGGGCATCCTTGGCTCAATTTTTGGACCCCATGTATTCACTCAGATGTGAAAATGGCAATTTATAAGAATTAATTTAAAGTAATGATAATTATAACCTAAACATATATCTTTTACTAAATTGATTTTATTATGGGGTTATATAAATGATATCTATGTCTATAAATATTCATTGTAAAGATAAACATATTTACAAAATAATGGTATTTTATTAATAATTTTTAGACATTAGATAAATATATTTATTTATGACCCAATTATGATGTAGTGATTACCTCATCAATAAATGATTCATGTAAATGAATTTATAAATATTTAAATAAGTTAAATTTTAATATTTTGATGCCATAAACGAATTTTCTAGATGACACTTTTATATTAAGGATGACTTAATAACTTTTTTTCATAGTAATAAGGTTGTTATCAATTTTTAAAAAAGTCAAGCATGAATTGTATCCAAAATTGACATAATTCATAACTTAAAACATAAAATAGTTTATTAAATGATATTAAATTCCTAAAAATAAATGATTCGGAAAAATGGTTAATATAAGTTAAAATATGTCATAAATAACTTTATTTTTGTCTTATGACATGATATAGTAATTACATTAACCCACAATGTGTAAATAACAGGATATCACAGTAAGATTAAAAAGGGTAAAATAAGGGTAAAACCAAAAAAGATAAGAATAAAAAATATTCCAAACTCGTCCAAAAATTATTGGATGATGGGTATTCAAACCAAAATCATCTTATCATAGAATTAAATAAGTTTTGGGCCATTTTAAATCTAAATTTAATTTATAATATATTAATATTTTGGAACATTCCTAAAGTTCCCCTCTCCCCTCTTATAAAAGGACACCTCCTCCCTCTCCACTTCACTGCCTTTTGAGCCTTCAAGCTTAGCCAACCCCTACCCATTTATCTTCTCAACTTCCATATTACATTCTAAAGTTTCTTCTCTTCTCAAAAGATACCCTCTAGTTCCATAAGATGAAATTTAATGGTGGCACATCAAGGAAGAGGTGATCTCTTCTATCGATTCTTTAAAATTTGTTTCTTCTTCAACTTCCTCTTATTTAGTTGTTTCTATTGGAGTTGGTGGCCTAAAAACAACTACTTTGTACTTTATTAATTAATAAATACCTTATAAAATCTGTATTGTTATTCTACATAACAATGAATGTGATAATGTCCTAAGGATAGTTATTGCATTAAAGGGTCATAGTGGATCCCTACTATGATGAGAACCCAGAAGTTCCATAACAGTGTTCGTGAAAATATGTTCTATGGTAAGATGATGTTATTTTAGGTACACAAATAATACATACCTTTAAGAGTGAGGAATCATAAAACTTTGAAGAACCTTCTCATGGTGTGCGCCACTGGTAATATCCAGGAGGATATTATGAGAATGAGACCCGCCAGTAGGAAATCCAGATTTCAAAGTGTCATTGGATGATCCTATCGGTGGACATGTGTTTTGGTATTTAGTATTTAATATTATTATTAATGGGTATTACAACTCACGCACTTAGATGTATGGATGAAAACTGTGACGACACACTATTCTCTGTTAGGTAGGATAAGTTGTGTGGGTCACCAATGATATTGTATTAATAGATAATATGAGAAAGCATTGGTCCCTTATTTTCCATAACAAAAGTAGATATCTCAGGACCTTTGATGGAATTGAAATAGATTAAATAAATCCATATCCAAGGTGAGGAATGGGAATGTTCAATTCCAGAATGTCAGTGAAAGAATAATCGAGCACATGGGTTGATGGAACTAGCATGCAACCTGCTTGATTTGAGATATCAAGACAAAGGGATTACATTACACTGTAAGCGTTTGTAGGAGGTGACACATCATTGCGGCATTATGTTCCTTCTCTATAGGTTCCTTGGTGTGTTTCTAGACACTAACCATGGAATTTTGGTAGACTCCACCTAATTTCATTGAGAAAGAGGCATAAAGGGTCACACACTAAGTGTGTCTAAGTATCTCAATTACATATTAATTTTACAAGTTGAATAATGATTATTTCCGATTGTGGTTGAATAATTATTCAGGGATATATGATCGCGTTTATTTCAACACTAGTTATTCAAGAGAATATATTGTTGGGTAAATAATATATTTATTAGTGAGTAATGCAGTGATATTTATTTGCAAAATAAATAGCTGTTATTCAAGATCTAATAAATGTGGTCGAGGAAATTAAGAGAATGGAAAAACAAAAGTACATGCCGTGCATATATTAATATGCACATCGTTTATTCTGGGAATTTATTAGAAATAATATTATTTATTTAATAAAACAATATTAGGTGTAATTTTTTGGGCGCTTGTCAAGTAATAATAATACCCAACTGTTATTATTAAGCATGGGGTATTACTAAGAATTAAATGAAATGAAAAAATGCTTTCGGGAAATTAATTCATTTCATTATTCTATGTAATTAAAATAAAAATTATATAACTCTCATTATCCTAGCCATTTTTTGTGGTTGTGCACAACAGATTTGGGGAAGCTCTCAAGCCAAGAGTGAATTCTTTTTCCACCAAGAACGCTCTCAAGCTACGAGAGAGAGATCCTCCTCCACCGGATCTAGGCGATCAAAGGCGAACATCACAAGTGAAGGCTATTCCACACTAACACCCAGAGATCCCTTTGGTGACGTCCAGATATATGTGGAGCATGTGTGGATCACCACTAAAGAAATCCTACAATTGGATTCTACGACGCAATGACGGATCACATTAGATCATGATCAGAAATATCAATAGAGATATAATTCCATCAAGATAATTCTTGCCTTTTAATTAAATTAATTATAACCAAACTTTGATGATCCTTTATATGGTTCTGGGATTCACCTATTTTCTTTCGTTCTTTATTATATTCAGAAGATCCGGCATTTTATTATCGTGACATATCTTGGATTAAATGTTGTCAACGACAGAAAATAAAGTTGCGTACACCCACCAACGCGCTTCCTCTGCACCTGGAACCTACCAGTGGTATCAAAGTGGTCATATAGTTAATTATAATTATTTTGTTTTCCGTTGGTAATTTACGCATTTAAAAATTTAGTTGTTTCAATTCAAGTTAATTGTTCTATAAACCTGAGTCTCGAGATCTATTCCTCCTCTCTCGTTTATTGTTCACCTTACAGAAACAACTTTTTCTATTAATTTTGATTAAAATAAAATAGAGGATCTCATTTTGAGGTGCCAAACATTCCTGGACATATAACACCAAAAGACACGACATGTATTTGGCAGTACACGCAATCTAGTCTAGGTTCAATGCATCGGACTGGTCCACCAAATCAGGTCGTGTGTTGGAGTATTTCTAAGTCTTAAATGACATCGTGTGTTGACCAAGAACAGGTGGCACATGGTTTCCAATTTACACGCCGTGTGGTCCACTGAACACAGTGTGTAGTCCCTTCGGGTTAGGTTTAGACTGTGTACCCCATACATGGATTTCCTTGCTGGAAACTATGTAACGCGAATACTACACGGCGTGTGTCCCACTGAACCTGCCATGTACTCCAAATATTTTTGAAGTACATCGACACACCATGTTCATGGGTGTGTACTTTGGATGGATGGTGAAAAAAGTACATGTCGTGTAGTCATAACTACACGTCGTGTACTCATCCAAATTACACAGATTTATTAAAATTTATTATTATATTATAAAATCCCTTTATACGTATACCATAGTGCAGGGGTAAAGCTAAGGAACAACATGTGATAGGTGTTTTATATATTTGTGTTTAATTTAACATCTGTGTAATGTTCATTTCTACTCATTGGGTAGTTATGAATGAGAATTCACTGGGCTGACTCCAAGGTAAAAGTTACATTCAAAGATAATATTAAATGAATTTATTTGTTTAAAATTATGATGGATGAGAATCTAAAGGAAATTCAGAAAAGGGTTTAAGATAAAAATATTGATTAATTAGAGATAATTAATTGATTCGAGCAAGATTTATCTTAAATAAGAACGATTAGAGAATTTAATTCTAGTTTTATTTATGCGTAAATATTGTTGCATGTATGGATGATCATGAGCTCGACCAAGACCTTTGTATGTGAATGGTTTCTTTTAATTTATTTATTTAAATTAAATTTGTTGGCATACGAGCCTTCTCCTCATTAATATGTAGGGCCTGCACACCCAAGTATTCTTTTATGTAAAACCTCGTTTTACCCCTCACCTGAAGGTGAGATAAAAGCATATGTAATGGATAGATCTCCCAAGCTAGTGGAGGAGGCTCAAGTTAGGATTCAAGGTGTAACCAATCTAAGGATATACAAAAGTGGACAAGTGGAAACATGTAAACACGAACCCAAAAGGTTCAAGATGATTCTCCCCTAGGTCTTGGGTTAGTTTATCAACTGTTATATAAACTAACAAATAGAACAAGATCATGATCATACCATTCATTTAATTTCTATCAGTTTCATGGTTTATTTATTGTGGGTGTGTTTTCACGATCACAGATTTAATGAATTAAACATGCATGCAAGATGGAACTAAAATAAGACCATATTATGCATAAATATTATCTTAGACATGGATAATCACTTAAGTATATCCCACATAATATTAACAAGCATGTAATCAAAGATAATAAAATGAAAATTTAAGTATAAGGATAAAATCCCTCAAATAAAATATCATGTTGATATAGCCTTCCATAATTTTGGTTAGAATTGAACCATAGTTCAAAGTGCTTGACCCGCCCTAGTTGGGGTGCTTTCAATTATAGGGGAATTATAATTCAAGGTTTTGGGTCTACATGACTTGGTTTTCATCATGGTTTGACTTCCACAACAGGACTTGGTGTGACCAAGAGGCAAAGGTTGAGGAAATCCAAAATAAAAAGGATTTCAAGATTGGGGAGTCCACTTAACGGATCAAGGAGCTGTCAGTTAATGTAGTTGGAATTTGGAATTCCTACCTAAAAACCTTCAAGTTGCTTGAACAACCCTAGTTGGGGTAATATGAAGGGAAATGTGGATCCTTTCCACTAGAATATTCAGGAAACAGAATATTCTGAAGTCAATGGTGAGGGATATTGGATTTCAATAAAATAGTGGGAGACTAAAAAGTATTAATTTATTTATTTGTCTCATTTTTTTCATGATAAATTACTAATCCTTCTATAATCTTAATTTGTAGAAACAAAAAAGAAAAATGAATGCAAACATATCATTTCAAACCATACTTGGGGAAGAAAACCTTCTCCCTAGAACTGATTTCCAAAAATAGAAGAGGCGTTTACGCGTCATCCTTCGCCACGAGAGGAAAGTTTATGTGTTGGAAGAGAATGTTCTAGTTGTGCCTGGAAAATAGGACAATGATGAGGAACTATCTCTCTATATGAAACATATGGATGATGCCACAAATGTCCAATGTTTCATGTTATCAGACATGTCTAATGAGCTCTTGAAGCAACATGAAAACATGGACATGTATAGAATGATGTCTCACCTTAAGGATCTCTACCAAGAGAAGGTGAGACAATAGAGATATGAGACCTCCAACGCTTTGTTTACAACTAATCTTGGAGATTCTGCGCCTGCTGGGCCTCATGTAGTCAAGCTTATTGGCTACATTGAATGCTTGGACATCTTAGGGATTATGCACCTAGAAGAGTTGCGTACAGATCTCATCCTATCATCACTACCCAAGACCTTCTATATCTTTATTGTCAACTATAACATGAGAAACAATGAGAAGAGTCTATCAGAACTTTTGACCTTAATTCGATAGGTAGATAAGGGCATGGGGCATGACCAACCCGCATTCCGTATGGTAAATAAGAAATGGACAGAAAAAGAAAAGGTTCCAAGGACTTATAAACAGTCTGAAGCCCTCGAGCATCGTCCCGCCAAGAAGGGGAATATCCTGAGGCAGGGCATAGAATAGGAGGAAGAATGTTTTTTATGTGGCAAGCAAGGCCACTGGAAGTGGAACTGCACCCAGAAGCATGGGGATGCTAATGGTGCGTTCGTTATCGAGTGTAATCTTTTCATTTGTGCACATTGGGTATTAGATACATCTTGTGGGTCTCACATCTGTATTAAAATGTAGGAACCAAGTAGATTTAGAAAGGTTTCTAGAGGAGAGGTGGATCTTCAAGCTACCAATGGTGCGAGGCTGCCTGCGTTGGAAATTGGCGATTACCACCTCTCATTGCTAGCTAGGATGATTTTAGATTTATGTAACTGTTATTATGTTCCTAGTGTTACCAAAAACATAATTTTTGTATCATGTTTGGATATGGATGTTTTTATTTTTATTTTTGGAAATAAGGGTTGTCTCTTTTATAAGAACCATGTAAGTTATGGTTTGGCGTGATTAATTATTGGTTTTTATGTATTAAATTACGAAAACCAAGTGTTGGCAATCTATAAAGAAACAAACTCATGGGACTCGTACATCACCCAATTGTGGCATCACCGTCTCAATCATGTAAATGAGAAGCGCTTGAAGAAGATCTGCAAAGCTAGTTATTTAGTGTCTACTAATCTAAAACCACTTGATAGATGTCATGCTTGTTTACAAGGTAAAATGTCCAAACCACCTTTTGGTGGATAGGGTGAAAGGGCCACAGAGCATCTATGATTAGTTCACACTGATGTGTATGGACCATTTCTAGTATAATCTAGAGGTCGATATTCTTACTTCATTACTTTTACTGATGATTTGAGTAAATATGGATATGTATACTTAATAAGGTATATGTCAGAAGCCTTAGGGGAATTTAATGAATTCAAGAATGAAGTATAGAATCATCTTGGTAAGAAGATAATGAAACTTCGATCGGATCAAGGTTGATAATATTGGAACCAAGATTTCATCGATCTTCTACGGGGGTCTGGGATTTTATCTCAGCTCACTTCTCCATATACACAACATTGTAATGGTGTTAGTCAAAGGAGGAACTGCACCTTATTGGACATGGTGAGGTCAATGATGAGTCATGCAGATCTTCCACTATCCTTTTGGGGATATTCATTTCAAAATTATGCATACACATTAAATCAAGAAACAATTAAGGAGGAAAATATAATTACCTCCATGTTATGGAATATAAAGAAACCCATTTTGTCGCACATACGTGTATGGGGATGCGAGGATTTTTTTAAAGCCTTCTCAAGCAACAAGCTATCACCCTGGGGAACGAGGTGTATCTTTATAGGATATCCCAAGGAAATGAAAGGATATTACCTATATAACCCTTCAGACAATAAAGTGATTGTCACTAGACATTTCCTCTTTCTTTAGAGGGAGAACATCCTCAAAATGAATAGTGGGAGAAATATTGATTTCAACGAAGTTGATGCTCAAGATACATAGGAGTTGGTACAAGAACATGTTCCATAGGTCCCTGTGGAAGAGGTCCAAGAAAAAAAAGTAATGTGTAGGAGCTCAAGAGAGGTAAGGGAACCATATAGATTTTGTTTCCTAGTCACCGAGGATGGTGAACCATTATTGTTAGACAATGATGAACCTCTCTACTACAAGGAAGTAGTAGAAATCTAAGAAGCTACAAGATGGCTAGAAGCTATGAATTCTGAGATGGATTCCATGTATTAGAACCAAGTATAGGTTCTGGACGATGATCTAGTTGATGTAAAGCATGTTGGATGCAAATGGGTATTCAAGAGAAAACTGAACATGGAAGGTCAAGTTATCAACTATAAAGAAAGGCTAGTCACTAAATGGTTCTGATAACATCAATTAATTGACTATGATGAAACATTTTCCCAAGTTTCCATGATTAAATTTAAAAGAAACATTATTTCCATAGCAGCTTACCATGACTATGAGATTTGGAAAATGGATGTCAAAACAGCATTCCTTAATAGGAACATTCATGAAGATGTCTATATGACACAACCATAAGGGTTTGTGACACTAGGTGAAGTGAAATAGGTTTTCAAGTTGCAGAAATCCATTTATGTATTAATGCAAGAATCCAGGTCATGGAACATTTGATTTGATGAAGCCATAAAGGAATTTGGTTTCATTAAGAATGAATGTGAGCCATGTGTTTATAAGCGGTTTAATGGGAATGTGGTCATTATCCTAGTAGTGTATGTTGACGACATATTTCTTATTGGAAATGATGTACCAGTCTTACTGTTAGTTAAGAAATGGTTGAAGAAGTGTTTATTCATGAAGGACTTGGGTGAAGCAGCCTACATTCTAGGGATCAGGATCATTCGTGATAGATCCAAGAGTCTACTTGGACTAAGTCAGGATACATACATTGACCGGATACTAAAGTGATTTAGTATGGAAAAATCCAAGAAGGGATTGGTTCCAGTGTCACATAGGCTACATCTTTTTAATAAAATGTGTCTTTATACACAACAGGAGAAAGATATAATGCGTAAGACCCCATACGCTTCAGCTATAGGATCCATCATGTATTCCATGTTATGTAATAGGCTTGATGTTGCCTATGCACTGAGCATGGTAGGAAGATATCAAGAAGATTGAGGAGAAAAACATTGGACTGCTATTAAGACAATCCTTAAGTATCTGAGAAAAACTAAGGATATGTTTCTGGAGTATGGAGGAGATGAGGAGGTTGTCAACAGAGGGTATGTTGATGCTGGTTTTCAGATATATCATAATGATCATAAGTCATAGTCTAGATATTTTTTCTATCTCAATGGAGGAGCTGTGAGACGGAAGAGTTCAAAGCAACCAGTTGTCACTAATTCTACATCAGAGTTCGAATATATAGCGGCTTCTGATGTAGCCATGGAAGCCATAGGATTCAAAACTTTGTCCTGGATCTTAATGCAATTCCTAGAAGTAAAGATCCTATCACCTTGTAGTGTGATTATACTGCAGCGGTGGATCTTGGAAAATAACCAAGGTCACATCAATGGACAAAGAACATACTCTGAATGTGTCACCTCTTGAGATATTTCTATAAAAGTGGTGACGTTTTAGTGAGGAGAGTGTCAACAAAAGAGAATGTGGTGGACACCATGACTAAAGGCCTATCTCAGCAGAAGCATGAATATCATGTGAGAGCTAGTGGGTTAAAAGTTGTTAGCATCTAGCTCTAGTCCAAGTGGGAGTCTGTTGAAGTTTATGGCCTAGAACCAACTACTTTGTACTTTATTCATTAATAAATATCTTTTCAAATCTTGATTTTTCTTTAATGTGACAATGCATGTGATAATTTCCTAAGGATTTTTGTTAAATTGAAGGGTCATAGTGGATCCCTGCTAGGATGAGAACCCGGATGTTCCATAACACTGTTCTTTAATGTATGTTCTATAGCCGGATGATGTCATTTGAGGGACACAAATAATACATACCATTAGGGGTGAGGACTCATAAAACTCTGAGGCACCTTCTGATGGTGTGCGCCCTTTGTAATATCTAAGAGGATATTATGTGAATGAGACCCACTAGTAAGAAATCAACATTTCATAGTATCATTGGATGATTCTATCTACGGATGTGTGTATTGGTCCTTAGACTTTAAGTTTATTATTAATGGGTATTACAACTCGCACACTTAGATGTACTGATGAAAACTATGACGACACACTGTTTGCAGTGTGGTAGGATATGTTGGGTGCATCACGAGCGATACTGCATTAATAGATAATGCGAGAAAGGATTCTTCCCTTCTATTCCATAATGAAAGTAGATATATCATGCCCTTTGATGGAATTGATATAGCATAAATAAATCCATGTCCATGGTGAGGAATGGGAAATTTCAATTCTGGAAAGTCAAAGAAGGCATAATCGAGCACATGGGTTGATGGAACTAGCATGGAACCCTCTTGATTTGAGATATTGAGACAAAGGGATTACATTACATGGTAAACATTTTTAGGAGGTGAAACATCTTTATCTATGGGTGCCTTGGCATGTTGCTATATCTTAACCTTGTACTTTAGGAAGAATCCACCTTATACCACTGAGAAAGAGACTTAAAGGGTCACACACTAAGTGTGTCCAAGTATTTTAGTTAAATACTAATTTAACAAGTTGAATAAATATTTTTCCAAATTTTGGTTTAATAATTATTTAAGGATGTATGATTTCATTTATTTCGACACTAGTTATTCGATAGAATATATTGTGGCTGAACAAATATATTTATTAGCGATTAATGAAGTGATATTTATTTGAGAAATAAATAGCCATTATTCAAGGTCAAATAAATGTGGTGGAGGAAATAAAGAGAATGGAAAAACAAAAGTACACGCCGTGTATATATTAATATACACGCTGTGTATTCTAGGATTTTATGAGAAATAATATTATTTATTCAATTAAATAATATTAGGTGTAATTCACTGGGTGCATGTCAAGTAATAATAATAACCAACTGTTATTATTAGACATGGGGTATTACTAAGAATTAAATGAAATGAATAAATGCTTTCAGGTAATTAATTCATTTCATTATTCTATGTAATTAAAATCCCAATTATATAATTCTCATTATCCTAGACATTTTTTTGGTTATGGACAATGGATTTGGAAAATCTCTAAAGCCAAGAGGGAATTCTTTTTCCACCAAGAACACTCTAAACCTACGAGAGATAGATCCTCCTCCACCGGATCATGGTGATCGAAGGCGGACATCGCAACTGAAGGCTCATTCGCGCTAGAACCCGGAGATCCCTTTGGGGATGTCCATAGATACGCAGAGCAAATGTGGATCACTACAAGAGGAATCCTACACTTGGATTCTACGACGCAACGATGGATCACATCAGATTGTGATCAGAAACATCAACGGAGAGAGAATTCCATCAAGGTAATTCTTGTCTTTTAATTAAATTAATTATAGCCCACATATGATGATCCTATATATGGTTCCAAGATTCCCCTCTTTTCTTTAGTTCTTCGTTCTATTCAGAAGATCTTGAATTTTATTATCTCAATGGATCTTAGATTAAATGTTGGTAATGGAAAAAATTTAAGTGGGGTACACCCACCAACGTGCTTCCACTGAGCCCAGAACCTACAGTTTCATTATAAATTAATAACATCAATATCACTTCAATACTGATATGTTATTATAAATATTAAACAACCCTATTCCACCTTCTATCCATCCTATGAAAAGAAAAATCACCGCATGTGCGTACATACGGATTATCGTCTCCACGTCGGGGTGTAATCGGTTTTTCACCACCACCATACATGGATGGGTATAATTGTGGAAATAATAACTATATATGATTATTATTACATGATTCTAATTCTGAGATATTATACACCATCCAATTCAATACTATTCAAAAATAATGGGAATGATATCAACGCTCATGCGTACGTACGGCTTACCGTCTCCATGGCATGATTAGATTCATTATCCATGTTAACCATTCAAGAATTATTATAAAGTATATATAATAAATAATCATGAAATATATGACATAATAATGATATTTTATTTATGTATATATATATATATATATGTCATTTACTTACTTCTATCCATTTTAATAAGGAAACAAAAACAGTGTTCATGCATACATATGACCTACCGTCTCCATGAACAGTGTATTCCATTCCATTTATTGATCAATTATATATATTTATATACTTAATATATATGATATATAAATCATTTTTTATATTCTTTATATAATTAAATCATGATCTAAATAATCATATGAAAAATAACAAGTCTAAACATGTATGATTATTACCCAAAACGTTGCCTTAACCAGAAATCTACAAATGAACGGGTAATATAAAGTCGTAAGTGAATCATATATGATGTCATAAATATTATTATTCTTCTTCTACAACTTAATAATCTGTTTAAACCCACTATATAAGAGTTTCAGACACATATGGGTGAAATAAAACCTAACGTACGGGATAACTTTTCCAGTCTTCTTTTATCTGATATTGTTTATTTGTATCTATCTACTTGCTATATATTTATCATCCATGTCCATGTTTTCTAAAATTATTTTCATAAAATGTTTACTATTATTCCATGTATTTTTAATGTCATTTTTACCCATTTTTTACATTTACTACATGGTATGGAAGGAATCTTTCTTTTGTTTAACATACACGTTACTTTTTTTACTTTTTAGGTAAAAGTATGAGGAAAATGTTTTCTTTAACTTAAAAAAAAATAAATATATTTTTACGCTTTCATAAATAATTATTTACATGAATATTCTTTTAAAAGTTTTGAATTTTATTTTTAATTAACTTATTTTCTTTTAAAATTGCACAACATTTTGAGAAAAGAAATTTTTTTTAAGAAGAAATTATATTTTCCTCAAGAACTAAGTTTAAGTGTTTTATCAAAATAATTTTCCATATAAGAAGAAATATGGTAATGTTCTATCCCTATTAATAATCTGATTTGATTACATTATGATGGAATTATTTTTATGAAGTCCATTTATCTTATATATATTATGTTATGA
This sequence comes from Viscum album, assembly GCA_963277665.1. NCBI lineage: Eukaryota > Viridiplantae > Streptophyta > Magnoliopsida > Santalales > Viscaceae > Viscum > Viscum album. The sequence goes on from OY728150.1 coordinate 14,281,187, forward strand.
TGGCGTGATGTTTAAGAATCCAATTTTATTACATGGGTTATGCTATGATGTATGATTTATGTTTTTTTTGGAACACATAATAATGGTTTCATTATAAGATGGGTGGGACCTATATCTCACACCAATGAATTGGGTAATGATTTTTATCACATAAGATATAATGGATGGAACGACAAGTAAATATGGTTCTGTAATATAGGGCTGGAATGACAAGTAAACCCGGTTCAGTAATGGACTTCATCCACTATGATGGTCTTGGTAGAAATGACTTGGCTAAAATGGAAATAATAATATGATTTTATTATTTTTCCCTAATTACATGTTTTATTCCAATGCTATCCTATCATGGTTAATGTTCCTTTATGATCCAATCCTTACATAGTGCCAAGATTTATGGCATTGCTCATGATTTTTATGTTTAAACATTATGTTTATGATTTTATGTTCAAATGTTTATGGATTGTTTTATGTTCTCCAGTTTTACCCTTACTAAGCATTTGAACTCACCCTTTCTATGTTTTATTTTCCCTAGGATATAAATAAAGGTTTTAGGTAGGAAAAAATGGGATGATCTTTATGAGAGATGTTGAAGATCTTTCACCAAGTTAGAAGATTATTTTCCATGTTTCCAAAGATTCTAAACTAATACAGTCATTGGGCATCTGTTTTTTGTCATGTGTTATGTATTCTGCAAAAGTAATGTAATGTACATGTACTTCATGCTCGGTTATCTATAGTTGGTATCAGAGCGATGGTTTAGTTAACCTTTGGAAACTAGGATGCGAAAACATTATTGAGATCCCTAGAGATATTTCTAAGGTATGTCTAGGGATGTCCCTAAGGCTAAGTATAAGTATATGTTACAATCCTAGAATTATGATAATGATCATGAATAAACTAGGAATAAACCTAAGATGTTATATATTGAAAGTACTCCCCCTTAATTATGTTGTTTTCCTAGTATGATTTTTTCCTCTCACACTATTCTTTTTGTGTGTTAGAAAATGGCTCGAAATATAAGGATTCATGTTAATGGAGAATATGACGGACAATAGAATGATATTTTGAAGAATAAAACAAATTAAATGGGAGTTGGAAGGAGAAACATCATTATTATTCCTAATGATATATCTCATAATATGATCAATAATCTCAAGTATGGTGAATTTTTTGAAGCAGCTAATAAGAGAATGTTGGAGTTTCATGGTGATCATAGAGGAAAGGCTATTCAATTTTCCTCATGTAAATCATGTGGGAAGAGTCATCAAGGAGAATGTTACAAAGGAACTCGAATATTTTTTGTGTGTGGAAAAGAAGGACACAAACCCTGTGATTGCAAAGGAAAAGGTTTCGTTAACACAACAGAAAAGGATAATGGTATTACTAAGACATCAAAAATGTTTAGATGTTTTAAATGTGGAATTTATGGGTATTATGAAAATCAATTCCCTAAGGTAAAATCTCATTAAGAGAATCATCATGATCATATGGGAAGTAATTATGTTGATGATGATGAAGAGACTAAAAATGATCTATGAGATGAAAGAAGTGTTAAGGAATAAAATGATGAAGATGGGTAAATGGTTTAATAAGGTAGTGGAATGAGAGCATGTTTATCAAGAGTAATGTTGTATAATTAATTTAATGGTACTATAGAATAAATAAACATATTAGGACTTCTACACTATTATTTTTCCTTAATTATTTGAAAGTATATATTGAATAGTACTGGTAACCATGACAGATTATTCAGATATTTTTGGAAAGCACATGATATGCACATAATTAACAGATAAAGATATAATGAGATGTCTGATAGTATTAATGAGTTCATGAATTTTGTAAGGACAAAGTGATATCATGGTTTGAGTATATATAATTTTTGGTATTTTGGTATGTGGAAAGTGTTAACTTTTGATGGCATTCATGTTTTCACTATGGTTCTATGGTAATTCATGTTTCAAGAGAATACTTGATTAAGGTATTCACATGTTTAGATTTTTACCAACAAGATATATCATATTATATATTGGGGATGAAAGATGGTATTCACATGCATGTTATATGACCTTTTTGGTAATTGTTTTCTTTGTACTGGGAGATTGGGTAGAAGTATTTTGGATAAGTCCAAAGGTTGGAATGGATTAAGTTGGACATCATATATTATTGTTTGAGGATAGAACTTTTTTTATATTATATGATTATTGAATGTTATAATAGTATAGTTTTATAAAAGGAAAACCTGCAGGACGGGCGACAACTCGTCGCCTCAGACAAGGCTGCAGGAATCGAACCCTCAACCGAAGTGTGACAGGACTTTATCGCCTACCGTTGGCCTACGGAATTCAATGGTTAGTAAAAATTAGTATTATTTTATTAATTTTTATGATATATTAAGTATATGTCAATATTTGAAAAAATATATGATTAATCTCACCATTGATTGACTTGTGTATATTTAATAACTTTTGATAACCTTTTTGCGATAGAGACGTATGGAATGAGCTATCATTCTATCGCATGATCTGCTAACACTTCAAAACGAAAAATTAAACTTCATTTCTTTAAACAATAGATGATGTGGAAATTGTTCACGGAATGACCACCAGTTATATTACACTAAAATCAATTAAGTATTTCTCCTTATGCAAAAATTCTTCAACTTTAGGTAAATTATCTTGAAAAAAAAATGTTATCCTAGTACCCTATTATCTGATGAATCATATGGTCCCTTAAATAATCACATATTTATGGATTTTTGGTAGTTATCTTCCTCTAAACCTTATTCTCTATCACTATCCATCAGAACATTATGGTAAGATTTATTTTTCATATCCATGTTTTCACATCCTACCTATATTATCCAATTTGGAAACCTAGTGATGAGTTACTTTGGGTAAACATTATGTTTCAAACATTCCTTTTTAAAATTAACTTTTAGTATTCTTTTTTAGGATGTGGGTTTCTATGAAATATACTTTCATGTAGAAAAACATTTATAAGCCCTAATGAATTTCAAGGGAAAAATTCATTTTAAGGGGGGGTAGAATGTAACACACCGATTCATTATGAGACAAGTTCTTTTTAACTTCATTGATATCTTGTGTTTTACACTACAAAAATATTATCTTGTTATATATGCAACATAGTATTAGCTTGCAGTATACGTAACAATATACTTGGATTGTGTTGCGCACAAGTTAAAGTTCCTTTGATAGAATACATTTCATGCATCACTAAGTCTAGATTTTGTTCAATTTACAAACGAAATAATTTTGGATTATGTTATAAGCATCACCAAAAGAATATTTCACTACACACAACACTGACATGGCTTGCATTACATGCAAGAGCGGCCTTCCTTGATAGCTTGCATGGTACGCAATACCATGTTTCACTAAACAACTATATATTATTAAAATATCATATAAACTAACCTTTATGAATACTATTAATTACATTTAAAATTTTATATAAAATTAGCATTTATCTTACACATTATATGAGAACAAAATGATTTTTTCAGATAAAAGAAGTATTTTTCAAAAAAAATGTCATTTTATCGCCTTTTGATAGCACACCCATTTTAAATCTAGTTTCTGACACTTTTATAATTTCATTTTCACAAAATAGTCTTTTTATTTGGAATAGGGACCTAAAATTTTACTTTTGTTGAATTGTTTTAATTTTTCTAATAAAATTTATAGTTTAATGAATAGTGAAAAATAATGTATTTTAACTCAAAACTGGATTTTTATCTAATTTATTTATATATTTAGATTAACTTTTTAATTGTTTTTAAAGTGTAATTGGATTATATTTGTATCATTTAATATAATTTTATCTATTGGAAATAATTTCAATTTTAAATTGCACATAAACACATGTCAATCTGTAGATAGTTATTACGTCTTAAAAAGCTGGATTTTGGTTTTGACAATGGAAATTAATTTTAAATTAATTACTATAAATTTTGTGTTTAGAATTTGGAAAAACCGATTCCATATTTGGAATCAGAAGGTTCAAATTTTTTAAATAGGAACTTTTTATTTTTTGGACATTATGAATAGTAGCTTCAGAAATTATTTTATTTACAATGGTTAAAGGGTAAATCTGATAACTTAGGGTAAACATTAATATTATATTAAAATTAAAATACCCTATCATATTCCCGAATCCAATTTTATGAGATATATCAGACCAGTGTAATACATGATTAGATTTTCGGACCCCATGTATTCACTTGGATGTGAAAATGACAATTTATAAGAATTAATTTAAAGTAAAGATAATTATAACCTAAACATATATCTTTTACTTAATTGATTTTATTATGGGGTTATATAACTTTTATCTATGTCTATAAATAGGTGTTGTAAATATAAAAATATTTTCTATATAATTTTATTTTATTAATCATTTTTAGACATTATATAAATATATTTATTTATGACCGAATTATGATGTTGTTATTACCTCATTAATGAACGATTCAAATAAATGAATTTATAAATATTAAAATAATATTAATTTGAATATTTTGATTCCATACATGAATTTTATAGATTAAATTGTCATATTATGGATGATTTAATTCCTTTGGTTCTAAGTAATAAGGTTGTTATGATTTTAAAAAAAAGTCAAGTATGAATAGTATACAAAATTGACATAATTCATAACTTGAAACATAAAACAGTTTATTAAAAGATATTAAATTTCTAAAAATATAAGATTAGAAAAAATGGTTAATATAAGTCCAAATATAAATATCTTTTTTTGTCCATTTGACATGATATGGTATTTACATTAACCCACAATATGTAAATAACATGATATCACAGTAAGATTAAAAGGCATAAAATAATGGTAAAACAAAAAAGATAAGGATAAAAAATATTAAAAAATGTCAAAAAATTATTGGATGATGGAAATTAAAACCAAAATAATCTTATATTAGAATTAAATAAGTTTAGGACCCTTTTAAATCGAAATTGAATTTATAATAAATTAATATTTTGGAAATTCCTTAAAGTGCCCCTATCCTCTCTTATAAAAGGGCACCTCCTCCCTCTCCTCTTCACTCCCTTTTGAGCCTTCAAGAATGGACAATCCCTGTCCATTTCACATCTCAACCTCCATAGTTACATTCAAGAGGTTATGGGATTCTCAAAATACCAAATCTAGTGCCCTAAGTGGAAATTTAAAGGAGGCACGTCAAGGAACATGTATTCTCTTCTACCGATTATTTAAATTTTATTTCTTCGTATAAATCCTATTATTTAGTTTTTTTATTATAATGTAATAAAATAATTATCACTAATATACTTATATCTAATTATAAATATGAAAAAAAACTTTTTCACCTTCTATCCATCCTACAAAAAAAAAATCACCGTGTGTGCATACATACGGATTACCATCTTCGTGTCTTGGTGTAATTAGTTTTTCACCACCACCTTAAATGGATGGGTATAAGGGTGGAAATAATAAATATATATGATGATTATAGAATGATTATAATTATGAGATATTATACACCATCCAATTCAATACAATTCAACAATTATTGGAACGATATCATCGCTCGTGAGTACGTACGACTTATCGTCTCCACGATGCGATTAGATTCATTCACCATGGTAACCATTCAAGAATGATTATAAAGTATAATAATAAATAATAATGAAATATATGACATAATAATTCTACTGTATTTATGTATATATATATGTCATTTACTTACTTCCATTCAATTTAATAAAGAAACGAAAACAATGTCCATGCGTACATACGACCTACCGTCTCCATGAACGGTGTATTCCATTCCATTTATTGATCTACTATATATATTTATATACTGAATATATATGATATATAAATCATGTTTTACATTCTTGAAGTTAGTAAATCCTGATCAATGTTATCATATGAAGAATAATAAGTCCAAACATGTACGATTCTTACCAAAAACATTGATTTAACAATAAATTGATAAATGAATGGGTAATATTAAGACACAAGTGAATCATATATGATAAAATAAATATTATTATGGTTCTGTTACAAGTTAATAAAATGTTTAAACCCACTATACAGGATTTTCAGACACATATTGAAGAAATTGGAACAATGGTAAGGGATAACTTTTCCAATCTCGTATAATCTGAGATTGTTTATTCACAAGTATCTACTTGGTATATATTTATCATCCATGTACATGTTTTCTAAAATATTTTCATAAAATGTTTAATATTATTCCATGTATGTATAAAGTCATTTTTACCCATTTTTTACTTTTATTGCATAGTATGGAAATAATCTTTATTTTTTTACCATATGAGTTACTTTTTGTATTTTCCAGTAAAAGTATGAGGAGAATGTTTTTTTTAACTTCTACAACATAAATGGGATTTTACTCTTTTGTAAAGAATTATTTTTATGAATATTACTTTATAAGTTTTCCTATTTATTTTCAATTAACTTATTTCCTTTTAAAATTTCACGAAATTTTTAGAAAAGAAAATGTTGTTGAAGAAGAAAGGTTATTTTCCTCAAGAACTAAGGTGATGTGTTTTATCAAATTTATTTTCCATATATGATAGCATATGGTTATGTTTCTATCCCTATTAATAATTTTATTTGATTACATTATGATGGAATTATTTTTATGATGTCCATTTATCTTATATGGATTATATTATGGTAGCATGATGATTAAGAATGCCATTTTATTACATGGGTTAGGCTATGACGTATGATTTATGTTTTTCTAGAACACATAATAATGGTTTCATTATGAGATGGGTGGGACCTATATCTCCCTCAAATTCATTGTTTAATGATTTATATCTCATTAGATAGACATGGATAAAACAACAAGTGAATCTGGTTCAGTAATATAGGGCTAGAATGGCAAGTAAACCCGATTCAGTAATGGAATGAGTCCACTATAATGGTCTTGGAAGCAATGCCTTGGCTAAAAATGAAATAATATTATTTTATAATTAGTTTTCCACAATTAAATGTTTTATTCCAATGTAATTATATCATGATTAATGTTATTTTATGATCCATGCCTTACGTACTTCCAAGATTTATGGCATTGCTCATGATTTTGAGGTTTACACATTATTTTTATGTTTTTATGTTCAAATTTTTATGGATTCTTTTATGTTCTTCTTGTTTACCCTTACTGATCATTTGAGCTCACCCTTTCTATGTTTTTTTCCCCAGGATTTAAAGAAATGTTTAGGTAGGAAAAATGGGAAGATACTTATGGGAGATGTTGAAGATCTTTTACAAAGTTAGAAAATTGTGTTCCATGTTTCCAAAGACATTAAACTAATATCGTCATTGGGAATATGTTTTGGTCATGTGTTAAGTATTCTAAATATTTAGTGTGACATCCATGTACATCAAGCTCAAGTCTCTACATAATTCTGGATCATAAAAAGATAATTCATAGAAATTATCAACAGATATTTTGGTAGAGAATATCAAAATATAACTATGAAGTTTTATCAAAGAATAATTATTTACATTTATCAAAGGATAATGATGAATAATTATCAAGTGATAATTTTAATGAATATCCAGAGAATAAATTCATAGTATTATTGAAGATAATATTAAAAAAATTATTAAAAGATAAAAATAAGGTAATTATCATGTGATAAATATTATCAAAATTATCATAGGATAATTATGTGTTTTTAAAAGATAATTATTATAATTATAAAATAATAATTGCAAGATTATTGTTCTGTTTAATATTTTAAAATCAATAATTTGGAAATTATTTAGGAAAGAGAAAATATCATTGCATGTGGTCTTTTAATTGTAGTTTGGAAATTATCCAGGTAATGGAAATTAACATCGCATGTGATATTTTTCATGGAAATAAAATAGATGTTTTGGTTCTAGGTAAACCTTGATATATCTCGATCATCGACGTGTCGACAACTCGAGAGTTTTGTGTGTCACCTTTGATAATAAAAATATAGCGAAGAGGGTTTTCTTACAATTTTTTAGGTAGGAAGTTCCTTATCTCTTGGGATATCATTTAAGTATGTTTTTCATATTTGATTGATGTGTCTAATTATTTGAGATTATTCTTGATTGTGATCGCATATGGGTGTGTGTGTAGCCCATGAGAACTATTATGATTTGATGGGTGATATTAGCATATCCATTTACATATTTTATTATTATAGCATGATATTATGTTTTCTTCTTTATTTCTCAATAGTATATATTATGATATTCTAGTCATTGTATTCTTTATCCTATATGTATGTTCCCTTGCTTTGGAGGTACCATTTTTAGTGCTCAGAACAGGTGGACCATCATGATATGTTTAACCCTTAGAGGGGGAGCATTCTAAACTTACATTTGTTTTCAATGATGGACCCATGCACAGGGTGTAAATACAATGGAATTCCCATTTGAAGATCTACTTGATGCATAAGAATCAGGTTTCTCAACTCCTATTTGATTTTCAAGGAGCGCACTTGATGCATGGTTGATTTATGAGCAGCATGCTCAATGCCAAATTGATTTTGGAGTGTGATACTCAATGACTAGTTGATTTTAGAGTAGAATTTCATACTTTAGGTCTAAGATACGATGGTCACAGAGCCGTGTTGAAGATTCACTCAGGGCACTGGAAGCCAAGTATCCGATTTCTCAATGTCTACTTGATTTGGGAGTAGTGGACTCAATACCTAGTTGATATATGGGATATATGCTCGATTCCAATTTGATTTTAGAGTGACACACTCAATTCCTAGATACCAAACAACATGACATACTTGAGACCTATGTTGAACCAAGTTGCATGTACACATGGTATTGTGGAGTTTTTAGGAAACAATATACTAGTATAGTGACTAGTTTGGTAAATAATGAATTTTATGAGAGATAGATTCCCAGTTCCATGCACTAGTATATTTTGAGATGGATTCCAAGTGTCAAGTTCTAGTCAATTTAGAGATGGATCCCAACGACCATGAAATGGTCCATGCTCCTGGAAAAATTACATGATTATCATACGGCATAAAGCCCAAAAAGCTACAACTGGAGGTTTATGACATCTTGGTTATCACACCATCACTCAGTTTGGTTTTTTATGTTTATATTATTGTAACAAATTGATTATTATTATGGAATAAATATGTATACATGAGTATAGCATGTAAGGATGCATTGGTGGTGTCCTAATAAGTATTGTAATCACACCCTACTATGGCATTTTAATACCCTTATAGATTCCATGAGATACCCGGTGATAGGAAAGGGCCCTATGGAGGATTTCTCACCAGTTGGATCATGGTGCTTGAGAAATCTAGGATATACACTAGAGGACCTCTCAATACTTTATTTATTATCTTCTTTTCATTACTCTTTACATTATTACCACCATGAGAGTAGATTTTTGTATGACATGTATACCATCTTTTCATTTTCGCAATTTACTCTCATTTTTTATATTATTTTTGTTCATTATCAATACTATAGAATGATACATAAGGTATAGTCTCTTTAACATTTCAATTGATACCCTCGCTTCTAGTCGGAAACCTCTTGCGTTTGGGGAGGTGTGCATGATGTCATGTAGCATTATGGATTGGATCTGGTGGTTTGGCTTAGGATGTTACAACTAAGAAGTATTTTCATGAATATTTTATTAAATATTATTTATTTATGATGCATTTGACTGATTGTTTCGAATTTTAGAGTTATATAACATGAATCTTATGAAAATTCATGTGCAATGCTTGCGCAAGGAATGAAAAGTCAAATTAACAAATTAAATAAGTTATCTTGACAAGTATATGTGTAAATATACATAATGAATGAATATAATGGATTATATTTGAAATAATTAATTTATTTTTATGATAGTAATTAATTTTTAATTTTTATATTTAAAATAATTACATTAATTTCCTTTGAAACACTCACACATTGCTTTTGCATCAAAAAGAAAAAATCAATAATTTTTTTTAATTAAAACTATAAGAAACATTAAATGAAAAAAATTATCTAAATCCAAATTTATGAGTATATTTTGACCAAAAGGACCCTTGGGTAGTATTTTAAACCATTTTAAATACATTAATTTTATATTATGTCCTTTATAATATTTCATTTAAAATAAATTCAAACTATTTATACTATAGTTTTATTTAGTATAAATTTTTAATATATATTTTTTCATAAGAGATATTAGAATATAAATAGTATATGAAAATATAAATGTTTTATATTATTCATGTAAATTTAGTTTTATTTTTTACAACAAATAAATACATTATATCCTTACACAACCATAATGCGGTTTTAAGGAATTACTAGAAAAATCAAATGAATGGTATTAAAAATAATAAAATAAATAGAATTTGAGATAATGAAGCCAATACATGAATTATATAGATAAATATTTCATGTGTAGGATATAATGAAATTGTGTGTTATAAATTGAAACTTTTTAAATGTATTTAATTTCATAGTAATAAATAGTATTAATTTTGACAATACTGATTTTTCATAAATGTAATATTTTATTAAATTATTTAAAAATAAGATAAATATTGAATATGGACAAAGGGGATAATATATGGTCTAAAATTTCATCCCCTATTGTTTGTATTCCACATTCAAGTCTTTTTCTCTGAAATATATTTATAATATTTTAATATTTGAATAAATTCCTTAAATGCATGTCATCACAATTATAAAAGGGGACTCTTTCTTTCACTTAATTTCACCTCCTGGAGCCTTATAGATCAAATAAATTCTTCGTAACTCTATTCTAATTTTACCAAGAAACATTTTATTGTTTATCATAGCACCATAAGACTTATTCCAAGTTCCTTAAGGTGGTTCTCAAGGAGATGATATTCAAGAGGTAAATTCCCCCACCTTTCACTTTTAAATTCTTTCTCTCTTCTATATTATCCTAACCCCTTATCCAATGTTTCATGATAATTTAATTATCATATATATACAGGAATTTAAGTTTTTTTAATTGAATATCCATTATAAAAATATCTTCTCTTAACCTTTTAGTCTTAGAAATGAAAAAAACTTCCATGGTATGTCGATTCACCGCCTTCATAGATGATGAGTTTTTTTCCCCTTAACAAGTTAATGGGAAGTTTAAATTAATTATAATGGTTTAAAATGACACACACATATATATATATTATCACTTCTAGTATACTATTCCCATTTTACATGAAAATCCTTAATGAACTGACCATGAAACCATTAAATGAACTAACTTGAAACAATGAAACTAATGAAATATTATTAATAAATGGGTGGAATGATGTTATAAAAAGATCATATAAGTTATTATGAATATGAGTATTTTTTTGTAATAAGTTAATAAAATTCCTTAGACTATTATATTTGGGGTTTGAACATGTTTAATGTAATTCGAATATGAGGTAGGGACTTTCCTTTAAATTTACACTTTTAATGTTTTTTTAATATTGTCAAAAGAATGTATTTTTTACTAATTTGGAATGAACTAAATTTCCCTATTTTATTCCCCATTAATATTTTGAACCTTACATTACATGTTTATATGTTTACTTTTGATGATAATTGTTTCCATTGTATGTGCGTAATTTTTCAAATTAAGTGATTTCCAAAATGGAAATTTAATTTTCTTCATATAGTATTTTATGATTCATGATTTAATAATTTATGTTGATGTTAGAGTTATTGGGAAGTGTATATTACTATGGGTTTTTATGTTATTAACCAATTATGAGTGGTTACATGATAAACCAATGATGGGTGGTTAAATTATTAACCAATGATGGGTGGTTCCATGATAAACCAAGGATGGGTGGTTACACTATCACCTCCAATGCATTGGGAACTCTATATATAGAAGTTAACCATATTGATCATTCCATTTATAAGTTTAACAAGGTAAATTATTTTCCATGTTTCCCACTTATATCTTATATTTTTTATGATCTTTCATGAAAATATTTTTATGTTCATGATCTAAGAAAATGGTTTTTTAGAAAATATGATTCCTTTTTCAAGGTAACAAGGTATGTTTAAGAGAAAATGTTTTTTTGTCACTAGAATAAATTTTTCATTTATTTTATGTCCATTAATGAGATTTTATAAACACCCCTTTTATTAAAAAAACATTCACGGGTTTTAAGGGGGACTATATACATGGATGAGATCAGGGGGAAATTTGTTATGATTTTTCTTGAAAAAAATGTTTCATTTAGAATAATTTTGTTTTATAAAAAATGGATTATGTGTATATGTTTCCATCAATAATTTTTTTTGTTTACCATGTATTAGTTAGTCTTAAATCTCTAAAATTTTAAACAAAAAATATAATTATGAAGACAAATTTATTTCTAGTTTTAAAATAACTAGAATATGACTTGTTTAAGGTCGGGTCCTTACAGTTGGTATCAGAGAAGGGTTTAGATTAAATATGGGTTATGATATTGTTTCTTGATTAACTATAAGTTATTTTAATTTATGGTTAAATGTTATATAATATTATGATTATAATGTTGTTTCATCTAATATATGTCTACTTAGAATGGTTTTCCCTAAAAAAATAGGGAAGCTGTAGTGGGAAGGAATTGAGAGAAAACAATTCTTCCAAATTGCCATCCAAGGATGGTTGGAATCTGAAAATAACACTTCCTCACAGCGATGGATCAGTTGAAATGGGTTATAGTTGGTGTTTGTGTCCATTAAAGGTAGAATCCAGATCATCAAAAGAGGAATATGTTAGTAGTAGAGTATTTTTTGAGGCAACATCATCTAGTATATAGTAGAACCTCAGATCCATTGGTATTTGAAGGATGAATTAATGCTCAGGAAAATACATTTGATGACATGGGATGTTCATAATTCTAAAATGAAATCCCATAAATTTATCATTTTGAAGCATAAGTCGATTTATGGTGGTCTCTAGTTATGAATACCATAAAGAAATATAATTTGGATATGAGGGAATCATATGATTTTAAGTGTCCTTTTATAGACAAATATTTTCCTAAGACTATTCGACTCAAAATGGAGAAAACTATCTCTAAAATTATGGAATAAGGATGGAGATTCTCTGCCTGTATGTGGATCAAATTTTACAAGACTATATAGATATGTACCATATTTTTTTCGTTACATTGATAGTGAAATTAACATATATTTTTTTGGTTTGAAAACAATTTTACAAAGATCATTGACTTCCTGAGATTTTAAAATCTATAAAAAATACTCATTGTTCTAAAAGTGTTGAGGTGAATTTTTCAGAAACATATATGCCTTGTGATGACTATAAAAATAATTAGTTAGGTTATCATGCATTAGGGAAGAATTCCTCAAAGAAATATGGGGGTAATAAAACCAAAATCCTTTTTTGGGGAAAACTGTGGTAAGGAGAACCCTATAGAATGTCACTAAAAATCTAGGAAACTCACTGAATGTTGAATGATTGGTCATATAGATCATTACTGTATGAAAAATGAGCGGGAAAATAATGAAAATATAATGGTAAGATTCCTTAATTGTAATGATTTGGGACATTATTCTAATGTGTTCCCAAATATAGTAAATTGGGCTAAAAATCATCAATATTGAAATAAAAAATGTTGTGGAAAAATATTTTTCTACTACTAATGTTTTTTTGGGTTGTAAAATGATTTTTTTATAGTTATGTTACTTTTTTATTCATATTATTCCAATACCCTATTTGATTATGGATCTTCACATTATTTTCATTCTGATAATTTTTCAAGAATGCTAAGAATATCACATCATGAAATTATGATTTGACATTTTTTTTGAAGAAAGAAGGATTATATTAATGGCGAATATCAGCAGTCGTACATAAGTAGAGCCAAGATGGGAAATTGTTCAGCCATAGTTGGTTGACATTGAAGGGGCCTGAGGCCGCCAGCTGATGGGTCGCATTATTTCCTTCCCTTTTGGTAAAGAAGAAGGTGCAGCAAGAGAAGCCTTTGCGTAGTGAGTGGATTCTTCTGACGATAAAGCCAAAGGCCTGGAGTCCGGTGTCACCGTGGTTAATAGCATTGATGACCAAAAGGCAGTCAAACTCGATGATTATATCAGACCATCCACGTTCCATAGCGAGCATCATCCCTGCCAGTATGGCATAAGCCTCAGCAACTGTAGGTTCCCAGAAGGCATGATGTGGTTCATATTTTGCTGCAATGATCTGCCCCAGATGATTTTGATCCAGGAGGCTGAGAGCAACAGGCCCATACTTGGGGAGAGAAGCGTCCATGTTAGGCTTAAGAATCCCTTCCTTTGGGGGGTCCAGTGAGGGGAACAGGAGGAGGAAACGCCTGGAAAAAAGTGTCATTTACGGTCCTTCCAGACCTCAATCCACGAAGTGGATCTTTCAATCCAGAACTCGGGAGGTTGATGAACATGGTGGAAAACTAAATCGTTACGCCGAACCTAAATGATCTAGGTCAGGGTGCAACAGGAGCTTGCATCAGATGATGAAAGAGAGGAAAACCAGCGCATCAGAAGATTGGGGAGGTCAGAGGCAATGTCCAGTGAAGCATCCGAAGTCGAGCCCCATTTATTCCAAATTTACTTGGCTCCCGGTCAGTGAATAATGGCGTTCCAAGAGGTTTCAGGAATATTCGAGCAAAAAGGGTAGGATTCAGCATTGACCATATGTTTGAAAACAAGGAGGCTCATGGTAGGGAGGGTGCCCGTGCACAACTGCCACCAAAATTGGTGAATTTGGGGGGGGGGCGTTAAGCTTCCAAAGCGCTTTCCATGGTCCCTCATCACGGTCACGAGAGTGAATTCCAAGAGCTAGTCTATACCAAGATCTCACCGTGAACTCGCCTGAAGAATCATTGGTCCAAAAAAGATGGTCGAGGCCGGCATCAAGGACCCAGGGGATGCTCAGAATAATTCTTTGGTCTCTTTCATTAAACAATTATTGGATTTTTTCCACACACCATCTCGGGCCCTGGTCTGAAAAGAGGCAGTTGACAGTGGCGTCTTCAAGACCTGGTTGAACAGGGGTTGTGGCCCACACACCATCCTTATCGAAAATCCAGGGATTGGTCTAGATGTTGACAGATGAGTCATTTCCAATCCTCCATCCTAGTCCTTTTTCCAGGAGATTTCGGGCCCCCAAATACTTATCTAGAGGAATCTAGGGCGGGGGCCATGAAAAGAGCCATGAAAATCTGTGTGGGGAAAGTATTTCGCACGGAGTTCGCACTCACATAAAGATGAAGGATGGTTAATAAGGCACCATCCTTTCTTGGACAACATTGCGTCGTTGAACAGAAGAAGATTCCGGAATCCCATCCCTCCCTCCAACTTGGGTTTGCAGAGTTTCTCCCCGGCCAACCAGTGGGGTCGATTTCTGTCATCATTTTCCCCCACCAGAAGTTGGAAGTATGTGAATGGATCAGGTTGACGATGGCCACTGGGAGATTAATCATCGACATGAATTAGTTGGGGATAGACTGAATGATAGCTTTAATGAGGGTTCCTTTTCCAGCTTTGGAGATGCTTTTTGGGGTCCAGCTTTGAATTTTTTTCTCAATCCTTTCCACCAGAGCTGCAGAGATTTCTTTTTTGGACCATCCAATCACCGTAGGGAGTCCGAGATACTTCTGGTGTTTATCGACCAAGTGGATGCCTGCAGATGCACAAAGCTCAGCTCTCCTGGAAGAAGGCACCCCTGTGCGGAATGGGATTTCTGATTTTCTGTGGTTTACAGACTGTCCAGACGCCTGCTCATATTGCTGGATCGCTTGGCTGATCACTCGACATTCATTAACAGTGGCTCTAGAAAAAAGGAGGCAGTCGTTAGCGAAGAAGAGATGTGACACTTGTGGGCTCTCACGGAATACCTTTGCACCATGAATAGACTTAGAGGATGCAGCCTAGGAAATACGATTAGAGAAAACATCAGCCACCAAAATGAAGAGAAAAGGGGAGATAGGGTCTCCCTGGAGCAGGCCTCGGGTTGGGGTGAATCCTCTGGTGATCTCTCCATTGACCTTGATTCTGAAAGAGATGATCGAGATGCAGTGCATGACAATTTCTATCCATTTAGTGTAGAAGCTCATTCTCAGCATCACAGCTCTAAGGAACTGTCATTCCACTTTATCATAGGCTTTGGTCATATCCAGTTTCCAAGCCATGGTTCCTCTTTTCACAGTGGAGCGTGTTTTCATAGAGTGTAACACCTCATGGGCCACAATTGCATTATTAGTAATCAGCCGCTTGGCCACGAAGGCACTCTGCTTTTCGGTGATAATATCAGAAAGCCAAGGGTACGACTGATTGACAAAGATTTTTGAGAAGATATTATAAGAAAAATTGCAAAGGCTAATAGGTCTAAAATCAGGGATCGCTTGAGGTTTCTTGATTTTGGTGATGATGATGAGGACCGTTTCGTTGATGGCGAAAATGCTTGTATTCCCCGCCCAGATGTTTTTTATCATTTTGATGATGTTGGGACCGATGATGTGCTAGTATTGTTTAAAAAAATGGCGTGAAAACCATCCGGGCCCGTGGATTTAGTGGGGTGGATATGCTTCAAAGCCAGGTGTATCTCATCATTCTTCACATCTTTTGAAAGCTTCTGGTTAATCTCCTTGGTGATCACAGTTTTGATGCATTCTTCTACTTCAGCAGACATGAGAGGAGTCCCCATGGAGAAGAGGTTCTGGAAATAGTCTACCAAAGCTTCGTGAATTCCACAGGTGTCAGAAACTTTGCTTCCATCATGTTGTGAAAGGATCCCGATAGAGTTTTTTTGGTGCCTAGCAGATGATTTCAGGTGAAAATACCTTGTATTAGCGTCACCCTCTTTAATATGGGTGTCACGTGCCTGCATAGCCCAAAATATTTCCTTAAAATGAAGGGCCCCGTCCAGATCTCTTTGAGTGGCACTAATCTTGGAAATGTTGCCATCAGATGGGGGTTGCCTGAGTAAGTTGTGAAACTTCTTTTCAAGGACTTCGCAATGCCTATCAGGTTGGTGGAATTTCTTGTTGATCCAAGATCTTAGGCCGGAAGCAACCTGTTGGAGATTGAGGCCAACATCTTCTTGGGAACTCTTCCAGCTTGATCGGACCACCTCTTCGCATTCTTGGTCATTTTCCCAGAAGCTCTCAACTCTGAAGGGTCTGCAGAGTTGTCGATTTTGTTCACCTTGTGAACCGTCAATAAGAATTGGGCAGTGATCCGAACAGTTAAGGAACATGTGGCAAACATGAAACATATTGAACAGATTAATCCAATCAGTAGAACCCAGAAATCTATCAAGACACTCAGCGATGCGAGTAACTTCAGTATTGCCACGAAACCAAGTAAAAGGATTACCTGTGAACCCCAGATCAACCAGGTTCGCCTTAGTGACCGCATCTTTGAAGTTAGATATCGAGGCTGGGTGTCGAAAACTGGTGCCTCTCTTTTCCTTATGGACCATGATCTCATTGAAATCACCTCCGAAAAGAATAGGGCTAAGTAAATCATGTCGCAACTTGCAAAGAAGGTCCCATGACTTCCCCTTATCAGAATAGGATGGCCAGCCATAGAATCCCACAAAGGTCCAGGGTGGGTGCAAGTCAGTTTTAATAATCACAGCCACGTGGTACATGGAGAAAGACAAAATTTTAACGTCAATATTGTCCTTCCAGAGGAGACAGAGGCCACCATAATGGCCTTGTCTAGGCACCGAAAAACAGCTTTGGAAGCCACACTTCTGAGCAATACCATTGATGTCCTTGTTTTCCAGTATGGTTTCGGATAGGAAAACCATATTAGGGCAACTTTGAGCGCAATTACACTGAAGCATTCGAACTGTTCGTGGGTTGACAAGCCCACGACAGTTCCATAATAACACAATCATTTCTCTAGGAGGGGTTGGGTCTCGCCCACCGCCGCCTTTGGCGGGTAATGATGGACTTCAGCTTCTCTCTGGGTGGGATGCTCAACATTAGGGAAATCCAGTGGTCCAAGCATAAGGGCTTTTTCAGGTGTGGGTTCCGCCTGGCTGGCATGTGCCAACGTAAGACGGTCAAGGTCCTTTTGTTTTTCCGTCTCAGAGATGAAAGCATATTTATTCGTTTTGGCATGGAGCCAAGGGCCATATTGGAGAATGATGTTACGAGATTCACTCTTACGTTTTCTGGTGCATGTTCTTTCCAAATGGCCAAGGCGACCACAGAAGAAACAAAAGAATGGGAGTTTCTCGAACTCGAATGATATCCAAGTGTTGGAGTCATCAATTTTCAGGAACATTCCCCTCATCAGGGGCTCTAACACTACTATTTCCGCCCTGATCCGAACCTTGGGACCCCAGTGTATTGGGTCTGAGCAATCCCATTCAAGAAAGTGACCTAAATTGTTCTCTATTTCCCTCAGGATTCATTCCGTTATTTCATGGAAAGGGATTCCTTTAATACGTATCCAGAAGGGGGAGCGGGTTAAATTCACTCGCTGGATATCGTCCCCCCCCCCCCCTTTGTATTCTTCCATGAGGAGGATTTGATTATCGAAGGACCATGGTCTGCCCCGCAAGATGTTGTCTCTATCTTTCTCGTTGAAGAACTCAAATATGAGGCGGTTGATCCCCGCTTCCCGGATAGCCACTCCTGTTTCAATTTTCCAAATATTCTGAAGGGTGTTTTTTAGAGCCCCTGATTTACCGATATGTTTTCAATGAACTTTCCCACAACAAGCAGATACATGCGTTTTTTCAAAAGTGTGTCTTCGTTTCTCCATGCCTCGATCACCGCCTTTTCTTTGTCTATCAGGGAAAACCTCTTCGATTGATTAACCAAGTCAGAATCCATAGAGAAAATCAGATGTTGACTTAGAAAACCTCTTAAAGGACCAACGCCTTGGCAATCGCCCACGTCCTTGGGACACCAAACTTCAAAACTGGGTAAAATCTCTAGAAACGCCCTGAGCGCAAAGTCAACCCAGTCCAGTCTCACTTGATTCAAGGACCGTCCAAGCAATGAAGTCCCCGGACTGGAATCCTCTTCACGACCCCCTTATGTGGTCCACACAGCTGAGACAGGCACCTTTGCCTTTGTGATCATCACTGCCTCTTAAGTGGACATATCCAACAAACCCGCATCGCGCGCCCTCCAGTCTTCGCGGATCAACACCCCACGGCAGAACCTTCGCAGCTTCACAATGCGGGTGATGATTTACGATGGCACAAACTGGAAACAGACACGAAGCAACGTCCACTTCGCAGACCCACAACGCCTTAAGACTTCGCAGGAGGAACTTTGCCAATCACCTGCTTCGCAGCGGAACAACGCCCACCGTGAGAACGGCCGATCAGCCACCGGCCACCGCCGGCCTTCACTGTTCCCACCTAGTCAACGCGAAGCAAAACCCCTCGACAGGGAAACTTAGCAACGCAACGCGACGGAGGCCTCCCTCTGGTACAACTAGTAACACAAACCTCAGACCTCAGACCACTTCGCGAACACACAAACCTCAGACCTTCATGGATGGGTCTTTGTGAATCACCCCCTTCGCGAAGAATCACCCCCGTCGGCGGCGAATCACACCCTTCGCGGTGAATCACCCCCTTCGCGGCAGAACAACGCAAGATGTGAAGAATGCAAACCGGCCACAGGTCACCGCCGACATTCATAGTTCCCGCCGATTCATCACGGAGCAACACCCCACGACAGGAAAACGCGGAAGCTCAACATAGTGGGGCCTTCACGACGGAACAATGTAGATCAAACACGTCGTGGTGGCCACAATGCGACCTCACAGCGTGGTGACTCCTCGTGGCAGGTGCTGCGCGAACCAGACTTCCCTGCGGCGGAAGCTTCGTAGAGTCGTGAAACCGGAAACCGCCCACAAGATGCCGCTAACCTTCGCGAAGCAGGTGCGGTAGGCGATTAGGGCTAGGATTTCCTCGATCACCTGGGAAAGACTCTGGACTGTGGGCGATGGGGTCAAGAAGCTGGAGAAGATTTGCGATTAGGGTTATGCTCTCCACAGAATCTGGTGAGAGTCTCAAACTGAGAAACCACGGATCTGTAAATCAAATGGGGCTTGACAAATTGAGATCTGGAACCTCCCTCCCTGTCCCAGATCTGGCACCAACGAAGAGAGACGACGACAGACATGCTTTCAAGACCCCATGGAAAGCTGGAGCTGCACCGTGAAGGGTTCGTGGTTTGACACCAAGAAGGGGGGAACGATCCACTAACACTGAAAAGGAGCGAGAGCGGTAAATCGCAAAACTGGCATGGGGGCAGGGAGGGAGAGGAGCCGCCGTGAACCGAGCTGCCAAGAAAACTCAAAACCCAAGAAAACCCTAGGAGAGGATGCTCTCAAGTGGAGAGACATTATGATTTGACATATGGTGAAGACTTTGCATGGTATTATTAGAAAAACCAATATTTATAGGAATCTTCCAATTATTTGCAATGAAATGTAATTACCTTAAAATAGTGTTAAAATATCCATAGTTGAGTTTGATATTATTCTGGGTATACATTGGATTTTAGTTTATCATGATAATATAGATTTTAGAGCTAATAATGTCTTATTTAATGATTTAATATCTTTAATAACATAAAAAGAAGAATAGAATTTATTAGAAATGGATGTGAAATTTACATAACACGTGAATTTGAAAATAATAAAATTGTTTAGATTAACGATGGGATAGTATTGAATGAATACATAGATGTCTTTTCTGATGCTTTTCCTAGTTTTATTCCTAGTCAGTAGATTGAGTTTACTATTTACATAGTTCTTATTGGTAAACCAATTTCAAAACCCCCTTATCAAATGGCTCAGGTGGAACTTCCTGAATTAAAATAATTTTTTGAAGTAGTTTCTTGATAAAGGTTTTATTCAAATTATATCTTCACTATGGGGTGCACCTATTTCTTTTAATAAATATGGGTTTATGTGGATTTAAATTGATTATAGATCATTCAATAACATCACTATTAAGAATATGTATCATTTGCCTCATATCAATTAATAGTTCGATCAACTCTAAGGACCTTACTATTTATCTAAGATTAACGTGAGATATGGGTTTTATCAAATATATTTGAAGGAAGATGAAATTAAAAAAATAGAATTCCATCCATGATATGGGAATTATGAGTTTTTTAGTTACTCCATTTAGGTTGAAAATTTTCCCAAATTTATTAATTGATCTTATGAATATTGTATTATATGAAATTTTAGATATGTTTGTGGTTTTATTTATTAATGACATTCTAGAAAATTCAAAAAATTAGGAGGATCATGAAAAACTCCAAATCATTTTTCTATAAACCCTTAAAGAATATAAGTTGTACGGAAAAGTTATAAAATGTTATTTATAGCTACAATAGATTTATTTTCATAGGAACATTGTTAATAAATATTGAATAACAGTTTATCCTTCAAAAAAATGTGGTTGGTGAATGGGAAATACATACAAATATTATTGTTCTTGAAAGTTGTCTTGGATTATAAGGCTATTACCGGTGGATTGTAGAAATATTTTCAGGGTTATATAGACTAGAATCTATGTTAACAGGAAAAGGCGTAAAATTTATCTTGAAAAAATAATGTCATGATTGTTTTTAGAAAAAAATAAGATTTGTGAACTATCCATTTTTTCCTTACACTCTAAAAATAGTGATTTTTTCATCTATAGTGATTCTTCAATGAAGGGACTTTTTTGTACCATGATAACAAATTATTTGGTAATTTCTTATGTTTCACGGAAAATAAAACCTCATCAGTTAAATTATGCTACCGATGAATTGGAGTCAGCTAATATAGTTTTTTCTTTGAAAATTTGGAGGCATCATCTAAATAAAGACAAGGGTGAAATATATACTTCACATAAAATTTTGATGTATATAATAACTCAAAAATAGTTGAACATGAGGCAGAGAGGATTGTCGAAACTAATTAAGGAAGAGGATTTTAAAATTCACTACAATCCTAGAAAAGAAAACAATGTCGATGTTGCTTTCAGTTGGAAAATTAATGATACATTAACAATGTTACATGTTGAACATGATCCTATTATTATTGATTTTAGGAATTTTTTCTTGGAAATTTTGGGTGAAGTAAATTCCTCTATTTTTTCTAGGTATCAGTTCAATCGTCTTTGTCAGATATAATTAAGAATGATTATAAAAAAGATCATGAGTTACAAAAAATGGTAGTATTGGTGGAGAAGGGTATGTTATCTGAATTTATTATTAATAAAGAATGTAATTTGGGATTCATGAAGTTATTATGTGTGCCTTGTGATTCTCAGATGAAGAAATAGTTGTTACGTGGATCTCATAGTTCTCTATTTTTAGTACATCGTAGATGTATTAAGTTGTACATAGTCCTTTCGGATTATTAATGTTCGGATAGAATGAAAATATATATTACTGACATCACTATAAAATGTATGACATGTCAATATGTTAAAGTAGAAAAAAATTATTGAAGTGGATGCTTCAGACATTTCCAGTTCCATAGTAGAAATGGGAAAATATATCCATGGATTTCAAAATGGGAATACCAATTACATCTCAAGTATACAATGTGATTTGGTTTTTTTTTGACAGAATGACTAAATCTAAATATTTCCTTCTTATTTGAGATACTATGTGTTCAGGTAAACTTTCGTTATTTTACCTCTAAGACAATTTTAAGGTAAAATGGATTTCCTATCTCAATTATATCCTACTATGATCATAGGTTCACTTATAACTTTTTGAAATTCCTTTTTATGTCATTAGTAACTAAATTAAATTTCAAAAAATCTTTTCATTTTCAATTGGATCGACATATCGAGAAAAAAAATCAAACATTGGATGAAATCCCTTGATCTTATTTATGGGCTTAACAAAGAATGTAGGATCATAAATTTTCATTAGTTTAGTATACTTATAGTTAAAATTTTCATTCAAGAATATAGATGGAACCTTTTTAGGAAGTATAGTGAAATTAGTGTCGAACTCCCATTTTTTGGGATAAAGTAGAAGAAATAATGTCTATGAGACCAGAATTAGTATAGGAAAAGTCTGAGAATGTAAAAATGATTTAGTAAAATATGAGGATAGCTCCAAGTAGGTAGAAACATTATCTGATTAAAAGGAGGGATGATATTTCGTTTGAGGTAGGTGATTATGTTTTCCTTAAAATGTCTATATGGAAAAGTTTTATGCAGTATGGTAAGAAAGGAAAGCTAATTCCACTGTTCATTGGCCCATATGATATCCTGGAATATGTTTTACTAGACTCATAGAGAGTATCCTTTCCTCCGCGTTTATCCCATGTATATAATATATTTCATGTTTTGATGTATATAAAGTATGTGCTGGATTCATCTCATTTTTTTATCCCAGAAGTAGTTCAGTTGGAAGAGAACATTCCGTTTCAAGAATAGAATTTTCATATTATTAAACACATATAAATGTATTTTGGAACAATGTAATTAACCAGGTTATGGTTTTTCAAGGACACCATATGGTTGAAGAATCAGCATGAGAATCATAAAATTATTTGAGGGAAATGAATCCCCATTTGTTTAACAAGAGAATAAAGTTGTGAGGATTCAATTTACAAAAGTCGTGGAGAATATAACAAACTTTGTATTGATAGAATAATTTTTCCCATATTTATTAGTATTATTGAATTAAAAATTTAAATATATTATAAATATGTCAAGTAATTCCAAAAATTTATAGTTTTAATATACTAATTTTTTATATGGTTATATTTAAAAGATTTATTTTTTGAAATTATAGTGTTTTAATTTGACAAAAATAATTTCATTTCTAAATTAATCATGTAAAATTTATTAAAAATATATAATTAAAATTATATGATAATATAATATGAATATTATAAAAATAATAATTCATAATATGTAAATTACTCTTTATTTCATGATAAATACAAAAATCAGATTTAGTGTCAACTTATTGCCTGCACAGGGTTGGAAGAGGAAAAATTACTGTCTTATAGATAATAATTGTGTGATGTGAAGTATTTTCACGACAATTTTATTAATGTTTTTGTATTTTTTGATTTTATTATAAATAATTTAAAATTTTAGAGTTATATAACATGAATCTTATCCTAAAACTTGTGTAATGCTTGTTCAAGGCAAGAAAAGTCAAATTAACAAATTTTAAAAGTTTACTTGACACAGATATGAGTAAATATACATAATGAATGAATCTAAATTATTATATTGAACCTAGTTTATTTATTTTTATTATATTAATTTATTTTTAATTTTTATATATAAAATAAATATCTTTAATATTTATGAAAAATTAACGATTTTTTTGTGAAAGAAGAAGGAAAAATCAATAAAATCATTTTAACTATAATTATAAGAACTATGAAATGACCCGAAAATATACATAAATATTAATCGATGAAATTTTTTTTACCATAATGATCCTTGGGCCTTATTTAGGATATTTTTTATTCCACTTGGTTGGCATTATGTTCCTCAGAATATTTTATTTAAAAGAAAGTCAAACTATTCAAACTATTGTTTTTAACTAGTATATCTTTTTAATATATAGTTTTCTAAAAGATATGATAGACTATAAATACTCTCTAAAAATATAAAATATGTATCCTCTTCATAGAAATTTATTTTCCAGTTTTAATATTTAAAGAAATTTTTAAATGCTTATCACCTTAGTTATAATAGGGAACTCTTTAATTTACTTCATTTTACCACAGTAGGCCTTCTAGTGTAGCACCTAGAAGATCTAAAGTAAGAACATTGTATTCAATAGTGTGTACAAAATGAAACACCAAGTGTGTAAGGGAATATAATATTTAGATAATTTATAATATATTTTCTATTATAAAAAAATTTAACAACTTGAAATGAATTCAATACAGAGTTATCTTGCGTCGCACACAACATAATTTTTTTCGATGAGTTTCTTTACTCGTAAGATTGAATTTTAACAAAAAATAATATATTATTAAGACATTGTTATTTAATATAATAACATATAACGTAGACATGAAATTTCAGTTACGAATAAGATTACCTAATTTATGAAAACATATGGTTTAATTAATTAGTTAAAAATTAATTATAAATGAATATAAGAATCAATTGAATATAAAGGAATTGTTTTATAAAATATTATTTTTATGTTCACAAAGGTGTTTTATCCAAAAAAATTAAATTAATTACAATTAGTGAGTGATAAAAAATGTAATATGTTTATATTATATTTAATAAAAAAATTTATATTAATCCATTATATCTTATAGGTATAAGATACGAACAAACCCGATATTACACATATAAACCTATATTTTTATAAAGACATGTTTACCACCTTTTAATGGAGAAACTATTTTAAATCCAATTTTTAAAATTTTTATAAATATTATATGTCAAAATAAACATAATTTTTTCAATAGGAATATAAAAATTATCTAAGATTAATTTTTTTATATTTTTTGTGATGTTTTATTTTTTGATGTATAGTGAAAAATACTGAATTTTAATTCAAAATTTCTTTTTTGTCTAATTTATCTATTAGTTTAAATTATATTTTAATTGGTTTTTAATATTAATTAAATAAAATTTATATTATTTAATCCAATTTAGTTCATTTTTGTAAGAACTATGACCTTCTTTTCAGGTATGCTTTTCCTTTTTCTGGAGTTTTTGAGAAAAGAGGAGTATCTGGAAATTTTTCAAGTACACGTTGTGTACTTTGATGTCACCTGAGGCCGTGTGCTGGTCATTCCATGACAATACACACGGCCTTGTAGGGGTGATGTGGAGGATGCCTAAAATAGAGTACATAAACAATAAGTACACGCCGTGTACTCCAGAATTACACGCAGTGTATTTTGTTTTTCTTTTTCATTAAACACATCGGGGTCACGTCTAATCGCCGAAACTATCTTCTTCTCCAGCTTCTTCGACCAAGACCGTCCCGTACAGCCATGAATCTCTTCTAAGCCTCTGTCCATTCTCCGAATCGACTGTCGTCGATTGCATTGGAATCGCAGTAGTAAGCTATTCCTTCTTCAAGATCTTTGTTTTCCAATTCCTCCTCTTTTTCAAGTTATCGTCGGTTGAACGTTTTGTGCGTTTTCGCAGATCTACAACTTTATAAGGAGTTTCAAGCCTCTTGGTTCAAGTATATTGACCTCCTAGCTTCAAGGTAAGTGGTTTGTGTCTTTCTGTAGAATATCTTTGAGTATTTTGTGAAAATTCAACCAATACCCTTGAATGGGGTATTGCGTGTTTCTTGTTTTGCCCTTGTTGTTTTCTAGATTTACTTATATTCTTGAGTAGAGGTTACTGGTTGAGAATAGGGTAATTTTACTATGCTTTGGATGTTATTCACATGCATGTTCTTCCTATTTATGACCGTTTGGTCTAGTTTTTCCTTTTAGGTTGTTTCTAGTTCCATGCCTAGTATGTAGGATGGTGTGATTGTTGTTCTTTAATGCTAGGATACTATAGAATGCTAGCCAAGTAGTTATTTAGGTTGCCTTGGCTATTACGTCATACGATGCTTTCTGCCTTTACACAGGGTTGTGAGAACCTAGTGTAGTAGACCATATGGTGAATGGACGTAAGGGCTTCTCCAGGGTGTCTTTATAATACAATGCGAGACCACAGGGGGAATTGATGTTGAGTGCTTCCACAGAGTGTCTGTAGTTCCACAACATGGGCCATAGGGAGAATGATACGTTGAGTGCCTCCCTAGAGCTTCTATTCTTTTGCTGAACCTGAAGGGTGAGACTGTGTGTGCCTCCCAGAGGGTTGCTTGTACTTGTAGGTTGAACCATAGGGGTTAGGCTGTTAGAACTACCCTGAGGATTACCTTTTGTTTTGCTTACATGTTTTTAAATTATATGCCATAACTGTGGATGGTTTTCTGTAGAGTACGTTCCTATTTACTATTTTTGTACTTTTACCTGCCATATATTCACTGAATGTTAGGCACATATATTCGGGTGGTTTCCTACTAGGATTTAGTCTCACACCCTATTTGGGTCATGATTTTTGTCCCAAATAGACTATATTGTTGCAGGTATAGACAAGGGCAAGCGCCCTTCGACTTCAGGTACTTGATTTGCTATGGAGCTGGGGATCATGAGACCAAGCTTAGGCTAGCAATGCTGAGGAGATTTTTATCTTTATTTTGTGTACTTCTTTTTAGTATTGTTTGTATTTCCATAATTGTGACTTGTTTGGATACTTTCCTAGACATATGTATCATGCATCATTTATATATATGTTTTCTCTAGTTGTTTCCTTTATCAGTCTTCTGTTGTTACTGTTGTTTGGTATTTACTGCTTCTGCTATTGTAAGCTTTTGTGTACACATGCTACGTACTATGACAATGAGGGCATAGTTTCCCCATTATCACACCCAAGGCCCTCGCTACTACTTGGTAGCCTCTGGCGTTCAGGGAAATGCGCTTGAGGCCATGTGACCAACCAGGTATGAAACCGGAATGTTACAAAGTTGTATCAGATGGATTATTTTCTCTTGATTTACTTTTTGGAGAATTTATCCATGGATAGGAAGGAATAGGTACTTGGTAATGAGATGTGCCTGGGAGTAGATAACCCATGTATAGGGAAAATCCATACTACATTGTTTATTTCAATTTTATTGGTTTTCAATTTTACAGTTGATTTGATTTCACCGTTGGGTGATTCACATTCTTTGTGTTGTTACCATTGTTGTAATTACGGTTCTATTTCTGTCACAACCCGATGAGATGAGGGTATTCCATCTCATGCATCATATAGGCACTTGTTAGAAATCACATGCCATGTATTCTTGCCATGCCATCTAGGATGCATTAGCGATTTCATGCTGTTGTGATAGACGTTGTGTTCATTATGCATGCTTTTGTGATATATTCTTTGATAGAATCTCTGTTGTTTGATAGATAATTTGTTTGTATAGTAATTTTCTTATATGGATGCCAAAATTTGGTTCTTGAGGTGTTATGGGCCCTCATGGACCATAATTTGGTGGATCATTTCCTGGTTTCCTTGTTATAACTTATACAAGATGCCAAGCTTTGATTCGCAGGGAGTATGTGTAAGAACCCGGTTCTTATTTTTGAGGTACGAGCTTCTTATTTTTCCTTTTCCTTAAGTGTTTTTGAGAAAATATGGAAAATGGGGAAAAATTCTAAATTTCGAAACTACACGTCGTGTACTTTTTCCACACACCGTGTACTTTTGGCCGTGTTGGGATGAGTACACGGGGCGTGTAGCCATGCCGGCGACGAAGGTTGTAGGAACTGACTACATGTCGTGTAGTGGTACCATACACACCGTGTAGTCAGTCAGGAGGCATGAATAGTAAGGCGGTGGAGTCGCCGCTAGCTGGGCGACAGTACACGCCGTGTACTTGGGAGTACATGCCGTGTACTCATATCGACAGATGAACAGTGTGGCAGTGCCGCCAAATGAACAGTTAAATGAAGGAAGTACACACCGTGTACTCAGAATTACACGCCGTGTACTTTGGTTTTTCAGCTTAAAAGTGGCAGTAGCCTCCTCATTTGGCAAAGGAGACTCTTGAACCGTTTTGGAGCCAAAGGAGGAGACCGGATCTTTGAAGATCCACTGGGCGTTCATCTGGAATCCGTTTCGGCTTCGGACGATTTCGTTGGAACCACACGGGTAAGCCCTCTCCTCTCCTAGTACCATCCTTACCAATTCTTCTCATAACGTAAGTTATTTACATTTCAATGGGTTATGTACTTCGTCAGATCTACGCCGTTCTTGGGCGTTTCTGGAGTCGGTGTTCGGATATAACGCTCGTTGACGTATAAGGTAGGTGGCTTTGTGTTTATTTTCCAACTGTCGTGTGTTTTTGTGTGTTTTTGTGCCACGAACCCATGTTGGGGTGTCATGTGGCTGAGGCTGTTTCTATATTTAATGCCTATAATTGCATAAGTGATTAAATTGTGATAATAAAATGCTGGTTGGGATCATTGCTTGGATCTAGGACCACCCTAAGGGTGTGTTCCACTGTTTATCCATTTGGCCAGGATACACGAGGGTATGCCTTTAAAGTAGTAATTATAGAATTTCCTTGAGAGGAATTGCTTGTTACTGCTTGTTATTGTTGGGCATGGCCCGGTTACCAGTTTAGCCCGAGGGAATTTTTGTATTTAGCCCGAGGGCGTTGTTGTGATTAGCCTGAGGGCACTGCACTATTTGGCCCGAGGGCTGTAGTTATTTCGCCTGAGGGAAACCTTTCGTGCCTGAGGGCTTGACTTCTGTGCCTGAGGGCGACACTTCCTATGCCTGAGGGAAATTTCTGTTACACCTGAGGGAAATACCTGCAGGTTGGATTCTGTATGGCTTGGCGGAAAGCCGGAGGGCATGGTTTACTATTTTGATCCTGAGGGCACGGTTCTGGTTGGCCTGAGGGCTTGGTGTTGTTGAGCACAAGAAGGTTACTAAATTAAATAAATTAAATGAATAATTAAATGGCAATTAAATTGTTAAGTTAGTTACTTTTTAGTACTGCTTACTTTATTGCATTTTACTATTGCACACTGTTGTTTCATGCTTACACGCAGTTGGGCACGGGCCTTTGGTGGGTGCCTACTGAGATATATTTATCACACCCTGTTTGGGTCATGCTTTTTTTCCAAAACAGATTACATTTATGCAGCTGTAGATAGGTGAAAGAGTCCCTATACAGGTACTTGACTGTTGCTGGGGAGTAGGAGGGCATGGGACCGAGCCTAAGCTCGCGATGCCGCTGCCAGCTATTTTGCTTGTTTTGCTGTACTCTGTATTTTGTTGTACTGTATTGATGTATAACATGTTTTGGCTGCTTTCTTAGAACATGTAACATTTAACATCATTATTTATATACTATTGGTTATATCCACTGCTATAGTTTATGTCATTTGTGTATGTTTACTGCTTCCGCTGTCGTTGTATGTTTTATTTTGTATTCCGATGTGCTACACTTTGACAAATGAGGGCATAGTTTCCCCACTATTAGACCTAGGAACTCGCTTCTAGTCGGTAGCCTCTGGCATTTGGGGAAATGTACTTGAGGTCACATGGTGAACCGGGCTCGGGGCACCCGTTGCGTGGCACCCGGGTCCGGGACGTTACAAAGTGGTATCAGAGGAGTTTCTTCTCTTTGACTTACTATTTGGATTCGTGGTCAGGGATAGGACAGAACAATAGTTGGTAATAAGTTGTGCCTGGGCGTAGCTAACCCATGTACAGGGAAAAGCCAGTCTACCTCGTATTTTTCATTCTTTTGATTTTCCAATTTTACGGTTGATATGTTTTCACCGTTGGGTGATGCACTTTGAGATTGTGAAGTTTATATTTTATCTATGGGTTCTATTTATTTGCAACCCAATGAGATGAGGGTATGCCGTCTCATGCATTATATAGGCACATGCTAGATATCACATTTCATGCATAGTTTCCATGCCATGTAGGTGCATTAGAAATTCGCATGTTGTTGTGATAGTTGTTGTGCTAGAAAAGCATGTTGTTGTGATAGCTGCTTGATAAATACCTGCCTTGTGATATGGTATGTTTTTGTTTAAGCTTGTTTATAGAATGGAGGCCAAACTTTGGTTTTTGGGGAGTATGGGCCCCCATTGACCGGAATTTGGTGGATCATTGACTGTTTGTAGTTTATGACACATATAAGATGTCAAACTTTGATTCGTGGGGAGTATAGGCCCCCACGGGTCGGAATTTGACACTTAGGTGTCGTTTTTTGGTATTTTTGGGTTCCAGAGAAGTTTTCGAGGCATACTGTCCGGAAAACCAGTATACATGTCGTGTAGTATTTTTATACACGCAGTGTATGCTCTTCTGTTCAGGAAGAAAAATGAACTTTTTAAGTACACGCCGTGTACCTTGAGTACACGCCGTGTAGTCTCATCCCGTGTCACAAATCATGTGGGCGACGACATGGGGTAGGGAAAGGTTTGGGTAAAACACGCCGTGTACCGAATGGACATGCCGTGTAATGTGACCCGGAGTCCGGCTGTGTAACAAACAACACGGGTCGGTGAACTCCTGTACAGACCACGTCGTGTCAATGATAAACACACCATGTAGTGTAACCTAGGGACTCGGCCATGTAACTAACAACACCGGCCGACGTCACCTCTCCCCGGACATGCCATGTACCTATGGGACACGTCGTGTAGGATTGTCCGAGGATAGACCATGTAGAGTTAGCCGCGTGGTTGGTAAATGGGGTGGTGTACACGCCGTGTGCGGGTGTAACACGCCGTGTGGTGT
The DNA here is from genome assembly GCA_963277665.1 of Viscum album. Lineage (NCBI taxonomy): Eukaryota > Viridiplantae > Streptophyta > Magnoliopsida > Santalales > Viscaceae > Viscum > Viscum album. The sequence continues at coordinate 14,312,517 of OY728150.1, forward strand.
CAAGCCGAGTAGTCGGCTGTGTCACAGACGACATGGGCAGTTGGAAAATAACATTGTACACGTCGTGTAGATATTGTACATGTCGTGTAGTTTTGTTAGATGGAATCCGTGTGTCTTAGCCGTGTAGAAGGACCCGGGCAGGGGAAGGGAAGTCAAGTATACGCCGTGTAGTCAATGTACACGCCATGTAGTCTTGTTTTGAAAATTTTGAATGCTTTCTTCCTCTTGTTTCCTTGTGATTTCTTCACTTTTCGGTCATAATAATCTTGAATCTGAGGCGTGCTTTTGACCTTGTAGTGTCATGCTGCCTAGATGACCGCGAGTTGTTCACCAGGAGAGCGGTGACTATTATACTCCAGAGATGGTGGTCCATGGGCTACCAGTTAATCCAACAGCAGAGCCAGATGCGGCGCCATCTGTTATACCGGATACAGGCACGGAGGCACAGTTTCGTGAAGGCTTATTGCGGTTCATGCAGACCTTTCAGGGAGCATCGCAGGCTGCCACATCTATGGCCGAGCTGACGCATATCTTTCAGCAGCAGCATCCGCCTACGTTTTCAGGGGCTGGCAGACCATAGGTTGCGGAGTCTTGGCTAAGATCGATGCAGACTATTTTTGAGAATCTTGAGACGCCTCTAGGGCGGAGGGTCAAGCTCACAACTTACATGCTGCGTGATTCCGCCAAGAGGTGGTGGGATGTTACCACCAAGAAATAGCATCACAGGGACATGGCGTGGGAAGATTTTTAGGTAGTATTCTATGAATTCTTCTTTTCCGAGATGCTGAGGGCAGATAGAGCTTGAGAGTTCATGAATCTGCAGCAGGGCGCTATATCAGTGATGGACTATTCTGCTCGTTTTATAGAGCATCAGCGTTTTCCACCCATGCTAGGGGGTGATGAGACGTTGAGAGCCAGGACTTTTGAGGATGGTATTCAGTATGACATCCAAGCACTGGTGAATGTTTTAAGGTTTCCTACTGTACACGCGATTGTGAACCAGGCGCTGATTACAAAGAGGAACCTGCGGGAATCTAGTGGTGTGGGCCAGGGCAGTTCAGCACTAGTTACTGGTATTATTTCCACTGGAAAGAGGAAGAGACAGATGGACTTCTCTCAGGGCGGCAGTACCAGCCAGGCAGCTTCTTCAGGTGGACCGGTCAGGTGCTACGAGTGTGATAGAGAGGGGAAAAAGAGACCTCGGTGTCCACGAGACCTAGTGGAGTGCCGAGCTTGCGGAAAGATGGGTCATCTGCAACGCTTTTTCAGGGCGTTTTTACCAGTGGCTAGTGAGAGGGGTTATGTGCAGACTCCACGTGCGGGAGCAGGACCAGTGGCTTCTTACCAGTCAGGGAACTAGAATACGTCAGGGCGTGCAGGCGGAGATGGTGGACGTGGCCGTGGTAGCCAGACACCAGGATCGCAGAGGCAGTAGGGCGGGACAGCTCAGGGTAGCCAGGTTGTGTCACAGGGCCGCGGCACTGGGAAAGCATATGCAGTGCAACAGACCTAGCAGGAGCAGGATCCCGGACCTTCTACAGTCAGAGGTACTATTCTAGTAGCTTCTGTCTTGTCTTCAATACTTTTTGATACGGGTGCTACTCATAGTTTCATATTTGTACCCGTTGTGGAGAGCCTTGGGCTCGGTGTTTCTACTTCTTCTGATATCATGACGCTAGACACTCTGTTGGGGACTAGGACGGCTGGTGTGCGTTAGTGTAAGGAGTGCCCCCTTGAGGTTGGAGGGTGTCACTTCCTTTGGGACCTCTATGTCTTGGAGATGATGAGGTATGATGTCATTATTGAGATGGACTGGTTGGGTCCTTTTCGAGCCTTTTTAGACTGCTATCGTCGTAGGGTGCGTTTCACGTCACCAGAGGGCAGAGAGTTTCTATACAAGGGCAAATGGGATGTTCGGGCGAGTCGAGCTGGACCAGAGCATCATGGGCGAGGTGGATTCACAGCCTAGATTGCGAGATTATATATGGATAATCAGGGGATTGTCAGACGAATTTACCTCCAGTTGCTGATCGTTTCAGGGATGTCTTCCCGGATGACTTTTCAGGTCTGCCTCTGGAGCGTGAGGTGGATTTCTCTATTGAGCTATTTCCAGAAGTAGCACAGGTATCCATTCCTGCTTATAGGACGGCCACGCCTGAGTTGCAGGAGCTCAAGAGCTAGTTAGAGGAGCTGTAGACCCAGTACTTCACCTTGGTGTTCTCCGGTCCTTTTTGCAAAAAAGGCGGATGGTACCCTTAGACTCTGTGTGGATTATCGGAAGATGAACCAGTTGACGGTTAAGAACCGATATCCCTTGCCAAGGATAAATGATCTGTTTGATCTGCTTTGTGGAGCACGAGTGTTCTTGAAGATTGAATTGCGATCCAGATATCATCAGCTATGCATTAGACCATCTTATATACCTCTCACAGCTTTCAGGGGTAGGTATGGTCTATATAAGTATACGGTTATGCCGTTTGGACTGACAAACGCGACAGCAGTATTCATGGATCTAATGAATCGTGTGTTCCATCCGCATCTTGATTCCTTTGTGGTAGTTTTCGTGGATGACATCTTGGTGTACTCTCACACTCGACACGACCATGCCACCCATCTTGAGATCGTATTGAGTACACTAGGAGAGCATCATCTATATGCTAAGATCTCAAAGTTCCACTTTTAGATAGACCAGATTCACTTCCTGGGTCACATTATCTCAGAGGCAGGAGTTGCAGTAAACCCAGATAAGGTGAGAGCAGTAGTTTCTTGGGAGTATCCTAAGAACGTGTTTGAGATACGGAGTTTCTTAGGTATGTATGATTAATACAGATGCTTAAAACAGGACTTCTCCTGCTTAGTAGCACCGTTGACAGGTCTGACTAATAAGGGTGTGAAGTTCGTTTGGTCAGAATCTTGCGAGACAGCTTTTCAGGACCTGAAGGGAAGGCTGACATTAGCACCGATTCTGATACTCCCAGAGCAGAGGAAGAGCTATACAGTTTACTGTGATGCATCAGGGATTGGTATGGGAGCAGGTTTGATGCAGGACGACCGAGTTGTTGCATACGGGTCTCGGCAGTTGAGGCCACATGAGAGGAATTACCCAACGCATGATCTCGAGTTGGCTGCGGTTGTGCATGCGTTGCGCTGTTGGAGACATTACCTGTTGGGAGAGAATTTTGTGGTTTTCACCAACCACAAAATCCTCAAGTATATCTTTACTCAGCGTGACCTGAATTTGAGGCAGAGAAGGTGGGTTGAGTACCTACAATCCTTCGATTTTGAGCTTGCCTATACACCTGGTAAAGGTAATGCAGTAGCTGATGCACTGAGTAGGAAGACTCAGATACATGTAGTGCAGGAGGCTAGTGGTGAGTGGAAGCTTATGGATTTGTTCTTTGAGATGCATCTGGAGGTTCATGATAGTCAGGGGCAGACTTATCTTTCCTCGTTAGATGTGACTTCTACCCTCCTAGACAGAGTGAGGATGAGGCAGCTATCGGTTTCAAAAGGCCTAGTTCTACGGGAGTCGGTGGCAAGTGAGAACCCTCCTCCCAGTTGGACGGTAGGAAATGATGAGGTTTTGCATTTCTATGGATGGGTATGGGTTCTGGAAGATATACGCAAGGAGCTGATGCGGGTGTTTCATGCTTCAGCTTGGGTAGTTCGTCCCGAGGTTACCAAGATGTACCGTGACTTGAGGTGTCAGTACTGGTGGCCGGGTATGAAGAGAGAGATAGCTGGTTTTGTTACGAGGTGTTCCACCTGTCAGCAGGTGAAGGAAGAGCACCAGAGGCCAGTTGGGCTGTTACAGCAGTTACCCATTCCAGAGTGGAAATGAGATGATTTCATGATGGATTTCGTGACGGCATTGTTGAGGTCACCTCGAGGCAATGATGTCGTGTGGGTTGTCATGGACAGACTCACGAAGGTAGCTCACTTATTGCCGATCAAGGAGACCTTCGGTGTGGACGAGCTCAGAAGGCTTTATATCTGAGAGATCGTACGTCTTCATGGAGTCCCTCGTTCTATCGTTTTAGATAGGGACACCCGCTTTATGTCTCATTTCTGGCAGAGTTTTCAGAGGGTGCTGGGTACACAGGTGCTTCTGAGCACAACCTACCACCCTCAGACAGATGACCAGTTAGAGCAGACGATACAGGTGCTAGAGGACATGTTGCGCACATGCGTCCTAGAATTTGGGGCCTCTTGTGAGAAGCATATAACCTTAGTCGAGTTTGCCTATAACAATAGTTTTCAGGTGACTATTGAGATGGCACCATACGAGGCTTTATATGGTAGGCCATGCCGATCACCTTTGTGTTGGTTAGAGGCAGGTGAGCCAGCTTTACTGGGGCCACAACTCATGCAGGAGACATCTGAGCAGGTCTAGTTGATTCGGAAGCGGATGGATACCGCGCAGTCTCGTCAGAAGTCTTACGCTGATCGCCGCAGACGACATTTGGAGTTCGTGGTCGGGGATCAGGTTTTCTTACGTGTTTCGCTGAGGCTGGGGCACAAGCAGATCTGGAGATAGGGTAAGCTTTCACCGAGGTATGTTGGGCCATTTGAGATTCTGGAGAGAGTCGGGCTGGTTTCCTATCGGTTACAGTTACCACAATGGTACCGAGCCATGCACGACGTCTTCCATGTGTCTCAGTTGCGTCGCTACCATTCAGACCCATCTCACACCTTTCAGCCAGAGGAGGTTGAGCTTCAGCATGATGTGTCCTTTGAGGAGCATCCGATTCGTATCGTTGACAGGAGAACGAAGGTTCTCCGAGGCCGGTCATTTCCTCTCGTACGGGTGCTATGGCAGCATGGCCGAGTGAAGAACGAGACCTGGGACCGGGAGGCCGAAGTACGTGCTCAGTGGCCAGATCTGTTCTGAGCTTTATCTTCGCCACCCTTGTAAGGGAAATTTGAGGACGAATTGCTATAAGGGGGGAAGTTCATAAGAACACGGTTCTTATTTTTGTGGTACGGGCTTCTTATTTTTCCTTTTCCTTAAGTGTTTTTGAGAAAATATGGAAAATGGGGAAAAATGCTAAATTTCGAAACTACACGCCGTGTACTTTGTCCACATGCCGTGTACTTTTGGCTGTGTTGGGATGAGTACATGGGGCGTGTAGCCATGGCGGAGACGAAGGGTGTAGGAACTGACTACACTCCGTGTAGTGGTACCTTACACGTCGTGTAGTCAGTCGGCATGCTTGAATAGTATGGCGGTGGAGTCGCCGCCAGCTGGGCGACAGTACACGCTATGTACTTGAGAGTACATGTCGTGTACTCATGTCAACAGATGAACAGTGTGGTGGTGCCACCAAATGAACAGTTAAATAAAGGAAATACACGCCGTGTACTCAGAAGTACACGTCGTGTACTTTGTTTTTTCGGCTTAAAACAGGTAGTAGCCTCCCCATTTGGTAGAGGAGACTCTTGAACCATTTTGGAGCCAAAGGAGGAGGCTGGATCTTTGATGATCCACCGGGCATTCGTATGGAATCCGTTTTGGCTTTGGACTATTACGTTGGAACCGCACGGGTAAGCCCTCTCCTCTCCTAGTACCATCCTTACCAATTCTTCTCCTAACGTAAGTTATTTACGTTTGAATGGATTTTTTTATTCGTCAGATCTACACCGTTCTTGGGCGTTTCTGGAGTCGGTGTTTGGATATAACGCTCGTTGATGTATAAGGTAGGTGGCTTTATGTTTATTTTCCAACTTTCGTGCGTTTTTGTGCCACAAACCCATGTTGGGGTGTCATGTGGCTGAGTTCGTTGCTATATTTAATGCCTAGAATTGCATAGGTAATTAAATTATGATAATAAAATGCTGGTTAGGATTGTTTCTTGGATCCGGGACCACCCTAAGGGTGTCTTCCACTGTTTAGCCGTTTGTCCAGGATACCCGAGGGTATGCCTTTAAAGTAGTAATTATAGAATTGCCTTGAGAGGAATTGCTTGTTACTGCTTGTTATTGTTGGGCATGGCCCGATTACCTGTTTAGCCTGAGGGTGTTTTTGTATTTAGCCTAAGGGCATTGTCGTGATTAGCCTGAGGGCATTGCACTATTTGGCCCGAGGGCTGTAGTTATTTAGCCCGAGGGAAACCTTTCGTGCCTGAGGGCTTGACTTCTATGCCTGAGGGTGACACTTCCTACGCCTGAGGGCAATTTCTGTTATGCCTGAGGGAAATACCTGCGGGTTGGATTCTGTATGGCCTGAGGGAAAGCCTGAGGGCGTGGTTTACTATTTTGAGTCTGAGGGCACGGTTCTGGTTGGCCTGAGGTCTTGGTGATTTTGAGCACAAGAAGGTTACTAAATTAAATAAATTAAATGAATAATAAAATGGAAATAAAATTTTTAAGTTAGTTAATTTTTAGTACTGATTACTTTATTGCATTTTACTATTGCACATTGTTGTTGCATGCTTACACGCAGTTGGGCACGAGCCTTTGGTGGGTGCCTACTGAGATATATTTCTCTCACCCTATTTGGGTCATGCTTTTCGGCCCAAACAGATTACGTTTCTGCAGGTGTAGATAGGGGCAAGAGTCCCTATACAGGTACATGACTATTGCTGAGGAGTAAGAGGGCATGGGACCGAGCCTAGGCTCGTGATGCCGCTGCCAGATGTTTTGCTTGTTTTGCTGTACTCTGTATTTTGTTGTACTGTATTGATGTATAACATGTTCTAGCTACTTTATTAGAACTTGTAACATGTAGAATCATCATTTATATACTGTTGGTTATATCCACTGCTGTATTTTATGTCAGTTGTGTATATTTACTACTTCCGCTGTCGTTGTATGTTTTATTTTGTATTCCGTTGCGCTACACTTTGACAAATGATGGCATAGTTTCCCCACTATCAGACCTGGGCCCTCGCTGCTAGTCGGTAGCCTCTGGAATTTGGGGAAATGCGCTTGAGGTCACGTGGAGAACCGGGCTCAGGGAACCCGTTGCGTGGCACCCGGGTCCGGGACGTTACAGTATGGGCCCTAACGGATCAGAATTTGGAACCTAAACTTTTGTTTTCTATGTTTTCTAGGCTTCGGAGCAGTTTTTGAGCTACTGCCTGGAAAAACCCAACATACGCGGCATGTAATTTATTAGTACATGTCGTGTAGTTTGTCAACCGTGTCATAGAATGTGTGGGCAGAAACATGGGGTTGTGAAAAATCCTCAGAACCACACCTTGTATGGTACGTACACACCGTGTTGTAGTGACCGTTTGTCTACCCGTGTGGCTAATGAAATGGATGGATGAAACCTTGACTTTACATGCCATGCCTTGTTATTACATTTCGTATCAGGTAACATACGTACCCAGTCGTGCCACGAACAACATGAGTTGGGGAAAACCTTCAAGGACACGCCGTGGTCTCAGGGAGCACGCCGTGTAGAGTGAACCATGTAGCTGGCCGTGTAACTAACAACAGGGGTCATTGAAACCATGTCTAAAACACATCGTGTCCTTCCTAAACATGCAATGTAGTCGAGGATTAAGAGGACCATGTGGGTTATCCATGTAAGGAGACTCGAGTAGGGGAATAGAATTCAAGCATACGCCATGTGTGGGGACACCACACCGTGTTTTTGGGGTGTTACACGACCAGTTGTGGCAGAAGTACATGCCCATGTGAATTGTATAAAACAACACACCATGTAGTTTTTTTATACATGTCGTGTAGTCATGTTTTTTAAAACTTGAATGTTTCTTTCTCCTGTTCCTGTATTGTACTCTTGAGTTCTCAGTCTTGGATAATCCCAATCTAAGGCATGCTTTTGACCTTTCAGAGCTATGACACCAAGCCGTCCTCTGGTTGTACATCAGCTTCCAGATAGTGATCAGACACTTGACATGGCCGAACATGGACCCCCTACAGATCCTCCTGTTGTGCCAGCCTTGGAACCAGCAGTTATACCAGTTGCAGGAACCGATGCACATTTTAGGGAAGGATTTCTGAGGATGATGCTGACCTTCTAGGTATCTCCACCTCCTACCTCGACTATGGAAGACTTCACATGGGTTTTTCAGCAGCAGCATCCTCCCACCTTCTCAGGGGAAGGAGGACCTAAGGCTGCATAGTCATGGATAGAAGCCATGATAACGATCTTCGAGCATGTGGAGATGCCTCCAGAGAGGCGGGTCAAGCTCGTTACCAACATGCTACAAGACTCCACCAAGAGATGGTGGGACGTGATCTCACAGGTGGGTCATCAGCAGGTTATGGATTGGGAGAAGTTTCAGCACATCTTCTATGACTACTTCTATCTGGAGACCCTGAGGGATGACCGAGCCCGGGAGTTCATGAGCATGGAGCAGGGTACTCTTTATGTCATGGAATATTACTCTCATTTCATCGAGCTTCAGCATTTGACACCCCTCCAGAGCGGAGATGGACTGTTCTAGAAAATAAAGTTTGAGGATGGTATCAGACGGGAGATCTACTCACAGGTGGATATCTTCAGGCTGACTTCAATTACATCCATTGTCAAACAGGCACTGATTGCAGAGCACAATATAAGAGATTCTAGGGCTGAGAGCCAAGGCGGTTCTGCTTCCAGAGTTGGGGCTTCACCAGCTGACAGTAGGAAGCGCCATAGAGAGTCTACACACGGTGATCTGAGGCAGCGAGACACATCTTCAGGTAGTCAGGTGGTATGCTACCATTGTGGAAGGGCTGGGCATACGAGGCTACAATGCCAGAGGGACAAGTGGAGTTCCGATATTGCGGAAATATGGGTCAACTTCAATGCTTCTGTTAAATCGTTTCGCTAGAAGCTGGTGATAGGGGTTCATCCATGACTCCTTGTTTAGGAGCATCGCCACCAGTTTCTCACCAGTTTGGGAAATGGAGTTCTTCCGGCCGTTCGGGCCGAGGTGGAGGTCAAGGCCGGGTGGTCAGTCACCGGTCTTTCAGCACTAATAGAGTGGATCAGATCAGATTGGTCGGGCAGGGTCGCAGGGCCGTGGAGCAGGCCAGACCTTTTCTGTGTAGTAGACCCAGCAGAAGTAGGATCCCATACCTTCTACAGTACGAGGTATGATCTTAGTAGCCTCAGTTTTATCTTCTTCTCTTTTCGATACCAGTGCTATGCATATCTTTATCTCTATTTTTGTTGTGGAGAGCCTTGGGCTATGTATCTTTTCTTATACCTAAATGTTGACTTTAGACACACCGTTGGGAACTAGAGCGGTTAGTGTATGTCAGTGCAGAGAGTTCCCTCTTGAGGTTGCGGGGAGTCACTTCTTATGGGATCTCTATGTCCTAGAGATAAGAGGATATGTTATCATTCTCAGAATGGACTGGCTAATTCCCTTCCAGGCAGTCGTTGACTGTTACCGCTGCAGGGTGAGTTTCATATCACCAGAGGGTGGATCTTTTTTTCATTGAGGCAAGTGGGATGTCCCGGAGAGTAGAGCAGGACCTGAGCATCATTGGCTAGGTGGAGTTATAGCTCAGATTCCTAGTCTATATCTGGATGACCGTGGGACTTCTCAGTTAGAATTTCATCCAGTAGTGGATCATTTCATGGATGTCTTCCTAGAGGACTTTTCAGGTTTTCCTCCAGAGCGTGAGGTAGACTTTTCTATTGAGCTCATTCCAGGAGGAGCACCGGTGTCCCTTCCTCCTTATAGGATTGCTACGCCTGAGTTGTAGGAGCTCAAGAAGCAGTTGGTGGAGTTGTAGGCAAAAGTTTTCATCCGACCCAGTACTTCTCCTTAGAGTTCACCTGTCGTGTTTGCGAAAAAGGCAGACGGCACCCATAGGCTTTGTGTGGATTATCGGAAGCTGAACTAGTTGATGTTCAAGAACTGATATCCCTTGCCTAGGATTGATGACCTCTTTGATCATCTTCGAGGAGCCCGGGTGTTCTCGAAGATCTATTTGAGCTCTGGTTATCATCAATTGCACGTTAGACTATCTGATATACCTCTTACAGCTTTCTGGAGTAGGTATGGTCTATACGAGTATATGGTTATGCCATTCGGACTTACGAACACGCCTGCAGTTTTTATGGCACTAATGAACTGAGTGTTCCATCCATACTTGGACTCTTTCGTGGTGGTCTTCATGGATGATATCTTGGTGTACTCTCACACTCGACACGACCATGTTACCCATCTTGAGATCGTTCTGAGTACACTGAGGGGGCATCAGTTATATGATAAGATCTCAAAATGCCACTTTTGGATGGATCAGATTAACTTTTTGGGTCATGTTATCTTAGATACAAGAATATTAGTGGACCCAGAGAAAGTGAGAGCATTAGTTTCTTGGGATCAGCTGAAGAACGTCTTTGAGGTGTGGAGTTTTCTAGGGCTGGATGGATACTACAGACACTTTATACAGGAATTTTCACGCTTAGCAGCACCGCTGACAGGTCTGACCAAGAAGGGTGTGAAATTCTTATGGTCAGATTCTTGTGAGTCAGCCTATCAAGAGCTGAAAGGTAGGTTGACTTTAGCACCAATACTATTCTTGCCAGAGCCGGGAAAGAGATACACTGTTTACTGTGATGCTTCAGGTATCGGGTTGGGAGTTGTGCTTATGCAGGTAGATGGAGTCATTGTGTACAAGTCTCGACAGTTGATGCCACATGAGAGGAACGAACCGACACAAAATCTCGAGCTGGCGGTAGTTATTCATGCCTTACATTTTTTGAGACATTATCTTATGGGAGATCATTTTGTGGTTTTCACCGACCACAAAATTCTCAAGTACATCTTCACTCAGCATGATCGGAATTTGAGACTGCGCAGGTGGGTCGAGTATCTTCAGTCCTTTGACTTTGAGCTTGCTTATACACCGGGGAAAGGCAACGCAATGGCTGACATGTTGAGCAGGAGAACTCAGATACAGGGAGTTAAGGAGGCCAGTAGTGAGTGGAAGCTTATGGATCAATTCTCTAAGATTCATTTGGAGGTTCACTACAGATAGGGGAAGACTTTTCTATCTTCTATAGCTGTTACCTATACTCTTCTTGATCGGGTACGAATGAGGTAGCTATCAGATTATGAAGGCCAAGTCCTGCGGGAGAGTGTGTCAGGAGAAGAAACTCTTCCTATATGGAGAGTGGGAGACGATGAGGTGCTGTGTTTCCAAGGATGCATATGGGTGCCAGCAGACATACACGAGGAGCTGATGTGGGATTATCATTCCTCAGTTTGGGCAGTTCCTCCTGGAATCACCAACATGTATTGTGATCTACACCGCCATTATTGTTGGCTAGGTATGAATAGAGATGTTGCTGGTTCTGTCATGAGGTGTTGCACTTGTCAGCAGGTGAAAGCGGAGCATCAGTGACCAGCATGACTTTTACAGCAGCTACCCATTCCTGAGTGGAAGTGGAACGATGTCGCGATGGACTTCGTGACCAGTTTGCTGAGGTTGCCTCGAGGGAATGATGCTGTTTGGGTTGTCATAGATAGGCTTACGAAGGTTGCTCACTTCTTGCTGATCAAGGAGACCTTCAACATTGACAGTTTGGGGCAATTGTACATCCGAGAGATTGTACGTCTACATGGGGTTCCACACTCCATTGATTCAGACAGGGATGCTCATTTTACTTCTTGGGTCTGGCAGGGGCTTCATAAGGATTTGGGTACACTGGTACTTTTAAGTACAACATACCATCCCCAGACAGATGGCCAGTCCGAGCGTACGATTTAGGTGCTTGAGGATATTCCCCGATCTTGCATTCAGGATTTTGGAGGTTCTTGGGAGAAGCACATACCTCTTGTGGAGTTTGCCTACAATAATATTTTTCAATCAACTATTCAGATGGAACCATACGAGGCTTTGTAAGGTAGGTCATGCCGATCACTTTTATGCTAGCTGGAGGTAGGAGATGCAGCTTTGATGGGAGCTTGTCTTGTTCAGAAGTCCTCAGAGCAGATAGAATTGATTCAGAATAGGATGGCTATGACATAGTCTTGACAAAAATCTTATGCTGATCAGTGGAGATGACCTCTGGAGTTCGAGGTCGGGGATCAGGTTCTCATCCATGTCACACCGAGGTTGGGGCACAGAAGGATTAGGAGATAGGGTAAGCTTTCTCCACGGTACGTCGATCCATTTGAGGTGTTGGAGAGAGTTGGGCCGGTTGCCTATCGGTTGCAGTTACCTCAGAGGTACCATGCTCTGCATGATGTCTTCCATGTTTCACAGCTCCGACGTTACTTTTTAGACCCGTCTCATTTCTTTCAACCTGAGGAGGTTGAGCTCGAAGCGGATGCATCTTTTGAGGAGCATCCTATCCAAATTGTTGATCACAGTACGAATGTTCTCCGTGGCTGGTCTGTTCCTCTGGTATGGGTGTTATGGCAACACATGAGAGTACATGACGATACTTGGGAGAGGGAAGCCAATGGACAATTTTAGTGGCCAAAGATTTTCGGGGTTTCTTATTTCATGCCTCGCTATGAAAATTTGGGGATGAATTTATTTAATAGGGGGAAGTTTGTAAGAACCTGAAACTTCTTTTCAGGTATGTTTTTCCTTTTTCAGGAGTTTTTTAGAAAAGAGGAGTATCTATAAATTTTCTAAGTACACGCCCTGTACTTTGATGCTGCTCGAGGCCGTGTGCTAGCCGTGTCATGACCATACACACGGCCATGTAGGGGTGATGTAGAGTCCGCCTAAAGCGGAGTATGGAAATAGTAAGTACACAGAGTGTACTCCAAAAGTACATGTCGTGTATTTTGTTTTCTTTCATTAAACGCACCAGGGTCGCGTATAATTGCCAGAACTGTCTTCTTCTCCAGCTTCTTCAACCGAGAACGTCCTATACAACCACAAATCTCCTTTGAGCCCCCAAGCCTCCATCCGTTCTCCGAATCGACCGCCGTCGATTGCGTTGGAACCGCAGCTGTAGGATCTTCCTTCTTCTAGAAATTCATTTTCCAATTCCTCTTCCTTTGAATGTTATCGTGGGTTAAAAATTTTGTGCATTTTCGTAGATCTAAGATGTTCTAAGGAGATTCAAGCCTCGTGGTTCAAGCATCGTGATCTCCTAGCATCAAGGTAGGTGGTTTGTGCCTTTTTGTATAAATTCTTTGAGTATTTTGTGAAAATTCCACCAATACCCTTGAATGGGGTATTGTGTGTTTCTTGTTCTTCCTTTGTTTTTTTCTTGCTTTTCTTATATGTCTGAGTAGAGGTTACTGTTTGAAAATAGGGCAATTTTACTGTGCTTTGGATGTTTTTCCCATGCATGTTCTGCCTGTTAATGACCATTTGGTCTAGTTTTTCCTGTTAGGCTATTGCCAGTTCCATGCCTAGTTTGTAGGATGGTGTGACTATTGTTCTTTCATGCTGGGATACTGTATAATTCTAGACATGTATTTCTTGAGGTTAACATGGCCGTTACGTGATGCGATGCTTGCTAACTTTACACAAGGTTGTGGGAACCTGGTGTAGTAGACCATAAGGAGAATGGACGTAAGGGATTTTCCAGAGTGTCTTTATAATACGATGCAAGACCACATGGGGAATTGACGTTGAGTGCTTCCTCAGAGTGTCTGTAGTTCCTCGACGTGGGCCACAGGGGGAATGAGACGTTGAGTGCTTCCCCATAGCGCCTTTAGTATGATACAATACTATAGGTGGAATTGACGGCGAGTGCTTCTCGAGAGAGTCTATTATTTAGCTGAACCAGAGGGGTGAGACTGTGTGTGCCTCCTAGAGGGTTGATAGTACTTGTAGGTTAAACTATAGGGGTTAGGCTGTGAGAACTACCCAGATGGTTACCTTTTGTTCAGCTTACTTGTTTGTAAATTATATGCTAGAACTGTGGATTATTTTATGTCGACTACTTTCCTATTTACTATTTTCTGTACTTTTACCTGCCATATATTCACTGATTGTTAGGAACAAAGCATTGGGTGGTTACCTACTAGGATTTAGTCTCACACCCTGTTTGGGTCATGATTTTGGGCCCAAACAGACTATATTATTGCAGGTATAGACAAGGGAAAGATCTCTTTGACTTTAGGTACTTGACTTACTGTGGAGATGGGGAGCATGGGACCAAGCTTAGGCTTGCGATGATGAGGAGCTGTTTATCTTTCTTTTGTGTACTTTTTTTAGTACTGTTTGTATTTCCATCACTGTGACTTGTTTGTCTGATTTCCTAGACATATGTATCATGAATAATTTATATATATGTTTTCTTCAGTTGTTTCCTTTATCATTCTTCTTCTATTACTTTTGTTTGGTATTTACTACTTCCGCTATTGTATGTTTTTGTGTACTTCCATTGTGTACTCTGCCAATGAGGGCATAGTTTCCCCATTACCACACCCAAGGCCCTCGCTGTAATGACCCAAAGTTTTTAAATGGAAATTTTCCTTCTTATATTTATGTCAATAAATCACATGAAAACACAACATAATGAACTATTATGTGCTAAGTGACCACTAAAAATAAGTTTTTCACTTCTGTATTGGGATTTTTGAGAATATGACATACACAATTGTGTTCAAGATGATTTTTGGAGTCTAATAAAACAAAAATCATTTTTGGTGAATAGTGACCTACCCATATGAATAGTAACATACCCTTATGAATAGTAATATGACCCTCATAAATAGTAAATCATCCATCATAATAGTAACATTACCTATGAATAATTAAATAAAATTTAGACATCTTAGAAAGTGACAATTTAACCTTAGTAAGCGTTTTGGTATTTTATAAGTCATAAATAATTAATTATAACTAATTAATTAATTAAAAAGAAAATTTATTTTCTTAAAATTTGTTCATTAATTAACAAATCAATTTCTTATAGTTTTTAGATAATTTTATAAGACCCTTTGTAATTTTTGAGAGCACTATAAAATCATTTTTAATTTTAAAAACTGTTTTCTAAAGTAAATTATGATTCAAATTAAATATTAAATTAATAATATTTAGAAAATTTATTTTGAAAAATGAAATTTATTTTTAGATTCTAAATGTTGAAAAAATTTTAGGGTGAAATTTTTGGATTTTTCTGAAATACTTCAATTTTCGAGTGAATAGTAAAAAATACAGTTTTTCGCATAATCTATGTATTATAAATTGCATCATTAATGATTTAATGATGAAATAAACATTATAGAACATTATGTTCGGCCAAATTATATTAAATTTCATAAATGGTTCCTTAAAATACTATAAATTCAATTTTCAAACCGTAAAAGAACTTTCCAAAGTCTAAAGTCTAAAGGTGATTTCTTAAAGTGTCTTTTTCTCTTTCTTTCACATTCATTTTAATAAATTAATGAATTCAAATTATAAAGATGAATTAATGACTAAAATGAATTATATTATATTAATATATTATTTAGGATGTCAAAAAACTACTATTTCAAGTCCAAATTTTTATATATTATATTATTTAATATTTTATACTAAAAACACCTCCCTCATCATGTATAATTAACCCCTCCCCCTCCCCTTGCCAAACCACACCTCTCAAGCTTCATGAATTGCCTAAACTCTGCCCAATCATCTCCCCTATCCCCTCCCCCACGTCCAAGATCTTCTGGTCTCATCAAAAGACCAAGATTATGCCCCTTAAGGAGGATCTCTAGAGGAGGAATCAAGAGGTAATTTATCTTCTTATTTCCTTTAATTCCCTTTCAATTTCAAGTTCTTTTCTTATTCTCTCCCAACCTATCTTTATCCAAATGGTATGGTGACTCCAGTATCACACATATACTAGAATGTTATGATACTTATGGGATATTATACCATCCAACCCCCTTCTCCTCTTCCTTTTATTTTATAAAAGAAAACGTTGCTCGTAAGGCGTTAATCTATCACCTTCAAGAATGACATGTTTTCTTTTTTCCATTTCTACCAACATATCTGGTCATGAAACCATTTTTATGGTTGAAATAGAATATTATATATGTATTATTTCTTATTTTAAGTTTGGGAACTAACTTATGTACATATTACTAGATGAGTAAACAAAATAAGTTCGTTGTGGTCGAAAAACCGCCAAAATTAACCCAAATGATCATCATTAAATTCCTATCTAAAGATTCATCCACATGGTTTAAAATTAAATTCATATTAAGATAATTTTAACATCTGTAGTATCATTAATAACATGTAATGTATGTTCTGGATGTTTACCCATGTTCTACACAAACATCAATTCATGGATACATGTGAAACGCTCAAGAAAACCATAAAAACGAACATTATTGAACAATGTTTTAAAACTCTATAACTCATCCAAAATAACATCAAATCACTTAATGAAACCATAATTAACCATATTAATTTACAAGAAGGTTCTGGATTTATAATTAATGAATATAATTATAGGACATTAAATAGAAGGAAGCATATAGATATAAGGTAAGGGGAAATTCTCAAACCCAACTTCCATCCTTTGGGTTCTCCCTCTTTCACTCCTTTTTGATATGGTTACTCCATAAAAATAATTTGTTCATCGTTTTCTTTCCTTTTTTGGGATATACATGTTTTTCACTGGTATTTATGAAAAAAACCAAATTTTTTCAAAAGAACTCTTCGTTCAAGAACACACCTTTTACTTCTCATTCAAGATTGACGGTTCTTGTATCAAGTATGTTATTACCTCTTTCTTTTGGGAACCAAAAGTTTATGAATGTGTTATTATGATATGAAACCCATTACTTTTCATGGGTTAGTTATGTTCATTTATGTTATATGTTCATTGTGTCATGCATGATACATGATAATGTTATGATGTGGCGCAATATGAATGTTTAAATGTGACGGGTGCGCCCGAAATTATACAACACTCCAATGAATTGGGTGATGTGATTAATATGATGAGTAAATGTGAAATGATGTGTGAACAATATTCTAGCTTGGTTCACAAGTATTTGTGGTAGTTAACCACTAAGACATGATGTTTCATTTTTATGCATTGACACATTTAAAGTCTCATATTTATGCTTCCTCTCTTGTTCATGGTCTATTTACCATGTTATGATTATGATCACCCCATGCCATATTGTTCTTATCTATCCTCTTACTAGGCTTCTATCTCACCCCTTTTTATGTATATATTCAGGTGGATACATGTACTAAGGAGAGTACAAGTGCTAATAAGAAGCTAGAGAAGAAGAAATTAAATGAATGTTTGTGCTTGATGTTGTATTTGTTCTGTATGGTCCTAGTTTTCCCAAGACAATAAACCTTTGGATCCTCAATGTGCAATACTATTATGTTTCTTATCTTTAAAATGATGTAATAGTAAAGTAATAAAAGGCCGGGATGCTATAGTTGGTATCAAAGGGAGGTTTAGTTAATTTGGGAATTAGAATTAGTGAACCCTAAAGAAAACCTCTAGCATGAGACTAACTAAAAAAAGCACACAAGAATATTTACATAGGGATCCCATATGTTATGTTTTTGGTATAAATTATTTAAATAAATAAGTTATTCATGACTTGTTGACTTATGTTTTGTTCTAAACTTTTCAATTTTAGAAAATGGTGGGAACCAGGAGAAATCATGCCAACAACTCGTGCGAGGTCCGATGCAACGATTGCCCGAATGACATCCCCAATGATTTGGGAGGTGGAGATCAAAACTTCATGGAGATGCTTACCCAATTATATCAGGTTATGAAAAATAACCATAATAATGGGGAATGTCCTCCTTCACAAAATAGGGAGCATCTGGCTATCGAATGTTTTATGCGGCAATAACCACCGACATTTTGTGGATCTTCTGATCCACTAGTTGTGGAACAGTGAGTCAACTCCATGGAGAAGATCTTTTTTGTGCTTCACTGTTCTGAGATGGAGAAGGGGACTCTAGTCGTTTATCGTCTATATGGAGAAGTCGATCACCAGTGGGATTTGATTAAGAACACCAAGCCAAAGGAGGAAATTGAAGAGATAAAATGGGAAGAATTTAAGACAATGTTTCTTAATAAGTATTTTCCACAAACTCTTCGTACGAAGATGGAGAGAGAATTCATAGAGCTCAAGAAAAAAGAAGGAGAGTCTATTAGAACCTATGAAGCAAATTTCACAAGGTTTTCAAGGTACGCTTTGGGGTTTGTTATCAATAATGATAACAAAATTGATAGATTATTTAGTTGATTAAAACCAAACCTTTGAAAGGATCTTTCAATTTGAGACTTTGGGAGTTATGTAGAAGTTGTTCAATGTGCCCTCAAAGTGGAGATGGAGTTTGGAGAATGGTCCCATGGTTATGGGGATAAGAAACGAAATTTGGAGTTTCAATCTGGTGGATCTTATGATAAAGGTGGGAAGAAAACTCAACGACCCACAAGCCAAAAATGTAGAAAGTTGCACCATGTGAACTGCCTCAAAGGGACAAGGAAGTGCTTCAAGTGTGGGAAATAATGACATCATGCTAAAGAGTGTAGAAAAGACACAAAAAAATAAAGAGAATGTAGCTGATGAAAGGAGATAACCACTCATGGTTCAATCCTACAACTATAGGGAGCTAGGGTACTATGAAAACTAGTACACTAAACCTAGAGCTCTTGAGGGTAATCAGCGTCAGCAGCCACCGAAACAAAAAGAACCAGGGAAGTCTTATGCCATCACTATTGTGGAGGTGGATCATGATAATGAATTCATACAATGTAAACTTCCTATTCACTCAAGAATGGCAAAAGTATTATATGATTCTGGTTCTACACATTCCT
Source organism: Viscum album (assembly GCA_963277665.1). Taxonomy (NCBI): domain Eukaryota; kingdom Viridiplantae; phylum Streptophyta; class Magnoliopsida; order Santalales; family Viscaceae; genus Viscum; species Viscum album. The sequence goes on from OY728150.1 coordinate 14,331,202, forward strand.
TTATATCATGCAAGATTTCTAGAACTATAGAATCAAATCCCCGAAACCTTGAAGTAGAGATATCTATGAAAACACCAAGTGGTGAAATCATTGAAACCCAAGTGTTTGACTCTTCTCCTATTGGCATATGTGGGAAGATTCTTCTAGCGAATCTTGTAATACTTCCCTTGGTGGAATTCGACGCTATAATGGAAATGGATTGGCTCTCGTTATATAGAGCACATATCAACTGTCGGGAAAAGTAAATATCTTTTCATATTCCAAACCATCCCATGATTCTCTACAAATTCAAGGGCGATCATGAACCTCCTTTGAAAAATCCTTCAATGGTTTGGGTGTTGATTCCCTATGAAGAATCATACCTCTCTCAAATGGTTGAGTCGAATGAAAGTTCCAACCTTGAGGAAATTCCCATCGTGAGGGAATACGTCGATGTATTTCCCAAAGAGTTACCCAAAATTCCCCAGATCGTGAGGTAGAGTTTTCAATTGAACACATACCCGGATCTACTCCTATCTCAAAGTGTCCCTATATGATGGCTCCTACTGAACTAGAGGAGGTAAAGAAGCAGCTACAAGAGCATCTGGACAAAGGGTTCATATGCCCTAGTGCATCACCTTGGGGTGAAACAGTGCTCTTTGTGAAGAAGAAGGATGGAACAATGCAGAAATGTATAGATTATCGGGAACTCAACAAGATCACCATAAAGAACATGTATCCTCTACCAAGGATTGATGACTTGTTTTACTTTTTTAGAGGAGATAAATACTTCTCAAAGGTGGATCTTTGTTCAAGATCTCATCAGGTAAAGGTGAAGAAGGAAGATATTTAGAAGACAACCATCCGTACAAGGTATGGGCACTATGAGTTTTTGGGGATGCCCTTTGGACATACTAATGCCCCTACAATATTCATGGATTTGATGAATAGAGTCTTTAGACATTACCTAGACAAATTTGTGGTAGTGTTTATTGATGATATTCTCATCTACTCCAAGAGCAAGGAGGAACATGAAGAATATATAAGACTTGTGTTGGCAACATTGAGTAATGAGAAGTTTTACGCCAAGTTCAGCAAGTGTGACTTTTGGATGAAGCAAGTAACATTCTTGGGACATTTGATCACAAGTGAGGTAATTTATATGGACCCTTCAAAGACAAAGGTGATTGAGGAATGACCCAGACCCTCTAGAGTCACAGAACTCCGTACTTTTCATGGATTAGCTGGGTACTACCGACTTTTTGTGATAAAATTCTCACGATTGTCAAGCCCGCTAACTAAGTTAACAAGGAAAGGGGTAAAGTATGTCTGGACTGAAGAATGTGAGGTTATCTTCAAGGATCTAAAGAGAAGGCTGATCACTGCACCTGTACTAACACTACCAAAAAGTAGAGAAAGTTTTGTGATATACAGTGATGATTTCAAGAAAGGCTTGGGTTGTGTACTCATGAAAAATGATAATGTGATAGCCTATTCCTCACGATAGTTGAAGATCAATGAGAATAACTACCCAACGCATGATCTAGAGCTGGAAGCCATGATTTTTGCCTTGAAAATCTGGCGGTATTACCTTTATGGTGAGAAGTGTGACATATTCACCGACCATAAGAGCCTAAAGTATATATTCACACAAAAGGAGCTCAACATGCGTCAAAGGAGATGGTTAGAGATTATCAAGGATTATGATTTCTCTATTCACTATCATCCTGGAAAGGCGAACAAGGTAGGAGATGCTCTAAGCAGAAAATAACCTGCTACTCTATCCATGCTGCAGATTGAGAAAGACCCTATCTTCTTGGATATGAAAAGAATGGATTTGGAAATCATATGGGTAGAGGATACATCCTACCATTCCCAAACTATTGTCCAAAAATCCACACAGGAGAAGATTAATGAAGCACAAAGGGATGATGTGGATATACAAAAGAGGGTGAATGTAGTAAAAGAAGGGAAGCTACAAGAGTTCCATATCAACGATGATGGTGTGATTCAGTTTCGAACACGGCGTTGTGTGCCTTCATCACCCGGTATAAAGACAGAGCTATTGGAAAATGCACATAGCTCAAATTTCTCTATCCATCCTAGGAGTACCAATATGTACCGTGATCTCCGAGAACACTTCTGGTGGGATAACATGAAGAAGGAGATTGAAGAATATATATCATGGTGCTTGGTATGTTAGCATGTTAAATATGAGCAAAAAAAGTCCAATGGTATGATGCAGCCATTTCCTATACCCATGTGGAAATGGGAAAATATTACTATGGACTTTGTCACGGGTCTCCCGAAGATGTCAAAGGGAAAAAATGTGATATGGGTTGTGGTTGATCAACTCACCAAGACTGCCCATTTTATTGCTATTCGTGATGATCTCTCGCTTGAACAACTTGCAAAGATATATGTGAAGGAAGTGGTGAGACTGCACGGTGTTTCACTCTCAATTCTCTCTGAACATTATCCAAGGTTCACATCGAAATTCTAGAGGAGCCTTCAACATGCTTTGAGTACTGAATTAAATTTCAGCACGACCTATCTCCCCCAAACTAATGGCCAGTCTGAAAGTACTATTCAGACATTTGAAGATATGCTAAGAGCAAGCTCTCTAGAATTCAAAGGTGGATGGTATTAGCATCTCCCATTGGTTGAGTTATCATACAACAATATCTTCCACTCAAGTATTCAGATGGCTCCATACGAAGCTCTGTATGGAAAGTGATTTAGAACTCTAACCTGTTGGGATGAAGTTGGAGAAAGAAAGATACTAGGACTCGATCTTATTCAAGAGATGGAAGAGAAGGTTCATTTCATCTAGAAACACATCAAAGCTGCTCAAAGTCGGAAAAAGATCTATGCTGACAACCGTCGAAGGGACTAGGAGTTCGACGTTGGAGATAAAGTCTTCCTTTGAATATCTCCATGGAAGAGAGTCATGTGATTCAGGAAGAAAGGGAAGCTAATCCCATGGTATATTGGCCCCTTTGACATCCTTGACCACATAGGAGTCGTGGCCTATCGGCTTGCACTTCCACCGAATATGGCTCAAGTTCATGATGTGTTTCATGTATCACTACTGAGTAATTACATACCAAACCCCTCACATATACTAAACTCAGAGGTGGTGTAGCTGGAAGATGATCTCTCCTATGAGGATAAGCCGGTAAAGATTCTAGATTGAATATATAAGGTTCTACGCAACAAGACAACCCACCTTTTCAAAGTGTTGTGGAGGAACCATAAGTTTGAGGAAGAAACTTGGGAACCAGAAGAGGAGATGAAGGAGAAGTACCCTCACCTGTTTGTGTAAAGTGAAATTTCAGGGGCGAAATTTCTAAGGGGGGAAGAATGTAATGACCCAAAGTTTTTCAATGGAAATTTCCCTTCTTATATTTATGTCATAAAATCAGATGAAAACACAACATAATGAACTACTAAGTGCTAAGTGACCTCTAAACATTAGTTTGTCACTTCTGTATTGGGAATTTTGAGAATCTGGCATACACGGTTGTGTTCAAGATGATTTTTGGAGTCTAATAAAACAAAAATAATATTTGGTGAATAGTGACCTACCCTTATGAATAGTAACATACCCTTATGAATAGTAACATGACCCTTATTAATAGTAAATCATCTAACATAAGAGTAAAATTACCTATGAATAATTAAATAAAATTTAGACATCTTAGAAAGTGACAATTTAACCTTAATAAACATTTTGGTATTTTGTAAGTCATAAATAATTAATTATAATTAATTAATTAACTTAAAAGAAAATTTATTAGCTTAAATTTTTTTCATTAATTATCAAATCAATGTCTTATAGTTTTTAGATAATTTTATAAGACCCTTCGTAATTTTTGAAAGCACTATAAAATCAGTTTTAATTTTAAAAACTGTTTTTTAAGTAAATTATGATTTTAATTAAATATTAAATTAATAATATTTAGAAAATTAATTTTGAAAAATGGAATTTATTTTTGGATTCTACACAATTAAAAATGTATAGGGTTAAATTTTGGTATTTTTATGAAATACTTCAATTTTCGGGTGAATAGTAAAAAAATACAGTTTTTCACATAATCGGTGTATCCTAAATTGCATCATTAATGATGTAATGGTGACATAAACATTCTAGAACTTTATGTTTGGCCATATTATAATAAATTTTATAAATGGTTCCTTAAAATACAATAAATTCAATTTTCAAACCTAAAAAGAACTTTCTAAAGTATAAAGTCTAAATGTGATTTCTTAAAGTATCTTTTTCTCTTTCTTTCACTTTCCTTTTAATAAATTAATGAATTAGAATTATAAAGATGAATTAAAGCCTAAAACTAATTATATTATATTAATATATGATTTAGGATTTCAAAAAACTACTATTACATGTCTAAATTTTGATATATTATTTTATTTAATATTTTATACTAAAAACACCTCCCCCCTCATGTATAAATAACCCCTCCCGCTATCCTTGCCAAACCAAACCTCTCAAGCTTCATGCATTGTCTAAAATCTGCCCAATAATCTCCCGTAGCCCCTCCCCCACGTCCAAGAGCTTCTGGTCTCATCAAAAGACCAAGATTAGGCCCCTTATTGAGGATCTCAAGAGGAGGATTGAAGAGGTAATTTATCTTCCTCTTTCCTTTAATTCCCTTTCAATTTCAAGTTCTTTTCTTATTCTCTCACAACCTATCTTTATCCAAATGGTATGGTGACTCCATTATTATAAATATACTGTAATTTTATGATACTAATGGGATATTATACCATCCAACCCCCATCTCGTCTTCCTTTTATTTTACAAAAGAAAACATTGCTCGTAAGGTGTTAATATATCACCTTCAAGAACGACATGTTTTCTTTTTTCCATTTCTACCTACATATCTGGTCATGAATCCATTTTTATGGTTGAAACGGAATATTATATATGCATTATGTCCTATTTTAAGTTCTGTAACTAACTTATGTACATATTACTAGATGATTAAACAAAACAAGTTTGTTGTGGTCGAAAAACCGCCCAAATTAACCCAAACGATCATCATTAAATTCCTATCTAATGATTCGTCCACATGAAATAAAATTTAATTCATATTAAGATCATTTTACCTTCTGTAAAATAATTAATAACATGTAATTTATGTTCTTTATGTTTACGCATGTTCTACAAAAACTTCAATTCATGGATACATGTGAAATGCTAAAAAAAACCATAGAAACGAACATTCTCGAACAATGATTTAAAACTATATAACTCATCAAAATGCACATAAAATCACATAATGAAACCATAATTACCCATATTAATTTACAAAAGGTTCTAGATTTATAATTAATGAATATAATTTCAGGACATTAAAGAGAAGGAAGCATTCAGATACAAGGTAAGGGGAAATTCTCGAACCCAACTTTCATCCTTCGGGTTATCCCTATTTCACTCCTTTTTGATATGGTTACTCCATAAAAATATTTTTTTCATAATTGTCTTTCATTTTCTGGGATATACATGTTTGTCACTGGTATTTATGAAAAAAAATGTTTTCCAAAAGAACTATTCTTTCAAGAACACACCTTTTACTTCTCATTCACGATTGACAGTTCTTGTATCAAGTATGTTATCCCCTCTTTATTTTGGGAACCCAAAGTTTAGGAATGTGTCTTATGAGATGAAGCCCATTCCTTTTCATGGGTTATTTATGTCCATTTATGTTATATTTACATTGTGGCATGCATGATAAATGATAATGTTATGATGTGACGGGTGCACCTGGAATTATTTAGCCCAATATGAATGTTTAAATGTAACGGGTGCGCCCAGAATTATATTTCTCTCCAATGAATTGGGTAAAGTGATGAATCTCATGATTAAATGTGAAATGATGTCTGAAAAAGATGATATCATGGTTCACAAGTATGTTTGGTAGTTAACCACTAAGACATGATGTTTCATTTTTATGCATTGCCACATTTCAAGTCTCATATTTATGATTCCTCTCATGTTCATGATCTATTTCCCATGTTATGATTATGGTCACCCCCTCATTTATTGTTCTTATCTATCCTATTACTGGGCTTCTATCTCACCCCTTTTGATGTATATCTTCAGGTGGCTACATTTACTAAGGAGAGTACAAGTACCAATAAGAAGCTAGAGAAGAAGAAGATAAATGAATTTTTATGCTTGATGTTGTATTTGTTCTGTATGGTCCTAGTTTTCCTAAGACACCAAAACTTTGGATTCTCTATGTGTAATACTAATATGTTGCTTATCTTTAAAATGATGTAGTAGTAAAGTAATAAATGGCTGGGATGCTATACTCACTGCTAGTCGGCAGCCTCTGGCATTTGGGGAAATGTGCTTGAGTACATGTAACCAACTAGGTACGGAACCAGGACGTTACAACTTTAATCTATTTCAGTAAGAAATTTGATATAGTATCTGAGAAAACATTTCAACATTTCTTCTTTAAAAACTCAGTTTTCGTCCTGCCTTCATGATTTAATTTTAATTATTTTTTTTCACTTATATGATTAATTTTTTAAAAAATGGACTCAATTTTGGGAATCAGAATAGTTTATAATTTATAATAAGTTTAACTTTGTTTTTTTTTTAAAAAATATTTGTGAAATTACTTAAAAATAATTACAGCGATTAAGAAAAAACATTGCTTAACAAGGAAAAAAAACCTTAATCTTAAGGGACCAAATGACCTAGAAACTTGTCCAAAATCCATTTTATGAACATATTTAGATCATATCCTACCATTTATCTAGGTTTTACCTTTATTGGATGCACTTTTCATAGGGAAAATTTGGGTGGAATCCCCTTTTAAAAAATTTACATTGGTTCCACACCTCCTCTACTAAAAAAGTAACTCACACCTCCCACTTCCTTACTCTTATAAAGACAATTTGGATTAACCAAGATCCTTCCAAATAGATATTTATCATACCTCCCATAAACCTAAAAGACTAATATTGTGCATAAATCCATACAAGGAATGTCTTTGGTTAAAACCAAAAGGAGTTACCCGAAAGAGAGGTAACATTCTTCCTCAAACTCATTAGTTTTATTTTCTTTATCCTCCCCCTAACATATTTTTATTGAATTAATAAATTAAAAAATAAGTATCCTCTATGTAATGAGATTTTATTATTCAGTGTTTCAACCTACACTTACATTCCCTTCCATCTAATGAGTAACGAACTTATCATTCGTGTATGATGAACCACCGCCTCGCGAAACGGTGATTGTTCATTTTTCCATTAACACCTCTCATGGTTGAATGTTTTGATGAGAATGTTGTTTATATATGATATATATGATATTTATAAATTATTGTTTCTTCTATAATTTTTCAATAATTTATTCCTTCATGCTTTCCATTTTGTATAAATACGGTAACAACGTTTGTGGAAGTTTAGACTACCACCTCCTTATAGTGATGTGATTAGTTCACACTATACATGGAATATATAAAGCATGGGTTTAATAAAAATATGTGACATACAGAACATAAATATAACAATATAATTATAAAATAAATAAATAAATATATATATATCATTTATTTTCCATTCTTTTAAATACGACCAAAAAAGTGATGTAACGTTCATGTATACGTACGACCAACGATAACTATGAATGAAGTATTTAATTTCCTATCTCAAAATTTCATGATTTATTATAAATAAATATATAATAAATATTTCTTATATTTACATAATGGTTTAAATTATTTAGATGATGACACCATTATAGGAACAATAAGTAATAAGGGAAAACATACATGAGAAACTTGTAAATTAACTCCCGAAATAGTGAAATTAATGAAAGATTACCAAAAAACAAGTAATAAGATATTATAAGAAGATTATATATGATATAATAAATATTAATATTTTTCTGGCATAAGTTATTAAAATTTTTAAAACCATTATTCAAAAATTTAATTTATTTTCACCCAAAAGGAAACACAAGGTAAGAGATTTGCATCTAACTTTTTACATATGTGAGATAAATGTGACATTCACCACTTAATTATATTGTGTGGTATATCTACTGAAAATTATAATATATTATATCATGATTTATTATTTATCACTAAAATTTTTATTTTCAATTTGCGTTATTTCTCTTATGTGTATTTGAGTTAAAATTTTCCAAATGGAATAGAATTTCATTACCGAATTTCTTTTATTTGGGTTATATTACTTCCCTGTTGTTGTTAATATTATAAGATTATTTTTGTAATTAATTTTCACTCTATATAGTTTTATTTCCACTTGTTTTATGTGAATTTACTTTTTACAAACATAAAATATTTATTTATTTATTCTCACATCAACGTTATGGTCTTTTCAGGGGTTTACATCACAACCACATTTTGTTCGGGATTATTTAAACATGAATTTCCATGAGAATCAATTATTGGGTCATTATTTAATAAACCATTTAATATTATCCTCCATTCATTAATTGTGAACATTTTCAAGTAATATTACCTTTTTCCACCCTTTGGTAATTACAATATTTGAGAAAATATTTTCAAGAAAACCCGACTTCATTTATCTATAAGTTAGAGAACCAATTTTCTTCCAAAACCCCTATTTTCTAATAAGGTTTTCATTTTTTTTAACATTTTAAAAATGATCTATTTAAGAAATATTTACCCCTTTTTGTCTATTTTTAATTTTGTCATCGTAATATTATTATCCCTTTCTGAACAAGTAATTTTTACAACCTTTTACAATGCAAAAGGAGTGTCCTTTTTACCTTATATTGCATGTATAGATTTACCAACCATATTTTATTCAAAAATTTTATTTAAATTTTTTAATGATAATTTTTTTAGGAAAATTGTTTTATATTTATTTTCAATGAATTTTTTTTTTCAAATTTATTTTCAAAACAAAATGATATTTTCCTCATTATGGTTTTTAAAGTTTTGCTTTTGTTTTTCCAATGAATAGAACTTTTATTTTACTCCACTTGGGATATTTTAAATAAAAACCATATTTATTCATCCTCTGGATGATTTATGATTGATTTGGACAAGCATTGTATTAATATTCAATTTCATGATTCTTTTGTTAATCCCATTTGAAATATTCAATTTCATATTATCATTTGACATTAAATTTCCCATTATTAACCATTTCATTTATCATGGATATGTTTATTTTCTAAACAATATATCAATTTTACATAATATGTTTACTTTGACATGTTATATCATGAATCTCCTTATTCTCAAGATATTTTAGGTTTCATTTAATTCATAAGTTATTATGATTCAAATAGTTCAATGTGGTATTGGAAAATTTGGAATGTTTAATGTTTATTTTTCTCATGAATGGTTTAATGATCATTCAATGGTATCTTCATTCATCAGCATCAACAACCCTTGTTTTTAGTTATTCTCCACTGAGTAATTATTGATAAATACATATTCATTTTTCAATATGGATATTTGATAAGGAATATTGTTTATTAGATAAATCAATTACTCAGTTTGAAGAATACTTTGGATTGGTGGGGATGGGTGGGGCTTGGATTATATATTTCCCCTTGATGCGTCATCAGGTTCTCATGAGACAAATTAATTGTGAAAATTAAATAGTTTCTACATGTTGTTTTAAACCATCTTGTGAAAGGTCTTTGTAGTAATATTTTTCATGTGCCCAAGACATGAAATCCAATAACTAATTATTTCCTCAATTTTGATTCAATATTTTTTTCCCATGATATTTTTACTACGAAAAATTTTGTGGATGCATTTTATTGATGAACTGAAAGGTTTTTTTAATTTTGTACCTTTCCATATTGATTTTAGCTTATCTACTTATGTGATTGGAATGTGTTTTCAGTTATTACCTTTACATATTGTTATCCACTCAATTCATTGATTACATGGCATGTGTGTTAAGTTATTACCTTTATATACTATTTATCCATTTATTTAATTGATTACATGGCATTTGATTTCAGTTATTACCTTACCTTGTTGAATATTATAATTGGTTCATTGTTTCTCCCTATAAACTTGACCCTTGTTGAGAATAGGAGCTCACAATTATTTTATTTTGTTTCCTTGATCTCATGAAGTATACTAAGAAAGGCATGCAAGGATACTTTAGATGAAAATAATTTATTATCCTTAAAAGGAACAAATAATTATTTTGTAATTAGTTTATTTATTTATAATACCAGGCTCATGTATATATTTGGTTTACCAAGACTAGTAAACTCTTCAGTATTTTTGGTTTTGATTCCATATAATCATTCCAATGTAATGGTAGTAGACACCGGCTTCGAGATTCTAGGGTCGACTCTATATGGTTCATATTAAATAAGTTTAGTAGCAACCTTGGAAACTTGATTTATGAAAGACATATATTAGAGAACATATACCTAAGGTTAATTTAAGGATAAGTATTGAAAAATATATTATAATTTTGTTAAGGTATAGAATATGTAGGTATTCCTAGAAATAAATCACTGTCTGGATACTATATGTGGACATGTTTCTATAATAGATGTACCTAGGGGTAACAACTCCAACAAGGTGCATCAGGACTAACTCAATCATAACATGGTTCACAACAACTGGCATTACTATGGACCTAGTTTTACACTCCCAAGGGATAACCTTATGATAATTCAAATTTTTGTTACAAAATATTGTGAGGGATTTGAATAGATAATGACAATGAATGACCTTGGTTAAACCTTATACCAAAAAAAGACCTTTGTAGAAAAAACGGACTAAGTATTAATGTATTGAGGTTGTATTGAAAACCTAAGTTGATATGGAATTTAGTGATTAACCATATTTCAAGGATTTTAATCATAGTTATTTTGGAAATTATATTTATATAATTATAGAGAATAATAATTTGTATACCAGGTAACAACCCATCAAATCTTACAAGGCCCCAGGACTTAAACCCATGACTGATGGACAATATGGGTATAATACCAACCACTAAACTACATAATGTCTTGGTTAAAATGTCATTGTTTTTAGTTAGATAATTTGATCAATAAATATTGATGATGAACCTATAGAGTTTATTTTTAGGTTTAGGGATTAATATATTAACAATATTGGATTTGAAAAATAGTTAGAGACCAATAGTTAGACTTTTCAAACTTTTAGGTGCCCCGAGTTCTATTAAAACTTTAATTTAGTGGTTAAGTTCTCAAAGATAATTTTTTGATATCCATTTTTGATGTAATGGATGAATTATGAATTGATAAAATAAAAACCAATGGATGAAATAATATTTATATAAATAAATAAATTAAGTATATTTCCTTATATAATTAGGAAATACAATAATTACTCATCATTAGGAAAATGATCTGAAACAAATTTTTTTTATCCTAATAAATTAATTTTTGTTGAACTAATAGTATTTTAAATCATCCCATATTTATGAATATTAGGCTCCTAAATTTCCACAGATCATTAAATTTTTTGTGATTTACGACTTCAATCACTCTCTATAAATATTTACGCTTTTCCTCAATGTATATATCTCTACTTTCCACTAATTTTCTCCTAATTAGATACCTAGTTATTTGTCAGTCCTTGTGACCTTTGCACTTCCCATTCTATCTTTTTTATAGGATGTTTTATGAACGTTTCTCACAATTTTTTACTTAAAAAAAGAAAATATTAAATAACCTATTATCATGATCGAGTTTAAATTATAAGGATTCAATTTATTTATGGTGGGGAGAATGTAATTCCCCAAAATTCTAAAGTAAGAACATTTCATTTGATAGTGTGCATGACACACAAATCCATGAGTGTAATGGAATATAATATCCTAAATATTTATAATAGATTTACTATTTTATATTAATTTAATAGATTTTAATTCAATTAATAATTAGTTATATTTCGTCACACACAACAACAACATTATTCAATTACTTCTATTACATGAAAAACTGAAATTGACCGAACAAAAATATATTATTAAAACATTATTATTTAATATAATAAGATATAAAATAGCCTTTAAATTTTTATTATGAATATTATAATCTAAATTATGAAAATATATGGCTGAATTTATTGGTTAAAAATTAATTATAAATTAAAATAAGAACCAATTTTATATAAAGGAAATGTTTTTATAAAAAAACATTTATGCTCAAAAAGTTATTATATACTAATAAATTAAATTATTAACAATTAGTGACTGATATAAATTTAATATATATATATATTATTAAATAAAATATTTTTTAAAATCCATCCAATATACTCAATTGGCATAATATAAGTACAAACTCAGTATTACACATAAAAACTATATTTTTATAAAGACATCATTCTCATCTTTTAATGGAGAACCTATTTTAAATCTTATTTTTAAAAATTTTATAAATATTATATATCAAAATTAACATAATAATTTAATGATTAACAAAAAAATTAACATAGGGTAAATGTTTTGTATTTTTTTGTAAAGTTTAATTTTTTGACGAATAGTGAAAATATTGGATTTTAATTCAAAACGGTTTTTTAGCCTAATTTCTTTATGAGGTTAAATTATATTATTTTATTGTTTTTATGGATTAATTAGACAAATTTTATATAATTTAAACGATTTATGTCACTTTAATCAACTTCACTTTAAAATTGGATATAATAACTTAGCAAACCATTGAACGTTTTTACTTTGGAAACTGGTTTTTTCATCCCATCATTCAGATTAAATTTAAATTAATATATTCCAATTATCTGATTGGAATTTGGAAAGAAATATACTAAATATTTTTAATGAGAATAATTTTTAATTTCCAATATGTTTAAATTAGTTTTTGACCAAAAATTATTAGTGAAGCTAATTAAAATTAAATACAAAAATTAGGAGAAAAATTAACTTAACAAGGGACTAAACCATAAACATAAGGACCCAAATAACCTAGAAAAAATATCTAAAATACATTTTATGGAAATATTTTTACCATATAATCCCATTTATATATTTTTTTCCACTATTTGAACCACTATTCGTAGGAAAATGTGGGTTGAATTCTGTTTCCAAAAATTTACAAGAGTGTCACTCATTATCCACTATAAAAAAGAACTCATCCATCCCACTTATTCAAACATATCAAGAAACTTTTTATAGACCAATATATTCCCAAATAATTCATAAAAATACCTCCCCTAAACATAGAATCCTCACATTGGCCATAGATCCATCCATGGAATCCCTTCAGTGCAAACTAAAAGGAGTTACCCGAATAAGAGGTAACATCCTTCCTTGAGATCTTTTGTTTTATTTTCATTATACCCCCCTCAAATATTAATATTATATTGTTATGTAATTTCCAATAAATCCTCAATATACTTATATTTGTTTATTCTATAGTTTCAACCCACACTTAGACAGACTTACAAATAATTATTAACAAACTTATCGTTCGTGTACGGCGAACTACCACCTCTTGAAACAATGATTGTTCATTTTTTCATTACCACCTTTAATGGTTGAGAATTATGATGTAAAATATGTTTATATTTGATATATATTGCCTTTATAATGACTATATTCTTCTTAAAGTTTTATATAACACATAACTTCATGCTTTTGATTTTTTGTAAATATGATAACTTCATTTGTGGATGTGAGGACTACTGCCTCCTCCAAGCGATGTGATTCATTTAAACTATACATGGAACGTATAAAAAATGGTTTTATTACAAATAAATGAAATATATGACATAATATGAAACTATATTTATAATATATGTATAAATATATATAATTTACTTTCTATTATTTTAAATATAATAAATAAATGAAATTAGCGTTCTTACGTATGTACGACCTACCGTCTACATGAATGGTGCATTTTATTTCTTATCTCACAAATTTTTTGATTTATTATAAATACATATATAATTAATATATATTATATTTACATCATGGTTTTTATTATGAAGAATTTGAAACCATGACACTAACAACAAGTAATAAGTGAATATATACAAGATAAACTTAGAAATTGACACAAAAAATAGTTAAAATAATGAATGATTACTAATACACAAGTAATAAGATATTATAAGAAGATAATATATGATATAATAAATATTAATATTGTTTTTTAATAATTTATTCACATATTTAAAACCATTATACATGATTTTAAAGGATGTTCCCCCAAAAATAAATGCAAGGTAAGAGATTTTCAGCTCATTTTTTACATATGTGAGATAAATGTCACATTACCCCACTTACTTCTATTGTGTGGTGTATATTATTCCCATATTAATATATTATATCATAAATTGTTCTACCTTCATATTATTTTTAGTTTGAAATTTAATTATTTCTTCAATGTGTATCAGAGTTAAATGATTCCAAGTGGAAAATAATTTCATAACTCAATTTCATTAAATTGGGTTATATTGCTTGCTTGTTGTAGTTTAAATTATAATATTATGTGTGTAATTTATTTTCAATATATAAATTTCTATATAGAATTTTTTATTTGTATTTATATTTGACACACATAATCTATTTATTGATTGATTATCACATCAATTTTAAGGTTTTTTCAAGGGTTTACATCACAGTTTCATTTTGTTTGAGATTATTTATAATTAAATTTAAAATAAAGGAAATTGTTGGATAATTTTTCAATAAAAAATTTATCTTTATTCTACTCTGGTTATTCATGAACATTATAAAATAATAGAACCATTTTTTTCTCTCTTTGGTAAATAATTTTTTTTAAAAAAATATTTTTGAGAAAATCCACCTTCATTTTTCACTTTAATTGGAGAACATGTTTTCTTCCAAAAACCATATTTTATGAAAAGGTTTTAAAAAATATTATTTACATTTAAAAACTGATTTATTAAAGATATTTTTACCCCGCTTTGTTTTATAAATTTTCTCAAAGGAATATTATTTTCTATTTCTGAACAAGGCATTTTTTCAAACCTTTTACCAAACAAAAGGATTGTTGCTTTTAACTAATATGGAATATACAGATTTACCATCCATAATTTCTTCCAATATTCCTTTTCAAATTAAAAAGTTTTATTTTTAAAGATTTTTTTTATAAAAAATTATATTCATTTAAATGGTTCTTCAATTAGTTTTTTAAAATGGAAGGATATTTTCGTCATGAATATTTTTAATGTTTTTGTTTTATTTCATCAACGACAAAATCCCTTTATTTTACAACAATTGGGATATTTTGTATTGATACAATAATTATTATTACTATGGATGGTTTATTATTGATTTTAATAAGTATATTATTTAAATTCACTTCTTTAATTCTTTTGATATTCCCCTTTCAAATATTCAATTTCCTATGATCATTTGACATTGAATTTCCCAAATTTATCCATACAATATATCATGGATATGGTCATTTCCTAAACCATATATCCTATTTTACATAAATTTTTTATTTTACATGTTATATAATGAATTTACTTATTCTCATGATATTCTATGTTTCATTTAATTAATTGGAATTATGATTCAAATGTTTCAAAGTGGTATGGGACACAGTGGAATGTTAAATGATTATTTTCCAAAAGAACATTTCAATGATATTTTAATGGTATCTCCATTCATCAATGTAAATAACCATTTTTTTAGTTATAATACATTAAAGAATTATTGATAAATCTATTTTCTAATTTCAATATTGACATGTGATAAGTAATATTTCTTATCCATTCAATCGATTACTCGATATGAGTAATTCTTTGGACAGCTAGTGACGGGTTGGTTCTAGACTTTATATTTCCCCTCGATGCGCCGATAGGTTTTCATGAGACAAATTAAATGCATAAATTCACCATGTTTCTACCAATATTTTTAATCCATATTGTGAAAGGTATTGAAGTTGTGAGTTTTTATGTACCTAAGACATGGAATCCAATAATTAAGCATTCCCTTCATTTTGATTCAGTATTTTTTATCCATGATATTTTCAGTATGAAAAATTTAATGGATGGATTTCATTCTCAGATAATTGATTAAATGACATGTGTTTTTAGTTTTTTACCTTTCTATATTGATTTTTACATATTTAGTTATTTTAAGGGAATTTATTTCCAGTTATTTCCTTGAAATATTTATATCAATTCAGTATATTGATTACCTAGAATTTGTGTTCAGTTATTAACTGTAAATATTTTTTAATCATTAATTTTATTGATTACATGGAATGTGTTTTAATTTATTACATTTCCTTATTTAATATTCATATTGATTCATTATTTCCTCTATTATACTTGACCCATACATAGAATTTGAGATCACCCATATTTTATATCCTTTCCTTATGAATTCAATAGAAATATATGCAAGGATACACTCTATGAAATAAAGTTGTTATCCTCTATAGAAAAATATTATTTTTTAAATAGTGTATTTATTTTTAATACATAACTCGTGTATGTATCGGGTTTTCCAATACTACTCCATTCACCATATTTTCATCACTATCCTTCTTATTATTATTCATTATGATAATTTTATAAAGCGTCTCTTTTTCATTATGTTCTATATTTAGTGTATATTCTACCATATATCCACTATTTTTTCTATCTCAGGTATAGTCATCATCTCTGACTGATTTATCACTAAACATATTAAAATATATATTATTTATCCCTTTGGAAAATAATCATATTTTCATGGACCACTAATAGCATTATATTCAATCATTGAATACATGAAACATTTTATCTAAATCATATATTACATGATATAATGATATTTTTCTATCTCTCCAACAATAACTATTATTATTTATAAATGAATTAAAGTGAAACTAAACTCTACGAATCCACATGTCAAGAAGATAAACTTAAAATTATTAAAACATCATCATTTATCATAAGCATTAATAACACAAAAAACCACATGAGGAAGATAGATCATTATAGGATAAGAAAAAGATATCAAATTCCCCATATTCTGAGGAGTGATATACACATGATTCCATAAATATTAAAAACATTGATTTGGGTATGGAATTATTTTTATCTATGATACACCTTGTAATTTCATATATAAAATTCATCAATGAAAATAAATCCTTATCAAATATTTTATTATTGTTTTTTATCATTTTCATTACTAATGATGTTATATTCTTAACCCCATCACACACATGCAACTAATTTTAGTTTATTTTTACCATTTTCATAAAACACATGGACAATGAAAATAATTAATCATTATCCATAATAGACTTCAACCATTTTTTCAATATAAATATAGTGAAATGACTTATAATAAGTAATACTAAAAATATTTTATATAATAGTTTTTACACTATTATGTCAAAAAATATTTGACTCAATCATTTTATATCAATGCATAAACAATGTCCATGAGGGACACTACTATTTATCAAGAATAATGATATACCCATGTCACTTTCTATGATCTGTATCATCTTAATGCAGGTTATGATATATCCAATTCATTCCATATATCTTTTTTATAGTAATTTATAGTCTTGAATAACGCCCAATATTTTTATCAAGGGTAGTGATATATCTAAAATTTTGTTTATGATACTTTACTACACATTAGAACAATATATGAAAAGAAAGTAGTGCTTCTTTTATTAGTAACACAGAAATTGATAATCTAAAATATCTATTAGTGTTACATTAAATTATTTTGAATAATATTACTCAAATTTAATTTTTCATAAATTTACTGTAGTGTTCCATAAAACCAAATAAAACTCAAACATTTTCATTCAAAAATTAACACCCTAGTTTCCATTAAATCATTCCCTAAGAAACTAGAAATATTCAATAGAATTATGGGGATAAAAAATAGTTTTATTAGGGTAGGGTAGAATAATAATTTCTAGATTTAATTCTTTATTTGTCATATTTGATACATTATTTGTGAAAATATCAAGAATTTGATCATGTGTATCTATATGATTGAATTTAAAAAATCTAAATCCAAAATTTTCTTTGATAAAATGTTATTTAATATCAATGTGGTTTAATCTCATGTATTTCAATAGATTGTTTGAAAACTAATAGAACATTGACTATTATATCCAATATTTAGTGAAAAGTGTATATACACTTTCTAATCTTATAATGACTCCCACATCCACAACATGTTTTTATTTATAGTCTTGACTACTATTTAATCATTAAATGTAGTTCTTAGTGTCACTAAACTATCTTTGATTCATTTTAAATTGAAACACCTATTACCCAACATTGTTTTTCAACCTAATGTATAATTTTATGTTATAAATAATTATATGTCAATATTTATTTAAAAATAAATTGTTATCAACATACTAACCTCTTCGAAAATTCATAAGCTATTTAATAGTTCCATTGAAATATCTCAATATCCAATTTTCAATGATCCTATATGACTTTTATAGGTCTATAAAAAATATTTCAAAATAATTTACAACATAAAAAATGTTTGGTCTCTTCATTTATTTGTATATCAATATTAGAGTTGAAAATTTTATTTCCATTTGGGTTCAAAATTTAGCCTTAATCATCCTTACCCAGCATCACACCAAAAAAAGGTTTTTTTATACGTCTATGTAATATTTAATTTTAATTTTATGAAACTAATTATGAATATTTATCTTATGATTGGAATATAGTTTTTTTATTTTCATTCTATTGATAAATTACATCTCACCCGGTATGGAAATTTAAAATCTATTCATCATTTAATTAATAAACTCCTCATAGATTTTTTATTTTTAATCCTACAAAAATTAACTCGTAAATAAATATAATTACTTTAAGAGTACATTTATTACCTCTCTAACATATGTATCATTGCTCACTTTTCATTTTATTTTGTTTTTTAATCAAACAGGTGTGGATATTGAAATACAATGTTTTTTCACTTTCTTTAATCCATGAAGAAATTTTTTAATTTACATACTCTAATAACCTATTTATTAAACATAAATCCATTAGGTTTTTCAATAAACAGTTCATATTTTATCTCACTATTCCAAAATGATTATATAACTTCTATTTATAATACTATGTTATGAACCTAGTAAAGCACTACTAGAAATATTCTAATGGATTTTAGTCTTATAATAAGAGAAAAAATTATTCAAAATTAATATTCACAACTACAGAATATAAACTACATGCCAAAATTTATTTTTTTCAAGAAACGTTTCATTTGATGATAAAATTATTCTTGCATACTCAATGGGTTTCATTTATATTCTTTCATTTTTATTTAAGAAAAATTTCCCAAGTGAAATTCTTCTAATCTTTTTCATGCACTTCATTCTTGAAACCCAACCATTCTATTCTAATATCTTCATCAGATAAAAAAAACACTAGTATATTATATATGTGTAGTGTGTATAACTCTTTTTATCCATGTTATAATATTAAATAATATATCTCGACCCCCAATTATTTTTTTTATATTCTACATGTTTGTTAGTCCTTTAATAAAATCTAGTATATCCCATGGATTGAGATAGCCCAGACCCACACTCCTGAGCCCAGAGTTAAAAACATTCTTCACATATTCTATTTAATAAAAAGTGATATGATCCAAGATAAAATTACAAATAATTATAAAATTTTGAAAATTACATCACACAATAGTCACACATTTCTCATGAAAATAATGTTTAGTATCTTTGAGGAATAGCAATACACAAAATTTATTTTAATAATCATGTAAATAGTTAACAATATTCAAAACAAAATAGATCTACTTCTAGACATATCCTAGGATATAATAATCATTATAACATGGGGATAGATAACATAATAAAGGGTTGAGATCAATCCCTTATTAAGGAAAACATTTTGATGAAACATAATGGTTAGATCATAACCATGTGAGACGACATGGATATGGATAGAAATGTATCACAAAAATCATAGGATCGTAAGACCACTGTAAGTTCATGATAGAGGAAAAAAATAATAATATTTCTTTAAAACATAAAACACTAATATTAAATTCTGAAAATATAAAAATTATTTGGATTATCACATAAAAACAGCACACCCATAGGAAAATAAGATAACCTAGTAGAGTAGGCATCACAACTTGATTCATATATCATTGTGGGTTTGGTCTAACAACCTGTATACCCTAATTAAGCATAGGATCAAACTTTTGTTCCTATTTATGATTGGAAAATAAACTATGTACCACTTTAGGAAGAGGAAATAACTTTTATACATCTTTATACTTGGGAAACATCCCATGTAACTCTTTCTGATTGGGAAACAACCTATATACCTCTTTAGGATTGGGGTATAACCTATGTACCTTATTGGACTCTTGAGATATTAAACTGAAACCAAGGAATTAGAATTAGATATATGAACCCAATCATCATCATCATCATTAAATATGTGTTCCAAAGATATTAGTCGTCTATCATAAAAAAATTACTCATGAATAAAAAGACTTTTGTAACATTTCTATATAGTTTCACGTAAAATGACTTTAAAAATTGGTTTTATTGATACCAAAAAATAAATCACTAAAATAAATCACCTCAAATATGAATTTAAATATTTATTTCTTTAATATATCCCCATTTAAGTAATGTATTATATTTTAAAGAGTAAAATTGAAACCGAACATAAAAAGAGTCTTTGATAAAACATTTATTAACCTTTTATAAAGAAACAATATTATGGGTCATTTTTAGAAGTCATTTTTTAAAAGGAGTTAAAACATTTAGAAACATTTTATTTTAAAATATTATTAAAATTAACATATATTTCAAAAATAAATAATGGTATTTAAATAAATTTGGTATGGAAGACAAAACAGTTGATCATGGAAGGTAATAACCTATTTGAAATTTTAAAATTACCTTTATTGAAAACCCACTATGTAAAAAGAGTAATAAAACATTATCTTGAAATATGTTAAATTGGAGTATGATATTATCATTATTTAATATATAATATGATTCGAAATATGATAGAATAACATTTTTAGGATAGTTAAACATGGATATAAAAGAGAAATTGGCACTTCAAGATAATGAGAGTATTTCAAAACATATTATAATTTCATTAAAATGAATTCATTCATTGAAATATATTTAAATAAAACAAATATTCCATAATGGGATATGAGAGAAAATATAATATGAATTGGTAAATGTAATAATTTAGAGAATATATAAGAACAATGTTCAAGAAAAAACCTTATAACTCAAGGAAATATATTTCTATTACCAAAAATCCCCTTATGGAAAACATAGTTCATGATATAAGAAGAATTTGATGAGGGATTGACATGAAAAAAATAAAAATCATCATAAGTAAATATAAAATAAAAATAATTAATTAATTGGGTATCATATACCTAACAAATATGATATAAGTTTAATAAGAATAATTATAACTCAATAAATGAGAATTTAGTTAACAAAAAACCATAAAACATGAGTAGAATTTAAGTAAAATCCTTGTAAAAGTGAGAGATTTATATTGAACATCAATTAATATGAATAAAATTTAATTATTGATATAATTTCAAAATTTGTTATTATATATACCACTCAAATATAATTTTTTTCATAATACAAAACATATCTCAAAGAGAGGAATTTGAGACAAAAACGCTTTCCTTATTTCATAACATCAACAAATTAAGTTTAAGATAATATATAACAAAAGATAATATATTAATTACCTATTTTAGACCAATATTAATTTACATGAATTTTTATAAACATCATTTAAAATTATTATTTATATTTATTTTAGTTATTTCTCACCAATTTATTACATCGTGTGTGAGAAATCTTGATCATTGTGAACTATATTTATAATATAAATGTTGTTCTATGTTCTTATCTCGATGTTCATCATTATTAGACTATTTAAACCAAATTCATTGATGATTTATGGTTATTTATAAATTTATAATTTATTCTATGTAATTTCATTGGATATGATTCTAGAAGGTGAAATCATCAATGAGCATGTTTCAGTGAATTTTAACAACAAGTAGTTGTATCTTAATTAATAATTTTTATATTACAATTTTCAATATGGATCCAAAAATATAATTATATAATTATTTATATCATATATAATCATTAATTTATTTCTCATATTCATCCATCATATTATTTTATTTCATTTCTTAAGTGGGTAGTTAGACTGACCCAACCAAAAATAAACAATAATTTAATGGGTGATAATTAAGTGATTTTTTTGAAGTATCATTATAATATAATAATATTGATAGTATTTATTTTCTATTAATTTGTTTTATAAAAAATGAGTAGAATTATAATTATAATATAACATATACGATGTTATTTCATAGTATGAAGAAATATTTTTTCTTCTAGAACGTTATTTCAGACGGTTGTATTTACCACTTTTTTATTTCTCATATTGTTAATAGATTTTCCAATTTATCTATAAACCCCTTAATTATTTAAAAACATCATATTTATCTATTGAACCCATTCTTATGATCATCCATTTAAGGAAGTTATGAAAATAAAAATAGAAATATATCATTCCATGAACACGGTAGTCCACATGTATGCAGGGATGATTATTTTGTTCTTGATCCACTCAATGATTTCTCAAAGCCTCACCTTTGTGTGCAGTAATAAATAAAGTGAGTGTCACATGGTATTTAAAAGGTTATGGTAAAATACCAACTCCTTTTGATGTTAGATATTACCCTAAAATGTATTCTATGCTATTAATTGTTTATCAATTACATTTTTCTCATGATTCCACATGAGAATTGTTGATTATAACTCTAAATCACCTTATATTCTTTAACATATTATACTCCCCATTCTCAAGCCTCTTCAACAATAGGTTATACCCCTTAGTAATAATCTCCTAATATTTCAAGTTTAGTCCAATAGTAAAAAGTCATACTTCTTCTTGAAAGTGATTTTCCTCCATGAACTTATTGGATCTATCTTTCTCACATACTTCTTTATGATCTTTAGCAACTTACAATTCTTGAAACTTCTACCAGATCCTGAATAATCTATTTCTATCTCAGTACTACATGAATACTTGGGTGAACAATATATATCATTTCAAATGTATTTTGGATTTTTCACATTTTCATTCAATGATAAAAAGGTGTATCTAATTCTCTTAATTCTCTTACATATTATATGCAAGATCTCTCAATATTCTCACTTAAATCTTCATTACTTACCTTCATATTTATACATAGTAATATTTATCATACATATTTTCAATTCATATTTGGAAACTCCTTAATCACCTTATGTATGATATTTTTATTCTAAATTCTTTGATTTTTAATATAGGATCATCTTTTAAATCTCCCAAAGAATGGATTGTTTATTTTTTTAAATCATCTACAAAATACACTAATTTAAAATTATTTTAAATCCCACATTCATGGTGTTATGTGTTTTTTAAATGTGGAATCCCATCATGAAGTCTGAAACTCATCACATAAATATCTTCAATTATGTGTGATTATATTTCATATGTTAATTATCTATATGATACTTTTCATATGGGCCCTTATTTAACTTAATTATGTTACGTTCATAATATAAATTCCTTTTCAAATATATCAATATTGTTTATATGTGAATTATATTTTTTCTGATATCAAATCATTAGTGAATTATTAAATTATTTTATAGGCTTTCCTCTAAATTATATTAATGGAATTAGGATATCTAACTCAATGAAATACCTCTTCTAACTATATTTGATGAAAATGTGATGCATTTTATGATCAATGGTTGATTGTGGTTTAGTGAATTTTTCACAATCACTCATAATGGGTTCACCATTTTTGGGCATCTCCCAAATAGTTTCATTTGAGGATCCTAAAACACCAAATGGTTCCCTTTTTTGATATGGTTCATGAAACTAATTTCCCGAGGTAGGTGATCTTTGAGAAATGTCTCAAATGATTCTTAGGGAGTAGCATTGGTCTAGAGGATGGGAGTTGGTCTCATCATACACTTTTGGGAAAATTATTTTCTAATCTGAGACACTCCTAAGGATTTAATACATACTCACAAATACTTTATTATGTCCCAAATATGATGTGGTTCACCCTTGGGTTATCAATCAATTATTATTATGTATGATGAACTTTAGAATCATCTATATATATCCAATGTTCTTAATTGAGGAAGTGATATTTGTGTATCTGAGGTTCCCTGTTGATGATACCATTTTGTGAATATATTAGGTATTATTTTGTAATTTGTTATTGTAACGTTCATTCAGTTCCATATAGAAAGAACTATTGAATTTATCATCTTCTAGGGTGGTGGGAGTTGATTTTATGTCATTATCAGGACAATGAGATAGGATTCCTACATATACTTATGAAAATAATAAGAACCTATGTGGTATGGTTCCACATAAAAGTACACATTATACCTTTTATGTTCATGGGATGAGGACCAAACGATATAGTTTAACATCATATGAAAAGGATGTCTAGGTGAAAAGAGCCTAGTCAAATTTTAGTATAATAGTTATATCGATGTGTCTAGGGGATGTGGAAGAGATGTAGAATCCCATTTTTGATATGACCGTGTTGGGATGTGTACTATATGTTAATTTATAGTGATATTTGGGGTGTTGGGTTTGAACCTTATAGAAGCTTCCAATGTAACCCATTCGTATGAGATTCACATCCCATGTAGACTAGATTTTGGGGATTACATGTATGGAGGAGGCTTGGAATGGTTTTTTATCATAGGGGATATAACCCTTTGATATGGATTAATAGATTTTGGTATATACACTTATGAAGGCTCTCCGATCTAAAGTAGGATGATTATTCAGAAAAGGATTCTCTATTGAGACATGTATCTAATCTTATAGATTTTATGATCTTCACTACCTCTAATCCCACAAGAGTTATGCTCAATGTGAGAAATAAGAGGAAGTGGAAGATGTGGAAACCCATTAAATATCCTTCATCTACATGTGGACGAGGTTGGGTATATGGGGGAGAGAGGAATAGATTTTATTTTTTCGTGTCCCCTTTTATTTTCATAACATTATCGGGTAGAAGAAAGGAATGGTATAGACTCCTATAAGAAAGACTATGGGCTTACTCTGTGAGGGATTATCTATTGTTAGTTATAAATATTTGTGTAGGATAGGGAACTATCCCCCATTAAATGGAAATGCCCCCCCCCGCCCAATGTCTGAAATGGGTAGGTCCCTATTTCAGAGATGATGATGGAAGGACAAGGCCCTAGTCCTTAGTTGTGGAAATGGGAGGTCCCTAGCACTGGCTAAAGGGTTGGGACCCTCATTACCAAAGGGATGAACAACAAAAATAAAACCCAAATGACCCTACCCATTAGGTTGTAAAAGTGTGAAAAAACTCTTACCGGGTGAATGTACAACCAAATGAAAGACATGTCGGTGTGTCTTTCACTATGATTTTGAAAATATGGAGGCATAAGTGGAGGTTTTGATGTTGTCTTCCTCAAAAGGGAGTCTTATTTTATGGGGTTCCATGCAATTTTTGTCATAAAAAATGGGCTCAAAGGAGGATACCATGGGTGAATGATGGGTGAGATGAAGATGTATTTCACAGGTGAAGGTTTTGAGAGATTAAGGCGTCTCACATGGGGCAGAACTGGGATAGATAAAGACATCTCTATGTGATGGATATCATGGGTGATAAAACATGGTCAAGGCCTTACTCTAGGGTCTGAGGGTGTACTGAAGCATCTTTCTATGAATATCAGTCAACCTTTTGTCTCTAGACGGGGACTTTTCCCCTGTTCAATTAGACTAAGGGAGGTGACTCTCATTGGTGTTTTTTGTTTAAAATTCTTGAGGAACACAAGTCTAACAATATCATTAATTTACTTTTCATTAGAGGAATATAAATCTACCTAAATGGTTTTTAGGGCATGGTTGAAGGAAAAGGGATAAAAGATCTTTTAGGATTCTTTATATTTTCTATTCCTTTCAAATGAGGAGACCAAAGGTCCTATTTATAAGAATCTTTAAGAATTTGGGTGAATGTGGCAGCTCATACTGGTATGTCGCATTGTATATCAAATAGGTGTACCATGTGTGAGTCACCTAGGTGCACCTTTTTGTGTCATGTGGGATGGTGCTACTACACGAGTTGTAATTATGTGGTTACACTAGCATGGTGGCTGGACCTACATAGTGTCTCTTATTTTCCCCTTCTGTAGTATTACATGGGTGAATTTTGTGACCATTGATATTCTGAATTTCTCTTTTTTTTCTTGAGTAATTCCCTTTTAAAAATTATCATTCTATTATGATAAGCATGACTGTTAACAACCCCGCCCCCCATAGGATTGGATCTGATGAGAAGAAGAGGTTATTATCATGAGGTATATGAAAATGATATTAATGGATCATTAATTCTCTGGACACTATGTATTTTTTTCATTTTATTCTTAGTATTTTTCAAATATTACAACTTGAATGTTGCCCAAGGGATAAGCGAAAGGGTGATCTATGCTAGTATTCCACATAGGATGATCACTGGTTGTTTCATGCATGTCTATCATCCATTAGTACCGGTGCCTATTAATAGTTTTGATGACCTCTGGTATTCTTCTTCTCACCTTTTCACTATTTATATCATCACACTATTGATCTCATCATTCTAGTCTTTCCGTTGAAGCTCTATTCATGATTTATTTGTATACACATATGTTTTCAATTACTATACATGAGAATGTTACTCATTTGAGTTCACTCGGGAGAGGTACTGGTTTGAGGTCACCTGGGAAAGTTACCTAAACAAGTTCACTTGGTCTAGTGATATATGTGAGGCCACTCCTCTAAAAAAATTCATAATTTCTGATTTTTTTTCCGAACCAAGATTTTATCTCTAATGAAAATAACACCCTTGAATATTCCAAATCAACTCGTATATGATTAATGTTTCTGATGAATAGGTCGGTAAACATATCAAAGAGATAGTGGATTTCATTGGGTCAGATTTTTTCAATTCATGTGATACCACTCTCTTAGACATAGAGAATCACATGAATAAGTAACATCATGAATATATTGAGAGTAATTATATATGACATTATGTCCAAAAACATATGAAGGATGTATTTATGATAAATATGATTAATTTTATCAAATTCTATGAGATTTAAAAATATAAGAACTTTTACACTACTAACATCTCATCCAATGGTTCGTACATCAATAATGAAATATTTTATATGAACTTCATCATGAATCACTACCATTTTACATCAAATTTGATGCCTCATAACCCAAGAGTTAAAAATATAATATTACTCATACACCATTCATGATACCAAGACAAACCAATTGAAAGGCTGGAGGTAATACAAGGACCTCCACTTGGGAGGGTGTGTCAGACTTGAGTGGATGTGGTCATAATGGGTGTGACAGAAGTGTACTTATTCCCAAATGAACTGAATGCAGTTAAAATTTACAGGGCATTATGGGTATCCAAAACATATATATACAAGAACCCATACATTATTTATGAATTGTTAAGCTAATGGTTCCCATAGAACAAAACCAATTATCCAATGTATGGATATTTTTGGCATCATTCTATGGGATTTCTATAAGATCTCTAGAGCTCATATCCTCATAGAGATGTATAATGAGTTTATCCAGCCAAAATTCAAATGGGATGATGAGGAATGGATACCCATTTTGGATTATGATATGTTGAAGGTATCCCTTGACATTAAGGATGAAGACCCTCTTCTAAGGGTGGATGTCCATTTTGAAGCATGGATGAAAGATTTTCCAGATCCTAAGGGGGTAGGACCCACATCAAAACATCCCAGAGTGTTATCCACAATGGAAAAGTAGGTAATTTTTGTTAAATTCTATCCCACATTTGGACAATATGAGTAAAATCAATGGGTGTACACAATCAAGTCTGACGTACCCACAAAGATATATCTTGGAGGATTCTTAGAGATGTTCCTAAGTATCTATATGCAACATGTTCATGAATACAATGGAATTTTGAGGACCATTACATTCATCACAGTGTCCAAGCAACTAGAGGGGAAGCATATAGAGTTGGAATCCCTTGTCTTGGTGATGATCCATTGGTTCATGTTTCGTGTTCACCCAAGGAATCCCCTTTCATAAATATATAGAAATTATAAGTGCTATGGGATTGATTGTGGATAATTTTTCTTCTTATGTCGTGTTTAGTGGAATCAATGTTCCTAGGAGATGGTTTTGACCATTTTTTATATTGTTTATGGAATATGTCCCTTGTCCCTAATGTATGGTAAAACCCTAAAGATACTTAATATATTTAAGGAATTCATCTTATTTCCATATTGGGATCCACCCACTGGCACATTCATTGATGATGGAAAATATAATGAAGAATTGAGGTCGTATATTATTTCCTTCATGGATGGAGATCTTATGGAAACAATTAATAGAAATTCTATTTTCAAATCCTACACCCATTATATATATTTTTATTTCGATTCATGTTCCTTCAAAAAATGATTATATCCCCTCCTATGGATGTTCGATCAAGGAGGATCCCAATGGTGGCCCGAAAAATCTAGATTCTCAAATTCATGGAGGTGACTCAAGTGGTGATTAATCTACTTCCAGTGATTGCATTCACTAGTTTGACCTCCTAGTATGTTGTAGCCTAGATTACACAATATCCCAAAGGGGAAATAAAAATAAGAATTCCCCGAGTTGGAGCTATAACAACTACTGGGAAGGAGAAACATAGTATAAATGCTCCACCCATTCTAGAGAGTGATAGTGATGAGGCACTGATCTCATGCAAGTTACCCCATGTACATTTTTATCTTTTTTTCGTGGTCAAAAGGTTTGTGCTAGGTGAGTTTAAGACTAGATAGTCTAGCCTCCATCAAAAATAGGAAGCTTATAATCTTGTTTTATATCCTTTGAAAAAAATAGATAGAATTGGGACTCCTATGAAACCAAGGAGTGTTAGGTAAGATTCACATAAGGTGGGATAAACATCAGATTTTATGAGACTATAGGTGGTATAAACATCTCACGGCCAGACTTATGATTTAAACGAACTGGGGTAACTCCTTCATTCCATGTTATGGATTCCATAGATTGGTGATTTTTTATCCCTACCAATTATTTCATTAAAACCCTATGGATAATAGGATACATATTAGGTAGCTATAGATTTTCATTTACAACACTTCTGATTAGTTCCCTACTACAAGGAGAGTGGAGGACATGATGAAATATGGGTCCACTGAAGGGGTTGATAAACCTTCCTTAGTTGAATGGAATGACTTCATTGATCCCCAAGATTTTATTTTTTTCCTTATCTTATATTCTGAATTCATTATATTATCCTTTTATTTTAAAAAAAATCATTACTGGGGAATGGTGTCCCTGATTTTCAGAGGGTATAGGAAGAATTGGCCAAGATTCTTTTGCCAAAATATTTCTAGAAAGTCTCCCTTACATGAGATGAGGAATAAACTCCAAAATCAGATTTCATATCTTCATGAAATAGGATGATAGAGTTTTACATGGGGATATTATTCTTAATTACCACCTCCAATACCTATATATGATGAGTAATGTGCTATCCCTCATCCATATATTGTGAAGGAATGACGGAGAGTGAAGCACTTGGCCTTATGCATCATTAATCATGGTGTCTTTAAGAGACACAATTTATTCATGATTTTTCCCGAATAAATGTTTAATCATGCCTATGGGATAAATGATCTACTCTCCTCTACTATCTTAAGGGACTTAGAGATGACCCTCTGAGAAATGAAGACGAAATTCTTGATGAGACGTAGATTCTAACTTCCGAGTTTATCCCCTCGATAAGGAACGCTTCAAGGGATAAAGCCATGTATTTTTCTGTTGATTTAGAGAGGTATTGGAATCCTGGTAAGGTGAAATAAACAACATATAGTTTCATGATATATTCACTAATTTCCCTTCCTTGAGATACTCAGATCTATATCATGCACTAGAGGACCCAGCAATCATTGCCCCAGGTCCTATCACCACCCCATAAGGGGTTGGCATAGACCTAAAACCATCCAATGAAGGTCCTAGTGTTCATATTGATCTAGAAGGTACTAAAATAAATTTTCTCACTAAGAGTATAGTGGCTGCTATTGATGGTGGATCCAATTTGGGTGTTAAACCCATCATCTTAGAAACCGATACTAGTGAGGATTCTATGAGACATTACGTAATATATATTGAAATAATGGAATCAATTACTCTATATATTTATATTTCATACTCTATGTATAAATTAGGGATTAATAAAGAGTTATGTTGTTGTAGGCTTCAGTTTTTTAGTGTTTTCTCTCATGTTTGACCTTACATACAATGTATTTAATCAAATGACCTTGATCGGTGAAGATATGTATATAGGTAATTTCACCATTGAAATAAAAAACCATGGGGTTTAGGTCCATCACACTCTAGTTTCTAGGGTAACAATAGTCAAGGGGCCTAGAGTGGGATATTCTATACAGTCTTCCATCCTCATCCTGAGAAAGCATTGGGGAATATTCTATAGCTGAAATCTAGGTTAAAATAGTTGAGACTATGGGTTCTAGGGGGGAATCCAATCCCAAAACTTATTCATCACTAGGTGAGATCGATAAACTATTATGATGCCTTTTTTCCTTTCCCCTTGAAATTTTGTAATGTTGATGACTAATTTATGTTTTCTATTTAGGGATCGAATTTTATAGAGTTAAACCCAAAGAGGAATTATCTTCCCCAACTCAATCTACTATATACGGAGAGTATTATATCACTCCTTGAAGAAAAATTCAAGTCTCTTCCATATGTGAACCGATTTATGAATAAACCTCTTCACTTATGACTATTTGAATGATGATCCAAGAAATGGAGGATAATTTTTGGGTACTTTACTAAATCATATAAATGGATATATGGGAGATAGTCTCAAGTAAACCCATGGAAGATGTATCCTGAAGACTCCCTTAGATGTATAAATTGTTCATTACACTGGGTTGTTGTGGATATTACTAACTCAATTCCCACACTACCATAAAGGATATTATTCAATAGCAGAAGAATGAGTATGATTCACATGAAAGACTTATCACAGAATGAATTCTCATCAGAGTCAATAAACTATGAACTTCCCTATCCTTAGAGGATCTTGACCATTCCATGAAATTGGTGGAGTGAAAGTAGTGGGTTGATGATAAAGATTCTCGAATATCATGCCTCTTATAAGAGATGGATTACGGCCAAGGTGATCTCATTAAACATCATCAATTTCTAAAGCGATTCAAGTTGAGGGGGTGACCATCACTATAAATGTTGTATACAAGCTCCACCCTATTAAGGATGCTGAGGTTGTTTAACTAGCTGAGCTTTTGTAGGTGGTCAATATGTATTATGAGCCCCTCTAACAGTTAATGACTTATTTTAATGGCCTTCTGTAGAATATGATAGAGAGAATCAAATTTTTAGATACGCCCTTGAATTTTTACTTCATAAATTAAAATGATGTGGTTTCCAATCATCTATGAATCCATCCCTAAGTTCATCTATAATTATAATATATTCATTGACTTGAGATTTTTATCTAAACACCCTTGAATTAATATGCTACAATCACAATAATAGGAACGTGAGGGTACTATAACTTTTTCCTAGGTCTTGGGACCTAGCTAGCATATTTAAACTATTTTTAGAGTCACATAAAGTACCCTAAACACTTTATGCCTTTTTTTAATCACCCTGATTTTTAGAAGGTGAAATATTAAGAAGACTTTTAGAGAAATATTTTACATTTCAATAGGCCACCTATTTTTATTTCATTCTATCCCTTTTTTCCTTTTTATTTTCATTTCATGAATTTGTTTCCTATACCGTACAGAGTGAAGTTATATCGATCTAAGACCTAGATTTTTTCCCTAGGCTTCTATTTTGTGCATTTTCAACTTGGTGGGTACTATGACCCTTTTTTAATATGATTTTGAGCCTTGTAATATAGACTAATGAAATATTTGTTTCATGATGAATGTCTTTGACCATTAGTTATGGAGTGATAACCGAAATAGAGGTAGATTGCTGATAATGTTCTAATATTTTTACAATACACATAAGGGGGATATTTAAATCATGATTCTAAGATTTCCAGATATAAAACATGACATGATTCAAATTTTCATGGAATAACAGCTAAAAATGTTCAAAAAATGATTTATAGTAAAATGTTTTTGTTGGGGATTACAGATGTAGAAGAGGTATCTCTTGAAAATGAATGTTCCTATGGTTGATAGACCCTTTTTGAGGGATAATTATGAGAATAAAAACTAGGGAATATCAATGTACAGTCAAAACAAATGTGTATTTAGGAATATGACATTCTATTATTGATTTACGGGGAGTTTGTGATGTTTACAATCTCTCAAGACCATGGAGGGTGGTTTTTGGAGGGAAGGAGTCATAGAATTAATAAAGCACCTATGTTGGAACATTCCCTGAATGATTAAATTATCCTATGAAAATTTGGTATTTGTGTAAAGGATAAGGAATTATATTTCAACCATAATCTGTCAAAGGATTAGTCTTGGGGGAAATACAAAAACTCCCACCCTTATTGGGTTTGTTTTTATGAATGGAGTAACAAAAAAGTTTTGGATTCTATGGAAATTAGGCCTAGAATGGAGGATCTATGAATCATTACATACCTATATGGAACAAACATCAAGTTGTATGCAGTTTTTTGGGGTGATGCGGTGGGTGAAAAACAACAATATAAAAGGATTCTCCCTGAAAATGGTTGGAACATCGTGAAGTTTATTGTCATGTGACTAAGACATGGACTGTGAAGTTTAGTGTCTTAAAGAAAGGAAATCTAGGGATACAATTTATACTATTTTATGTTTGACCAAAATTTTATTGAATTTATATTTCACAATAATCTATCCAATAACATTTCATCATCTTCAAGCATGAAGGAGGAGGATGAAATCTATAATCGAGAAGTTTCCATATCCAAAACGTGATATTTAATATGTATACAAGGAATGATCATGGACTATATTCAAAAATCAGTTTCTTGTATAACTTTGTTTGGGTCTTATAGAGATAAAGAAAGTCACTCTTGAGGATGGATGTGCCTCTAGATTGTTATCCCCTTTTGTGGGTAACTTATACAAAGAAAATATTAATGAAGAATCAAATAACACAATCCTATTACTGAGAAGCCCTTTTTATTGGAGGCTACTACAATGCCAATTTGGGGTGTATCAATGTAAAGTAAAAAAATGGTATCCTTAGTAAGGTGTCATTTTATTACTGGTGGCCAGATAATGTTATGGAGATTTTGATTTCCATAAACACAAAGTAAGGTTTATGGAAGTAAAGTTCATGAATATGGATGGAGAATTTTAGATCAAAATCACCCAAGAATTAGTGGAAATATTTCCATATGTAGGTATTAATCATACATAGGGAAGGGGGATTTTTTTCCCCATTCAAGAAATATGATCTAGGCATCACTATGTGTCTCACCTGGGTGACAATCAAGACACGCATTGTTCTTGGAATGATTCCCCCCAATAATTGAATTCTTTTATGGAGATGATGCTCTCTTTTTTTATATACAGGCTCATGGGTGGGGTGAGACCCCATATTGGAACCTCCTATGAAGATATTTCTCCTATATAGGACTATGGGGTAATTCCATGTATTGTGTATGGACCATGATATAGGACACATTTGTCACTATGTCTCTCATATCATGAACTGTTTTTTTAAAAAAAATCTAAAAACTTTTTTGAGAGAAATTTATAACCTAAAAAATTTATATTGATCACAAAATTTCAAACCACATGGAAAATTTCCATGAAATTTTGTGAAATTTTTAAAAGGTTTTAATTCATTACATTAGGTAAGCTCCATGAAATTGATGTAACCTTTGTGTCTCCATCATCTTTGATGATATACTTGAAGTGGTAGGTCATGTTTTCTGAGGTCTGGATACATATTCCAATATATTTATTTTCCCTATTTGTTTATGTCCTCTATATATCAGATCTTTTTTGTTGATCGAATCAATTTTATCACCCATAAGATTAACTCGAATTGATTTCTCATTTATTCTATCAGTATCCTTCTTTGAAAATTTATATCAAAATATTCCTACAACATCTCTTCTATAGAATGTAGGAGAGTATTTAGGTTGACATCCACATTCCTTACCTCCTTTTGAATGTTATCAAATTCCTCTGGTTCCAACAACCATTTTGGATATTCTAACCTTACAACTTCAGTCTCATTAACCTTATCACTAGAGAACTCATATTCATCGCCTGGAGGTGTTGATGGAACCCATATGACCATTGGATCTGGCCTTGCCTCTACCTTAGTTTTATTTAGTTTTCTAGATTATCTAGAGACCATGGGATTTTTGTAATTTGGAGTATTATCTATTTTGATTAGATTTTTCTTTTGGTTGGATGTAAAATTTATAGAATCCATATTTCCTTTCTTCACATTCCTCAAGACTAACCGAACAACCAATATTGTATGATGATCTTGCACACACTGCAATGCTGGTTTGGAATCTGACTCATTATCACTTTCTACAAATTATCTCTATATCCTAGACCTGACCTACTTCTTTATCCATCTTAGAATGATATAATTGCTTCCATTAGGATCAACATATTCCTCCTCATTGAAGTATTGGTCTAAACCATTAACATACAAACCTTAAAATAGATTACTCAGATTAAGAGTCTATCTGATCCTTCTGGGACTCGGTCTATTCACTTCATTCACTCGTCCTTTTCTTGAATCCAAGGTGACCTATTTGGATCCTTCAATTTACATGATGTCGACTAAAAATTCATCGAAAAATCTCATATTTTCTTCATTCCCAGAACTGAAATCATTGATTTGTGTCTTAATAATATCATACTCTTATCCATTTTCTTTAAATATATCATTCCCAACTTGAGAATATGTTGAAAGGGAAAATGGGTTGTTCAAACCAGTGTTTCCATCATCTTTCATAGTTATTCCTACACCAACCATTTCATTCCTTTGACTTGAAATAATTTCCATAATATTTGGTTAAGGGAGAATATAAAACGTACCATTTGAAGGATTAACACCATTTTAAATACCTTCCTTAACTGAGGTACCTAATGGATGTTCAACATTAGGATTGGCTATATGCCCATACAAGAATTTGAGAAAATCATGACCAGGATGTCTATAAGGTGAATAGAATAGAACCTAAGATTTTTAGAAAACCTATTTCTTCAAATAAATATCCTCTTCACTATCAATGCATATAAAATCTAGTGGATCCTCAGAGAAATTTATTTCAATGAAAATTTTGGACAGACTTGATGGAAAATATTATTGGTGGAGTGATCATTGGAAACCAATCGACCCTCTATTTTTCCAATCCAACAAAAGATCACTAGATTCATAAATGGGATTTCATGACCAGACATGGTGGGGGCTTGAGATGAAATTTCCCATTCCCACCTCCAATTGGCTATATGATGGAGAATAACACCAAGAAGGCATATCACACACCTAGGAGGTATTTTACTCAAGTACATGTATGCATGTACACATCTCTAAGCTCATAAAATGATGAACTATAAAACAAATGAAAAAAATTCAGGAATACAATTGTAATCCCATAAATAGATTATAAAAAAATGTACCGGAAAGAATAAAAGGTGGCCAAATACAAGCCCAACAAAAAATTGGAAATTAAATTCCCACATGATCATAGTGAGGGGAATTCTATCAAATACATCACTGATTTACACCTCATCCTACTTAGCCAAAATTAGCTCCACATACTCCTAGAACACGAAGGACTCCACAAAAAAGATGTTTCATCTACACATGATATGACTCATGTTGGAAGAGACCATGCAGCGGTGCCTAGTAGGACAATGCAAAATAACCAATCACAAAGCATCAAGAGTAATAGTCAGCCCAACATAGGTGTATTTCTATAACACATATGACATCAAAAATCATATATACTAAAAAAATAAATGTGGTCTCAAGGTAATGATCTCTTGTGTAAAATCCACCTAGGATTACTTCTTGAAGGTTCGACAAAATTATAATCCTATAGAACAAAAATTATGACCTATACTACCACTTCTGACACTAATCATAGAGTTCACACTAATCGGGTCATCACAAAAAGAATGCAGTGAGGGTTAATTTGAGAAACACACTTTATTGGACTACACATCATTTGAAATACTATGTCTTAAAACATAGATAGGGGTCAAAACCCAAGGGTCACTGGGGTCACAGGACCCTACTGGAAACATCCTCCTAGATAAGGATTTGATTCCCATGTAGTGTTGTTCATGTCAATTCAAATACAACCTATCAATGGTATCATGAATGGAAATGAGTATCGCTCTGGTTACCTCAGAGGGATAAATTCTTCAATCCATTGAGTTAGTAGTCAAAGTAAACTGAGAAAACTCACTTTAGAACAAGGGAATTTTACCACACTACACTAATCATAGGAATAAGCAGTGGGATCACCCTCTAGAATGAGAATATGATGCCACATCAGACCCTCATAGTAATATATTAAGGGAACACACTCACCTGATACTATTCCAAGGTATCTCACATAATATCATGATGATTAAGAGATGATAAGAAAGATGAAACCAACCTATCCTCAAAGGTGTTCATGCCATGTCCCTAGGGGTACACGACATGTATTTCTAATTCTAGAACTTCCCATGTCTCGTTCTAACATTGAATGTATTTTTCATCAATACATGGCATGTTCAAAAGGTACATGGTTTGTAGAAGTCATATCGGCACTCAGCGTGCCATCTTTCACATGCCCATGTACTTTCACAAGTACATGACTTGTGGATATTTATACACTGCATGTAGGACCACATGATATCCTAGGATTGTACTCCCATTGCACACTAAGCCACCTTCCAGGGTGTACAATGTGTATGGAATGAACCACACTATGTGAAACTCCACCTGGGCTCCAGAGTGTGTACACCCTGTAAATGTTTAGTTTCTAGACTAAGGGTCACATGGAATGTGACAAAAGTCACATGGAATATGAAACTTTTCTCCATGATGAAACCCTTAAGCCACATAAAAATAACCATATGGTGTGTGTTCATGGGAATACATGTAATGTCATTGAGATTTTTAGAGGACCAATTAGAGGTTCACATATCTCCCTCATCGTCTTCTGATCTACTTGATATACTAACAAATTCACTGATGAACATGAATCTCACTCCGGTCGAGCCCATCCATCACCTTTATCCCAATTCCGGACACAAAATCATCGCTATCGTGCCTTCAATAAAAACTACTCTTCCAAGAATGAAGAATTATTCACAATGGTCTTTGATCATCCCCGGATATATTCATGGATCTACTTCAATAGTTTTATAAAAAAAATTCATCATCAAATATCCATTCATATCCCACAGTGAAAACACATATAGTAGGTAGAGAAAACAAAAAAAATGAATGTGAGGAAATAAACTTGGAATTTGTACATTTTGGCCTCAATCCATTATCATAGGAAGGATGAATGAAGATGTATAAGAAAAAAATATCAATAATTAAATAATTATCCACAAATCTGAAAATTAAATTCAAAATTGAAAAAGGACTAATCTGTGAATCAATCTATTTTTTTATTAATTCATGTTCATCGATGGATAAGAAAGAAGGGATAAATCCACAAAAGAAACATCTTACCAAGATTTGGATTCATTATTTACAAATAATGATTATGTATCATTATTGTTGGTAAGATACTTGAGCTAAATTAGAACATGATCCGTGATCTAATCTTGAGCTATCATTTTTCTCCCTGAACACTCTCCCCCAATGCTCTCCAATGGTTTAATAGGTTTTTGGGGTCTAGAAGTAAGCTAAGAGAGAAAACTGGTAACCATGTATATATAAAGAGGCATTTTCTGTGTTAAAAACAAATAAAATTTATTTATTTGTTTACTTATATTATTCATTTTCTCCCCTAACAACTTTTTTGACAAATGCATCATGCCAAAAAAGTTCATGTCATTTATAGGGTAAAACATGTGTTCTAAACAAAATTATGCCCTGGGATTTCTAATTTAGGAATCTATTTAAGATTTTTTCCACATTTTCAGGAAAACATCATTTGAGAGATATTAAATATATTAAATATATTTAAAAATAAGTTCTTGTCATATAGAGCCTCAGAATCTCACACCATATCAGTTCTTGGCTCTGAAAAATATTCATCAAAATATTCCAATGTATTATATTGTAAAAAATATGAAATTAAATTATTCTATCCTTCAATAAATTTCATCCCATAAAAACACAACCAAGAAAAAGGTAAGGGTACCGATCTCACAATTGGATATCACAATCTCATGGTCTCTCCCAATTATTTCATGTAATATCAAAAAACATGAACATAATAAATAAACTCACCCACAAAGCGTATTTCCCTTACCTGTTCTCAATGTTATCGGCTCCTCGAAAAGAAAACTCTACTCCCATGGCCCAGAACAGCCCGATCAGTGCCTCAAAAAGAGTCAAATACATACCTATTTAGCTACAATATGTGTAGAACACAAAAAAACCATTATGGACACAGATTTAAGCAGTACACCACCTCACCAACCCAATAGAGTATCAAGAGAAGAGAGGGCCTATGATCCATGGAGATAGCCAACCACCCAGGCTAAGAATTCATAACTCTTGAACACCAAATTCATCATTCTTCATTCTACGGAGGTTCCCTAACATTTATCAGGTAGTTATCATCCTACCACGGGGGATTTTTACACTTTACTATGATCATTATAACCAAAACTAGGACCCATGCATTGTTACACACTGGCTCCAACCATAATTTTGGTTTCCTGTAACGTACCACATACATGGCCTCAAAATTATATTGCTACGATATAGTCGAAAAAATATTGATTTGAAAAACCCACTAATGGTGGATTATTCTCCTATTTGTGGCTCAAAACCATCATGAAAACCCTAAGAATATTCACCAGAATCTTAATTTTCCATTCTACCTGGTCAAAAGGCTATGGTAAAACATTGTACCCAACTGAATCTAAGTCCCCAAATGATTCCTGCATGTCACCCTAATTTTTTTGTGGTTTAATAATCACATTATGAAATGA
Source organism: Viscum album (assembly GCA_963277665.1). Classification (NCBI taxonomy): domain Eukaryota; kingdom Viridiplantae; phylum Streptophyta; class Magnoliopsida; order Santalales; family Viscaceae; genus Viscum; species Viscum album. The sequence goes on from OY728150.1 coordinate 14,370,443, forward strand.
TAATAGAGATAATTAAACAAATACATACTACCTCTTGCATGAACAAGTATCTTGACCTCTCCAAAAATCATTGTTGGTCACCACCCACACACAACAGAAACAACAATAGTTTAACTTAGAAACTTTTTGAAACTCCCTTGGTTTCCCAAATAAACCCAAGAGATCATGGTAAATCCTCACATCCACTACATGTATCTCTTATGTTAAAATGACCTCCTTATAACCTCTTATCTCATTGTGACTAGAATGACCATTTATTTCTGGAAAAGGATGACATGATTCTATCATTCAATGAATTTCAATCAGGAACCTATCTAGTGGAGACCTAATCGTCCAAGATCTCCCAATCGATATTCTCAATTCCTACCTCCAAATTTTTCTATAGAAACTAAGAGGTATCAACCATTCAATAGAGATACACTACACCATCCTCACCCTAAAATGGATCAATATTAAAGAGGTCAACTATTCAATCATGTCGCTTGAAAAAAGTGCACCCTCATGTGTCCCGTGTGTTATAACTGTGATGTTGATGAAATGAGGGTACCATCGCTCAATATAATCTTGAACTGGCTCCAAAAAAATTATGGATTTGGCTCATATTTCCCACAAAATATATTGTGGCATTAAACATTCCAAAGGGTATTACCAAGGACTCAAAGAAACCATAGTGCCTCTAGAAATACACACTCAATACATCCACCTATTAAACCTGGAGCTGGTGATAACCTCTCCTGAGGTCAAACATTGAGATATAATTCACATCCATTCATTGGTTGAAGAAGACATAGATTATCAAGAGTTTATTCTTTCCCTTGTTTCAGAAAGTCTGGGTGACAGCAACCCACACCCACACCCAACCTCAAGAACTCATTCTCCTCTCAAGTGGAGAACATGGGGATAACCCAGAAATCACACTTGATCGTATAAATACACTACTCTGTAGACTCCTATAACCACACATACCTCTCTCATAGATAAATATGGTCATCTGATTTTCTATCATAGATATCTGGTCATCCCTAGAGAAATTTCATTCATAATTCTCACCCTCAATTATGGGTAAAACCTAACACATCCTCAAGAGGAATGACCACATACTGTTCCACCATCATAGGAACTAAAAACTCATATTATATGATGCTCTAATAGTCTCACCAACCCACTAATAAGATGTTTTTTATAACATCATGTACATGATATTTCCATACTCCTCTTAGTATCACACTTTATTGAGGAGGAAAACTCTATCCCATCAAATTAGAAGCACTGATACGCCCCTAGTAGAAATCATCTCATGATTGATAGAAGGAAACTAATCCTTATTGATAAAAACATCATAGAATCTTAATTCCACTACTGAAATATTCCCATGTGAGGCTCTCTCTCTATTCTCATAGATTCATGTCACACTATCGGTAGAAGTTTTCAATAATATATCCTATTTGATTGATCTTCCAACACAATGGTTTAAAAATAAAGAGCTCAATTGGTATCACTTGGTCTCATATAGGGTATTCACTAAGGGAAAATTGGATAATAACTCTGTGGGAAGAATAGAATAGGGATAATGAAGATAGACATCGTACCTCAAACTACACTCAAGCCTCCATGAGATCCCATGAATTGGATCTCATTATTCCCCTATCACACTAGTTTACCACCAATGGGTATTTATTTTACACCTTAGTACAACCAAGAATCATAAATTCACAAGTAAGGGAAATTTATCCACCACACCTCGACACTATCAAATTTTGGGGGAACTGACTCTCCCGCAATATTTTGGATAATGTCTCAAGAAAATGTCTCAATGGGGGAATATTACCTCTTCCTTGTATGTACAATGTTACATCAAACATCACTGAAATAGGGTTCCAATGATTCCCCATGACACCCTAGATATGTCTCTTCACTAGGAACATCATCAGGAGGGGTCCTATCCAAGCAGTACATTTGTACCACATACTCATTTCAATCCTCAACCACATGAGAAGGGGGATCCTGGTTCACTAAAAAATCTGGGATATCTCAATCTTTGAAACAAATTATAAAAACATATCAAATATGTATCATCTTTCAGCACTACCAAATCCAATTGTTTCCCCATGTTGATAATGGGTTACTATCACAACCCTTTGATTGGTGTGGGGTCCGTGCATGTATGGAACCCAGACCACTACCTTGAGTGAAACAACTATGACATGAGGGTTTTCCTCATTGAAAAACCTCAGTTATCCACATTACTATAACTAATGAAACACACCAAGCCTCTGTATACCATAATATCATCTTGATGGAACTATCAAGTCCGCAACACACAGATGATCATCTAGCTAATCCAAAAAAAATGATCCATGTGCTTTTCCACCGTGGGGTAGCACTGCTCGGTGCCCTCCAGGAGAAAAAAACTCATGATTTGGTCTTTAAACTGAAACCCCATCCCTTATCTAGTTGTCATCATTGAAATATCATGAAATCCTTGTTGGATTTTAGAATAGAGGCATCTTGAGGATTAAAAAGATGTACCACGATCAATGAGTATATCTAGAGAGATTACTCAAGAAGGACATTGAAAACTCAACCCATTTCTTTATGATGCATGCCCAGTGGTTTCCCAACAACCAGGGCCATCATATGTCGAGTTAACAACCATGCTACTAACATCATGGTGAATAGATATGTTGTCTTCCACACAAATACTGCAAAACATGACCAGAGAGACAAAATCAAAACACTTTAACATTGTTGTAAAAGTTCCCGAACAAAACCTCATAACTATAAAAAATAACCTCCAAAATCCAATCCTATATCATGGAGGTTTAATAACACTTTAGTCTTGGTATTTCTATCATAACATTCTACCATGACCTGACCCAACGAGGCTCGAGATGCTTCTACCCCAAGCTCACATCCAATAGGCTTGGGGCTAGAGACTAGTTCCAAGATGGAATATCTCACACATGGGAGGAATTTCCCTTAATTACTTGAACACACACACATATCCAAACACATACAATTATGAAATGTAATAAAACATAAAACAAAGCATTCATATATATATAATTTCAAAACTAAAGTATGAAAAAATATACTGGAAAGTTTCAAAAGGGGATATATACAATCGCAAACAAACTAGAGTGTAATCTACCTCCTACTCTCATAGAGGGGATTACAGTCAAATGAAACTCCATTATACATCTCTTTCCATATAGATAAACTTTCTCCACCTATTGTTAGTTCACCAAGGACTATATAAAATCATTATTTTTCTATATAAGACATGAAATATGTAGGAATACCCACACATGGGTAAGTACAACAATACCCAGTAGGAAACCCTAAAATAACCAAGCACAAAGAATCATGTGTAACATTCATCTCTCCATAGGTGTATATATACAAGAAAAATAACTAGAATATATAGATATACTAATAAATAAACACATTATTAAGGTAATGATCACAAATGTAAATCCAACCATGGATTCTTGCGTGATGGTTTCACACAACTCTCATCTAGGTGAACACACTCCACAATCTATACTGCCACAAACAACACTCATCTTAGAGGTAAATCTTGTTAGGTCTCGACATAAAGGAAACTAAAAGTGTTCATCTAAGATACACACTCAATAAGATTACACCACATCATAATGATTATATCTCAATACACATATAAGGGTCCCATGCCCAAAGCTCCCTAGTGGGACCCCATACCCTATTAGAAAAATTCTCTGAGATAGGTGATCGACGCCTATGTAGTATTGGTCATGTCATTTCCACAAAACCATGTATAAGTTATCATGAAAGGAAATGAGGATATCTTTTGGCATCTAGAAGGGATAAATTTTCCAATATGTTGAGTCAATTGTCAAACTGGTCTAAGACAACTCACTCTAGAATAAGGGAACATTTCCACACTGTACTAATCATATGAAGATATAGTCAGATCAACCTATATTAAAAGAGTGTGATGATGCACCAAACCCTCATAGTAATAGACTAATGGAACGGACTTAGATGATACTTTTCCAATATATCTCACACAATCCCACAAGGGAACTGAGTAGATAATAAAGTGGAAATAAACCTTTCCTCAAAGGAGTACACAACATATCCATTGGGGTACACATCATTTCTCACTATGTATAACACTACTCATGTCTCACACTTACATTACATGTACTTTTCTTCAACACATAGTTTTTCCTTGAGGTACACAACATGTAGAAGTTATCTCGACACTCGATGTGTTTTATTTTACATGATATTATAATTTCCCAGGTATATGGAATGTGAATTACCATAGACAAAATATAGGACCACATGATCTCTAGGGTGTGTACTCTTTATACATGTTGTGATTCCATCCATGGAATACACACCATGTGGAATTGACCACACCTCAAGAAAATCCACCCAGGCTCCTAGGTGTGTACTTCTTTTACATGACGAGTTGATCAACTAAGGGTCATAGGTCATGTGACACAAGTTAGACAACGTGTGATAAGTTTCTCCGCACTAAAATCATATTTCCAAACAGAAAGGACCCCATGTCATATTTTCATAAGAATACTGGTTGTGTAGTTAATTTTTTCATAGAACCCATGATTATTTCACACATCTCCCTCCACACCTTCTAATCTCCTTGGATCACCTACTGCACATTCTTAATAACATGAATCTCAATCTATCAAAGTGATTCTTTTCCCATTGTTTGGATTTCTTCCTTGAAATCATGACCATCAAACCTCTTCTCATCTCTCCCCATCCAGTAATGAAGAACTACACATGTGGATCTCAAATACACCCCTAATCCATTTTTTTGAATATTGTTATATAGTCGTAAACCAAAAATAGTTCTATTGAATCTCCATCCCTGATCAATGGTAATGATATATTAGAAAAAAGATTGAATTTATAATGATTGTTCACCAAGTACCCATGGAATCATAGGAAAAAATAAATTCTAATCATGATCACTCATAGAATGTAGAGAGAAAACCAAAAACCAAGAAAGTAAGGAATGATCCTTGTCTTTTTTTCATTTTGGCCTCAATCAATTTTCATATAAGATATGAATGAAATGGTATAATAATCAGTGAAAAAATAATTAAATAATTATTCTAAAATACAAAACTTAAATCCAAAACCCCAAATTAACTGATCTGCGAATCAATATATTATTTGATTGATTTTTGTTCATTGAAGGATAAGAAAAAATTTATAAATCCATACTGAAACAATCTTTCTTTAATTTGGATCAATTTCTAATGAAGAAAGAATCCGTGTCATTGTCATTGGAGATAACTTTGAGCTACATCAGCACACGATCCTTGATATGATCTTGATCCGTCATTGTTCTCCATGAACGATCTCATCCAGTACTCTAACTCAGTCATCTATGTATCCATGTTTTATCATCCAACCCTAATAGAAGTCCAAAAACCATATATATATATATAGATCACATTTAATCCATTTAAAAAAATAAATTAATTTTATTTTATTCCTTTTTTATTCATTTATTCTAGTGAAAACCTTTTCAAAAATTCCTCGTGATGATAATGGTTATGTCATGCCTAGGGTAAAACCCACATTCTGAACTCTATGGTGCCCAAATATTTTTTATACCAGCCTCTATGTAAGAGTTATTCAATTTTTTTTGGAAAACCACACCCAAATAATTTTTAATATATTTAATATATTTCATAAATTATGTGTGGTCACACCGGGCCAAATAATCTCACGCTTTCTCAGCACCTGGCTCTAGAAATATTTTTATAAATATTCCAAATTCTTAAAATGGTATATTAAATTTGAGATAAGACTTATATGGGAGATTCATATCATTATGGTGGGGGTATATCGCTCTAGGTGATAATTAAATATCCACTAAAAGTGGGTTAAACATATACCTGGTATAATGAATTGGGAATTCTCCCAAGAGGAAATTAGTTCATATACTATCAAGAACTAGATCCAAAATAGTTGTGAGTATAAAATATCTACAATATCCCATTCTTGAAGCTTCTATAATTCAAAGTAAAATATATCGAAGGCATCTGCTAAGGGTCAATTCTTACTGAAGTGATCCACCAATGAATGATCCAACATCGTAGAGGAACTCATTAATTCTTGGGTTGGAATTAGAATTAAAATAACCCTATAAAAAAACTAAACATTAGGGAATAAATCTATTGTGGGGATGATGGAGAGATGATAAGTGTCCGTGAAAGAAGTGAAAACTTGAGGTCAGTGATTCGGAGGGACAGATGAGGACCCCATCCCCCCCATAAGGAGGGGCCTAAAAGGGGAGGTGTAGGTGTATCCATGCCCCCTAATCCACCAGCAGGGAGTGGGGAGTGGGGTTCTAGGAGTGGTTGGTTGTTTTTTTCACTTTGTATTTTACAAAAGAGAGAACCAAGAAACATGTATTTCTGGTAAACCATGCATTTTAATGTAATATAGTAGGGATTAAAGTGTTTTTTAGTTTTAGTTAATACATGTACAACCATATTTCATAGAAATGATGAATGATATAATTTCTGTTGGGCCCAGGATGTTGTAACATACATTGGATATGATGAAGTAAATTATAATCCATGATCTTAGGGTTTCTAAATTATCGAGAAGTGATGTGGGAGAAGAACTCAAGGAATGATCATGGACCGTATTTGAAAATAGGTTCCCACTATAGTGTTGTAAGGTCCTATAGAGATAGAAGAGGCCTCTCATAAAGACTAAAGTGATTCTAATTGACAGACCCATTTGGTGGGTGACTTGGGCAAAGCTAGAATGGGAGTATTAATGAATAGTAGAAACAATGGTGTCATCATGAATCTTAAATTCGATTAATCATGGTGTAGAAATATTATAGATATTAAAAATTACCCAGTACATTGACTGTGGTATTGGGAAGGAATATACCCTAGCACAAAGGTAGAGTTTGGATGAGCATTGACCCTATAGGGCGAGGTTCGCTGTATAGTTTTTTTGTATATTAGATAAGAGGGTATTTTCTTTAATCTATGGTTGGCCCCAAAACATAGGGTTTATGCATCACTAAGTATCCTATTTAGATTAGAATAAATACATATGTACCTCTAGAATATAGGTGTGGTGGGATACCATAATCATAGATTATGATCCACTCAAACACGGGGAAAAATGTTTTTCATTTTTACATTGTGCAACAAGGACATGAACCATGTAGTTTTACATCATGTGGTGATGATATTGTAATATAGTTTAACATTGTGTAACTATGATGTTAGGGGATGTAGTTTAAATTAATAAAACTTATGTTATGATTCATGGTATATTTAGTTCAAAAGACTAGGACCATACATTGTTCCATTTAAGGACATACATACGAGAAAATATTGTGTGACTTTTAAGGTTGGGCATCTGATACCATATGTTGTGCAGTTTATCATCATAAAAAAATAATTATTTCATTCTTATTTTAAGGTCATGCATCATTGACCATGATTCTATATAGTTTTTCTTCATTCAATAGAGACAAAGGAAACAATGAAGTTTAACGATATATATAAAGGGTGTTGGAGTGGACATGACTTTAAATTTCATGATACAAGGATCTAACCCTAAATTTTAACATCCAATGGCATGGATGAAAAATTTTAATTATCACGTGATGTATTTATTGAGGAATCATATATTTTTAGGTGTTGTAAAGAGATCTTAATCCATTGTGATCAGTTAATAAGATCCATTAGATTGGACCTTTCGTATCGAATACAGTCCCTCCTACTTTGTCTCATGATTTAGAGGTTTCTCCCTAGGTATCATTAGAGTATTGAGGAAAACTACCAGTAATCGTTATAGGAAAAAGAGATGGTGGATGCTCTTGTTAAAGGATAACGTTATCTGGTTTTGATGGTCATCTAACTGGTTCAATGTATGCATTCTCTTCTCATCGAGTAACTCAAATTCATCCATCCATTTTTGGGATTTATTTTTTGTAGATATATTATCATAAAAGTTGATACAAAGTGTGGTAAATTGTACTTAAATGGGAAGGACTACCTCCATCCCTTATACAAGTAAATATGGGGATTCCTATGTGGTTGTGTAGTTTGTAGTCCCGTATTCCCAAAAGGAATGAAATATATTTTCAGGCCAATATGTTTTATATTTATCTACCATATTATATATTATGACAGATAGGGTCTTGTTGAAGGCCTAAATCAATCAATTAGTCAATGTATGATAGTGAGATGAATGGTATGATTTTATATTAAACTCCTGATATAGATTTTTTAACATAGAATAATAGTAATTGGTGCCTTTGTTCTAAAACAATTGTTTGAGGGACATACAATTTGGTAATTATTTTGGATTTTAGAAATATTACAATGCTTTTTGAGACTTCTTTTATGTGTATTTATTAAGACCATTCAGAGAATAAATCAGTAGAATTCAGGTTGTGTGTGAAATTATTGCATGTAGCTAGAGAATATGACCCTAAAACATCAATTACTCATACGTTAAATGGAATGTAGTATTTGGTTGTGTGTAGAAACCCTAGTGGTTAATTGGTGAAGTTGTCTTCCACTTTTAAGGAATGATACTTCTTGGTGATTTTTTTGCAATTATCTATCACTGAATTCTAGAAATATCCATGCCTTTTGATATTATTGGAAATATTGAACCATGTCTCATGGGCATAATAGGCTACTATATAATCTTTTTTAAGATAGTAGTATTCTCTTCTTTGTTAATGCACCTTATAATGACTCCATAAATTACTTGATTATAGTGAGATTTTTGGTGATTTGGGCCATCATAAGAGTAAAATTGGTCACTCATTGTTAGATTTTCTCTTTTATGGATTTGTTTTGATGATAACACTCAATTTTAGAGGTATCACATAGTGGTTATCAACCAAAAAGTCACAATAATATCTTTTTCATGGATGGTTTTAGCCGCATTGACTTCTTCCATGACGACATAACAAAGGGAAATACCATTTGGTGGTGATAAAACCTGATTACCATTTATCCCAACCTAGATATTCTTAATTTGTGGCTACATTAACCAATGAATCTACCTAATCATTTTATGATCATGGGATGTGATTCAATGTAGGATCGGAGAGGAATTCCACCATTAGTCCTCATAAAAAGTCAAGAAGGGGTATTATCTCTTCATTTTAAATGGCATAATCATAGTTGATATTCTTGATTACCAAATCTGAATAAAATTTTACCCTTATGTGTTATTTTATAATTTGAAGTGCCAAATATATCCTTGTAATGGGGCCTTGATATTCTACCTCATTATTTGTACAACATTTTGTTAATAGGAATAATTATGGAAAGAATTACTTTGTTGAAGAGATGATAATGACTCCCAATACAACGTTTTTGAGCATAAGGTCTTCCATTATCATCCTTTTTGGTCTTCTAGATGCACCATCAAAATAAATATCCCATGAATATTGGCCCCCTTCAATTGAGAATATATATTTATTAAGAAATTGAAAATTTAACTCTGTCATTTCTATAAAGGGATGTTCTACAAGGACTTATTCCAAATCCTAGATATTTAACACATTTTGAGGAAAGAACTAAATTTCAAACTATTTTAGGATAACCACCAACCATGAAAAACTTTCATTCGACATAGGAAGACTGAGAATATATTTGAGCAAGTTGTTGTAAGAGACCAAATTGTCCTTTTGGATATTCAGGTAGTGACTGTACATCTGAATTTTGAAGATTAACACCATAAAGATCTTCTTGATATGTGAATAAAATTTATTAATATGATTCAAGGTTTGAATATGATAATATAGTTTTTTCTCATTCATACAATCATTATTTTGTATGAGGAAAGAACCTTGTGATCATTCTATTGATGTCACCTACAATTTGAGCAGTTTTTTACAATATGGGTAATTAAAAGCAGTGGAATCAAGATATATTTGTTGATTATGTCAAATAATTCCTGGAATTCATTATTTCACTAATATGTGACCTCTATTTTCATTAACCCTGCAAAGGGAAAACACTTATGTGTGAGGTTTTCTCTAAAGAGAAGAATGTTGGAATGGTTTCCCTATAAACCAATCAATTCGTTAAGGTCGTAATGAGGTGAAATTCATTGGATATAATTTTTCTTCTTAGTATTAACTTCGATTACATGATAGAATATGACAAAGAATAAAAACTTCTTTGAGGTATCTATAAAGGCACATTTTAGGGGGTTCATCTTTAGGTTATTCTTTAACAATTTTTTGATGATAAACTCAAGATTTTCAAGGTGGTTAGAATGATATCAAGGCTTATCTAGAATATCTTGGAAAACCATCCCATGTTATGTTTTGAATATGTGTTTCATGGAATTTTGGTATATAGCGCTTGTATTCCTTAAGACAAAGGTAATTACTTGATAGAAAAATACTCCCTATGGGAACTTAATATGGTGGTTTCTTCATCTTCTGGGTCCATTTGATTTTGATTGTACCCTGAATAGCGATCATTGAATTAAATTTCTTGATAGCCATCCATGGAATTAATCAATAGGTCTATGATTAGGATTGGTGAATCATATTTTAGACAGTGTGGGTTGAGATCTCTGTAGTCGATAAAAAACCTAAATATTATACTATTCTTGTTTACTGAGATTTTTTTGGATAACCATTTTTGATACTAGACTTCCCAAATGAAATTTATTTTGATAATATTATTGAAATTATCCTCAATTTTATTCTCATGAGTCATCTACATCCTTTTTGGATACCTTTTTTTATACCTTATGGTTTTCAGGAAAGCCCAGGTGGTGAGTATCCACCACGGGATCAAGCCCTATAATTTCTATTTAATTCTAGTAAAACAAATCCCAACGATGCTTTATAAAGGACATATATACCTCTTTTTATTTTTAAGACACTTACACACTTATAAAGGTGGTTCATGGGTTATCCTCTATACTTGAATTTATTTTCTTGAGTTCATCGATGGTGTTAAATACACTATAATCGAATATTGAAGGGGAATCCCTATGGTCTTCTTCTTCTTCATCATCTTCTACCTTAATCGTCAAAAATTAGGTGATGAAGGAAATATCTCAGAGTTATGGGAGGGGTCGACATATTGAAATAGGAAATATGAAGTATCTTCCTCTAGAACAATAGATGATATTGGGTTTCTTTGAAGCATTGGAAGAGAGATAAGGGGAAAAGAGTTAGTACATTAACTCTCTATCATTGTCACGTACACCTCTACTAACAAAGATAATGGGGTAAAGATTTGTTGGAATTCATGGGATGGAATGATATAAATTTAATCTGAGATTTTACAAATATTTGGAAATTCAATGGCCTTTTCTGTAATATCAGACTCAGTTTTCATGTATGATATCTTGAATCTTACTCAATATATGTTCGAATTTGGGACCATTCCTTCGAAAATATTGATGGTTATGACATCTTCTCCATTGAGAAATATAAATGGATTGCATGAGATCATTTTTAGGCCATTCGAGGTAGTAACCTGGGTGACACTGCCAGACTAGATCTATTTTCCATCCCTATAGTAGAATCCCTCATTAATGTATTTTGATTCGCAATATTAAAATATGTATTTATCATAATGAAATATCCTAATTTAACTATTAATTCAATATTTGAGTCTTTGGTGGTATGAAGATGGTGGGAACTGTATAATTTCCATGTTAGAGGAGTTAAACCAATTTCAAAGGAACAATGTTTGGACTCTCATGGAATGTCCAGATAATCATCCCATTTTTTTCACCAAGTCGGTCTTTCAAAATAAACATGATGAAAAAGTAAATGTTATCATTAAGAAGGATTTACTTATATCTAATGGATAAAATCTAGCAGATGGTATTGATTATGGGGAAACCTTTATACCCATCACTCAACTCAAATCCTTTAGAATATTATTGGAATATAAAAATCATTTTAATTTTCAAGAATTTTCATATTGTTTTCAAAAGTGATTTTTAAATTTCATTATTTCAAAAGTTTTTTTCTAGACCAACCACCCGGTTTTCAAAATCATAATTTTTAAATTCAGTTATAATTTTAACCAAATATCTATATATTTTAAAATAATCCCCTAAAACTTGTTATGATAGGTTCAGTAAAATTTATTTTAACAAATGATTTAAAAATTGGAAAATATGATTCCACCATTTTTATAAAAAGTTTTTTAAATGTTTTATTAATATTAAAAATTATTTTGAAGTTGTTTTGTTATGCTCAACTAATGAAACAATTTATAATGAATTTTAAAATTTAATGTATAAAGAGTTTGAAATGATATTTATGGGTGAATAAAAATATTTCCTTGGTTTTCACATTTTTAAAAAAATCTGAGGGAACAATTTAAAATAAATTTAAATACAATAATGATCTTCAAAAGAAGTTTGTCATGGATCACAATAGAGAAAATAGAACACTTATTTTTACAACATGTAATATAACATTGGTTAAAGCTGGTCAAACATTTGAAAATTGTATTTACCAAATTATGATTAAAAGTTCACTTTACCTAACAGAGACCCATTAGGAAATCATTTTCTATGAAGGTATTGATGTCATTTTTTTAATCCAATACAAATGAATCCCATTTTAAATCCCTCAAAATATATTTTTTATTTAAATTGAAATAAAAAATCTTTTATTATTCTATCTTATGGAAGCATCTTCTTAAATTTATTGTTTTTATGATGACGATTTTGGAGGATTTAAACAAGATAAGAAAATTACTAGTGTACTTTTCGTCTACAAGGAAAATATCTTATACCTTAAAATGGTAATAAGAAAAATAATATTTCTCTTTCTATATCTAAAGAAGAATACATATCTATTGGGAGTTGTTATGAACAAGTTATATAGATTAAACATATTCTTTTGAACTTTGGGCTACCATACTCTTCCATCCTTAACATGTTTGAAAACACTATTATGATTGGTATTTCTAAAATCATATTCAACTCTCATTCATTAAAAAAATTACTATATTACTTTTTATAAAATAACAATTTAAAAATTGTGATATCATTCTTAGAATTATTTTAATCAACCTTCAACTTGTTTATATATTCACTAAAATCCTTCTTCTTTATCATTTTTACTTCATCCATGGTGATTTGGGTATGATTATCTTGTGAAAATTATTACTTAATCTTGTAAATATTAAAAAAATTTCTTTTTTTTTTCAAAATTGTTTTCCATAATAGATTTTAAAATAATAATAAAAATATTCAAAACATTTCCTAATTTTAGAAAAGAATGTTGAGTAGGATACTACTAGAAAAACATTCTTGTTTGAATAAAAAAATTGAATGTGTATGGTTTATTAATACAATATTTTTCACACCTTAATGATGGAATAATTTCTCCCCAAATATTTTTTCCTGTTATCTCTTTATTTTAGGGTTACTATAATGGTTATGATCCCTTCAAGTCACTTGATGCATTATTTTAGGGGGGTATAGTGTTTTTAATACGTAAATGATCCTTGGGGATTAATGTTATTTTTTTAAAATCAATTTTAAAACTATATATATATTTTTATTTTAAAAAATATATTTACAAGAAAATATTTTTCAATGTTTTATTAAAATTTTTTCAAAAATAATTATTTTTCTCCATATTTAATGAAAATAACTTTTCCAATTTTTTTTACAATTTTTCAAACTTTTTTTGAAAATTTATTTTTTTCTCTTTAAAAAGATAATTATTGGTCATAAATATAGTTTTTAAATTTAACTCATCAATTGATAACCCTATTTTTAACTCTTTTTTGATAATCTAAAATTGTGAGGTTTTAAGTTTCATAAAAATTTGTCGTGAGGAAAAATAAGAGATAATAGTTCAATTAATTTCAATGGGAGAGAAAATATCAGTATCTCGGTATCATGCTAACTTTTTATATTTATATAGTTATGATATTTTTTTAATTTAATTATTATTTTATTGTTTTTTATTATAAAAAGCGAAATATTGTTTTTCTTTTTTTCATTTTATGATTTTAGTGATCACAAACACTATAAAAGTGTTTAATATTTCAATTTAATTTATTTATAGATAAATTAACAAAATGATGACAGAAATAAATGAATAATGCTTGAAGATGAATTAACGGATGTTTAAAATAATTTTAAGAAAAATTGATAAACTGCTTAGTCGCATTAAAGGAATGTGGGAGGCCACTTCATTAAGTCATGACTATAGGAATCACCCTCTAACTAGTTCAATGTTACCAACCAACCAGTTTCATGCCCAAATACTTCCCCATATAGTAGAACATCATAGGATACACAGTGGATGAGAACTAGAAACCTTGTTCTAGAGAGAAGCGAGAATGTTCTATCTATTAGTCCACCATCCATCCAGTGGAAGCAGGTTTCCTGCATCAGGTAACTGGAAGCCCAATTGCAACCTGGTAGAGCCTGCCGAGTACTCGCAGGTGTTGGCTAGACCAATATGAGGCTTTAAGTTGATGTGTTAAAAATATGTCAAATTTGTATTTCTTCAACTTAATGATTACAAAAAGGATTCTTGATCATAATTGATCCTTTTGGATCATATAAATGGAGACCTTAGGATGCCTTGAAAATCAGTAAAATGACCCAACTAATCTCCTACTCAGCCGATCTCCAATACAAATGATCTCAATTTCTCTCAAGACTCCCTCATTATAAATCCCCCTCTACATATAGAGGTATTTCCAAAATTCCATATCGTTTCACTCACATCCTATATAAAAATACTATCTTATGGATCGTTATATTATTTTAGAGAATTGTGACCAAGCTATGAAGAAATTTATTCCGTTAAATCTTCTCATCTACCTCTTTCTTACAAATTTGACGCATGGTACAAAGAAAAACCATCATTTTCTTACCATTTCGGTTAAAAAGACAATGGAAAATTTCTTTTTGAGTTTTTTAGATTTACATTTAAATATCTAGTGTCTATTATATCCGGTTTCTTTCTATAGCCTAAAAATAATTGGATAGTTTTGGTCCCTTGTATAATAATAAATCTAGGTAAATAATACATTAAATTCCTAGTTTAATGGTGTGTTAGACATAGGGGTATTTTTAGGATATTTTTTTTTAACTTTTTTAAAATATATTTTCTAGTTTACTTTCAAAAATTTCAATTATATAATTCATTAATTCATTCATTAATTTTTTAATATATCATTGTTGGCACTCCATTTTGTAGAAAAAGGGGAAATCAAAATGGAAATCAATAAACCCTAAATAGAAACCCAATTGCCTCACTTAGGGTAACATATAGTCGCTTGGAATGCCTCTCCAAGGGTCTCCTCAGACCACTAGGTCTACTTCACTCTTGTCTACTACTACTACCCATCATGCTCCCCTCATATCACTTTCATGCACCACCTCACCTACTCAGTTAGAACCACTTTGCCTCCATATATATCCACAAAATAGACCACATGGGTTTCCATATTTTGCATGGTTATCCTAATCTTGGAAAATAAAGAAACCCTCCAAAGATTATTTTCATTAACACCAGAGATTCTCCTAAGTTGCCTATGAAAATATTGGGATTATGAAAATAAAACATACGTAGTTTAGTGGTGACTCAAATTCATCACAAGAGTGACCAACCACCCATGTTCCCTCACTAGGGTATATCACCTCAGTGGAAATCCATCTAGGGATTCTCATCATAGTGGAATTCTCCCCCTATGACTTCCCACCTTTGAGGCAACCACCTTTGGAAACCTTCCATAGAGGCTAACCACCTAGGGTTTCACAACTTAGTGACCTTCCACTAATGGATTCCCACCATAGTGGCCAACATCCCAAGGCAACCCACCTTAGTGACCTACTTCCCATGGTATCCAACCTTTGTATCCAACCTCCATGCGGTTCCCACCTTATCATCTCACTACCTAAGGTTTCCCACTGTGGAGTCTTCCACCTAAAGATTCCCACCTTAGTAGCCTTATTTCCTAAGACATATTTCCATATTTATTAAAGACCCATGGATACCCACCATAGTTTACAACCAACTTGGGGTGACCCCATTATCAGCCTTCCATCTAAGGATTATAAGCTTTGTGGCTAATAAACCTGAACATACCTCCATTATGAATAAATGAATAGGGTTTCCCACCAAAGATGCACACTACCATGGGCTTCACCTTCCCTAAAAATTTCATCCATAATTTCCTAGGTATCCCGTTTGAGAATTCAATCATTTAAACCTCCACTAAGGACACCAGATTTATATGGATGGGGTATAGGGTGTACCATTGTACCCATCATTAGATTATGAATTCCATTGTTAAAGGAAATTATCCTGCATAACATCCATGTTAGTTTGTCTCCTTATGATGTTTACACTTATGAATTCCATTGGTAATAATGATATTAGTTTCAGAGATAGTGGAGTGAACCTTCCCACTTTAGGCAATAGAACTCATCTCTCACATGTTTCTTGAAGCATGAATAAAATCAATCAGCATTCATAGATTTTTCAGTCCTATTTAAATATATAAAATATCTTATTCAGGGTTCATAAATATCCTAAAAGATAAAAAAGGTATTTCCTCATGATGTAATATTATAGTCCTTCTTGTTGACCACCCCTCTATAGCCCCTTCCTCATCCATCAATAGATGATGAGAATATTCTTATGCTTATCCCTTGTGACGTAATCCCCCTAGCCTTAATTGTAGGACACCATACCCCACAACTCCTCATGTATATAATCCCTCAACCATAATAATATGAGTAAATAAGTTCAAATATTGGATTCTAGTTTAGTTTTATGTCCCATTTGAAATAAATTAAGCAATGTGGAAGATCTTATACTGTTCAATGTTTCTCACACCAAACATGACTAATGTGAACTATGGAATCAAATAAATTATATCCCTGAAATAATAAAAATATATTGTCCCCCCTCTTTGTGTTTAAGCCCCCATCATAAAAAAAACAATGTGGGATTTGATTCATGTCCTGAAGGGATACATAGAATGCCTCAATGAGGTTCAAACCTAACATATTCAATATATCATCATACTTATTGGTCAAAATTTCCAATAAGATAATACCAAAACCTAAATATCTATGTACCTCCTAGGTATTCTCCACTAAAAAGGGACACTCATGTGTAAGATCCAAACTATCCATTTCTAGGATAAATTCATCTATATGTCATTTCCACAGGATGTTAAACCAAATGGTATAGTCCACTTCACATGGAATAAAAAGGTATGGTGTGTCCATTTAAGTGGAAAAAACTCTATTGGTTCTAATACCACTCAAGAGGATATGTAGGAAATCCTATTAGGGGCCTGATCCAAACATCAATACAATTAATGACTCCAAGTAGAAAGATAAAATTCCATAGTTCCCAACTATAAAAATTTAAAACATGGTTATTTAATGTTAGAAATCCCACCGAAATAATAAAACTATATGGAGAATCTATGATACTTACAGATGGTAACATTGATGTAAAACATATAATATATATACATGGTACCACTGATGGAGAATCTATGATACATAAAGCTAGAGCCATTATTGTAGGACCTCTAATAGATATATATGGTTCCATTGATGGAGAACCTCTAATACATACAACATTTGACATCTACATATTTCAATAATTGATTTAATATATAAGGGAAGGGGGTCTCATAATGGTATTTGGGAAGGATTCATGAACATGTCATAAATCTATAATAGAGTCACATATTAGGAAACAATCCCCTCAATATGGTGTGATGATCCTGAAATACCCTCCTCTTGAATAAAGTGAACCCTAAGATAAATAAATAAACCATCTTTATGTATTTCTACCTTTGTAAAGATGTTTTATAAGTTTTTACAGATATGGGAACCATTGGGTTTTTTTCTTCTATGTATGTGTCCCACTAGAAACAATCTAGTAAGTGTAGGTAATTTCCCACATGTGAATAACCACGCATAACCCCCTTCAGCTGAGAAACAAAAATAGTTAACACCACATGAATCTATCATTAAACAAAATAACTGAGATTACCACACATTGGTACATTAATTATTTTTAAATACAGATAGGCCTGACACAGATCCTTTAAATAAATCAATCATATATGAGTTTGTTTTCATGTAATGATACTTTTATTGGTTTCCTAGTTTGGGTGTGTTGTTTAACTTCATCCACATAAACCAGATATCCATTCAATCCAAATGATATAATAATAATCATGAAAAAAATACATATATGTTTTTTATGGTCTACGTCCCTATCAAACAAGGGGACATAATATCCCACTAAGAGCCTTCAACAATAGGTGGTGAATGCACTAATTTTGGAGTACCATTGAAATGGTACTCTACCAAGATTGGTGGATTTATGTGAATTCATCTAATATAGTAATTCCCACCTAGTGGTATTGAGAAACCATTAGGCACCATCATTCATTTCAAATACTTATGGGATCCTCTCCCTAGAATAGAGTAGCATATACACCCCTTTCTATGGGGATATGGACTAGGAGGTTGAAAATGACCTCACCCCATCACATGAGTCCCCCTGAAAGAATCTTAAAAATAATATCCCCCTACCAACTCCATATGGATTCAAGTCATTAATTTTTTGAGGATGTCATATTGAATGTCCCATCTCCAGTTACGCGGTCGTGTGTAGTGACCTGGAGGCTGCCTAATGTAGGGATTGGTAAGGGAAATTACATGACATGTACTTCAAAAGTACACATAGTGTATTTTATTTTTTTATTAAATCCACCAGGGTCGCATCTGACGGACAGAACCATCTTCTTCTAGGTCTGGTTCGTCCGAGAGAAATCGTATGGCCACAAATATTCTCTGATCCCTCGAGCGAGCATCTGTCTTCCGATTTGACCACTGTTAATTGTGTTGGTATCGCCTCGGTAATCTCTTCCATATTCTAGAGATTCATTTCTTGATTCTTCCTCTTTAAAGAGTTATCTTTAGTTAAATTTTTTAAATGTTTTTATAGATCTACGATGTTATTTGGAGATTCAAGTCTTGAGGTTCACGTATATCGATCTCCCAACACTGACGTAGGTGGTTTGTGCCTTTCTGTTGAAATTATTTGGGTTATATGTTCAATTTTGTCCAATACCCTTGAACGGGGTATTGTGTGTTCACCGTTTAAACCCTATTAATTACTTGTTATGCTGGTATGCGTGAGTATAGGTTATTTGGATGTGAATAGGGTGGATTGTTATGCTTTGTATGTGCTTTCCCATACATGTTCTGTTTACAAATGTTTGGTCCTGTTTAGCCTGTTAGTCCTCCTTGATGTTTTCCCTTGCCTAGTACTATAGGATGGAGTGATTATTTTATCTAACATGATTGATATGTTGTAGACTATTTATCCAAGTAGTTCTTGAAGTTTACTTTGGTCGTATTGCAAATATATGCTCGTTTGACTTACACATGGCCGTGAGAACCTGGTGTAGTAGACTGTAAGGGGAATTGACTGTGTGAGATTCCTCAGTGAGTCTTTAATCACTTTTGACTATAAGGGGAATGGACTGTGTGAACTTTCCTAGAGAGGCTTTAATCACTTTTCACTATAAGGGGAATTGACCGTGTGAGCTTCCTCAGAGAGTCTTTAATCACTTTTGACAATAAGGGTAATTGAATGTGAGTTCTTCCTCATAGAGTCTTTGTTATATCCTTGTAGTTGAACTATAGGGGATAGGATGTGTGTACTTCCCATAGGGTTACCTTATTTGATTAGCTTCTGACTTGATATGTGGAATTGAATGCTTTGAAACTGTGGAATTGTTTACTACTGAGCACTTCCTTATTTACTGTTCTTTTAATTATGGCATACCATATATACTCACTGAATGTTAGGAACATATATTTTGTTGGTTTCCAACTAGGATTAGTCTGACACCCTATTTGGGTCATGCTTTTTGGCCCAAACAGATTATATTGTTGCAGGTATAGATAAGGGAAAGTGCCCTTCTACTTCACGTACTTGATTGCTGTGGAGCTAGAGAGCATGGGACTATGCTATGGCTTTCGATGCTGGGGATTTATTTATCTATTTTCCTTTTCTACTTTGGATTAGTACTGTATTCCAGTATTTTGGTTTGTTTGACGACTTTACTAGACAAATGTATCATGCATCATTTATATATGTGCTCCAGTTGTTTCATTATCAGTCTTCCACTGTTTACTGTTGTATGTAATCATTAATGCTTCCTCTATTTCCAGTTGTTTACTTTTGATGTGTTACTCTTATAATGAGGGAATTGTTTCCCCACTATCACACCCAAGGCCCTCACTTCTAGTCGGCAGCCTTTGGCATTTAGGGAAATTCAATAGAGGCCATGTGACCAACTAGGTACGGGGCGCCTCTGGGCGGCTTCCGGAACCGGGATGTTACAAAGTGGTATCAAAGGGTTTCTTTCTTCTTGAATTATTGTTTGGAGACTATATCTAGGTATAGGAAGCAATAGGTACTTTTTAATAAGCTATTATAGA
Source organism: Viscum album (assembly GCA_963277665.1). Taxonomy (NCBI): domain Eukaryota; kingdom Viridiplantae; phylum Streptophyta; class Magnoliopsida; order Santalales; family Viscaceae; genus Viscum; species Viscum album. The sequence continues at coordinate 14,390,969 of OY728150.1, forward strand.
GAGTAGCTAACCCATATATAGGGAAAAGCCAATCTACCTCGTTATTGAAATTTGTTTTCTATTTTTTCAATTTTACAGTTAATTTCATTTCACCTTTGGGTTATTCACATGTTTTGCGCTGTTATCGTTGAATTTATTTAGGTTCTATTTCTGTTTCAACCCAATGATATGAGGGTATACCATCTCATGAATCATATATGCACTTGCTAGAAATCACATGTCATGCATTATTGCCATCCCATTTAGGGTGAATTAGTGATTGTGTGTTGTTGTGATAGATGTTGTGCTAGATATTCATTCTGTTGTGATAGATGACTTGATAGAATACTTGATTTTGGATAAGGTATTTTTTTGTGTAAGGTATTGTTTGAATGAACACCAAACTTTTATTTTGAGGTGTTATGGGCCCTCATGGACTAGAATTTGGTAGATCATTCCCTTATTTCCCTTGAATATGGCATGTATAAGATTCCAAGATTTGATTCGCGGGGAGTATGGGCCCTCAAAGATTGGAATTTGGAACTTCAATATTCTTTTCAGTGTTTTTCTGGATTCTGGAGTAGTTTCTGAGGCTTATTGTCTGTAATAAACAATAATACATGGTGTGTAATGTTGAATACATGCCATGTGTTCTTCTGTTCGGGAAGAAACTGTTTTTCTTATGTACAGGTCATGTACCAAATGCACAGACCATGTAGTATCTAACTCTGTCTTAGATTTTGTGGGTAGAGACACGGAGTTTAGAAAGCTTGGTTAGGACACACCGTGTACCGAATGCACACGCCGTGTTGTAGTACCATGTAACTGGCCGTGTCACTAACAACATGGGTCAATTGAGTATTTTCAAATACAATATGTGTCCATTTGGAACACGCCGTGTAGTGTAAACTAAGTATCTGACCATGTAGAAAACAACACGATTCGGTGAAATCCTTCTAGTACACGCCGTGTTTGGAACTAACACGCCGTGTATTCTTGTACTAGGAGAGTTGTGTGGCTTAGACGTGTAAGAGAACTCGGGCAGCGAAAAAGGTTTCAAGTACACGCCGTGTGTTAGGACAACACACTGTGTGTTTGGGGTGTTACACGACCAATTGTGGTCGGAGTACACGCCCACGTGAAAGGATTCAGGGAACACGCTGTATATAGCATCCCGCCTTTTTATAACATAAACTTTCATTACATTACACAAAACTGAGGATCTTTAAGGTTTAGTGTCTTGGAAACTAGGAACATAATACATGAAAACAACATAAAACATTCCTATTAAACACTTGAAAGGCTTCTCCTTATGTTCATCCTAGGTTCATTACTGCATCTCATAACCTGGGGACATACATCAAAAGAAAGGGTGAGCAAAAGGCCCAGTAAGGGAAACAAGATGAACATTTTACATGTGAACTTGAGATACTTCAATAAGGACATGAAAAGAACTTTAAGGCATGAGAAAGAAATCATGAGGCATTTCATAATAAAAATAAAATTTTTCATAACTTGAAGATGTGGCTGCAACATTTAATATTGATAATCGTTTCGTTTCACCAAGGTCCATCCCCAAGGTGTCATTAAAAATTACCAAGGTTATTCACCAAGGCGTCGTTAAAAATGGTCATCTCTAGAGATTAAGTCTTTACCCAATGCATTGGAGCGCTATCAGGGCGCACCCTTAAATTTGCCTTTATTATCATGTGAGAAACATATATCATCATCAAACATTTCATAAATAACCCATGTAGCACAAAATAAATGGGTTTCATTTCGTAATCATAACGTTTTAAAAACTGCTTTAAAGACATGATCTTTACATCACTTTAAAACCCACAGAAAATGAAGGTGGGTCTCATGTATGTAAATCCCATAATTTAAAATAGAACATTTTGTTATATATGTGAATACCCATTTATAAGAAAGAGCTTTGAGTATTCACTTAATAATATAAAAGAACTTTAGAAAAAGAGAGAGACATTTTGAGAAGGAAATTCTGCAGCATAACGGCTATGTTACGAGGTTCTAGAAGACATTAAAAAGAGAGGGAAAATGGGTCAAACATTCATAAATGACCCATAAAACAGTAGATGGACAGAATAAGAAGGATACATGATCATGGTAATGAAATTTCAAGGACATACCATTTGAAATAAAAAACATGGAAGAAAGACAAAAATTAGATTTCTCTTATGAAAGTTCGGCAGCCTAACGACGTTACTTAAACTTCAAACACAATGATTTGAAAAGATCAAATAGGGTCTCTCATCATGTGAACATAAGAGTTCAGTATGATAGATATAGAGATAAAGCCCCAACATAATTAAAAAGGAACTTGAAAGACTTGACATGAAAGTAGAACTTTGAAAAGAATGAGAAGGGTGAAAGAATCCCCTAAATATTCGGCAGCCTAACAGCGCCACTTAAAACTTTTAAATACTGAATTGAAGAGATCGAATGGGGTATCTCATCATATGAACATAAGGGTCCAGTATGATAGATATAGAGATCATACCCCAACATAACAAAAAAAGGAACTTGAAAGAATTGACATGAAAGTAGAACTTCAAAACGAGAAGGGTGAAGAACCACTTAAAAAATTCGGCAGCCTGACGACGCCACTTAAAACTTCAAAATACTGAATTGAAGAGATAAAATGGGTTCTCTCATCATATGATCATAAAAGATCAGTATGATAAATTTAGAGATCATACCCCAACATAGTAAAAAGGAACTTGAAATACTTTACATGAAAATAGATCTTGAAAAATGAGAAGGGAGAAAGAGTCCATTACAAAAATTTCGGCAGCCTAACGACGCCACTTAAAACTTCATAAAACGAAATAATGAGAGTAAGATGGGATCTCTCATTATATGAACATAAAAAGGGCAGTAATAGGAGTATAAAAGAACATCCTCCAATATAAGAACATGTAGCATAAAAGAAATGACATAAAAGAGATTACTTGAAATGAAAGAGAGAGGTCGGATCCCTTACCTTAAAACGTGACTCTTGAAACTCAAAGTTTTGGACCTTGAGGGATTGGGGGCACCTTGGGAGGACTCCTTGGGAGGTAAGGAGACCAGAACTTCGTTGGGGGAGAGTTGGGAGTGAAAACCAAAGGAGGAATGGGTGGGTATTTATAGGGAAAGTGAGGGGACAAGGCATTAATGGCCAAGGGACACCTCATTAGTGGTTTTGGAAAAACCATGGGCTTGCCCATGGTATTTGACCATGGTATTGGCCACTTGGGACACCTCATACCTTATCTTACTATTCACAATTCGACCATATTGAATATATACTTAATACATCATTTAATGATGTCATTAGACACCCGTAACTTAAAAACTGTATTTTCACTATTCATCGAAAATTCAACTTTCTCAGAATAATCCCAAAATTTCACCTTAACCAAATATCAACGCTCTGATTACAAATATGAACTCCATTTTATAAAAATAATTTTCTAAATATTTTTAATTTAATTTTTAAATAAAAACACTATTCACCGAAAATTCATTTTTTCAGAAAAAAACCCCAAAATTACCATAGCATAATATCGGTGCTCTGAGTTCAAAAATGAAATCCATTTTATAAAAATAATTTTCTAAATATTTTTAATTAAATTTTTAATTAAAAAACACTATTCACCTGAAAAAACTAATACTTGAATAATAATTTATGAAACCGTTATTTAACCATTTTATTGAATCACATTACTTAATCAAGGTGCCTAGATTATATTAATACTTTATTTAAGTGAGATTACTAATCCATTTGGTCACATTACTAATCCTAAGCGTAAAATCACTATTCATAATTTACTATTCATCAAAAATCAAGTTGATCTTATTAGACTCGAAATTTCGTAGTGAACATAATTGTAGAAGACCATTTTTTGAAAATCATTACACATTTTTATTTATTTAAGGTTTACATAAACATTTTTAAAATATCCTTTCTCTAAGATTTATCAAAAATATGCATACTATATTTATCTGGACATTTGAAAATTCATAAACTTCATCATAAGAAGAAATCCAAATTTTATTTAAAACAAAGGATTACACAAGGCAATTACGGTCTCCTTACATAGCCCCTTATCACACCAGCATAGGACCTAAGTGTAAGGTGTGCTAAGGTGAGAGAATCCGAGGGAGGCTCGGCCAACATCGCACGAGTCGTAATTTCTATTAGTTTGAACTTCTCACGAAGGCGATCCCGTTATAGCTTCACACGATGAAGTTCAGCTTGGGTTTGGTCCAGAGCAAAGCCCAGTGGTGCTACCTCCTTCCCAAGTTCTGTTAGATGGGCTTCGATCAGTCCAAGACTACTGGGTGAGGCCATCGAATCTTCTTTCTATATTAATTAACCAAGATTTCTTGTATTTAGAGATAGTAATCAAAACATTTAGTTTCCAGCGGTCATATTGACCAATGGTCAAATAATAGTCAAAACCCAATAGTCTCATTTTAATTATACTCATGTTATCAAATGAAACATTTTTTTTGAGTATAAAAATAAAATAAAATAACACATAAAATTAGGAAATAAGATTTATTCAAAATTTCGGGTCGTTACAATCTCCCCCCCTTAAGAAATTGCGTCCTCGCAATTTTTAAAATTGGGTTTTGAAATTTCATTGAAAGTCCCACATCGGAAAATGAGTCAGTAAAACTATTACTTTAAAAGAAAGAAAGGGAAGTACAAAGGTCACCCGAGTTAACCCATACTAGGATTCCATGGAGGAAAACATGGACATGGAAGAAAAACAAAGGGTCAATTTCTGGGGGAGAGTGATAGAGAACATGATTAGGAGAACGTTAACCATAAGAAAATCCCAAACTTATGATGTGTGTAAACGGTCTTTGATTACCAAGTAGGAAACGTAAACCAACAACGTTTTTGTTTCACGTTCCTTTTCATAATTTTTAGGAATTCATTTACAACATAAAACAAAAACATAAGAAAATATACCTTTCTTCATGTAGAGTTTCATCCTTTAATAAGTTTCTACCCAAAACTAATCTTTTCTCCAAATTATGAGCATTCAAAACTACTTAGTCTCATCAAAACACAAGAATCATCTTCATAATACACAAAAGATTAACTATCTATTTCTTCTATCTTTAAACATTATCTCAAAAATAGAAAGGGTAAGGTAAAACAACTCTTCAAAAAGAAATAATCCCATAGGAATGGAAACTACTTTTAAATCTTCAAAGTTCCATGGTACTACCCAAAGTTCATCATAGTCCATTCCATAAATAACTGTCCTTAAAAAAAATCCTCAAAATAAACCAAACTAAGATTGAAACCCAAATACAAAAAGGATTTGATAACATAGTCTTCCAAGGTAAACTTTATCATTCATCTCCAAACAACATCAACCACTCCTAACATCTTATAAAAAAAAGTAACTAACCTTAACATATTTACCCCAAGATAGGTTAATAATTTCCATAAGCAACCTAAATTACTATAATTCCACCTTAAATTCATCGATTCTTCAAAATATAAGTCAACCCTACTCTTCAATGAAAATACCGTAGTAATCTATTTACCTCGATCATATAGGGTCCCCAAAATAGTGAAAATCTTCCAAAATAATAATCATATTTTAATCCCCTAATCATCCCTGTCATATTAATACGACAATCGTCGCATTTCCTATCACCTTGGTTGTTTGGACATGTTCTTCCATTTCCCACCATTAACTATGAATAGAAAGCATAATTAGGGGCTTAAGTACTTAGCCAATAATCATGAAAAGGAACTGAAAGCATATAAGGATAACTTGTAGAAGAAAAGTATACCCTAACTTGTGATCCCCTAGGTTCCCATCTAGGTTATCCATGATCATATATTCTTATGTGAATCTTTATTTTATTTTATTTTTGTTCCTTTAACAATGGTTCATACTAAGCTTATGAATTTACCAAAGCATATCCCCCGGGAGTGTCGTAACCAAGAGTGTAGCAAGGCCCGTTGTCGTGTACCAGTTCCCGTTCGAGTCTAGCTCAAAGCGGTGTTTTCGGGTTTTACCCCTATGTACATATGTGCCAGAGCCACCTCTACTTGCTCGTATCCAGACATGGATGTATTTGCTTGGCAACCCCATACTCAATACTCACCAAAATACCAGGAAGATTTCCTATTTTTTTAACTTTTCTATAGGGTTCTTCCTAGAGTTTTCATATCCTAATTTCCACAAATAACTAAACCATACTTTGATACCAACTATAACATCCCGCCTTTTTATAACATAAACTTTCATTACATTACACAAAAATGAGGATCTTTAAGGTTTAGTGTCTTGGAAACTAGGAACATAATACATGAAAACAACATAAAACATTCCTCTTAAACACTTGAAAGGCTTATCCTTATGTTCATCCAAGGTTCATTACTGCATCTCATAACCTGGGGACATACATCAAAAGAAAGGGTGAGAAAAAGGCCCAGTAAGGGAAACAAGATGAACATTTTACATGTGAACTTGAGATACTTCAATAAGGACATGAAAAGAACTTTAAGGCATGAGAAAGAAATCATGAGGCATTTCATAATAAAAATAACATTTTTCATAACTTGAAGATGTGTCTGCAACATTTAATATTGACAATCATTTCGTTTCACCAAGGTCCATCCCCAAGGTGTCATTAAAAATTACCAAGGTTATTCACCAAGGCGTCGTTAAAAATGGTCATCTCTAGAGATTAAGTCTTTACCCAATGCATTGGAGCGCTATCAGGGCGCACCCTTAAATTTGCCTTTATTATCATGTGATCCACATATATCATCATCAAAAATTTCATAAATAAACCATGTAGCACAAAATAAATGGGTTTCATTTCGTAATCATAACGTTTTAAAAACTGCTTTAAATACATGATCTTTACATCACTTTAAAACCCACAGAAAAGGAAGGTGGGTCTCATGTATGTAAATCCCATAATTTAAAATAGAACATTTTGGTATATATGTGAATACCCATTTATAAGAAAGAGCTTTGAGTATTCACTTAATAATATAAAAGAACTTTAGAAAAAGAGAGAGACATTTTGAGATGGAAATTCTGCAGCATAACGGCTATGTTACGAGGTTCTAGAAGACATTAAAAAGAGAGGGAAAATGGGTCAAACATTCATAAATGACCCATAAAACAGTAGATGGACAGAATAATAAGGATACATGATCATGGTAATTAAATTTCAAGGACATACCATTTGAAATGAAAAACATGGAAGAAAGACAAAAATTAGATTTCTCTTATGAAAGTTCGGCAGCCTAACGACGTTACTTAAACTTCAAACACAATGATTTGAAAAGATCAAATAGGGTCTCTCATCATGTGAACATAAGAGTTCAGTATGATAGATATAGAGATAAATCCACAACATAATTAAAAAGGAACTTGAAAGACTTGACATGAAAGTAGAACTTTGAAAAGAATGAGAAGGGTGAAAGAATCCCCTAAAAATTCGGCAGCCTAACGGTGCCACTTAAAACTTCAAAATACTGAATTGAAGAGATCGAATGGGGTCTCTCATCATATGAACATAAGGGTCCAGTATGATATATATAGAGATCATACCCCAACATAAAAAAAAGGAACTTGAAAGAATTGACATGAAAGTAGAACTTCAAAACGAGAAGGGTGAAGAACCACTTAAAAAATTCGGCAGCCTGACGGCGCCACTTAAAACTTCAAAATACTGAATTGAAGAGATAAAATGGGGTCTCTCATCATATGATCATAAAATATCAGTATGATAAAGTTAGAGATCATACCCCAACATAGTAAAAAGGAACTTGAAATACTTTACATGAAAATAGATCTTGAAAAATGAGAAGGGAGAAAGAGTCCGTTACAAAAATTTCGGCAGCCTAACGGCGCCACTTAAAACTTCATAAAACGAAATAATGAGAGTAAGAGGGGATATCTCATTATATGAACATAAAAAGGGCAGTAAGAGGAGTATAAAAGAACATCCTCCAACATAAGAACATGTAGCATAAAAGGAATGACATAAAAGAGATTACTTGAAATGAAAGAGAGAGGTCAGATCCCTTACCTTAAAACGCGACTCTTGAAACTCAAAGTTTTGGACCTTGAGGGCTTGGGGGAACCTTGGGAGGACTCCTTGGGAGGTAAGGAGATCATAACTTCATTGGGGGAGAGTTGGGAGTAAAAACCAAAGGAGGAATGGGTGGGTATTTATAGGGAAAGTGAGGGGACAAGGCATTAATGGCCAAGGGACACCTCATTAGTGGTTTTGGAAAAACCGTGGGCTTGCCCATGGTATTTGCCCATGGTATTGGCCACCTGGGACACCTCATACCTTATCTTACTATTCACAATTCTACCATATTGAATATATACTTAATACATCATTTAATGATGTCATTAGACACCCATAACTTAAAAACTGTATTTTCACTATTCATCGAAAATTCAACTTTCTCAGAATAATCCCAAAATTTCACCTTAACCAAATATCAACGCTCTGATTACAAATATGAACTCCATTTTATAAAAATAATTTTCTAAATATTTTTAATTTAATTTTTAAATAAAAACACTATTCACCGAAAATTCATTTTTTCATAAAAAAACCCCAAAAATTACCATAGCATAATATCGGTGATCTGAGTTCAAAAATGAAATCCGTTTTATAAAAATAATTTTCTAAATATTTTTAATTAAATTTTTAATTAAAAAACACTATTCACCCGAAAAAACTAATACTTGAATAATAATTTATGAAACCGTTATTTAACCATTTTATTGAATCAGCTTCAAGGAGCCCGGGTGTTCTTAAAGATTCACTTGAGATCCGGTTATCATCAGTTGCATGTTATACTATCAGATGTACCTCTTACATCCTTTAGGAGCAGGTATAGTCTATAGGAGTATGTGGTTATTCCATTCGGTCTGAAGAATGTGCCTGCAGTCTTCATGGCACTGATGAACCGAGTGTTCAATCCATAATTGGATTATTTCATGGTAGTCTTTGTGGATGATATCTTGGTTTACTCTCACACTCAACATGACCACGCTACACATCTTGAGATTGTTTTGAGTACACTGAGAGAGCACTAAAAATGCCCCTTTTGGATGGATCAGATTCACTTCTTGGGTCTTGTTATCTCAGATACAAGAGTATCAGCAGATCCAGATAAAGTGAGAGAAGTGTTTTCCTGGGGGCATCCGAAGAATTTCATTGAGGTGAAATTTTTTCTAGGGATGGATGGGTACTAAAGACATTTCATATAGGACTTTTCATGCTTACAAGTACCACTGATGGGTCTGACTAAGAAGGGAGAAAAGTTCTTATGGTCAGATTCTTGTGAGTCACCCTTCCATGAGTTGAAAGGGAGGTCGACTTCAGCACTGATACTAGTTTTTCCAGAGCCGGGAAAAATCTATACTGTTTACTATGATGCCTTAGGTATCGGGCTAAGATCAGTTCTTATGCAGGGAGAAGGATTCGTTGCGTACGGGTCTCGGTAGTTGAGGCCACATGGGAGGAATTACTCGATGCAAGATCTCAAGTTAGCTGTAGTTGTTCATGCTTTACGCTATTGGAGACATTATCTTCTAGGAGATCATTTTGAGGTTTTCATAGACCAAAAAAGTCTCAAGTACATATTCACTCATCGTGACGTTAATTTGAGATAGCGAAGGTGGGTTTAGTACCTTCAGTCCTTTGACTTTGAGCTTGTCTATATGCCTAGAAAAGGCTATGTTGTGGCTGATGCGTTGAGAAAGATGACTTAGATACAGGAAGTTCAGAAGGCCATCAGTGAGTGGAAGCTTATGTCTCTATTCTCTGAGATGCATTTTGAGGTGCACGACAGACAGGGGAAAACGTTACTTTCTTCTATAGTTGTTACCTCTACTCTTCTTGATTGAGTGTGAATGAGGTATCTATCGGATTATGAAGGCATAGTTACATGGGAAAGTGTGTCAGGATAGGACCCTATTCTTGGATGGACCATAGGAGAGGATGGGATCTTGCATTTCCAGGGGTGCATATGGGTGTCAGCAGACATATGCGAGGAGTTGATGCGGGAATTTCATTCCATAGTTTGGGCAGTTCATCCTGATGTCACCAAGATGTATCTGATCTACACTGTAACATCCCAAGTAAGTAATGAATAATATAAATTTTTATCTATGTCTATTAATGATTAAGATAGTGTTTTAGAGGCTTAAAATGAAAATAAATCCAATCTTAAGCATGGAATACACTAATATTCTTAAAAGATTGTTTTACTGCCTTATGATGGAAAACCCTTTTTAAATATATCTTTTGACAATTTTATAAACTATTTTTGTCAAAATAAACTTATTCTTTATGATTGGGACATAAAAATTTACTTTTTGTGAATTTTTGGTATTTTTCTGACAATGTTCATTTTTTAATGAATAGTGAAAAATACTGCATTTTACATCAAAAATGATTTTTAATCTAATTTATTTATATGATTAGATTATCTTTTGAATTGGTATTAATGTGTAATATGAATATATTTTTACCATTTAATTCAATGGTGGTCATTGGAATCAATTTCACTTTGAAATTGGACTCAAACTAGTGTCAATCTTTTGATACTTATTGTTTCATAAAAACACGCTATTTGCTCTGACAGCGGGAGTTAATTATTAAATTAATTAATGTGACTTATATGTTTTGAATTTTTTAAAATATACTTCATTTTTGAATTCATAATATCAAATATATCTTAGGGTGAATTTTTGGTAATTTTCTGAAAAACTTCAAAATTTGATGAATAGTGAAACCACTAAGTGGTACTTATAAAAACTGATTTTCCGTTTAAATGAAATTTTTCCATCATTGTGTTTTGAATTTCAAAAATTCGACATACATGGTTTTCATTAAGAAGTAAAATGTGGTTCAATGAGATTAAGATATTTTTTTTGGTGAATAGTAACTTATTAAGTTTTTAATCGCGATTAGTGGTAATTAGGGTAGTTTAAGGTATAAATAATGCTTTAATAATATGAAATGACCTAGACACATGTCCCAACCTTATTGGTTGTGTCATGGCCGACCAAGAAAAGCCATGGGTCAACTTGGGGACCCCATGGAGACACTTTGGTTGGGAAATGACATAAATAACTTTTTATTTAATGTAAAAGTAAAAATGACACAAACATAATATGTTTTACGAAAACAATTTTTACATGGGGTTATAAAGATCATATTTTTTATTATAAATAGTCATTGGAAAGATAAAAAGATTTCCTACATCATAGTATTTGTTTTATAATTTTCAGACTTTAAATAAATTAAATTAGTTATGACATAATAATGATGCAGCGATGACATCATTATTTGACGATTTAAATGAAAGGGAAAGATAATGTAAAATATATGAACTACACATGTCCAAAACCAGTTGAATGAGTGGATTGCGAACCCTTATCACCTTATACACTAATTATATCAATGTGGGACCTTTTAAAACCGAAACACATTTTCAAATAAAGTAATATTTCTTTACTTTCCAAAAGTGCCCCTCCTCTCCTCTTATAAAAGGCTCCCACATCTACCTCATTTCACACACTCCTCAAGCCTTTGGCTCGGCCAAACTCTGCCCATTTACTCTCTCCAAATCCCTCTCCTCATCCTAGAGGTTTCCCTTTGGGCAGAATTCTTTCAAAGGAATCCTTTAGGCTCAAATCAAAAGGAGTTACACTTTTAAAGGTAATTCATTCTCTCATGTTCATTTGTTTCACTTTGCTTCTCCAACCCCCTAAACTCTTTTTATTTACTTATTTTGTAACAAAAACAGTATATTCAATATACTAGGATGTTTTTATAAGATTTATTTGAGCTAAACTCTCACACAACTACAACAAATGGTTAAAGAACATATGGTTTCCGTGGATGGCGAAATTCTGCCCCCCGAAACGATGATTGTTCAATACTCATTTAACACCTTCAAAGGTGGACATTATGATGTCACTATTGTTATATATGATATATAATATGTTTATGTTTTCCTTAAGCTTCTGTTTTTTTCATTTTGGGTATACCATTATGGTTTCCATTATGGGTAAACACGATATCTTCATTTTCGGAAGTGCGGACTACCGCCCCCTGAAAGTGATTTGATTCGTTAATACCATATGTGGGATGTGTAAAGGATAAAGTTAATGATATTATATATGTTATTATACTGGAATTATAATATACTCTTATATAATTATGATTCCATTCCAGAAATACGAAATAGAAATGGAAGTAGCGTTCATGTGTACGTACGACCTACCGTCTCCATGAACGGTGCATTTCATTTCTTACCTCTAAATGTGATGTAATATTATAAATACATATATATGCTGAATATATATGATATATATGTTATCCAAATCACTAAAATAATTCTGGATATAATGAACCTTTGACCAAATTAACAACATGTAAGTGTAAGAAGTCTATTTTTGACTTAAGAACCAAATACCGACAAAATGAACATTATTAACTTAAATGATTACATGATGTTCATAACATGGTATAAAAGGAATAATGAACTTGAAAAAGGTTCATAAGCAAGTAGATATTAACTCAAGTTTATTATTCAGGAGATTAAAGAACGATCGGTTCAAGTCGGATACGAGGTATGGGACTTCGTCTCAATCTCCTTTCATTGAGGCATATTTTATTTTATACACAACTTTCTTTTATACGGTGTATAAACCCCTTTGACTTTTACGTTTATTCAAAAGTAATCTTTTTTATACGAAGATTTTACTAAACGACAAAAGGGAATGTTTTTGTCATACGTATGCGGCGACAACGACTTCTCCGCCGTCGTGACCGTTATTTGAGTTTCGGCTTCCTCTACAAGCCATACCTTCTTTTTAAAAGAAAAATAAATACCATATTTTACTTTTCTTTAATTTTGGTATTGAAAATGGTTTTCACAATGTTTTTTTGTTGTATTGATATCTTTTGATTGAAATGTGGAAATGTTATGTTTCCTTTATGCATGTTTTATGTGATACGATTATGTTATGGTTCTTGGGAATTATTATGAAAACGGGTGGTTCCGTGATAAACTAAGGGCGGGTGAGCCCGATATAGCTCTCCAATGCATTGGGTAACGCGAAGGAGTGAAACGTTAAGGTTTCTCTGAAGAGAGTTTAGGGAATATACTGTGATAGGTATTCCAAACGTAACCAAGAGGGTTACTCCCTACGTAAGAATGTTATGAATGCCTCAAGTTACCTTTATGTCTTATGATTTCTATGATTTACTCATGATTTGATGAGGTATGTTAATGTGCTTATGTTTTATGGGTAAAGTGTGATTTTACTCTTATGTATATATGTACCCATGTTTCCTTTCCATGTTTTTATAACCCATACTGAGCTTTTTATGCTCATCCCAAGTTTTTTTGAAATGTTTTTCACAGGTCAAGGGAAAGGTACATGATATGATGATAGTGCCAAGGAAGTGTCAAGAATGAATCCATGTTTTATTTTAAATATGTTTCCATTGATGGGAATGAAGAATACTATCTTTATGTAACCACTTTCTTTATATGTGGACTGTAATGCAAGTTTTATGATCTAATTCTCTAAAACTCTAAACCCGAAAAGGTCCTCAATGTGTAATCTTGTAATAAATCAAGATTAATTAAGGTTTAAGGCTGGGGCCTTATATACACATTCAGTATTGGTGGCATGGTATGAAGAGATATGTTTCTAGTTTCTTCATGAGGTGTTCCACCTGTCAGCAGGAGAAGGCGGAGCATCAGTGACCAGCAGGGCTTTTGCAACAGTTACCCATTACCGAGTGGAAGTGGAATGATGTTGTGATGGATTCCATGACATGTTTTCTGAGGTCACCTAGCAGGAAGGATTTTGTATGGTTTGTCATTGACATACTCACTTAGGTTGCTCATTTCTTGCCGATCAAGGATTCCTTCAGTGTTGGTGAGCTAGATTGTTTGTACATTCGTGATATTGTACGTCTACATGGAGTTCCACACTCCATTGTCTCAGACATGGATGCATGTTTTACTTCTCGTATCTGGCAGGGGTTTTAGAAATATTTGGGTACACATGTGCTTTTGAGTAAAACATATCACCCTCAGACAGATGGCCAATCTGAGCATCTGATTTAGGTTCTTTAGGACATGCTTTGATCATGCATCCTGGACTTAGGAGGTGAAGGTTCCGGGCGCAGCGGAAGCACGTGGGTGGATGTGCCCACTTGGCTTTTTGTCATTAGCAATGATCAATCCGAGATCAATATGACATTAAACGTCAGTCTCCAAAGATCGAATCACAGAAAAAGACAAAGAATATGGTTTGTCCCGGAACCACAAGCAAGGATCGTTACAGGTTGATTATATTTAATTTAATTAATTATAAAGAAATAACTTTTGGGTGTTCTTTCTTCGTTGATGTTCTCGATCATGTTGTCGATGTGATCCATCGTTGCGTCGTAGAATCCAAGTGTAGACTCCCTCTAGTGGTGATCCACACGTGTACCTTGTATCTCTGGATGTCGCCAAAGGATTCTTCGGGTGCTAGCGTGGAGAATCCTTTGCTTGCGTTGTCCGCCTTAGATCGTCTTGATCCGATGAAAGAGGATCTCTATCAGTCTTGAGAGCATTCTTGGAGGAAGAGGTTCTTTCGGTCTTGAAAGAATTCTCCAGAGATGTTGTGAACAACAATTCTCTTGTGTAGGAAAAGAGTTGGGTTGTGAGGATATTTATAATCGAGTTTGAGGTTGTAGAGTTATGACAATAAATAAACGCGTTACGCATTTCATTTATTTCATTAACTCTTATTGAAAACCCTCATGTCGAATAATTAATTCCTTGACATGCACTCACACTGATTATAATAAATATTATTTAATAAAATGATATTATATCCTCAAAAACCCGACTGGAAAAACTACACGGCGTGTAATAATAAATACACGGTGTGTACTTGTTTTTCATTGAAAACTACACGGCGTGTACATTAGATGTACACGGTGTGTATATCTTGTTTTAATTTATTCATTTCCTTTCCAAAATAAAACTACACGGCATGTACATTTAATAATACACGGCGTGTACTTATTTTATTTTTACTCCATCATTTAAAACAACTTAGACTTCCTTGAATAATTATTAAACCACGTACGGGAATAATCTTTATTCAACTTGAGATACTTGGATACACTTAGTGTGGGACCCTCTAGGCCTCTTTCTCGTTGGCATTAGGCAGGCTTGCCTAAAGTCCAAGATTACTGTCTGGCAACGGGTCAAGGCTCCCAAGAGAAAGAAGTTGATGCCGAATTGACGTATCACCTCATACGAACGCTTACTATTTAATTTAATCCCTTTGTCTCAATATCTCATCAAGCAGGTTTCATGGAAGTGTCATAAACCTATATGCTTGATCCGTCGTTCTTTGACTACCTGAAATAAACTCATCATTTACACTATGGCCATGGAATTTAATGTGATAGTTCTATTTCAATCAAAGGTCCGAGATATCAACTTCCATAAATGGAAGGGACAAATCCTTCCTCGACTTATCCATTAACAACATGTCACTCGTGACGCACCCAACATACCCTACTTCCCGCCAAATGTCTGCGTGACGGTTTTCATCAGTAAATCTAAGTGCGCAAGTCATGACATGAGTTAATGATAATCTTCCAGTCTAAGGACCATTACACACGCTCGCAGATAGCAATATCTGATGACACCAAGACATGAGAAATTAATACTGGTGGGTCTGTTCTCATAATCTCCCATCTTGGAGATTACCATGTGCGAACTCCATGAGAGAGAGTCTCGTCTTCTTACGAGTACTCGCACATGATGGTCTGTATACTATGTGTCCTATCATAGTATGTCATCCAAGCGTAGAACTTTATTTAAGAATATTGTTATAGCATTTCAAAGTTCTCATCATAGCGAGGATCTGCTATGACCTTATTAATGCATCAAATATTCCAGGACATTATTATATTATAGTCATGCAGAACAATGAACAATATATAATAAGTGAACATTCATGTAATCAAAGTACAAAACAGTTGGTTCTCATGACACCAACCCTTACAAACTCCCACTTGGACTAGAGCCAACTGCCTACGACTTTTAGTCCGCTAGACCTCACATGATGATCATGTTTCTGCTGAGTCAAGGCTTTAGTCAATGGGTCCGCCACGTTGTCTTCCGTGGAAAGACTGCTCACTGCAACTTCACCTCTCTGAGAAAAATCCCTCAAGATATGATACTTCTAAAGTATGTGCTTTGTCTGCTGATGTGACCTTGGCTCTTTTGCAAGTGCCACCGCTGTAGTATTATCACAATAGAGTGTGATAGGATCTTTACTTCTCGGTACTATATCCAGCTCTTGGACGAAGCTTTGCATCCATACTGATTCTTTAGCTGCCTCAGAAGCTGCGATATACTCGGACTCTGTTGTAGAATCTTCCACCACACTTTGTTTTGAGCTCTTCCAACTCACTGCACCTCCATTCAAATTGAAGATGTATCCAGTCTGTGACTTCATGTCATCTTGATCAGTCTGTAAACTAGCATCTACATGTCCTATGATGACTAGTTCCTCATCTCCTCCATAAACCAGGAACATATCCTTAGTACGCCTCAAATACTTAAGGATAGTCTTGACCGCCATCCAATGGCGGTCTCCTGGATCAGCTTGATATCTGCCTGCCACACTTAATGCGTAAGCAACATCTAGCCTCGTACATAGCATAACATACATGAATGACCCAATCGCGGATGCATAAGGGATCCTTTCCATCCTCTTTATTTCCTCATGTGTCTGAGGACACATTTTCTTGGAAAGATGAATGCTATGTGACACTGGAAACAATCCCCTCTTAGACTATTCCATACTGAATCTCTTCAGTATCTTGTTAATGTATGTACTTTGACTCAGGCCCAGAATTCTCTTGGATCTATCACGATGGATCTTGATCCCAAGAATATATGCCGCCTCGCCCAAGTCTTTCTTGGAGAATCATTTATGAAACCATTTCTTAACTGACTGTAAGATAGGTAATTCGTTTCCAATTAGCAATATGTCATCAACATATACTATTAGGAAAACGACTGCACTTCCACTAAACCTTTTTTAGACACAAGGCTCACATTCATTCTTAACAAATCCAAATTCTGTAATAGCTTCATCAAAACGAATGTTCCATGACCTTGATGCTTTATTTAATCCATAAATGGATTTCTGCAACTTGCATACCTTGTTGGCATCCTTTGGAGTCACAAACCCTTCAAGTTGTGTCATGTAGACATCTTCCTGGAGGTTCCCATTAAGGAAATCTATTTTGACATCCATTTGCCAAATTTCATAGTCATGGTAAGCAGAAATGGCCAATAGGATTCCGATGGACTTTAGAATTGCAACCGGTGAAAAGGTTTCATCATAGTCAATTCCTTGACGCTGTCTAAAAACTTTTGCAACCAGTCGTGCCTTGTAGGTGCTGACTTGCCCCTCCATGTCCAGTTTCTTCTTGAATACCCATTTATTACCAATAGGCTTTACATCAACTGGAGGATCTACCAAAATCCAGACTTGGTTTTGGTACATGGAATCCATTTCAGAATTCATGGCTTCTTGCCACTTGGAAACATCTATGCCTTCAACTGCTTCCTTGTAGGTAAGAGGGTCATCATTGTCAACCAATAATGAATCACCATCCTTGGTGACAAGAAAACCATATCGTTCTGGTTATCTCACCTCTCTCATGCTCCTACGCAGTTCTTGTATCTCTGGAACAGATAGTTCTTCCATGGGGATTTGTGGAATCTGTTCTTGTACCAACTTTCTGTGTATCTTGAGCCTCGACTTCATCAAAGTCTATCTCGCTCCCACTATCTCTTTTGGATATGTGCTCCCTCTCAAGGAATATGGTGTGTCTTGCCACTGTTACCTTTTTGTCTGAAGGGTTGTATAGGTAATATCCTCTTGTTTCCTTGGGATATCCTATAAAGATACACTTTGTGCCTCGGGGTGCAAGTTTGTTACCTGAAGAGGCCTTAACAAATTCTTCGCTACCCCACACATGTAAATTTGATGACATGGCTTTGCGTCTACTCCATAATTCATATGGAATACCATTTATCGATTTAGTTTGTACTTGGTTTAGTATGTGCGCTGCTGTTTGTAATTCATATCCCCAAAAGGATAATGGAAGACTTGCATGACTCATCATTGATCTCACCATGTCCAACAGGGTGCAGTTCCTCCTTTCACTTACACTATTCCACTGCGTTGTGTAAGGAGGAGTGAATTGAGATAGAATCCCAAACTTCTGTAAGAAATCAATGAAGTCTTGATTAAGATATTCTCCTCCTCTGTCTGAGCGGAGTTTCTTAATCTTCTTACCAAGCGGGTTCTCAACTTCATTCTTGTATTCTTTGAACCGATCAAAATAATCTAACTTATACCCCATTAAATAGATATATCCATATCTACTAAAATCATCAGTAAATGTTATAAATTACGAGAACCCACCCCTTGCTTCAACTGGAAATGGTCCACACACATCTGTGTGAACTAATTATAGAAGCTCTTTAGCTCTTTCACCTTTCCCACTAAATGGGACTTTGGTCATTTTTCCTTGTAGACACGCATTACATGCACCAAGTGGTTTTAGTTCGAAAGAATCTAAATACCCATCTTGATGTAATTTTGTCAAACGTTTCTCATTGACATGACCTAGCCAGTGATTCCAAAGTTGGGTGTGGTATGAGTCATGTGAATTAACTTTGTTATCGATTGCCATTACTTGGTTTGTGTAGTCTAACACATAAAGGTCGTTATATAAATGTGCCCTACCAAAACAAATGCTATCTTTATAAAAGTAGCAACATTAATTTCCAAACTTGAATATGAATCCATCAGTATCTAATCTGGATAATGAAATAATGTTTTTAGTAACATAAGGCACATAATAAAAACCTTTCAAAACCAAGACCATCCTAGTAGGCAATGTGAGGTGGTAGTCTCTGACAGCTATAGCAGTGAGTCTGGCTCCATTGGCTACTCGTAGATCTACCTCCCCTCGATCAATCTTCCTGAATCTACTTGGTTCCTATATTTGGATACAAATGTGAGCACCAAAAACAGTATCTAATACCCAATTAGTAGAAACAGATAGATTTCATTCGATAAAAAACGCACCTGAAGCTTCCCTTTGCTTCCTTGGCTGGGTGCAGTTTTTCTTCCAGTGGCCCTTCTTGCCACATGCGAAACAAACAACATCCTGTTCCTTTGCCTCCCCTTTGATCTTCCTTTTCTTGGAAGGCCTTGAAGAAGCTTTGGGCTTAAAGCTATTCCCCTTTCCTTTCCTTATATTCACCATAAGGACAGAAGGATTTTCACGCTTCATGTCATTTTCCACTTGGCGAATAAGGATACGAAGATCAGATAGAGACTTCTTAATATTGTTCATGTTGAAATTAACAACAAAGTTTGAGAAGCTCTGGGGGAGTGATGCGAGAATGAGATCAGTACCCAGTTTTTTAGGGATTTTAAACCCTAGAACCTCCAAGCGCTCAATGTAGCCAATGAGCTTTACTACATGAGGCCCAACTGGGGCACCCTCTCCAAGCTTGCTCTGAAATAGAGCCTTGGAGATCTCAAACCTTTCCTATCTTTCTCTCTCCTGGTATAAAACACGGAGGTGCTCGAGCATGCTGTAGGCATCCATGTCTTCATGAGACTTCATGAGCTCATTAGACATATATGACAACATCAAACATTGAACATTAAGAGCATCATTCAAATGTTGATCATAGACTAGGAAATCTTCATCACTCGCCCCTGGGGCAGGAGAATCAGGAAGTGATGACTCCAGCACGTAAAACTTCCGTTGATGGCGTTGGATAACCTGAAGGTGCCTAAACCATTCCTGAAAGTTACTACCGGTGAGGATATTGTCTTTATCCAGTATTGATCGCAGAGAAAATGTGGTTGATGAGTTTGTCATCTTGATTCTACAATTTTAAAAGAGAAAATTTATTAGTACTTTCTTGATTACATTTTTATGAGAAATAATAAATTTTATTAAGTCTCCCACTATTTTATCAAGTCCCAATGGACCTCACCATTGAACTCAGAATGCCCAGTTGCTTTGAAATTATAGTGGCAAGGATCCATATTCCCCTTCGCATAACCCCAACAAGGGTTGGTCAAGCTATTTGAAGGTATTTAGGTAGGTATGTATTTGCCAACTGTGAGCTTACAGTTCCTTGATCTGTTGAGTGGACTCCCCAATCCTGAAATCCTGACTTGGATTTCCTCAACTCTTGCCTCAAATATTACATCAAGTCTATCAAGGGCTACTTATCTTGATGTAATATGGTTAAGTCAACCCGAAACCTTTCATAAGGGCTTCCTTTATAAAAGTAAGTTTCCCAACAAGGGTTGGTCAAACACATAGTTTTATTGAGTCTTGCCCTTAATCAAGTAACGGAAGGCTTGGTCTGACTTAATATGGTATTTGAGGAATTTTATTCTTTATGTGTATCTTTGCATTATCACATTATTGTTAATATTAAGTGATGCTTGCTTAAGTGATTAACCATGTTCCGATAATGTTTACGCATAGTTCGGTTTTTATTTTATTCCATCTTTGCATGCTTGTTCATTTTATTAATTATGTGATCACGACAACACATACATCATAAATAAACCATGCAATCAGACAAAAATAAAATAAGATGGCATGATCATGAGCTTCTATTGGTTAGCTTATCTAGCGGTTTTGATAAGCTAACCCTGACCTAGGGAAAACACCTTGAACCTGATGGTTCGTGTTTTGCAGCTCCCACCTGTCCACCTTTGTATCTTCTTGTATCGGTTTCTCCTCATCTTCGGGATTTGAACCGTCTCCTCTGGCTTGGGAGATCCTCCATTACATGGGTTTACATTAAAGAAACCATGGGCAGGCAGGCCCAGCATTTTATTGGAATAAGTCTCGCAGGCCAACAAATTTAAATTAAATAAATTTAAATGAAACCATACACATACAAAGGGTCTTTGGTCTAGCTCATGATTATCCATAGTATGCAACGATATTGACGCATATTTAGAATTCAAATTCTTTCAATCGTTCTTTTATTTAAGATAAGACGCGCTAGAATTCAATTAATTATGATCTTATAATTAATAAATTCTTTATCTTAAATTCCTTTCTGAAATTCCTTGTGATTATTCTCATCCATATTCCTTGTACGGGTCTTTGTACATTAGAGGAAACCTGGTGAAATTCCATTTCTGTAAAGTACACAACATGTAGTTTATAATTACATGGCGTGTATTTTTCTTTTCACCCTTTATCCAAAGTACACGCCGGGGCTTTGGCGTGTTTTCTGTACTTTGGAAATTTTAGAGTACACGGCGTGTAGATGAATCATACACGGCGTGTACTTCCTTGTTACGCGGTAACCGGCCTAGCGATCCCGTGTACGCGGTACGCGGCTTATCTTTGTACATGTTTTCACCTGGTTCGGAACGGACTACACGGCGTGTTGTTCCAACATACACGCCGTGTATTCCGGTTTCCACACGCCATTCTATTCTAGTCAACACGGCGTGATTAAAACTTAGGCATAATCAATTCACACGGCGTGGTTTGGTAGACCAGTGCAGGTTAGTTGAACCTAAGTACATGGCGTGTAGTTTTAATTACACGCCGTGTAATCCCGTGTTGTACAGACAGAAAGAGCGGCTCCTCCAGATGAGTTCCTTGTTTTTATTTTAATCACAATTAAAATTAAAAGGCTGTTTCTGTGATATGAATCGAGAAACGAAGGAGGAAGAATAGATCTCATTAATTCATATTTATAGAACAATTTATTTCTAATTGAATCAAATATGAATGCGTAAATTATCAACGAAAATTAAATAACTATAATAAACATTGTAACCTCGCTCTGATACCATATAAAGGTTCCGGGTGCAGCAGAAGCGCGTGGGTGGATGTGCCCACTTGGATTTTTGTCATTAGCAATGATCAATCCAAGATCAATACGACGTTAAACGTTAGTCTCCACGGATCGAATCACAGAAAAAGACAAAGAAGATGGTTTTTCCCGAAACCACAAACAAGGATCGTTACAGGTTTATTATAGTTAATTTAATTAATTATAAAGAAATACCTATTGGGTGTTCTTTCTTTGTTGATGTTATCGATCACGTTGTCGATGTGATCCGTCGTTGCATCGTAGAAGCCAAGTGTATACTCCCTCTAGCGGTGATCCACACATGTACCTTGTATATCTGGACGTCGCCAAAGGATTCTCTGGGTGCTAGCGTGGAGAAGACTTTTCTTGCGTTGTCCACCTTAGATCGTCTTGATCCGATGGAAGAGGATCTATCTCGGTCTTGAGAGCATTCTTGGAGGAAGAGGTTCTTTCAGTCTTGAAAGAATTCTCCATAGATCTTGTGCACAACGATTCTCTTGTGTAGGAAAAGAGTTGGGTTGTGAGGATATTTATAATCGAGTTTGAGGTTGTAGAGTTATGACAATAAATAAATGTGTTACATGTTTCATTTATTTCATTAACTCTTATTGAAAACCCCCATGTTGAATAATTAATTCCTTGACATGCGCTCACACTGATTATAATAAATATCATTTAATAAAACAATATTATATCCTCAAAAACCCGACTGGAAAAACTACACGGCGTGTAATAATAAATACACGATGTGTACTTGTTTTTCATTGAAAACTACACGGCGTGTACATTACATGTACACAGTGTGTATATCTTGTTTTCATTTATTCATTTCCTTTCCAAAATAAAACTACACGGCGTGTACATTTAATAATACATGGCGTGTACTTATTTTATTTTTCCTCCATCATTTAAAACAACTTAGGCTTCCTTGAATAATTATTAAACCACGTACGAGAATAATCTTTATTCAACTTGAGATACTTGGATACACTTAGTGTGTGATCCTCTAGGCCTCTTTCTCGTTGGCATTAGGCAGGCTTGCCTAAATTCCAAGATTACTGTCTAGCAACGGGTCAAGGAACCCAAGAGAAAGAAGTTGACGCCGCATTGACGTATCACCTCATACGAATGCTTACTATTTAATTTAATCCCTTTGTATCAATATCTCATCAAGCAGGTTTCATGGAAGTGTCATAAACCTCTATGATTGATCCGTCGTTCTTTGACTACCTGAAATAAACTCATCGTTTACACCATGGCCATGAAATTTAATGCGACAGTTCTATTTCAATCAAAGGGCTGAGATATCAACTTCCATAAATGGAAGGGAGAAATCCTTCCTCGACTTATCCATTAACAACATGTCACTCGTGATGCACCCAACATACCCTACTTCCCGCCAACTGTCTGCGTGACGGTTTTCATCAGTAAATCTATGTGCGTGAGTCATGACATGAGTTAATGATAATCTTCCAGTCTAAAGACCATTACACACGCTCGCAGATAGCAATATCCGATGACACCAAGACATGCAGAATTACTACTGGCGGGTCTGTTCTCATAATCTCCCATCTTGGAGATTACCAAGTGCGAACACCATGAGAGAGAGTCTCGTCTTCTTATAAGTACTCACACATGACGGTCTGTATACTATGTGTCCTATCATAGTATGTCATCTAACCGTAGAATTTTATTTAAGAATATTGTTTTAGCATTTCAAGGTTCTCATCATAGAGGGGATCTGCTATGACCTTATTAATGCAAAAAATATTCCAGGACATTATTATATTATAGTAATGCAGAACAATGAATAATATATAATAAGTGAACATTCATGTAATCAAAGTACAAAACAGTTGGTTCTCAGGACACCAACCCTTACAGGAGGTTCTTGGGAGAAACTTATACCTCTTATAGAGGTTTCCTACAATAATAGTTCTTAAACAACTATTCAGATAGAACCTTATGAGGCTTTGTACGGTAGGCCATGCTGATCACCCTTATGTTGGCTAGAGGCAGGAGAGGCAACTATTGTGGGACCTCGTCTTGTCTATAAGACCATGGAGAAGATAGAGTTTATTCAGAAAAGGATGGCTACAACATAGTCACGACAGAAGTCTTATACTGATCGACGAAGACAACCTCTAGAGTTCGAGGTCAGAGATTAGGATTTCCTTCATTTCACATAGAGGTTGGGACAGAGGAGGATTAGGAGACAGGGTAATCTTTTACTGAGATACGTCAGGCCGTTTGAGGTGATGGAGAGAATTGGGCTGGTAGCCTATTGGTTTCAGTTACCTCATAGGTATAGGGATATGCATGACGTTTTCCACAGTTCTCAGCTTTGACGTTACTTGTCAGACTCGTATCATGCTTTCCAACCCGAGGAAGTCTAGTTAGAGTTGGATGCATCTTTCGAGGAGCATCCTATCTGGTTTTTTGATTGAAGTACAAATGTTCTTCGTGGCCAGTCTATTCCTATGGTACGAGTTTTGTGGCAGCACAGGTGACTACAGGACGAGACTTAGGAGAGGGAGGCCGATGTGTGATCGTAGTGGTCAGAGTTGTTCGAAGTTTCTTCTTCTACGCCACCTTTCTAGGGAAATTTGGGGATGGATTTCTTTAAGGGGGAAGTTTTGTAAGAACCTGAATCTTCTTTTCAGGTATGTTTTTCTTTTCCGAGTATTTTCAGAAAAAGGGAAATTTATGGAAATTTATGAAGTACACGCCGTGTACTTTATGAGTACACATTGTGTACTTTATGAGTACACAACGTGTACTCGGTTACCATGGGTAGCCCTGTGTTGGCCGTGTAGCAGCCTTGCACATGGCCGTGTGTGGTGACCTGGAGGCCACCTAAAGCAGGACTCAGTGGGGGAAAGTACATGTCATGTAATTCAAAAGTACATGTCGTGTGTTTACTATTTTTTTTCATTAAGCACACTGTGGTCGCATCTGATAGAAAAAACCATCATCTTCTAGGTCTAGTTCGTCCGAGAGAACCCGTACAGTCGCGAATCTTCTTTGAGCCCCAAGCGAGCATCAATCCTCTGATTCGATCGTCATCGACTGCGTTGGGATCGCCTCGATATGCTCTTCCTTCTTCTAGAACATCATTTTTTGATTCTTCCTATTTTAGGAGTTATCTTCAGTTGAATGTTTTAGACGTTTTTGTAGATCTACGGTGTTCTTGGGTGATTCAAGGCTTGAGGTTCACATATATTGATCTCCCAACACCAAGGTAGGTGGTTTATTCCCTTCTGTTGAAAGTCTTTGAGTTATATGTTCAATTTTGTCCAATAACCTTGAACGGGGTATTGCGTGTTCACCTTTTAAACACTGTTAATTACCTGCTATGTTGGTATGCATGAGTATAGGTTATTTGGATGTGAATAGGGTTGATTGATATGATTTGGATGTGTTTTCCCATGCATGTTCTGTTTACAATGGTTTGGTCCTATTTAGCATGTTAGGCCCCCTTGATGTTTTCCCATACCTAGTACTGTAGGATTGAGTGATTGTTTTATCTTACATGCTTGATATGTTATAGAATTTTTATCCAAGTAGTTCTTGAGGTTTACCTTGGCCGTATTGTATTTCTATGCTCGTTTGACTTACACAGGGTCGTGAGAACCTACTATAGTAGACTATAAGGGGAATTGACCATGTGAGCTTCCTCAATGAGTGTTTAATAAATTATGATTATAAGGGGAATTGACCCTGTGAGCTTACTCATAGGGTCTTTAATCAATTTTGACTATAAGGGGAATTGACCGTGCGAGCTTCCCCAGAGAGTCTTTAATCACTTTTGATTATAAGGGGAATTTACTGTGAGTGATTCCTCATAGTGTATTTTTTATATTCTTGTAATTGAACCAGAGGGGATAGACTGTGTGTACTTCCCAGAGGGTTACCTGCTTTGATTAGTTGATGACTTGATATTTGGAATTGAATGCTTTGAAACTGTTGAATTGTTTACTGCTGAGCACTTCCTTATTTACTACTCTTTTACTTATTACCTACAATATATACTCACGGACTGTTAGGCACATATCTTTTTGTGGTTTCCTACTGATATTAGTCTCACACCCTTTTTTGGTCAGGCTTTTGGTCCCAAATATATTATATTACTGTAGTTATATATAAGGGAAATCACCCTTATACTTAAGGTAAATGATTACAATGGATCTGAAGAGCATGGGACTAAGCTATGGCTTGCGATGCTGAGGAGTTATTTATCTGTTTTCCTTTTTTACTTTGAATTAATACTGTATTCCATCATTGTGGTTTGTTTGACTGCATTCCTTGACATATGTATCATGCATCATTCATATATGTGCTCCAGTTGTTTCTTTATCAGTCTTCCACTGTTTATTATTGTATGTTATCATTACGGATTCCGCTATTTCTAGTTGTTTACTTCCGTTGTGTTACTCTTCCAATGAGGGCATAGTTTCCCCATTATCACACACAAGGACCTCGCTGCTAGTTGGCAGCCTCTGGAATTTGGGGAAATGCGCTTGAGTCCATGTGACCAACCGGGTACGGGGCACCTCTGGGTGGATTCCGGAACCGGGATATTGCAAGAACAATATCCCCACATCCACTAAAGAATCCCACCAATATACTATGGTGGAAATATATGAGTAAGAACACATCCTTGTCCCCACACGGTATGCCTTCTAACAAATTCTGGGAGTACACAGATATGTCGGTCATAATATCCCTTAAAAAAATAGGGGGAAGGTCTATGTTCTCACCCACATGCCTAAATCTTTTAAGAATATCCTAATAGGAATCAAAGGATAAGAGTAGACACAGTTTCCTAATCAAACCAAGTAATGGTCACACATTCCTATTACAGTACTATAAAATCATCAGTGCATCTTTGAGGAAATATATGTGATATAATACAACAATATCCACATTCTACAAAGATAACAACATATTTTGGAAGTTTCAATTTTCAGGGGGAAGTAATACATCCTCACCCCCACCATTAAGGTTACTCCAAAATGAATTTCAATGGATACTCAGGAGAAGGAACTCATATTTTCACCCTTCCCATAAGTTTATTAGTACAATATAGAAATAAATAAACAATAGGATTAGGTACACATCTAAATTCCAACTGGTGAACATCAGATCATTCCACAAACCTCTTTAGAGAAAGCAGACATTCCTACCAAAATATTTTTAATATTTTGGGAAATTCTGAAAACAAAATATGATTCACCAAGGTTCAAATACAAATATGAATCCATTTTTGATATCATGTGACTTTGACTACCCGATAGAGGAAATCCAAGAATATATTTCAACAATGATGATCAAAAATACATAATCAGATCCATGTATATTATCTACTGAATGTTGGTGATTGTAATTACCTCAAAAAAATAAATGGTGGTCCAAGAACTTGTTTAATCATTTTCACATTATGGTATGTGTATTTGTATTTTTGATTTTACTCCTTATAAATTTGAAACCAATAGCTCTACAAGTCCTCCCCAGAATATTTCCTAGAAAGTTATCTTTCATGGCCTTACTAAGATCGATCATTACAATTCCTTTCATGATGAGTACCATGAAATATATCCTCATGATCATAATTTCAAAAATAATTATGGTTATCCCTTTACTATTTTCCACCCTAAATTTCCTCCCCATGGAATATGATGCCTAGATATTCTTTGGGGATAAACATTAATCCATTATTGTAGTCCTACCCATGATAGAATTTTCTTTGAAGGTGTTCCCCACAGTAATATATCATTTCAAAAAGAAGGGCCTCCCACACTAAAATCAACAATGGTAAATCCCCTATAACTTGTGGAATTTTATAATATTATTTTATCCATGATTTATTCTTGGTGCATGAAAAAAAGAATTATTTCTGAGCTATAGGATAGCCCAAGGAAATGGTCATTCCCTAAACCTCCCCGGGACCGCTTAACATCCACTACAACCAAAAATATTTCTTTCATACTGTCATTTTATGAAAATTTGGCTGGGAACACAAATAGAATACAATGATTATGAGGAAAAAAATAGAAAAAGAAAATATACTAGTCATGTTCTAGCCCTAGGAAACTCATCCGTATGGTATTTTGATGAATATTTTAGAATAATGAATATACCATTTTTGTATAAATATATGGATGATTCATTAAAATTTAAAAATGAAATTATTACGTTACATAGAATATGAAAATAACATCATGAAAATAGAATAATATCCCAGAAAGATCAACTTAGCTAGATTTTCAGCTATGTGATGCCCAAAATTGGGATATCAGAATGAAAATATTCAATGTGAATGCCCTAGTGCTTTGGGAAATCTACATAAATTTGTCGATGACACCTCATCTAGAATCTATATCATAAATTGGGATATATATATATATATATATATATATATATATACGGTTCATTTCATTTCACCTCAATCCTTGATCAGGAATACTCTTTAGATGTGAAATCATGAAAATTTGATGTTATGGGCCAACTATTCTTATTGATCTCTTCCCACAATAGATGGTACTCCTAGTAAGGATTCACCATGGAAAACCCTATAAGTTTAAAATATATTGAAAATAACTTACATCAATATTCTGAAATTATTTATCGAGATTATCAATTGTATAAATCAATATCTTGGGTGGTGATATTACCCATTATAAGAAGCAGATCATGTTAAAAATGTTCATTACACCCTGTACATCCCAGAAAAATATCCTCAAGATCAATAGGGAATCAACTAGAATTACAGTAGTGGTTTTCCAAGATAAACCCTAGACTAATGTTCTAGGATCATTTTTACCCAATCCTCCTCCTTCAAGGTCATCACATCTGATCCAATATATTGTAACAATGGATCAAGAGCATACCCACCCCCACAATGTTGTGGGTATTTTTACCTCAACCTCTCCCATGTAATGGTTTATCTATTCATATTTTGGTGAATTTCATAAAATGAGTTTCCATATTCCGTGTCATATTTTTCCTCATCTTTATTTTAAGGAACACATAAAATTTAGTTTTCTAGTGGCTCCCTCCAAATTTCCCTTTGAGTCACATGCCCAAGAGAATAGTCAAAAGAGAAGATGAGGGCCCAATTTTTTTTCACGCTAAAGAGAAAATCAATATTGTAATTACTCCATAATAACATGAAATTTCACTTGATATATATCTTGAGGATGATGGACCAATAAATCTATTTGATAGTGATGTGAGGTGTACAATGTATTATTCATCTGTAAAGTCCGTCGGAACAAGTCCTACTGAAACGACTGAACATGAAGTCATTATATAAGAATAAAAGGAAGATATTTCTATCCATAATATTTTTCACACTAAAATGAATCAGGAATTTTTTCATACTTGAAATAAAAGTTTAGATAAAAAAAATTGGGCCACCCTTGAACTTTTTTCTTCCAAATATCTAGTGGTATTAAAATAAATAAAAGGGAAAAGATGTGTCTACAAACTACCTATTACCTGATGAATTTTAACCCCTTGCACTTCCAGAAATATTTTCTCAATATGAGGCTGAAATAAAAGTGATGAAAACACTCACTGTAGAATTAATAAGAGGTAATATTGATATTGTATATCGTCTTCCTGTAGAACCTTATCTTACTCTTCCATTATATCTTCCTCAATATGAAAATCCATACATTCCATAAAATGTAGTGCGAAGAGATGCTCTTAATCTTGGATCTAGAAAAATAATCTACTTGAAGCCAATGGTGGAAGGATTTATAGAGTTCCCTATATTAGGATAGTTTTCAAAACTGTATCAGGTGAACTACCCTAGGGTATCCCATACTGAAATTCCATCAAAAAATATAATAAAACTTATCTTGAATAGATCTAACTATTACTACCCCTTCTAAAGTTCCTTCCTTGATAGTTTTCCAATCCGAAAACATTGACATTATGGAGTCACTAACAAATCGAATGGAAGCTATGGAAGGATTGTGTGCACCATGTTTGCTTCAAAAAAATCATCACTTTAATGGGTAGATGAAACTCTTCCCCCCACCAAATTTTGGAAATCCTATGTTTCCAAATTTCAATTCTATGAGGAATCCATAGTACAATTTAACACATTTCATACCTCTATGTTATCCAATGATATAAACCCTAAATAGTAGTTATCATAGAATTTCAGATGCTTTATACAGACCCTATAAGGTCCATCCTTTATCTATCATACCAGTTTACTAGCCATGTTTATCACAGGATGGGAATACCTCCACTGATAATTTCTTTACTAATTCAGCACCATGTTGTAAAATGAAACAACCACTAATTTATCTAATAAAAACTAGTGAAAGGGTGGAAGAATATTATATTTCATCCTAAGGTTAATGATTTTGACCGACTCCATTAATATTTTTCTCCCCTATGATGATTTTTTGGGTCTCGGTATATAAAACCATTATAGATTATTACACATGTCATTCATTCTAGTAAAATATAAAGGTGGATTGCCTAAGCCCTATTAAGTCATGAAATGATTTGAAGATTCATTTTTAAAACGGAATCAAAGTC
This sequence comes from Viscum album, assembly GCA_963277665.1. Classification (NCBI taxonomy): domain Eukaryota; kingdom Viridiplantae; phylum Streptophyta; class Magnoliopsida; order Santalales; family Viscaceae; genus Viscum; species Viscum album. Next base: position 14,421,525 of record OY728150.1, read on the forward strand.
TTGAATGATGATGATATCTTAAGGGATAAGAAAAGGTAAAGTGGAAACAATTACTATCTATTATAACACAACTCATACACCAAATCAAGATCTATGGACCACAAAATATTATGTGGCACCTCCTCCTGAACTGAAACAAAAGAAATATTCCTACCGGGATGGTATAAGGGAGAATAAGGGTTCAATATACAATGATCATAAGGAGAATATTTACTATTTATATGATTATAAAGTCCCTCCTAATTTATTATAGGTTATGAAGAGAAATTTGTTCATATTTCTAGAGCCTAAAATATAAAGAACCTTGTTTTTCATACATTAACATTAAATAACTTTTTTGGAATACTTAAAAATATATACAAACATATTCCCAAATATAATACTAGTATAATGCCTTTGGAATCATGGAAACATAAACACTATATCATAAATGAGCTACATCATCTCTCACTAGCTAGGTTCTTCTTGACTAGAATGCTTATTAGATACATCAAACATAATACATATCTTCACAACCTAGGGTAAAAGAATCATAAAAATGGTGATCATGGATGCTTAGTAAAGGTAATCAAGGGAGATATGTAAGAATAATCATGAGAATAAGGGTATGAGAACATGATCATTAAAATAGATGATCATACACGACATATAAAATATCATAAAGATGAATCATTGAATGAATCTCAGCAGTTCATAATACATAAAACATAAGAGAAAAATAAAATAATCCATTAAATCATAACATATTAATAAAACATGAAATTGTGGAATACATATAATCATATATAATGATGTCCATAGTAGTCAAGCCACTACTTCTGGGACCATCTTAGTGGACAAATTCCCTTACGGAAATTGGTTCACAACCCATTCCAACCTTATATTACTAAACTCAGTTCACTCCCCATTCCATCCTTTAACACTAAACTAAGATCATTTTTCATTCCATCACTACAATACTGAATAATGTTCATTTCCTGTTCCATCAATTTCTATCTCATTATATATAAATTTTTACCCAATGCATTAAATGGATATATAGGTCCCACACATTTCATAATAAAATCATATATACATATTCCAGAAGAAAATAAATAATCAAATCATAACCCCTAAAATGAAATGGTTATTATAATCATGTAATAATATCATAACTTATGGAAGGAGAAAAGTTTCATAATTATTTCATCATAAAAATAACCCGTTAAAATAAGTGGGTTTCACAAGAATATAACTTTTTAAAGAGAAATAGTTTTCATCAACATCATCCCACAATAACATAATAAATTAATAGAAATAATATAGATGGAAACATTGAATAATTTCCCCATAAATGCATGAGTAACACCAACATATGTTTTCTTATATGGGAAATAATTTTGAAATAACTTTTAAGAACATTTCTTGAGGAAAATATCCCTTCTATATTAATTTTTTTTAGAACATAAAACCTTTTAAAACCCATTCAAATTGAAAATGGATTTGAAAACGTTTAAAGTAAGCATTGAAAACCTTAAAACATTTTCAAAATCCCTTTTCCTTCAAAATGGTATTAAAATATCTTTTAAAAACTTTTTTGAAAACATGGTTTTTGAATACCATTGATTTCAGAATGGATAGAGAGATCGTTATATTTTACATAAAAATGTTATTTAAGTACCAAAGAGTGGGAAATGGAACTAATGCATGGATATATCTTGAATAAATAGAGGTTAAGGAAAATCATGAGTTTCAATGAGATATGGATCATAATATTTCTTTAAAATAATCATAAACATAAACACTCTCGAAAAGAGATGAGATTGTCTCAATAAACTATTATAACATCGTAGCTTGGTATCACACTCTCCATGTAAGAAAAGGTAATTAAATGAAGCTTAAAATATCATGAAAATAATTAATTTAATGAAATATAATGTAAAATTTAATTATGTACACCTCAAAAGTAATTTTTATGCATAACAAAACACGATTCTCAAAGAAGGAAAATTGGGACAAAACTATTTTATTGATTTGTTAACTTTTGAATCTTAAACCCCATTAAATAAAGATCATTAAATCGATATGTTAATAACCATAAATTTAATTATAAGATACATATAATATAATCATGGTCATTATATACACCACACAAAATGAAAGAGTGGCAAACATTGCATGTATCTCCCGGAAATAAAAAGTGAGATGAAATCCCCTTACCTTGTTCCTTGAATCTCATCATACTCATTCAACACAACTATATAATAAATATAGATTTATTATGAATCCTTTACCGAACCATATTCTTATATATAATACCATATATTGTTTTATTATGAACTTATATTAGCCGCTTTTTAACCATATTATGTTACGGTTTCACTTCAGATAATATACGCTTTGTTCTTCGAATGTATCTTAATTTGTAATATTGTTGGTCCTTATACATATTTCCTGATTACATAAATTAAACCATTATATAAATATCATTTATATCTAGTATATTTTTATTATAATAATTTATATAATATTTAATTATTAAATATAATACACCGATCATTGGGATGGTAATCCATACATACGCATGAACACAGTTTCAATTTTATTATCGTATTGAAAGAATGAAAAAGAATAGAATGTATGTATATATATAGATAATATCATTAACTTAGAATTATAATTTTATATATATAACATAGTTTCACTAAACCAATCCTTAACAAAATCCATGTAGTTTATAAACGAATCACATCGCTTTGAAGGGGCGGTAGTCCACACTTCCTCAATCAAAATTATCGTATTAACAAAAAATGGAATATATAAAGATATATGTATTAAAATAATTAAATAATATTAATTAAATATTGAATATAATATATAAAATATATAAATATTTTTTCCATCATAATTTCCACAATGATAGTTTGTAAAGGAAAAATAGACAACCATTGTTTAGTTAGGCGACAATTCACCGTACATGTGAACAGTATGTTTGTTGCCCATTAGATGGAGGTGGGTGTAAGTTTAGTTCTAAAAATTATAATGAATAAATCATAGTATATTTAGGATAATATTTTTTTATACAATATTGGAATATTGATAGTGTATGGTGTGGAGAGGGAAAATAAATGATAGGATCTTGAGAGAAGGTGTTACCTCTTAATCGGGTAACTCAATTTGTTTTGGGAAACAATTCTTCCTTGAAAGAATTGATTCCCAAATGGAGGTTCTAAGGAGGAATGGATGAATTTTTGGAATTTTATTTGGAATATATTTTCAAAACCTATGTGGTTTGAGTGGTTTTAATAAGAGGGAGATGTGGTGGCCTTTTATTGGGAAGGAGGAGTGGAACTCTTGTAAATATTTGAAGGGAGACTTCCAACCACGTTTTTCATGTTGCAAGTAAATCCCATAATGATATAAAGTATATAAAATGTAATATAGTGTCAAAATATATCAATCCAATGGAATTTGTGAAATTTTATAGGTTATTTTGGGCCTCAAGGTTATGGTTTAGTCCCTTATGAAGCTTCATTTAACCTCAATTGATGTAATTAATTTTAATCACTTTCAATAATATTTTTTTCTAGAATACTAAGTTTACAATATTAGAGATTATAAAAAATTATTATTCCAAATATGGAATCCATTTTAAAAAATTCCAATCAAAGAATTGGCTGAAATTAATTTAAATTTAATCCAGTATTTGGGTCAACAAGGTGGGTTTTTAATGTAAGAACATTCAAAATTTTGCTATGTGTTTATATCCAATTTCAATATGAAATTGATATCAATAACCAATATTTTATTAATTGATAAAAATATTATATAAATAATTTATATAACCAATTTAAAATATAATTTAACATTATAAATAAGTAAGTTGACAAAATAGTTTTGAATTAAAATTTTGTATTTTCCACAATTCATCCAAAAGTGTCGTTTCTTAGAAAAATAACAAAAAATATCCCTATGAAAATTTTGAAATTATAAATTCAAAAATGAACATTATTTTATCAAATTAAATTTCTAAATATTTTTAAAATTTACTTTATTTTTTTTACAGAATGACATCAAAACTAGTTTGTTTGAGAAAATAGTATTTTTAAACATATAAATTCTTTACCAAAAAATTATATCTTTTATTATAAAAAAGTTTTATTTATATAAAATAATTATAAAAATATATTTTAAAAATATTTATTATTATACATATTACAATGTTTAATGTCTAGCTTATAATTATCTCTTTTAAATAATTATAACAATAAAATTATGTTTTGTAAAAACATCAGTGTTGTGTGTAACATATGCCAATTCACAATTCTATATAACATATTAAAATTAAATGTTCCATGTAACATATTCCATGTTTTTGTACTGTGAAAGTAATTTTTGACTTAGTGAATTGCAACATTAATGAATATTTAATTTATTCAAAAAAAAAGGTCAATAAAAACTCTGGGTGTCACATTATACCCCCATTAAAATGAATTTCACCCTTGAAATTCAACACTTGGTTGTAAAAATGATTATAATTCCACTTCATAATATCCTCAAGTTCCAAAATATGTTTCTTTAACTGGTGATTTCTCTACAAAACTTTACCAAGTGAGTGGTCTTGTTTCAAAGAACTTTCTCTAATCAGTCCAGAGATTCAACTGGTTGTTCTTCATGAGACTGATCGTGCTCCAGTTGTATAACCTCTGAGTTAAGTATACGTGAAGGTTTAGGTATGTAATTTATTATGAGATATATATATATAACACATCAAGAACTTGAGAGATATTTGTAGGAAGTTCCAAGCAATAGTCTATTGTCCAGATATGATCATGAATATCAAAGGGAATAATATATCTAGGACATAGTTTCCCATTCAAACCAAATCTCATAACATTAATCTAGGGTGATATTCATATAAACAAATTTTCAACTAATTCAAAATCTAGATCACGTTGTCGATTATTATCATAATTTTTCTTTTGAATTTGATCTACCTTGATTTTTTGTTGAATGGTTCAATCCTTCTCAACCATTTCTTCAGAGATATCATGTCCTAATAGATTTCTTTCTCTAACCTAATCGCAAGACATTGGAGCTCTACATTTATTCTCATAGATTGCTTTATAAGGTTTCATATCAATACTTGAGTGAAATATATTTTTTAAAACAACTCAACTAGTGAAATGTGTTGACCCCAACCAAATATTAAATCCATAGGACAATATCTCAAATTATACTTTAGGGTTTTAATTGTTCTTTTAGACTGACCATCCATCTGAGGGTGAAAAGTAGTGCTAAAACTCAATTCTGTATCAAGTGCTTACTGAAGACTTTTCCAAAACATTGAGATAAAATTTTCATCCTGATCCGATATGATAGAATGTGGTACTCCATGAAACCTTACCACATCCTTGAGGTATATCCTTACATGCTGATCCAGAGAGAAGTATTCTCTGATAGCGATGAAGTGTGCTGACATAGTAAGGTGATCGACTACCATCTGTATAGAATTAAAACATTTATAGTTTTTCAGTATTCCAATGTCAAAATCCAGTGATATTATCCTATTTTCATTCTGGTATGTATAATGGATGGAACAACCCCTTTGAATCTTTTCTTTCTGTATTAACATGTTAGCATACCAAGCACTGAGGTAAAAAAGCTGTCATATCTCTCTTCTTGTCATCCCACCAGAAATATTCATTCAAATCCCTATACATATTTATACTTCTAGGATTAAATGATAATGAAGAACTTTTATCTTCCTCTAACAGTTCTTTCTTAAAATAGGGTATGGAAGGAACTCATACATGATTCTTTAACATCATCATTCCATCCTAATCAAGGTTAAACTCGGTAACATTTCTAACCTTCTTTTATATCTCTTAATCTTCCTTCTATGCATCCTTAATCTTCATTTAGATATAGGGTTGAACATTTATTTGGGAAAGATAATATTTTCCCCCTTCCTTTATTATTTCTACATCCATCCTTTTCAAGTATAGAATTATTAGATCTCTTGTGATCCTCACGATAGATAATCTATCATGATCCTTTTGAATCAAATCTTCGACCACCTTATTCGCTTTCCTAGGGTGGTAATGTATTAATATTTCATAATCCTTTATCAACTCTAAACATATTCTTTGGTACATATTCAACTCATTCTAGTTGAATATATATTTCATACTTTTATTATCAGTATACATATCTCACTTTTATCCATATCGATAATGCCTCCATATATTTAATGCTAAAAATACCACTACTAACTCCAAATCATGAGTTAGATAATTTTGATAATGATTATTTAATTTTCACGAGGAACATGATTTAACCATGTTATTATTCATAAGTACACATTAGAATCCCTTATTGGATTCATAGCTGTAGATTAAAAAACCATCTCCAATACAGGGTAATTTAAGCACAGGTGCATAATCTAAAATTCTCTTTTGTTCCTTGAAATATTACTCACATTCATCTATATAAAGGAACATGAAACCCTTATGAGTTTACATGGTCAGAGGATTATATAGTTGTGGGAAATTATCCACAAACCATTAATAATATCCATCTTCACCAAGAAAGCTACAGATCTTAGACATCATGGTTGGTCTAGGCCAACATTAAATAGCCTTTGTCTTTGATGGATCTACTACAATACAATATCTTGAGACTAATTTTCCAAAAAAGGAAACCTTTTGCAGTAAAAATTCACACTTTTTTATTTTTTTCATATAACATCTCATTTATTAGGGTCTTTATTATAATTATTAAGTGATCTTCATGCTCTTCCTTTCACTTTTAATAGATAATAATATCATCTATAATGACTACCACAAAATGATCAAGGTAATATATGAAGACTATATTCATTAAATCCATGAAGATAGCAGGGGGGAATTAATAAGACCAAAAATAATCACCATATATTCATAGTTTTCATACCTCTTATGAAATAAAATCTTGGTTATATCCTCTTTATTGAACCACAATTGATGATATCCAGAATGAAGGTCATTTTTGGAAATGTATTTAGCTCTAAATAGTTGATCAAACAAGTCACTAATATGGAGAATATGATACTTATTCTTGATTTTGACCTTTTTAACTCCTAATAATCAATGCAAAGTTTCAATTAACCATCTTTATTTTTCACAAAAAGAATGAGCATATCATCATAAACTCAACATATTACTCTATTGGAATCCTGGGAAACTCTTCTGAAAATACATCCACAAATTCATGAAAAAACAATAGACATATCATCGATGTTGATTTTCACCCCAACCATTTGAGATAAAAAACCCCATTAGAGTGGGAATTAAGAACCATACAATGGATGTAATCTCTATAGGATGTTGATACATATTGTCACATCGATGGATGACCATAGGAGGGTTTGAAATATAAAATGTAACTTCCCTTCCTTGAAAATTGATTTTGGATTTATGTAGAGAAAGAAAATCAATGCATCATATGGCGTCTAGTTCAACCAAAGGAAGAATGACAAGGCTTACAGGAAGCATATTCCCAAAAAAAATCATTTGGAGAGGAATCATAGACTTGAAATGCAGTCATCATACCATTAGGGGTTTTCATTGATAATTCAAAATATAATAATTTTGGTGGAATCCTAAAACCATTATCAAATTATTTAGATTTTAATGAGTGTGTCGATCCATAATCAAATGTGACATTATCAGTTCTAGAGTGAATGGTAAGTGTACCTTTCATCATACCATTTTTGCACCCCTCATTAGAAATAGCAATTTCTTAAGATTTCCCATTGTCTCTTTTCATAAGAGGTTGTGGACGTCAATCATCATCACTATACTTTGGGTTTGTGATGTGATTATCATAGTTTTCATTCTCCTTATACTTTTATCCCTGAATCGTGGGAGTTTCATTTTTTGAAGCTTCCTCTCCATTAGCATTTTGAGCTAACTTCTTCCCATCATTTCAATAATAAATTTCACAGTGGCCTCCCCTTCCACACTAAAAATACTTGTTAGACCCATTAAAGCGATTTACTCTATGATTCTTCCAAAATATAGAGAATAAAGGAAAACATATCTTCTTTTCTCCATGGTTTTTATATTTTCCTTTAATATCTATCTTGCTATTCTTGTCAAAAAAATGAGGTTGATACGTGACTCGAACCTCCATTTCAAACTTTATTTCACAATTCACAACATCTTCATAGCTACTAAATTATTATATGTCCTACACCCTTATGATAATTTTATTTAAGCTAATAAATAACATATCAAAATTACTTTTGGGTTGGATGATAATTATTGAAGTGTGCCTCATAAGTCTCATGAAATTAGCCTCATAGGTAACAATAGATTCATCATCCCTTTTCATCAACTCAAGAAACTATTTCTACACCTTGGTATGAATAATTTGAGGAAAGTTCATATTGGAAAATATTTTCTTGAACTAATCCAAACCCATGGTTTCAATATAATCTTGTTGCCTCGTATTCTTGATTATAGAACACCACTAGACTACTTCACCTTCTAAACGATAAACATCCATAAAAACATTTTCATGCTCTAAACATTAGAAAATAGATAATACATTTTTAGTAGTGCTGATCCATTATCCAGCAACAATTAGATAAGTAGACCCTCTAAAATAATGTGGATGTTACTTCATGAAAGACTTAACATAATTTTTGTTCTCTCCTTTTTCTAATTTGGAATTTCAACATGATTATAGCTTGGGAAAGTTTTATGATCATAGAAATGTGTTTTTGTATTCTATCTCCTTTAACATTAGGTTGCTGAGGAGGATAATTGTTTCATTTTCCAATGTAGTCACCATTAACGTGGTTCCTTTGGGTTTCATGCATTGGACAAAACCAAAAGCATAGAGTAAGAAACATTTATCATAATAGGGAACCATAAAATCATGAAAATTCTCTTATAGGATGTCTAGATTATGAAACATTATCTAATATATGATGCCTTAGGTTGATCCTAGGTTATTCATATCCCTCATATATTTAAATCCTTAATAATGGTTCATGAATTGTTTGTGAATTCCCAAAGAATATCCCTAGAGAGTGTCATCCCAGGTGTGCAGCATGACCCATTATCAAGTACCAGATTACCCCGTGTTAGGCCCAGAACATCTTTTCAGAGTTTTTACCCCTAGGTAAATTAATGCCTAAGCCACATCCACTTTTAGTATCCATATAGAGATTTATTTCTAGTAAAACACTCACTCTACCATTTACCGAAATTCCAGAACATTTTCCTATACATTTCATTATCCTTAAACATATCCATATACATGTACTAAGGGTTCTCACTATGGTTTTCGCATCCTAGCTTCCAAAGGTTAAATAAAACTTTTCTCTTATAACAATTATATAAACAAAAAAATTTATACATTAACATTAAATAACTTTTGTGGAATACCTAAAACATTATACGAACAAAATCATAAGGATCATTCTAGTCTAGTTCCTTTGGAAATATAGAAACATAAACACTAGTTCATAAATGAGCTACATCATCTCCCACTACGTTCTTCTTTAGTATAACCCTTCTCAGACACATAAAACATACATATCATCATAACCTGGGGGAATATAAACAAAAAAGGGGTGAGATCAGATTATCAGTAAGGGTAAACAATGGATATATGTATGCATAATCATGAGAATGAGGGTATGAGAACATGATCTTGAAAAAAGAAGATCACACCCTATATATCAAATAACATATACATGAATCATGGAATAAAGGTTGATTGTTCATAAGACATGAATCATAAGGAAATAAAGAACATAATCCATGAAATAATAACATAGGAATAAAACATATAATTTTAGAAGACGCATAAGCATGTATAATGATTTCAATAGTAATCAAGGAATTACTACCGATACCATCACAGTGGACAAATTCCTTTTCTAAATCGGATTCACATCCCATTCCAGACCTGTATTACTGAACCGAGTTTACTCCCCGTTTCATCCATGTAATAATAAAATGTGTTCATTTCCCATTCCATCCTGGTAATATTGAACTGAGTTCATTTTCCATTTCATCCATGTATATATCATGCGATATAAATCATTACCCAATGAATTGGAGGTAGATGTATGTCACACCCATCTCATAATGAAATCATACATACTTGTGCCACAAGATCATAAATAATAAAATCATAACACATGAAATGAAATGGGTATTATAATCATGTAATCATATAATAACCTGTGGAAAAAGATAAGTTTCATAATCAATCCATTATAAAAATAACCTATGAAAAGAAGTGGGTTTCAAAATATTATAACCTGTGAAAGAGAAACGAGTTTCATCAACATCATGCCATAAAAACATAATCCATTCAGAGAAATAATATGAATGGAAAAATTAATTAATTTCCCCAGAAATTCATGAGTAACACCAAAAGATGTTTTCTTAGACGGGAAATAATTTTGAAAGATATTTTAAGATCCTTTCCTAAAAAATATCCTTTATGCATTGAAAATTTCTTTTTAAAACATCAAACCTTCTGAAAACATTTTTCTTTGAATATAACATTGATATATTATAAAGGAAGAATTAAAAACCATGAATCATTTTTAAAATCCATTTACATTGAAAATAGAATTCAAATATTTTTTGAAATATTTTTTGAAATAATTTTTTAAAACATTTTTGAAAACATTTTTTTTTGAAAATAATAGATTTCTGACTGGAGAGAGAGATGATTAAAATTTAATTTAAAATGTTATATTAAGTATCAAAGAGTTGAAAATTGAAATAATAAATTTTTATATCATGAATTAACAGAGGATAAGGAAACTCATGATTGTTCTTGAGATATGTATCCTGATATTTCATCAAAGGAATCATAAATATAAACAATATCGAAAAGCGACGAGATTATCTATATAAACTCATATAACTTGGTTTCTTGGGATCACACTATCCATGTTAGAAAAGTAAATAACAGGAAGCTCAAAATATCATGAAAATAATTATGTTCATGATATAACATTTAAAATGTATGTAGATACACCAAGAAAAATAATTTATGTGCATAACAAAACATGAGTCTCAATGAAGGAAAATTGAGAAAAGATTATTTTTCCGATTTGTTTACTTTTGAAACATAAACCCCATTAAAGTAAGATCATAAAATGGGTATGTGAATACCAAAAAAATATAATTATATGATACATAGAATAAAATCATGGGTAGTAAATACACTAGAAAAAAGGAAAGAGTGGCAAAAATAACATGTATCTCACAGAAATAAAAAGTGCGATGAAATCCCCTAACATTGTGTCTTGACTCTCGTTGTACTCATTAAAACCCCCTGTATAATAAATATAAATTTAATATAAATATTTTAAATAACCATATCCTTATTTATCATACCATATATGGTTTGATTAGGACATTGTATTCCCCTCTTTTTAACCATCCTATGTTATTGTTTCACTTCGGATAATATGCCCTTTCTTCTTCACATGTGTCTTAATTTTTTATATCATTGGTCCTTATACTTATATCATGATTACAGAATGTAAAACATGATATAAATATAATTTATTTACATTATATTTTTTTATAATAATCTATAGAATAAATAATTACGAAATAGAATACAACCCATAAATCTAAATTTTTATTAAAAACACTTTTAATGAAAGATTGTGAAACCTTATAGTTACACCAAAGCCATAAAAATTAATAGTAGGAAACAAAATTATTAAGGAACAGTATAAACCCATTATCCATATACACCCTATATAATTTCCAAGAAATATCTGATAACTCTTTGTTCTGATATCCTTCTATAATAACTTTTAATTGATGGTTATGTTTATCCCATGTTAGCAAGAACTCCTCCACTATTATCTTTTTGGCATTGAATCCTCTAGTAAAAATTAAATGTGTCTTGACAATCAAGTATCCATGCTCTGTATTTGTTTCCACTTGGATTGGGATCTCATTTATCCTTTCTACATCCTCCTTAGAAATTTTAATAGTCAAAACCTTTTCCAGCATCTCCTCATCAAAGTGAAAAAGGAGGTACCACAATTTTCAGGAGGCGTCAATAGTTGTTGCCCACTATGGACTAGGAAAAATAGACAAAGAATCTTCCCCTGCATCAACCTCCTTTCCTTCCATCCTCGACATTCCCTCCTTGGAATGTTGAGACAGTTCCAAGATTTCCTCCCTCTCTAATCCCAATTGGCCTCCCTCCCTATCTGAGATTTCAACCAACACTGAACACTCCTTCACCTCAACTCCTCCCTTAGGGGTTTTACGATATACTAAATAATTATGCACACACATATTTTTAGGGGCTGATTTCATAGTTTTATACAATGGATATTCCCTTGACTTAACTTCTGTACCCTTTTACGATGATTTTCAGGATGATATGGTTTCTATTTTCTTAGGGGTGTTTGAGTAGTCTTTCAGAGGCCTTGATTTTTTCTCCACCTTGAAATCCATAAAATTCACGGACAAGATGTTCACTTGTTTCCCTTTCCATGATGATGTAACAAAAAATATGTCATGCTCATAGTCTATTTCGAGCTGAGAATCTCCATCTTTGTCACTTTGGTCATCAAATTCTGACCGTCTAGACCCGGTCTATTTCTACGTCCATTTTGGAATGATGGTTTTCTATCCTTCAGTGTCTTGCACTGACGTGTTCATATAGGTTGGCTGCATAAAACCATGGCACATGAATTGGGGTGCTGTATTTGTGTCCTCATAGGTTGCCTCTTCCACTGCAGCTTTTCCTAACTGGATCCAATTTTCCCTCCCCTCCTTATGTGAAGCATCCCCAGACTCTTATACCATCTCATCATTGGAAAATTTCTCAAAGTGACTATCCATCCCATGGTTTCCACTTCTCTTCGATGACTTTTCACCCTTGAAGGAACTACCACACTATTGAACCCAATGTCGGCCTGGGGATCCCCAAACATTGTAGGTTCCTCAACACCACCTACCCAAATACGATAAGCACTTCCCTGACTAGCACATTCCCCTGAAGGCTTCAACACCTCCAAATATCTCCTTATCCGGTCAAATATTTTCTTAACCACAGGATCAGTGGGAATCCCCTTTTTGGATTCATATTTTTAACCTCAATAAAACTCTCATGACAAACCTCCTTACCAAGGCTTCAGTCAATGCGGTCACATTCCCTATACTTCACATAATCTGCTACAAACACACCACAAGCGGCAGGGTTTTCCATCCTCAGACCCTGTGAATTCATGCATGGAAGCCCCTTGCAACAGAGCGAGGAAACATGTCCCAATCTCATGAATGACAGAAAATAGTCAGACCATGACTCAAAAAACAATGCTTCTCTCCAATGGAATTTCTAACCATCTGTTATCCATACCCAATTCACTGGCGGATTGGAGACATAAACCGCCACACAAACATGAGGATAGGCAGGATGACATAAAACATCAGTTCTATTATCAGAGCAGAGGTAATGGCCAACTAGGTTCCCTAGAAGATGCATAATAGAAGGGTTCTAAAAGGTTAATGGGAGAGATGGAAATCTTGACCATATAGTCATAGTTGGATTGTCATGTAGCATATGAAAATCAATGTTCCAACGAAGATAGTAGAAGAAGCAGCCACCACATTGACGAGGAGCCTTGGACCATGCAATAATGTGGTCGACATCAATCCAAAACGAATCATCATATGCCTTCATTCAATATTCCCAATAATCTCACGCTCCTTTAAATCCTAGGCCTCAAAGAAGAAGTGGTAAAATTCATTAATCGAAGGTTGGATATTACATAACCACTCCACCAGTGTTCGGGAGAAGAGATCTGAGGCACTATTGAACTATATTGTCAATAAAGATAGATGACGAGATCTAGGGTAAAGATCTGAGAATTTTATGCATATCATGATCAAATTAAATGGGGGAAGAAATTCTGGATTTGGGAAAGGCAAAGAAGTGGGGAGGCGGTCCTTAGGGGAATAAAGATCTTGAGAAACTCCCCCTACAAACGGGAGGGGGAGCCAGAATCTTCATCTTGGAGGGCTAAGGCATAGCCCAGAGACACCGAAGAAGATGGACACTATCTTAATATTTCTAACTAATGGATGTACGGAAAGGAATACATCGTTAAAGGAGAGAGTAAGTCATACGTATGCATGAACCTTATTTCTATTTTTATTGTCTTATTGAAAGAAAGAAAGAAAATAGAATATAATTATATAGGTATATAATATCTTTAAATTACCATTATGATGTTTTATTTATCAAATAATTTCACTAAACCCCTCCTTAATACATTCCACGTAGCGTATTAATGAATCATATTTCTTTGAGGGGGTGGTAGGCACACTTCCTCAAACGAAATTATTATATTAACACAAAATGGAACGTATAAAGATAGATGTTTTAAAAGAATTAAATAATAAAAAATACATAATAAATAAAATCTATAACATATATAAATATATTTTCCATCATAATTTCAACCATGAGAGCTGGTAAATGAAAAATTAGAAATCATTGTTTAGCTAGGCGGTAGTTCGTCATACACATAAATAGTGTGTTTGTTACCCATTAGATTGTTGTGCGAATAAGTGTATATTGAAACCATAGAAAAAATACTAGTATATTTATGATACGTAATTTTTTATTCAATAGTGTAATAAAGATATTGTAGGGGAAATAAAATAAATGATCTTGAGAGATGATATTACCTCTTAATCGTGTAACCCCTTTTGGTTTGTGCCAAAAGGCTCACATGGAAGACATTATTCCCAAAGAGAGGATTCAAGGAGTAATCTAGGGATGTTGGGAATGGTATTGGAAATATTCTATCCTAATATAAGTGGTTTTAGAGGTGTTAAGAAATGGGAGAGGTGGTGGCCTTTTATTTGGATGGAGTGGCACTCCTTTAAATATTTGAAAAGATAATTTTACCCACGTTTTCCATGTTGCAGGTTGATGAAATAATGATAAAAAAGTAAATAAAAGGAGTATAGATTCGAAATATGTCTATAAAATCTCTTTTTGACTATTTTAAAGGTAATTTGGGGCTATAAGGTTATGGTTTTGTCACTTATTACACTTAATTTAACCTTAATAGATGTAATTAATTTTAATCACTTTTCTAATATCTTTGGTCAAAAACTAAGTTGAAATTATTATACATTATAAATTTTTATGATTCCAAATATGGAATCTATTTTTATAAATTCCAATCACATAAGTGGCATAGATTAATTTAAAATTAATCCCGCAGTCAGGTCCACAATGCAGGTTTTTAAAGTAGGAACATTCCAAAGATTGCTATTTTTTTATATTTAATTTCAATGTGAAATTGATCTCAATGAACTAAATTGTATTAATTGATAAAATTATTATATAATTAATCTTTTAAAAAATGTAAAATATAATTTATCCTTATAAATATATTATATTTAAAATCAATTTTCAATTTAAATCCGGTATTTTTCACTATTCATCCAAAAGTGAAGTTTCTCAGAAAAATTCCAAAAATTATCTCTAAGATAATTTTGAAATTATAAATATAAAAATGATTTTTATTTTTTGAAATTAAATTTCTAAATTTTTATCATATTAATTTTATTGTTTTTCATAGGACCTGAAAATTAGTTTGTTTAAGAAAATAGTATTTTTAAACACATAAGGGTTTCACAAAAAATTATATCTTTCATTATTAATATTTTTTATTTATATAAATCCATTATAAGAAATATTTGAAAATTAGTTATTACAATTCATATTACTATGTTTAATGGCTAGGATATAATTATCTCATTTAAATAATTATAACAATAAAATTATTTTTTGTAGAAACATTAGTGTTGCATATAACATACACCAAGTTGTTGTTCCGTGTAAGGTTTGCCAAGTATATGTTCCACGTAACATAAACCAGGTCAGTGTCGTGTTAAAGGAATGTTTGACTTAGTGCATTTATAGACATAAATTAAAATTTAATTTATAAAAAAAAGTTCCATAAAAACTTGGGGTGTTATATAAAAGGCCCGATCTGGTGGATCACATTTATCGCCTAAATTATTTACACTTTCATCAAACATCAGGAATCACAGTCCAAGAGTTATTTTTTAAAATACATCCTCATGAAGTTGGTTGATTCTTTATATCTAAGATTGAGTAATACAACATCACAAGTGGCATGTATTTCTAATGATGTTCTAGGGGGAGATAATGAATAAAAATAAATCAAAAGTAATAGGGAACATAATTTCAAGGATTTTATGACTAAAAAGAAAATAAATTAAATTCATGTTATCCTTAGAGAAAAGTTGAATGAGAAATTTGTGACCATGGTCTCTTCTAACATAGTTCAACCAACTCCATTGAAAGTGCATCTTCCAATATCCAATCTACTAAGAAATAATAAAACTGAAAAGGAAATATTAAAATGCAAGAAGGTGAACCCTTCTTGATTCCAAATCCAGGCATGAAACTTTCATACATCATGACTTCAGTCTAGCTACAAGGTTCTCCATCCAACAAAATGGTACAATGAGCACTATCTTACAAAACAAAATATTTATTGGATGGATAATTTGTCTTTAGTTATATTAATGTCATTCATTTATTAGATCCATTATCTAATGAAGAATATGATTACGTTCCTTGGTTCCCTTTTCCTAATCAAGAAACTAGAAGGATAAGAAATTGGAGATAGAGAAATAGGTGAAGATGTAGTCATATCCAATTCAAAAATCTAGGAAACATCTCCACTGAAACTATATATGTAGCCAATACCCATGTAATTTCACATCACTGAGACTGGTAGTAATAGGATATGACCCCTTCATCTATCTGGGTTCATCCAAATCTAGTTATTTTGGATTACTATTTGACAAGTGTGAAATATTCCGATCATCCTAGACTAGTGGTAAAACCATTCCGACCTAATCCATTAGGGATTGGATTTCATTTAACTTCTATTCAAGTGAGTGATCCATCAACTTGAGGAAATTAAGTCTCTAAGGAACCTTCTAAGGACCAACCCCACATTGTGAAATGAAAACCATTGGAAAAAATATATGAAATATTGGAACAGTCAGTCATGGTCCCATCCAAACATCCAATCCAAGATTACCTTAAATGTATTAGATTAAAAGGAATTTTTTAATTTAAATCTTGTATTTTCACTATTCATTAAAAAGTGTAGTTTCTCAGAAAAAATTCAAAAAAATATTCCTAATATAATTTTTACATTATAAATACAAAAATTATATTTAATTTATCAAATTAAATTTATAAATGTGACTAAAATAAAGTTTATTTTTTTCACAAAAAGATATGAAAAGTAGTTTGTTCGAGAAAATAGTATTTTTAAACATATATGGGTTTCTTTAAAAATTATTTATTTTGTTATGAATATGTTTTATTTATATAAAACTGTAATAAGAAATATTTTAAAAGTATTTATTAATATTAATATTACTATTTTTAAGGTCTAGGTTATAATTATCTCATTTAAATAATTATAACAATAAAATTATGTTTTGTAGAAACATATGTTTTTCATATAACATATACCAAGTGATTGTTCCATGTAACGTATTCCACATATATGTTCTGTGTAACGTAAATCAGGTTTATGTCATGCGGAAGGTATGTTTTACTTAGTGCATTGCAAAACATAAATGAAAATTTAATTTATTTGAAATAAAGTCAATAAAAAATCAGTGTGTTACATAAAAGGAATGGTCAGGTGGATCAAATGTATTTCATGAATTATTTCCCCATTCATCAAACATCGTGTTTCACCATCCGAGAGTTATTTTTTAAAGAAATCCTCATGAATACGATTGATTCTTGATAATTAAAATTGATCAATCCAATGCGACAACTGAATGTGTTTATACCGATGTTATAGGGGGTAGAATTAATAGAAGTAAATCACAAGTAATAGGGAACATAAGTTCAAGGATTTTAGAATTATAAAGAAAATAAATCGATCTCATGATATCCGTAGAGAATCGTTCAATCAGAAATTTGTGACCATGGTCTCTTCTACCACGGTTCAACCAACCCCACTGACAGTGCGTCTCCCAATATCAAATCTACTATGAAATAATATAACTATAAATGAAAAATTGAAGTGCAATAAGGTGAAACCCTCTTGATGTCGAATCCAGTCATGAAACCATCGGGCATCATGCCTTCATTCTATGTATCAGGTGCACTATCCCACCAAATGGTAAAATGAGCACTATCCTGACAATTTTTTTTTGGATGGATAATTTATCTTCAGTTATAATAATGTTAGTAAATTAATCGATCCATTATCTAATAATTAATATGTTTATTTAAATAGGTTCCCTATTCCTAATCATGAAACTGGAGGGATAAGCCCTTGGAGATAAATAAATAGGTGAAGATGTGCTCATATCCGAGTGCAACATCTAGAAAACACATCTACTGAAACTATATATGAAGCCAATACCCATGTACTATCACATCAGTGAGACTAGTAGAAATAGGATGGGACCCCATAATATTTCATGACTCAACCAAATGCAATTATTTTTTGATAACTATTTGACAAGTATGAAATATTATGATCATCCTAGACCATTGGGAAAATCATTCTGACCTTATCTAGTAGTGATAGGAGTGAATTTAACAATTATTCAACTATCTGATCCATCTATTTCAAGTAATTCAGACTCTAAGGAACCATCAAAGGACTAACCCCACATTTGTAATTTAAACCATTGGAAAAAATATATGAAATCTGGGAAGAGTCGGTCATGGTCCCATCGAAACTTTCAATCCAAGATTCCCTTAATCCATCAAAAGATCTCTGAGAGATGACCATAGAGGCCATGTTAATCCACCATGAGTTCAAAGTATTTTTCCTTTATAATTAACTTTATCATTTAGATACTAGTTATGTGGAATATTGCATGTTCATCTATTTTATAGAGTAAGAAAGGTATTTTATTATGTAGCAACACATAAAACCTTTGAATGTCTCAAGAAGACTAGATGAAATTGATATTTGACAAGCCTTAATTAACCATGGATCATATACAAACAACATTTATGTCTAGAAACATATTTAGTTGGTCTATAAAGAATCATATTTTTCTCTTTCTTCTTTGACACTTCAGGGTTATGAAAATAATGGGCAAAAAAACTCTCAACTGATTCATTCTCAGTGCTCAATTATGGGACCTTATATCTTACTCTGAATTCAATTTGGTTTAATTTGATACAAGATTAAATGTCCTTATATTAATTCCTTGTTTACATTGACATTTGAAAATTCCCCCATCATACCATTAAAATCTGAAATATTACATTAATCAAAAAATATGGAAATTTCATGATGATAAGGCTCCATTTAAATCCTACAAGTCTCAACACATCATTGTAAGATTCTTCTAAAGAGAAGGAAAAAAAACCAATAAAGAATGAATTTACATGGGTTATGGATCCAAATAGTGTGTAAATTACCCTGAATAACCCATTTAAAGAGATAGGAATGAATATTTATTTTCCATCAATAAAATTGAATACATGGTTTAATTTTTTTTTTTCTATATTCATCTTCCCCAATTATATCAGTCACATCTGTTGAGATCGGTGACATGGAAAGACTGAATGACCTATATAATGATAATAAATTCTTAGTATAAATTTCTCTTAAATTATTCCCATAACAAAAGAAGACTCCTACATCAAGAAATAAATCCTCAAATACTCTCATATAACTAATGGATAGTGGAAATAACTGTACTTCATCTTCTAAATATAGGCATATTGATGCGTCTTATAGATCTGAAGAATACCCTTTATCACCCATTCCTCTTGAGATTGGTATAGAGGAAGAGGAGTAAGAGGTTCTTAGATATTCCCCTTATGTATTCAATTACGGTTCTCAGCAACTATTAATGATCTCTCATAGGTAAATTTTGGTATAGAGGAAGTCATGTGACCCATGTTGATCAATTAAACTTTTCTCCTAAATAACTTGGTTTGAATACCACTTTTCTAAAAAAGAACCAAGATATTTTTTCATGGAATTACATAGAAATTGTAGGAAACTATCACAACATAACTACATAATACATTGTCTTTATGGGGGATCTCCATGGGTATAATCGGGTATCCAAAAGAATGATTCTAACTCAGGATGCTAAGGTTGAAGCCAAAGTTGATAAGCTTATCAAATTTGACTACATTCAAAAAGTAGACTACCTAATATGGATCCCAAATATTGTTATTTTCAATATGAATAATGATTATATTCAGGTTTTATTGAAATTATATATATATCATTCGGAATTATCCTAAAATGGTATTTCCCTGACCAAATTATAGAACTTATAATCATTAAAACTATAGAATACCAAGACATTCCCTTTATATATGGCTATTTAGGTTACAAGAAAATTTTAATGGACACTAAAGATATATAATACACTATTTTTAGGGCACCCTTGATAACATATTTCTACTAGTTAATTCTATTTTCTTTGAATAACTTTGGTGCCACATATCAATTTTTCATCCAATGTATTTTCAATCCCTTCCTAGGAAAGACTATCAAATGTTATGTTGATGATATAGTGTTCATATATTAGTATAATTATAATAATTTTCCCAATATTGAGATTGTTTTATGAATAATATGAAGACATATCTTGATAATGAACCCCTTGATATAAGATTTTGGGGTTACTTTATAATTTGTTTCGTAGATTTAAAGAATATCGACATGGAATTGAAGTCAATATTTTAGAAACAACGACTATCATTTACATGTTAACTTCTTAGAAGCTCAAATATGTTGGAGGACTTTAGGGATGAATCACTTGAATATTACTTATAATAAATAACATTTTTGTAGAAATTTTAACATTCCCAAATTTTTTGATGTAGTGAGTTGTGTATCTGTGAACTGATTGTTGTCAAAAAGTCTGTGAAGGACTAAATAAATATCTTTTGAGTCCATCGGTGTTAATGAATCTTTTTTAAGAAACACCACTCATTATTTATGTGATAGTATTATATTGAACACTAGGTGCCTTTATGTGGAATAATTACATAGTCAATGAGAATAGTCTCTATTATCTTAGTATAATTATGAAAAGTACTAAGGTTCAATATTAAAATAGAGAGAAAATTTTCCTTGTGTGAATCCTGGAAGTCCCAAAATTAAGGAACTACCTGTATAACCATAAGATCTAATTAGTTTCTATTAATTGACCACTCAATTATATCCTCAATCATCCTATGGTAAGTGGGAATTTCATATGGTGGGCATTCATTTTTAAATAGTTTTAAATTCAGTTCATACTATAATATGAAACAAAAAAAGAAAAGAAATAAAAGATTTTAATATAGAGAATTACTATATAGAAAATGCACAACAGGAAACTGAGTTTCCTGACAAAGAGGTCTTTTCTATCCAATACTGACCCCAAGTATTAGAGATTTACATTTACGGTGCTTCCAAAACCCCAATAGATAAAATAATAGAGGACCCAAAACACAATAAATTTATTTTGGGAATCATCCTTATAACTACATTCAAGTAATTTATACCTTATTCCTTTCTATATTTCTAAGGATGTACCAAAATAAGGTAAAATACCAAGACATCATAATTGTTTTTTAACCTACATTGGAAATATCAGTATCCCACATAAGAGTCAAAGGTGATTCAGAGTTTTTATTAAGAATATAAATGATGACTATGAAATTAGTAAGGATGAGTTGGTTCCCCTTCTTGAATTTTAAGGAATGTTTATTTTCGAATTATACTCTGAAACTACACTTACTGACCTATCACATTAACATAATTACTAGATAGAGGAACTATCCAATGCATCTATAGCCTTAGATGATCAAAACTAGGATGGAACAACTAATAGTATCATGCATCATAGAATGGTATTACCATTTATTAGTACTATAATGTAAGAGATCAATAAATTATATTCCATACCTGAGTAAGGTAATTTTCTTAATGGATTTACATCTTACATAGTGTACTTCTTCTAGAATGGAATTTCACTGCTAAACCGATAATGAAATGTGAAAATATGATGATTTCTAGACAACTTTACTCTCTATGAAGGCGTGAACAATAAAAAATACACTAAAAGCAAGGATTTAATGGATTTATCCATATATTCCCCGATGAAGGAGAAACACTCATTGTTATGCAAGAATTCCATGCAAGTACATGTGGTTCCCTTTAATTAGGTATCATGATTTCCCATAAAATCTTAACACTCAGTTATTTTTAGACTTATATAACATAGGATTCTATAGAATTAACCAAGAAATTTCATTCTTATCAGTTACATGCCATCTTCATTCATCAGGGCTCTTTATTATCTCATAACGCCAGATATTCTTGGATATTTTCCACTTGGGGAATAGATTTTATTGGGCTATATCCCTAAACATTAACTAGATTGTTCAAGTATATCCTTACTACAACAAATTTCTTTTCTAAGTGGATTGATGCTATATCTTTCAATGATTTTAAGAAAACATCTATCATCAGTTTTTTTAAGACAATCATCTTTACTATATTTAGGATCCCTCATACCATACTAAAAGATAGTTGTGCCAAATTATTCATATTATAACTAAAAAGGATGTATAAAAAATATGGCACTTCATATAACCATTAATATCATTAACACATAGTAGTAAATGGATACATAAATACATTTAATAAAACTCTTTTAAACATACTTCATTAGATGGTTCAAAAAGACATGAAATCTTAGCCTAAAAATACTTCCCATCTTTGTGGTCCTATAGCAGAAAAACCCACACTACCCCACCAGAAAACCCATATTTCCTTGTATATATAATTTGGGTCTCTTTACCCATTGAGTAACCATTACCATCTCTCTATACTACCATTTATTATAATCTATCTATGGATGAGAAATATCAAAATCAACTTTATGAGGCTGAATAGATCAATGAAAACATATTTAGTAACTTGAATCATTTAGGAATCCACCAAAACTTGGTAGCACGATCCTTAAACAATATTTTACACCTTAATTCACTCATCTAAATGAAATTGGTATTGCTTCTCTAGACCCTGGTGATACCTATAAAGAAACCTCCAATGCTTGAACCAAAATGGGAGGTACCAAAATTCATACACATTGTCTACTCCAACAGAGCCAATTCCTTGATTAAAATTGATGGGGAGGGTGTCATGTCACCTAACAATGTAATATTTCTTAACAAATACTTTTTTTAATCAAATAAATTTAGTCCTTTTCACACAACCCAAAAATTCATGACCCATTGTCCTAGATTCAAGAACATAAAAAGGCAAACCCTGGTCAAATCTATATGACCAAAAACTATAACAACCATCCATCATCATTATAAGACGTTAACCTATATATCTGAATCCTTACCAAAATATGTTAAACTATATGTTCAACTTCATTATCGTATGATGTAAAATTACATTTTTCTAAGGTCCTTATCATATAGGATCTCTATTACTAGTGTTGGTCTCTTACCACACCAATTTTTAAAAAAATATGTGAGTTTATTTATATTCTCTTGATATATAGTGATTTCGAGACCCACTGTATTGGGCCCAGTCATGAACGTTTGCACCATAAATGAGGTTTCTTATGCTATTATTGGTCCACATGGGTCCCTCCTTTCATATTATATTTTTTTTCTCTTTTCTACTAGTCTCACATTTCTCGGGTAAAAGATATGTGACCCAAAACTACATCAACCATTCATCTTGGTCGCATGATGTTAAAATCCTGGAAAAATTCATTTTCATTTGACATGAACCTTTATAACCTCATATTTTGAGCCACATGACCATCAAACAACCTATCACACTTCCTAGTCTCATGATATAAAAATGTAGGATAATATATCCATCACAAGATCAAAAATCATGTGGTGTATATCCAAAACAATCCATGGAAAGAGTCCTGATATACTCTGTATAATCTCTCAATTCCATATTATTTCTCAGACCAAGCATGAATTAGGTGAGATTAGAGGTTTTAGATGAATATTCAAATTTAAAATTTTATGATGAATCATAATCATTTTCATGTATCATTCGGTCCATCCTGTATGACTTTATTTTTTATAGATTGGCCTCCCTTGTATAGTTTACTCTTTCTTTTCATAAGAATAGAAATTGTGTGGATATTTTCTTAAAAAGAATTATTTTTTTCATGATTATAAATATTATAATATATTTAGTGATACCTAGATACCAAATCCTAGGCCCAGTCACAAAATAAAAAATTCCCATTCTCCTACATATGAGCTAGATTCATGTAGAAAATTACAAAATGGGCTATCTAACTTATAGAATCATGTTCGAAATAAAATTTATATTCCTATGCATATGAGTCAGATATATATCGGTTAATACTTATTACTAATATCTACACAAAAAATTATTCTTTTTTTGTAATGATATGAAATGATTCCTATATCTCTCACCCAAGGTCCAACCCCAATATAGACAAAACAATTCATCTCCCTGACTGATATCCAGAATAATACAAGGAATTAACCATATAATAACATTTGTAAAGAATTATTCCCATTCCTTTGGGATATATAGTAACATATAAATCTTATACTCTTGTCCTAGTTACAAATTTTAGAAAGAATAAGTGATAGATTTCCCCTTTTAACATTGAAAATTTAAAATTCCCTCACATTATCTTGGTGCTTGACCCATCACTGATTTATGTTGGGTTAGTACACTCCCTAGTTTAGAGGCATGGTTATTACACTTAGAATGTGTATCGATCCCACATGAAAATAATATATATTTATAGTATAAATACTATGAATTTAATAGCATCGACATCTTTACTATATGATATTAAAATATATAGTGAAGGTTCATCTTTCATGACGCTAAACAGCTCAGAATGGACCATTCCTTGTGGACCCTTTTCCTCCCCAATATGAAAACTGAAAAAATATATAATTAATTGGAATGAAAGTCATAAAATAATCATATCACTAATATCTCTATGCTAATTCATGATTCGGATATGTACAGGTGATTGAAACAAAGGTTATCTCATTTATAGATATGTACTTAGAATAAAATTCCTCCTTTTATACATATTTAAGGGGATATCCATTCCATCCAAGAACTACATATGGATTTATTATCATTCTATTGACATTCATAGTGGCACATAATTATCATATTCTAGGCCCAACCATGAATTCTATAAAAAAACATTCCCTCCACCCTACCAATTAATCATATCTTCTTGGGGTGTTTCTTAAAAAGAACTATGTATAGTTTTATTCTCATTCTAGTGAGAAATATATTGAAACGTAGATCCCTTATTCAAGGAACAACCAAAAAATAACAATATAAATTACCCTTATCCTATGTATGAACCAGATCCACATAGGATATTCCAATATGGGTTCTCGCATCTATGGATCTTTGTGTGAAACAAAATGGTCATTTTCCTACACAAGAATTAGATTTATGAGTGGAGTTTCTTAAATATTACTACATGTGTATTTATTAACATTTTCATATGATATATAGTAAAATCCTAATTTCATATCATGGTTTCATCCATGAAGTCTAAAATAATGATCTCCCTATTTATGAACTAGATCTATACAAGGAAACTACATTATAAGAAATACATGTTCCCTGATTCTTGTCTTGATGAGATTCATACTAACTCATAAATACCTAATATCTGGAAATGGTATGAACAAAATAATGGACACCTTTCCTTAGATATGATCCATATATATGTAGGTAAACCCTTATGATAACCACATGAAGTTTAGTCTTAACATATCTATAAACTCAAAATTATTTATTCATAGTGAAAATAGGTCTGATTGATCCAATAATAATTTTTTGAATTTTCATTTAATTAACAACATATCGAATCTTGATAAGATCATATTTTTCAAATCCTTCCTTGTAATTATATTATAATATAATTTTACTCTGAAGGACACTATTTTTTTGACTCTGCATACTACACCCCTAATATAGCTCTTAAAAATATTCCCCCAACATGGAAAGTCAAACAGATGCATCTAAATCTTGAGAAGAAACTTCATTTGTCTTTGTACATCTTGCCATCATCCAAATAGATGTAACCATTCAAATATATTACATAGTTATTTTTTTACATACATTTATCTATCCACCACCTCATATTTTAGAGCCTAATGATTATGAAATACAATGTACCTCCTCGCATTCAAAATATGTCAGATCATTCTTCCCCTGTAAACCATATTTGAGTTATAATCAAAACATTATTTGTCATATAATTATCACATTAAACTACGGGAAAACATTCATAGGAATGGTTCCATTCAACATCTTCCCACATTTAATATGTGTTACATAAACAATGATATAGTCACTTAAATATTCAAATATCTTCCTAAATATGCATGTTCTCTATGAAACTAGTTCACATATTTGTTGTCTCATTCAACACTAGATAAACCTTGAGTTGATTAGACTAATTGGATTCCCTCATTTCATATAAAATTGGTAACATTATGGACTATGTTTGTTAATATCTAACTAACCCACACCAATTTCCATCGACGGATTGTGGAACCAGTTTTCCACCATTATTTAGAGTCATTATGCTCCCATTAGTCTCCACCAAAACCACATATATTATCCGTGGAATATATGTATATATGTAGATAATATTGTTAATTTATAATTAAAATTTTATAGATATAATTTTGGTTCACTAAACCCATCCTTAATATAATCCATGAAGTGTATGAACGATTCACATTGCTTTGAGGAGCGGTAGTCCACACTTCCTCAAACGAAATTATCGTATTAACACAAAATGGAACATATAAAGATATATGTATTTAATTTATTATAGAATATTAAAGAAATATTAAATATAATATATAAATATTAAAATATATTTTCTATTATAATGTCCACCATGAGAGGATGTGAAGGAAAAATGAAAAATCATCATTTAGATTGGCGGTAGTTTTCCATACACATAAACATTATGTTGGATACACATTAGATGCAGGTGTGTATAAGTGTAGGTATAACCCATATCATGAATAAAACCTAGTATATTTAGGAAAATATTATTATTATATAATATTGGAATAAATATACTATAGGGGGTTGAGATGGAAAATAAAAGAAAGGAGTTTGAGAGATGATGTTACCTCATAATCGGGTAACTCCGTTTGTTTTGGAAAAAACAACTTCCATGGAAGACTTTATTCCAAAATAGAGTCCTCAAGGAGAAATGGAGATGTCTTGGGAAGTGAATTTGGTAGATATTTTTTTAACCTAAGTGGTTTGAGAGGTGTGTATAAGAGGGAGAGGTGACTGCATTTTATAGTGATGGAGGAGTGCCAGTCTTGTAAATTTTTAAAGGTAGAATTCCACCCACATTTTTCGTGTTGAAAGTGGATCCCATAATGATATAAATTATATAAAAGGTATGATATGGTATAAATATGTCTATAAAATGGAATTTAGTCAATTTTATAGGTCATTTTGGGACTTAAGGTTATTGTTTAGTCCCTTATGAAGATTAATTCAACCATAATCGATGTAATTAATTTTTATCGCCTTCAATAATATTTTTGGTCGAAAACTAATTTGGCCTTATTATAGATTATAAATAATTATTATTCAAAATATGGAATCTATTTTAACAAATTCAAATCAATGAAGTGGCAGAAATTAATTTTAAATTAGTCGTGCAGGGGGGTCGACAATGTGGGTGTTTAAAGTAGAAAGATTTAAATGTTTTCTATGTTTCTATATCCAATTTCAATGTGGAATTGATCTCAATAACCTAAATTTTATTAATTGATAAAAATATTATATAATTAATCATTTAAAACAATTTTAAATATAATATAACCTTATAAATAAATTATATGAAAAATAATATTCGAATTAAAATTCGGTATTTTCTACTATTCATCCAAAAGTGTAGTTTCACAAAAAAATAAAAAAAATTATCCCTAAGAAAATTTTTACATTATAAATTCAAAAATAAAGTTTATTTTATCAAATTAAATTTATAAACATGTTTAAAATTAACATTATTTTTTCTACAAAATGACATTAAAAGTAGTTTGTTTGTGAAAATAAAATTTTGAAACATATAAGGTCTTTACCAAAAAATTATATCTTTCATTATAAATATGTTTTATTTATATAAAATAATTATAAAAAAATATTTTTAAATTTTTTTTAGTATTCATATTAATATGTCTAATTTCTAGGTTCTAATTATCTCTTTCAAATAATTGTAATAATAAAATGATGCTTTTAAAAAACATCCATGGTGTGTGCAACGTACGCCAAGTCATTATTTTGTGTAACGTATTCCAATTCAATGTCCCATGTAACATATTCCATGTTTGTGTTGTGTGAAAGTAATGTTTGACTTAGTGTATTGAAATACATAAATGAATATTTAATTTATTCTAAAAAAAGGTCCATAAAACTCAGGGTGTTACATTATACCCAACATAAAATGAATTTTACCCTCGAGATTTATCACTCATTTTAAAAAATGGGGATACTTATACTTCATAATATCCTCAAATTACAATGTAACTTTCAATAAGTGGCGATTTCTCCACAAAACATTGACCACGTGAGTGGTCTTGTTTCATAGAACATTCTTTGATCTGTCCAAGAATTCAACTGGTTGTTCTTAAAAAGATAGATCTTGC
Organism: Viscum album; assembly: GCA_963277665.1. Taxonomy (NCBI): domain Eukaryota; kingdom Viridiplantae; phylum Streptophyta; class Magnoliopsida; order Santalales; family Viscaceae; genus Viscum; species Viscum album. The sequence continues at coordinate 14,450,295 of OY728150.1, forward strand.
TTCAATGGTATGACCTTTGAGTTAAGTATATATTAATTTTTAGGTATGTAATTACATTGGAGAGATAAATGTAATACATAATGAACTAGAGAGAAATTTGGAGGAATTTCCAATCGATAGGATACCATCTAGATATGATCAATGATTTCAAAGGGACCGATATACCTAGGTCTTAGTTTTCCTTTCCTACAAAATATGATAAATTTCATCCAAGGTGAAATTCATAGAAACACCTTTTCACCAAATTAAAAATCTAGATCACACTATCAATTATTATCATAAAGTTTCTTTTGACATTGATCTACCTTGATATGCTGCACAATGGTTCTAACCTTCTCAACCATATATTCTGTGATATCAGATCCTAATAGAATTATTTCTCCTACGTAATCACAAAACATTATAGCTCTATATTTATTATCATAGAGGTATTACTAAGGTGTCATATGAATTCTTGAGTGAAAGATATTTTGTAAAAAAACTCAATTGGAGGAATATGTTGATCCCAACCACCTTTTTAATCCATATGAAAAGATCTCAAATTATCCTCTAGGTTTTTAATTGTTCATTAAGAGTGAGAATCCATATAAGGATGGTAATCAGTGGTAAAAATCAATTTTCTATCAAGTGATTCCTGAAGTATTTTCCAGAACATTTAGATAAACCTTGGATCCTGATCTAATATAATTGAATGTGGTACTCAATTCAACCATACCACTTCCTTGATATATATCCCGGCAATCTTTTCCAGAGAGAAGTATTCTCTAATAATGATGAAGTGTGATGACTTAGTAAGACGATAAACTACCACCCATATAAAATTAAAGTCCTTATGGGTTTTGGGTATTCTAATGACAAAATCTTGTTATGTTATCATATTTTCATTCTGGTATGGGTAATGGATGGAACATTCCCTTTGAATTTTGTATTTTAGACTTAACAAGTTGTCATACCAAGCACCGAGATAAAAAATATATGACATATCTCTTCATGTAATACCACCAAAAGTATTCATTAAAATACATATACATCTTCATACGTCAAGGATGAAAATAGAATGAATAACTTTGATCTTCCTCTAACAGTTATTTCCTCAAATATGTTATGGAAGTAAAACATGCATGGTTCCTAAACATCATCATTCCATCCTAATCAAGGTTAAACTCAGGAACATTTATGAATTTTTTTATATCTCTTCATATTCCTTCTGTGCCTCCATAATCATCACTTTGATAGAGGGTTGAACATTTATTTGGGAAAGATAAGATTTTCCCCTTCTTTTATTATTTCTAGATCCATCTTTTTCAAATCCAGATATATTGGATCTATTATGATCCTCATGATGAATAATATATCATCATCCTTTTGAATCAAATCATTGGACGCATTGTTCACTTTCCTAGGGTTTTAATGTATTAAGTTGTCATAATCTTTTATCAAATCTAACCATATTCTTTGATTCACGTTCAACTCATTCATTAGGATTATATATTTCAAACTTTTATGATTAATATATATATCTCAATTTTCCGTATAAAGATTAATCTTGTGTATCATTAATGCATAAATAACTGTTGCTAACTCCAAATCATGAGTTATGTAATTTTGATAATGAGTCTTCAACTGTCATGAGTAATATTCTATAACCATGTTATTATATATAAGGACGCATACCAATCCCTTCTTGGATTACAAAACTATAGATTACAAACCCTTATGTACTACAGGGTAATTTAATCACAGGTGCACTGACTAGCATTCTCTTTAGTTCCTTGAAACTTTCCTCACATTCATCTGCCTGAAGTAACATATCGCCCTTCTAATTTAACTTATTTCGAGGATTATATAGTCGTCATAAATTCTCCATAAACCGTAAATAATATCCATCTAAACCAAGAAAGCTACAGATCTCAGACATCATGGTTGGTCTTGGCCAACATTAAATAGCCTCTGTCTTTGATGGATATACTACTATACCATCTCTTGAGATTAACTGAACCAATAATGAAAACTTTGTCATCCAAAATTTACACTTTTTAAAATTTTCATGTAGGTTATCCTTCCTTAGGGTCATTAGTACAGTTCTCAAGTGATATTTATGTTCTTCCTTTCACTTTCAATGGATATGAATATCATCTATAAAGACTACCAAAAATTTATTGAGGTGATATATAAGTACTCAATTCATTATATCCATGAATATAGTAGGGTAATTAATAAGACAAAAATCGATCACTATTTATTCATATTGTTCATACCTTGTACGGAATGCCTTCTTGGTTATATCCTCTTTCTTGAACCTCAATTTATGATATCTAGAATGAAGGCCAATCTTGGAAAAGTATATATATTTGAGAATTTGTTCAAAAAATTCATCAATATGGGGAATAAGATACTTATTCTTGATTTTGATCTTGTTAAAATCCCAGTAATCAATGATAATTCACATAGATCCATCTTAATTTTTCAAAAAAAATAACGAGCATATCATCGAGAAACCATCTTCACATTTTATTATAAGTCTAGAAAAATCTTTCAAAAAGACATCCACAAAGTCTTGAAAAATATCCATATCATCAATGATGATTGTTTCCCAACCATTTGAGATAAAAACACTTTTTAATGTGAATTAAGAACTATACACTCTATGTAATCTCCATATGATTTTCATACTTTCTGTCACACTGATGGATGTTCATATGAGGGTTTCAAATATAAAATTTAACTTACCTTAGTTGAAAATTGATTATAGATTTATGCAGAGAAAGAAAATCCATGCCTCATATGGAATCAAATTCAACCAAAGGAATAATGACAATGTTTTTTTGAAGCACGTTCCCAAAAAATTAAATCGGAGAGGAATCATGGACTACAGATGCAGTCATCGTAACATTAGAGTTTTTTATTGATAATTCCACATATAATAATTTTATTGGAATATTAACACCCTTATCAAATTATTTAGATATGAATTAGTGGGTAGATTTAGAATCAAATATGACATTAGTATTTCTATATTGGTTGGTAAGTGAACCTTTAATCACGTCATTATTTCACCCCTCATCAAAAAAAGATATTTCTTGATATATCCCCTTGTCCCTTAGCTTAAGAGGTTATATACATTGATCATCATCACCATACCTTAGTTTTGGGATGTGATTAGTATAATTCCCATTCTACTTTTACATTTTGCATTGAATTAGGGTAGTTTCATTCTGTGAAGCTTTATCTCCATTAAAATTATGAACTAACTTCTTCCCATCATTTCAAAAATCAATTTCACAGGGGAATTCCCTTCCATATTTAAAACACATGCTATATCCCTTAAGTAAATCTCCTCCGTGTTTCATCAAAAACATAGAGAATAATGGAAAAATCATCTTCTTTTCTCTATTGTTTTTATATTTTTCTTTAAATTCCATTTTCCTCTTCTTGTCAAAATGATGAGGTTCATAAGTGACTCCAACCTCCATTTCAAACTTGATTTCACAATTCAGAATATCTTCATAGCTACTAATGTATCGTATTTTCTTCACCCTGATGAGAATTGGATTTAAGCCAATAAATAACATATCAACTTTAATTTTGGGTGTTATGATAGTTCCTAAATCATGGCTCTCTAGTCTCATGAAATTACCCTCTAGGTACCAGTAGATTCAACATCCCATTTTATAAAATCAAGAATCTATTTATGTATCTTGGTATGAATAACTTGAGGAATGTATTTGTTGAATAATATTCTCTTGAACTATTCCAAATCAATGGATTCAATATCAACTTTCTGCCTCGTATTCTTGATTGTAGCCCAACACTGGACTGTTTCACCGTATAAATGATAACCATCCAGAATAACTTTATCATTCTATGAACACTAGATAACAGAGAATATATTTTCAGAAGTATTGATCCTTTATTTAGAAACAATTGGATCATAAGTACCTCGAAAATAACATGGATAATTATTCATGAAAGGATTAACAAAATGTTGTTCTCTCCTTTGCTCAGTTGGAATTCCACCATGATTCATATCTTGATAAAGTTGTGTGATTATAGCAACGAGGTTTTTTATTCCATATCCCATACAATTAGGTTGATTAGGAGGATAATCATTTCATTTTCCAATGTAATCACCATTAATGTGGTTCCTTTGGGAACCGGGAATTGACTAAAATCAAAATCATAGTGTAAGAAATGATTATCATAATAAGGAACCACCCAACCAAGAAAATTCATGTATAGGATGTCTATATTTTGAAACATTCCTTTATATTTAATTTTTTAGGTTTATCCTAGGTTATTCATATCCATCTTATATTTAAGTCCTTCCTAATGGTTCATGAAGAGTTTATGAATTTCCAATGCATATCTTATGAGAGTGTCAAACTGGGTGTGTAGCATGACCCATTGTCATGTACCAGATTACCCAGAGTTAGGGCCATAAAGTCTTGTCAAAGTAGTTACCCCAAGGTACATTTATCCCTAATCCACATACACTTGTAGTATCCATATAGGGATGTATTTCTAGAAAACCACTCACTCTATACTTTACTGAAATTCTAGTACATTCTTCAATACTTTTATTTCTCCTTAAACATATCCAATGACATGTCCTTAGGGTTCTCACTAAGGTTTTATCATCCTAGCTTCCAATGGTTAAATATAATTTTCCTCTGATACCAACTATAGGGACCCTCTATTTTTATACATTAACATCACATAACTATTGTGGAATACTTAAAATAATACACAAATAGACTCCCAATGATCTTACTATTCAATTTCCTTTGGAAATATAGAAACATAAACACTGGTTCATAAATGAGCTACATCATCTCCCACTAGGTTCTTCTTGACTATCACCCTTATTAGACACATCAAACGTAATACATATCTTCATAACCATAAGGAAAGGAAAAAATAAAAGGGGTGAGGTCAAATGATCGATATGGTTAAACAAGGGACATATATAAGCATAATCATGAGCATAGGGGTATAAGAACATGATCATGAAAATATTAGATCGCATCCTTCATATCAAATATCATATACATGAATCGTTGTATAAACATTGGTAGTACATAAAACATTAATCATAATGAAAAAAACAAAATACGTGAAAGAATAAAATAGGAATAGAACATATAATTATGGAATACACATAATAAAATATAATGATTTTGATAGTAATAAAGTCATTGATGTCGAGGCCATCTTAGTGGACAAATTCCTTTACTGAATCGGGTTTACAACCCATTCTAGCCTTTTATTACTAAATTGTGTTCACTCCCCATTCCATCCCTATAAAACTGAACTCATTTCATTTCATGTTCCATCCCATTAATATTGAACTAAGTTTATTATCCATTCCATCCATGTATATATCATGATATATAAATCTTTACCCAATGCATTGGAGGTAGATATAGGTCCCACCCATCTAATAATGAAATCATAAATACATGGGCCATAAGATCATAAATAATAAAATCATAACCCAATAAATGAAATGGTTATTATAAACATGTAATCATATCATAACATGTAGAAAGATATAGGTTTCATAATAATTTCATTATAAACATAACATTTAAAAAGAAGTGGGTTTCAAAATCCTATAACCTGTGAAAGAGAAACATGTTTCATCAACATCGTGCCATCAAAACATAATATGTTCAGATAAATAATATGAATGAAAGAATTGAATAATTTACCACGAAAGGTATTAGTGACACCAAAGATTGTTATCATATATTTTAAATAATTTTAAAATATCTTCTAAAAATATTTCATATATAAAATACCCTTTCTACATTGAAAAAATCTTTTTAAAACATAAAACCTTCTGATAACATTTTTATTTGAAATTAACATTGAGAACATATAAAAGAAGAATTTAAAACCATAAAACCTTTTTTAAAATATATTTCCCTAGAAAATGTGATTAAAATATATTTTTTAAACTTTTTTGAAATCATTTTTGAAAACATTATTTTTGAATACAATAGATTTTCTACTGGAGAGAGAGAGATGATGAAATTTTAATTTAAAATGTTATCTTAATTAAAAAAAGAGTTGAAAATTGTACTAATATATGGATATATAAATAATTAACATAGGATAAGTAAACTCATGAGTTTTATTGATATATGGATCATAATATTTCATCAAATGAAGTATAAACATAAAAAATCTCGATAAGTGATGAGATTGTCTCAATAAACTCTTCTAACTTGGATGCTTGGGATTACACTCTCCATGTAAGAAAAAGAAGTTACATGAATCTTAAAATATCATTAAAATAATTAATTTCATGATATAACATGTAAAATGGATGTATATACACCAATAATTATAATTTAGGTTTATAACAAAACATGAGTCTCAAAGAAGGAAAATTGAGACAAAACCATTTTACCGATTTTGTAACTTTTGAAACATAAACCCCATTAAATAAATATCATAAAATGGATATGTGAACAGCCATAAATTTAATTATAAGATACATATAATACAATCATATGTAGTAAATACACCACAAAAAAATTAAATAGTGGCGAACATAGCGTGTATCTCGCAGAAATAAAAAGTGAGATGAAACCCCCTTACCATGTGTCTTGACTATTGTTGTACTAATTAAAAACACCTGTATAATAATAATAATTTTACTATAATTTTTTAAATAAACATATTATTATATATATTATCATATAATGTTTTATTACAACATTATATCACCCTCTTGTTTACCATCCTATGTTATTATTTCATTTCAGATAACATGCGCTTTGTTCTTTGCATGTGTCTACATTTCAATATCATTGGTCCTTATACTTATATCATTATTCTAGAATGTAAAAAATTATATAAATATCATTTATATAAATTATATTTTAATTATAATAATCTATATAATACATAATTATGAAATGGAATACATCATTCATGGAGAAGGTAAGTCGTACCAACAAATGAACGTTGTTTCCGTTTTTATTGTAGTATTGAAAGAAAGAAAGAAAATGGAATATATATATTTAGGTATATAATATAATTAAATTAGAATTATAATGTTTTATATATCAAATAATTTCACTAAACCCATCTTTAATGCATTCCATGTACTATATGAATGAATCGTGTCGCTTTGAGAGGGAAATAGGCACACTTCTTCAAATGAAATTATCATATTAACACCAAATGGAACGTATAAAAATATATGTTTTAAAATAATTAAATAATCATAACTAAATAATAAATAAAATATTTAAAATATATAAATAGAGTTTCCATCCTAATTACAACCATAATAGGTAATAAAGTAAAAAATGAACAATAATCATTTATTTAGGCAGTAGTTCGTCGTACCCGTAAACAGTATGTTCGTTACCCATTAGATGGAGGTGTCTGTAAGAGTAGATTGAACCCTCAGCATAAAAAATCCTATTATAATTAGGATAATTATTTTTTTTATAAAATCGTGGATTAAAAATAGTGGATGGAGGAATAAAATAATGGATCTTGAGAGATTGTGTTACCTCTTAATCGGGTAATCCCTTTTGGTTTGTGCCAAAAGGCTTCCTTGGAAGACTTTATTACAAATAAAAGTCTTCAATGAGTAAGTTATAGATATTTGGAAGTTTATTAGGAAACTCATGGCCAAATATAAGTGCTTTCAGAGGTGTTAAGAAGCGGTATAGGTGGTTTCATATTATTGTGGAGGAGGAGTGGAACTCTTGAAAATATTTGAAAAGTGAATTCCACCCTTGTTTTCCATGTTTCAAGTGGATCCAATAATGATTAAATATTGATAAAAGGTTGTATAGTGTCCAAATATGGCTATAAAATGAATTTATGACTAGTTTATAGATCATTTGGGGCCTTAAGGTTATGGTTTAGTCCCTTATTAAACTTAATTTAACCTTAATCGATGCAATTAATTTTAATCATTTTAATTAATATATTTAGTAAAAAATTATGTTGAACTTATTAGAAATTAGAAATTATTATTATTCCAAATATGGAATCCATTTTTAAACAATCCAATCACATAAGTGTCCTAAATTAATTTAAAATTAATCATGTATTCGGGTTGAAAATATGGGGTTTTAAAGTAAGAACTTTCAAAAGTTTGGTAAGTTTTTATATCCAATTTCAATGTGAAATTGATCTCAATGAAATAAATTGAATTAATTTATAAAATATTCTCTAATTAATATTTTAAAACAATTTAAAATATAATTTATCCTTATAAATTTATTATATTAAAAAGCATTTTTTAATTTAAATCTGTTGTTTTTCACTTTTCATCCAAAAGTGAAGTTTCTCAGAAAAATTTAAAAAAATATCCCTAAGATAATTTTTAAATTATAAATAAAAAAATTATATTTAATTTATCAAATTAAATTTATAAATTTGTCTAAAATAAATTTTATTGTTTTTCACAAAAGGACATGAAAAGTAGTTTGTTTGAGAAATTAATATTTTTTAACATATAAGGGTTTCTCCAAAAATTATATATTTTGTTATCAATATGTTCTATTTATATAAAACCATAATAAGAAATATTTGAAAAGAAGTTATTAATATTAATATTACAATTTTTAAGGGCTAGGTTATAATTATCTCATTTAAATAATTATAAAAATAAAATGATGTTTTATAGAAACATTGGTTTTTCATATAACATATTCTAAGTCGTTATTCCATGTAACATATGCCAAGTATATGTCCCGTGTAACATAAATCAGGTATATTTCATGTTTAAGGGATGTTTTACTTATTTCATTACAAAACATAAATGAAAATTTAATTTATTTGAACAAAGGTCTATAAAACTCATGGTGTTACAGAAAGTCATGGTCAGGTCGATCAAATTTATTTCCTGAATTATTTCCCCTTTCTTCAAACATCGGGTTTCACCATCCAAGAGTTATTTTTTAAAGTCATCCTCATGAAGATGGTTTATTCATGATAATTAAAATTGAGCAATCCAATGCGACAAGTGGAATGTGTTTATACTGATTTTATAGGGGGATAAAATGAATAGAAGTAAATCACAAGTAAGAAGGAACATAAGTTCAAGGATTGGATGATTGGAAATAAAATAAATCGATCTCATGATATCCTAAGAGAATAGTTGAATTAGAAATTTGTGATTGTGGTCTCTTATACAACAGTTCAATCAACCCCATTGACAGTGCATATTCCAATATCTGATATACTATGAAATAGTGTAACTGGAAAGGAAAAATGCAAGTGAAATAAGGTGAAACCCTCTTGCTTCCACATCCAGTCATGAAACTATCAGACATCATGCCTTTAGTCTAGGTACAAGGTGCTCTATCCCACCAAATGGTACAATGAGCACTATCCTACAAAACAAAACCTTTTTTAGATGGATAATTTCTCATCAGTTATAATAATGTTAGTCAATTAATAGATTCTTTATCTAAGATTGAATGTGATTATTTAAATAGGTTACCTATTCCTAATCAGGAAACTAGAGGGAGAGGTCATTGGTGATAAATAAATATGTGAAGATGTGGTCATATCTGACTGCAACATCTAGGAAACACATCCATTGAAACTATATATATAGCCAATACCAAAGTATTATCACATCAGTGAGACTATTATAAATAGGATGTGACCCCATAATATTTCATGATTTATCCAAATGAAATTATTTTTGGATGACTATTTGAAAATTGTGAAATATTTTGATCATCTTAGACTAGTGTGAAAACCATTCTGACCTAATCTATCAGTGATAAGAGTGTATTTAACAATTATTTAACTGTATGATCAATCTATTTCAAGTAATTAAGCCTATAAAGAACCTTCAAAGGTCCAACCCCACATTTGTTATTTAAACCATTGGAAAAATATATATGAAATATTAGAAGAGTTGGTCATGGTCCCATCCAAACATTCAATCCAAGATTCCCTTAATCCATCAAAAGATCTCTGAGAACTGACTATGGAGGCCATGTTATTCCATCATGAGTTTAAAGTATTTGTCATTTCTAATGAACATTATCATGAAGATACTAGTTATGTGAAATTTTGCATGTTCATCTATTTTATATAGTAAGAAAGGTATACTATTATGTAGCGACACATCAAACCATTCTATGTATCAGGAAGAATAGATGATATCGACATATGAAAAGACTTAAGGATTGTGTATTAACCACATTTCAGTCTAGAAAAATCATTATCTAGGATATAAGGAATCTGATTTCTCTCATTCTTTGACACTTCAGGGTTATGAAAAGAATGAGCAGAAAAATCTCGGCCAATTCAACCTTAGATCTCAATTCAGGGACCCTATATCTTACATTGGATTGAATTTTATTAATTGGATAAAACATTCAATGTAATTATATAAAAAACATGGTAACATTAACAATTGAAAATTACCTCATAGTACCATTAAAAACTCAAATATTAAATTAATAAAAAATAGTAAATTTCATGATGATAACGATCCATTTTAATCCTACGAGTCTCAACACATCAATACAATATTCTTCTAGAGATAAGGAAAACAACACATGATTGCTGAATTCATTAGGGTTATCGCTCTAAATAGTGTGTAAATGGCCATAAATAACCTATTTAAATATATATAAATGAATATTTATTTTACATCAATAAAATAAAATAGATGGTTTAAATATTTTTACTACATTAATATTCCCCAATTATATTAGTCACATCGGTTGAGCCTGGTGACATGGAAGGAGTGTATGACCTATATAATGATAATAAATTATCAATGAAATGTTATCTCAAATTATTCACATAACTTAAGTAGAATCCTACATCATAAACTAATTCATAATACACTCTCATATCACTAACAGATAGTGTAAATAACCATACACAATCTTATGAATGTAGAGATAATGATTCTTATTACAAATCTGAAGAATCCCTTTCATCACCCATTGCTCTTGAGATTGGTATAGAGGAAGAGTAATAAGAGGTTCTTAGATATCCCATTTAATTATTTTATTATGGTTCCCCACAACTATTTATGATCTCTCATAGGTAAATTTGGGAATAGAGGGATACCTATGACCCATGATGATCAATGAATCTTTTATCCTAAAGAACAGGATTTGAATACCACGTTTCTAAAGAAGAACTGAGATGTGTTTTCTTGGAATTACATAGAAATTATAGGCCATCATCACAACATATATACCTACTACTTGGTCTTTATCGAGGATCTCCATGGGTATAAGAAGGTATCCAAAGGAATGCATCCAACTCAAGATGCTAAGGATGAAGCCAAAGTTCATAAGCTTATAAAATTTGACTACATTAAAAAAGTCTAATAGATAATATGGATCCCCAGTATTGTTATGTTCAAGAAGAATAATTATCATATTATGTTTTTAATTAAAATTATATATATATATATATATATATATATCAATCATAATTGTCCAAAATGAGATTTCCTAGTCCTGATTATAGAACATATAAACATTGAGACTATAAAATACTAATCCATATCCTTTATATATGGATATTTAGGATAAGAACACATTTTAATGGACCTTAGATTTGAAGAATACACTATTATTAGTGAACCCTTTGGAATATATTTCTATTGGGTAGTTCATTTCGGTTTGAATAACTATTTCACTACATATCAATGCTTTATCCACTGTATTTTCAATACATTCCTTGGAAAGACTATCAAATGTTGTGCTGATGATCTAGAGTTCAAATATCAGTATAATTATGATCATTTCCCCAATATTTATATTGATTTATGAAATATATTAAGACATATCTTGATAATTAACCCCTTGAAATATTTTTTAGGGTTACTTTATGAATGTTTCTTAGATCCAAAGAATTTCAACAAGGTATTGAAGCTGATCTTGTAAAAACCAAGGCTATCCATGACATGTCACCTCCTTAGAATCTCAAATATTTGGGAGGACTTCAGGGATTACTATCTTATATATTACTTGTTATAAAGAACATTGGTGGAATTTTTTTAATAAAAACTAGTTTCTGGAAGTAGTGAGTTTCATATCAGTGAACTAATGGTTGTCCAAAAGTCTTTGAAGGACTAAATAAATATCTTTTGAGTCCACCAGTGTTAATGCCTCTTATTGAAGAAACACCACTCATTATATATGTGACAGTATTATAGGGATCATTATGTGCCTTTATTATGTAAAATAATGACATAGGGAATGAGTATAGTCTCTATTATCATAGTATAATTATGAAAAGTCCCGAGGCTCAATATTCAAATAGAGGTAAACATTTCCATATGTGAATCATTACAGTCCAAAAATTAAGGCACTACCTATAGCACTATAAAATCTAATTAGTTTCTCATAATGAACCTCTAAATTTTATCCTCAACCATGCTATGGTGACTAGGAATTTGGTATTGTGGGTGGTAATTTTCAAATAGTATGACATTTAGTTCAAACTGTAATATGAAATAAAAAATACAAGCATTAGAAGGTTTTCTTATAGAGCATTATTCTATATAAAATGTGCAATATGAAACTAAGTTGCCTAAAAATATGTATTTTTATCCAATAATAACCCCATACATTGGATATTTACAATGATGGTGCTTCCATAACCCCAATAGTTTAAAAAATAGAGGACCGAAAATAGAATAAATTCATTTTGGGAATCATCCGTATATCAACATTCAAGGAAGTTATTCCTTATTCATTTATTTTTTCATAAGTATGTACAAAAATGAGGTACAACACCGAGACCACATTATTTTTTAGAACCAACATTTAAAATATAGTTATCTAACATAAAATTCAAAGGTGATTCAGAGTTTTTATTAAGAAAATAAATCTATTACATCATAAAGGATGATTTGGTTCCCTTGATAGAAATTTTATGAATGTTTATTATTGAATTACAATCTAAAATTACACTTACTAACCTATCACAATCATATAATTACTAGATAGATGAACTATAAAATCCTTCTATAGCCTTAGATGATCAAAACTATGATGAAAGAAATATTAGTATCATGCATAATATAATGGTATCACCCTTAATTAGTATTATAATGTAAGAGATCAATAAATTCAATTACAACCTTGAGTAAGGTAATTTTCTAAATAGATTTATATCTCACATAGTGGAATTCGACTAGAATGGAATTCCACTACTACACTGAGAAATAAAAGTAAAAATATGATTATTTTCAATAAAAATTACTCTTTATGAAGGAATTAACATTAATAAAATACTCTAAAAATTATTATTTAATGGATTTATTCATATATTATTTAATGGAGTATAAACAGTCATTATTATTGAAGCAATCCAAGCATTTACATGTGGTTGCCACCAATTAGGGATCATTCTTTCCCATAAAATCTGAACACATGAGTTCTTCTAGACTTATATAACATAGGATTCTATATAATTCACCATGAAATTTAATTCATGTTAGATACATTCCATATTCATTCATCAGGGCTAAAAATTATTTCATAACACCAAATACTCTTGGCCATTTTCAACTTGGGGAATTGATTTTATTGGGCCATATCTCCCAAAAAACAATATAGTTCAAGTATATCCTTACTAAAACTGATTTATTTTCTAAGTGAGTTCAGGATATATTCCTCATAGATTTTATGAAAAATTATATCATTAGTTTTTAGAATACAATCATCATTACCAGATTTAGCTTCCCTTATACCATACAGAAGGATAATGGTGCCAACTTCTTCTCTTCCTAACTAAAAAGGTTGTATGAAAAATATGGCACCCATTCTAACCAATAATCTCATTATATGAGATCTATTCTAAATTACTATCCTAAAATACTTTCCTCAAAAAATTCTAAAAAAATAAATTACAATTTCTTATGGATTCAGACATTTTATTTTTATTGGATGTCATGCCCCAATAAGGTTCTTCGCTTTGCATCGAATTAAACCACATGCTCCACCGCTTGTGCGGGGCCCCATCAATTCCTTTGAGTTTTATTCTTGTAAATGGATACATAAATACTTTTAATAAAACACTTTTAAACATAATTTAATAATGGTGCACAAATACATGAAATATTAGCCTAAAAAACTCATGCACTATTTTTTGTCCCATTTCACCACAACCCACACTACCACACAAGAAAACCCATATTTACTTTTATATGAAATATGGGTCTCTTTACCCTTTGAGTTCTAATTAACATATCTCTATAAAACCATTACCTAGAATCTATCTATGGATGAGAAATATCAAAATCCACTTGATGAGGTTGAATAGATCAATGAGAACAAATTTTTTACCTTGAAACATTTAGGAATCCACAAAAATTAGGTATCATGATCCTTCAATAAGAATTTATGCCTTAATTAATTCATCTTAATGAAATTGGTGCTAGTTCTCTAGACCATTATGATACCTAGAAATAATCCTACAATGCTCGAACCAAAATTGGAGGTACCAAATTTCATAGACAATGTCTACTCCAACAGAGCCTATTTCCTGATTAAAATGGATGGGTAGTGTGTCATGTCACCTACCAAAGTAATATTTTTTAACAAATACATTGCATAATCAAATAAATTTAGTCCTTTTCACACAAACCTAAAAGTAATGACCCATGGTCCTAGATTCAATAACATAAAAGGCACTCCCTAGTTAAAGCTATAAGACCATAAAATATAGCAACCATTTTTAATCATTGTAAGATGTTAAACTATGTATCCACATCCTTACCAAAATACGTTTAACTATATGGTCAAAGTCTATATTTTATGATGAAGAACTAAATTATTCCAAGGACCATAACATATATAATCATTATTACTAGTGTTGGTCTCCTACCACACCAATTGTTAAAATAAAATGTGATTTTATTCCCATTCTCATTATATATAGTGACTTATAGGCTCTCTGTATTGAGTCTAGTTGTGAACTTCTCCACTATAAATGAGTTTTCCTTTCCTATAATGGGTCCACATGGGTCACTCCATTAATTTTTTTTCCCTTGGCTAATAGTCTCACATTTCCTTGGTAAAAGCTATGTGACTTGAAACTATATTAACCATTCATCTTGGTCATATGATGTTAAACTATGGGAAACAATCTTTCTCAAATGACATGAACCTATAGGATATCATAATTTTAGCTGTATGACTATAAAAAATGTATCACACATCCTAGTCACATAATATAAAACTGAATGATAATATCACAACCATAAGATCACAAATCATGTTGAGTATATCAGAAACAATCCATGTATGTAGTCCTGGTATACTATTAATAATAACTCAATTCCATCTTATTTCTTTGACCAATAATGAATTATGTGATATTAGAAGTTTCAGATGAATATTTAAATTTTTATGTTTAAGATGCATCAAAATCAATGTCAAGTATCCTTATTTCCATTCTGCATGACTTTATTCTTTATAGATTGTCCTCCCTTGTATAGTCTACTCTTTCCTTGCACACAAATCAGATTTGTGTGGAGATTTTATTAAAAAGAATTATTTTATTCTTTATTTTCTTTATTATGATATATGTAGTGATACAAAGATCACAAATCCTACACCTTGTCACAAAATAAAAAAATCACCTTCTTCTACATACAAGATAGACTAATGTATGAAATTACAACGTGGGTTATCTCACTTATAGACTCTTGTTCGGAATAAAATTTATATTCCTATGTATATGATTCAGATGTATTTAGGTTAATAATTATTACTAATACCTACATACATATTTTTTTTTTTTTAAAGATACATAGTGATTCTGAGATCCCTCACCCAAGGCCCAACCACAATATAGACAAAAAATCCATCTCCCTAACTACTATTCGGAACTGTACAAGGAATTAACATTCCAAGAACATTATAAAGATTAATCTCTATTCCTTTGGGTTATATAGTGACATCGAAATATTCTTCTCTTGGTCTTGTAACAAATTTTAGAATGAATAATTGATAGATTTACTATTTTAACATTGAAAATTTAAAATTCTCTCACATTTTCTTGGTGCTTGACCCATCACTAATTTATGTTTGGTTATTTCTTTCCCAAAATTAGAGTCATGGTCATTACACTTAATATGTATATCAAAACCAAGTGAAACTAATAAATATTTTGGGTATAAATAATATAAACATCATAACATCAACATACTTACTATATGATATTAAAATACATATTAAAGGTCCATCATTCATGACCCTAAACATTTCATAATGGACTATTCCTTCTGGTCCCTTTTCATCCCCAACATGATAACATCATAAATATAGAACTAATTGGAATACAATTCATCACTTCCTCAGATCACTAATATCCCTCTACTAATGGATGATTCATATATGTGTAGGAGAATCCAACATAGTTTATCTCATTTATATATATGTACTTAAAATAAGATTCCCCTTTTACACATATTTATATGGAGGTCCATTACTTACAATAACTACATATGGATGTATTTTCATTCTGTTGACATACATAGTTACTCTTAGTTATCTTATTCTAGTCCCAACCATAAATTCTAGAAAACAAATTCCCTCCCCTACCCTTGAATCAGATATTCTTGGGGTTTTTCATAAAAATAAATATGTGTGGTTTGATTCTCATTTTAGTGAGAAATATAGTGATACTTAGATCCCTTATTCTCGGCCCAACCCCAAAATAAAAATATAAATTCCCTTTATCTTATATATGAACCATATCCATATATGAGATTCTAATATGTTTTCTCACATCTATGGATCTGTGTATGAAACAAAATGTTCATTTTCCTACACAAGAATTAGATATATGTGTGTAGTTTATTAAATATAACAACATGTGTTTTGATTCACATTTTCATACGATATATAGTAACCCCCTGATTTCATATCCTAGTTTCATTCATTATGTCTATAAAAATGACCCCCTATGTATGAACTAGATCTATACAGGGAAAATACATTCTATGAAACACATGTATTTTGATTCTTGTCTTGATGATATTCATACTAACTCCTAAATCCCTAATCCCAAGAAATGGTATGAAAAACATACTAGGAAAATTTCCTTTCATATGATCCATATCTATGTAGGGAAACCCTTATGAGAACCACATGAAGTTTAGTCTTAACATATCGATAAACACAAAATTATCTACTGATGGATAAAATATGTATGACTAATCTAATAATAATTTTTTGAATATTCCTTTCATTAACCACATATCATATCTTGATAAACTCAATTTTTTGAAATCCTTCCTTGTAATTAGATGATAAGAGAATCTGACTCTGAAGGACACTGTTGTTTTGACTATGCATACTAGATCCCTAATGTGGCTCTGAAAAATATTCCCCCAACATGGAAAGTCAAACAGAGGCATCTATATATTGATGAGAAAATTAATTTTCCTTTTTACACCTTGACATCATCCAAATAGAAGTAACCTTTCAAATATTGTCCACAGTGAATTGTTACATACATTTATCAGGACACCACCTTGTATATGAGAGCCAAATGATTATGAAATACAATGTACCTCCTCACATTCAAAATATTTAAGGTCATTCTTCACCTATAAACCATATTTGAGTTATAATCATGACATTATTTGTCATATCATTATCAAATTAAACTACGGGAACACCATCATAAGAATGGTTCCATTCGACATCTTCCCAACATTAATATGTGTTACATAAATAATGATATAGTTACTAAACTATTCATGTTCTCTATGGAACCACTTCACATATCTGATTTCTGATTCAACACCAACTAATCATTGAGTTCATCAGTCTTCTTGGATTCCTTCCTTTCATAGAAAATTGATAAAATGTATGGACTAAGTGTGTAAATGGCCATCTTACTCACACCAGTGTCCATCTATGGAGTGTGGAACTAATTTTACACCATTATTAAGGGTCATTAGATTCTCATTAGTCTCCACCTAAACCACAATTTTATAGTTAAATCCAAAATATCAAGTATTTCCCCCATCTAAATTATACACATTTTCCTGAAAGAAGCCTTTATTAAAATCATACAACCAAAAACAACATCAGTATTTAGTAAAATTTTATTCAATGTAAAACAATATCTATGTTTTCCTAAATTTCATGACTATAAACTACCTAAGGAAAGTGATGTATGACTCACTATAATGAAAACCCAAAAAGGGAATTCTAAAAAAAGTAGAGTCTTTTCTCACTAAACAGGCACCTTTCCGGATAAAAGGAAACTTAAGTAGGTAAAATTGAATATAAATCAAACTGTTCTGGTCAAAAAACTATAATGGGAGGCCTAATAAAAATCAAAGTATTTCCCTTTAATTCTACTCTATATTAAACTCATAAAAAAAATTAGGGAAATGAGAATTGAGACATAATGATTGTGGGGCCCACCATATGGGCCCACCAATAGTTATGTTGTGATCACTAGGCCCCAGGACTTGGAAAATGTTAGAGCATCCTATTGTTTCTAAAATATTAGTTGGAATACTTCTATAAAATCTTGAAAAAATATGGGATCTTTCATAAAAATAGAGGAACTCTAATGTTACTGTGATGAAAATTTATACATATACCCATCCATGAGCCCCATATAGTAAGAGATCAATTCAACCCAATAATTCATGAATTATGATTAATTATACAATTAATTTATGCAATATCAAATGATTCATGATGTCTTGATATGACTTTTAAAATAATTGATTTTTTTTGAAAATGATGAATAATTAACAATAAACTATGTTCTAATTTATTTTATCAAAAGAAAAATCATAGAAGCATCCAAAAAATGTAGTCCCTATTTTATAAAAAAAATATGATTAATTTCATTATGTTAAGAATTGATTTGTTATACGTTGTAGGTTAACTAGTGTGTAGTGAGAAATATAAATTGTTTTTTGAGGAATTTTTCTTTTCTCAGATTCATCCTAGTCTAATGAATGCATCTATCCCACTCGATCCGAGAGATACCATATCCATTTCATGGAGGCGTCAACATTAGTTACTACTTATTCTAGTTTATCCCTCACATTCAATGTGAGGGACACATGTTACATTAATTCTACACTCTAGAAATACACTTTACCATGGAACCACGATTCCTCAATGGTCCATTCAGTCAACATCTGAGTAATTCACTCCGTAAGTATGGCTTGGTGATTCATATTTTTCTATTCCTAAAAGGGTTGCTCAAAATTTTCTATTTTCTTATTAATAACAATCATTTTATGGATGCTTTAATATAACTCTCTATAGTCAAATCCAACTATTTCAATATTGATGAATATTTTTGCAGATATTACTAGACATGTTCTACATTTGGACAGTGGGATTTCATGTTATCATAGAATACAAATTTTTCCTTTCTCATTCGTGAGACATTTGGTTAATGGTAGAAACCTCAACATAAATAATATATTCATCCTTATAAAACCTAATAAATTCTAGAATATGGTCTCTCACTGTTCATCCCATGTCATTAGTAATGAATTAGTTAGGGAAAATTTTGGGTTTCTCATTTAAGAGGGGATTGTCCTAGAGAATCTTGATTAACCCCAATGTTAAGAATCTTAGTAGTTGTGGGTATCACAAGAGATGTTATTATCAAGACTTTATCCATGAAATTTATAATTATGAGGTCATTTATAAGATCAGGAACCTTTTCCTAATAATTTTAATAATACTTCATAATGTTATTGATATCCATTTATGTTTTTTCTCAGTCTTCCACCATAATTAGAAATAGTGGTCCTTGTAATAATGGAGTGGTTACCCTTAATTCCACATTCCGATAAAAGTTGACCCATGATTTAGTATTATTTATAGATAATATTACTGTGACTACAACTAGTGGAAGATTAATTGGGATGATTCTATTAATATCAATCAATATTGTATAGAATTAACATAAGATCATTTTTTGACACTCACCACATGCTCTATAAAAATAAGGTCTCCTCAACTTCTAAACAAATGAATAGTAGAACCCAATCATGTATTCAATATAGGTTTCACAAAATTTTCCACCTTCAACCCTTTCCATGAGAGCCACATTCTATAGTGTGATCCAGTATAATTGGATGATGGTTGAGTCATTGATTATATCGATCAATGCATCAATAGGATTATTATAAAAAGTGGAGGAAAATGGTGAATGATATACCAATAGTTGATCTATGGATTTTTGATCCATGTGTATGTCCCAAAAACCCATAATATCTAGTAAATTTGGCCTATATAAAATTTAAGGATCTAATGTTATGTTACTCAGGATGTGGTCACTGAGATTCGTAGTTATCCAACCATGTAAGAGTTAGATCCAGATACATGTCCTATAAAAAGACTCACACTATAGAACATGACCTAACTCAGGGTAAATTTTACTTAAAGATTGTAAAATATGATTCACTAGTGCTCATTACGGAAATTGAACCTCAATTATTAAATTTATTTCCCTTACTATAATACTTGTGTCTCGAGCTGGTAACAGAAATCCACTATGAACAAGTCCAATATCCCTAACAGTTGTATAAGTGATCATAATTATTTCTTGATTTGATAACCCAAATTATATATTGACCATTTTCAATGATTTACTATTATGATCTCTAGGAACCACTAATTTACTGAGTGAGACAAGTCCTTGGAAATTTTGATTTTTGTTTCATCCCATGAGAGACTAATAAAAAATTGATCAATGTGCCAAAGGGAATATTAAGATAAGTAACAACTTCATCCTTCAAAACCTCTTTAAACCAATTTTAATAATCCCTTATCTAGTATGGTAGTTCTCTTGATACCCACCAAATAATTATAGGGGAAGGAATAAACCATATATATTCTCTAATATTGGAATTCCTATGATTTCATGAATATCACATAGGCTAATACCAACTTCCCCATAGGGAATATGGAATGTTTTTCTCTCATCGGTTCACTTAATACAAAAATCAAAGATGAATTTTGAATGATTTTAGATAGATTATTGTGAATCCGAGATAAATTATTAATGTTTAATAGCCTGCATATAGTCTTCATGTTCAATACAACATTGGTGAACATAATAAGGAAATGCCCACTCCTCAGAAAAATTTCCTCAAGGATGAAGGTCCCACTAAAGACCCCATTATTTCCTTAGGATCTATATAGAAAAATATTTTATTATAAAATAAAATATGAATTCACTTTCCATTAATACTAAATCCTGGACAATATGAAATGATATTTCATTATTGGATACATTGGTGATATACCCACCAAGAGGAATATCCACCCTCCACGTACTCTGAGTCAAAAAATAGAATGTTGGGGAATTCACCTTTGAGTATTGTAGTGTAAATAGGAATTTCAAACCCATATAAGTATTGTCTATTTGATTATTGGTAGTTTAGAAAGGTTTGTTGGGGACGGATTTCAAAATCTTGATGATGTGACATGATCGGGTTCAAAGATTTTGGTTCAACATACATGATTGTTTCATTGATACAAGATTCTATGTTAGTATTCAATAAAATAATAGTGGAGATGGACGTTTTATAATATATAAATAATTTTTGATGAACTCAAAATAATAATAATTCAAAAAGTGTAAAGGACTACCTCAAGAAAAATAAAAATTATGTTACGGTGATAACTATTTTAGAGTTTGAAAAAGTCAAAATTTTCACCCATGTGGCCCCACTAAGGCCCCCTCACTCGGGTGGCCTTGTCAAGTGACCCTCAATATAGTGAACTCACTAAGGCCTGCTTTCTCAGTTGGTCATTCATAGGAGAACAAATATCATGACCCACCTGGGAGTAGTGAAAGAAAAAGTGTAAAATGGGTAAAAGTGTCATATTTTTATCTATGGTGGCTAGGGGCACTCCTATTTATATGGAATTCTGTCATCCTTATTGTCATAGTTAGTGTAACCTACTCAGGATGGCCAGCATGGCCTGCTAGGATTGACCCAAATGGATTACCCCAAACACCTTTTTGAACATTTTTGGTGGATACCTTTCTTCATTTTTCATTTCATATGGAAGGGGATGACCTCAAAATTTAATCCTCATTTTTCTTCTCAAATTCCATTATAAGGGGGAGGTAGAATTTTATGGAACTACCTTTTGAATAAAAACATTAAAGGAATATGAAATAAAGGAAAATATAGGGGAAGAAAATTTTCCTCACTCACATTACCCTCTAGGTTTTAGGATTTCCTCACCCATGGTCTACACACACAGGTAGTTTTTCCTCACTTTGGTCTCTAGTGACTGCCCGATATGTGCCTATTTACTCACCTTTGTGAACTGTCCCATCCTCACAATATTCTCTTCCAATCCTCAATATTTTTTATATAAATAGTCCTTGTAGGTCATCAGCTAACACAAAATTCTCCCTCTCATTAAAGAGAGATAATGCCTCCCCAAGAAGCACTGCTCGGTCCTCTAGAACTTATCCAAGGTCACGTATTACAATCTAGGGTTTAATAAATTAACACATAAGTAGTAAAATTGTGATTCAATTTTGTCAACTAGATGACCAACTACATAGGATCCCTCACCAATTTTTCCCACCTAAGACGCCAACTACCCAAGGCTGACCAACTTAGCAGCCTCTGGCTCGGGGCTTCCCACCTTAATACTAAACCACCCTAGGCATACCACTTTAGTATCAAACCACCCAAGATTTACATCCAATGTATCCTTCCACCTAGGTATACCCACAATATTATTTAACTACCCAGGGAAGCATACCTTAGTGGATTTCCACCTAGGGATTCCCACCTTAGCGACCAACTACCCAGGGCTTCCCACCTTAGCATCCAACATCACATGGTTTCACACCTTTGTGGCTCACTACCTAGGGATACCTGCCTTGTGCTCAACTACCCAATGTTACCCACCTTTACAGCCATACGCCTAAGGCTTCCTATCTTCATAGAAAACTTCCCATAGAATACCACCATAGTGACTCACCACCTGAGGAAAATCACCTAAGAATCTCACCACCCATGGATACCCTTTGCCTAAAAACTCTATACAATTTTTCCTAGGTCTCCTATTTGTGAAGGTTGTTGTTAAAATCTACCTCATATCCACAAAATTAATATTACTGGGAATAGGGAAGACTATAATAGCTATATTGTGATTGTTAATTACCTATGTAATGGGATTCCCCCTTGTATTCTCCGTGATATTTTGGGCCTTAGGATGTTCAAAATTATGAATACCCTTGGTAATGAGGACCCCATTCTTGGAGGAAGTGGGGGGAATCTTCTTGTTTTGGGTAGTGGGACTCATCTCACACATGTATCATGAAATGTGAAGATAATAATGCATTACCCATATATGTTTTCCAATTTATGGATACATAATCTCCAATCTAAGTTCTATATATAGGAAATAAGATAAAAAATGTTATCCCTCATGATGTAAGCCCCAATTTTTTCTTTCTGGATACCCCATAATTTCCTCACCCTCATACATTAGTATATATGGAGTATATTGTTTTGGAAATCCCTGTTAGAGTAATCCCCTATCCTTTATTTTAGGATTCCATACCTCCCATACCTCTCATATCCCCAACCTCATCCACCAGGTGATGGGGAAGGAAGTTCAACTATGGGATTCATATTTACTTTAAATTCAAATTTTAAATCAATTATACAATGTGTTTGATGTTATAATGTTTCTTTTTTTCTCACTAATAATATCTCACATGGTATTAATGACCCAAGTCAATCATATCACAATCATAATCAATACACATTGGGACACATCCTTAGGTGTTATCCCCAACTTAACTGAACTACATGGCATTTGATTCTCTTCCCAAATGGATATGTTGGGCTCCTCCTTGAGTATCATACCCAACATCTTCAAACCATCACCTTCCTTATTAGGCCATATTATGGATGATATAATACCTTCACCAAGAGAGATATATTCCTCCATGGTATTATCAGTAATAAAGGGTCACTCATGTGTAAGCCTCGAACCGGTTCTTTCTCGGAACCCTTCATCAATATTTATTCACAATAGGACATTAAACATTTTAATTGATTCCTCATTACATGACATTAAAAGGAATAAAATTTCCAGTTAAGTGGACTCAAAATTTGGGGGTTCTCTTTCAACTCCTGAGGATACCTAGGAAACATTATCAAGGGCTCGATACTAAAAAAATAAATAGATCATTGAATGATGTTAAAATTCTATAGCTCCCAAATATGTAGATTTAAACCATTTTAATTTTATGTCATACATCACATAGAAATAATAAAACAAGATGGATAACCTATGACTGATATATATGGCACCATTAATGGAGAACATATGATTAATATTGATGGTACCAATGATGGAGAACCGATCATTCATATAGATGGTTTCTTTTATGGAGAACCTCTGATATATAGATATGGTACCATTGATAGAGAACCTATGATACATATAGATGCTCACATCCACGTATATTAATAAATAATCTCAAATATAAGGGAAACAAGTTCTATATTGGGATTTTATATGGATTCATGAACATGTATTAATCCTATATGTTATTCCTAATGTAAGGAATAATTCTCCCCAATAAGGTGTGATGAGTCTAACCTCCCATCCTACTGACCAATGAAAACCTAGAGCTTTATTGATAATGAATCTCGATGGATTCCTACATTTTTATAGTAGGTCTGTAATTCAGTATGAATATGGGAATTATTGGGTGTTTTTGGTTCATGAATAGACCCTAATAGAAAATATCTTGATATTGAAGGTAATTTCCCAAACATGAATAACCACACACAACCCCTCCTACTGCGAAAAATTCAATTAATTCATAATCACTTAATCATTTTTATATTTGAAACCCATAATTATTCAAATCGATTTTTTTATTCTGCCAATTTTTATTTTATTAGTGGGAATATAAAATGATTATATTCTTTATTTCATCAATATTTTATATTTAATTCTTTAAACATTGATTTATTTCCTTTAAATTTTGTAATGGAAATTGACTCCCTCCCTCTTTACATTTATTATTCTCTAAAAACATCATTTACTTATTTGATGAGGAAGATTTCATATTAGATTTGTTTTAGAAAATATCTTTAATTTTGGTTTTTAAATCCTCTCTATTAAATAAGATTTAGCTTCTATAAAATTGATTAATGTCATATTTACATTTTTAACATGAACTCTTCTTCTGATTGGTCTTAGACGATTCTCAATTTACCTCAGTAGCCTTAGTGAAGTCTTCTAAAACCCTGTTCAACTCATGTTATACTATAAAAAAAACTAGTTTGTTCTCAATGAGTTCTTCATCTTTTGATGTTTGTTCTTACTTGATATCTATGATAGTTTTTATGTTAATATTCTCTCTAATAATTTTCTTCATGATCTCATCAATGTATGCCACATCCTTCTTGACAAGCACATCATTCTCAGTATCAAAATTTTTATTTTCTATTTCAATAATAGTCTTCTCTATATTAAGGTTTTGTATCTAACCCATACATTGTTATAATTTTCCATTCATACCCCAATAAAGTTATTTCCTTTCTTCTCTATCATCATCACTACTAGATGAATCATATATTGTTATAACATAAAAAAATATAGTAAAATCATTACTTGAGTCACTAAATGAGTCATTATTCACTTTATTTCTCATAAGTCTTATTATATTGTTGTTGAACATATTTTTATACTTTTTTTTCATTAATCTTATCACTAAATTCATCTGATTCAGATTCATAAAAATTCTTCTTTAGGAAATAGTTTTCAATTTAACTAATTTAATCATAGTTATAACATCTAAGTATATGTTTACTATTATTAATTTAATTACCTTTCATGAATCCCATTGATAAAAGAGAAAGAATTTAGTTACTATCTTATTCATTCTAAATATACGAGTCTTCAAATTCCTCAGCCTCTTCTTATATGAATATTCATTTTCATATTACTTCAAAATCTATTCCATGTTTTTTTCTTTATTTTGAAATAAATTTTCTTACTAATATCATGATATGTGAGTATGTTTTATAGATAATTAGTTTTCAAATCATATATTTCTTATAGGGATGATATTTTTGAATCAAATTTATCCATACAATTACTCATTATTTTTTTAATGATGGAATCCTATAGTTTCTCACCAAACCCCTAGATGTTTCTAATTATCCCATTTACTCGAGTATAATAGATATCAATAACTTCATAATTATTCATTTTAATGTATTTAATTGGCTCCTAAAACATTTAGTTTGGAATCCTTGACATTTTAATTACATTCATGGATACTTCTCAATTTTTCCAAGATATACTTAGCAGTCTAGAGACCCATGGACCCTCTGTAGGAATTCTCTAAGATAGATGACCAGATGAAATTTTGATCATTTATATACAACACTTTATTCTCCTTAGATATTTAGAGAGAACGTATTATTGATACCAATACTTATTCTAAGATCTAATGGATTACTACTAGGGGTGGGGGAGAATAAATTATATATTTTCTTTTATGGGTTATTCCCTTCTTATCCCGAAATTTTGAACATATTTATTCTTTCAATCCCCTCAACGATTTCCCAAAACCTCACCAACATGTAAATTAATAAATAAAGTGAGTAGATTTATTTATTTAAAATGCTTCGTTGATTGTAATTCTCTTATATATGTTTATAATTCAACCCAACATGGATTCTTCACTATAATATTATTAAATTTTTATAGTTATACCCTATGTCTAGAGAAGAGTGACTGGTTATACCCCCAATCAGATTCTCTTCCCCAACAGGTCATACTCCCCAATCCTAATACTCTTTAAAAACATGTTATTACCCCCAGTTATATTATCCTTCACATTCTATATTGATCCAATAGAATAAATTACGCATTCTACATCAGATTGGTATTAAAACAGGATCCACAAGAATCTATATTTCTCACATACTACTTAAAGATCTTCAATGGTATGTTGTCCCCAGAAAAAAAATAAAATCTTAAATGATCTAGTTCACCATTAGAAATACTTGAATACTCATGTTTAGAACATATCTTCAACCCCGTCAATGACTTCTGGATTATTCTTCCTTTATTTCTTTGATAAAAATGTGTATCAGGTTCTCAAAACACTCTTTTATAGTGTATAAAAGTTCTATAAATCTTCAAACTTAAATATTATTCACTTACCTTATTATTGTTTCATGGAAATATTTCTCATATATAGTTTATATTCATATTTTGAATCACCTTAATCACTATCAGGCATGATATCCACACTTAATATTCCTTGGTTTTTGTTCAAGGCTCATCATTTAAATTTCCCAAATAATCAATTGGTTTATTTATTAAAATATTCTATATAATCCATTTCTTTAAACTCATTAAAAATACCATGTTCATGATAATGAATTTTCTCACATTGAATCCAATCATATGGTATAGAAATCATCTTAGCACTTTAAATCTATAGGATAATCCTTTATATGATAATTATGCATAGGATAATTATCTTATGGGAACAAGTTTATGTGAATTATTTTACATATTCCATATAAATATATTTCTAAATATCTCAATCCAATTCATGGATGATTTTTCATAAAATGATTTCCAATAACTATTTTATAAGTATATTGTATTACATGGTATCCTTTATATATGATAGATTCCATTTTTAAATATTTCTCAACACAAATATCTTCTCAGGTAGTCGAATTATCTTATGCACAAAAATAATTTTAGTGACATAAATTAAAAAAATATAAATAAAATTTTTATTGGTCAAATTTGGTATGGTACTACTAGAATCTCTCCAAATCTAATCCATGCTTCATGAAATTAATTTTGGGCTTTCTAAAATAATCTCTAAACTTCATGAAATCAAATATGGGATTTCAAAAATCAACATTGAGATTCTTGATATAAATTTGGTTCTTTATTGACTAAAATATATCCATTATCAAAAAATTAAAACTCCCAAATCATGATTTATATATTTTATCTTCATTCACCAACACATAGCATTAGTTTAATTGAAGATTAGTACCACACAAAACATATCATAAACCTATAAAAAATGGAATACTCTCTTGGTAACAAAAAGGAGTAATATGTTTTATCATTTTGAGGATATAAATTATGTCATAAAAAATATTATTATATATTAAATTTCATATCACAAATATCTTTTTACGTAGGTGAATTAAAATGAAACATGTTGCATTATAAAGGTGATTTTCCATATAACACATGAATGACAGTTTCATTTTTCTTAATAGAAATGGGATAATTGGTTAATGTTTGTAACATAATTAAATTTAAATGCATGTATTATAATGATATTGATGTTATCATTTTAATATTTTTTATGTAATCTTAGGATGATTAAGGGAACATAAATAAATTGAAATGAGAGTAGTTTGAAACTTATACCTCACTTATTCAGTTATCTCATTTTCTAAATGGGTCAATCCATTGAGGGATGTTCTTCTGAAAGAATAGAACCTCCTGAAGGTGTATATGAATTTTTAGGGGAGGGTTGGTCAACGTTTCAGCAAATATTAAGTGGTTTATGATGTGAGGGGTAGTGAGGAGAGGAGTACCCATTTTATAAGTGAAAAGCTATCTAATTTTGTTAACTACCCAAAGTCTTTCATTAATAGAAAGTCACTCTCAATTAAAATGGTTCCCAAACTAAGAAATAGTGGATAGGGGAAGTGATAAGGTTCATCAAGGACCTAACCAAAAATCACCACAAATATTTTATAAATCATTCATGTTATTTACTCTTATATGTATTTTCTTTTATTATTTAATATTTCACCGTAGTAACTAGTTTTTACCTAAGTAAATTATCCTTTATTATAAAAAATAAAAATTATATAATTACATAATTTGGACCCACTAATTTCATAATTTATAATTAAATTAAATTAATTTAATTTTTATAATCTATACTCATTAATTTAAAAATAATAAAATTTTAATTTATTAAAAACAATTTTTGATAAAATATTACTTAAGATAAAAAATAAAAAATATAGGTCTCTAATTCAAAAATAATATTTTAAATTATTTTATTCTAATTATAAAACTTATATTTGTTCAATTATATGGTTTCAAATGTTTTAGGTATATTTATATCTAGTGGTGTCATAAAAGACATTTTATTTTCCAAAATGATATTTTTCATTATTGTCTTAAAATAAATTGTTTTAAAAAAATCAAAAAAAAAGAATTTAAATATTATATTATAATTATTAATACAAAAAAATTATGTTTATTTTTTAAAATATATTTATAAAATTTTAGAATTCAATATCTAGATAAAATAAAAAATATAGTGAAAGTTGTTCGTATATAAAAATGGATTTTTAAATTGGTAACAATTCATTATTCTTATTTCCTATCAACTACTAATTAATTTATCATTAATATGTTATTCATATTAACAATATATTTTATTAATATTTAATCATATTATAATTATTTTTATGAAAAAAAACACTAATTTTAGAAAAATGTATTTTTAACCATAAAATGATTTATTCACTCGTTATAACTATACTAATTGTATTTAATTAGTATTAAAAGTTTCATTAATTGTCATTATACACATATTTAATATTTTGGTTACTCCTATCTGTACCATCATATTCAATTAATAGGTTTTAATGACCATATTTAATATTTATATTTTATTTAAATATATCAGGGTTTTCATTATAGTTCAGTGTCATGTGTAGAGCTTGCTATCAAACATAGTATTTTTTAAAGAAAATATATATTGAAATTTAGGGTCATTATATTCTCCCCCCCTAATAAATTGTTTCCTCGTAATTTAAATTATCAATTACTAATGAATATATATATAGGTAACAATAAGATAGATATGACTCGTGAGTTAATTTAGAATTTGGTATCAACCTTACTAATTTAGGGGTGGCTATGAGACTAATATATTCCTTCCTAAGAGAAATGTCCAATTATTGATTTTCATTTAAACCATTTGATCTAAACACCCTTACAATTAATTACTTCATAAATTAAAGAGTTGTCCTTCGAGTAAAATATATCATTGTGTGATTTGAGATATGAAATGCAATTTCCCAATTTCATAAATTAATAGAGAGTCTTTGTGGGAATAAAAAAACTTTTTAAAATTATCATTAGGTTTTTATAAATGGATAATGAAAAAACATAGTCTCATAAACATCCACTTAAGATATGAAAATCTTATAACAAAATATTTTCTCTGATGCTAAAATCCTTACGGTAGTGATTTAATTCCCATATAAAACTCCCTAGATATATTATGGTGGATATAATATTGTACAATAAAAATTATAGAGTGGAAAATATTTTTTCCTTAATTATTAGGATCCAATATTGATATTAATTATATTTTTCCCATTATTGGTGGGGTTAAATAGGTCTATTATCATTTTCAGCCCTTGGGATATGGCATTAACTTGGAAAATTCCAAAACTCATAGTGTTAGAATCATTGTACATTCTTATCTTCTATTGCAGTGATCATATTCATCACTATATATAGATTGTTATGAACTTGATGGCCAATCCATTCATAATTAAAATACATTCATATTCCTGTAAGGATTTACCTTGGTTGATTCTTCCCATTTTTTCGACATGTCATAAATTAAAACCTCTTTCCTTTATCATCCTACTCGCGTAAGGTTCTATGAAACTACATCATTATCTTTGTTTATGTATCTATGTTTTTTTTATGGTTCATGTTTTTTATCGTGACTCATGTTGTATGGGAGATCATAACCATAATATTTTCCACACCAAATTCATTCCCATTGGGGTTCTCATTAAGACCATCACTTAATTATTCATTTTCTCCATTATTATCTTTATTCCTTATAGATCTCTACATTAACAAAACCAAAAGTGTTATCATAATTCATTTAAAATAACATTATAAGGGGATTACCATAAATAACCACATATAATTTATCTTTAAAATTTATTACCTTCTTGTTAGCATAGTTTAAGAAATATACCTCCTATATCAGTCACAATTTTACCTATATCTTTCTTGATTCAACTTATTTTACATTCAGTTCAGTTCACTTATAATTATTAATACAATATATCAATGTAACTAGGAAAATAATTATTCATAGTGGTTCAGAAAGTGCAAATGATCAACAAAAGAATATCCCACATGGGTGTCTATCCAAATGTTCAGTATTAGTCCCACTCATCTTGTATTATAGTGATGATCGAATCAATGGAAAACTACTCCATTGGGGAAATTTTACATACGTTCATATGATTCACAATAATATACACTTTATTGTATCCATATATGGATTTATTATGAGGATATCAATGAAATTTATTATTTTAAAAAAATTAAATGTTATATAATACTTATAAAAATCCATTAGAATTATCACTAGGGTTTTTACTAATGAAATCTACTTCTAATCCAAAAATAAATAAATAATATAATCCTCAAAAATATAAAAACAATTTTTGGATACCAATGGAGACACCTCTAAATTGATATCCCAAACCCAGATTAAAAAACATATTCTTCACATACATTATTTGGTACCAAGTGATATGATCCATGAAAAATATAAGTACAAGTAAATTTACATTACATCTCACAATAGTCACACAATTTCCAAGAAAAGAAGGTTTAGTTTATTTGAGAATAAACTAGATAACAGACTTATTTTCATAAGGCTTTAAATATTTCTCTATATCTAAAGCACACTAGATACACTTCTGGAATTCTCATAGGTTATAGTCATATTTATAACCTAGAGAAATAAAGCATAAGAAATTGGTGAGATAAAATGATTAATATGTAAAACGTTTCAATGTTTCGTAAGTTTTAGATCATAAGTATGTGATACAACATGTTTAAAAATATAAATATCTTATAAAAATATCATTCGGGAAAATGACAAGGGTAAGGTCCTAAAATATGATTAATAATCATATCATAACATCAAATCATACAAAAAAAATCTTATTTAATAAAAACATGAAAATAATTTCAAATATTTTAGAAACATTGATGAAATATAAGAATGTTAAATCACCGAGTGGAGTTGGATTCACAACCTAGTTCACATATCATAGTAGGTTTGGTTTAATAACCCATGCACCAATTTTAGCATTGGGATAAAACCTAGGTATATATTTAAACTTGGGAAAAACCTGTGTACGTATTTATTCTTGGAAAAATCCCATGTGCTTCTTTAGGCTTGGGAAACAACCCATGTAGCTATTTAAGCTTAGTCTATAACCCATGTACCTCTTTAGGATTGGGAAACAACCCAAGTAACGTTTTTGGATCATGAGATATTATACCTTAACAAATAGATTGGATGATTGTATAGGACTCCACCCATAATTATTCTTAAATATGTGAGCCATCATACTAAATAATTCTTTATTTCTAAATAAATTATTAGAAGAAACTTGTTTTCATAATATTTACAAATAGTATCAATATAAAAGGAATTCAAAAACTAGTCTTATTGATACCAAAAACAAAATCATCCAAATTAAATATATCATAATGTAATTTATAGGATTATTCATCAAACATAACACCGTAGAAGAAATATCTTTGTATTTAAATGATTAAAATTTAAAAAAACATAAAAACAATGTTCTATAAAACATTGTTTATCTTTTATAAGGGGTTGATATTGTGGGAACTTTTTAAAAGGGGGAATTGAAAACATTTTAAATAAAAATTCATTAAAAAAATCTTAAAAAATGTAGTATTGAAAAGGAAAAAAATGGTATCCATGGAAATTTTGTATGGAAGACAAAACATTTGATCATAGAAGGTAAAAATCTTTGGGTGTTTTTAATGTATCCTTACTAAAAACTGACATTGTAATAAGTGTAATAAAACACTATCTTAAACAATGGTAAATAGAAACATGATTTTCACGTTATTTAATATATAATAGGGTTTAAAATATGATAGGATAAATATTTTGGGAGATTTAAACATAAATATTGAACAGATTTCTCCACTTAAGGTGGATAACGATAGTTCAAAACATATTATAATTTTATGAAAAATGAATTCATTCAGGGATAAATTTTTTTATTAAAAAATCATTTTTTAATGATATTCTATACATGATATAATTTTAATATGGAAATAGAATAATATAGAGTACTTATAAGAACTAATTTTAAGAAGAAACCTTATAACTCAAAGAAAGAAGTTTGAGTTTCCATAATTCTCTGATGGAAAACATAATTCATTAAGAAACATTTTAAGAGGGGTTTATGTGATAAAAATATAAATCCTCAAAATCCAAGAGAAAATACCACATATTTCATTCATAGGGAAGAATTTACCCAACTTATATGAAATAAATCCAATAATAATAGACATAACTCAATGAATGAGAATTGTGTTAATAAAAACCCTTATAGATTGATGAGTATTTAAATAAAATACTATTGAAAGAGAGATATATAAACTGAAATAAACATAAAAGGAAGAAAATTAATATATTTTCATAATATCTAATATAGGAAATATATACACCACATAAATGGAATTATGTTCACACTACAAAACATATCTAAGAGAAAGTAATTTGAGATGGAAACTATTAACTTATATCATGAATATAGCATCCCACCTTTTTATCACACAAACATTCATTACATTTTACAAAACCGAGGATCTTTAAGGTTTAGTGTCTTGGAAACCAGGAACTTAATACATGAAACAAAAAAAAACATTCTTCTTAAACACTTGAAAGGATTCTCCTTATGTTCATCCTAGGTTCATTACTATATCTCATAACCTGGGGACATACATCAAAAGAAAGGGTGAGCAGAAGGCCCAGTAAGGGAAACAAGGGGAAACATTTAACATGTGAACTTGAGATACATCAACAATGTCATGAAAAGAACTTTAAGGCATGAGAAAGAAATCATGTGGCATATCATAATAAAAATAACATTTTTCATAACTTGAAGATGTGGCTACATCATTTAACATAGAAAATCATGAACATATCACCAAGGTCCATCCTGAAGGTGTCATTTGAAAATTACCAAGGTTATTCACCAAGGTATCATGAAAATTGTAATCTCTGGTGGTTACATCATTACCCAATGAATTGGAGCGCTATCAGGGCGCACCCTTAAATTTTCCTTTATTATCATGTGAGCCACATATATCATCATAAATCATTTCATAAACAACCCATATAGCATAAAATAAATGGGTTTCATTTCATAATCATAACGTTTTAAAAACTGCTTTAAAGACATGATCTTTACGTCACTTTAAACCCACGGAAGGGGAGGGCGGGTTTCATGTATGTAAATCCCAGAATTTAAAATAGAACATTTTGGTATATATGTGAATACACCTATAGAAATAAGTGCTTTTAGTATTCACTTTATAACATAAAATAATTTTGAGAAAAGAGAGAGGCATTTTGAGATGAAAATTCTGCAGCATAACGACTATGTTTCGGGGTTTTAGAAAACATTGAAAAGAGAGGGGACATGGGTCAAAAATTCATAAATGACCCATAAAACAGTATAGGGACAGAATATAATGGATTTAAGAACATGTTAATGAAATTTGAAAATATACCATATGAAATGAAGAACATGAAAGGAAGACAAAAAATAAGATTTCTCTTATAAAAATTCGGCAGCCTAACGACACCACTTAAACTTCAACAAAAATGAATTGACGAGATCAAAAAGGGTCTCTCATAATATGAACATAAATGATCATTATGATAGATATAGAGATCATACCCCAAAATAAATTAACTTGAAAGACTTGACAAGAAAATAGAACTTGAAAATGAGAAGGGTGAAAGAACCACTTAAAAATTCGGCAGCCTAACGGCGCCACTTAAAACTTCAAAATACTGAATTGAAGAGATAAAATGGGGTCTCTCATCATATGATCAAAAAAGATCAGTATTATAAATATAGAGATCATACCCCAACATAATTAAAAGTAACTTTAAAGACTTGACATGAAAGTAGAACTTTAAAAAATGAGAAAGGTGAAAGAATCCCTTGAAAATTCGGCAGCCTAACGGCGCCACTTAAACATTCTTAAAACGAAATGATGAGAGTAAGAGGGGGTGTCTCATCATATGAACATAAAAAGGACAGTATAATGAATATAAAAGAACCTCCTCCAACATAAGAACATGGGGCATAAAAGAATGACATAAAAGAGATCACATGAAAAGAAAGAGAGGGGTCAGATCCCTTACCTTAAAACGTAACTCTTAAAACTCAAAGGTTTGGACCTTGAGGGCTTGGGGGCACCTTGGGAGGACTCCTTGGGAGGTAAGGAGACCAGAACATCATTGAGAATGGTTTTTTATTCGAAAAGATGAGAGGATGGCTTCGTATTTATAGGGAAATTGAGGGGAAAAGGCATTAATGGCCAAGGGACACCTCAAAAAGTGGTTTTCTCAAAAGCATGGGCCCTCCCATGGTACTTCCCATAGAGTTAGGCCACATGGGGACCCCCACACAATAATTCATCCTCTTTAGTCGAACATCCTTTAAAATATCTCATGACATCATCATGACACAATTATGATGTCATTAAACATACCGAAACCCTAAAACTGTATTTTTACTATTCACTAAAAATTCAACTTTCTCAGAAAAATCCCAAAATTTCACCTTAACCAAATATCAATGCTATGATTTCAAAAATGAACTCCATTTTATAAAAATAATTTTCTAAATATTTTTAATTTATTTTTTAAATAAATACACTATTCACCGAAAATTCATTTTTTTAGAAAAATCCCCAAAAATTACCTTAACATAATATCGATTCTCTGAGTTCAAAAATGAAATCCATTTTATAAAAATATTTTTCTAAATATTTTTAATTTAATTTTTAATTAAAAAACACTATTCACCCAAAAAAACTAATACTTGAATAATAATTTATGAAACTGTTTTTTAACCATTTTATTGAATCACATTACTTAATCAAGGTGCCTAGATTATATTAATACTTTCTTTAAGTGATATTACTAATCCATTTGGTCACATTACTAATCCTAAGCATAAAATCACTATTCATAATTTACTATTCATCAAAAACTAAGTTGATCTTATTAGACTCTAAATTCCGTAATGAACATATTTGTAGAAGACCATTTTTTGAAAATCATTACACATTTTTATTTATTTAAGGTTTACATAAACATTTTTAAAATATCATTTTTCTAAAATTCATCAAAAATATGCATACTATATTTATCCGGACATTTGAAAATTTATAAACTTCATCATTAGAAGAAATCCAAGTTTTTATTTAAAACAAATGATTACACAAGGCAGTTACGGTCTCCTTACATTGCCCCTTATCACACCAGCATAGGACCTAAGTGTAAGGTGTGCTAAGGTGAGAGAATCTGAGGGAGGCTCGGCCATCATCGCACGAGTAGTAATTTCTATCAATTTGAACTTCTCGCAAAGGCGATCCCGTTATAGCTTCACACGATGAAGTTCAGCTTGGGTTTGGTCCAGAGCAAAGCCCAGTGGTTCTACCTCCTTCCCAAGTTCTGTTAGGTGGGCTTCGATCGGTCCAAGACTACTGGGTGAGGCCATCGAATCTTCTTTCTATATTAATTAACCAAGATTGCTTGTATTTAGAGACAATAGTCAAAACGTTTAGTTTCCAGCGGTCATATTGACCAATGGTCAAATAACAGTCAAAACCCAATAGTCTCATTTTAATTATAATAATGTTATCAAATGAAACATTTTTTGTTGAGTATAAAAATAAAATAAAATAACACATAAAATTAGGAAACAAGATTTATTTAAAATTTCAGGTCGTTACAATCTTCCCCCCTTAAGAAATTGCGTCCTCACAATTTTTTAAATTGGGTTTTGAAATTTCATTGAAAGTCCCACATCGGAAAAGGAGTCAGTAAAACTATTACTTTAAAAGAAAGAAAGGTAAGTATAAAGGTCACCCGATTTAACCCACACTAGGATTCCGTGTAGGAAAACATGGACATAGAGGAGAAAACAAAGGGTTAAGTTCTGAGGGAGAGTGATAGAGAATATGATTAAGAGAATGTTAACCATAAGAAAATCCCAAACTTATGATGTGGGTAAACGGTCTTTGATTACCTAAGAGGAAACGTAAACCAACAACATTTTTGTTTAACGTTTCTTTTCATAATTTTGAGGAATTCATTTACTACATAGAACAAAAACATAAGAATATATACCTACCTTCATGTAGAGTTTAATCCTTTAATAAGTTTCTACCCAAAATAATCTTTTCTCTAAACGATGAGCATTCAAAAACACTTGTTCTCATCAAAACACAAGAATAATCTTCTAGAGAATCACATAATCCACAAAAGATTAACCATCTATTTCATCTATCTTTAAACATTATCCCAAAAACAGAAAGGGTAAGGTAAAACAACTCTTCAAAAAGAAAATATCCTATAGGAATCGAAACTACTTTTAAATATTCAAAGTTCCATGGTACTACCCAGAGTTCATCATAGACCATTCCGTAACTTAAAAACTGTATTTTCACTATTCATCGAAAATTCAACTTTCTCAGAATAATCCCAAAATTTCACCTTAAACAAATATCAATGCTCTGATTACAAATATGAACTCCATTTTATAAAAATAATTTTCTAAATATTTTTAATTTAATTTTTAAATAAAAACACTATTCACCGAAAATTCATTTTTTCAGAAAAAAAACCCCAAAATTACCATAGCATAATATCGGTGCTCTGAGTTCAAAAATGAAATCCGTTTTATAAAAATAATTTTCTAAATATTTTTAATTAAATTTTTAATTAAAAAACACTATTCACCTGAAAAAACTAATACTTGAATAATAATTTATGAAACCGTTATTTAACCATTTTATTGAATCACATTACTTAATCAAGGAGCCTAGAATATATTAATACTTTATTTAAGCGAGATTACTAATCCATTTGGTCACATTACTAATCCTAAGCGTAAAATCACTATTCATAATTTACTATTAATCAAAAATCAATTTGATCTTATTAGACTCGAAATTTCATAGTGAACATAATTGTAGAAGACCATTTTTTGAAAATCATTACACATTTTTATTTATTTAAGGTTTACATAAACATTTTTAAAATATCCTTTCTCTAAGATTTATCAAAAATATGCATACTATATTTATCTGGACATTTGAAAATTCATAAACTTCATCATAAGAAGAAATCCAAATTTTATTTAAAACAAAGGATTACACAAGGCAATTACGGTCTCCTTACATAGCCCCTTATCACACCAGCATAGGACCTAAGTGTAAGGTGTGCTAAGGTGAGAGAATCCGAGGGAGGCTCGGCCAACATCGCACGAGTCGTAATTTCTATTAGTTTGAACTTCTCGCGAAGGAGATCCCGTTCTAGCTTCACACGATGAA
Organism: Viscum album; assembly: GCA_963277665.1. Taxonomy (NCBI): domain Eukaryota; kingdom Viridiplantae; phylum Streptophyta; class Magnoliopsida; order Santalales; family Viscaceae; genus Viscum; species Viscum album. The sequence goes on from OY728150.1 coordinate 14,488,784, forward strand.
GTTCAGCTTGGGTTTGGTCCAGAGCAAAGCCCAGTGGTGCTACCTCCTTCCCAATTTCTGTTAGATGGGCTTCGATCGGTCCAAGACTACTGGGTGAGGCCATCGAATCTTTTTTCTATATTAATTAACCAAGATTGTTTGTATTTAGAGATAGTAATCAAAACATTTAGTTTCCAGCGGTCATATTGACCAATGGTCAAATAATAGTCAAAACCCAATAGTCTCATTTTAATTATACTCATGTTATCAAATGAAACATTTTTGTTGAGTATAAAAATAAAATAAAATAACACATAAAATTAGGAAATAATATTTATTCAAAATTTCGGGTCGTTAAAATCTTCCCCCCTTAAGAAATTGCTTCCTCGCAATTTTTAAAATTGGGTTTTGAAATTTCATTGAAAGTCCCACATCGGAAAAGGAGTCAGTAAAACTATTACTTTAAAAGAAAGAAAGAGAAGTACAAAGGTCACCCGAGTTAACCCATACTAGGATTCCATGGAGGAAAACATGGACATGGAAGAAAAACAAAGGGTCAATTTCTGGGGGAGAGTGATAGAGAACATGATTAGGAGAACGTTAACCATAAGAAAATCCCAAACTTATGATGTGTGTAAACGGTCTTTTATTACCAAGTAGGAAACGTAAACCAACAACGTTTTTGTTTCACGTTCCTTTTCATAATTTTTAGGAATTCATTTACAACATAAAACAAAAACATAAGAAAATATACCTATCTTCATGTAGAGTTTCATCCTTTAATAAGTTTCTACCCAAAACTAATCTTTTCTCCAAATTATGAGAATTCAAAACTACTTGGTCTCATCAAAACACAAGAATCATCTTCATAATCCACAAAAGATTAACTATCTATTTCTTCTATCTTTAAACATTATCCCAAAAACAGAAAGGGTAAGGTAAAACAAATCTTCAAAAAGAAATAATCCCATAGGAATGGAAACTACTTTTAAATCTTCAAAGTTCCATGGTACTACCCAAAGTTCATCATAGTCCATTCCATAAATAACTGTCCTTAAAAAAAATCCTCAAAATAAACCAAACTAAGATTGAAACCCAAATACAAAAAGGATTTGATAACATAGTCTTCCAAGGTAAACTTTATCATTCATCTCCAAACAACATCAACCACTCCTAACATCTTATAAAAAAAAGTAACTAACCTTAACATATTTACCCCAAGATAGGTTAATAATTTCCATAAGCAACCTAAATTACTATAATTCCACCTTAAATTCATCGATTCTTCAAAATATAAGTCAACCCTACTCTTCAATGAAAATACCGTAGTAATCTATTTACCTCGATCGTATAGGGTCCCCAAAATAGTGAAAATCTTCCAAAATAATAATCATATTTTAATCCCCTAATCATCCCTGTCACATTAATACGACAATCGTCGCATTTCCTATCACCTTGGTTGTTTGGACATGTTCTTACATTTCCCACCATTAACTATGAATAGAAAGCATAATTAGGGGCTTAAGTACTTAGCCAATAATCATGAATAGGAACTGAAAGCATATAAGGATAACTTGTAGAAGAAAAGTATACCCTAACTTGTGATCCCCTAGGTTCCCATCTAGGTTATCCATGATCATATATTCTTATGTGAATCTTTATTTTATTTTATCTTTGTTCCTTTAACAATGGTTCATACTAAGCTTATGAATTTACCAAAGCATATCCCCCGGGAGTGTCGTAACCAAGAGTGCAGCAAGGCCCGTTGTCATGTACCAGTTCCAGTTCGAGTCTAGCTCAAAGCGTTGTTTTCGGGTTTTACCCCTATGTACATCTGTGCCAGATCCACCTCTACATGCTCGTATCCAGACAGTGATGTATTTGCTTGGTGACCCCTTACTCAATACTCACCAAAATACCAGGAAGATTTCCTATATTTAAAATTTTCTATAGGGTTATTACTAAGGTTTTCATATCCTAATTTCTACAAATAACTAAACCATCCTTTGATACCAACTATGGCATCCCATCTTTTTATCACATAAACTTTCATTACATTTTACAAAACCGAGGATCTTTAAGGTTTAGTGTCTTGGAAACCAGGAACTTAATACATGAAACAAAAAAAACATTCTTAAACACTTGAAAGGCTTCTCATTATGTTCATCCTAGGTTCACTACTGCATCTCATAACCTAGGGACATACATCAAAATAAAGGGTGAGCAGAAGGCCCAGTAAGGGAAACAAGGGGAAACATTTAACATGTGAACTTGAGATACATCAACAATGTCATGAAAAGAACTTTAAGGCATGAGAAAGAAATCATGTGGAATATCATAATAAAAATAACATTTTTCATAACTTGAAGATGTGGCTAGATAATTTAACATAGACAATCATGAACATATCACCAAGGTCTATCCCGAAGGTGTCATTTGAAAATTACCAAGGTTATTCACCAAGGTATCGTGAAAATTGTAATCTCTGGTGGTTACATCATTACCCAATGCATTGGAGCGCTATCAGGGCGCACCCTTAAATATGCCTTTATTATCATGTAATCCAAATATATCATCATAAATAATTTAATAAACAACCCATATAGCATAAAATAAATGGGTTTCATTTCATAATCATAACGTTTTAAAAACTGCTTTAAAGACATGATCTTTACGTCACTTTAAACCCACGGAAAGGGATGGTGGGTTTCATGTATGTAAATACCAGAATTTAAAATGGAATATTTTGGTATATATGTGAATAACCCTGTATAAATAAGTGCTTTTAGTATTCACTTTATAACATAAAATAATTTTGAGAAAAGGGAGAGGCATTTTGAGATGAAAATTCTGCAGCATAACGACTATGTTTCGGGGTTATAGAAAACATTGAAAAGAGAGGGGACATGGGTCAAACATTCATAAATGACCCATAAAACAGTATAGGGACAGAATATAAGGGATTTAAGAACATGGTAATGAAATTTGAAAATATACCATATGAAATGAAGAACATGAAAGGAAGACAAAAAATAAGATTTCTCTTATAAAAATTCGGCAGCCTAACGACGCCACTTAAACTTCAAAAAAAATGAATTGATGAGATAAAAAAGGGCCTCTAATCATATGAACATAAATGATCAGTATGATATATATAGAGATCATACCCCAAAATAAATTAACTTGAAAGACTTTACAAGAAAATAGAACTTGAAAATGAGAAGGGTGAAAGAACCACTTAAAAATCCGGCAGCCTAACGACGCCACTTAAAACATCAAAATACTGAATTGAAGAGATCAAATGGGGTATCTCATCATATGATCATAAAATATCAGTATTATAAATATAGAGATCATACCCCAACATAATAAAAAGGTACTTTAAAGACTTGACATGAAAGTAGAACATTAAAAAATGAGAAAGGTGAACGAATCCCTTGAAAATTCGGCAGCCTAACGGTGCCACTTAAACATTCTTAAAACGAAATGATGAGAGTAAGAGGGGGTCTCTCATCATATGAAAATAAAAAGGATAGTATAATGAATATAAAAGAAACTCCTCCAACATAAGAACATGGGGCATAAAATAATGACATAAAAGAGATCACTTGAAAAGAAAGAGAGGGGTCAGATCCCTTACCTTAAAACGTAACTCTTAAAACTCAAAGGTTGGGACCTTGAGGGCTTGGGGGAACCTTGGGAGGACTCCTTGGGAGGTAAGGAGACCAGAACATCGTTGAGGATAGTTTTGGAGTCGAAAAGATGAGAGGAGGGCTTGGTATTTATAGGGAAAGTGAGTGGAAAAGGCATTAATGGCCAAGGGACACCTCAAAAGTGGTTTTCTCAAAAGCATGGGCCCTCCCATGGTACTTACCATAGAGTTAGGCCACATGGGGACCCCCACAAAATAATTCATCCTCTTTAGTCGAACATACTTTAAAATATCTCATGACATCATCATGACACAGTTATGATGTCATTAAACATACCGAAACCCTAAAACTGTATTTTTACTATTCACTGAAAATTCAACTTTCTCAGAAAAATCCCAAAATTTCACCTTAACCAAATATCAATGCTCTGATTTCAAAAATGAACTCCATTTTATAAAAATAATTTTCTAAATAATTTTAATGTATTTTTTAAATAAATACACTATTCACTGAAAATTCATTTTTTTTATAAAAATCCCCAAAAATTACCTTAACATAATATCGATTCTCTGAGTTCAAAAATGAAATCCATTTTATAAAAATATTTTTCTAAATATTTTAATTTAATTTTTAATTAAAAAACACTATTCACCCGAAAAAACTAATACTTGAATAATAATTTATGAAACCGTTTTTAACCATTTTATTGAATCACATTACTTAATCAAGGTGCCTAGATTATATTAATACTTTCTTTAAGTGAGATTACTAATCCATTTGGTCACATTACTAATCCTAAGCATAAAATCACTATTCATAATTTACTATTCATCAAAAAATAAGTTGATCTTATTAGACTCTAAATTCCATACTGAACATATTTGTAGAAGACCATTTTTTGAAAATCATTACACATTTTTATTTATTTAAGGTATAAATAATCATTTTTAAAAGATCCTTTCTCTAAAATTCATCAAAAATATGCATAATATATTTATCCGGACATTTGAAAATTCATAAACTTCATCATAAGAAGAAATCCCAGTTTTTATTTAAAACAAAGGATTACACAAGGCAGTTACGGTCTCCTTACATAGCCCCTTATCACACCAGCATAGGACCTAAGTGTAAGGTGTGCTAAGGTGAGAGAATCCGAGGGAGGCTCGACCAACATCGCACGAGTAGTAATTTCTATCAGTTTGAACTTCTCGCGAAGGCAATCCCGTTCTAGCTTCACACGATGAAGTTAAGCTTGGGTTTGGTCCAGAGCAAAGCCCAGTGGTGCTACCTCCTTCCTAAGTTCTTTTAGGTGGGATTCGATCGGTCCAAGACTACTGGGTGAGGCCATCGAATCTTCTTTCTATATTTATTAACCAAGATTGCTTGTATTTAGAGACAATAGTCAAAACGTTTAGTTTCCAGCGGTCATATTGACTAATGGTCAAATAACAGTCAAAACCCAACAGTCTCATTTTAATTATACTCATGTTATCAATTGAAACATTTTATGTTGAGTATAAAAATAAAATAAAATAACACATAAAATTAGGAAACAAGATTTATTTAAAATTTTGGGTCGTTACAATGAATTCCATGAATGAACTCTAAGATCCAATATAAAAATCATAAATATATTAATATCCTATTTAATAACCTTATTAATTTATATAACCATTTATAAACTACATTTACAATTATTCTTTAGATTTATATTAGTAGGTTCTTCTTTATTTTCAATGTCGGGTCTGATAAATCATGATTTTTTAATCAGTTTCGTAATAGAAATGTAATTATTTATTCATATAATAAATAAAATGATTAAATAGTTATTAAATGAACATTAATGTATTCAATATGGTTATTTATAAAGTTATTATTTTCTAATTTGGGATTTTTAAGTTATGATCCTTGAATATGAAATCTATAACAAACATGTTTCAATAATTTTTAACAATGAATGTTGGTATCTTAACTAATGAGTTTAATATTAACATTACCTTTACATAACAAAAAAACACATTATATACTCATTTTTATCATATAATATCACTAATTTAGTTCTCATATACATCCATGATATTATTTTAAAGAATTGTTTAAGTGTATAGTTAAACAGACCCAAACAAAAAACATGCCATAATTAAATGGATTATTATGAAATTATTTAGTTATAATATCATTATACCAAAATAATAGTGAACATATTTAGTGATAACAAGTTGGTTATTTAATAATTATAAATAATAATAATAATATAACGTATAATAATTTTTTAAATAGTATGAAGAAATCATTTTTTCTCTTAGAATGCTTTTTGGATGGTTTAATTTACCATAGTTTTTTATTTCTCAATTTGATAATCGGTCAAACAATTAATATCTAAAAACATTTAAAATTTAAAAAAAATTATAAATTACTCATATTATCAGGACCATCCATTCCAAAATGATGAGAAAAATAGAAATTGATTCTTCCATGGAGGCAACAGTCCACACATACGCATGGATGATGATTTCATTTTCCATTGAATGGATAAAATGAGTAATATGGTGTACCATTTCATAATATAATTTTTTAATAAATATAATTATTACATAATTGATTCCATATTATGACCATCCTTTTATTCTGGTTAATAAAAACAAAACATGTTGCATCATGGAGAAGGTAGTCTGCACAATGCACAAATAACAATTTTTTTTCTTAATAGAAAAGGGAATGGTGGTTAATGATTTTACCATCATTATAATAAAATAAAAGTATAATAATGATACTTATTTAATCATTTTAATATTATGTAATTTAATTTTTGGAATAATGTTTTCACATACATTAATACAAATGAGGAAGGATTTTTTAGAAATTTATACCAAACATCATGGATTATCTCCTTTTCAAATGGGGTTAGGAATAAAGACCTGGTATATAGAGAAAACCATAACCTCTTGAATGTGACTTGAAATTTCTAAGAGGGTTTTATTATATTTTGGTCTAAAATAAGTGGGTTTTTTTATGGGAAGTGAGGAGAGGAGTACCCCTTTTATAATTGAAATGGGGGGGGGGGATTTGTTTAAATACCCAAAACTTTTCAATAATGTGATGTCACTATCATGAAAATTGGCTCCTAAAAATTACTGGATATGGGAAGTGATATGGTTTATCGAGGCCTCAACCACATTCTCCCACACATTTTTAATCATGTTTATAGTTATTCACTCTTAGATTATTAAATTTACAATTTATGTTTTTATTTTGGTAAATAAATTTATCAAAGTAAACTATCATTTATTATTAAAAATAAAATATAAATTTTCATATAATATAGACACACTAATTCCAAATTTAAATTTCATTTCATTTAATTTAAAAAAATTATATTTTTTTCTAAAAACATTAAATGTATATTTTATTAAAAACAATACTTGAGAAAATAATACGTTAGTTGTAAAATATAAATTATGGGTTTGTAATTAAAATATTATATTTTTAAAATTTATAATTATATATATATATATAACATATATATTATTTTAATATTATGTTTTCATTTTTTATACTTATATCCAAGTGATGTCTAAAAGTAACGTTTTTTCAAAGAAACAACATTTTTCATTATTCTCTTACAAATGAATTAATTTAGAAAAATACTAAAAATAATAATTATATTATTTTATTATTATCTATACAAAAATTAAGTTCTTTTTTCAATTTATATGTCGAAAATTTTATAATTAAATCTTTAAATAGAATCATAAAATATAGTGTAAAACCATTCATAGAGTAAAATACTTGTTTAAACCATTAATAATTTAATATTCATATTTTCTATCAATTAATAATTAAATTATTGGTAGTATTTTTCATATTAAAATTATATTTTATTGTTATTAAACTATACTATACTTAGTGTCGTGAAATAAAACACCAATTTCCGAAAAAGTGAATTTTTAAGTAGAAAATGATTTTCTCAGTTTTTTAGTTTTACTAATTTCTTTTAATTCGAATTAAAAGTAGTATTTATGTTCAATTTGTAATTATTTAATGTTTTAGTTGATACATTCCATGCATTATAATTCAATAATGAGGTTTTAATGGTCATATTTAATATTTATATTTTACCAAAATTTGTCGTTGATTTCGTTTTAGTTCAAATTTGTGTGATGTAAGATCCTTGAATTTTCAAGATATTTCATGAGCTCTACTACAAGTACTATTTTTCCTTGTTTTGAGTAATTTGTTTTCATTTTTTTCATTGGGTTACTTTGGGTGATCATTTGACGAAATTGGAAAAAAGGGGTAGTGCATGGTTGGCGCACGGTTTTCTGAAACTATGTTCCCAATAAAAAAACCATGAAAACCCAAGAAAAGGGGATTATCATGGATGGTGAATAGTTTGTTAAACCATTAAACCTATTAGGATTAACTGTACCCCACCCCCATAAGAGTCTCATGGTAAGGCACACTATTTTACAAACCATGTGCCCCATCACAGGAATCCATTCATGTGGTTTTAATTAACCTAAAAATTTGATTTATAATTTATTAAATCATCATATTAAGCCTAAATGTACCCCATATCAACCCTAAACAATCCCTCTCATTCATGGAGCCCCTAGATGAATTCCTAGGGCTCATGGACTTTTTTCTAGATTCTTTGAATCCCAGATCAAAGATCTGAACCCCTCCTTTTATGTGAATCTTATTCCATGTGGTTTCTTCCCTCTTTTCCATTATTATCCTATCCATTGGAAGAATGTTTTTTCCTATTTTTATTAAATATTGATATACTTTGGTTGAATAATGATATGTCTGATCATTTTCTAGGATTTGATACAAGATCTCATTCTTTGTCATTGATTTGACCTTTACATTTCAATTTGGGGATTTTTGTTGGGTGATCTCTCATCAAAGATTTTTGGTTAGTGATCTAAAATTTAATCCCACAGTCTTAATTTAATTACATATATGTAATTTTTAGAATTGAAATTTCCATGATTGGGAAATTTTATTGATAATTTAAACGATTTTTTTTATTTCCATGTGTTAATGATTTTGGGTAATTTTTGAAATTGAATAGTGGAATTGAATTAATTAATTTTTTAATTAAGTATTGGGATATTGGGAGTGTGAAATTGGATTTAATTAGACTAATTAATTGTTGATTTAGATAATGGATTGTTTTTAATTCATAATTGAATTAATTAATTTTGAATTAATTAATGGACTGTTTTGAATCTCGAACTGAAATAATTAATTATTGAATTAATTAATGTATTTTTCTGATTGTGGAATTGAATTATTTAATTGGTTAATTAATTAATTTTTTTATTGCTCAATCAGTGTTTTTAATAATTACATTACAATTAAAATTATGATATGGTTGGGTAAACCATGGTTTTTATGAAATTGTGATAAGAGGGTTAAGGTTGACTAACTTTGATTGATGTGATATCTATGATATTGGTATATATGGGGTATTGTGATATATAAGATATATGTGTGTGGGGTATGGTTTGTTCCATCAAAATTCCATAGTGCTGAATTGACTGATAAACGAGTTGTGTGATGGCGACTGATTCTCCAAATACCAATATGATATATGATTATGGGATAAGGATTGAGGCTCAAAATACCCTTGTGACATTGAGCTGTGGAATAGGGACTAAGGCTCAAAATACCCACGGAGTGATAGACATGACATTCTATACCCGTGGGTTGTAATTGGACCATGGTTCCAATTATTCATGATATAATTTGAAATTAAATTAATTTTGAGTTCATTTTGTGATATGTTTTAGACTCTAGAACGGGCCAAATTAGGTATTAAGAGTTCACATGTCCTTGAGAATTTGAGAGTCTATGTGGTTAAATAAATAATAATTTAATAAAAGTAAATTGTTTTCTTTATTGATTGAATTTATTGTTTATCCAAATTCATACAATATTATTGATTATATATTTTTTTTATCATTTTTAGTAGTATCCTACAGAGTTGTACTCACACCCTACTCATGCTTCCTGATCAGTACCCAAATAGACTTCATGTTTTTAGGACAGGATATGGGAAAAGGCCATGTGTTAGATTTATGGGTTGGGATGGATCAGGGATGAGGGAAACAAACATGATTTAGGAACCAATTGGGAGTTTTTATCTTCTTTATTTATTTTGGTCTTTTAAATATTAACACATTAAATTTATTTAGCATTAAATTTATACTATTTAGTTTTGATATTGTATCTCCTATTTTGGCTATCTTGTTAAATTGGGTTTGGTTATGGTTGTTACACTTGGTTATTTTTATTTATTTCCACTAGTTTTTACTCTGATGAAGAGGGTATAGCCTCCCCATGATCGATATTAGAACCTCACTTCTATTCTATAGCCTCTGGAATATGGGGAGCCACACTTGAGGTCACATATAAAACTGGCACAGGGAACCAGTGTGTGGAACCCTGGTTGATAATTAACAAAGTCATATCAGAGACCTGTTTTCTTTTCTTTTCTTTTTTATTACTATTTTGGAAATGTGGATAGAAGAATAGTAGGAGTCTATCCTTGGTAATGATATTGTTCATGGGAGTATCTAACTGATCTATGGGGAAAACCAATGTACCCAGTGTGGGACTACTATTATTGGTGTTTTCTATTATAGTTCGATGTTATTTTACCTTGGGTGATGAAATTATTGTGTTATGTGATTATTAATCTATGATATTTTATAGGATTTCATTCATGGATCATTGTGGCTTGATATTTGATTATGAATTCATCAATGTGGTCACTCAGGATTTTTTTTTGACATTTATCATTTATAGGAACACATGAAAAAGTAGGTTTTGGGTAAGTTATTGGTTTTGAATTGTTTTTCCTTTCTTGTGTGTTTGAACTGAAAATGGTGCCTAATATTGAATTGGAAGTTTTAAAATAATATAAAATGTGAATAATTGGGATTCTAATGATAATTGGGAATGAGAATTAATTCATCCTTTAATAACTATGGTCTATATACAAGATGGTTAATGGTTGTGATAGCGCCTTAGTTTTAACCGTCTGGTGGGGTATGTGAAAAGGAATTGTTATTTCTTATTGTGAATTCTCGGAAATGTGTCACTATTGTGTTGTGTTTCCTATTTTTCATGTTTTTAATTTTATATTTATGCCTCAATTACAACTCTTTTTGAGAGGAATAAAGGTGTACATGGCTTGGGATCATCCTCTAGTGGGAGAACCTGAGGCACTGGTAGTGCCGAGTGAGGAATCAGGAGAGAATTTCCATGATAATATTTATAATTTCATTCAATTTATGAAAAGATACCAAGGGAAGGTTGTGAAAATAATGTATGATCTAACAAGGGAGTTTCAGTTGCAATACACTCTAATTTTTATTGGAGATGGTGGACTAGAGGTAGCTGAGTTCTAGATTGAGTCTGTCTAGACTATACTTAACCACTTTGAGACTCTAGTTGAGAATTGATTCAAATTTGTTTCTTAAATATTTTGTGGTCAAGTGAATAATTAGTAATAAAGAAAGAATCAAGATGAAAAATTATAGACTATGGAGTGTAAAGAATTTTAAGAGAAGATCTTAGAGAACTTTTAACCTGAGATGATCAGGTAGTTGAGAGTATCTAATTCATGAGACTGACTCAGGATAGAATATATGTAATGGACTATGCTGGTATCTTTACATATTTTCAATGCTTCATTCTAGCATTGGAAATATATGTAGAGAACATGGTAAAATGGTTTTAGGATGGGATTAAATGTGAAATTATGTCCCATGTGAATAGCTTCTGGATGAATAAGTATTCAAAAGTGGTGAATTAGGTTCTCATATCAGAGGGTAACTATAAGAAGGCCTCAAGTGGATGATAGGTGGTTTATTCCAAGAAATAAAAAGGTTCATCTTCCAATTAAAGGAATCATATCTATGAAAATTTTATCTAGATAAGTGGAAAGCTGAGTTCCCAGGGGAACAATCAGTTCCTCAAGATTATACATGAGTGTTTTTCCACCAATGAGGATGGTCAAGACACTTTCGTAAAATTTGACCCTAGACACCATTTGAGTACCGATCCTAAGGAGGAATGTGAAATATACAGAGGTTGTTTATGAACATGTGACATATGGGGAATGTTGGTAAGGGTTTTATCTATATGATTACATAACCTTGTGGTTCTCTAGTAATTTTTTCTAAGAAGGATGATGGGACTCTACACTTGTGTGTTTATATTTGGATGTTGAACTTGATGACTGTGAAGAACCAGTATCCTCTTCTACTTATTGATGATATTTTTTACCAATTGAGGGGAGGTTATGTATTTTCCAATATTTACATGTGATAATGGTATCATAATTTGATAGTTCAACAATCTGATATATCAATGACTACTTCCAGAAGTAGTTATGGCCTATATGAGTTTGTTGTAATGCTATTTGGGATAAAGAAGGCACCATAAGTGTTTAAGGACTTGATGAACCTAATCATACATCTATACCCGGATCAATTTTTATTTGAGTTTGTGGATGAAATCTTAGTGTGCTCCAAGACTAATGATGATCATTCCCAACATCTTGACATCATCATGATTAAATTAAGAGATAATCATATTTAATCCCATATATCTAAGTTTCATTTTTGGACTAATGAGATACACTTCTTGGGACACATCATCTTGGAGCAAGGTCTGTCAGTGGACCTAGAGAAGGTTTAGGAAGTTGTTTCTTAGGAGCATTCCAAGAATGTTTTTTGATATTTGTAACATTATGGGATTTGTAGGATATTATCAGTGTTCCATCTAGGACTTTTCCCATTTTTAAGCACCACTTTTGGGTTTGATAAAAATGGAAATAATATTTTAATGGTTTTAATTATGTGAGAATTTTTTCTAAGAGTTGAATAATTGCTTGAAATTGGTAAAAATCAAGATCCTACCCATGATAGGTGAGGATTATACAGTGTTTTTTTATGTTTCAGAGATTGGAAATACAGCAGTGCTGGTGTAGGGAGATCATATCGTGGCATATGGGTCCTAGTAATTGACGCCATAGGAACATAATTAAGGTATATGTGACCTAAAGTTGGTCGTAGTTGTTTATTCTTTGAAGTGATGGAAATATTATATGTTGGTTGAAAATTTCACAGTGTATGGTGATCAAATGATATTAAATTATATCTTTCAAAAATGAGATTTTAATATTTGGTAGTGAATATGGGCTGAGTATATGTAGTCATCTGATTTTTAGGTATTATATACGTAGGGGAAGGGAAATAGTGTTGATGATTCATTAAGAAGAAAGACTCAAACTCAGGATGTTTAAAAGTTTATTATTGTGTAGAAGATGATGAATTTACTAGATTAAATTCATGTTGTGGATTGATAAAGCTAAACGAAGATGAATCTCATATCAGGTTTAATAGATTCTACAATTTTGATATGGAACAGGGACATGAAATATGAATATTCAAAATTTTAGGCATTAATGGAAATCCATGAAGGTGGGGAGAAACCATCAAAATTGATCATAGATGAGTATTAGATCATCTATATCAGAAATTAGGTTGTTGTTTCTACGAGCATGTGGTAGGAGTTGATGTGTGAATTTCAAAACTAGAAGTGGGAAGTGAATTTAGGTGTGACAAAAATTTACCATGACCTATGTTAATAGTTTTGGTGGATGGGCATGAAAAATGATATAGAAGGTTTCAGGACATGATCCTACACCTGTTAATGGGGTAAGGTAGATAATCAATTACTTGGTGGATTACTACATCTATTTCCAATTCTGGAATGGAATTGGGACAACATTACTATGTAATTTTTGGTAGGCCTCTCGATAATTTCTTGGAAGAATGGGCCTATTTGGTGATTTTAGATAGACTGATGATGTTAGATCGTTTCTTACTGGTACATGACATTTTCCTAGTGGTTCAGTTGGGAGACATGTAAATTCTAGAGGTAGAACACCTACATAGAGTTTCATGGAGTATAGTTTCAGAAAGAAACCCTCGTTTTACTTCTCTCTTCTGGAAGGTCTTATTGAAGGCACTTGGTACAAAGATTTTACTATATATGGAATTCCACCCATAGATAGATGGTTAGTGAGAGAATACCTTTTAGGTGGTTGAGGATATGTTATAGGTCTGTGTCCTAGACTTTGGTGGGTCTTGAGAGAAGAAACTATCTTTTATGGAGTTCTCAAATAAAAATAATTAGTAGGAATCTAAAAATATGGAACCATATGTGGATATTTATGGTAGTCCAATAATATCACTTTCATTCTTGATGGAGGCTGTTAGGTTAGTTTTTTTGGGATTGAGTCATGTGTAAGAGACATTAGAACAGGTTTATCTTATTTGGAAGAGAATGGATATGACTCAAAGTAGGCAGATGTCATATTATGATACATGATGATGATCCCTAGAGTTTACAGAGGGTGATCATGTATTCCTTCAGGTGTCATCAATATTGCATCACTACAGGATATGCAGATATGGAATGTTGGTGCACAGGATTTTAGGACCATTTGTTATTGTGGAAATAATCAGGCCAGTGGAATACCGATTGGCTCTTTCACATAGATATTTTGTTTTTTATGAGGTAATTCATATTGAATAACTTTTACAGTTCCACCCCAATCCTTCTCATGTGAATGATGTGGATGATGTTTAACTTGAGACTGATTCATCCTTTGCGGAGCATCCAATATGTGTGTTGGATCATAGTGAGAAACTATTGTGGGAAAAGACCATGCCAATAGCTCAAGTATTTTGAAAAAATGGGAATTATTAGGAGAAACATGGGAGAGGACAGAGGATATGTGATATCAATGGCCGGATCATTTTACCTAAGAAGATTTTCGATGTTGGGGAGTACAGCTATATGATGAGCTGTTATACGGTGGGGAGATTTTAATATCCTGACCTTTTCTAGAGATCCCACAAGCTCTATTATAGGTTATATTTTTCCTTATTTTTATTACTTTTGGTTTATGTTTTTACCTTGTGAGGGTTTTGGTGATCATTTTTGGAAATTGGAAGAAAGTGGGGTAGTTCACTGTTGGAACAAGGTTTTTCCAAACCGCACTCCTAGCCCAGCAAACTATGAAAATCCCAATAGAGGGAATTCTCACATATATTGCACATTTTTTCAAACCATGAAACCTCTTAGTAAGAACCATGACCCCCTCCACCTAGAAGAGCCACAAGGTGAAGGATCACGGTTTAGAAAATCATGTTCGCAAACACAGGAAATTGTGTACACAATTTTAATTAACCCAAAAATTATATTTTAAATTTCCCAAATCCTAATGCTTACCCTAAATCTACCATAGCTCGACCCTAAAAAATTACTCTCATTATTTTAGACTCTTGGATGAATTCATAGGGATCCAAACCTCTTTTCTTAATGATTCAAAACTTGGATCAAAGATATGCACCCCTCATAGTAAGTTAAACTTATCCCGTGTGGTTTGCTCCCTCTTTCCCATTCTTCTCCCATCCTTTTAAGGTATGTTTTTTCTTTTTGGTATTAAATAAAAATCTATATTTTATGGATAATGATATATTTGATATTGTTTCTAAGATTTGATTTAATATATTATTCTTTATCATGGGTTTGGCCTTTTTGTTTCAATTTTGTGATTTTCATTGGGTGATTACTCATCAATGATTTGAGTTAGGTGGTATAAACTCAAATCCCATAGTACTGATTTAATCACATGAATTTAATTGTTTTAATTTCAATTTCCATGATTTAGAAATTGCATTGATAATTAAATTGATTTATTTTAACTTCCATGTACTCATGATTTAGGTTAATTTGGGCCATTGAATGGTGGAATTCAATTATTTAATTATAGAATATGTTAATGGGATATTGGGATTGTGAAATTTGTATTCAATTGAATTAATTTATTATTGAATTAATTAATATATTTTTATGGATTTGGAATTGTTTTAATTAATTTTTGAATAAATTAATAGATTTTTGTGAATGTGGAATTTAATTAATTAATTGTTTAATTAAATAATTGATTGTTGTGATTATGGAATTGAATTAATTAAATGGTTAATTATTTAATTAATTGATTGATTGGTAAATTAATGTGTTTAATAATTTATTGAAAATTGAAATTATGAGATGGTTGGTTAACCATTGATGTTTATGAAACTGTGATAAGAGGTTTAATACTGATTAGCTTTGATTGATGTGATATCAGTTATATTGGAATATATGTGGTAATGTGATATATAAGATATATGTGTATGGGACATGCTCTGCTACATAAAAATGTTTTAGTTATTAATTTAGTGATAAATGAGGTGTGGTATATAGATTTATTCTCAAAATACCCATATGAGATGCAAGTACATGATAGGGGTTGAGGATCCAAATACCCAAGTGACATTGAGGTATGGGGTAGGGAGTCAGGCTTCAATTACCCACGGGGTGTTGGACACGTCGTTCTATTCCCATGAGTTTCCATTGGACCGTGGTTCACATTGACCATTATATAATGTGAAATGAAATGAATTGTGAGTTGATTATGTGAAACGGTTTAGACTCCGACACTGGAAAAAGAAGGTATATAGAGTTAGGGTGTCCTCATGAACCCAGGGGTTTAGGTGGTGAAATATAGAGTAATTGAATAAATGTAAATTATTTTCCTTATTACATCTATTTATTCTTTATAAAAGTGTATAAACTTTTATTTAATGGATATTGTTTTGGAAATAATTGGTTATGGCCTTCTAAGTATTACTCACACCCTACTCGGGCTGCTAGATTGGTACCCGAATAGATTTAATGTTTTCAATATAGGATAAAAGATATGGCCTTAAAATAGATAGTTGATATGGGATGGAGAATGGATGAGGGAACCATACATGATTCAGGAACCTCATGGTATTTTTTAGTGTCTTTATTTATGTTGGCCTTTTACATATTGACACTCAACACATATTTAGCATGACATACTTGTGGTTCATGTTTTATGTTGTATATCCCATTTTGGTCCTCTTGTAATATTGGGTTTGGTTATGGTTATAAACTTGGTTATTTTTATTTATTTCTACGGGTTTTTTACTCTGATATATAGGTTACTCTCCCCATGATCAATATTAAACCCTTAATGCTTTTCGGTAGCCTCTGGCATATGGGGAGGCGCACTTGAAGTCACGTAGAGAACCGTCTTGGGGCATCGATGTATGGAACCTGGTTTGGGACATTACATGTGTAGATAAAGCTATTAAACACAACAATAATTTAATGAAAATATATAGTTAGATATATGTTCATTTCATGGATTCAATATAATAATTAATTTAATAAGAAAAAATAATTTTAACTGAAATATAACTATGTGTAGACATTTTCAAAAAATATATAACCTTTCATGTATTTTTATAAAATTGTTTACAATTACTTACCACATTTCTCAAATTACATGTGATTATTCAAAATTATTATGATATTATAATAGTGAAATAAATTTTTGGCCTTTTTATATCTTTTATAGCATCTTTTACTTAATACTTATCAAATAAATATTTCTTCATCAACCTTCTCGTCAAGATTACTCAAATTATGACATTTTATATTGATCATGTATGAAAATAAAAATAAATTTATGCATGATAAAAATCATGTATTTTGAATAAAACCTTATAAGGACCCTAATTTAATGATGGTCCAAACAAAAAACTATTTTAAAAATGATGAATTATTTATATGAACTCTCTCTACAATTATTTTAATAGTTTTGTAATCGGCTAGCATGTCCCATCAATTTTTATTTATACATTTATTTTGTATATAAGATAATAAATTATGTTGAGGAGTTTACATATGTTTTTACTGTTGATTTATCCTGTGATTTGTAGGATAGTTTAAATCATTTAATTATATATACTGTCTTCTAATTTTTTCTTGATTTGTTATTAAATATCAAAAAATATTTTTCAATATCACTCATGAAATACTTAAATTTATTAAGAAAATATAACATTTGTTTTGTGAATATCATATTTTTTAGTATCATAATTATTTGATCAATGTTATTAATTAATAATATAATTTTTTAATTATTCCCCACAGATTTATTCATATTAGAGTAAATTCATTCATGTGGACTCTTGGATTAAAATTTCACCCTTTAATGGTTATTCTTCACCATTTCACCCTTTATAAAATTTTCCATATATTATTTGTTTTTAACTTTTCACCATGGAAGTTTTTTAAACTCAAAATTCCCTTAATATCTTCATTATACTATTTGTATCAATGTTGAAAATGAATTTATTCCATAATTTATATTCTTCCTTTCCAATAAATTAGTGTGTATTTTTAGTAATGATAATTTGAAATGGATTGATAATATTGTTTTCATTTTTAGTGTGAAATTTCCCATCATTAAATTTTTTTTATTTTTCATCCATTTTTTCATAAAAGGATATTTCAAAAATAATAAATTTGGCTAATACATGTCAAATTATCCTTTATGCCTTTAACAAACAAAAAATCATTTTATTTTAATTTTTGGTATTTTTTCAATAGTACTAACTTTTATTCTTGGGTAAGATCTATTTAAAAAATTAAATGAACATCTATAATGACTCTCCATATTGAATAATATATTTTTTTTCTATTATATATAAATATAAACCATATTATAGTGTCCATGGTTTTTCCTGCTTATAGTATTTTAATAAATCTTATACAACCATATTTATTTAACTTGTACTTATTCATTAAGGATTACTTGTACCAAATTCATTCTCAAAATATTGAAAAATGTTAGTTTAATATTCTATGAAAAAAGTGTCTTATTTTATTACATCTTTCATATACATCCTCAAGACACTAAAAATTATTTTGAAATTTTATCTTTGAATTTATCTTCTCCACAATACTTCATTGTTTCACATTTTATTTCATTACCTAATGTTTTCTTTATATGAACTCATAATTTATTACACTATACTAGAAGGAAATATATTACTATCTTATATAGTATTTAATTCCATAAATAATATATCAAGAAAAATGCCCACGGAATCTGATATTAGATCCATACTATATATTATATCAAGCTAAATTAAATAATTTATTAACACAATGTGAGTCATTTTATATAATCTATTTAAATATATAGTATCCATAGGCCTTAAATTGACTTAAATTAACATATAGGTTGATTTGTATCTATTTTATTTAATATTATCTCCTAAATAAACTTCAAGATTATACAATTATTTAAAACATTTCTTATTTTTTGAACAATCTATGATAAAATACACCTCTTTATTCTTCTCCCAATAAATGTATGATAAGTCCTTAAAAATCAAAAATAATTTCATTGCTATAAAATACAGAATTTAGTAGACATGCTACTCATCATGAAGGTTTTTTTGGAAGGACATCTTCAATGTAACTTTTGATGATTCATCATTTACATCCTCAAAATTGCTAAGTCACTCCTAAACATTTTAAGTATCCATTCCACATAAATATTGTTGTATTATTCCTCAATCAAGTAATTTTATATTTAAAAATAATTATTTTCAGTCTATTATTTATCTTATGTGTTGAATTTTTTTTATCAAATAAGAAAATTTATTCAATAATATACGATTAATTTTACAAAAAATCCATCTCAATGTACCTTTTCATATTCAACTAATAATCTGGGATTCTTGATCAACATTTTAAGATATAGGTTATTAAAAATATAG
The DNA here is from genome assembly GCA_963277665.1 of Viscum album. Lineage (NCBI taxonomy): Eukaryota > Viridiplantae > Streptophyta > Magnoliopsida > Santalales > Viscaceae > Viscum > Viscum album. The sequence goes on from OY728150.1 coordinate 14,508,153, forward strand.
TATTTCATATTTTATTAAATAAATTTCATATTCAATTTTCTCTCATCTTCTCCACCACTTGATAACTCTTCCTCTATTTCAAAATTATCCATAAATATCTTTTTATTTTTGTCATTAGTGTCTGATTTATCATATATTGATTATTTAGAGAACCTCTTATCATCACACATTAGGACGAGACTTCCCATTTTCTTATTGTAAAAGTTTTTATTCTGATTGAATAAACTATTTATTTTCCTATACATTACTTCTTTGTTGAATTTATATTTTGGAATGTATTTCTATTATTCATCATCTTTAGTTTTTGTATCTATTCTCTTCAGATAATCCCTTAAAATATTTCCAACATTTTTATAGTTACTATTTTTTAAATTTTTTTACTGTTCACATCCTAATAATTTTTTTGAAATTTATTTAAATAAGAGAAATTATTTTTTCAAGATATTTATATTCTGCTTTATCATCAAAATCAGGGTTAGAGTCATTTTATTAATCCTTTAGCATTAGAGTCATCATGTACATAAAGAAAATATCCTTATCCTTGTTAATTATTTTTTTGAATACAATATCTTTTACCATGTCATAAGAAGTTAGTATGCTATGAAGATCATATGTAGTTAAATCTTCAAAATATATATCTTTGGGAGATGAGATTTCTAAATAAAATTTATCTAGGTATATTTTCATTAAAAATTAACTATATTAGAGTCATCAATAGTTTCTTCGTTACCTATAATTTCTTATTTATATTGAAATATTCATCAATAGATTTTTTATTAAACATCCTTTTGTCTTTAAAACTATATCTCAATAGGTCTATATTACCCCATTTTAATTTCTTATTTATTTTATAAATATTTTCAATTCACATAAAATATAATTATGTTTTTATAAGCCTAATAATATTAGTATTATATTTTTTAAATAATTATTATAATTTAATTTCTCACAATGTAATTATTTTCAAAAAAAATCATCAATAATAAAGAGAGAAACACCTTTATTAATTGAATTTAATCCAAAAATCATTGACTCTAGAAACTAAAACCACATAGATAATAAATATGGTAGAATAATATCATTTAAAATATATAGTTATTTCCATAAAAGGTGTCCATACCATTAATATTCATAGGGTTTCGATACCTTGTTTTAAATTATTAAAATAGTAATAACATGAAATAATATTTTAAATGAAATTTAGATATTCCCACAAAAATACAAAATAAGTGAAAATCATGGTTCTGAAAAATTATTATGTTCCAATTTTGATTCATATCAATTATAAATCAAATAAAAACATACCAATATTCATCCACACAAAAATATTGTGTTATAAAATTTCCCCCACATTACCATATTCAATTTTATCAGATATTTTATCATTTAAAATTTTTTACTTTTTTCTTTTTTTTATTCTATGATATGTAATTACAACTACTAGATAAAAATTAATTGGTTTTTCATGATGATCTTATAATATTACATTACTAACTATCACATAATTTTTTTCTATAAGATATATTTTTTATTCTATGATGTGAAAAACATTTTAAAATTAAAATCACCTCATATATTACTTTTATCTCATCCCAACCAATAATAAATTACTAAAATATCTAAAAATAATTTATAAAATGTTTTAGATAAATGCATTCAAAATTTTCAATTTCAATATAGACATTCAAAAACGCTCACAAGGGTCTATAGTCTTTTTCACATTTTATTTTTCTAATGTATAATTATTCTCATTCAATGGATATCATGAAAAATATCCATCTAATTTTAATTTTCCAAAATTTGAAATCATGCTTCTCGGATTTCTGCATCAAGTAAAAAACCCTTCTCGACTAATTCTCATGTGGATTGCTACCCTCAATAGATATGTATCATGTAAAGTCTTTAAAACCCCATATATCTTGTCTTAATGTTTCATACAATAAAATAAATTACTATGAAACCTTTTAATTTTCATCAGGTATGTATCCAGACACAACATATTTCAAATTCACTATATTAAATCTTATTAGTTCTTTTTTTGGTATAATTTTCGTTATATTTGACATCATTATTCAAAAATTAATGCTATATCTAGTCAACCTGATAAGTATTGTGTTTTTGAAAGGATTTGGTTTTGATTAATTTAGATCATTAATTTATTATATAAATTTTCATATGTTCAATGAAAATTTCTGAATATACTATTTTATTACCTTTTTTATAGGACTTAATGATTTTTTCTGACATTATTCATTGTATTTGATAAACCCAAGACCTATTTAATTAAATATAATATATCAGGTATAAGTTCATTTCAAATTTATTAAATTTTATACATTAGCTATTTTTTTTTGTTTTATTCAATGAAACCTTATATTGAATTTAGTAGTTATTCACATAAATTTAAATATACCATGCATAGCCAAATTTCTAGATTTATTTTTCATATAATTTATACGCTTTAAATTTATTTTAGAGCATCTTCAACACCTCAAAAATCATTTCATTAGAAAAATTAAATTTACTGATATAAAAATATTTGAAAACAAATATAACATCAATAATACAACGACATTTTATTTTTTTGGTGTAAAATTTCTTTGTAAATATAATACAAAAATGTAGAAATCTTTATCCCTTATCTAGAATGATGTTTTTTTAGATTACATCTCCTAAAATATTTTATATCTTCTTCAAGAACCATAGAAAAACATTAGGGATTAAATAAATTATTTATATAATTTTGATACTATTTTTCTTATAAAAACTCTAATTATCTTTATAATCATAAAATCTAAACGGGAGGATTCATACTATAATGAAATCTTCTAAGGGTGTGGTTATGTTAACATGAAATTGGTTGGGTGTAGAATTTTAATTTTCATGAAACATCCTGGATACCCTGGGATAATAATTTCTAATCTAGATTTAACATGGCCCAAATGGAATTCTCGATCCACATGGGTTAGTGACTAGCACCTAGGTTTATAAGAGAAACACAATAGAGTTATTTTTACATAAATAGTGGAAGTAAAAAAGATACAATTCAATATGCTCAATAATCTAAAGTGATAAAGTACCTGAATCAAATGGGTAAAACAATAAAAAAATATTGCACCACCAAAAAACTAAACATCTTCCAAAGAAAACACATATAAAAACCCCATGCATGAAGTGGATCACATCTCCACCAGTCACCTGCATAAGTCTAGGTACCAAGGATCATGAACATTCAATACCACCAAGGGAACTTTTCCTTTTCTTAGACATGGCATAAGAAAATATACAAACACATGATGAAAAAGGTAGGGTGTGAGGTAGACATCCCAATAGGGTCTAACCATGTATTTTGTCATCAATTCTATAATAGTTAAACCAAATATGATTTCAATTTAAATAAAATAAAGCATGAAACAACATCTAATTTTTTTTATAGAAAAACATGTTTTCATAATCAAAATATATTGAAGATATATCATCAAAGTAATGTATAAACATTTTGTATAAAACATTTATATAAAGAAGTATGTATGAATAAATTAGTTCTAAAATTCACTATCATGTACTCATCAAATCGAGTATATCATATCACCATTTATCAAACCCCTATGGTATGTAATTTTATAGTAATAGGATCCTCACACGACTCATCATTGATCTCAACTCAGTGTTTTCTCACATCATATGACTCAATATATTGGGACTCAACTACCCATTAGGGAAAAAACATGTTACATTATTTTTATGTCATTGTTTTCATTTTCAATACACTTCTAGGGGTCATACCCTAGTGTGCTTGTCCAAATTACCCACTAACTACCTAGGATCACATGTTCTTTATTCATGAAATAATTTAATTATAAGAAAATATATCATTTCAAATATGTTCAAAATTAAATTTCCCACTTTTACTCTTTAACATTTCGTTCTCATTTTAAAACAAAAACATAGGTTTTCATCAATTAAATATTTTTCAAATCATCTTTCATTCTTATCAATTAATATCAAAAAATAATTTCCAAATCAAGACATCAATTTTTCTTAAATATACCCAACAATTATAATTCCATTTAAATTGGGTGTTTTTCAAAAAATTATTATCTTTATCGAAATCATCCATTAATAATCTCAAATGATGGGTTTAAACTCAATTAAAAACTCATTTTAAAAAAATTAAAAAAATTAATGGTTTTAATTGTATGGAAAAGTCATATGGAACCACCTACCATTAATAAAATTATCAAATCAACTCAACACTCACAATAGGATCCACCAATAAAGATCAAAGTTTTATGGAATCAAGGAATCCAATATAAAATTAGGGTTAAAAAAAAATTGATATTATATCCACCAATAACATGATGGTTTTTCACTCTCTAAGTAGGAGGTTAGAAGATATTGGAATAGACCACATAAGAGTATATTTACTCACCAACTCAACCTATGATAATCCTCCTCAAGAAGATTCCCTATGAAAGGAGGTCCATGTGGAATGTCTCGTCTCAAGGTGATTTGGGGGATTTTTTAGCGCTTATACTTGATGATGAACCCCATTGAGATCAGGAATTAGTTAGGCATCATATGTATCCTAATTATAGAAAAAAATCAAAGTTCATGTATTTCACTATTTTTAGGCTTACACACTTAGGCTCCCTTAAATAATGGGGGTTACAATTGGTGGTTACTCATGAGAAGGATTCCACGAGATTAGTTTGGTTTGGGGCTTACTCCTGATAAGGATTCCCATAGGTTGAGTTAGGGTTTGCTCCTTAGGATGATTCCCTTGATTGGTTGGGGATTACAATCAGAATGTGGCTCATTTAGTTGGGTATTACACTTGGCAGGATTTCCATGGATGGATTCGGTTGGTGCTTACTCCTATGGAGGATGCTTATAGGATAATTGGGCCGGGGATTAGTCCAGAAAAATAATCCTATAGTTTTAGATTTATGTGGATGTTGTGACCACTATCAACCTCTAAGACCACGTGATTCATTATTGGTGTGAGAAACAAAATGATACATATTATCCAATAAACCATAGAATTTTATTTTTCCATGAGGTTGGATATATTTCCCTGATGACTCACGCCTATGGGGTCCCTTTAAATGAAGGTAAGTTGAAGATCCAGAAGAATATTCTACGCCAAAACATGCATCTAAATGTGTGGTTTTCAGGATCATAGCTAGCCTCTAATCTGACATGAGTCAGGATTAATCATTCGGGATTGTGAGAAACAAGGGGAAGAATATGATCTAGGAAACCATGCACTTATCCTCCTTTATTGATAGAAGAGTGATGGGTGGTGGTGGAAGAGAAAGAGGTGATTAGAGAAGGGAGGGGCCCCTATATCCATCCCCTCTTTGATCTTTGTATTTGGGATATTTAGGCCGAATAAACCATACATACATGGCCCTTAGGTAGAAAGGAAGACATTGATTGAAACCTCATGCATGAAAGGCTTGGATATTACTCTAGGAGTGTAACGCCCCGACACTAGATACCTATAGTCGGTGCATTATTACAAAACATTGGCATGATCACAAAGGATCAAGTCTCGAAAGACCGATTAGTTTAGTAGTCTTGGAAACACTAGATATATTCATAAGTCTTACATTACATCATAAGGTTAAAAAAAACTACTACAACAACTTGTCTTCATATCCCCTCATACTATCCCTACAGGTCATTCATAAATTACTTCTTCATAATCCTGGGAAAAATAAAACATTGAAAGGGGTGAGCTCAGATGCTTAGTAAGGATAACATTATAGCAGAAGCTTTCATAGATAAGCATAAACACTTAAGGAAGTTTATAACTAAAACGAAAGCCTTTTAAACATGAACTTCAGCATAAAATGAAAAAGATAAAACAAAATAATGCAAATAAATTATTCACATGGATATTCTACTTGTCGAATGATCACATGCAATATCAATAACCACTTTCATAATGATGGAATGCATAATGCCAGACTATCATAACTACATAGCCAAGGCCTCGTGCCAAGACTACAAATAATATTTTGCCAAGGCCTTGTGCCAAGACACTAGTTTGTCTCATGAGACCTACCGATGCATCGAGGAGCTATAGCGGGCTCCACCCGTCACTTATTAAGTCCAATGCATTCCTCATATGAACAGGTTAAAACATAACATAAACATTCATATTAAAACTAGCATACGAAATGTCAATACTTTAACCACAAACCATGAATGGTATAAAAATAGCACATCTACAGTCAAACATAACTCATTCGATACAATATGGAATATTGTATTGTATCAAATTAACCTCAATCAAGAATAATTAATGTTGTTGACATAGATGAAAATAATCATCAAAACTATTTGAGAGAAATATCCCCATTTTTCTTGAAATCATTTAAAAGTTACACTATTTGTAAAGAAGCCATTTAAAAATAGATTTTTGAATCAAATTGTCTCATAACACTTTGAAACTTTTAAAAGGAGTTTTAATTTTAAAACATTAATTTCCATATAAATAAATCCTTAAAACAATTTTTAAAACATGGACATTAATGAGCAATATTTAGAAGAATAAGTCTTTAAAACATTTAAAAATGGTATTTTCGTTAGAGTTTATAACCAAAAGAGAGACGCTTGAATACAAATAATTGATGTAATCAAAACATTGTAATATCATGAGAATAAAGGAATTCATGATATACTATGTCAAAGTACATTATATACACCACATAAAAGTGATTTGGTGTATAATAACAAAGAAGTCTCAATGGAATGTAAATTGAGATGAAATCTCTCATAAAGGCCGTATCCTTAGATTAAGGATAAATCAACGACATAGTTATGTGTGAAAAATATAAATACACTAAATATGATTGTATATTCAGTGTAAAACAATCAAAGGACATTCACACATATTCTAGTAAAAACAACACCAATGAATTGGATGTTTGTCTCAACAAATTGAGATTGAGTAAAAATTGCTCTTATCAAGTTCATACCGATGACTAGAGAATTTATCAATGGAGTGATTATGTGTATAAAAAGTATATCCACAGAAAGGGGAGTGGAAATTATGACATAATCAAATGAATAGTTATTCCACACATAATCTTGGAGTAAAATAGTCAATGAAGTATGCGTAAAGACGGATGAGTGGAAATTGAAATTTCAAATTCCCTTATTGATTTGGTAACATACAAAACATACACCCATGAAAGAAGGATCATAAAATGATGATGTAAATATACATGAATTAAAGTATATTACACAATGAATACAAACATGGGCAGTACACACACCACATGTAATAAATAAGTGGTGAACAATGGAATTCTCATGGAATTAAAAGCGAGATAAGAAACCACTTACCACATTGTAATCAACTGAGTCGTATGACCAAAGGTTAATAACCAACAAATAATTTACAGAATAACATGAATATAAAGAGAATCATGATAATATATATCAAATGGCAGTACACAATACACCACTTTCAATAATTTAGTGGCGAACAATGGAAATCTCATGGAATTGAAAGTGAGATAAGATAATCCCTTACTTTGTACTTTTTCCTTGGTCGACGGTAGGTTAACCTCCTGTATAATGGTGAAATAATTGTTATTGAATTATACAAGAATCATTTACATTAATATGATATCATATATGATCTTTTAACATTGCTTTGTTAATAATATCTTAGAATTATCGTCGTTTCGGGTGTTAACTTACTCATTTTCTTTTATATGTTTTGTTACGTAAGCCATGTTTTTCATGGATAGGTTGTACCTTATTCATATCCAGAATGATATAAAGTTCTTAAAAATTAATTTTAAATCATCAAATGATAATTATACTTGAATGGGTACGATAGAGAATGAATCTCATCGCGTTCGTGGAGATGGTAGTCCGTACGTACGCACGAGCGACAATATTATTCTTTTGATATTAAAATAATATATAATTGTATGGTATATCATATATACAGAATCATTATCATGTTATATTTATTATTTACATGATTTACACATCATTATTATACCCATCCAAATAATAATATATTGAATGACAATTACACCATGACGTGGAGACGGTAAGCCGTACGTACGCACGTATGGTGACATGTTATTCAATGGGTGGATAGAATAATGAATATGGTTGTACCATATTTATAATTAAATGACAGTATATATATGATACTTGAGTTATTATTTTATAATAGTAATAACAAAGAAAGAAGAAGTGGAAGAAGAAAGGAACTTGAAAAGGGGTGGTGAAAACATTACCTCTTCTTCGGGTTCTTCCTTTTGATTTGATCAAAAGGGATCCTTAGGATGGCTTTATGATCAAACTAAGGCCTCTAGGTTGTATTTAGGGAAGTTTATAGAGTATTTGGGTAGGTTTTGGATGATACAAAAGGCATTTAAGGTGTGAAGAAATGAGAAGGAGGAGTTCCCTTTTATAAGAGGGGTGAGGGGCACCTTTGGAAAATCTAGAAATATTAATTTATAATAAATTATTATTCGGTTTCCAATGGCTCCAAAGTTGATTATTTAAAGTTTAAGGTGGGGATAGGTCGAAATCCATTCAACCAATAGAATTTAGACAGGTTTGGGTCATTATATTAACCTTATCTTTTAGTTTTAACTCTTAGTTAATTAGTTTGACAATTACCATGTCACTTTGTATTTTTATATTATATAGTTAATAAAATTACTATATACATCCAAGAGACCCCCAAGTGGTCCATTAATTATACCCCTATCATTATATAAGTCTCTTGGACGAACCTTAGATTTTTATGAATTTAATATCAATTAATAATATAATATTTGTTTTAAAAACTCTTTTATGTCAATGTTGACACTATTCAATAGTTGATTTTTGTGAAACTCATAACAGAATGATTACTTCGAAAAAAGTTAATTAAATAAATCCTAATATGTCATATTAACCTAGAAAATTAGTGTAATTAAATAAAAGTCTCAAATTATATTTATTTTGGTATTTATAATATCAATTATTCTAATTTTTCACTATTATGGTAATTACTGTATCACCATTGTGTCATAAATAAACTAACTTATGTAATATCTAAAAATTATAAATAATATATCATTATGTATGAAATCTTTTTATCTTTCTAATTAATATTTATAGTCTAAAATCCAACATATATAATCTTATGTAAAAATTGTTTTGCTAAAAGATATATGCTTGTGTCATTTTTGTATTCATTTTAACTTAATTAAAATAAAGTGTCCCTATCTCCTACAAGTGGCTCCATGGGGTCCAAAAATCGACCCAAATATGCCTATGGTCGAACATGTATCAACCAATAGGGTTAAGACACGTTTTAGGGTAATTTTGTATTATTATAATATTATTTTTTAACCCTTATTTACCGGATTTAGCCTTAACCATGGTAAGTAAAATATTTACCGCAGTAATTATTCAAAATGTATAAAAATAAAAGTTACCTATTTACACAATTTGAACATCCTGATTCCAAATATGGAATCCATTTTTCTAAATTCAAAACACAGAAGTGGCAGAAATTAATTTAAAATTAATTCCCGCTGTCAAAATAAAAATCGTGTTTTTAAGATATAATAACTATAAAAAGATTGATACTTGTTTATGTTCGATTTAATTGTGAAATTATGTCCAATGACCAACATTGTATTAAATGGTAAAAATATATTCTAAATATACTTTGAAATCACTCAAATTCATAACTTATCAATATAAATTATTTCGATTAAAAAAGTTGTTTTAAATTAAAATTTAGTAATTTTCACTATTCATCAAAATATTAAAGTTATCCGAAAAGTACCAAAATTTCACCCTAGGCTAATTTCGATATTCCAAATCCAAAAATGAAGTCCATTTTGAGAGATATAATTTATAAAATTTCATAACGGCTAGATTGATTGGTTGTGGTGTGTTAGAATCTCGAAGTTGCGTACAATGCACGCCATTGCATTATTCAAAGGGAAACGTACCATGGAAGCTTGGGGTGTTACAAGGAGGGATTCCCTAAAATCATTTCACCAACAAAGGAGGAGGATCTCATTCCATGATGAATGGAAAAGTAAGCATAATCCTCACCCTCCCCACCTAGAACTAGAGGCTTGCGCTATTAGATTAGGAAGGTGGATAACATGGCCCTACCCCATTTATCCGAGACCGAGAACTCCCTAACATCGTCCCCAAGGTCGATGCCCTCATGACCATAGGAATGAAAATCTACATGCACCCCAAGGACCCTAACTATTTGTTAGGACAAGTGTGGGAAACCTCTTATCATAGGAATAAAAATCCAAGTGGGAGACAGGATAGTATACCCATTTTCATTCTATTGAAAGTCCATAGGTCTTGGTGGAGGTTTCCAATTGGTCTCCCTCTGACAGGGGATCCAAAGGAAGAAGAGCCATGTCACTGGTGGCTTATAAGATGTCTCAAAAGTAGACTCACATAGGTATTATCTTATAGGGAAGATGTTCCTCATTCAGGTCCTAGGAGTAACTGGATGTGCTTCACACATGGGTATATAAGACTATGCAAGCTCGATATGCCTTAGTAAATTGACCACCTAGGTAACAAAATGTGGGAGGGGCATTTTACTAGGCACCACGATCCTCCTCCAGTGTCCCTATATGTGTATCGCGTATGTTCCTGATTATGGAGAGGTTCCTCACACATTTTGTTCATAATATAGTGAGGAAGGATCCATAGGCAAGTGTCTTTTGTTTCAGACCGTGAACATATTTTGATCTCATTTATCCCCTTTAATTTTATTTTCTCTCTTGTTTTTGAGATCTACCTAGGGGATTTTAGAGACATAGGCGAAGGGGCTACGCGACCCAAATGCTTGGGGGATTATTCCGATTTTCAATTTGTTAAAATAAATAACCATGGGATCCTATTTAAAGGAAAATAGTAGAATCTAGTCAAAGGAGTTTACCCATGGAAATCTTGGGAATTAGTGCTCAGCGTAAGTACGCCACACATGCATGACCTACCATTCAGTTCCGCACAGAGGGCTACACTGGTCTTATAATTCGAAGGTTCTCAAGTGTGGTCTGATTTGGGAAAGTCCCATTTATTTTATTTGGGTATATTTAGATAATTATCATCATTACAGTAATATTCAGGAAATTTTCACTCTAATTGACAAAATGGAGTGTCAATACCCCCCTGTGATTGGATATGATCAAAAGAGGAAGGTCTTGTCCTAATGTAGAATGGGAAAACAATTATGAATAGTTTTTTGGTGAACCACACAGGTCTTCAACATAGGTAAGTGGTTTAGGTCTGGTGTGTAGGTCCATGGTGCAGACCATGTGTGCAGATCACCATCATAGACCAAAACCATTTATAAATAATACTATCCCTTTTTTCCCTCACATTTAAGGTTTTTTATTTTTTTTCTCTCTCTAAAAAGGTAGTCTACTCAACTCTATAATGTTTCCATTTTATCAATGGTCTACTGAATAATTTCCCGCGGTATAACCACTTGAAGGATGGTTTTGTGCTTAGAACCTAGTCGAATGGGATGTGTGTGAAACCTAGTCGAAGGGGTTGTGCATAGAGCTAGATCGAAGGGGATACACAAATTTTTTCCTTTTCCAAAAATTGGAAATCCTCCAAGTTTAAATTTAACCATTATTAGTAAAAATTTTAACTTGATGAGATAACTTGGTGTTTTTTTGTAGGTTTTCAATGGCTGATTTAATGAATTTCAATTAGATATATCGTGCATGTTTTTCTGAGATGATCAATGTTGTTGGGCTAGAGTACTACAATGTAGTTCACTCTACTCTTCCTAATCTGGTGAAGCATTTAGAACCATACCAATTTGATTACCCACAAAGTTACTGCCTACCATTCAATGATAACATACTTTTGATCAACTCATTTATCCATAGGGTTCATAGACACTTCCAGGAATCCTAGTTCATGAAGCATATAAATTTACCTTTTATTGATGTATCATCCAAGGGTGATTATATTAAGTAATTAATGGTTCTCATTGGTTTTATCATGCATCATAGAGGATACACTCTATATATGAAGTTTCACATTCCTAAATTGAGGTCTCATTATGATGAATTAACCTTACACACTTAATAGAAAGATCATACACAGGGTTTGAAGGAGGACTGGGATTTCTATTCTGGAGGGGGATTCAGGCCTGGTGGATGTGGGCATATTGTGTGCACCATAGTCCCACAAAATTCAAAAAAGATATGAAAACATCCATATCAATGAGGTAGTTTGGTTAGGGAAAACCTATGTCTACAAGAACCAAGATATCATCCTTGAACTTCTACGCCGATGGTGCCTTTAGAAAAATTACTTTCACATTACTCTTTTTGAAGTTGCATCATCTAGTGGGATATATACCCAATTTTTGGGGCCCCCATTATTTTGGAAATGTATGATGAGTTCATCCCACTATATAAAAATGGTATGTTTTTGAGAGGACATAGTCTTTATTCCATTATCATTTCAATATGGATATGAAATTCCATAATAAATATTCTCACCCCTAGGGTGACATCCATGTTACAATGTGGATGAACTCTTTTCTCATGCCAGAAAGAGAAGGTCCAACTTATGGGAACCCTACTGTTTGTACCACCATGATTAATCAGGGTTATCCTCACACATTTTTTAACACATTAGGGAAGGCCCAATAAACCTATTGGGGTTATAATGTCAATATCATGGTTGATGAGAAGACCATTATGGATGGATTCCTTGCTATGTGGCACACCATTTACCTGCTTCTCGTCCACAATTCCAATGGAGGTGTGAAGTTTGGGACTTATGGTATAGCATCCAAACTAGTATAGCGGTAGTACATAGGGTTGGATGCCCCTGTACTATCAATTATTTTCCACTGTTTATTGAATACATACAATGGGAAGGCCCTGTTAATAATTTGAGTGTTGTTTCAAGTGTTCTAGAGGTGTATCATAGCAAACATCAGTTCATATGAAAAATCGGGTCTAGTTAAAAACCATGAAAGATGATTTCTCTTATACATTCAGATTGTCTTTGGAATCCAACCTATAAACCAGAAGTTTGATGAATTATTGAGTATTTTTAATGTGTTTTGGGAATTTAACTTCTTTTTACATGTTAACCCTACAACAGGGAAAATTTCTGACGATGAAAATGAAAATAACTATGAGTTTAGGTTGTATATGATAGTATTCTGAGACAACATTCTGGTATCTCACATTAATAGTGAGATCTTTGTGAGGATTATGATTTGTATTGATTTGTACTCTAGTTTAAATATATTAAATAGTCAAGAATATATCCCTTTATTCATGTTATTATGGATAAGCATCCAATGATATCCCAACAACTTTAGATCCTGATGGTCATGGAGTTATCCAAAATATCAATCATGATGCCTCTATAAGATGCATCAATCAGGCTAGAAGCCGAGTATTCCAAAGCATGGATCTCATTATACCCTCATGGGGTATTGGTGAAGGGAATTTACAAGGTCAAGTCCATGCTAATTTTCAGTCATGGTATGTTTGGTAAAAAAGATCGGGCTGAAGATGATGATGATGATAAATCTCCAGAGCCTCTGAAGTGATCTTGGGTAAAGACCACCATGCATTCTAGGGTTGATAAGACCACACCTTCTATACCAGGAGTTCAAGACATCATCATTTGGAGGAGACTCAATCTCTATACCCTAATTATCCCTTGAAACCAAAGAGGCATGAAAAGGATACCAAGTCGAAGGGTGTTGATTCATACTCACAGTCGGCTACACCAGATCCAAATTATGGGAACCCCATAGAGATCCGAGTTTAGGATAGAATTACTCGGATGATAGAGATTCATGGTAGTTCCTCCAAGTTGTCCTATAAATCCCAAATATGGTAGATATTATGGAACCCTATCATATTCACACAAACAATGATATGGATGATGTGATGAGGTAACTTCAGTAGTTGTAGGCTTCAATATACACAACCAATGATCAGTCCCCAACCACTAATTGGGTCTATGACATGATAGACCAAGGATTTCATGAGGGGGTAATTGTTCATTATAAGGATGAATGGGGCATCTAACTCAACTCTGCTGATGTATTTCTCTTTTCCCCTTTCCTTTTCTTCTCTTTTATCCATCATCATTAATCATGATTGGATTTTATTTTTCATTTCAAAATATAATAATAATAATAATAATAACTAGTTTGAGAAAGTAAATTTTGCAGATGGGATGAAGGATCGAATATGGACTTCACTCGTATCTCATTAGAATGTGAATCAATCCATCAGTAGTTCTTGAGGAATTCATGTTGTTTATTATAATGTGATGAGAAAATATGGTGTTATTTTTCATGTCTATCATCTAGGACCATGATAACCATAATGAGAATTGATAAGCCTGATTTACGTATGGAATTATTTTACCAAAACTCCTAAGCCCACATGATCTATACTCAATGTGATAAGAAAAGAGTGTAAATGGTTTCTTCCATGTCATAAAGAAACGATAAGTGAAGGGTGGGGTATTTTTATTTTTTTGGTGGTTGGACTAGAAGATATGATCCCAATGTAACTGTATATCTCTTTGGATTGAGAATCAAGGAACATGTAGTTCTAGAAGTATTCCCTATGCAAGTCTAGCCCATGAACAGGAAGAGGGAATTTTTTTGGTACTTTTTGAAGTTGGACCCAATACTAGAGATCTGGGTGTCACTACATATCTCATTGTAATGAGAATTAATCCACATGTAGTTCTTTAATTCCATTCACTATGGAGTGGAAATTATGTGTGTTGTGCTTATGCATGGGAGATACCCAATCTTTATTCCTCATGTATGTTCAAGAGGGTATCTCAAAATACTGAGGGGTTAGAGAGATGTGATTGGGTCTTACACCTGAAATGGAGGTCCATATTAAAGGTACCATGAGGAGTGTCTTAGCTCATGGAATTTTGGGGGTTTCTTGAAATTGGTTGAGAAAGACATCAACCGTGTAGTTTAATCTCATGTAGTGATCATGATTGGTGTCCTGCTGTTTTAGGTCATATGACCCGGACCTTGCATTGTGTAGTTTAACATTGTATAGTAAGGATGATGATGCCATGTAGTTTAACATAGTTCGGCACGGACGTTATTGCATTCCTTTTAAGGTCATGTGACAAGGACACACTATGCATTTTAATTTTATAGATATTGAATGTTATTTGTGGGGTCACAAGAAATATTTCTCTAAGAATCACATGTTATTTGGGGTCATAATGATCTCTTCATCCATTGGGATTAATTAATAAGATATGTTAGAGTAGACCTTATGTATAGAGTAATGTCCCTCCTTATTTGGTTCACAATTTTAAGGCTTATTTCTTAGTATCATTGGAGTCTTGAGGGAAAATACATGCTCTCCTTGGAGGAAGGAACCAAGGTCCACCTTCTTGTTAAAGGCTCACAGTATCCAATTTTGATAAACATCTAAGTGATGAAACGCATGAAATATTTTTTCATAAAGTCTCTTTAATTCATACCGTCGTTTCTGGGATTTCTCATCTATGGATAGATGGTCATATCTGGAATCATAGAGTGATGGAAACTGGAACTCCATTATCATGACTACTTTTGTGCCATATACCAGTGAGTACGGGGTCACCCATGTGGTAGTATGGGTCGTAGTCTAGTAATCCCATAATGAATTCAAGATCATGTCAGCCTAAGGATTTTTATATTTTTCCTCCTTCATATATATTGTGTTCTATAGGATATTGTTGAAGGCCTTTATCTATCCATTATCCAATGCATGGTAGAGGGATGAATGGTTGGATTTGATATTATACTCCTGATATAGCTTTTCTACCTCGGAAAAGTAGAAATTGGTTCCATTTTCCATCAATATTGTATGAGGGACACCAAATATGGTAATTAGGTCGTTTTTTCATACCCAACATTGCTTTTGACCCTGAATTTTTTGAGGGATATTAGCTTATCCTATTTAGAGAAGAAGTTGGTTGCAGTTAAGATATATTTGAACTACTTTATCGAAGCTGGTGGTTATGGACCTAAAATATCCATTACCCATATAGAGAATGTCCAAGAGTATTTTGTTGTGTGTAGAAACTCTATGGATTGATAGATAAATTTGGAATTCACTTGGAAAGAATGACGTTTCATTGTGAATTCTGCACAATCATGCGTCATTCAAGGATAGATGTCTCCGAGTCTTCATATTTGATCAGAAAGATTGTACCATGACTGGTGGGAACCAAATGATCCAACATGTACTTCTTCCCTAATATCCAAATTCTATTTTCTATTGATACATCTAATAATTACTCTATCAAATCCTCACTTATAGAGTATTTTCTAGTGATTTGGGACATCATAAAAACTGAAATTGACTGCTCATCACCATATATTCCTCTTCCCAGCACTATCCAATGGAAGTAATCCATATTCAAGGTATTACATGATGGAAATAATCTATCATATGGTAGGTACATAGGGATCAGTGACAAGAACAACTTCTTCAATATCCTCTATTCTGATTTGAGCCAAAGGTGATATTATTCGGTGATGGGAAATGCTGATGAATTTTTCGTCCCAGATTGGATCTTCTAAAGTTGTATCTCCATTTCCCAATGCATATTCATGGGTATTCTATGAGCATGTGAGGTGATTAAATGTTTTTTTTGATGGTAACTCTACCATAAAACCTCATATATACTCAATTAGGGGAATTAAATTTTCTTTTCCAATAGAATAATCCGTATATATATGTTTCATCACAAACTATGACTCACATTTCACCTTCATGTGGTCCACCGGTATTTGGACCATTAGTTCCAAGTATATAGGGAGGTCCTGATATTCCACCTCATTATTAGTACATGGTTCTGATAATAGGAAAGAGTCAGGTAAAACTGCCTTTGCTGGGGAGATAAGAATGATCCCTAACCTAACATTATTGAGTCTAGGGTATTCCATTCTCCTCCCTGATGGGCTCCTAGATGTTCCAGCAAAATAAATTTCCCATGTTTTGGGGACATCTTGAATAGAAAATATTTCTTCATTATGTTTTTCATTGTTTAACAATGTTGTTTTTTCATATGGGTGTTTTGAAAGGAAATATTCCATGTTTTGGTCATTCACTACTTTCTAAGCAAAAAATTGTATATCAAACTAATGTGATATAAACTCCCACCATTCCAAACATCTTTTCAACATAGGATAGCTAAGAATGTATTTGAGTGGTTTATTGCGAGATACCAACTGGACCTCGTGGTGATGCAGGTAGTGCCTCAGTTTCTGAACTACAAAGATTAATTCCAGGCATATCCTCTTGATATTGGAATAATGAGTCTCATCATCAATTATGGTTAGACTAAGATAATAAATGTTGTTTTAAGTCAAAAAATCCTTATTTTTTACAATGAATTCACCCAGTGATCTCTAAAGATATATCACGTATGGATACGTGAATTTCCCTCAATAGGTGGTAACAAACTAGTTGGTCTCTGTAGGTATTTCTTGAAGGTGTCAAATGATTCCTAGAATTCATCAGTCTACTGATATGTGACCCACTTCACTATCAGTCTAGTGAAGGGTAGAAACTTACCTGAAAAGTTGGCTATAAAGCACTTGAAATAGGACAAGTTTCCTTAAATTTCTCTCAACTCATTTAGGTTTCCATGAGGTTTCATGTTAAGGATGGATTTTTTTCTCATGGTTAACTTTGATGCTGCCATGGAATACAAAAAATCTGATAATTTTTCCCGAGGATACCCTGAAAGAAAAATTTAAGGGGTTCATCTTCAGGATATGTTGTCATAACTTGATAAAGATGGTCTCTAGGTCGGTTAGGATATCGTAATATTATCATGACTTGACCACTAGATCATCAACACAACATTCAATGAGCTTCCCCAAAAATAGTTTTAAGGTGTGATTAATGTAACGTTGGTATGAAGAATCATCATTTTTGAAGTCATAGGGCATTACCCGATAGTAGAATACTCCCTAGGTGGATCTAATGGTGATGGAATCTTCATATTCAAGGACGTTCTGAATTGTGTTTTACCCTAAACAGACATCTATGAAGGATAGGTCTTGATAACCTATCATTGCATCAATTATGATTTATGTGATTGGAACTGGGAAGTCCTATTTCAGATAGTGCCGGTTGAGATATCTAAATTTTATAAACACTCTAATTTTTTCATTTTTCATATTTATAATGATAATGTTGGATGGCCATTTTTGATATTATACCTCTCAGATAAAGACATATTTGATGAGATTATCCACTTTAACCTTAATTTTGGAGGCATGATTCAAGTGTTCCATTTTGGATACATGATTATATCTCGAATGGTCTTATGGAGAACCCAAATGATGGGAGGATACCTTGATATAATGTCTTGAAATCTTTGTGTAATTCCAGTTGAACAGGTACCATTAATTCTTCAGTAACAAAGTGTAAACCTCATATTCTTCAGGATTCGTGGACATAGTAATCAAATTGGTTCATGTATCTTCTTATGTACCCAGATCTACCTCTGTGAGCTCATCCACGGTAGTGGAGACACCTTCCTAAAATGATTAAGGGGAACCTCTATGGTCTTCCACTTCTTCCTATCCCTCATTCTTTAACACTTTCATCTCTATCTGGGATGTATGTGATGAAGCATGGTCCTTGGAGGGAGGAGAATAGTTTCCATTAAGAAATATAGTGGATGAGGAAACTATTTTTGGATCACTTTCTTATATGAGTCCATTCTTCAGCTCTTGAGGGGAAACAAGGGACTGAGAATGAGAATTTTCATTTTCTTCTATTGATGTAACAACATCTTCCCGATTAACTAATAGAAAAAGTCTTTTTTAGGGATCAGGAGATGGAATGAAGATATTTTTATCAAGGCTCTCATTATTTCTTGGAGAGTTGAAATATTATCCAATGCTATTGGGATAATCTATCATAATTGAAATCACCATATTCATAGAACATGTGCTCACATTTGGACCCACTGCTTAGATTTTGTTGATGGGGAGCACATACTATACCCTGATCTATTTAAAAGGATTGTTCATAATCATCTCTAGAACATTTTGTGCATTGATCCGAGCTAAATAATCAGCCATTGAATATTTCCCTTCTTTATGATTGTTGATGCTCCTTTTCATCACATTGTCTAAAAGAATGGAAAGGGAAATGACTTAGCACAAATTGATTCAGCCTTTGAATAAAACATCAAAAATTGACAAAGGCATGAACAAGGCTTCAAATGCACATGCACCACACAAATTCCCTTATTGTTGCGCAAGTATACCTACGCGCTGACTAATGGTCACGCAAGTGAATTGCGCTCCGTATGTGATAACCGCCCGAGGTCTTCTCCAGCCTATAAATACACCTTGTGGGCCCCCCATTTGAAGAGGAATTTTTCCAGAATTCATATATAGAGCTCTAAACGCCCAAGTCTCTTCTTCAGGTCTTCCGAACACTTCTAAGGTAATTCTTTACCTAGAATGGAAGGTCTAGACAAGAGGAGTAAGGTATAAGTGTTAGAATTCACTAACACTTGCGCACCTAAGGTGTTTTACCATTAAGGGAAATGGACACACTTGCGCACCACCCTACCTATTCATCAGAACTTGCGCGCCCCTCTTCTGGAAGTACCTCAGGATAATTCTAAAGGCCTTGGTCAAGGATCGCCCAAATGTTACCCTACTGGTTAACAATCACGCAAGTAACCATCTATCGCGTAGGTATACCTGCGCGACCAGGACTTGTGCGCCCACGTAGTACCTGCACGCCTTCCAAGACTTGCATGCCCCTGCCTTTTTGGGTTCCCTTCTTACCCATTTAACCCCTCTTATACCATTACACCTCTCATATTTAAGATTCAGTCTTCATGAAATTCTTCAAAGCCATTTATGGAATTTTTTCTTGATTTACTTTCTTATCTGAAAGGAATTCTGTGGAATATCTCTCAAAACCTAGTGATTTACACGTCTTTATGACACTAATGATTGTGATTTCAGTCATTCAACCTCATCCTTTAAGACGAGAGAACCCCTTAAACTAGGCCTCCTTTTCAGGAATAAGCCCCATTCATAATTCTCAAATAAGGGAATCCTCCTTAAGAGTAAGCCCCAAGTCCTCTTTAACCTGGGCCTCCTTTTCATGAATAAGCCCTAGTCATAATTCCCATTAATTTTGGGAATCTTCCTTAGGAGTAAGCCCCAAGTCCCCTAATTTGGGCATCCTTTTCAAGAATAAGCCCCAATCTTAAAATTCTTAAATATGGGCCTCCTTTTCAAGAGTAATCCCCAACCATAATTCTCTTAACCTGGGATTCCGTTTCAGGAGTAATCCCTAGTCTCAAATATGGGCATCCTCCTTAGGAATAATCCCCAAGTCCCTTAATTTCTCAAAGTCCCTTAACCTAGGCCTCCTTCTCAAGAGTAAGCCCCAGTCTTAATTTCTCTTAACCAGTCCTAATTTACTTTTTTGATATGGGTCTCCTTCTTAGGAGTAAAACCCAATCATAAGTCCCCTACTAATTTGGGCCTCCTTTTTAGGAGCAAGCCCCAAATTAGAGTATCCAAATCTCCATAAAGTACATATACCTTTATGGACCCTCTTCTTGGATTTCTTCCCTGATGTAAATCCTAATCTTCATCTATTTTGGAAGTCATACATACATAAGCCCCACATCATTTCTTATGATTGCATATTTCATGGCACAATTGTTTGGTTTTAACAATACCTCTTGTTTCTCACACCGATCATGACTCACGTGAGCTTAGAGTGTAAAAGTAATTATGACATCTTTCTTTGAGCCATCAATCATAAAAATCATATTCCTTTACTCGAACTACGTGGGTTATGATTCCATTTCCTAAACAAAGGATGCGTAGATAGCCCATATGTGGGTACAATCCTAACTCTGAAATAATCCATGTCATTTTGAATAACAATAAACTTCAAGTGCCCCATTGAGTGGATTTAAAACCAGTATGGTAATCATAATGACCAAGATACTTTTTATGTATTAAAGGATACCATTGACTAAGAATCTCTAAACAAATACAGATGATTCTTTATCGATGAAGAACCTCTAATACATATAAAAAATTATCTAAATTTTCTATATATCAATCATTGATTGTCAGATCTAAAGGAAAGCCCATTTTATACTTGGTAATGTAATAAGGATTCACGAACATAACTTAAATCTATAAAGAGAGTCCTGAAGTAGACAATTATTCTCCTCAAAAAGGTGTGATGAGTCCAACCTCCCATCCTCTTGACCAATGAAAATTCCTAAGCCTCATCATCCTACAACTAATGAGCGCCTGCCTTTGGAAAGTAGGTTCAAATGGATATGGAATCATTGGATGTTTCCGGTTCTACGAACAAACCCATTAGAAACCGCTTAGAATGTTTGAATCTTAAATCAATGAGATCATCCCCCATTCTAGAGGGAAACAAAAAATGGTGAACCTGACGTGAATCCTTAACCAAGTCAAAATGATGTTTTTCTTATTTGTTAGGCTCCTATTTAAAACTCAATGAGAGGTCCAAAAAAAAAAATCATTGACATATGTTCTCATCCAAAAGATGTAGTGGCTGAATTTATCTTGATTACATATCTTATATCAAACATGCACTCTATTGCAAGATTTTCTGCATTCTAAGAAATGGCTGCTCTCAAGTTCACACCTGTGAATACCGCTGCTGCGAATGCCACTACTGCTACTCCTGCTGGATCGTCATCCGCTCTGAGGATGACATCACCTACTCAGCGTCTTCATCACTGGATATCAAATGCGCTAGTTAAGGATTACCATAAAAAAGGTACTATTTCAACTCTAGAAGCTTCCCAACAAGCCCTCCAAGTGAACAATTCACCCCGTTCGTCCAGAGAGCGACGACCAGTGATCAAGAAGAAGGCGGTGCTAACCACCGTCTCCAACCGTTTCGGGTCGTTATCCCCAGAATGCAATCACCATTACCTACCATATTATGGGGAGGTGAATAGAAGGTCCCTCATGGCCTTAATTCAATTAGACAGGAGTCCTTCCCGAGGGATCCCATCAATAATCGCTGCCAGACTCGTGCGACAGTGCACCCTCAACATGATGAGGGTACTGACACCAGGCATTCGGCTCAGGTTCCTGGAACCCGAGCAGGCAAGAAGAATTGCCAGAGGAGAAATCCGGTTAACAGTGAGCAGGTTCTCATCTCTTCCATCTCTGGAGAAGTACACCAACCTAACTTGGTGGCAAGCAATGAGCGGGCACACACACCTGCCCGTTTTAATTCTGCTGTCCAGTAGACTCGTCTGGGAGCATCACTCTAATCCCACCAGGAAATTCTGGTGCAGTACTATAGGCAGGAACATATACTTGTTTATACATCATCAACTAGTCAGTAGGCTCGTCTGACTACATATGATGGAGCTTGTCAACCACGTTTGGAAAAGTGCAATCAGCAGACAAATACACCTGCTAGTATTGATCAAGTCTACCAACAGTCTCGCTTGGTAGCACATGGAGAAGTCAGTTGGAAAGTTCCGGCGACAAACAGGAGGTAGACTCAACTCTCTGCCCCCACACTTGAGTACTGTCAGGATTCACTGACAGGAAAAGGAGGACATGAGCACGAACATACATCTACTCCAAGCACAGAATGAAAGTATATCCCCGTTCCGGTAGATGAAGTCACCAAGTATATTCTATCAATGGTGAAAGCGCAGAAGCAAATCCCTACTCATATCCTGGATGTCTGTCGGGATATTATAACAGCTTCAGCAACATCTCAGGGAAAGAAATATAAATCTATCCCTACCAGTGGAGTGACACATCAACAGTTCACTTCGGAACAGACACACACATTTGTTCCAGTCCAAGAGGGTTGTGGGGCATACTCCCCCATATCATATGGACAACCAAGTCAGAAACATACACCTAATTTGAGTAGAGATCGTCAGCCTAACCTATCCATCTCTCTTGATTAGGCACATACACCTGCTCAGAGCAGCCACTTTCTTCGACAAGTGGTTTCCAATGCGAGTAAGGAGGTGTCTAAGAAAAATACTCACCCACCACAGTCAAGAAATCAAGAGATAATCTGTAACAATGCCTTGCTCGATGATGGAGTTCTTGAAGCCCTCAGATAGTTATCTGTTGGAATGCAAGATTCTACTCCCTCATTTCCCAATAGTGGGAACATTAATTCTGATGGTCTTCAATAGACACTTCCTCATGAAGGCTTGCTTTATGACAATTTAGTCGATCTTGAAGTTTCATCTTCATATGAGAGCCACATGAACCCTCTGTGTGTTCAGAAGACCAAGGAGAAAAAGATCTCATCTTTTTCTTTAACCCACTATGGTGGTCCTCCCCATGATGATGAATTTTTCTGCGAAATTCCTCTCCGTAGTAGTGATGCACATTGCCCGGAAAATGCTCTAGTGGACAATGTAGTGCCGAGAAATCCCTCTTATCTTGAGGCACTTGAAAATGAAAAACTAGTCATGTCTGATGCTTCATCACTAGCAGGTGAAATACTTTCTCAATCGGAAGATAGCCCAGGGTGTAGGTCATTATCCGAACCACCCCTAAGTCATGCATCTTCTGGTTTGATCAGTGATTTCTCTACCAATCTTGTTGAATCCGATGAAGAAACAAGGAAGCAACAACTCTGGTAAAATCAGGTAGAAGAATCTTCATTGAATGATAAAGAGGAAATGTTGAGCATGAGAAAACAACTAGTGAAAGGTGAAGTACCTGTCATGTTTTGGTCTCTGGCTGAATCTCAATATGACATTCCAGAGATTTTGACGGAATATGGAATTCATGATATTCATCTCAATATATGGAAAACTCTTTGTCAGTTTAAAAAGAAATTATTATCTTATGATGAATATGAAAATCATGTTAAGATAATAGAAGTGTTACAACATCAAATTGACTTCGCATCTCTATTAGTCTCTCGATATCCGAAGTCTAAAAAGCAGCAGAGATCCCTTCAGCGTTCAAGCCTTGGAGCACTAAGAATATTGCTCCAGTTGATTTCCAATGCCCCATATGGTATTCATGTCAGAGGATGGGGTGTTCATGGATCACTACATTTCACTGTGCTCTCCAGATAGCAAAGCCCGCCGAAAATGGTCTCATGCAATGTTATTGCCCGTGGCCGACCACAGTCAATGGGTTTTGTTTGTAATCAAAATCTTGCCCAAGAACAGGAATCAACTAGTTCTTCTCAAAATAAAGAATACAGAGAACAAGTTGTTGAATTACTCTTTCATCAAGCGAACGAGAATATTGAACAGGCCTCTCATTTAGAGCAAGCACATCACCAAGTGATAAAAGTGTCAGAAATCATCCAACGGTCTTTCGAGCCGGGTGATAAAAGTGCATGCAGGTTGATGCATCTAGCTAATTTCAGGACAAAGGTCCAAAAGATCAGGATTGATTTTAAGAATGTCTTAGAAATACCATGTCAAGAGTCACTCCAGCTTGCCAGGCTGGGGACTTTTTTAAACCAACCCTCAGAATCAACAAATAGGATCTGAAGAGTTGAGCAAAGGCAGCAGGAATAGACCCAGTCCACTAGACTGGGGACTTTTTCATATCATCAATCCCATCCTCTATGAAATTCGGTATTCTCTCAATTGGGGAAGAAGCCATAGGAGGAAAGAAGAGCCAAATTATCAGGAGATTCCCTTCTAATTACTGTTCGTCAAGAAGTTCCTGAGGGATCGAATCAACAAAAGGTAATGTCTTATCAAATACATGGAAGGAAACAATATCACAGAAATGCTGATAGAAGGGATGCGATGCATTATGAATCAATCAATGTCATCAATGTCATTTTTTTGGATCCACCAGATGAGGATCACTCAGGAGATTCAGATGAAAAGGTTCCTGCTCAAGAAGATGTACGCATAGACATAAATAAAGAAGGTGTGTATACACGAAATCAAAGGATTACTCAGAACCTAGGTAATCCTTCAAGTAACCCACTTACCCCTCTCTTAAAAGGATCCAACAAAGTGAGGGGAAAGAATCAGGTTACATATCCTTCCTCTGGGGAAGTCCAATCACTCTCACTGGAGCAAAGGTTTGCGCAACAAGAGGAAGAAATGAAAGAATTGAGGAGGTTGAATGCAGAACTGATTCAAAGTAGTCTTCCTCCTAAGCGTGCTGGAGTCAGTCAGCCAAGGGATTTTGTTGCAGCTACTAATATGGATGAATAATATCATCCTTTATTAGTACACCCTCATAGGTCTAATCCTATGGGTCACGTGCAACAACAATTGGCAGTGCTGCCATTAGTTTCAGTACCAGCTGCCATACCTGTCCAAGCTCCAGTCATTGCACCTGCCCAGGTCCAAGTTCAAACGGATGTTTATCAAAAGTTAATAACTACCATTAAGTCATTAAAATCTCTGTTAGAGACTAGGAAAGGGAAGAGTGCGTAGGTTCAACCAGAAAAGAGAGCTTACCCTGAATGGGTAGATTCAATCTCTCCCCCATCAAGTTTTGTAAACCCTGTATTCCCTATTTTCAATAGATCAGGTGATCCTGAATAGTATTTGATGCATTACGTTTCTTTTTGCGATCCTATGATGGGAACTCCAAAGAAGCAAGAAGCAGTGAAAATCAGATGCTTCGTGTGAACCTTGCAAGGACCATCCTTTGTCTGGTACACAAGCTTGCAATCCCGGTCAATTACCGGATGGGAAGATCTCTGTCAATTATTTCTTCTTCAATTCAGATCAACATTTCCAAAGACAACATTTTTTGATCTTAAAAACTGTAAGAAAAGGGATAATGAAAGAGTCTCTGATTTCATTGCTTGCTAGAAGAGATTAACATATTCCTGGAGCTTAGAACATCCACAAGAGGAATAGTTTCCAATATGTGTGGCAAATCTGTGTGACGAATTACGCACACCGCTGATCCCTGTGAAATACGGAGGAGGGTTTCGAGACCTTACTTCAATCGCTCAACAGATTGAAGATTATCTTATATAGACTAAGGCTAAATCTTGTGTAATTCCATCAGCTCCAGGAAGGAGAATGGGTAAAGTAGAAACTGCTATAGTTATGCTTAAACAAGCACCTGCACCTGCTTCTACTTCAAAACCTTCATCTTCTCGAAGGGCTCCACCTCCTAAGCACCAACAACAGAGACCGTTTTGTCAAGATGATCAAATAGATCAAAGACGAAAAAAATTGAGGATCTGAAGAGAAAGGTTTACTCTTTCCGAAATGAACAAGTTCCTGGATACTTCATTTCAGCTCTGAAAAATAATCTAGTTAAATTTCCAAGGCCCAAGAGGCCAAACAAGGAAGGAGATGGAGACTTTCCCAATTATTTCCCTTTTCATCAAATGTTGGTGCATCCCATTCATGAGTGTTTTGTTTTCAAGGACCTCCTTCAAAAAATGGTTGATTTGGGACAAGTTAAACTGAAAGGTTCTTCAGCTCAGGTAGCATGTGTTACTGCTGTAGTCCCAGAGGAGGAAGGTGAGTGGCAAGAAGTTAAAAGAAAAAATGCACAAAATATGATGATTGGATGGTCAGAAATACGATCAATCGAACTCATGCTATTTTGTGAACACAGTTGAAGAAACCAATTGTGCCTTCTACAATGAATGTCGCAGTAAAACCTTCTTCATCAAAGGGAAAATCCTCAAAGAAACGGCATAATTACAAGAAAGAGGAGCAATCAGAAGAAGATGAGTATGTGTCAAAGCCTAAGCTATATTTGACTCTGGAAGATTTCATTCCATCTACTTCAAATCCATGGGCACCGTCCCACCAAACCGCACATCCTAAACATGCTAATCAGTCAGAGTCTTCATCAGATGAAGAGGTGATTTTCGGTTCTGTTAATATGATTCAATTAACAGATCCATATCCCTATTGCAGTTTCATTTTTGATGAGCCCGAATTCCCTATATCAAATAGAGGAATCAGAGGAAGTTCCAGAGGCTCAGGATATAGGGGAAGACGTGGATCTTTCAGAAGCCACTATTTCAATTCTACCCCTGCTAGAACTGTTTATGCAGTAGAAAGTCGTGGCAGAGCCCTTCAGTGAGCTCAACAAGAACAAGCAAGTTCTTCCACCAATAGGAAATTCAGTCCTGGAACAATTATTCTGGAAGACCGGTTGAAGGTTCCATCTTCTTCCTCTCAGTGATTAAATGGATCTAATCAGTCTAATATTCCAAAACCAGGAATACTTTCCAACTCTTATCCCGAAATAAGATGCATCAACTTCCAAAGCATCGGATTCCAAGGCACCTACTAAACCACATGTTCCTATTGGGAAACGCAGACCTATGGATCAAAAGTATGATATATTGAAACACCTGGCCCAGGTACCAGCCAAGTTATCAATTTTGGATGCTTTGAATCTGTCAAAAGATCTTCGGGAGGCACTAATCGAGGCTTTGTCAAGTCCTCAGGAGTTTGAAACCGAAATTGTTGCAGCTGAATTCTATCACATAGAGAATAATCCTACAGAATGCCATGTAGTAATATATTTTACTGATGAAGATGAAGATGATGTCATGCCTGGACATATTAGACCTTTGTACTTATCTGTCATGGTCAATGGCATAGACATCTGAAGAGCTTTCATTGATAATGGTCCAGGAGTCAACCTCATGCCCATTCGTACACTTCGTCGATTGGGTCTCATGGAATATTATTTATCTCCCTCTACCATGATGTCACAAATATATGATAATAATGAACAAGAACCCCTGGGTGAGGTTACACTTAGAACTCAGTTTGGAGATCTTGTATCCAATTCAATTTCTTGGTTGTTGATCAAGACTCAGCCTTCAACATCTTTCTCGGAAGATCCTGGCTACATCAACATGAAGCTATCCCTTAATCATACCATCAATGTCTCAAATATTATTTCGATGGTCAATTTGGGACATTTTATGGTGATAAGGCCCCATTCAAGACATGTGAGTCTCAATACATTGAGGCAGAATTCTATCACATGAAGGGAAATGATAAATCCACAACCAGGGAGATTACCAAAGTTAATGCTCCATATGGTTTGGAGAAGATTCCAGTAAATCCATTTACACATGTGAGTACAGATTATGTGTTGCCTATCAGTCAAATTGACAAGATAGACCCAAATCAAAATACTCTTATAGAAAGATCCATAATGTCAGTTACGTAAATCGAGCCAGACAACATGAGAGAAATTGGTAACCCACCAAGCAGCGATGAAAGCCCAAATGGTGACGTCTTCATTTCATCTACTGAAATCCAACAAGTCTATACTTCTCCAATCAGGCCAGAATAAGTTATAAAAACATCGGAGGTGAACAGTGATGTTGATTCTCAATCCATCATCTCCTCTTTATTTCCCAAGTAAGACCCTTCATCATTAATCGGGTCAGAAATGGAAGCTTCTTCTTCAAGATGTTAAAATTTTAACATCTCTTCTAATCATGGAAATTTTGCTTCATCATCTACTATGCAATTAAAAATAGAAGAAATAACACATGTTGAAGAAGAAGAGGAAAATCTCAGAGATGCTCCTCCAGCATCTGAAGAGGGTATCTCTACCACCGTGGATGAACTTTGAGAAATAAATCTGGGTACAAAAGAAGATCCACGACCCACTTTAATCAGTGCGACCATGAATCTTGAAGAGCAAGAGATGTATATTTACTTTCTAAATAAAAATAGAGATATATTTGCTTGGAACTATACAAAAACTCCCGGGCTTGATCATGATATTGCTACTCATCATTTGGGTTTACCAGAAGAACATCGAGGATTTAAGCAAGCTGCAAGAAGAACACACCCAACTTATTCTTCCAAAATTGAAGCTGAAGTGGATAAGATTATCTAATCTAACTTCATCAAAGAATTTCAATATCCCAATTTGATGGCTAATATTGTCCCTCTGAAGAAGAAGAACGGACAAATTAGAGTTTTCATTGATTTCAGAGATCTTAATCGGCATTGTCCTAAGGATGATTTTCCAGTTCCGATTACAGAACTCCTGATTGATGCAACAGCTGGCTATGAAGCACTTTCCTTCATGGATGGATATTCTGGATATAATCAAATCTGAATGGCTCTAGAAGATGAGTAATCCACGGCCTTCATATCCCCTCAGGGTGTGTTTTTCTACCGGGTAATTCCCTTTGGCTTAAAGAATGCAGGCACAACATATCAGCGTTCCATGCATCGTATCTTCAAACCCTTTTTAGGGAAGTTTGTTGAATGATATGTGGAAAATTTGGTGGTCAAATCCAAACAACTTTCTAATCACTTGGCTGATTTAGAAGTCATATTCCACAAGCTTCGACAACATAATTTGAAGATGAACCCCTTAAAATGTGCTTTTGGGTTAACCTCAAGAAAATTTCTCAACTTTGTTATACGCCATCGTGGCATTGAAGTCGATCCTAAGATGACAAATTCAATACTTGGTATGTAACCTCCTCGAAATTTGAAAGAATTAAGAGTACTTCAAGGACACTTAGCCTATATTTGGCGTTTCATCACCAATCTGGAAGGAAAAAGTTCACCCTTCACCAAATTGATGAAGAAGGGAGTCACTTACCAGTGGATTGAAGAATGTCAAGAAGCATTTGATATTATCAAGAAATACCTCTTGAGTCCACCGATACTCATGTCACCTATTGAAGGAATACCACTTATCCTCTACGTGATAGCTTTAGAGCGATCATTGGGTGCCTTTCTTGCTCAGAAGAATGATTCTGGGAATGAAAACAGTCTCTACTACCTCAGTCGGACTATGCTTGAAGCAGAAACCCAGTATTCAAGTATTGAGAAGTGATGTCTGGCATTAATCTTTGTAGTTCAGAAGTTGAGACACTACCTGCAACATCACGAGGTCCAGTTGGTATCTCACAATAACCCTCTCAAATTCATTCTTAGTCGTCCAATGCTTACAGGATGTATGGCAAGGTGGGAAGTTATTTTGCAGCAATTAGACATTTAGTATGTGTCTGAAAAGGCAATAAAGGGCCAATCTATAG
Organism: Viscum album; assembly: GCA_963277665.1. NCBI lineage: Eukaryota > Viridiplantae > Streptophyta > Magnoliopsida > Santalales > Viscaceae > Viscum > Viscum album. The sequence continues at coordinate 14,538,224 of OY728150.1, forward strand.
CTGATTTCCTGGATGAACAACCTTGAGTAGAAGAAACATATTCAGATATTGAACTCCCTGATGAGGAAGTATTCTCTATTCAAGAAAGTCCTCAGTCATGGGAAATGTATTTTGATGGTGCTTCCAGAAGTCCAATAGGGAGGAAAATAGAAAATCCTAAATTCAACAAAGTCGGTTTAGGAATTGTGCTCATTTGTCTATAAAAGGCAGTTTTACCTTATTCCTTCTTATTGTGGGAATGTGCTACCAATAATGAAGCAGAATACCAAGCTCTCATATCAGGCTTGGAATTGGTGCTTCAAGCACAAGTGAATCACTTAAAGGTGAAAGGTGATTCAGACCTGGTAATCAAACAATTCAATAGGGATTATGCCATCAGAAAAGAAGAACTAATCCCTTTTTATGATTACATCAGAGAGTTAATGGCAGAATTCCCTTCAAAACCGACATTTTCTTACATCCCAAGATCACAAAATGCTCAAGATGATGCACTAGCTAATATAGCAATAGCTCTGGAAGATCCAAATCAGGACGAGACAACCATCAGTATTGCCCACCGTCGTGCAATTTCACCTTATGTTGGAATCAGAATAGAGGAAATTAATAAAATTAGTCCCATTCCTGAACCGTATGGTCATACTACAATATGGATGTCACCTATCAGAGAATACCTTCAAAATGGAACACTTCCACCTAATAGAGCCGAGAAAGAACAAATCCGGCGACGTGTGGTCAATTTTACTCTTTATGATAGCCCAGATCACCTAGAGAAAATTCTCTACAAACGTGGTTTTGATGGAGTTCTCTTCAGATGCATTGATGGTGAAGAGACAATGGTTTTCATGAAAGAAGTTCATGCAGAAGTCTGTGGTGCCCACCAGTCTGGACATAGACTGTCTGATCAGATTCGAAGGCTTGGATACTTTTGGCCTTCATTGATACAAGATTGTGTTGATTTCACAAAGAAGTGTAATTCATGCCAAGTACATGCCAACTTCATTCATCAACCTCTAGAGTTGCTTCATACAGCTAAATACTCGTGTCCATTTGCCACATGGGGAATGGATGTGGTGGGACCTTACCCTTTAGCTACGGCCAAGCAGTTTAAGTGTATTCTTACTGCTACTGATTTCTTTTCCAAATGGGCAGAGGCAATACCTCTTAAGGAAGTCAGTTCTAAATGCATTGTTGGCTTCATCAAGTCTAACATCATTACTAGATTTCATGTCCCTCATACCATATTGATGGAAAATGGCACCAACTTCTGTTCATCCGAGGTGAAGAAGTTGTATCAAGAATACAACATCAAATCCAACCATTCATCTCGGTATCATGCAGTGGCCAATGGCCAGATAGAAGCCGTCAACAAGACTCTTTCAAATATACTACAAAAGATGGTGGATAAAGATAAGAAATCATGGCCTGATAAACTCTTTCATGCTTTATGGGCTTATCAGACCACCACCCGCACTGCAACGCGGTCAACTCCATATTCACCGGTATATGGAATGGAAGATGTCTTGCCCATTGAAGTTCAACTACCCTCGCTCTGAGTATCCATTTGTGATCAGTCATCTACAGATGAAAAATCTCAAAAGTTATTGAATGAATTGGAACAGTTAGATGAGAAAAGATTGTGCACATTGCACCACTTAGAAGTCTATCAGAATCGAATAGCACGAGCTTTCAACAAAAAAGTTCTTCTTGGTTCATTCACTCAGGGATAATTGGTATTAGTTCTCAGAACTCCAATGATACCAGGAAAGAAACCTCCCAAGCTTGAGACAAAGTGGGAAGGACCTTATTCAATACATAAGGTCTACTCCAATGGAGCATATTCATTAATCTCGATGGATAGAGAACTCACCACTACTCCAACCAATGCCAAATTTCTGAAGAAGTATTTTGTATAAACACAAAATATATCATCATTGGTCCGGTATGACCTTAAACTGCACCACCGTCCATCAAGACATTAAACTGTTTAACCAATAGTCCATGCATATGACCTTAAACTATTCACATTTTTTCGTCCAACATGACGTTAAACTGTGTCCCCTTTATCATCATTTCTATATGATGTTAAACTATACAGCAACAATCCAACAAATGACCCTAATCTATTTGCAAGTCCCTTACGTCCAGCAAGACATTAAACTGCACCATCCAGGGTCAATTCATATGACCTTAAACTATTCTCACTTTCGTCCAATATGACATTAAACTGTATCCCCCTTCATCGTCCTTGCTATATGATGTTAAACTATATAGAAGTCCCTTACGTCCAGAAGGATGTTAAACTGCATAACCAATGGTCCATGCATATGACCTTGAACTATTGTCACTTACGCCCAACATGACGCTAAACTATATCGTCCCTTTTTCGTCCAACATGACGTTAAATTGTGAAAAATTCCCTAATACGTCCAACATGACGTTAAATGGTGTACTATTTTTTCCTCACTTCATGACATTAAACTGCACAATCCTCTTTTTGTCCAACATGAAATTAAATTGTATTGTCCCCATCGTCCTAACTACATGACGCTAAACTATACAAAAAGTCCTTCAATACGACCTACGTGACATTAAACTGTACTTTGTCCCTGTTACATGACGCTAAACTGTGCAGCACCAATAGTCCTAATTGCAAGACCTTAAAACTACATAGTCCCTTTATATGTCCTACACGACATTAAACTGTGCATCATTAGGGTTGTTGCTACCTCTTGTTTCTCACGTCGAGTATGACTCACATGATCTTAGAGCAAACTTCAACCATAACACTCTCTCTAGGATACTAACCATGTGTAAGTCCCAACATTATTTTTTAGATCGTTGTCCCCAAGAACAACTTGATCACTAATTCATTCTTTAATTGAAATATGCGGACTTTGATCCTTCCCTTCTAGGCTGGGTACGTAGGCAACCTCCCAAGGTTCAAGCCCAAAACTAGTCTCTTCACATCAGTTCACCTCCATATCATATGATGTTGATTTGTGAAACCATCCCTATAATCATTATCTTTACATTGGTTCACTTTCATCCTTGCTATACGACGTTAAACTATACAACGCTTTTGTCCAGTATGACAATAAACTACAATATTTTTTGATACCCTCACCTAAGAGGGAATCATTATTTACATTAATTTTCAATCATTTTTCATTTCAAAGACTACGTGCATACATGGAAATACCTGAACCTTTTATCTTGGGTTAAACCATCATTGTACTAAGGTCCCCTTTCACCCTTCACATGTACGAATCAAATTTGTACAGAGGGTATTTCTAGAACTACGTGGGCTTGATTCCCATCCTTATGGGATACGTATAAACATTCGAGTGTCCCTTGAATCCAGCCCCAAGTCTTTGGGCATAACCCAAAATTCCACTTTCAGTCCCTTGGATGAAAAGACCCTCTGAAAACACACACTGTGTATTTCTTATAATGGTCCAAGATTTATGACCCTAAACTAAGATCTCCAATCCTTTTGTCCCACATGATGTTAAACCATAGTTTAAGAACTACATATGGCTTGATTCCCATCCTTATGGGGTACGTAGTGAAGTCCAACATTTCCATTCAAGACCCAATCACAACATGATTATGGTTTGCATTGATCTGTGTATCTCAGCATACATTGGACAATACCCATCTTTATGTGTCATAATCCTAACCTTAAATATTTTCAGATCTGTATAACCCTTTTCTTGTCTTCTAGTCACAAAAATGTCAAACTTCTGAGAGCTCTTTTGCCTGACTATGCAGCACGTGTCCTTAGGTGTCCTTGCATAAGTAGTCTACATAATGGACATGTCAGCCAAAAGATACTATTATTTGACTGTGCAGCCAATACCCTTAGGTGGCCCTACATAATTCAACCCCCTAACGGGTTTTTCAGATACTGATAACTTCATTTTTGGGAAGAAAACCTCTTTTGTCCTTATTTGTCTTAAATGACAATATGTAGGGATCCACAAAAATAGTCATCCTTAACATACTTTTCACATATCCTTTTTCATTATATGAAAGTATTCAAGTCTATGGTTTATATTCTCCTTCCCTACATTTGGGTCAGACCTTCGTAGGAGTGATATCCATCCAGTTCTTCGATAATCTTATTTGGAAATATCTTCTCCATATTCAAGTACCTCTTTCCATACAAAAAAATCTATACTTTGGAAAATTTGAATCTCCATAAACTATCACTGGATTTTTAGCACTTGGAAAGTAAATTTCTGGGAGTTCTTTTTCCTGACTATGCAGTATGTGCCCTTAGGTGGCCTTGCATAAGTAGTCTATATAATGGACCTGTCAGCCAAAAGATGCTATTTATTTGACTATTCAGCCAATTCCCTTAGGTGGCCCTGCATAATTCAACCCCCTAACGGGTTTGTTAAATAATGGTAACTTCATTCTTGGGAATTACTTCTTCTAATGCCTTTTATCTCTTTTTCATACACTACGAGAAAAAGGGCTTTTTGCGACGGGTTATTTGCGACGGGAATAAATCCCGTCGCAAATAGTCCTGTTAAAAACTTATTTGCGACGGGGAAATCCCACCCGTCGCAAAAAGGTTGGCGCGCATTGCGCGCCAAAACGCGGGAAAATTATTTGCGACGGGTGGTTACCACCCGTCGCAAATAACCGGCGGTGGTAAAAAGTATTTGCGACGGGAATATACCCCCGTCGCAAATAACCGGCGGCGGTAGAAACTATTTGCGACGGGAATATACCCCCGTCGCAAATAGTATGTCGGCAGGTTATTATTTGCGACGGGTCCCGTCGCAAATAACTATTTAACCGTTGACCGTAATAAATGCGGGCTAAAGTATTTGCGACGGGTCCCGTTGCAAATAGTATTATTTGCGATGGGAAACCCGTCGCAAATAATCTAACTTATAAATACACCCAGCCGTTTTTTTCCATTCACTTTCAACTTCTCTAATTTTAGAGTTCACAGTTTCTTAAGTTTAATTTTTTTTGCAGATTTGATATTGAAGTCTTTAACAATTATCAGAGATCAACCTCAGATCAATTTTGAAGGTATTTATGTTATTTTTAATTTAATATTTATTTTTAATTTTTTATTAGTTTTAATTTTTTTTAATTAGTTGTAATTTAATTATGTTTAGATTGTTTTGTTATTTAATAAATTTAAATTATTAGTATTCATTGTTCATAGTTAATGGTAATTAGGAGTAATTAATAATAATTAGAAATAATTAATAATAAATAGGAATAATTAATAATAATTAGTCATAATTAGGAATAATTATAGTTATATATATATAGTTATATTTAGCCATATATTAATATAGATTTATATTAATATAAATATATTTGGTTATATGAATGAATATATATATATATATAGATATATTTATTCATATATTAATATATATATTTATTCGTATATTAATATATATTTATTCGTATATTAATATATATTTATTCGTATATTAATATATATTTATTCTATTTGTATAAATATATATATATAGATATATATATATATATGTAGTTATAAGTTTTTATTCATATATTTATTCGTATATTAATTAATATATATTTATAAGCTTAGTTTTAAATAAATTTATAAAATATGTGTTTTTATGTGTATTTATAAATAAATAAATAAATACATATATACAATACACACACACACATACACACACACACATATATATATATATATGTATAGTTATGAATGAATACATAGAAATGAGGGGGTGAAAATCCTCTGAGAATGTTAAAATGACGATAACTTTTAATCCGTAAGTCCTTTTCAACTCCACAACCAGTCAAATCGAAGAACATGAAACGATCTTCGATATGATATGCGGTACAGGCCAAACGGACATCCGGATCGGAAGTTATAGCCATTTGAATGTTAAAAGGACCATAACTTCTAATCCAGGAGTCCGTTTCAGCTCCACAATCAGTCAAATCGAAGAACATTAAAAGATCTTCGACATGATATATGGTAGAGGTTTATCGGACATCGGGATCAGAAGTTATAGTTGTTTGAACGGTGAAAAACCGGGGTGCCCCGACTAAAAACTCAATTTTGGAGGCCTTCGGGGCCTTTTTTGGCCTTGAAAAAACCTTGGACGGGTTCACCCATCCATAGTGCTGTAGAGCTCGTCGCAAGCTTCGATTTGATATGCTGTAGAGCTCAAACGGAGTCCCGGATCAAAAGTTATGGCCGTTTGAAGTTTGGGTTTCATTTTCTTCTTATTTTCCATCTTTCATTAATTTTTTTATTTTTTTTATATTCAAAGAGTTATTAAATGACTATTAATTGATAAAAATTATGTAATTATTAATTAAAAATATTTTGTAAAATATTTTATAACCCACATTTACTGAACATCTTATACATTCATATTTGATTTTTATTCATCCTTTTTAAAACATATTTTAAAAATAAATATTATATTTATATCAATATAAATAGGTTTATTGATTTATATATTAATAAATAATTTTTAATTTTTTTTAAATTTTTTATTATTATTTGCGACGGGCCCGTCGCAAATAGTTGCTTCGAAGGAACTATTTGCGACGGGAAAAAGCCCGTCGCAAAAACTTATTTGCGACGGGCCCGTCGCAAATAAGTTTTTAAAAAAAACCACAAATCTATTTGCGACGGCGTTTTCCGCAACGGGCGATTTGCGACGGGATCCCGTCGCAAATGACCCGTCGCAAATGCCTATATTTCCAGTAATGATATCATTCCTCGGATTAAAATATTCTTAATTCATAGTTTACATATTTTCCCTCATACTTGAGTATGGTAATATGTTTTCAGATGAATTTTCAATGAATTGAGTCAATTCTAATTCATTCGGTCAAAGCTATTTCAACCTTAAAAATTAGCCTTTTTATGTCCGACGTGAATGAAATTAAACATCCCACAAAAGACAAAGGAATTCTGAATAAAAGTCATGTTCCAGCTCACTAAACATAAATTCTGTATGATTTAGGTAATATTGAGAAATTAAGAGATTCAAAGTTTGTCGGGTTATTTATATTAATCCTAGTAAAAATCAAACTATGCTTACTAGGGCCATTAGCTTAGGTAAAATTTAAAGCAGGTAGAAAAGGAAAATACATGCACAAGTGATTGAAGATGAAAGCATTCTTTCCATTTGATGCACAAGAATTAGATGGACATCCACAGATTGGAGGCTCTTCTCTTTTCCAAGAAATTATAGGAGGCTGTCAACATAAGTCTTCACTTGATGTACAACATCCCGAGCTTCATCAGCAGCAACTTGAATCTCATGCACCCGACCAACTTCACTCTTTTCAGCTTGATGGAGTGCTTTATTGGCATCCACAATGGTCTTCATACCATTCGTTTGAACTCCTTCCAGTGAATTATTGAGTTGGTCAAGTTCCCCAGTAACAACATCTAACTGTTGTTAAAGGTGCATTTTCTGGACGACTTTTTATTTGATCTTATACTTCAACTCCTTCATCTTGGCAGCATATTCAGCCTTAGATCGGGATACCGCAGCCTCAAATTCACCGATGTTGACTGACAGTTTCACCCTGGTCAGATCTTCGCGACAATTTTTCTCCTGATCCCTCCTGAAGATGACTTGTGTCACCGTGGTATGGATTTCTTGGTATCCAAAACCGCCAAGTCCTAGCATGACGAACTGGGATGACAATCAAGGGATCTTCGATGATATATCTTCTAAAGGCACCTCAGATATGATTTTCCACATGTTGTTCTATTCCTTGCGTCGTGAAAAGATGAGCGCCTTAAGCACCTCTGGGTCTGACTCAACATCATCATCACAGGGGGGCATGTAATCAGGGATTAATGCACTTAGGGAAGTGCCCTGTTCTACTCCTTCTCCCCTGACCCTAGTATCTTCACCTTCTACTACTGTTTGGGAATAGGTTGATACTTGAACTCCAGTTATATCCATTGAAGTTGATAGCCCTGTTTGATCAATTAAAAGTATGGTTAGTTTCATAGAATAATGGAAGTTTGTTTTCTATCATGAAAACTCAGTACAATCATTACCTAACAGTAAATCAGCATCCTGAGAAGACTCCTACCCATCTTTCCCAGTTTTAACAGGATCTTCAAGATGGGTCTCATGAGGGTTTACTAGGTTTAACTCCACTTGAGATAATGTTTATGCAATGGTAGGGTTAACATCAATATCCACACCGTCTTCAGGCATTAGATGTTCAGCAACTTCTATGGATGGAACTATATATTATTTTTAGTCATGATTAGAAGTGTAAATTATAAGAAAATTTACTGGGCGAAGGATAACACTCACGCCCAAGGTCTTCTAAATCACATGATAACTTAGCATGATATTAAAATTCTTCTAAGTACTTTCCATGATTCATCATTTCATCTTATGATATTTCAGAATCTTGGTTAGTCTCACCAGTGGAAGCATTTGATATGTCCTTTTGCCGACCCTCATTCTGTGGCCCCTGACCCTGGACAGCTTCTTCAGGAAGGATGTTAGATTTAGTTGCTGCAGCTGCCAATGATTCTTTTGCAGATTATTCTCTATTTGTAACAACAACAGGAGCAGTACTGGGAATAGATGTTGGCTATTTTTCAGATGCAGCCAAGTCAGCCTGAATTTGCGATTGTTCCACAGCACCCTCTGTGGTCCTCAAAGGAGGATCAGTCCTTTCCCTCAGGGGGAAATTGAATAAGCCCCTGCAATCCCTAGAAATATGAGCAAACTTTTCATGGGTATAGACTCATGATTACCCGGAGGACTTACCACTACTAATGAAGCGTTTAGCTGTGGAATTCCTCATTCGTTGCCTTTGCTTCTTTGGTTTTTTGGGAGTATCGACAATATCCCTTATTGGCACCTGGATTGGTGAATGAAAAGCTGTTTCCATCTCCTCATTCATGGCCTACTGGCCTGGAGATATCTCACCCGGTTCACGAGGAGAATCAGCAGCAGCCCCGATGACAGTACCACTAGGGCTATACTATGGCGAAAGAACCTCAGTAGTTCCTTTATTTGCAAGCTGCAAGATGAAGAAAATAAATTCCTTAAGTAACAAATATTTGACTGGAATCAAGTTGCAAAGAAAATAAGGAAAGAAAACTTATATCTTTAGAAGCCATATAATCATTCCACTCCTCATCTCCAGAACCATCAGTCCCCTCAGCGGTGCCACGATCAATCAATTCCTTCACCCACCTGGTGACAGGAACGAACTCATTAGTGGAATATATGATCATTTTCACCTCTCTAATGTAAGCCCGCATTTCATTGGGGTTATCCTCGTATTGGATATCTGTAGAATCTAGAAGATTCCCTATTCTAGGAAGTTGTAGGCCCTCACACAAATCCAGCCAGGCGGTCTCAGTACCACAGTATAAACCCTGCCATGTCTGGACAACCTCTGGTCTTAGATATGAAGGCTGTGAGGAAGGTCCTACAATCTTTGACTTCAATTTCTTCCCAGCTCCTGTAACTGAAGATAGAGAATAAGAAAATAAGACTTATTTCTTTATAAAGTATTAGTGATTAAATTACCACAATGAAGTAACTCGCCAGGAGTTGATGGAGTAGGTCTCTTGATTCTAACTGGAGGATTATATCGGGCACGAGGCCGCTTTTCCACTTGTTGTGCCTCATCATCCCCATCATGGGAATCTGGTGAATCAGTCCTAGAAGAGGAATCTGGTGAATCAGCTTCAGGTGGGGAAGCATCACCTTCATGAGGAGGGGTTTATTTCTCTATAGTCCTCTTCCTTTTCCCCACCTGATAAACTGGGTGATTCAGCACCCCTTTAGGGTATGATGCTATCCAGTGCTCGACATACCATGTAGTCAGGTTATGTGCCGCTTTTTCAACTGGTAGATCAAATACCGCCCCAGTCTTCTCCCTTAACGTCAGTATCCACAGTTGCCGAGAAACAATCAGATGTTGCTCTAACCTAACATGTACTGGGGGAGATACAAAAATCTGTTTCAGACACTTGAATTGACGTGCATATCTATATGGAGCATAGGCCTCACATATAATTTCTCTTTAAATCCTGGCAACTAGCACACCATCTCTACAAGCTAGCATGTATGCCCCCAAATCCAAATGGGATGTTCCATCATCAAAAAATTGCCCGATTGGCGGATTTCCATAAGGAAAGAAGTTGAATTCCTTTAACATTCTCAGCCTCACTTTCATGTCATAGGCATTAATATCTAATGGAGAAACTCCAGAGAATGCTTGCACTGATGGCCTGAAAGAACTTCCAGGAATTTTTAATCCATTCTGTACATTGTAAGTCCTAATGTGAGTGGAAATTCATCCCCATAAAACTTGGAATGGTCCCACTATTCTTAAAGGAGATTTACCCATGAAGACATGAAATAAAATCCTATGAATATTTTCTAAAATGGGGGTAGCCAACCCAACCATTTTCCCCTCAGCCAACTTTGCCGCAATGACGAAGGTCCCTGGCCTGACGACTCCCTTCGAATCCCTGACTGGCAAGAGTAAACGTTGAGCCATAAAGCCAAGAATCCCGCCAGACGAGTCATCTTCGGGATCCTTTGATTCACCTCATATCCCCATTTCTCAAACTCTCCTGCTTCTAGAGTTGGTCATAATGTTCTAGGAGCACCCCACTTGTCAGGTTTTCGGCAGGTGGTAGGACGCTTGGGCCTCTTATCCTTGGATTTATTTTTCTTGGATCCTTTCTCCTTCGACTCCTTCTCCTTTGGCTCCTTCTCTTTCTTCTCAATAAGAAATATATTCATCCACTCTTCCTGATGAATATACTTTCTAGAATGAGTTAACAAGGTCTCTGAACTCCTTAGTCTGTGGAGGATTTTAAATAATTTCTGAGCTAAAGCAGGAGTCTTCTCTGAATCATTCCAAGTCACCTTGGGTGTAATGAATTCATCATACATGTCGCCCAAAAATGGAGCCCCTGAAATCTTGTTGACATCCCACAGACTAATGCCTACTTCTCCATGAGTCAGATGGAAAGAATTAGTTTCCGGGATCCAGTGGCAGAGTATCTCCGGCACGAAGTTATCATGTCTGTAAAAATATGTTTTCCCAACCTGAACAACTTCATATATCGCAACCCCTTTCAGATCCTCGACAAACTCTGCACAGTTTTGTCGCACCCAGTATGCCCACATCCAAGATGGCTTCACACCTCCCCCAGGACGGAAGTCCCATATTTTCTTCTAGCCTTTGGATTGATCCATCTGAGCATTTCAGAAGATTGAAGGATGACAATGTGGTTGCAGATCAGGCTTATGAGGTTTCAGATCTGGCGTACTAGGGCTATGATGCATCATGTGGGCCTTCTCCACTATTCCAACACTTATAAATACTCCGCCACATGAGATATTTGCTGAAGAAATGTTGGTATAATTTTGAAATGACTAAAATGGGAGATAGTTCTTTGCTTCTGGAATAATAACTTCTCACAAATGACCATAGCCATTCAAAGGAAAATAAATGCTTTGGGGGAAGTCACGATGATATTTCTTCAGATACATAGCCAAATATGGAAGAGTGCTATTTTTGACGGTATAATAATCGTGGCCAATGATATCCATCATATCATCAAGATGTTTGTTTTCCAGTTCATCAGCTATTCTGATCCTCCTGAGAGCCATTGATTCTGCACAAAAAATTGAATAACTAACTCTTAAATGGGTTTATTTTTCATAAAATTTGTGATGGAATTCAGAACAAATGTCAAAGGCATTAAGGCGTGAAAGTATGGATGTGTTGCGCAAGTTTTAATGTGCCTCACAAGTTTTTGGCATGCAAGTATAAACCGCACAAGTCCAAATACCTTGACAGCAGCGTGACAGCAAAAAAAAAACAGCGGAAAATGAGCAACTTGCACGGCGAAGGTGACCTGTGTGGCAAGAGCTCGAAAATCCGAAAATCAGGTGCTATGCGTGATAAATGATTTCATATTTATAGGCCAGGTGGCCCACCTATTCACCTACAGCCAGCACGCTCCATCCAGCGCACTCCATACCTACGCGACTCGCACCTGCGTGATGATGGTTGCGTGGTGAACACATGCCCGCCTCTTTCCCTTTGGTTTTCTTATTTTCCTCAGAGTCACATCCGTATTCTTTCAGATCCAACTCTGAGGGGGGACTTTTTTTTATTCTCCTTTTTGTCACATTGTCTAAAATAATGGAAAGGGAAATGACTTAGCACAAATTGATTTAGCCTTTGAAGAAAACATCAAAAATCGACAAAGGCATGAACAAGGCTTCAAATGCACATGCACCGCGCAAGTTCCCTTACTGTCGCGCAAGTATACTTGCATGCCGCCTAATGGTCATGCAAGTGAATTGCGCACCGTAAGTGATAACCACCCGGGGTCTTCTCCAGCCTATAATTAGACCCTGTGGGCCCCCCATTTGAGGAGGAATTTTTTGAAAATTCAGATACAGAGCTCTGAACACCCAAGTCTTGTCTTTAGGTCTTCCGAACACTTCTAAGGTAATTATTTACCTAGAATGGAAGGTCTAGACAAGAGGATTAAAATATAAGTGTTAGAATTCACTAACACTGGCGCTCATAAGGTGTTTTACCCTTAAGGTAAATGGACACACTTGCGCACCACCCTACTTCTTCATAAGAACTTGCGTGCCCCTCTTCTGGAAGTACCTTAGGATAATTATAAAGGCTTTGGTCAAGGATCTCCCAAATTTTACCCTACTGGTTAACAATCACGCAAGTACCCATGTGACCCACTGGTATACCTGCGCGGCCAGGACTTGCGTGCCCACGCAGTACCTACGCGCCTTCCAGGACTTGCACAACCCTGCCTTTTTGGGTGCCCTTATTGTCCATTTAACCCCTATTATACCATTCCACCTCTCCTATTCGAGATTTAGTCTTCATGACATTATTCAAAGCCATTTATGGCATGTTTTCTTGATTAACTTCCCTATCTGAAAGGAATTTTGTGGAATATCCTTCAAAACCTAGTGATTTACACGTCTTTATTTCACTAAAGATTGATATTTCATTCATTAAACCTCATCCTTTAAGATGAGAGAACCCCTTAAATTGGGCCTCCTTTTCAGGAATAAGCCCCATTCATAATTCTCAAATCTAGGCATTCTCCTTAGGAGTAAGCCCCAAGTCCTCTTTAACCTGGGCCTCCTTTTCAGGAATAAGCCCCAGTCATAATTTTCATTAATTTTGGGCATCCTCATTAGGTTTAAGCCCCAAGTCCCCTAATCTGGGCATCCTTTTCAGGAATAAACCCCAATCTTAAAATTCCCAAATATGGGCCCCCTTTTCAAGAGTAATCCCCAACCATAATTCTCTTAACCTGGGCTTCCTTTTCAAGAGTAATCCCTAGTCTCAAATATGGGCATCCTTCTTAGGAATAAGCCCCAACTCCGTTAATTTCTCAAAGTCCCTTAACCAGGGCCTCCTTCTTAAAAGTAATCCCCAGTCTTAATTTCTCTTAACCAGTCCTAATTTACTTTTTTGATCTGGGTCTCCTTCTCAGGAGTAAAACCCAATCATATGTCCCCTTTTAATTTGGGCCTCCTTTTCAGGAGTAAGCCCCAAATTAGAGTATCTAAATCACCATAAAGTACATATACCTTTATGGACCCTGTTCCTGGATTTCTTCCCTAAATTAAATCCTAATCTTCATCTATTTCCACAGTCATACATACATAAGCCTCGCATCATTTCTTATGATTGCGTCTTTCATGGAACAATTGTCTGGTTTTACCAATACCTCTTGTTTCTCACACCGAGCATGACTCACATGAGCTTAGAGTGTAAAAGTAATTATGATGTCTTTCTTTGAGCCATAAATCATAAACATCATATTCCCTTACTCGAACTACGTGGGTTCTAATTCCTTTTCCTAAATAAAGGATACGTAGGTAGCCCATCTGCGGGTATGATCCCAACTCTAAAATAATCCATGTCCTTCTGAATGACAATAAACTTCAAGTTCCCCACTAAGTGGCTTTAAAACCAGTATGGTCATCATAATGACCAAGAGACTTTTTATGTATTAAAGGATACCATTGAATAAGAATCTCTAAACAAATACATATGATTCTCTATCGATGAAGAACCTCTAATACATATAAAAGTTTCTCTAAATTTCTTATATATCAATCATTGAATGTCAGATCTAATGGAAATCGCATTTTATACTTGGTAATGTAATAAGGATTCACAAACATAACTTAAATCTATAAAGAGAGTCCCAGAGTAGACAATAATTCCCCTCAAAAAGGTGTGATGAGTCTGACCTCCCATCCTCTCGACCAAAGAAAATTCCTAAGCCTCATCAGTTTACAACTAATGAGTTCCTACCTTTGGAAAGTAGGTTCAAATGGATATGGAATAATTATATGTTTCCAGTTATACAAACAAACCCATTAGAAACCGCTTGGAATGTTTGAATCTTAAATCAATGAGATCATCCCCCATTCTAGAGGGAAACAATGATATAATCATGTGTCAATGTATTGTGACACAGAGTATTTGAATGAAAAATTTTCACCATGTAATATTCTATTTTGACCATTAATACAATGTTTGAAGAATTTTTGGTATTATGAGTGGATAGTTGCAGGCAGATGTAACCATGTTCTTCTCAATAGAACATTGAATTTTGTATTAGGTATAACAACCAAAAAATCTTAGTCAAAAACGAGATCCCTGAACTGAGTCCTCATTTTTATTTCCCCAATTAGGTTTTTCTAATTCTTGTTATAACCCTTTAACATTGAGATATAGGGAGATAAGTGAGATTCATTGAAAACCAATTGATGATGTTTTTGGATTGGGATGAGTTTGACTCATGATTCTTTGTCAATGATGTCTCATTGGATATCAATGTCATTTATCTCTACATATATATACATGTTTCTTAAATAACCCTATACGATGGCATACTCATCTTATTATGTGAAAGATATGACTATATGGAATTCTTTATGATCATTCTTTTCTCAATAAACATCAGTAGCAGCAACCTCAACATAAAATTCAGAATGTATTGACAAGGCCTCAATGAGTGCTTCCCGAAGATCTTTTGATGGACTTGGGGAATCCAGGATTGAAAACTTGTCTCAAACCAAGGCCAATTGTTTCAAAACATCGTATTTCTAGTACAAGGACATGGGTTTCATAGCATGGGGTTGTTCTTCCATAGGTTCTTAGGGAGCCAATGTTCCAAATTTAGATTGATCTTCCTATTGGAATTATATATGAAGGTGATTCTACTCTTTGTGGATTAGGTAGGCTATGTATTATTACATGTTGAAGTTGGTTAGGTGGTGAAATACCCTCTAATAGAATTTCTACGATTATCATGTCAGGGAAGACCCTATCATGTGTGGGAGAACTACCTTGTTTGTTTTGATATTTTTGAAGATATTTCCAATGAGTTTCGGCTATATAGATAGTTTGAGCAGGGGAATGGTTAAATTAGTGACTTCTGGCATGATTCAGACTTCCCCTATATCCTCAACTCTAAGGGAATCTCAACCTAGTTCCCTATTCAAGTGTAAAAACTAAGTTTCATAATCATGTTCATCAACTGAGAAGGGATCCATTAAGTGAATAATGTTAATGTAACTAAATTTAAACTCCTTATCTGATGGAGATTTCATCTGGTGGGTGGACCTTTGTTGTACCATTTGGCAGGGTTGTTCCAATTCTTTTGAGATCATCAGCATGATGACTGCTAAGGTCAAGACTACCTTTGTCCTTGACATGAACTCATATTGATGATTATTCTTCTTACCCATCTAGAAATGTCTCTTTTTAAGGGACTGGATTTCAGAGGATTGAGTTGTCGATGAATTTTGTTTTGTTGTAGAGGAAGTGGTCATAGGATCAGTCAGATGCTATATTTATTATCAAAGGATATCATGAGTTCAATTGATAAATATTCAAATAATCCAGTCAAAAAACATTTGTGAACCCATGATATTTACTTCTATCCTTTAATTATCTCCTTAGGGATTGGTGGTAGAGACACATGATACTTGATTAGGTGAAATATTAATGTTTACTTTCCCAAAGTCCACCATCTTTTGCAGGAGGTCTTTAAAAACAAAACCTTCCTAGATTTTATTCCACAGTACTTGATGTAAGGGGAAATGATTTGGGATATCTTTTTCACCTTCTATACTAGAATTCCTGGGATTTTTCAAATTAATTATGTTGTTTTTGAATGTTGATATGAATTATACGGTTACATGTTAGTTTTAGAAACAATAGACCTTGTTTTTTATCTCCTCGAACTATTTTCACCTCTTATCTTTTTGATCATCCTGATGAGCCAATAATTTATATGATTCCCAGGTAGTGAAACCACATGATATGGTGCAGCCTTTGGTGTAGGAGCAGGCATAGGTACTTTCTTATGTTTAACAGTGGAATCATCTTATTTTGATGTTCTCTTTACCTAATTCTATGGAATTACTCAGTATATTTCCTTCTTCTCTACAATGGAAGATTCTACCTTTTTATCAATCATGGAATGGTCATGAAACCCTCCATTTTTTTAGATGAATTAATGGTTTCAAAAACCATCATGAAGATTCTCTATACAGATATGCAACAATTATTCTTGAGGGAACAGTAGGTTTAAGGAGTAGATCAATCTTTTCCAGCAATCAATGAAATATAAGACCCTTTCATTATCCCTTTATTTCCATTTTTAGAGATTGATGATTTTTTTCTTTTGCAGTGTTGATCTAATTGGAAGAGAAACTTTTAACAGTGGTCTTCCCACCCCATAATTGACTGAGCCTGCAAAATCTTGTACTATACAAAGGATCTCCCATATAGTGATTGCATAAATCAACTGGCCTATACTACCTCTTTTTGTTCATGGGTCCTCATCATGAGATTATATTGAGATACAAAATGCATCAAAGGATGCTCCAGATATCTCGAGAAATTAAAAATGGTAAATGTTGGGTTCCCCACATTTATTGGGGAAGGTGTCAGATCTACACATTCAAGGTAAGGTTTCATTTCCTGTTGTATATGTGATCTCTATTCCTCCATGCCATCCAATAAAACCCTGATTTACTCAAGAAAATTCATGAGCCCTTGAGGAATGTATAGTTTGGATGGATCTTGAGAAGACGGAGTAGCTACTAGCGCCATGGAAGGTGGTACCACTGATATCGTTCAGGGGTAGACCATAGGGGAAGGCCTATAGGATGTTACAATCCATGTTATTATTGTGAACTCAATGGATGTAATTACTAATATAATATTATGGGGTCAATATATATGGGTTTTTGGTATCGTAAACTGATCAGGGGTTCCAAATCCACTTTAGCCACTATGAAGAAACCTCTTTTCTAAGGTGATTTGGTTGGGGCTGGAAGTTGAGGATCTGATTAAAGAGTTTATCCAGTGGGAATTCATCCTTGGAGTTTTTCCACATTCATTATTCTTAATTATTTAATCTCCCCCTCCTCCTAGTAAAATCATTCCTCTATATAAAGGGGTTTAACCTCTCTGGGAGGTAGGTGTGGCATGATTTTTTTAACCCTTTTCCCTGTTGGATTCCTTCCAATGGGGTAATGGTGGATTATTTGAGGGAGGTCATAAATAGAGGGAAAGCCTCCAGATATGGTCATGGAAACCTCCTTCAATTTTTTTATTGTAGACCACATTATCAACTAGAACATCCTCCTCTAACTCCTCCTTTGAATTGGCCATATGTTCTGTAGAATTTGTGACGAAGAAATTGATGACATTCAACAATGAATAATGCATGTTAGGTATTCTATTAGTGAATTTGTAAGACTATAATATTCTACACCCTTCACGAATCCTCATCCTTTACTTTTTTTAGTTTCCTAAAAATATTTAGTAGATGGTAATTTAAGGGAAATATCCAGAGAGTTTAGTCATGCATGTCCATATTGAGAATACAAGATCACAAGATGGGATGAACTTAGAGGATTCACTCTATTAATTTTACCATAATTGGGATAAAACTAATATCCACTAAGGAGGGTTTTGTTGAGGTGTAAAATCCTCCATCTCTAGGGGCTAGGTTTTCTCCCATTCCACTTTCACAACCATTCAGGCCCATTTTATTAAACTAAACTGTTGGGTTAAAAAATACCTCATCCCAATAGGATGGGGTTTCCCTTGAAATGTTTTGATTGCTATTGTGGTGGTTTACCTTCTAATTTAATGGAGTTTTGTCCAAACATGGGATTTGTGCATCATCTGGTATGCACTTAAATCACCCACTTATGAATATCGTTGGTCCATTCTTGACATTTTCATTATATAATGATGGAATGCCCTTAAATAGAAGTATTTCTCGATATTCTCAGATGCCTAACACAAGAGTCTCTCAATATCCTACTCTCTTCTGGCCCGATGTTGGTGAGAGTCCGTCGGGGAATATATTTGTTGAGCATGTCTTTTATTATGAATTGATTCTATTTTTTTAGGCCTTCCTGGGGAAATAACATTGCACAATACAACATTTGGTAGGCATTGTTGGTTATGTAGTTTGGTGAAATGTAATGCTTTGTGTGCACCCCATCCTATGATATGGACACTAGGTGGTGTATCTATTACTAATTTTGGAAATATTTTTAATGAATTGAGAAATGAATATTGAATGGATCCTTGTATTATCTCTTGATATCATGCATCTAGGAGAGCCTCCAAGTCAATTTTATATTACATCCCTTCTATTACCTTAAAATTAATTTGATACTCATCATAGGGTAATACTTTCAATATTTGGTAAAAAATATTTTTCCATATATTTAGGTGGATTTAATGCACATAGTATTCCAGAAATACCTCTAGAATGACATATTGAGGGATGGATAAATTCAAAAACATTACTGGTATGTCATCTTTACCTTGCAATTTTCTCGTTTTTAGCATGCCATCTTCTTCATTTTCTAGAGTTTCATCTACCTGTACAGACCAAAGTGGATAAATTCCAACTTCTTTATCATAAGTTACAATATTTATATTTATTTCCTATATTACACTAGAATTTTCATGGCCTAAGGGTGGTTTGTAGATTGACCATCACCTTGGGATGCCTTCTGGTTGAGAAAGTATTTCACTTATCAATGGAAATGTATCAAACATTACTCACCTTTTTTTCAAATGTTCCTCATGATAAGAGGCTTTTATCATCACTACATTTACAATTGAAGGATTCTCTTGACAATGTGAAATACTACAATGGAGATAACTTTTTTAGTGAGCACCATCATGGGGAGGACCACCATGGTGGATTAAGGCAAGAGAAAAACCCTCTTGCTCCTTGATCTTATGGCCAAGTAGAAGACTTTCAGGACTCTCACCAGGAGATGTGATCTCTAGATCAATCATATTGTAGTCATGATGTAAGACTTCATGGTTATGTGTCCATAGAGGACCTTCAAAATTAGTGATAATACTCTCGTAATTTTGTAATAGTGGAATATGATCTTGAGCTTCCCCAAATAAGCATATAAGTTCTTCAAGAACTCCATCATTGAGTAGATCAGGATTGAAGATCATCTGTTCATTTTACATTTGTCTCTAGTGAGGGTTATTTTTGGATTCCTTCTTGTTTTTCACCTATGGCCACTTACTCGGAGAAGTGGTTTTCATTGGAACGTTTTTGTTCCTACCTTATTGTGGGTATTAGAATAGGTCAATTTCTTCTGATTGGAACGAGTGAGTGTTCTTGATATGGTGACACATATATCATAGGGGAGATTACCCCATGACCCTCCAGGATTGGAGAAGAGGTGTGTGTCTACTATATGGTGAAATGATGATGATCCACCCCATTTGTGGGGATGGAGTTATTTATATGTCCCTCTAGAACTATAGTTGTTAATGTAATGTTGTCTTATAAAGACTGTAGGATGTGGTTAGGGATTTGTGTCTGCCTTTTCTCCATTTTCAAGATATTATTGGTGACTTCAGCGACTAGAGTAAGGATATATAAACATTTTATATTTGGATAATGTGTGTGTGCTTTCTCTTTTCCCACTTTTTCTTATATGTGGATACTGATAGTACTCATATATGAGGGAAGATATTCGTTTCTTCCCCCTACTCAATGTCAGGAATTTCTGAATGGATTATCCAACTAATTTAAAACGGAACTCTAGTTAGGATTTATGAATACATAAAGGTGTGTGTGCCTGCATGTATCTTTCCTCCACACATGGTTTTTAGGCCTCTTCAGGTTCTTCTATATGAGTCTATGGAAGGATGGGTTAATGTAGGTAGGTGTATGTTCCTACTCGTGGTATGATTTTGAATTTTAATGGAAGGATTATGATGATACCTCAAGGTGAATGTTTTTGTTGGCTATATTAGGGTAGGTTGGTGTATTTCTACACTCATAGTATTAAATGAACATTTATTTGTTGGATTCACCACAGAGGATAGGGGTGTGGACATACTCCTTATTGGCCAGTCGCTGGCCCCAAAGGGATGTCTTGTATGCCCGGGTCTAAATGTCCTAGGCTGGTCATATGAGGACGAAACCCTCATCTTTTTTGAGGCTTCACTACCGAACGTCATTAGAGATGGATATTACTAGTAGGAGCTCTTTGGAAAGACCCTTATGTATTCTAGATGATTCTATATGTGTCCTATAGGTCCACCTCCCTGTGATAAGGACAAACTAGTTATCACATTCCTAGGATAATCTCCTAAAATATTTGAAGATTGTGGTTGAATTTGTCTTCTTCTTGACCACCATTCATTATAGACCGGACGAGCGGTGGGGCTTGGTGAAATGCATGTCCTATCGGGAAGCCTCCAGGGTTGGGATGGTATCATGCTGATGATACTCCCAGGATAGACTATTAGAGGCCCAGTATGGAATACACTAGGTTGGCGATGGCATCCTTTTCTTGGACAAAGACCCATCATGAAAAGTTGTCAGGACATAAAATTGAGGAAACTGGAAAGGTTTCATTGGATAAAAGGTGATTTTGAGAGAAAGTGTATGAGAATATGACAAACAAAAACTAGAAAACCCTTTAAAGTTAGAATCTCATTTGAATTAACAAATTCATGATTCATTTTCTTGTTTAGACTTCTATCATTTTGAGAGTGAAAGGGGCCTAAAAATTGGGTGATACCATCTTCTTGGTTAAGTATTCATGTATACTTCTCAATTTAATATTTCTGATTGAAATATTTAAGGGTTATTAATGTAAGGGTCTAATGGGTACTAATAAACATATACTCTCTGTCATGTGAACGTAATTTCATAGTTAAGTCAGTCACTTTAGTTTAACCTTTTTTATGGAGAAGCGTTTCTCCCATTGTTCGATCAAATGGGTGACTTTTGCGTAATCATTCACATTGGGTTCACAGTTTCTGAATAGTTTCCAAGGGTTTTTATGTGGAACCGGAAACACCCAATGGTTTTGTATCCATGGGGACCTTATTTCTGAATGTAGGTTCTCATTAGAAAGTTTGTTCAAAGATTCTTAAGAACACACATTGGTTGAGATGATGGGAGGTTAGTCTCATAACACCCTTTTGGGGGAAAGTTGTTCCTACTAAAAGACTCTATTTAGATTTATGATATGTTCAAGAATCCTTCATTAATTCTCAAGTTATATATGGGTCACCCTTGAATTAAAAATAAATTATTAACATGTATGATATTTAGAATCATATGTATGTATCTGAGGTTCTTCATCAATGGAGATATCTATAGGTATCAAAGGTTCTTTATCGGTGAACCCCCTTATGAACTGATTAGAGTAAATTTGGTATTTATTATGATGATGATGGTTTTCTAGCCACACATTGGGGTTCTATAGAGTGCACCATCATCTAGGGATATTTTAGTGCTTTGAGGTTAGGATCAAACCCATGTGGTTGGCTTCTTATGTATCCTTGTGAAAGTAATCAAAAGCCACATAGTTTGGTGATTCTTAACGGGGAACATAATACCTTTTATGGTCTTATGATATGTAAAAAACCATGATGTTTAATATAATTTGATGAGGACATATAGGTTAAAGGTTCATAGTCAAAACATTGTGTGTGACTTATGTTGAGGCAGTCCAATGAACTTGGAAGGGGTTTGAATTTCCAAGTGAATTATAACCTACTAGGAATGTGTCCTAGAGAGTACATGGTTTATTTTGGGTGTTGTAATTGGATCTTAAGGAGGCTTACTATGTCTCCCATTTGGAAGTGAATCAAATCCCATGTATTTTATTTACCAGGACCCATGCGTATGGAGGCCCTTAGATTTATCTCATATGGGAGTATGGCACTATGATAGGATTAGCTTGGAGCTTAACCCTGAATAGGATTCCCTATGAATGGATGGTCGTAATGAATGTCTCAACTTAGGGTGATTTGGGGGATTTTTTAGATTTTATACTAGAGGAGGAGGCCCATTGATCTTGGTCTATAGTTAGGCATCTTACGTATCCTGGATATAGTAGGAATCATAGTTATCTTAGCTAAATATTTTAAGGCATACACACTACAGTTTTCTTGGAGAATGGGGGTTATTGTTGGGTATTACTCTTAATAATGATTCATGGGGATTGGTTTGGTTTAGGGATTAATCATAAGAAGTATGTCCATATGTTGAGTTAGGGTTTACTCATGAGGATAGTGCCCCTGATTGTTATGGGAATACACATGGAATGAGGCCCATTTTGTTAGGGATTAAACTTGTAATGATTCCCATGGATGGAGTCAGTTGTTGATTATGCTAGAGGATTCCCATAGTTTGAAATCCCAAGATTTAGTGAATTATTATTTTTCAAATTAATTTAACCATTGCGATATTTGTCATTTCACATAACACTTAAAATAATTTACATTATATTAAATCACTATGTTTGGATTGAATTATACATAACACCAAGTTGATCATGCACTACACACAACATTAATTTTAACTTTCTCAACACAGAACACTGAGTTAATCTTATGTTACATTCAATAATGAAATTCCTTGATGGCATGCGTAATAAACATGAGTGAGTTTTACTAAATAATAATATATTATTAAAATATTATTATTTAATATAACATATCAATAAAAATAGTGGTTATGAATAATATTAACTAATTTATGAAAATATATGTTTTAAAAAAATATATTAATTCATTGGTTATCAATTAATTAGAAATGAAAGTGAAAACCGATTGAATATAAAAGAAAATATTAATATTTTTAGGGTCAAAAAACTATTTTACCCTAAAATTTTAATTTTATTAAAATTACTGTGTTATATTAGTATAATATATATTTTATATATTCAATTAAATATTTCTGGTACTCATCCATTAGATTTTATAGAAATAAGATAAGAACAAACTTACTTTTATGCATAAAACCCTATATTTTTTATAAAGGCGACTTTATGACATTTAAAAGAAAACTCATTTTAAATTAAATTTTTGGAACCTTTATAGATTTAATATGTCCAAATAAACTTTATCTTTGGAATAAAAACATAAAAATTATGTTACTATAATTTTTTGGTAATTTTCTGTAAGGTTTTATTTTTTTAATGATTAGTTAAACTACTGGATTTTAATTCAAAACTATTATTTCATATAATGTATTTATAAGGTTAAATTATATTTTAATTTTTTTATAATTTTAATTAAATTTAATTTTTTATCAATTAATACAATTTGGGTAATTGGATCTAATTTAACATTGAAATTGCATATAAAAACTTAGCAAACTTTTGATCATTTTTACTTTAAAAACCTCTATTGTCAACCCGACTGTGGGATTAATTTTCTATTAATTTCTTCCACTTATATGAATGGAATTTGTAAAAATGGATTAAATATTTGTAATAAGAATAATTTATAATATCTAATAATTTTAACTTACTTTTTGACCAAATTTATTAGTGAAAGTAATTAAAATTAATTACATCGATTAAGGTAAAATCAAACTTAACTAGGGACTAAACCTTAAATTAAAACCCAAAATGGCTTAGAAACTTGAAAAAAAGATATTGTATGGACATATTTAGACCCAATATAATCCATTTTATCTACATTGAATCATTATTTTATCCACTTGAAATATGAAAAACGTGGCTCAAATTCTCTCTTCCAATATTTACAAGAGTGACACTCTTCCTTCCCTATAGAAGGACACCAACTCTCCTTCTTCTTCACACCTCTAAACAACTTAGGTTAGGAAAAAATCTAAAAAAAAATTCCAATAACTCTACATTCCTTCTTTAATCATCCCATTTGGCATAAATTCCTTCAAGGAAGCCTTTTGGGACAAACCAAAGGGAGTTACCTGATTAAGAGGTAACTCCTTCTCTTAATCTCCTTTCTTTTATTTTCCTTATCCACCCCATCCACTCTATTTATTACATTATTGTTTAACAAAGCCAGTATACTAAATATACTAGAATTTTCTTATTCTATTGGTTTGACTTAAATTTACACACACCTCCATATAATGGGTTACGAACATATTGTTTACATGTGCGACGAACTTCTGCATCAAAAAATGTTGATTGTTCAATTTTCCTTACCGCCTATCATTGTGGAAATTATGATGGAAAATATGTTTATATATATTATATATTATATTAATTATGTATTTTATGCTTCTTTATTTCTTTTAAAACACATTTCTGTTTACTTTCCATTTGGTGTAAATACGATAATTTCGTTTGAGGAAGTGTGGATTACTTCCAAATCAAAGCAACGTGATTCTTTCACCCATTACATGGAATGTATTAAAGATGTATTTAGTGAAATTATAAGATATATATATATATAATTATAATTTAATTATATTATATACATATATAAATATATGTCATTTTCATTCTTTCTTTCAATACGATGATAAAAAACAAAAACAACGTTCATGTGTACGTATGACTTACCGCCTCCATGAATAGTGTATTCCATTCCGTAATTATATATTATATAGATTATTATAATAAAAATATAATTTATATACGTGATATTTATATTGTGTTTTAAATTCTAGAATCATGATATAAGTATAAGGACCATCGATACAACAAATTAAGACTCATGCGAAGAACAAAGCGAATATTAACTAAAGTGAAACCATAACATCGGATGGTTAACAAGAGGGTAATATAAAGTCATAATAAAATCATATATGGTAATAGATATAAGAATATATTTATTTAAAATATTTATAATTAATTTATATTTATTATATAGGTGGATTGAATGAGTACGACGAGAGTCGTGAACCAAGGTAAGGGGATTCCATCTCACTTTTTTTGTGAGGTACAAACTGTGTTTTCCACTCATTCATTTTTTTTAGTGTATGTACTTCCCAAGATTTTATTCTATATATATTATAATTAAATTTATTTTTATTCACATATCAATTTCATGAAATTTTTTATGGGGGTTAATATTCAAAAGTTACTAAATTGGTGAAATAGATTTGTCTCAATTTTCATTCTTTGAGACTCATGTTTTGTTATGAACCTAAATTCACACTCC
The DNA here is from genome assembly GCA_963277665.1 of Viscum album. Classification (NCBI taxonomy): domain Eukaryota; kingdom Viridiplantae; phylum Streptophyta; class Magnoliopsida; order Santalales; family Viscaceae; genus Viscum; species Viscum album. The sequence continues at coordinate 14,563,742 of OY728150.1, forward strand.
AAATGTATATACTTCCATTTTAAAAGTTATATAATTAATTTACTTCTTTTCATGTCATTTTATGTTTCATGTAATTTAATTTTCTTACATTGAGAGTATGATCCAAAATTACCATGTTATGAGAGTTCATTGAGACAATCTCATCACTTTTTAGGATAGTTTATGTTTATGCTCCCTTTAATGAAATATTATGATCCATATCTCAATAAAATTCATGAATTTTATCCTTTGTTTATTAATGATTTTATAATTTATTGGTTCCATTTATTATTCTTTTTGGTTTATAAGATAATTAAGAAATTGTTTTTAAGAAAGTCCGACTTTACCCTCTCTTCGGTCGGAAATCAGTGTTCCATCAAAACCATGTTTTCTAAAAAGGGGTTCCAATAATATTGTACCATTATCCTATAATTTTCAAAAAAATTACCCTTTTTTTCTATTACCAATATTTTCAAAGGAAACTTCATGTTTCTTTCCAAACTAGTAATTTTTCTGATATTTTTACCATGCCAAAGGAATGTTATTTTTACCTCGTACGACATGTATGGATTTACCTGGCGTCATTTCATTGAAGATTACTTTCTATTTTTAAATGGTTAATTTTTAAGCATTTTTTTTAAAATTGGTTTTCAAGAAAAATTGTTTTCAAAAAGTTTTCAAGCCTTATTTATATGTTTTCAAATTATTTTCAAAGAAATGGTGTTCAAAACATATTCAAGTATGTTTCATATGTTTTCAAGTAAAAAGGTTTTCAAAACATTTTCAATATTTCATTATAATATTCCAAAGGGTTTTCGATGAAAAAGGTTTTTATAATATTTCGAATCATATTTTATATGTTTTCAATGAAAAAAGATTTCAAAATGATTTCAATTCTTCTTTATATTTTTGCAATGTATTTTATAAGAAAATTATTTTTAAATGGTTTTATGTATTAAAAAACTTTTTCAAAGAAGAAAGGATATTTTCCTCAAGAATCATTTTTGAATGATATTTCAAAATAAATTTCCATCTAAGATGACATATGATTATGTTACTCAAGCCCTTATAGTAAATGAACTAAAGGTTACATTCATATTCTTTCTATAGATGGGTTATTTTTAATGTCATGTTATTTATAAAACTCTTTTCTCTTTCACGGGTTATATGTTGATGAAATATGTTTCTCTTTCATATGTTATATGTTTATGAAACCCTTTTATATTACATGGGTTGTATGATTATTAAATAGGTGTCCCTTCCATGGGTTATATGTTTATGAAATCCATTTCTCTTTCATGGGTTACTATTTTGATGAAATGATTATGAAACCAATATTTTTATTAAAATTTTTATATGATTACATGTTTATAATGTAACATCCTAAGCTTCTATGGTACGCTTCTCTTTGACTAATACAGTAGCGTGTGTTGTACAAAACATCGAGTTCTAACACACACCAAAACTAATCAAACTAGCCTTTATAAATAGTAATACCCACCTTTTGAAATTTTATACATTTTATCTTTCAAAATGGGCTTCATTTTTGGATTCGGAATACCAAAATTAGCTTAGGGTGAATTTTTGGTACTTTTCTGAAAACTTTCAAATTTTCATGAATAGTGAAAATTACTAAATTTTAATTAAAAACATCTTTTTTAATCGAAATAATTAATAGTGATAAATTCATAATTTTAGTGGTTTTAAATTATATTTAGAATATATTTTTACCATTTAATCCAATGTTTTTCATTGGACATAATTTCACATTTAAACCGGACATAAACAAGTGTCAATCTTTTGATAGTTATTGTTTCTTAAAAACACGCTTTTTGTTTTGACAGCGGAAATTAATTTTAAATTAATAAACTCAACTTCTATCTTTTTAATTTTGTAAAATAGACTTCATTATTGAATTCGGAATATCAAAATTATCTTCTGGTAAATTTTTGGTATTTTTCTGAAAACTTTTAATTTTTGATGAATAGTGAAAAACACTGAGTTATAGTTTAAAACCGAATTTTTATTTAAATAATTATTTGTTTTATTTAAATTATTTTATTTCAAAATAGATGCATAATACCTATATAAGTTCAATGTAATTCATAGGAGTCGGTTTATAATAAATTTAGATATATAAAAATTTCATTGAATATTGCAATGTCTTTTACCCACCGCCTAAGAGCTTTTACAAATTTACATAAAACTTAATTTTACCGCTTCTGTGAGATGAATTTTGAAAATCCGATAGAAAAACTTAATATCAAGGAGTAAAATGTGGTTCAATGAGATGAAAATAATTTTTGGTGAGTAGTAACTTTTTACTATTATTTACCACGATTAAAAGTAAATAGGGTAATTAATAGTAAAAATGATAATAATATTACTCTCACACATGTCCTAATTCTATTGGAAAAGTTTATCTCGACCCAAAAAAACCTTAGGAATAAAATATTATCATTTATGTCCACTTGGATTAGATTAGGACATTTATTATTATTTAATTCAAAGAAGAGTTAAAAGAGATAAAATCAAAGTTTAATAACTAAAATATTTTTAATATAGGTTTTTACATAAGATAAATTCAATTATAAATATTCATAAGAAAGATGAAAAGATTTAATACATCATGGTAGTTTATTTATAATTTTTAGACATTAAATAAATAAATTTATTTAAGAAACAATGATGATGCAGTAATTACCTTATTCATGAAAGAATCAAATAAATGGTATTATAAATATTAAAATAAATATAATTTCAAAGTTTTTATGACATCCACAAATTTTATAGGTGACTATGACATGTTAGGATAGATTCAATGTATATTTTTTGAAGTAATCATGTTGTTATTATTTAAAAAAACAAATAAAAAATAGTGTCAAAATTGACATAAAATAGTTTTCAAAACAAATATTATATTATTAATTGATATAATGGTCTTAAAAATCTACGGTTTGGCCAAAAGACTTATATAATAATATATATGACACTAATGAACCAATTGGTGTTCTATTGGTGGTATATAGTAAGTTTATTAACCATATAGTGTAAGAATACAAGAAGATATGGTAAAAGTTAAATTATTTAACTTAGAGTTAAATCTAAACGATAAGGTTAAAATGGTATCCTAAACTTGTCTAAAACCTATTGGTTGAGTTTTTTTCAACATATCCCTACCTTAGACTTTAAATAATCATCTTTGGAGCCATTATAAACTGAATATGAATTTATTATAGAATAATATCTTAAGTTTTCTCTAAGGTGCCCCTCACCCCTCTTATAAAAGCGAACTCCCCCTTCTCTCTAATTCACACCTTCTAAGCCATTTGGCTCGGCCAAACCTACCCAAATACCCTATCATCTATCCTCCCTTCAACCTAGAGGCCTTATTTTGATCAGAAAGCCAACCTAAGGAGCCCTTTTGATCAAATCAAAAGGAAGAACCCGAAGAAGAGGTAATGATTTCAACACCCTCTTTCAAGTTATTTTCTTCTTCCACTTCCTTTTTCTTTGTTGTTTCCATTCTAAAATAATAAATCCAGTATATTATATATATTTTGATGTTATTATAATTATGGTATATCCAAATTAATTATTCTATCCACCATTTGAATGACATGTCACCATACGTGCGTACATACGACTTACCGTCTCCACGTCGTGGTGTAATTGTTATTCAATACATTATTATTTGGATGGGTATAATAATGATGTGTATTTGATGTAAATAATAAATATAACATGATAAGTATTCTTTATATATTATATACCATCCAATTATATATTTTATTAATATCAAAAGAATGATATTTTCGCTCGTGCGTACGTACGGATTATCGTCTCCACGGCGCAATGAGATTAATTTCCAAGTTCACCATTCATCGACGATTATAAAAATATATATTGCTAATAAGTATGTAATATATGCCATAATAATGCTTCTGGAGATATATATATTAATATATATAAGTACTTATGTACTTACATATATCTTATTCACTTACTTCTGTTCAATACTTTTTGAAAACGGAAACAACGTTTATGCGTACGTACGGACTACTACCTCTATAAACGGTGCTTTACATTTCATATATACATCTATTATAAATTTTTATATATGATAAATAAATCATGTTTTATATTCTGGTAGTATTTAAATCATGATCAAAGTGATACAATCAAGAGTAACAAGTTAAAACAGGTACGATAAAGAAAGCGATTATTACCTGACATATTAATATAACCTGGAAATTATTATTAAATGGGAAATATAAAGTCATAAATGAATAATGTATGATATCATAAATATTAATATGGTTCTGGTATAATTTAATAAAATACTATATTCTTCATACAGGATTCTAAACGTACCCTCAACTAAATGAAAGTGCAAGGTAAGGGGTTTTCATCACACTCCTTATTCTCATGAGATTCATGTCATATTACCAATATTACCTTTTGTGTGGTGTATGTACTGCCCATAATTTTATTCTTTGTGTAATAAAATTTAATTTATATGTATTTACATATTCGTTGTATGATACCTCTTTCATGGGGTGTATGTTTCGTAAGTTACCAAATTGGTAAGGGTTTATTTCACAATCTTTTCGTTATCCGAGGTTGTTTATACGTAATTATCTACTGGGACCTCTTTATCATCCACATCTATGTTTATTAAAAATTTATTTCAAAACATTCTTACGATTTTATAGAATATGGGTTAAAGTCATTTATACCATTTTTTGACTTCTTACAAGAGGTTTATAAAGGAATCTTTCCGTCGTTTTCCAAACAAGGTCCTTTTTAACCTTTTCGACAAAATTAAGGTAAGAATGTTTTTTTAACTTATATGGTGGGTGCGGCTATGTTCTGACATTATAAATTCATAGAAGATTCCCTTAAAATATTATAAGAATGTTTTCAAAATAATGTTTTTCTCTATAAATATGTGACTTTTAAATGATTTCAAAAAAAGAGATATTTCTCTCAAATAGTTTTGATTTCATCTATGTCAACATCCTTTGATAAATTTTACACTTGTTTTAAGTTGATTTATTATGATACAAATAATCCATATTGTATTTAAGGTTTTTTGATATGTTTAAATATGGATGAGTTATATTTATGCCATTAATGGTTTATGATTAATGTTTTGTCATTCCGTATGCTCATTTTAATACGAATGTTTATGTTATATTTCAACCTATTAATAAGATGAATGTGTTGGAATTGTATTTTCTAGGTTGGGGACCGTTAAAAGTAAGCCCTCTGAGTTGGGGACCGGTTACAGCAGACCCTCCGGGTTGGTGTCCGGTTATTAGAGGCACTCTGGGTTGGTGTCCGGTTATTTGAGGCACTCCCGGTTGGAGTCCGGTTACAGAGGCTCTCCGGGATGGAGTCCGGTTACAGAGGCTCTCTGGGTTGGGTTCTAGTTACAGTTATCCCTTAGGTCTTGGCATGAGGCCTTGACACAAAAATTAAAGTTTGGCATTATGCATTCCCTTGTTATAAGAGTGGTTAGTAATATTGCCTGTGATTATTCGACTATTATAATATCCATGTGAGTAAGTAAATAACATTATTTTGATTTGTATTTGCCGTATTATGATTAATTTTATGATGAAAAAGATTTTGTTTTAGATTTATACAATTCCTTAAATGATTATGTTTATTTTTGAAAGTTTCCGCTGTATTTCTTACCCTTACTGAGCATTTGAGCTCACCCATTTCTATGTTTTATTTTTCCCAGGATGTGAAGAAGTGTATTGTGATTGATATGTAGTGTTAAGCCAATAGAATAATGGCGTTCATAAAGGATTATTTATGTTTTTTTGTATGTTATAAAGTGTAATGTAACATTCATGTATGTAATCTATTTTCCATGGCTCCTAAATTGATCGGTCCTTTGGGACTTGATTCCTTGTAATCATGACAATGTATTAAAATAATGCACCAACTCAGGGTAACTGGGGTCAGGGCGTTACAGTTGGTATCAGAGGAAGTTTACCAATAAACTTGGAAGAAAGATTTAGATTAACTCTGATTAGAGCACATAGCCCTAAGTTTGACATTGATGATTAGTAGAGAAGAACTTCCTAGAATTTTGATATTGTAGAGATTTTGTGAGTTTTCTCATCAATACATCCCTGTCTGGATACGAGAAGGTAGAGGCGGCTCTAGCACAGATGTACCTAGGGGTAAAACCCGAAAACATCGCTTTGAGGTAGACTTGAATGGGAACTGGTTCATGACAATGGGCTTTGCTGCAGTCTTGGTTACGAAACTCCTGGGGGATATTCTTAGGATAATTCTCATTTTCTTTACAAACCATTATGAAGGGTTTATGAGTATATACTTCCTCAAGGAAGACATTTTTGTGATTATGGATTATATCCAGAAACTGTTTAATTTATGTTAAGTGTTTTACAAGTTTGGGATTAGGTATTTTTATTCATAATATAATCTAGTGTATGTCATTGTTTAGAAATGACGCCCAGTAGAAGGAATGAGAACTCCAGCAATACGCATGATCCAAAGAGTAAGAAAGATCACATCCTTCATGGTCTTAATCCAGAATTTAGAAGGGAAAATTCTCCAACATATTATCATCATATGAAGAAATAGTGTCATGTGTTGATAAGATAAGTAAAGAATTTTCAGATTCCTATGGCTTTGATGGGAAGCTAGAGAAGGAAAGGATGGTAGAGAGAAGGACAAATAAAGGGAATAAGGTAAAGAATGATTTTACCATATGTGACAATTGTGGAAAGAATCACCTTGGAAGATTCTTGAAGGGAATGAGAGTATATTATAAGTGTGGAGAAAAAGGAAACCATGTACATGAATGCAAGGGTAAGAAAAAGGTTTCAAATGTACAATTCTTCATCTGCAAAGAGTTTGGACACTACGCGAACTAATGTCCCAGTCATTAGACCATGCCACAAATGATGCTATTGGATAATAATCAGGTTATGATACTACCACAGATTAAGAGGAATGACTAGTGTTCTTATGTTGTTATTTTAGAATTATTTCATTGAAGTGTTGTATCAATGATGTACTAGAAATAAATAAGGATTGTACTGCAGTACTATTTCATTGAGGATTTGAGATTTTATGGTACTAAGAAAAGTTACTCTACAGCGAGTTGAACTTTTTGGAAATTACATGGTTGAAGGAAAGATAAACCTTAATATGGTCCTAATATTGAGGTACTAATTTTGGAATAAGATATGGTTAATTTGGGTAAATTATATTGGATATTATTGAATGCCTCGAAACTGATTAAAGATTTGTATATTCCATCATTATTGGAGTTTAATTTTTTTTTGGATGGATGGAGTATATCTAGTATTCTATATGGAATAAGGGATCATGAATGTAATCCATAAGGTTTTATGGTAATTCAGGATGTTTCAGTGTTTTAAAAGAATACATGATAAAGGTATTCACATGCTATTACGGGGTAAAAAGGATCTACATTATGTTTACCTTTCATATAAATTTTGGACTGAGAGTTTACAGAATTATTTTGGATAAGTCTAAAGGTTGTAATGGATTAAGTTTGAAAGGTTATTTTTGGATTTTTATAAAAGGACAACACGTAGACCGTGTGACGACCCGTCGCGTGGGACAAAGCTACGGGAATCGAACCCACAACCATAGTGAAATTGGGATTTATCACCTACCACTGGACTATGTGAAGTTCCTGGATGGTATAATGTAGTTTTTTTAAAGGGTCTGATATGTGAATTATAAATTCATTAAATTTAGAACCCTTTATGATTAGGATAAATAGAGTATTTTTGAGTTGTATTATGTTTTGGGGTAAATGATGTGTTTGTGGTAGAAATTTATTAATGGATAAAACTCTAATTATAAAGTAAGTACATATCCTTATGATCTTATCCAATCTCATAAATAAATTCCTCAAAATTCAGAAAAGTAACTTAGAACAAAAATGTTATCCTATATGGTACCTTAGATCATCAAAAATTTATGGCTTTGGGATTGTTGGCCTTTTCATAGCCGTGTTCTCTACCACTCTCCATCAGATATTGATGGTTATATTTCTCTTCCATATCAATATTTTCCTACATGGAACCCTAGTATGTGTTATTTTTGGTAACCTTCATACTTCCCACTCTTTATTTTAAATAGAGGCCTCATTAACCCATTTTTTGATGTGGGATTTCAACTAAGATATTTTGAAATGTCAACCCCAAATTTCCAATACCAAGCATAAATTGTGAGGATGAAATTTATTGAAGGAGGGGAGAATGTAACACCCCAAGCTTCTACGATATTCTTCTCTTTGAATAATACAGTTTCATGTGTTGTACGCAACTTCGAGTTCTAACACACACCACAACCAATCAAACTAGCTGTTATGAATAGTAATACCCACATTTTGAAATTTTATAAATTTTATATTTCATAATGGACTTCATTTTTGGATTCAGAATATCGAAATTAGCTTAGGGTAATTTTTTGGTACTTTTCTGAAAACTTTCATATTTTGATGAATAGTGAAAATTACTAAATTTTAATTAAAAACAACTTTTTTAATAGAAATAATTAATAGTGACATATTATGAATTTGAGTGGTTTTAAATTATATTTAGAATATATTTTTACCATTTAATCCAATGTTGGTCATTGGACATAATTTCACATTTAAACCGGACATAAACAAGTGTCAATTTTTTGATAGTTATTGTTTCTTAAAAGCACACTTTTTGTTTTGACAACGGGAATTAATTTTAAATTAATAAATGCAACTCCTATGGTTTGAATTTGGTAAAATAGACTTCATTATTGAAATCTTAATATCAAAATTAGCTTAGGGTAAATTTTTGGTATTTTTCTGAAAACCTTTAATTTTCGATGAATAGTGAAAAACACTGTGTTATAGTTTAAGATTGAATATTTATTTAAATATTTATTTATTTTTTTTTAAATTATTTTATGTCAAAATATATAGATAATACCTATATAAGTTCAATATAATTCATTGAATTCATTTTTTAATAATTTTAGATATATAAAAATTTCATTGAACGTTTCACCATCTTTTACCCACCTCCTAGGAGGTTTTGCAAATTCACATAAAACTTCATTTTACTTCTTCTATGAGCTCAATTTAAAAAATCCGAGACACATAGTTAATATCAAGGAGTAAAATGTGTTTTAATGAGATGAAAATAATTTTTTGTGAATAGTAACGTTTTACTTTTATTTACCACGGTTAAAAGTAAATAGGGTAATTAAGGGTAAAAATGATATTAATATTACCCTCACACATGTCCTAATTCTATTGGACAAGTTTATCTCGACCGAAAACAACCTTATTAATAACATATTATCATTTAGGTCCACTTGGATTAGATTAGGACATTCATTATTATTTAATTCAAAAAATACTTAAAAGAGTGAAAATCAAAGTTTAATAACTAAAACATTTTTAATACTGGGTTTTAAATAAGATAAATTCGATTGTAAATATTAATACGAAAGCTAAAATTATTTCCTACATCATGATATTTTATTTATAATTTTTAGAACTTAAATAAATAAATTTATTTAAGTCACAATGATAATGCAGTAATTACCTTATTCAACAAAGAATCAAATAAATGGTATTATAAATTTTAAAATAACTATAATTTCAAAGTTTTTATGACATAAACGAATTTTCTAGGTAAATATGACATTTTAGTATTGATTAAATGTATTTTTTATGAAGTAATCATGTTTTTATTATTTAAAAAAAACAAATACCAAATAGTGTCAAAATTGACATAAAATAGTTTTTTAAAACAATATTATAATATTAATTGATATAATAGTCCTAAAAATCTAAGGTTCTGCCAAAAGACTTATATACTAATATATATGACATTAATGAACCAATTGGGGTTCTATTGGTAGTATATAGTTTGTTAATTAACCATATAGTATAAGAATACAAGAAGACACGGTAAAAGTTAAATTATTTAACTTAGAGTTAAATCTAAATAATAAGGTTAAAATGGCAACCTAAACGTATCTAAAACCTATTGGTTGAGTTTTTTTTGAACTATCCCCACCTCAGACTTTAAATAATCAACTTTGGATCCATTATAAACCGAATATGAATTTATTATAAAATAATATTTTATGTTTTTCCTAAGGTTCCCCTCACCCCTCTTATAAAAGGGCACTCTCTCTTATCTCTAATTCACACCTTATAATCCATTTTTATCAGCCAAAACCTACCCAAATACCCTCTAAACTATCCTCCCTTAAACCTAGAGGCCTTAGTTTGATCAAAAAGCCAACCTAAGGAGCCATTTTGATCAAATAAAAAGGAAGAACCCGAAGAAGAGGTAAGGATTTCACCACCATCTTTCAAGTTCCTTTCTTCTTCCACTTTCTTTTTCTTTGTTGTTTCCAATATAAAATAATAACTACAGTATATTCTATATACTGTGATTTTATTATAATTATGGTACAACCAAATTCATTATTCTATCCACCCATTGAATGACATGTCACCATACGTGCGTACATACGACATACCATCTCCACGTCGTGGTGTAATTGTTATTCAATACATTATTATTTGGATGGGTATAATAATGATGTGTATTTGATGTAAATAATAAATATAAAATGATAAGGATTCGGCATATATTATATACCATCCAATTATATATTATATTAATATCAAAAGAATGATATTTTCTCTCGTGCGTAGGTACAGATTATCGTCTCCACACCGCGATGAGATTCATTTCCAAGTTCACCATTCATCGACGATTATAAAAATATATATTACAAATAAGTATGTAATATATGCCATAATAATGATACTGGAGATATATATATTTATATATATATATATAAGTATTTATGTACTTACATATATCTTATTCACTTACTTCCGTTCAATACTATATAAAAACGGAAACAATGTTTATACGAACGTACGGACTACCGTCTCCCTAAACGGTGTTTTCCATTTCATATATACGTCTATTATAAATTTTTATATATGATAAATAAATCATGTTTTATATTCTTGAAGTATTTAAATCATGATCTAAGTGATACAATCAAGAGTAACAAGTTAAAACACGTATGATAAAGAAAGCGATTATTACCCGAAATATTAATATAACATGGAAATTATTATTAAATGGGTAGTCTAAAGTCATAAATGAATAATGTATGATATCATAAATATTAATATTGTTTTTTTATAATTTAATAACATACTATAATATTCATAAAGGAGGCTAAACGTACCCTCGACTAAAGGAAAGTGCAAGGTAAGGGGTTTTCATCTCACTTCTTATTATCGCGAGATTCATGCCATATTACCACTATTACCTTTTGTGTGGTGTATGTACTACCCATAGTTGTATTATTTGTGTAATACACTTTAATTTATGTGTATTTACATATTCATTGTATGATACCTCTTTCATGGGGTGTATGTTTTGTAAGTTACCAAATTGGTAAGAGTTTATTTCACAATCTCTTCATTATCCGAGGTTGTTTATATGTAATTATCTACTGGGACCTCTTTATCATCCACATCCATGTTTATTAAAAATGTAATTCAATACATTCTTACTATTTTATAGAATATGGGTTAAAGTCATTTATACCCTTGTTTGAATTTTTACAAGAGGTTTATAAAGGAATCTCTCCGTCATTTTCCAAACAAGGTCCTTTTTAACCTTTTCGACAAAATTAAGGTAAGAATGTTTTTTAACTTGTACGGCGGGTGAGGATATTTTCTGCCATTATAAATTCATCTAAGATTCCCTTAAAATATTATAATAATGTTTTCAAAATAAAAGTTTTCTCTATAAATATTTTACTTTTAAATGATTTAAAAAAATAGATATTTCTCTCAAATAGTTTTGATTTCATCTCTGTCAACATCCTTTGATAAATTTTACACTTGTTTGAAGTTGATTTATTATGATACAAATCATCCATATTTTATTTAAGGTTTTGTGATATGTTGGACTATGGATGAGTTATTTTTATGCCATTAATGGTTTATGATTAATGTTTTGGCATTTCGTATGATAGTTTTAATACGAATGTTAATGTTATATTACATCCTCTACTTAAGATGAATGTGTTGGAATTGTATGTTCCGGGTTGGGGACTGGTAAAAGTAAGCCCTCCGAGTTGGGGTCTGGTTATAGCAGACCCTCCGGGTTGGGGTCTGGTTATTAGAGGCACTCCGGGTTAGTGTCTGGTTATTAGAGACACTTTTGGTTGGTGTCCGGTTAATAGAGGCACTCCGGGTTGGAGTCCAGTTACAGAGACTCTCTGGGATGGAGTTCGGTTACAGAGGATCTCCGGGCTGGGTTCCGGTTACTGTTATCCCTTAGGTCTTGGCACGAGGCCTTGACACAGATATTAAAGTTCGGCATTATGCATTACCTTGTTATGAAAGTTGTTAGTAATATTGCATGTGATTATTCGACTAGTAGAATATCCATGTGAGTAAGTAAATGAAATTATTTTGATTTATATTTTCCATATAATGATTAATTTTATGATGAAAAGGCTTTTGTTTTAGGTTTATACATTTCCTCAAATGTTTGTGTTTATTTTTGAAATTTTCCACTGTATTTCTTACCCTTACTGAGCGTTTGAGCTCACCCCTTTCTATGTTTTATTTTTACCATGATGTTAATAAGTGTATTATGATTGATATGTAGGGTTAAGCCTAGGGAATAATGGCATTCATAAAGGATTATTTATGTTGTTTTGTATATTATAAAGTGTAATGTAACATTCATGTATGTAATCTATTTTCCAAGGCTGCTAAACTGATCAGTCCTTCGGGACATGATTCCTTGTAATCATGCCAATGTATTAAAATAATGCACCGACTCAGGGTAACTGGGGTCGGGGAGTTACATATAATACTCATTTATTTTCATGGGTTATGATATGATTATTTATTATATTTTGGAATGTGTATATATGATACAATTATGAGATAGTTGGGACATATATCTCCCTCCAATGCATTGGGTAAATATTTATATCTCATGAGATAGATTAAGATGGTCTTGGGAATGAACCTTGATTACTAAGATGGTCATGGGAGTGTACTATGACTACCAAGATGGTATGAGGAGTGAGCTCATGCTACCAAGATGGTCAGCGAAGTGAACCATGACTACGATGATGGTATGGGGAGTGAACCCATACTACTAAGATGGTCTTGGAAGAGATGCCTTGGCTAAAATTGAAATTATATTATATGATTATGTGTCTACCACAATTCCATGTTCTATTATTATGTTATTATTTCATTTATTATGATCATTATTTTCTTATGATTAATATCCTATGTACTACCAGTATTTATTATGATCTGTGATATGGAGGTTATGATCTTTAAATGTTATGCTCAAGTTTCATACCCTTTTTTCAAGATATTCTTACACATTCCCATTATTTACCCTTAATAAGCTTCTGAGCACACCCCATTGTTATGTTTCCTTTACCCAGGTTATGAAGAATGGTTTTAGGGAGATTTATTATGGGTGGAGATATCTATGGGAGATATTGAAGAACTTTCACCATGATAGAAGATTTTGTTTCCAAGTTTCAAACACACTAAAATATTACGGTCCTCAGACATGTATTTTTGTAATGTACTGAATATTAATCTAAAACGAAGTAATATACATGTATGTTATGCTTGGGATTCTATAGATTCTATAAAAGGAATTTTTTAGTAAAACTTTGTAATCTAGGATTATAAAACCTTAGTGATATCCCATGGGGTATTTCTAATAATATGTCTAGGGATGTTTCTAAGGATAAGTATAAGGATGAGTTAACATTTAGGAAAATGACCTAGAATTTTTATTTGGGATATAATGAGTGAATTTAGAGATATAAATCCATATCTATATACTATAAGTGGATATGGATCTAGAGTAGATATGATTAGGGGTAACAACTCCAACAAGATGTTCTGATCCTGACTTGGGGTAATCTTATACATGAAAATGAGCATTGTTGTGCACTTGGTTTCACAATCCTAGGGGATATGATTTGGAAATTCAGAAAATATTCATGAACCATCATGAAGGATTTAAATATAATTTATCTATGAATAACATATGATAAAACTTGGGTGTTATACAATAAGGAAGGTTTAATGATTTAGACATCATTTATGTAATTCTTTTCATGACCTTCTGATTTTCTACTATGATAAGCAATGCTCACACTATGAATCTGGTTTTAGTCAATGGTGGAAACATGAAGGAACTGGATTAACATTGAATATGATGGATGATTTTATGTTGAGAAGTCAAGTGGGATTATCACTAGAGTGAAATATAATGTGATCATTCTTATTCAGTTTCCACGGAACATGATTAACAATGTGTACCTTAACCAACTCTCGGACTCACTAAGGAAGATAAAGAAGGAATTAACTTAGAGTATGGGTAATGGAGACCATGAAGGAAAGTAGATTTTATTTCATTTGTGTCAAAAATGTAGAAAGAATTACCTAATTGTATGTCTTAAAGGATCATGAAGATATTTTGACTATTGAAAATAAGAACACAAAAAAGTGACTGCAAGGAAAAAATGATGAGTCTGGTTAACAAAATGGGTGAGAATATTGGCCTACGTAAGACATCATCAATGGTTAAGTGTTTTAGGTGTGTAATAAATGTCCATTATAAAACTCAATGTACTGAAAAGAAATATCCTAAAGAGGATCAGCAACATGGTATGAGTAATGGTCACATTGCTGTTGATGAAGAGACTAGATATGAAATGTGAAAGGAAAGAGGTATTATGATGTGGTAGCCTTTTCAATGGATATAGGATGAAGTAATAAATGTTTTTATGTATTTAGATTTAATAGTTGATAAATGTGAAATATTTAAGGATTGTTTAGTTTATATTTTTTGATATGGATTTACAAGAACACATTGAATGGTTCCAATGGAATACAAAATTTATATAATGGAAAGGTGATGTCCATGGAAAACACATGATTTGGGGAAATATAACAATTTATAATTTCTATATATTATGATAATGTTGTTTGGATAAATATATTTGGGATATGAATAAGTAAAGTGGATGGTAATGATTACCTTGGAAATAATTAAGGACTTGTTGACAAGTATTTTAGGCTATCATGAATGATGTTTACAACATTTTTAGATAATGTGAATAATTACAATATACTTTGAATAATTAAGCATATATATTTTAAATAAATATTTGTGGTAATTTAAGTTATTACCATGTTTTAAGAGAATTTATGATGAGGGTATTCACATGTTTATAATGTGACAACCAAGGACTACTTTGTTTTATAAGGGGGAATCAATGTTAAGAAGATTTCAAGAATTTATTTCTAAAGTGTTGGATTTTCATCTTTCATAAGGGTTATAATATTAATCATTCATGAGAATTTTAAGCTAAACATCAGAGGAATTATTTATGCACTTAGTTTGTATTGAAAATATTGGTTATTTTGTGATTAACCTTATTTTGAGTATTCCCATATTATTTATTTTGGAAATTTTATTAGCGTAGTTTTAAAAAAGGACATCATGTATATCTAGTGACAACCAATCAAGTATAACAAGTCTGTGTGTCTTGAACCCATGATCGAAGGGTGATAAGGGTTTCATGCCTACCAATGTCCTATTAGATGTCTAGGTTAATGTGTAATTATTTTGGTTGAATAATTATTAATGATGAACCCGTGGATTAACTTTTTATGTTTAAAAATTATTGTATTATCCATATTGATTTTGAATAATAGTTAGAAGAAAATATCTATTTTTTTATAACTTTATGATCCTTAAAATCAAATAAAAGTATAGTTTAGCACTTCAGGCATCAATGATAATTTTTGGATGTCCATTACATAAAGAAATGGAAGAATTAGAAACTAATAAAAGAACAAATAAAGAATGATTTTTTTATAGAAATATATCAAGTAAATATATTTCCATATATTCTTAGTCAATAAAAGAATAACTCAAAATTGGGATAATTATCAAAAGAAAATGTGTTGTCCTAATACCTTAATTCTATTGAACTGATGGCCTTTTAAATAATCATATATTTATGAATTTGAAGCCCTCAACTTTTCTTTGATCATTCACTTGTTTGTGATTGATGAAGCCAATCACTCCCTATAAATATTGATGCTTTTCCTCCATGTCCAATCTTCACTCCCAGCCTATGGTATCCTATGTGGAAACCCATTTATATGTTACTTTGGGTAACCATTATGGTTCCAACATTCCCTTTTTAAGGGAAGTTTTAGTATCCATTTTTATGATGTGGGTTTCTATGAATGAAACTTTAATGTATTAAACATTTGATAACGCAGAAAAATTTCAAGGTAGATATTATTTTTTAAGGAGGGTAGAATGTAACACCACGAGATTATTTGAATAATTTTTTTTCAAATTAATTTAACCTTTGCGATATTTTTCATTTCACAGAAAACTAAAAAATGTTTACTTTATATTAAATCACAATTTTTTTCTATAGTTGTACACAACACCAACTTAATCTTGAACTACAGAAAACATATATTTTAGCTTTCTCAACATAAAACATTGAGGTTAGTTTGTGTTACATGCATCAATGGATTTCTTTGATTGCTTTTATAACACACATGACTGAGTTTTAAAAAATAATAATGTATTTTTAAAATATTATTATTTAATACAAAAAAGCAGTAAAATCATCTATTATGAACTGTATTAACTAATTTAGGAATGTATATGGATTATAAAAATATAATATGAATTAATGGGTTAACAATTAATTAGAAAATAATATGTAAACTTGATTGAATATAATGGAAAATATTAACATTTTAATGGTCACAAAGTTGGTTTACCATAATAAATCAAATTAATTACAATTACTGAGTGATATTAATGTAATATATTTTTCATTTATTCAATAAAATATTATTGGTATTCATATAATATATTGGATAGAAATATGATAATAACACACCAAATTTTAAGCATAAAAACATATAATTATTTTTTAAAGGTATCTTTAACACCTTTTAATGTAGAACCCATTATAAATCATATTTTTGGTACTTTTATATATTTATTATTTCAAAATATACTTTATCTTTTTAAGTGAAACATAAAAATTAGGTCAGTATAATTTTATGGTATTTTTCAACAAGGTTTCATTTTTTTAATGATTATGTAAAAATACAAAATTTTAATTAAAACACGATTTTTCATGTTATTTATTTAAAAGATTAAATTATATCCTAATTTAGTGTAAAAGTTTAATAAGAATATATTTTTATAAATTAATCCATTATGTTTAATTGGAACCAATTTTAAGTTGAAATTGAATATAAAAACATAGAAAACTATTGGTCATTTTTACTTTAAAAACATGTATCGTCGACCCGACTGCGGGATTAATTTTAAATTAATTTTAGCCACTTATGATATTGGAATTTTGAAAATGGATTTATTATTTGGAATTATAAAAATTTCTAATTTCTAATAATGTAAAATTATTTTTTTAACAAAAATATTAGTGAATGTAATTAAAATTAATTACATCGATTAAGTTAAAATTTAGCTTAACTAAGGACTAAACCTTAAATTTAAGACCCAAAAAGAAAAATAAACTTATCCAAAGGCCATGTTTTGGCCTTATTTATACCTTATAATCCCTTTTATCTAATTTTTATCATTATTGGATCAACTTTCAACATGAAATACATGGGTTGAATTCTCTCTTAAAATATTTACAAGAGTGCCAGTCCTCCCTCTATATAAAAGGCAATGACATCTCCCTCTTCCTCACACCTCTAAAACAACATAGGTTTGGAAAATATCTTCCCAATACACTTCTCAACAGGCATACCTTACTCCTTGATGCCTTTATTTTGGAATAAAGCCATCAATGTAATCATTTTGGCACAAACTAAATGGAGTTACCCATTTAAGATGTAACACCTTCTCTCAAGTTCCTTTCATTTATTTTCCTTCTATACCCCCTACAGTCTCATTATTACATGATTTTATGAAAAAACAATTATCCTAAATATACTAGTATGTTTTTATACTAACATATAGACCTACACATACAAACAACTCCATATAATGGGTAACGGACATATTGTTTATGTGTATAGAGAACTTATGCCTCACAAAATGATGATTGTTCAAATGTCCTTACTGCTTATCATAGTGAAAATTATGATGGGAACTCTATTTATATATATTATATATTATATTTATTATGTATTTTAATATTATGTATTCATTTTACAACACATAACTTCTTTACTTTCCATTTTTTGTAAATATGATAATTTCATTTGAGGATGTGTGGACTACCGCCCCCTCAAAGCCATGTGATTCATTCACATGCTATATGGAATGTATTAATAATGGGTTTAGTGAAACTATATTCTATTTATAACATTATAACGATAAATTAATGATATTATATACATATATAAATATATGTAATTTTCTTTCTTTCTTTTAATACGACAATAAAAACGGAAGCAGCATTCATGCATACGTACAGCTTACTGTCTCCACGAATGGTGTATTCCATTTAATACTTCTATATAATATTGATTATTATAATAAAAATATAATTTATATACATGATATATATATCATTTTTACATTATGGAATCATTATATAAGTATAATCACCCCCGATACAAATAATTAAGACATATGCGAAGAACAAGGCAAATTTTATCCCAAATGAATCCTTAACATTGGATGGTTAATAAGAAAGTAATATAAGGTTGTAATTAAACCATATTTGGTATTAGATATAATAATATATTTCTTTAAAATATTTATAATAAATTTATATTTATTATATTGTAGGTTTTAATGATTAAGATGAGTGTTAAGACACAAGGTTGGGGGATTTCTTCTCACTTTTTATTTTCGTTAGATGCATGCTATGTTCTCAACTATTTTGTTTTTTAGTGGTGTAGGTACTACCCATGATTGTATTATATATATCTTATATATAAATTTATTTGTATTCACATATCAATTTTATGATCTTTCTTTCATGGGGGTTAATTTTCAAAATTTTCCAAATTGGTGAAATAGTTTTGTCTCAATTTTCCTTCTTTGAGACTCATGTTTTGTTATGAACCTAAATTCTCTTTCGAGATGTATATACTTACATTTTACATGTTATATCCTGAATTTCATTATTTTAATGATATTTTATGTTTCATGAAATTTTAGTTTCTTATATGGAGAGTATGATCCCAAGTTACCATGTTATAAGAGTTCATTGAGAAGATATCATCACTTTTCAATATTTTTTATGTTTATGCTTCCTTTGGTGAAATATTATGACCCATATCGCAAGAACATTCATGAATTTTTTCTCCTATAGTTATTAATGATTTATTCATATATTGGTAACATTTATTCTAATATTTGGTACACAATATAGTTAATAAATTGTTTTTAAGAAAGATCAAATTTACCCTCTCTTTGGTCAGAAATGTGTGTTACTTCAAAACAATGTTTTCTAAAAAAGGTTTCCAAGAATATTGTACCATTATCCAATAATCATTAAAACAAATTTTAACCCTTTTTTCTTATAAGAATATTTTCAAAGGAATCTTCCTTTATCTTTATGAACATGTAATTTTTCTAACCTTTTACCGTGAAAATGGTATGTTATTGTTACCTCGTACAATATTTACATATTTACCTGCCAACATTTCCTTTAATATTCCAATTTGTTTTTAAAAGTTTAATTTTTAAGAAAATGTTTTTAACATTTATTTTCAAGTAAAATTATTTTCCAAATGTTTTAAAGCCATATTTATATGTTTTCAATGTATTTTCAAGGAAATGGTTTTCAAAAAAATTTCAAGCATCTATCATATGTTTTCAAGTAAAAAGGTTTTAAAAACTATTCATGATTTATTTATATGATTTCAAATTATTTCCAAATTAATTGTTTTCAAAACCTTTTCATGCATTATTCATAGTTTTCTAAAGTGTTTTCAAAGAAAAATATTTTGAAAATATCTTGAATCTTGTTTTATAAGTTTTCAAGGAAAAGTGTTTTCAAAATGATTTTAGGCATTCTTTATAAGGTTTCATGGTATTTTATAAAAAATAATTTTAAAAGGTTTAATATATTAAAAATAAATTTTCAAATAAGAAATGATATTATCCTTAAGAAACGTTTTTGAAAGATATTTCAAAATTATTTTTCATCTATGATGACATCTGTTGATTTTACTCATTCCCTTATAGGAAACGATCTTTTGGTTACATTTATATTATTTCTATGAATAGGATATGATTAATTTTTTTTCTTTATTAAACCATTTCTCTTTCACAGGATATATGTTTATGAAGCCTATTTATCTTTAACAAGTTATATCTTTATAAAACCCATTTATCTGTCATGTGTAATATGTTTTTGAAATTAATTTTTCATTCACGGGATATATGTTTATGAAATCCATTTCTCTTTCATGGGTTATGCTTTTGATTAAATGAATATAAAATCTGATTTTTTTCACAGGTTATTATATGATTACATGTTTATAATACAAATTTCATTTCATGGTTTATGAAATGATTATTTACGATATTATCAAATATCTATGAATGATTTCATTATGAGATGGGTAGGACCTATATCTCCCTCCAATGAATTGGGTAAAGATTTATATCTCATGAGATAGAATAATATGGTCTTGGGAATGAAGCATGAATACTTAGATGGCCATGGGATTGAACCATGACAAATAAGATGATATGAGGAGTGTAGTCATGATACCAAGATGGTTATGGGAGTGAACCATGGCTTCCAAGAAGGTGTCGGGAGTGAACCCATACAACCAATATAGTCTTGGAAGTGATGCCTTGTATACTATGGAAATCATGTTATATGATTATGTGTCTTCCACAATTCCATGTTTAATTCCTATGTTATGCTTTCATGGATTATGTTCATTATTTCCTTATGATTCATGTCTTCTGAACATACATACTTTATTATGATCTATAATATGTATGGTACGATATTTAAATGATATGTTCAAGTTCCATACCCTTTTTTCACATTATGCTTACACATTTTATTTATTTACCCTTAATGATCATCTGATCTCACCCCTTTCTTATGTCTCCTTTCCCAAGGTTATGAAAAATTTTATAGGTATAAGTATTAATGGTGGATATAATTATGGGACATGTTGAAGATCATTCACTGGGATAAAAGATTTTGTTTCAAATTTTGGAAAGATACTAAACTATTATGGTCCTCAGGAATGTATTTTTGTAATTTACTAAATATTCATCTAAAATTATGTAATATACATGTATGTTAAGCATGTTTCACTATACATAGGATAATATGAATAGTGTATACTCATGAAAAGGAATTCCATTTGACTGGAGTCATGTGGATTTTTGTGGAAACCGTCAAGCTCTAATCACACATGATTTAGGATCAATGATAGATTCAAAAGAAAATAAAAGATCCATGAAACCACAATTATCTTTTACAATGAGGTTGGATACATAACTTTGAGGAATCAAGCATATAGAGGCCATCAAAAGGAAGGAAAGAGGAAGAACCATAAGAATATTCTCTGCCAAAAGATGCATATGACCATGTGGGCATAGTTATGATGGATAGCCTCTAATACCACATGTGTCATTATGATTCTTATATGAATTAGAGAAACGAGGGGAAGTAGAAGATCCAAGAAACCCCACACTTATTCTTTTCTACTGATAGAAGAGGACATGGCGATGGTGGAAGGGGATAGGGCGACGAGAGATGGGGGGCTCCTGTACCCATCCCCTATCTGATCTTCATATCTAGGATAGTATGGTTTAAATATATATATAGAAATGGCTCTCAGGTAGCGAGGAGGAAAAATATGGAAACCTTATACAAGAAATTCTAAGGTCTTACTCTTATAGAGATGCACTAAAATTGGTTCTGCAACAAGGGAGGATAATCTCATTCCTTGTTGAATGGAAAAGATATCTTAATCCTCATCAACCCCACATGGAACTAGGAGATCCATTACTTAGATACAAAAAGGGTGGAACATGTTCCTACCCCTTATATACATGATCACTAACACCCTAACACCATCCCCAGGTTCAGGGTACTCATGACCATATGAACGTAAATTCACATGCACTTTAAGGACCCATAGGGTCTGGTAGGAGAAGTATAGGAAACATCTACCCATATGAATGAAATTTAAAATGGGAGACATGCTGGTGTGCCACTTTTCATGGTATTCCATGTCTAGAAATCTTGGTGGAGTTTTCCAATTGGTCCCTCTATGATGATGGATCTAAAGGAAGAGGGTATTTTCCATTAGTTTCTTTGAAGATGGCTCAAAATTATGCTCATACAAGTCCTATATTAGAGGTTAGAGGTGCCTCACGTAGTACCTTGGAGGAACTAGAATTGATTCATACATGTGGGGTATAGGACTCTGTGAGCAGGATATGCCTTGGGAAATGGACCACCTTGGTAACAGCACTTGGGTGAGGAGTTATCCAAGGCACCATAGGCCACCTTAGGTATCCCTATATGGGTCTTGCGTATGTCCATAATTATTGAGAGGGGCCTCATGTAGGTGGTTATTCACTTATGGGATGAAGTTTTCTCTTGTAGGTGTCTTTTTTTCGAACCCGAAATCGATTTTTATCTCACTTGTCCCCTTTAATTATCTCTTCTCTGTAATTTTAGAAAGATACCTTAGGGATTTTAGAAACCTAGGAAAAGGGGATATGAGACCAATTCTTGGGGGGATGCATCCAATTTTCTAGTTATGAAAATAAGGAACCCTGAGGTCCAATTTATAGGAAAATAGGGGAACCTAGTTGAAGTTGTTTACTCACGTAGGTCCTGAGTGTAGGTGCTTGGTGTAGGTACCCCACACACAGGTTACCTTCCATTTAGTGTCATACATGGGGGATACTTCATCTTTCTTATGAATAAGTTTGAATGCGTAGGATGATTTGGGAAAGTTAGTTTTATTTTCCTTGGGTCTCATTAGTTTTTTAACATGATTACGTTACTCTTCATTATATTTTCACTCCATTTGAAAAATGGAGTGTCAACAATAGTACAACTGGGAATCTCTACACTGCAACCCATACACCACAATGTAGCTCTCGTCTAACACATTTTTACCCAAAAACCATTAAATACAAACAAAAATACATCCCTAAAATTTAGGTCATTTTCCATAACAAAACTCACCATCCTAGAAAGTCCCAAAACACACCCAAAAATAAGAAATAAAATTAAGATCCAAGTAGTACCTGAAATAATGAACAACGACGTTTCAACGTCCTTATAATAAACATGTTTTTTCCCGATAAATAATTTGATTAATATTCCATAGCAAAGAGATAAGGCCATTAATCTCTCATCAGTGCCTCACATTCTTATGTATCATGCAAATCATGACCATACTTCCATATCACATGGATCGATGATATAATCTTCCCATGAAGAACCTTTTTCAAAGAATCAACTATACAAATAGTATTTTTACTCATCAATAACTCTGTCTCAACAATAAGATCATCCAATCTCAGAACATGTGAGGGGTCAGAAAGATACTTTAGAAGCTATGGTACGTTAAACATTTTGATGATAAAAGTCAACAATGGTGTAGTTTCCAAAACATAGGTCACTTTCCCCACTCACTCAATAGTATCTAAAGGAATGAAAACCCTTGGAAAAATATTTCCTTATTTCTCATGGAATCAATTACCTGAACAAGGTGAAACTCTTAATAACATATTTCCACCTACAAAAAACTCCAAAATTCTTCATTAATGATTAAAATAAGATTCATTCCAAATATGTGTTATCAGTATTCTATGATTATTCTACTAAAACAAAAACATCATCTAATGGACTAAACTCAGTCCAAACAAATATAGTTTTGAAATCTATGACCAACACAATGGAGATATATAGGTATAGATATACAGGGCCTTAAAATGATACATTTTTCTAGTTGAATCGTAACTTTTTTTTATAGAAAAACACAACTAGTATTAAACTGTCATCCCATACTCCATCGACTTCATGAACTCAACATGAATAATTTCCTCCATAAACTCTATATATTGTTCTTTATTTATATCTATAGGTGGATGATATTTCATACTTAAATATTTCTAGGATCCAATGGCTGCTTAGATTCCTCTCCATATGTAATAAGCATAATTGAGATCCCTATCAGAGACTATATTATATGGAACTCCATTATACCTGGTAATATTATGTATATAGAGGTATCCCAAGTCCACAACATTGGTTCCATATTTAATGGTATTAATGTGGGCCAATTTTTTCTGGCTATTGGTCAAAACCCATATCATGTTATTCCCTAGAGGGGTATGTGGAAACCCAACAATGAAATCCATAGAAATATCATCCCACATCCAAGTTAGAATTGGAAGCAGATAAAGCAATACTGAAGGCCTATAATACTCTTCATTGACCTATTTGTATGTATAATAATGATAGGAAACTTTATTTATATATCATCTCATACATGGACACAAGAGTCTTTATAGCATATCATAGAACATATCTTGGGATATAGGGTTCTCAATCCAGTATGAACTATGGAAGTCCCCCATTTATTCTTTATCATAGGTAAATGCAGTGGAAATAAATTCCAGAAAAATAGGATTACCTTTGAAGATAATGACCACTCACTGGTAGTTTCCCCACCATAAATAGCATCCCTAACTCCAAGTAATTTATCATCAAATTGCAGCTCCTAAAGAATCACCTCAAAAAGAGAGTAGGTCAACTACAAGTCTTCCAAAACAACCTCATACCCATTTTTTGGGACTCCAAAATAAAATAGAGAAAAGGGAACCATTATATTACACTGTTTCAGTGAATCTTTCACTTCCATGATTGGATGTTTCCTACTCAAATAATAAGAAATGACATTCCACCTACCAGGGGTGTACAAAATTTCGAAATAAAAATACTTTAAGAGATCTACCCAATTCCCCTATTAATGATTCAGTTCTTTTTTAGATAAGATATAACTCAAAATTTTGTGGCCAGAATAAATGGTAATCCATTATCTTAAAATGTAATATCACCAACTATTAATATCATACATCGCATATGTGAGTTCGAGATCATGAGTGGGATACTTCTTCTCTTGTGGATTAAGTTTTCTGGAATCATAGGATACCACATGATCAACCTGCATAAGGATGAATCCAAAACATAAACATAATGTTTCACAAAATATCACACATTCCTACCTAACCACTAGAATATTCAACACTAGAAAAAATGTAAATAATAAAATTCATATCAATAAAATTACTCTGATGTTTCTCATACCAACTGAACTTAACTTCTTTTCGATTGGTAATGGTCATCATAGAATCCAACTTCAAAAAATCTTTAATGAATTTATGTTAATATCCCCACAGGACCAATAATATTTGTCTCTAAAAAACATTACACAATTTATCCCATTTCATGACATTTTTCACATTCTTAGGATCAAGCAATATACCATGTTCTTATACCATGTTTCACATGATCTCTACTTTCGGAATCTAAAAGATACATTGCGATAACTTGGCATAGAGTTAAAGATTTCTCTATATCTCTAGAACTTTCCTCGTATGATGCACATGGTCATTCTAGGTCTAATTGTAAGACTACATGTCATCAAAAAATACTACCATAAACCCTCCATGGTACTCATGAAATATCATATTCATTAAAGGAATAAAAACTACAAGTGCATTGGCTAGACCAAATGGTATAACAAGATACAAATAATTTTCATGCCTACTCTTAAAGGATATTATTTGAATGTAAGAATATTTTAGTCTATATGATGATAATGATATTGAAGATCGAACTTTGAGAGACCATACCACGTTAAAATGGTCAAATGAATCATTAATATGCGGAAATAGATATTTATTTTTTACTGTCACTAGATTGTGTTTTTGGTAATAAAAAAATAGGTGAATTTTCTTATCATATTTCTCTATAAATAGAATAGGTGTCTCTCAAGGTAACACACTAAGGTATATAAATAATTTCTCTAGTAGATCATCCAATTGAGGCTTCAAATAATTAAACTCTACCAGTTCCATATGGGTAGAAGTAATAGAAACTAGCTGAAAAGCAAGTACTAAATCAATAAAAAAATCCACCTCTCTTACTGGTGGAATTCCTAGGAAATTAGAATTAAAAACATCAATAAAATCAATGAATTCTAGAGGAAAATAAAAAAATAATATATGTATTCTCCAATTAAATATAAAACATTGATATTACTATTCATAAATCTATAAAAGAAGGATTGAATCTACTTAACCTTGGCTCCCATTCTCCCAAAAAGACATGAAACACCTCATCAGGAACAGTAAAGGAGATCACTCAAATATAACAGTCAATCTGGGCCTTGTGATCAATAAACCAATCCATCTTGAAAATGATTTCAATTGGTTTTGTGTCATAAAGTAAAAAACTCTTGGTAATCTCAATCTATGAATGATATAAAACATAATAAGGACATAGAGACCCTTCTCTCTCATCGTTCTTAGGGGCATTGTAATATTCATCACATTATATAAAATATCTTTAGTAAGATTCAATAAATTCAAATTACAAGTCAATATAAATAATTTTGACACACTAGTATCTAATAAATAAGTAACTATAGATAAATATATAGTGATGGTACCTATCAAATTCAAAGGACCTACATTAACTTTCTTTGCAGAATCTTCCAGGGTATGAACATGCTTAATTCTTGATTCTTGTGCTAGAAACCCTTACTTATTGAATCATATTATTTTAATATAATAATTCTTGATGTTCATGACCCTATGAAACTATGTGGAGTTTAAAAGATATGTACGAATTTTTTTAGGTGGACTGAGTGACTTCATGAAATACATATCTTTGGTGCCTCGGTGAAAACCCATTTTCAATGAAAACCCTTATCACATTTTTAGCAAGTTAAATGGGTTTTTTAAGGTCCTATAAGAGGTATGGGAGATTTCCACTATCAAGAATCACTATAAAACTCATCATGATTCCTCCTTCATTTAAAGGAACCCACAAAACTACCACTAGGAGAAAAAAGAACCCCCATCAACCCTAACTTACAATATAGGTAAAGTTGAACCGTCATTTTTCTATTCAACTCATCATCATAAGAAGTGATATTCATCAAGAAACCCTCTGATCGAATATCAGTTTGAAGGCCCATATAGAACCATTGATCCTTCATCTTCTCAATGGATACAACCTCTAGTGAAAAATGAACAAGAACAACAAAATGTTTCATATACTATGTCATATTCTTACCACCCTGCTGGAGGTTAAGAAACTCCAGGGACTTCTCCAAGACCATTGAATATTAAATTAATTTATTAATGAACATAAATCTAATTCCTTATACTCCAAACCCTCATAAATCATCATAATCATTATTGAGTCCCATAATCTCCCACTTGATCTCTTGATTATAATTTTATAATATCCCACCTTTATAGATACTAGAATTTCTAAAAATTCAAAAATAAGTTCAATATTTTTCAATAAATCCTTTAACTCTTGAGTATCATTCAATCTTTAAAAATATAGTTCTTTCTGATGAAGAAACTCTTGATCAAAATTTCATGTTCCATCCCTTGAAGATTCCACTATTAGATCCTGAATGAGAATGGAACAGATCCTGGTCCCAAAGATTGGATAGCATGCGCCACTATCTCAATAAGATTCAGGTCAACTGGAGGATTCTTATTCTTTGGTTCACCAGAACCTTCTTCTTGTCGAGAAATAAAATGTCTTCTCAGATGAATGGTGCTATATAACATCAAAAGACAATATTGAAAGAATAAAAAAGGATACACAAATCAGCATGTCATGTAAGGTATTCTGAAACATAAATTCCATCAAGAATAATAGAATATCATAATTTCAACATACTTAAATGAGAATTAGGGAAATGTATTGAAAACATATCAAAACATTCCTCATGAAACATTACCCAAAAACCTATGGTGACTTAAGGCTCATTACGATAAGAACAAGATATACACTCTCATGAAACGACCTCTAAAGTTTAAATAATCATACCACTATTATCTAGGACATCACAAATTATACCTTTAATACAACCTTTTCACAATCAATCATGGATATTGTGGTACCCTAATACCCAATCCGACTCTGACATGGCTTAAAGGGAATTCCTAACCCTATGCTTTTTCAATAAGAACCTGGAACCTTAAATAAAACATAGGGAAAAAATAATTCCACAAAATAGTGGAATTAAAAAAAGATAAAATTTATAATTTTGAACACCCTAAATGAATAAAGTACCATAAAAATAGCTAAAACAATACCCAAACAATGCATCGTAAAAATACACAACATATGGCGAGGTATAAACTTAGATAAAACCCATGAAACAAGTTGATCACATATCCACTGATCACGTATATCACTCATGGTCCCAAGGACCATGAAAATACACCACCTCCAACTGTCTCTTTTTCTTTTATTGGACCGCACATAAGAAAATAAACAAACACCTAAAGGAAATGTAGGGTTTAATCTAAAAATCCTAATAGATCATCAGCATTATTCCATAATAAATTATACAATAATTATACCTAATATGACTTCAATTTAAATAAAACGTGGCATGGAATAGAATCTACACATTTTCAAAAAACCTAGATTCCCTAATAAAAATAGATGGAAGATATATCAAAGAAGAAAAAAATTCATATAAAAAATTTATATAAATAAGTTGGAAAGAATAAATAAGTTTTTTAAATAAATGAAATTTAATAATAAAATTAATTATATCATAGAACCAAGTATCAAATCCCTTAATTACATTAGTTTCTAGAAATATTATCCTCACACTACTCATCAGTTATCTGGGATCAATTTGTGCACATGTCCCATAACTCATGCCATTGGGAATCAAGTACACATAGAAGAAAAAATCATATCAAATAATTTTTAGGTTAGTGATCTCATCAGAAATCTAGTACTAGGGAATTAAATCCAAATGTACCTATCCTAATTACTAATTAACTACCCAATATCACATGTTATTTAGTCAATAAATAATTCAATCATAGAAAAATAAATTATTTCAAATCAGTTCAATATATAATTATCCAATTTTAGTTTTCAAAAATCGTTTCTCATTTATAAAAACATTTGATTTCATTGATTCATGCAATTTCAAATAATTTTTTTAAATTTAATCCATTTATCTAAAAAAATCCAAATCAATACATCTGTTTTCTCAAATCCACCCAACAATTTCAAATCAATTCAATTGAAATGGGTTGTTTTTCAAAAACTCTATGACTTTCAAAATCATCCATCAATTATCTCAAATTAATGATTTTAATTAATTTAAAACTCATTTTAGATCAATCAAGTAATTAAAGGATTCTATTTTAGGTAAAATTCATAGGGAACAACCTACCTTTAAGCATGTGATCAAATCATCTCAACACCCACAACGGGATCTACAAAGAAGATCGAAGGCATAATAGATCTTGTAATCTTAACTAGAATCCTGGATTATCAAAATAAATATTAAATCCATCAATAAAATGATGATATAGAACTCTCTATAGAGGAGATAAGATATGACTGAATGTGACCAGAATAGAGAATATTTAATCACCGATAAGAGATCTGATGTGATCACTACTGATTCAATCTGAGAATAATAGAGTTCAGATAATTCAAAATTCATCTTGGGATCCTCCCAGAGAAAATGGTTCAAATGATAGTAAATCATGAGAAAATGATATATAAAATGGATTAGGACATTTAAGTCTATAAAAACATAGACCAAACTACATCCCTTATAGCCACAGTGACTAAATGTTAAAAATAGCTAAACCACAGTGAATCCCCTTAGACCACACCGTAGCCACCCCTAGTCAACCACACATCTAAAAGTGTTCCTCAGACCTTTCCTAGATCTACTTCACCTGAGGTAAATATTTTTCATAGAATAAGTATTGTTCTATAGCTATTCCCAAATAGGTAGTAGAATCAATATATACTAACTAGGTCACCATGGCATTGCCAACCCTCTAGGGAACAATTATACAAGAATTGAAAGTAGGTATGCAAAACTCCCTCTATGTATCAAAGGAATAGTCTACCATCCATGATAAATCAATTTCCAACCACATTGTCCCCTATGTTTCATCCCAATGGTCAACAGTAGAGCTAGTACTCTCCACTCCACATGCCATACACATTGGTGTATCTCTCTAATGACATATTTATACCCAGACTTCTTTAATCCAAACAAACATACATCCCCAAACATTATGTAATTTTCCATAAAAATCTCTCTATTCTCAAAAGGCTCAGAGGAAACTAAAAAAATGGAAAATAAAAGAAAGGGTCAAGTAATATTTAAAAGAAGGTAATAGGATGTTATTGGACAGGGGATAGTCTATTTTATTTTATATGAGGTGAAGTTTTTGTTTTTCTCATGGACCCCATTCCCAATTTTTTTGTTTATATTTAAGATTATTTTTTTGGATTATATTTTATTTCTAAAATTTTATTGATTATCTATAAGGGTGGAATGGATATGATATAGGAAATTGAATTAGACTGTTAAGAATTCAAGAAATGACTTGTTGTTTTGGGTGACAATGAGAGTAGTGAAAGAGAGAAAAGACTATAGGTTTTGATTCAATGTAAGGTAAAATAACACAATGGTTAAAATTAATTAATTATGTTCTTTTCCAATAATAATTTACCTCAATTCAGTGATAGTAATGTTGTGGAGCTATATTATAGAATGTGAAGGAGAAAGGAAATGGAAATTGGAGGAATAGGTACCTTGAGAATCTCTTTATTGTATTAAATAAAAAATAATAATACGGGTTAAGTGGTGGTGATAAAATTTATATATTATATCCCATGAAATTAATTTTGAATGGACTGAATATTTTGTTAAAATAAAACAAATAGTAATAAAGATATTTAGGTAATTTTTTTTATATTTGAGTGAAAAAATAAAAACAATTAAATGGTTCATACCACATCATAAATTTATAAAAGAATTTGGAATGGATTAAAACATGAGTATGGGAAATATTTTAAATGAATGTATTTTTTGAGTTATAAAATGAGTTACATATTACATAGGGCTACCCAATTAATGGTGGGGTTCAAATTCTTGATTTTTTATTATTGTAAATGAAACCCCCAATTATAATAAGGTTTTACAAATAAATCATTGTATTATGTGAACATATCTATTTTTTTAGAAATGGAAGGAAAATAAATGAAATAAGTGACATTAATTCCACGTTGTAGTTAAATTATTATTATCCCATGATAGAATTATTAAAATATTAATTGGGTAGTTCACAGTTTTGGATTTGATAAATTTGTTCATGGTCAATGAAATGTAATGGTAATTTGATCATGGTTTTTATATAAAAATATCAAATTAATCCTTTGATTGATGACGGGTTTTCCCATTTATGGTATTTTTGTAGTTAAAAATATTTCCACATGGTTTAGTGATCCTATTCATGGGATAAAATTTATGAAATCCTCTAAAATTGTATCCACTATGTTAAAAATATAATAAAAAATCATGATTATCAAAATTGAATTGAATTATAATTATAATCAATAAAAAATTATTTGAACTGTTGATATGGTATGGAAAAGAAAAAAAGACCCTATATCTGATTGAATTATTAACAACAACATAGTTCAATAAACCATGATGTGGTATTGGTTCATGAAATAAAAATGGCTAATAACCTATGTGTAGTTTTAAGCCCTTAACTTAGATAAGAGGGAGGTTTAGAGTGATAATTGTTTTTATCTTTTTGAGAAAAATAATTTTTTTCATTTTAACTATATTCTAATAACCACTCATCTTCATTTTTGAAGAAACAATTTGGAATTAAAAACTATAGGGCGATATTTATTAAACATTGAAATGATATATTGTTTTTATTTAAACATATCACCACCATATAAATGCATGATTATTTAAAATTTACTCATTGGTGAGTAACAATACTTATAGATGATGGGAATCTCTAGGTATAAAGTAACCATATGAGTTATTGAAGTATCCTGGCTATAAAGGGTTAAAATTACTCACTGATTGAGTATGAAATTTTTTAAAACATATTTAAATCATCACATAAATTAGTTAAATATTTCACAATATGGTATGTTTTCTAACATTCACTATATTAAGGATATTTTAAAAAAAATTGGTAAGAGAAATTATAATAGGTTAATGTAGTGAAAACATTATTTTACGTATCTTCATAAGTGTTAATTGAGTTGTTAATTTTTTTGGGGATATGTAATTGTGTGAAAAAATATTTAAAACATTCATAAAAGTTAAATGTAAAGTCAATTGTTCGTGTGAGAATTATTTGAAACTATGTAAGAGTTTGTTGTGTAAAAATGAAATGAAAGTTTAATTTTTCATATGAGAGTGGATTAAGATTTTATAAGAGTTGTATGAAGTTGAGTAAGATTTATAGTGTAGTTATGGAAGAGTGAACATTTTAAAGAGTTACAACCAAGAGGATGTATTTGGATTTGTTGACAATAACCATGAGAATTTTTCAGGAAAACCATAACCAAGTTGAGGTATGATGAGTTCCTAATAACTATTTAATACTAATGAAGTTTTTATGATGAATGTTTTTAAAATATCTGTAAGATATTTAAGTAAAATCAAAGAATGAGATTAATTAAGTAATTTAAATTCATTGTGGTCATTGATGGTGGTCTATAATTGTTGGATTTTTTGAAAAGCGTAAAGAATAATTTTTGTATTGAAAGTCTAGGAAGTGCCTTGATGAGGACTTGTGTTGATGAATAATGTTCACAATGAGGTTGTGAAAATTTTGGAAGACAATGTATATATTATTCAAGATATATGAGTAGGTTCGATTATGATTGGATTTTCTATGAAGTATTCTGATTTTGTGAGGAAGTAAATGATTTATAGGATTGATTATGAAAAATAATAATTGTGTTTCCTAGAGTTTTATATATTATTATTGTGTGAAAGTATGGATTATTTATCATAAACTTGAACTGGTGAAGATTGGTTATAAAATAGTTAATTTGGATAATATGTAATATACATGGAAGATTACTAGTGATAATTTTTTATAATTATCATGTTTTGAACCATCTATAATGTCGGGATAATTAAATTTATAAGGTTCATTGGAAACATTGAATGGTTTATTTTAAACATCATAAGATCATTCACACTATAAAAATATTAGTTATTTCGTGAAGGGTGGTTGATCAAATTTTGGTTTCTCTTTCTACTGAAGTATAAAACTGCATAGTCATAAAAATAAAATGAAGTAATATAGGTGTATTTCAGTGAATATTTAAAATATAAAGTCGTATTATGACAAAACAAACCATAAAGTAATTTTGGATGATTTAATATTTTTTTCTATCAAAGTATTCATTCCATGATGAAATAAATTAGGATAAGTTACAGAGAAAATTGACCCATCACACAATGGTGGTACTTATTTCATCATGACATAAGGTTTATATAGTACTAAAATAGAAGAAATTATATTTCCATAATGTAGAGGTTTGATGGTTATTTGGGAAACCATTAATCTACCCAATTTGAATTAAATGGTATATATTTTTTTGAGGATGATCCAAATTCTAGAATTGAAGTGGAAAAAAATAAAAACTAATTGGAGAATTAAATTTATAATATAAAAGAAAAATAATTCTATGATATATATTAATCTCTTCTATAAAATAGAACAATATATGTAGTATAGAAAATATTGACAATAGAGTGAATTGTGAGTTTTAAGAGGAGAATAATGAAGGTTTAGAATCATGGATTCACTGAAAATATAAAATAGGGAAATTTAACTCATTAAAAAATAGAATTATCATTAAAGATCACGTTTTATAATGACAAAGTAATGTGAAATTAATTGGTGAAAAATGTTTCTTTTTCTTATCATTAAAGTTATGATTTTTTAGAAGTGAAAAAACTTTTGTATATCTAATTTTATAGAGAAGATGTGATAACTATATTTCTAAGGATTAGGTATATATGGAAACAACTAACCCACTAAATTAAATAAGGCATATAATATTGAAGAATAATTCTTATACTACATTATTTAGAGTATTCATTCTATAAAAATTAAAATTGAGTAAAATAGACACTACTATTCTCAAAAAGAGTAGTTTATATCAGGTATTAGAATTTTGAGGATCACTTAGAATTCACTAAAGAATAAATATATGGAATTTATGATATAGATTTCAAGTATATAAAAGAGACTGTACTATATTTCATTAAACTAAGAAGATACCTACAAGTATATAATTTTATATGTTTACCAAAGTAGTGAATAGAGGATAAGTAGTTGCAGTGGGCCTTGGGAGGTAGTGTGTTATTCCAAAATCATCTACATTTAAAGACCCATGGTATGGATTCACCTTACCTAAACAAGTACATGAATTAAGACCTTTTTGGAGTGACCATACCAAAATATTATAACTACACAAATACTGATTTATAGTGGATATGGTACACAATAAAAAAAATTAGTGTATTCTACTTATATATAGCCCAATTTTGGTGAAACAACTATAATATATGTGTGCCTTGTATTTGAATTTATATATATGCTCTTGTTATTTGATTGTTTTGAGTAAAAATATATGAAGAGGGTTGAATAATTTTACTTCTTATAGAGTTAAAATATCCAATATAAATATCATAGGAGAAAATATTAAATATTTATCACATTGATTCACCCCCCCCCCCGCACTTCGGGTTTCTTGTGTCCCTATAACTGGTATCAAAGACAAAAATATTCTTTGTGGATTCAACATAATGTTTTGATGAATAAGATTTTGTGTCTATTCTAACAATTTTCCAATTTGGTTTTTGATGTTAAATCCTGAATAACTATTATAAGTTTATCTTAGATCCTATTTATTTAGATGATAATTAACCAAATGGATTTTTTTCATAATTTAGATCTTGGGGGTTATATTGATGAAAAAGATAAACCATATGATTGTAGTACTATTGAAATAGTCTTATGAATATAGTGAACAACATAGAATGGAAATGTCCCATCATGAACAAGTTTTTTCAGATACAAATTCAACTTATGAAGAGTCAAAGCTGGATATTGATTGGAATAAAAGGACAATTGAAAAATCCAAGTTGATTGAATGTTTGTGTACTTTAATGGAAAAATATGATGAGAGAATTGTGTCTCTTGTGCAATAAATTACTGTGTTTAAAATAAATTCTTATGAGCATCCCTTAAAGGATATTATTTTTGAAATAATATTTTTGGATGTTTTATTTATGAACATGAATCACATGAGTATGATAAAAGTGATAATTAATAAGATATAGTTGACGTTGCAATCACGGTTAGTGAGGAAGAGCTACCAAATAATATTGAATCTTCGTAGAAATTATTGTAAAAAATAAATGATGTTATTACACGGATATCTAAGGATATATTTGAGAAATAATTTCAAGTAATTTTTCTCCTAGATAATTCAAGGACAGAGAACATATTATTAAAATATGTATGTTCGATCAATACTATTGAATAAAATTTTAAATCATCAAAATAAGCATTAAAATATATAAAAATATATCATGCATGGACACATAGATGTAAAAATAAAAAAGAACTAAATGACATGAGAGTTCATTAGTACCTATATTGGAGGGAAATACAAATCAATTGAGTCCACCCAAAATAGAATATAAAGAAAAATTAAAATCATTTTTTTGTTAAAATTGATCGAATCAATATCTCATTCTTTAGAATTTCATTCAATATGAGAAAAATTTAAGATTTCATGAAAATAAATATGAAGAATTAGTGTATATATTTTGAGTAATCATGAAATTTTTAAGAGCATATTATTGAAATAAAGAAAAAAATGTTCAGAAAAAATCGATTTTTGGATGGTACATCATCATCAAAATAAATAAGTTATTATGAAATAAACTACATGAAAGAGATAACGGGTGTTTATAAATAAAAATAAATGAAATAAAATATGAGAGTGAAGAAATATCTTGAATAAAATAAGGGGATTAAAAGAGGGAAATATTGTAAAAAAAAATTACGATAGAGTTTATTTTCATACGGTGAAATTGTGTGAAGATTCTATAGGAATTATTTCTAACATTGAAATCAAGAAAATATCAAATCCTTTCATTCCAAAATATATTCTTCTAATTAGTATCAATTTAATAATTTTTTATATTGTTTATATATATATATATCATGAAAAATGATTATGATCATACAAATAAATTCAAATTATACATTTAATGGAATTTTTTGTTGTGGATAAAAAGGAAACATGATTAATAAATGTATAATGGCCTTTCTAGGATGGAATCCATGGAAAGGAATAATATTTTTTGATCATTGTAAATGATATAACAACTTGACCATAATCATCCCATAAGTTACATGATTTAATTCAAGTATTTAAAAGATTAAATTACAAATACAATTTTTTAGATTTATAGATTTAAATATATAGTTAATCCATTACATTAAAAAGTGTAAATTTCCGCAGAGTATCCATTTTCCACAAACCATGTTCTTTATAATGACACACTTGCTTCTTTCAAGGTAAATATCACAACTGGAACACTAATTTTATTAATTTTTACACTCATAATTATGCCTTTTCAAAAATATTACAAAATTTGGGATGATAAAAAATCTCATTAAAGGATAAAAATTGAAATAATCCTATAATTTTATCTGTAAACCTGAAAAAAATACATAAGATACTTTTCCTTTGTCATAATAAAAAATTAATCTCATGTATCTATTTATATTTCTAGGAAAATATCTTAATTTATCAATATATTTGAATCAAATTTTCATATGAAATCATAAAGGAAAAAATAATAACTATAAGATTATATTATAAACCATGAAAATCCATGAATACCATTCCTTGAAAATCAGTCCTTTCACTATTTTAAAAAAATCATAGACTCCCTTAAAAACATAAATTCATTTTCTTATGTTTTGAAATAAAAATAGTTCCTCCAAAACAAATTTCAAGAAAAAAATATTGGTAACTTGGGATATTTTTCTTATATTAATCCTTAAAATTACAATTATAATGGGATCACCTAACAGGAAAATTATATTAGGAGTAACCTATCACCAGTAAAATTTAACACTTTACCTAACACTTTAGAGATCTATATTAAGATTTCCCATAATAATATCTATGTAGATCTCACCCATCATTAATATAAAATTTAAAATAAAAATAATGTAACACCCCAAGATTCCACAATATGCTTCTCCTTGAATAATATAATAGCATGTGTTGTACGCAACTTCGAGTTCTAACACACCACAACCAATCAAACTAGCCATTATGAATAGTAATACCCACTTTTTGAAATTTTATAAATCTTATCTTTCTAAATGGACTTAATTTTTAAATTTGGAGTATCAAAATTATCTTAGGGTGAATTTTTGGTATTTTTCTGAAAACATTCAGTTTTGATGAATAGTGAAAAATACTAAATTTTAATTAAAAACAACTTATTTAATCAAAATAATTCTTAGTGATAAATTATACTGTTGATTGGTTTTAAATTATAATTAGGTTATATTTTTAACATTTAATCCAATGTTGTTCATTGGACATAATTTTACATTTAAACTGGATATAAGCAAGTGTCAATCTTTTGATAGTTATTATTTCTTAAAAACATGCTTTTTGTTTGGACAACGGGAATTAATTTTAAATAAATTTTTTCCACTTCTGTGTTTTGAATTTAGAAAAATGGATTCCATATTTAGAATCATGAGGTCCAAATTGTGGAAATAGGTAACTTTTATTTTTATACATTTTGAATAATTACTTTGGTAAATATTTTATTTACCATCGTTAATGGGTAAATCCGGTAAATAAAGGTAAAATAATAATATTATAATAATATTAAATTACCCTAACACGTGTCCTAACCCTCTTTTCTAATACATTTACGACCATGGGTATCCTTGGGTCGATTTTGGGACCCCATGGAGCCACTTGTAATGTGATAATGACACTATATATTAATTAAGTTAAAGTAAATACAAAAATTACATAAGCATATATCTTTTAGTAAAACAACTTTTACATAAGGTTATATATGTTATCCTTTCTACTATAAATATTAATTAGAAATCTAAAACAATTTACTACATAATGGTATTTTATTTATAATTTTCATACATTGAATAATTAAATTTATATATGACACAATGATGATGCAGTATTTATATTATTAATGAAATAATCAAATAAATGGTATTATAAATGTTACAATAAATATATTTTGAATGTTTTAATACCATAAAATAATTTTATTGGTTAATATGATATATTAGTGTTTATTAAATGAATTTATTTTGAATTAATAATGTTTTTAGGACATTAGAAAAAATCAATTTTTAAATAGTGTCAAAATTAACATAAAGGAGTTGTTAAAGAAAATATTATTTTATTAATTGATATAATATTCCTAAAAATATAGGGTTTAGCCAAATGTATTATATAATGATATTTGTATCATTAATTAACCACTTTGGGTTTGATTGAAAGTTTATAGTATGTTTATTAACCATATAATAAAAAATACAAAGAGACATGGAAAATGTCAAACTATTTAACTAAGAGTTAAATCTAAAAGATAAAGTTAATATAGTGACCCAAACCTATATAAAACCTATTGGTTGTGTGGTTTTAGACCCATCCCCACCTTATCCTTTAAATAATTCATTTTTTATCCAATAGAAACATAAAATTATTTTATTATAAAATAATATTTTAAGTTTTTTCTTTGGTGCCCCTCACCCCTCTTATAAAAGGGAACTCCACCTTCCCTCATATTCACACCTTTATAGCCTTTTTTCTCCGCAAAAACCTGACAAAATACCCTATCAACTGTCCTATTTTAATCCTATAGGAATTACTTTAGTCATAAATCCAACCTAAGGAGCCATTTTGATCAAATCAAAAGGAAGAACCCGAAGAAGAGATAAATATTTCATCACCTCTTTCAAGTTCCTTTCTTCTTCCACTTCCTATTTCATTATTGTTTACATTATAAAATAATAACTCCAGTATATTCTATATACTGTGATGTTATTATAAATATGGTACAAACATATTCATTATTCTATCCATCCTTTTAATGACATGTCACCGTACGTGCATACGTACGGCTTACCGTCTCCACGTCGTGGTGTAATTGTTATTCAATACATTATTATTTGGATGGGTATAATAATGAAGTGTAATTGATGTAAATAATAAATATGACATGATAATTTTTCTTAATATATTTGAGATACCATCCAATTATATATTATTTTAATATCAAAAGAATTATATTGTCTCTCGTGCTTACATACGGATTTCTGTCTCCATGAACGCGATGAGATTCATTCCCCATCGTATCCATTCAAGACTAATTTTCATTAGATGATTAAATATAATGTTTAAAGACTTTATATAATTATTAATATGAATAATATACATCATATCCATAACAAAAATTACTTACGTAAAAAATCATATAAAGGAAATCGAATCAGTTAACACCCGAAATGACGATAATACTAAGATATTATTAACAAAGCAATGTTAAAAGATAATATTTAGATATCATATTAATGTATATGATTATTTTATAATTTAATAAAAATTATTTCACCATTATACAAGAGGTTAACCTACCCTCAACCAAGGAAAATTACAAGGTAAGGGTTAATTTCACAATCTCTTTATTATCCAAGGTTGTTTTTATGTAAGTATATACTGGGACCTCTTTATCATCCACATCCATGTTTCTTAAAAATGTATTCCAAAACATTTTTAATATTTACTAGACTATGGTTTAATGTCATTTATACCCTTGTTTGACTTTTTATAAAAAATTTGAAAGGAT
The DNA here is from genome assembly GCA_963277665.1 of Viscum album. NCBI lineage: Eukaryota > Viridiplantae > Streptophyta > Magnoliopsida > Santalales > Viscaceae > Viscum > Viscum album. The sequence goes on from OY728150.1 coordinate 14,603,865, forward strand.
TCTTTCCATCGTTTTCCAAACAATGTACTTTTTGACATTTTCAACAAAATTAAGGTAAGAATATTTTTTTAACTTATACGAAGGGTGCAGCTATTTTTCACCATTATAAAATCATCAAAGATTACCTTAAAAGTCTATAAGAATATTTTCAAAATAAATGTTTCCTTAAATGATTTCAAAATATACAGAGATGTTTCTATAAAAAAGGTTTTGATTTCAACTATGTCAACATCCTTTGATGGATTTTAAGTTTATTTGAAGTTGATTTATTATGATACAAAACTTCCATATTGAATTAAAGGTTTTGTGATATTTTTTACTATGGATGTTTTATTTTAACACCATTCATGGTTTATGGATAAATTATTGACATTTTGTATGCTAGTCTTAATAAAAAAAATATGATATGTTTAAACCTTTTCATATGAGAAATGCATTGGACTTAGTAAGTGATGGTTGGAGCCCGCTATAGCTCCTCGATGCATCGTTAGGTATCATGAGACAAACTAGTGTCTTGGCACAAGGCCTTGACAAAATCTTATTTGTATTTTTGGTATAATTCCTTGACTATGTAGTTATGAAAGTCTGGCATTGTGCATTCCATTATTATGAAAGTGGCTATTGATATTACATGGGATTATTAGACTAGTAGAATATCTAGGTGAGTAAGTAAATGGAATTATTTTTATTTATATTTTCTATATTATGATTAAGTTAATGTTGAAAAGTATTTTGTTTTAGGTTTATTCATTTTGTTAAATGTTTGTGCTTATTTATGAAACATTCCGCTATATTGTTATCCTTACTGAGCATCTGAACTCACCCCTTTCTATGTTTTATTATTTCCAGGATATGAAGAAGTATATTATGAATAACCTGCAGGGATAGTCTATGGGATCTTAGTGTTGTCTATGGAAACAATGTTGTTTTAGTTTTCCATTTCACAATGTAATGTAAATGTTATGAACGTATCTAGTACTTCCGAGGCTACTAAACTAATCTGTCTTTCGAGACATGATCTTTTGTAATAATGCCAATGTTATATAATAATGCACCGACTATGGGCTTCTAGGGTTAGGGCGTTATAGTTGGTATCAAATAAAGTTTAGTACAAATCTTGGAAACTGGATTTAGGTAAACTCTGATTAGAGTACATAGCCCTAAGATAGACATTGAGGATTAGAATAGAATTACTTCCTAGAATTTTGGTATTGTAGAGATTTTGTGAGTTTTCCAAGAAATACATACATGTATGGATACGAGCTAGTAGAGGCGGCTCTGTCACAGATGTACCTAGGGGTAAAACCCGAAAACGCTGCTTTGAGCTAGACTGGAACGAGAACTGGTGCACGACAACGGGCCTTGTTGCACTCTTAGTTACGACACTCCCGGGGGATATGCTTAGGATAATTTTCATTTTATTTACAAATAATTATGAAGGGTTTATGAGTATATAATTCCTCAAAGAAAACTTTTTTATGATTATGGATTATATCCATAAACTGTTAAATTTATGTTAAGTATTTTACATGTTTGGATTTATGTATTGTGATTCATAAACTAATATAGTTTATGCCATTATTTAGAAATGGTGTCTAGTAGAAGGAATGGAAACAGTATCAATGCATGCACTCCATGTAGGGATTTCCCTCCTGCTCAAGATAATTATAGTGGAGCAGGTGATACAACTAGTGCTGATGAGCTTATCACCATACTGGGACAACTCACTCAGGATATGAATAATAACCTTACCCGTATGGAGCACCCTGATCCGCAGCATGGAGGATCAATGTTAGATAGCTTCATGAGTCAACAACCACCAACATTCAATAGTGGTACAAATCCACTAGTAGGTGAGAAATGGATAAATTCTTTAGAGAAAATATTCCATGCATTGGGGAGTAGCAAAAGAGAAAAAGTTTTCATTGCAGTTTACCGCCTCACTGGAGATGCTGATCAATGGTGTTCATTGATTCAAAACATAAATAAAGATGATGAAGTGTCAAATATGGAATGGAGGGAGTTTAAAGAAATTTTCTTAGACAAATACTTTCCACATGACCATCGAGTGGATATGGAAAGACAATTTCTGAGTCTGAGGGAAAAGGAGGATGAGAATGTCTCAAAGTCTGAAGCTAACTTTACAAGGTTAGCGAGGTATACTGCAGATTATATACGTAACCCAAGAGGTAAGATTGATTATTTCTTTTATGGGTTAAAACCATTTCTCCAACGACCATTAGTCTCACAATCCTTCTCATCGTACAAAGATATTGTCTCTTGTGCTGTTAAGAAAGAAAAAGAATTCTCTAAGTCTTATAACTTTTTAGCAAAGCAATAGGAGAAGAGATCTGCTGAACACTCTGGAAATTGACATAAGGGGAAGAAGAGAAAAGTTGAATATCCATCTAATATTAAATGTGGGAAGAAACACCCTGGTACTTTTCCGAAGGGAATGGGAGTCTGTTACAAGTGTGGTTAAAAAGGCCACCAAGCTCGTGATTTCAAGGGGAAGAAAGAGGCTGTTGATGTTGAATGATACAATTGTAGAGAAATGAGGTATTATGCGAATAAATTTCCTAAGCGTCAGAAGAACTTACCTCAGAAAAGGCCAAGGGATCAAGGTCAAGCTTATGTTATCATTACTACTGAGGTTGAAGCTCCGAAAGACGTGGTGGCAGGTAATTTAATGGTTTCCTCAAATTTAGAAAATGATTTATTTGATTCTGGATCATCGCATTATTTCATATCTTCCTAGTTTTATAAGAAAATTATATATTTACAATTTGATTTTACAAGGGAGTTGTCAGTCAAAACTTCTAAGGGAAGTATCATTACAAGAATGTTTTGTGAATCAGTTCCCATTAATTCATATAAAAGTTATTTATCTGTTGATATCAATGTCATACCCATGATTGAATTTGATGTAATCCTCAGTATAGATTGGATTTCAGACCATGATGCAAAAAATTATTTGGCAGAAGAAGGAGGTTAAAATTTTCGATGATGATAAAGAGTACCTTATATTTAGAGCAGAAACGTCACCACCTAATTCTTATCAAGATCCACCCCCAGTAGCTCAACTAAATTCAATTATTGGGGAGGAAGATAATGAAATAACTATGGGTGAGGAAAGGAATTTTCAAATACAGTATGTACCTATTGTTCAAGAATATATTGATGTGTTTCCAGAGGATTTACCCGGACATCCTCCAGAATGAGAAATTGAGTTTTCCATTGACTTAATTCCTAGTTCAAGGCCCATATCGAAGACCTCTTATATAATGGCCACAGTTGAATTAGTGGAACTAAAGAAACAACTATAGGAATTGAGTAATAAGGGATTTATTTTCCCTAGTGTTTCTCCATGGGGTTCCCCTGTTCTTTTTGTTAAGAAGAATGATGTATCTATGAGGTTGTGCATTGACTACAGGGAGATCAATGCTATAACAATAAATAACAAGTATCCCCTACCTCGCATTGATGATTTATTTGACCAACTTCATGGATCTCAATAATATTCAAATATTGAACTTTTATATGGATATCATCAGTTGTGTGAGAATAAAGAAGACATTTTGAAAACAGCATTTCGAACTAGGTACGGGCCTTACGAGTTTACAGTAATACCTTTCAGATTGACTAATGCACCCTCTGTCTTCATAGATCTAATGGATAGAGTTTTCAAGGAATGTATTTATGAATTTTTAGTGGTATTTATTGATGATATATTGGTATACTCCAAATTCTATGAAGATCAGGAAAATCACTTGTGCATTATCCTAAAGACTCTTAGAAGAAATGAATTATATGGGATGTTTAGCAAGTGTAAATTATGGCTTCAAGAGATTTCTTTTCTTGTCCATATCGTCTCTAAGGATGGAATCTCCATTGATCCTTCTAAGACAAGATAGATTCAATAATGGAAAACCCTAATGATTATAACCGAGGTACGCAATTTTATTGGTTTAGTAGGTTATTATCGACGTTTCGTCTGGAATTTTTCCAGGTTCGCTAACCCATTAACAAAGCTCACACGAAAAGGGGTTAAATTTTTCTAGAAAAAAGAGTGTGAATAATGTTTTGAAGAATTAATGAAAATATTAGTCAATGTTCCTATATTGAATCTACCATTGGGGAATGATTGGTTTGTTATTTATAGTGATGCTTCAAAGAAAGGACTTGGTTGTATCCTTATGCAGAATGATAGGGTTATTGCCTATGCATCACGACAGCTAAAAATTCATGAGCAAAACTATCCTACTTAGGATCTTGAGTTAGAAGCTGTAATCTTTGCATTGAAGATATGGAGACACTATCTATAAGGTGAAAAATATTAGATATATACCAATCACAGGAGTTTGAAGTATATTTTCTCATAGAAAGAACTCAACATGAGGTAAAGGAGATGGCTTGAACTACTCAAGGATTATGATTGCACAATACACTACCACCTCGGGAAGGCAAATAAGGTGGCATATGCTTTGAGTATAAAGGATCATGGATTTTAGAACAAGATGAGAGTTGAAAAGGATTTTATATACATGGATCTAGTAATGATGGATATGGGAATAACCATGGAAGGTGAAACATCAATAATTTTTCAAATGGTTTCCAACCCATCTTTACTAGAAAGGATAAAGAGTTTTCAGATCGATGATTAAGAGTTTCAAAATAATATTAATGTTTTGAATGATGGGAGATTGAGTGACTTCGTATATGAATATGGAATTTTGAAATTTGGGAAGAGACTTTGGGTTCCCAATATACATGATCTAAAAAGGGAATTGTTGGATTATGATCATAGTTATAATTTCTCTATACACCCTAGTAGCACTAAGATGTATAGAGATTTGAAGGAACATTTTTGGTGGGACAAAATGAATAGGGATATTGCTGATTTTGTGTCAATATGTATGGTTTGTCAACAAGTGAAAGAAGGAAGGCAACATCCTGGAGGAGTCATGCAAACTCTTCCCGTACCTAAGTGGAAATGGGATGATATCACAATGGAATTCATCATGGGGATACCAAAGACTCCTAGAAGGAATGATATAATATGGGTCAATGTTGATCATATTACAAAGTCCGCACATTTTCATGATATAAGAGTTGATTTACCACTTGAACGTCTAGAAATAATATATATTAATGAAGTTTTGAGACCTAATAGAGTACCACTATCGATTTTTTCTGATCATGATCCCCATTTTATATCCTGATTCTAGAAAAGTCTTCAAAATCCCTGGATACTGAACTTCTTTTGAGCACTGCCTACCACCCTCAAACTGATGCACAATCAGAATGGGTTATTCAAACCTTAGAATACATGTTGAGATCTTTTTCACTAGACTTTCAAGGTATGTGGGATCAATATTTGCCTCTAGTAGAATGTTTCTATAACAATAGATTCCATTCAAATATTCAGATGGCACCATATGAAGCATTATACAGAAAGAGATGTCACACACCAACCTGTTGGGATGATGTCGGTGAAATAAAACTCATAGGCCCAGAACCTGTTGAGGAAATGATGGAAAAGGGGAAGGTAATCCAAACCCAAATCAAAGCAGCTCAAAGTAGGTAGAAGAGCTATGCCAATAACCAAAGGAATGATTTGGAATTCTAGGTAGGATATCATGTTTTCATGAAGGTATCTCTATGGAAGGGTGTTATACGTTTTTGTAAGAATTTTAAATTGAGTCCCAGGTACATCGGACCTTTAAAAATCCTAGAACGAATTAAGGTTCTAGCTTACCATTTGGAAATGCCGCCAAGTCTCTCCAAAGTTCATGATGTGTTCCACGTATCACTGTTGAAAAAATACATGCCTGAACCAACGCATGTACTCACCTATGAGGAATTAGAACTAGAACCCGATTTGTCTTATTGCGAATATCCTATCAAGATTCTTGATACAAGATAACAAGTGCTAAGATACTGGATGACTCATCTAGTAAAGTACTATAGAGAAACCATAAGATAGAAGAGGCAACGTGGGAACCCGATGAACTTATGATAAAGAACCTCCCGAGTCTTTTTAAGCAGTAATATCCTAGAAATTTTGAGGATGAAATTATTTGAAGGAGGAAAGAATGTAACACCCCAAGCTTGCATGGTATGCTTCTCTTTGAATAATACAATAGCGTGTGTGGTATGCAACTTCGAGTTCTAACACACCACAACCAATCAAACTAGCCGTTATGAATAGTAGTACCCAACTTTTGAAATTTTATAAATTTTATCTTTTAAAATGGACATCATTTTTGGATTCGGAGTATCGAAATTATCTTAGGGTGATTTTTTTGTATTTTTCTGAAAACATTCAGTTTTTGATGAATATTGAAAAATACTAAATATTAATTAAAAACAAATTTTTTAATCAAAATAATTTATATTTCTAAATTATACTATTGAGTGGTTTTAATGTATAATTAGATAATATTTTTATTATTTAATCCAAATTTGGTCATTGGACATAATTTCACATTTAAACTGGACATTAGCAAGAGTCAATCTTTTGATAGTTATTATTTCTTAAGAACACACTTTTTGTTTTGACAACGAAAATTAATTATAAATTAATTTATGCCACTTATGTGTTTGGAATTTATAAAAATGGATTCCATATTTAGAATTAGTAGTTCCAAATTGTGTAAATATGTAACTTTTTTTTAAACATTTTGAATAATTACTTAGGTAAGTATTTTATTTACCATGGTTAAAGGGTAAATCCGGTAAATAAGGGTAAAAAATTAATATTATAATAATTATTAAATTACCCTAACACATGTCCTAACCCTATTGGATGATACATTTCCGACCATGGGCATCCTTGGGTCGATTTTGGGACCCCATGGAGGCACTTTTAAAGTTATAATGACACTTTATATTAATTAAGTTAAAGTAAATACAACAATGACATAAGAATATATCTTTTAGTAAAACAATTTTAAATAAAGTCATATATATTATCTTTTCGACTATAAATATTAATTAGAAATCTATAACTATTTCCTACATAATGGTATTTTATTTATAATTTTTATACATTGAATAATTAAATTTATTTATGACACAAGGATGATGTGGTCTTTTCCTTATTACTGAAGGAATCAAATAAATGGTATTATGAATTTTACAATAAATATAATTTGAATGATTTGATGCCCTCAAAGAATTTTCTAGGTTAATATGACATGTTAGGATTTATTAAATGAATTTATTTCTAATTAATAAAGTTTTTAGGACTTTAACAAAAATAAATTATTAAATAGTGTCAAAATTGACACAAATGAGTTTTTAAAATTAATATTATATTTTTAATTGATATAATATTCATAAAAATATCATGTTCAGCCAAATGACTAATATAATGATAGATGTATCATTAATGAGCCACTTGGGGTTATATTGGAAGTTTATAATAAGTTTATTAACCATATAATATAAAAATACAAAGAGACATGGTAAATATAAAATTATTTAACTAAGAGTTAAATCTAAAAGATAAAGTTAATATAGTGACCCAAACCTGTCGAAAACCTATTGGTTGAGTGTTTTCGACCCATCCACACATTTTAATTTAAATAATTCATTTTGGAGCCATTAGAAACCGAAAATTAGTTTATTATAAAATAATATTTTAAGCTTTTCCTTAGGTGCCCCTCACCCCTCTTATAAAAGGGCACTCCACCTTCCCTCAAATTCACACCTTCAAAGCCTTTTGGCTCGGCCAACCCCTACCCAAATACCCTCTGAACTGTCCTCACTTCATCCTATAGGCATTCCTTTAGTTATAAATCCAACATAAAGAGCCCTTTTGATCAAATCAAAAGGAAGATCCTGAAAAAGAGGTAAATATTTCATCACCTCTTTCAAGTTCCTTTCTTCTTCCATTTCCTCTTTTCTTGTTTTTTCCATTATAAAATAATAACTCTTGTATATTCTATATACTGTGATGTTATTATCAATATGTTACAATCATATTCATTATTTTATCCATCCTTTGAATGACATGTCACCAAACGTGCATACGTATGGCTTAGCATCTCCACGTCTTGGTGTAATTGTTATTCAATACATTATTACTTGGAAGGGTATAATAATGATATATAATTGATTTAAATAATAAATATAACATGATAATGATTCTTTATATATTATATACCATCCAATTGTATATTATTTTAATGTCATAAGAATAATATTGCCGCTTGTGCGTACGTACGGATTACCGTCTCCATAAACGCGATGAGATTCATTCTCCATCGTATCCATTCAAGAATAATTTTCATTAGATGATTAAAAAAAATGTTTACAAACTTAATATCATTCTTAATATTAATAAGATACATCTTATCCATAACAAACATTACTTACGTAACAAATCATATAATGGAAAGTGAATTAGTTAAAACCCAAAATGACGATAATACTAAGATATTATTAACAAAGCAATGTTAAAAGATCATATCTGATATCATATTAATGTATATGATTATTTTATAATTTAATAACTATTATTTCACCATTATACAGGAGGTTAACCTACCCTCAACCAAGGAAAAGTACAAGGTAAGGGTTAATTTCACAATCTCTTTATTATCCGAGGTTGTTTTTATATAAGTATCTACTAGGACCTCTTTATCATACACATCCTTGTTTCATAAAAATGTATTCCAAAACATTTTTACAATTTACTAGACTATGGGTCAAAGTAATTTATTCACTTTTTTGACTTTTTATAAAATGGTTTGAAATGAATCTTTCCATCATTTTCCAAACAAGGTACTTTTTGACCTTTTCGACAAATTTAAGATAAGAATGTTTTTTTAACATATACGACGGGTTCTATTTTCCACTGTTATAACATCGTTGAAGCTTCCCTTACAATCTTATAAGAATATTTTCAAAATAAATTTTTTCTTAAATGAATTCAAAATAGGAAGAGATATTTCTCTAAAAAAATGTTTTGATTTCATCTCTGTCAACATCCTTTGATGGATTCTAAGCTTATTTCAAGTTGAATTATTATGATACAAAACTTCCATATTGTATTGAAGGTTTTGTGATATGTTTGAATTTGTATGTGTTATTTTTACACCATTCATGATTTATGGATAAAGTATTTACATTTCGTATGCTAGTTTTAATACGAATGTTTATGTTATGTTTAAACCTTTTCATATGAGGAATACATTGGACTTAGAAAGTGACGGGTGGAGCCCGCTATAGCTCCTCGATGAATCGGTAGGTCTCATGAGACAAACTAGTGTCTTGGAACAAGGACTTGAAAAAATATTATTTGTAGTCTTGGAACAAGGCCTTAAATATGTAGTTATGAAAGTCTGGCATTATGGATTCCATCATTATGAAAGTGGCTATTGATATTGAATGTGATTATTTGACTAGTAGAATGTCCATGTGAGTAATTAAATCTAATTATTTTGATTTATATTTTCCATATTATGATGAAGTTTATGCTAAAAAGGATTTTGTTTTAGTTTTATACATTTCCTTAAATTTTTATACTTATTTATGAAAGTTTCCTCTATATTGTTATCCTTACTGAGCATCTGATCTCACCCCTTTCTGTATTTTATTTGTCCCAGGATGCAAAGATGTATATTATAACAGACCTTTATGGATAGTCTATGGGATCTCAGTGTTGTATTTGTAAAAAACGTTATTGTAGTTTTCCATTTCAGGATGTAATGTAAACCATTTAAATGTATCTAGTACTTTCAAGGTTACTAAACTAATCAGTATTTTGAGACTCGATCTTTTGTTATCATGCCAATTTTATGTAATAATGCACCTACTCTGGGCTTATGGGGTTGGGGAATTACAAATAACATTGATAAAACACATACATTCTTCATTGTAACTATAAAACCCATTTGAATTGTAATTCAATTCCATTATCAATAATAGGTTCAGTTTTCTCATAAAGATGGAAATAAATTTCCATTTCGTTAGCTAAAACTTTTTGGAACCATAAATTCCAAACACAATTGATAAAAATATTTTAATTGAATGTAAAAATATAAAATTTTAAAATAATATTGATTAAATATAATAAATATAACATCAGGAAATGGAGGTTAATCTGTATATGTCAACAAAAATTCTATTTTTACATTCTTTAAGTAAACAATAACTCATACAGAAAATGTAGAAAAGATTCATTTTAATAATTTATAAGAATTTATAAAAATATAATAAATAAAATTTAAATTTTTTTTAATCCTAAGTAATATAATTCATGAAACATTTAAAAGAACCTCCACATGGATGAAAAAGATTTGTAAACAAAACATTAAAACAATATTTTTAAAATAAAGTCCCTTACCTTGAGTCTCGATTAGTTTTATTCATATGTCTACACTACTGTGTAAAAAATTTATTATTTTTATAACTTATTAATGAAATTTTTTATGTTCATTCCATGATCATTATTCCCATTATACAATTTTAATTATGTTTTATTTAGTTATTAAAATCAGTAATTCCCCATTGGATGTTTTGAGGTTATTCAGTTTATAAGTCCAAAATTAATTTTATGGGATGAATATATTCAAAGGGATAATGGTTTCATCATATACATAATATTAATCATGAAACAAATTTATTTTTATACATTAAAAATATTTTTAAAACCATTCATTGAAGTTGTATGTGAAAAATAAAATAAGTCGTATCATAGAAGTGGTAGAACATATTTACACATATGTGATGTCTCCTTTTCTATACTCGATGTAAAACATATAAGGTATATAATATTTTAATTTCCCAAAATAAAAATTATTTTTTTAATTTCATATTCATTAATTATTTCCATCATTATAAGCAACCATGAGATATGATAATGAAAAATGTTTCACATCGCTTCCTAGAGATGGTATTCCATGTGTATGCATGGGAAACATTATCAATTTTCAATGGAAGGAAATCATAATAAGGTATAAAATATCCAATTCTACAAGAATTTTAATAAATTCATAAAAATATTATATAATAATTAATTATATATTTATAAACTTCTCTATGAGTTGTTTATGGAAAATGAGTCACATCATGCCATGGAGGGGGAATTCCACATGTATACACGGATGATGTTTTCATTTCCAATTAGATGAAAAAGATATAAAAAGATATTTAACACACAAACATAATAATATTTCAGTATATAATAGAAATTCATTCCATTATTATATAGTGGTTAGAATATATTTTAAGTTGGTTAAAATAGAAATAAACTTAAAATATATCAGTTAGGACTTATACATCCTCCTCATATATCTATAACAGGCTAACACCTTATGATATCTTGGATTGGTGTTTTGAGAATAGAATGACCTCTAAGACTTAAGGATAGAGGTTTTTATGTGATTTGGGAAGATCCTGGTCATTCTGGGTGTAGCTAAATGTGTGAATATGTAAGGAGAATAGGTTCCTTTTTATAATTAAGGGGAGTGGCAATCTTGTTAGTACATTATACCTTTAAATATAATAAATGTATTTATCATCGTTAATAGGAACTAATGAAAAAATTGTAAATAAAAGATAGGATAAGGTCAAAATACACTCAACCAATCACATTTATCCATTTTTAGATATATTTTAGTTTATATCTCTTATTTCAACATCCTAATCAGTACAGAAAAAACTGATTTTGTGATAGTTTTTAGCAATGGTTTTAAAAACAACCTTTAAATGTGTTTTTAATATTTTTTTTAATTTTAATTTTTTTAAAAAAATTAAATTTATATTTAATAGCAATTTTTTACAAACTGTCATCAAATAGCGAATGTTTTTTAAAAACTACTGCTAAATTAGATTAAAAAAATATTTAATATTTAATCATGATTAAATATTTAATATTATTTAATTGTTATTTAATATTATATATTTTCTATTATTTTAAATTTTAATTAATTATAATGAATTAATTAATAAATAATTATATTTATATATTTATAATAATTTGAAACTTAAAATATTTCTTCAATAAGTTGAAAATCAGTATTTGACCTTAAATAACTATAACATTTGATATGGGACTCCATTTTAGCTCCATGACTAGTCAAATTGAAGATTAAGAAATGAACTAAAACCAAATTGGAAAATAATTTAGTAATATTTAAATGAATAATATTTATTATAGTTTTAAGAAAATATAGAAATCGAAATTCAACTTCCAATAGTCTTAATTTTTTATCTGAGTGTTTATTTAGACACTACCATATATCAAATTGAAGCATGAGATTAGATCTACACTATTATAATGGGGGGAAGAATCGGTCCCATTTTTAGGATAAAAAAGGCCCATAAGGTCTTCAAAACTGGGTTTGTATTCAAGTTATCCCAATTCTTTAACATTCGATGAGATTTCATCTTTCATTAAGAGAGTATTTATATTATTTTTATGTCGTTTATTATTGTATTCCATTGATTTGAATTCCAATAGATATGATGGGGTTGGAATTATTATGTTTTACCCTATTTTGGTGATTTATTATATATTATATATATTTTTATATGTATTTATAAATATTACTGTATATTTATATACATTTGAAAATGTTTATACATATTTATGTTTACATATTTTTATATATTTTACGTGTAAATATATAGATAGAGAGAGATATTTGTAAATAACTCTATCCTAGTAGGCCGAAGACAGCCCCTATATTTATTAAAATGGAATAGATAAAAGACATTAATCATAAGTTACCAATAATTTTATTAGTTTCGGAAACCATAAAACATACATTTACTTTACATTATAACTTAAAAGGAAAAAACATAGAAACTCCTTTGGAAACACCCATATAATCCAAGATTATCCCTGTTAGTCATTCATAATATAGATATTTGCATCATCGAGAAAGATAAAACATATGAAATGGGTTATCTCAGATCCTCGGTATGGGTAATCAATATATAGAAAACATAAGTAATAATTCGTGGTGAATAACTAAAATAACTCATGCCATTAAAACATAATCTTGGGCTTAATATAGCATGAATAAAATTTGAATGAATAATGCCATATAAATAATCACATGAATTATAACCATGAATATTCTAATAATTGGATAGTCTTATGATTTATCAATTACTAATATCATAATTACGGAATTAATAATGTCATACATCATAAATATATCATCAAGATTTCTACTAAGACACCATAAATAATGGGTAAAAACCCCAGTCTAGTTTGTCTTCTGAGACCTACCGGTGAATTGATGGGCTATACAGGACCCAAACCATAACATAATTTGTCCAATGAATTCCTAAAATTAACTGGGTTAAACATAAACAACATATACATATGAAATGTAAATAACTTTCCCCAATATGTAAACATAATCACAAACCATTCTGAGTAGTGCGGTGAATGGTATCAGGATAACATATCCACAGTAAAACTGTTCATAAACCAGTTAATAAAATTTTATATATGATATTAAGAGATAAATATAAATAAATAATAAAATAAAATCATGTTTTTGAAATAAAATAAAATTATTAAAAAATCATTAGGAAATTATTGGGGGAAATACCCCCTTTTACTTTGCAAAGAAAAGTTCTTTTGGAAAAATTATTTTTATTTATCATTATCATTTGTATATAGCCAGAAATGAAAAAATATTTTTTCCATGAAAAAATTACTGAATTATTAAAAATAATGGATCCTTAAAATATATTGTGGATGGTACCTGAAAATGGGTAAGAAATCAGGGATTTCCCTTCAATCGGGTTTTCTTATCGAGAAGAATTGAGAAGGAAACCTTGTCAAATATGTATTTATAATAAAAGAAAGATGAAATGATATGGATATATGATATTGGAACATATAAATAGAATATATAATAATTACATAAAAATAAATAATCATTACATTTGGGTAAATATAGTTAAACAACAACCTAGAGGAAAAGAATGATGGTTCAGATAGAATCTATTACCTTATGTTTGAATGTGTTCTGCAGTTGACTATAATGACTAGATAATCAAACTAAATACATTAATTAATTAACTAAGAAACTTATATAAATGTATTTTATTCGTTTTAGTTTTATTAATTTCATTTATTTCCTTATTGATGATTTATAGAAATTAGTTTCATCGTTCAGGAGCATTCATTTTCTTAGTGTTCATGATCGGTTCTCTTATTTATAAGTAATGGAGTTCATGTTAAATTGGTATAATTATATATAATTGGAATTATATGTTATTAATGAATATATAGAAGTTTAATTGGTCTAATATATTGTGTTTTTTTATGATTTATGAGGATGAATAATTAGATATCATGTAAATGAAAATCGTTTAGATAAAGTTTAGCAGTTTTAGATCACAACGAACTTATTTTGTCTTATCATTTAGTATTATGTAAATATGTTACTTCTAGAAAATAAAAGAGGTTGTAATGTAAATATTAAAATCAGTTTCAACCATTAAAATGGTTTTATGAACAACCTTTAATATGGTTAATTAAATTGAAAGCTTTTCATCCTTGAAGGTTATGAAACAACACCTCATGAACAACATTTACATTTTTAGAATAAAGGGGAAGAGGAGAAGAGGATTGATGATGGAATATTCCATTATAAAAATAAAATTATATATTATTTACATTAATAGAGTTACCATGTTATTTGGTTGAGTGGAGGTGAGGATAGAATAAGAAAATAAATTAATTTGAAAAGAAATTAAAAGAAAACGAAAGTGGTTTTTACCTCTTGATTTTCTCCTCCTTTAGAACATCCTTTGAGAAAAGGTTTTGGTATTTTTATGAGACCAATATCTCCTGGATGTGGGGGAGGGGATTGGGAATAGTATTTGATATAAATTTAAAAATTCTCAAAGCTTGGTAAGTGTGAGGAGAAGAGGTGATGAGGGGTGGTATTTATAGTCGAGGAGAGGAGTGTTTTTGGAATATTTTATTCATTTGTTCATTATTTTGGCTCAAAAAAATGAATAGTTTCATAATTATCATCAAATATATTAAAATAATAAAGGGTATTTCTTTATTATGGTTCCTATATAACCATGACTCAATTAATAGTCTATTTAACTTCTAATGTATTTATACAGAAAATTGTCGTATTTTACTATTCACCAAAAAAATCACCTTTTTCAAAAAAATCCCAAAAAATCACCCTAACCATTTTTTCATGTGTGAAATTAGAAAATGAGCTCCATTTTATGAAAAAATTATAAATATGTGAAATTTTATTTTTAATTAAAATTATCATTTACTCAAAGATGTAGTTTTTAAAATTATAACTAATTTTATAACACTCTGAACAATTAACTAAGATCTCATTAAATTATCCTAAAATATTAAGACAAAAAGATATTCTTTTATGAATACATTTTATGAAAATGAATTTTCTTTTAAATAATTTTATTAATTATAAAATTTTAATTAAGTATTTATGACTCATAAGAAACCAACACTTAATTAATAATTTTTAAAATATTCATTTACTTATTCTATAATATAATTATATCATAATTTCATTTATTAGATTCCTAAAGTTTATTTATACTTTCATGGGTGATGTTACTATTCATTTCATTGATTCACTATTCATAAGGTTCATATTACTATTCCTGAGGTCAAGTTACTATTTCATCGGTATAAGTTTCTTAACATCTAGAAATACATCTTATTTTACTCGTTATTCATTTATAAAGTTTGTATTCTGTTCTCTAAGTGGTTTAGTGATATTTACTATTTTAAATAATTGTAATAATTGTAATTTCATTGATATAATTTTAGGTTGTTACATTCTCCCCTCCTAAAAAAAATTCATCCTCGAAATTTCTAGAATGTCACATCATAAAAATATTTGGATATTTCTTCATCATAAGTTCCTCAGGATCCCATGTCAACCCTTTAATTTTTTGATTTTTCCAAAGTACATTTACTATCTGAGTCATCTGATTCCTCAACACCTCTTCTTTACTGTCCAAAACCTAGACAGGATCTTCTCAATAATATAAATTAGGTTAAAAATCTATTCCTGCATAAGTGAGGACATGTGTTGGGTCTGACATGTAATTTATTAATAAAGAGATGTGGAACACATTGTGTACTTTTGAAAGGCTATGCATCATCACCAAAAGATAATCCATAGCTTCAATTCTCTCCCGGAATTAAAAAGTTCTAATGTACATGAGGCTTAGTTTCCCTTTCTTCCCAAATCATATAACACCCATCCACGAAGGTACTTTCAAAAAAATGTGATCTCACACCTAAAATTACAAATCCTTCCTTTGATTATCGGTAGAGCTCTTTTACCCACTATGAGATAGTTTGATATTTGTTTGAATAGTCTTTACCTTTTTCATTGTTTCCTCCACATGCTCTAGGACTACAAACTTCCTTTCACCAACTTCATCCCAAAAAGTTGATGTTTGATATAACCTTTCATAAAATGATTCATATTGTGTCATTTAAATACTCGAATTGAAACTATTGTTATAGAAAAAATATACCAAAGGTAAATACTATTCCCACATACCTTAAAAATCAAGTTAGAATTATCTCAATATGTCTTCTAATGTTTGGATCATCCTTTCTGACTTTTCTTCAATTTAAGGGTGATAAGCAGTACTCAAATGAAGCTTATTATCCATTTATTTATGGATACATTTCTAATATTTAGATGAAAATCATGGATCATGAGAAAACAAAATTAATATAGGTTCTCCATAAAGTCTTAAAAATTCATTAGTATAGAGACATGCAAGGTTATATATTGGAAAATTCTCCTTTATAATGATGAAATGTGCAGATTTGGTTAGTCGATCAATAATTACCCATATTACATCATTCTTTCTTGGATTTTTTGGTAATACAATAACAAAATACATAGTGATGTCATCCTATTTCCATGTAGGAATAGGTATAGGTTTCATGACTATTCTAGGATGTTGTATTTCATCCTTCACTTGTTGACAAACTAAACATACTGATACATAATCAGTAATTTCTCACTTCATGTTATCCCACCAGAAATATTTATTCAAATATCGATACATATCAGGGCTACCATGGTGTATAGATAATTGAAACAATATGAATCTTCTAATAAATACCTTTTTAGATTTGTTATAGAGGTAACACAATCCCTCTTCCAAAATTTCAGAATTCCATCCTCATACATGAAGTTTTCCAACTTCCCATCATTCACATATTTAATTTTATTTTGACGATTCTCATCATTGGACTGACAAATTTTAATCCTTTCTAATAAATATGGTTTGGAAACCAATTTAAAAATTAAGGATGTTTCACCTTCACAAGTCCCATGTCCATATTTTCTAGATCTATGTACATTGAATCATTTTCATTCCTCATTTTTTCATAGCTCCATGATCATTCTTTATCAATTCATATTCTACCTTATTCTCCTTCCCTTGGTTGTACTGTATTGAACAATCATAATACTTGATTTGTTAGAACAATATATTTTTCCACAGGTTGAGTTCATTCTATGATAAGAAATATTTCAATATCTTGTATTCTATATATACCTCACATCTTTCACCATAGAGATTGTGTCTTCATATCTTTATTGAAAATATTACAGCTCCTAACTGAATATCATGAGTTGAATAGTTCTTTTCATGAATTTTTAAATAACTTGATGCATAGGGAACAACTCTTTCATTCTGCATAAGTAAACACCCTAGTTTTTTCTTTGATGCATCACTACAAATCAAAATCCACTATTTCTCAATGGTAGAGTCAAGATCACAGAATTCACTAATATCCTCTTCAATTATTCAAAAAATTATTCACATTATTTTTTCCATACAAACTTAACCCCTTTACTAGTAATCTTGGATAATGGGTTAGCTAATAAGGGAAACATCTGAATGAAATGTTGATAGTAACCTTCTAGAAGAAATAAACTACATACCTTGGTTATGTTTGTTGGTGTAGTCCATTCCTGAACCACATTATTCTTCACATGATCAACTTAGATTACATCCTTAGAGACAATATAGCTTTGAAAATAAATTGATTGAAGCCAAAATTCACACATGATAAACTTAGCATATAATTTATTTCTTCTAAGAGTCATCAAAATAATATCTAAGTGATTCACATTGTCTTCGTATATTTTAGGCTTTTCCAAGATATCATCAATAAATACCAAAAAGCAATCATTAAGATATTCCTTAAAAAATCTATTCGTTAGATACATGAAAATATATGGTTCATTAGTTTGTCCAAATGGAATTAATGTTATCTCATAATGTCTATACCTAGTTCAAAATATTTTCTTTGGAATATCTTCCTTCCTCACATGCAATTCATGACATCTAGATCGAAGTTCAATCTTCGGAAAATATTGAGCTCTGTGAAGTTAATCTGATAAATCATCAATGCGGGGAAGGGGATACTTTCTCTTTATTGTAATAAAATTGATCTCCCTATACTCAATGCATATCCTCATGGATCTATCTTCCTTCTTGACAAATAAAATAGGGTCTTCCCATGTATAATCACTTGTATAAATAAATCCATTATCACTCAATTACTCTAGTTGTTTCTTTAGCTCTACTAATTCCATAATCACTATTTTATAAGTATTATTTGATATAGGTCCTTTTCCTAGAATTAAATAAATAAATAACTCAACATCCTTCTCTGGGGATGTCTAGGTAAATCCTATGTAAATACATCGATATATAATTGCACAATAGGTATATCTTCATTTTGAAGATTCATAGATGGTATTTTCATTTCCTCCCTAAGAATTTAATTTAGAAGAGCTACTTAAGGAGGATTTGGATAAGAACTATATGATGATGAATCTACTTTAAGGATAAATGATTTTATATTTTACTAAAAAATCAGGATTTCATTCTTCTTGAAATATATTTTCGCATCCTATTTTGAAATCTAGTCCACACTGAGGATTATATAACATTAAAACATAGGTATGATGAAAATTTATTAAACTATATCATGTTTATGTGTCATAAATGGGAATTACTGACACATATTTGTTGCAATGATACTTCCCTTATGATTTTTTACTGACAAAACCTTTATTAAATAAAAAGGTAAATATCTAATTTTCTTGGAAAACTGGGAATATATTAAAGAATATGATGATCTATAATCAAATAAATAATTGTCTAAGATTGAGGAAATGATTAAAGTACATTCCACCACATCATTTGGAACATTAACCTCATCAGTTGTGACCACATAATCTTGGTCTTTCTCCCTTGGCCTTATTTTGGAAAAGATTCCATGAATCTTAAGACAATAATTTTCATAATGTCACATATCTTTACAATTATATAATTGAACGTTGGTAGCTTCTTTCTTTCCCTTATTATCATAGTCTTGGTGGAATTTTTCTCCACAGTTGTAATAAAAATCCATACCCTTCAGGAAAGTACCTTGGTGTTTCTTCCTAAAATTATCACATGATGGAAATTCAACTCTTCATTTCCTCCACATTTCTTTATTTTAATTTCTATAATGTTTAGCATGCCTCTTCTTCTCTTTCATTCCTTTAAACTCATAAGAATTAGAGAATTTCTTTCTATCTTGATAGCACATGAGACTATATCTTCATATGATGAGATATTTTGGGAGACCAGTTCCCTTTATAGGAATGGTTTTAAACCATCAAAGAATCAATCAATATTTTTACTTGGATTATGTATATAGTCTATTGAATGCCTTTTGAGACTTGTAAAGTTTTCTTTATAATTGGAAAATTTTCATCCTCTTTTTTATTAGACTCATGAAATTCCTCTCTATATTCGTTCTCTAATCACGATGGAAATATTGTTTTAGGAAAATTTCCTTAAAATAATTCCCTTCCATATTTTAGATTTCTTCATCCTCCTTTGTGTTTTCAATTAATAAACACCACTGATATGAATCTCCCAAAAGACAATAAAATACCATGATAACCTTATCCATTTCATTACTTCTGGGATCGATAAATATATTATCCAAGGAAATTATCCACTACTCTACTACAAATGGTTTTATAGTCACATTGAATGATGGGGTTTGTTGTAGCATAATGAGGACTAACACTAATCCTCCATGTTGTGGATCCGGATGCTCCATAAGGGTAAGTTTGTGGTTCATAACCTGATTCATCTATCCCAGTATAGTTATAAGATTTTCAACATGAGTTGCAGCTCCAGTAATAAGATCATTATCTTGCGTATGAGGGAAATATCTACATGGGATACGTTTATTGATATGGTTTACCTTTTTTCCACTATGCGCCATTTATAAATAATGGAATACACTATATTAGGGTATGAATCATAATGTATAATATCTAATTAGAAAAACACATAACATAAATTTAAATCTTATGCATATCTAATATCATAATCATTAACATGGTTTCTTTGAGGTCATATTACTTTTAAGTCCTTAAAAATGGTTTGTAATGAATTTGTGACTTATCCTAAAAATATCCCTCAAGAGTGTAAAACTATGTGCACATTAAGGCCGGTTTTTGTGTACCAGTTTTCCCTGAGTCAGGCTCTGGACACCTTGTTAGGGTTGTTACCCATAAGTATATCTAGGCCAAGACCACATCCGCCATTAGTATCCAAACATGGATATATTTCTAGTAAGATCCACATAGTCTCTACCTTAGAAAAATTCAAGGATTTTATTTTGTTCTTATCATCAAAGTATATATTAGGTTTATGTTCTCTATTCTATGTATTCTAAATCTATTTTTCACAATTTCTACTAAACATTCTCTGATTCCAACTGTAAATACCCTGACACCAGTAATCCGGAGTCGATGCCTTTATTTTTTACATTGGTATAGATACAAGACATGAATCCCAAGGGACTGATCAGTTTATTAGTTTCTAATACCAGAATACATTAATGTACTTTACATTACAACTTAAAGGGAAAATTTTATAGAAAATCCTTTGGAAACACCAATAAACTCCAAGATTATCCCTAAAATTATTAATAATATATATCTTTTCATCCTAGGGAAATATAAAACATAAGAAATGGGTGGTATCAAGAGCTCAGTAAGGGTAATAAATATAAAAAATCATAAATAATAAGGCATTGTTAGTAACCAAAAGAATACAAGTCATTAAAACATAATCTTGAGCATAATATAGTAGGAATAAAAGCTGAATGAATAATACTATATAAATAATCACATGAAACATAACCATGGATATTATACTAGTCAAATAATCTCATGATTTATCAATTAATAATATCTTAATGAGGGAATTCATAATGTTGGACATCATAAACAATACGCCAATGCCTCGGGCAAGACACCATACATAATGGGTAAAACCCCAGTCTAGTTTGTCTCATGAGACCTATCGATGCATTGAGGGACTACAACAGGACCCACCCATCACATGATATGTACAATTCATTCCTCATATCAATGAGTTTAATCATAAACAACATATACATATGAAATGTAAATAACATTCCCCAATCTTTAAACATAATCATTTACCATTTTGAGTTGTATGGTGAATGGTATCAAGATAGAACATCCATAGTCAAACTGGTCAAAAACCATTAAATAAAATATGGTATATGATAAAAAAAAGAGATAAATCTCAATAAATTATAAAATTAAATATAGGTTTTGAAATAAATTAAAATAATCTAATAAAATCATTATTAAATTCTAGTGAGAAATACCCCTTTTACTTTGTAAAGAATAGTTCTTTTGGAAAAATCACTTCAATTTTTCTTTATTATTTGTATAAAACTAGAAATGAACATATATATTTTTTCCTTAAAAACGTATTTAATTGTGAAAAATAATGGATTCTTCAATTATATTATGGAGGGTACTTGAAAATGGGTAAGAAATCAGGAAATTCTCTTTAATCGGGTTTGTTTATCGGGAAGAATTGAGAAGGGGGCCTAGTAAAACCTATATTTACCATAAAATAAAGATGAAATTATATGGATATATAATTTTGGAAAATATTAAAATAATATAAAATAATTCAACAAGAATAAAAAATAATTACATTGAGGTAAAGATAGTGAAGGAATAACCTAATGGAAAAAAATTAAGGTTCGGGTAGAATCCCTTAACTTATGTCTAAATGTGTTCTGCACTTGATCTTAATGTCCTGGATAATCAAATTAAATCCACTAATTAATTAATTAAGAACCTTATATAAAGATATTTTATTCATTATAGTTTTATGAAGTTAATTTATGGCCTTATTGATGATTTATAGAGTTTAATTTCATCGTTCAAGAGCATTCGTTTTCTTGGATTTCATGATCAGTTCTCTTGTTTATATATAATGGATTTAATATAAAATGTGTATAATTCTCAAGAATTGTAATTTTATGTTATTAATGAAAGTATATAAGTGTGACTTGTCTTATATATATTTTTCCTATATATGAGGATGAATGATTACATAATATATAAATAATAATCATCTAGATTAATTTTAGTGGTTTAAGATCACAACAAACTCATTTTGTTTTATCATATAGTATTATGAAAATATGTTAATTCCAAAAAATAAAAAGGGTTGTAATATAAATTTTAAAATATGTTTCAACCATTAATGTTTTTTACGAACATCCTTGAATATGGTGAAGTAAAATGGGATTCTTGTCTTCCTTGAAGGTGATGAGACAACACCTCACGGACAACATTTCCATTTTTAGAATAAAAGTGAGAGGAGAAGGGGATTGATAATGGATTATTCCATTAGAATAATAAAATTATATTATATAAATGTTACTAGAATTATAATTCTATTTTTATGAGGGAAGGGGATAAGATAATAAGAAAATAAAAGAACTTGAAAAGAAATTAAAACTAAAAGAAAGAGGTTTTTACCTCTTGAATTTCTCTTCCCTGAGAACCTCCTTAGGGAAAAGGTTTTATTATTTTGATGAATACAAGAGATCATTGGCCCAAGGGAGGGTCATGGTAAGAGAATTGGGTTGAAATTTGACAAGCGTTAAATCTTGTAAGGTCTGATAATAAGAGGTAGTGAGGGGTGGTATTTATAGTGGAGAAGAGAAGTGTTTTTCAAATATTTTATTCACTTGTTTATTATTTTGGCTCAAGACTGTGAATAGTTTGAGAATTTTCATAAAATATATTAAAATAATGAAGGGAATTTCGAGATTATGGTTCTTACATCATCCATGACTCAAGTAGTACTATATTAACATATAATGTATTTTACCGTAAATTACCGTATTTTACTATTTACTAAAAATTTATTTATTTCATAAAAATACCAAAAATTAATCCTAACCATTTTTAAATGTGTAGAATTAAAAAATGAACTATAGTTTATGAAAATAATTTTCTAAATATTAGAAATTTAAATTTTAATTTAAATCATTATTTACTTGAATAATACAGTTTTTAAAATTATGGCAGATTTTATAACACTCTGAAAATTTAACTAAGATCTAATTAAATTATCCTAAAATATTTATTTATGGATGAATTTTATGTAATTGAATGTTCTTTTAAATTTTTTTATTAATTATAAAATTGTAATTAAATATTTTTTACACACAAAAATACTAACACTTAATTAATATTTTTTAAATATTTATTTACTTAATACTGTGATATAATTATATCCTACTTTCATTTATGAGATGCCTAAATTTTATTTATACATTCATGGGTGAATTTTATTTTCATTTGGTTTATTTACTTTTGACAAGGGGCGTACTGCTATTCCTATGGCCAAGTTATTATTTCATCGATATAGGTTCCTTAACATCTAGAAATACATATTATTTCACATATTCTTCATTTATAAAGTTTGTATTGTGTTCTCTAAGTGATTTTATGTGATTTATACTATATGAAATAATTATAAAAAGGGAACTTTCATTGATAGAATTTTGGTTCATAAAAGTATTTATATGTATTTGTGTGTATATATATTAATATACAATTATATATATGTGTGAATCTATATATATTTATGCAACATAAATGTGTGTTTATATATAATTTTGTAAATTCTATCATATATATATATATATATCTATTTATTATTTATTATTCATTATTCATTATTTATTATTTATTATTCATTATTATAATATATATTAATGATGTATAATTTACTGATTTCTTTTTTATTGTTAAATTAATATATATTTTTTGTTAATTATTTAGTTTTTATTATATATTAATACTTATTATTCTAAATTTATTAATAATTTATTATTAATTTATTTCTAATTTATTATTTAATTATTATATATTATTAATTTATATTTGAAATATTATTTATTATTTATTTAGTAGTTATTTATTACTTATTAATTATTAATTATTTATTAATTTATTATTAATTTATTATTTATTAATTACTTATGATCTATTATTTATTATTTACTATTCATTATTTACCATTTCTTTATTTATAATTTATAATTTATAAATTATTTAGTTATTTTTTATTTGTTTATTTTTTATGATTGTTTTATTGTTATATGAGTATTTATTTTTTTACTATTTATTTATTTATTTATTATTTTTATACATTAATTGTTAATATATTTTTATTTTATTATTATTTTATTATTAATTTATTATTAATGTTTTATTTATTAATTATTAATTTTTCATTATTATTTTGTTATATATTTCTTATTTATTTGTTTATTATATATTGTTTCTATATTATTATTTTTATTTTTTATTTATTTTTTTATTTTTTATTTTTCATTAACATATTATTTATTATATATTCAATATTTATTAAGTAATTATTTATTCATAATTTATTATTTTTTATCTATTATTTATTTATCATATATTAATTTATTTGTTATTTTTTATAACTTATTTATTATTTATTTATTACTTACTAATTAGTAATGACTATTTATTATTTATTCTTTATTCTTTATTATTTATTTTTTTATTCCTTATTCTTTATTCTCTATTCTTTTCCATTTATTATTTATTATTTATTATATACAATATATTTCCATATTGTTTATTTATTTTTAATTCATTTATTTTTTATTTATTTTTTATTAATTATTTTCTATCAATAATTATTTATTATTTAGTAATTATTAAATATTAATTATTAATTATTAATTTTAAATTATTAATTATTAATTATTTATTATTTAGTTTGTATCTATTTGTTATGTACTATTTGTTTTATCTATCGATATATAAATATGTGTGTGTGTGTTTGTGTGTTTGTGTGGGTGTGTATATATATGTGTGTGTTTATATATATATTAAATACTATTTACTCACCACAAGAAAAGAGTATTGGAGTATTAAAGTATCTGAAAAATAATAGAGGCATGGGGTTCAAATCTCACCCAATACAAAATTTCGACATGGCATATAAGGCATATGCATGAACAACATGTGCATATACATAGTAAGTAAAATAATAAATAATGAATAATAAATAATAAATAATCGAATATAACCCAACAAAGAATTTCTACATGGAATATATGGCATATGCATGCATGGCATGTGCATGTGTATGGAAAATAATAGGTAAATAATAATAATAATAATTAAAAATTAAAAAAATGTGTAAATTAAAATAATAAGATAATGAAAATTAATTTTCAAAAATGAAATAATAAAAAATCAGATTATAAAATTAAAAAAATTACGAAAATTTAAGAAAATAAAATAATAAACTAATAAACTAATAAAATAATAAAATAATAAAACCTTGTGAAATGATTGAGCGGCGGTTTAAAACGCCCTTGAATGATTCTCCTGATTTTAAAAACCTGTCGTTAAATAGTTCCACACAGGTTTTGAAAAACTGTCATTAATTGATTTTCAAGAAACAATTTAGCGGCAGTTTTTTGAAACCTTCATGAAATTATTAAGCAGTAGTTTAAACTGCCATTAAACCCTTACTTTCGCGTAGTGTGTTAACTCTTTTAACCTTTACCATGGTGATAAAATTTTACTATGGTAATTATTCATTATGACCAAAAATGAAATTGACCCCCTTACCAAATTTGAACCTCCTAATATCAAATTTAAAATCCATTTTTCAATATTGAATTTATATAAGTGGACAAAATTAATTTCATTACATGTGTGAAAAACACAACGAAAAATAGTTTTCAGTGAATTGTCATTTTAAGCATAGAAATAATTTTATATATAAATACAACATAGTAATGACTCTAATAGAATGATTTAAATTATATTTAGTAAAATGTGACTAATTTAAATTTAAACCCAATTCAAAATAATAATGAGACTTTTTAAAATACATAAAATGAAATGAAGGTTTAAACGAAGGCGATATTTTTCACTTTTCACGCAAAAATCAATCATTGTATACAAAATCAAAAAAATCCACCATAATATATTTAGGTATTTTGAATCCAAAACATAAGTTCATTTGATAAATTTAAAACTCAAAAATATAGAAATTCATTTTTCAAAAACTTTGTGTACTTTCTGGAAAAAAATTCAACTATTATAAAACCATTTCTGTTCCAATAGAAAAACCATATAAAATTATCATATTGTATATGAATCTATAAAATATATTTATGAACATTAATTTTTTGATAGATGGACTTATTATTAAAATTACATGTTTGTCACATTCTTCCCCCTTATAAAGACTATATCTATGAAATTTTATTCTTTACTTAATCAAGTAAGGATATTTTACCCTCATAGCGTTTTCTGATTCTGATGTTACTTCCCCGGTTATGTGATTCTTCTTAAAAACATTAACCTAGAGAATTAAAATTTCTATAGTACGTGCTCTATAAAATCTAAAATCAAAACTAAATTTTTTCCATGAAATAGAGTCTCCTCTAATTGTACCACATCAGGGGATAACATATGAGATACATCAGGTACATATTTCGTAGGAAAAGAAACAAGAAACACACCATGCACTTATGATTAAATCATAGGTAGGGATACCTGATATGAAACTAATCCTACATTCTTTAGAATTTCATAGGGTCTAATTAATAGTGGTCTTAACATTCTCTTTTTACCAAATCACATTACACCATTCCGATGAGATATTTTTAGAAATACATAGTCACTAACATCAAATGAAATATCCTTCCTATAATTATATGTATCAATATTTTTCCTAATTTGTGTTATACTAATGTAGTATCTTTACCTTCTCAAGCATAAATTCTATAAATTTTGTTCCTAACAATTTATTATCACTAACTCCATCCCAACAAGATGGATTCTGACATTGTTTAACATATAATTCATCAATGAGTTCAATTTGTATACATAAATTAAAAATATGATTATAAGAAAATTAAACTAAATATAGATGATGATCAGAAAACCCCCAATATCGAAATGAGAAATATTGAATTATATCCTCCAAATTTTGAAATGTACTCTCTAAAAACCCATTATATTTAGGATGAAATGTTTTACTAAAATTAAATTTGGTACCCATTGACCTCTTAATCCCTTTATAAAATTTTGATGTAAATATGTGATTATGATCAGATTTAATGGAGAGGGTAATTACATGTAACTTGAATTTCACCTTAAGATAAACATTAGAAATCTATTTCAAAGGCATAATATCGTGAATAGGAATAAAATTTTTATATTTATTCAAAAAATAAATAATAACCCAAATCGAATTATTACATCAATATGTCTTTGGTAATACCAACATCAAATAGATTCATATGTTCTCCCATTTCCGTTCTGGCACTGAGAAAAGGATCAAGTATCCCCTTTAATGGAATATATCATCTTTAACTTATTATAAATTTAAATATTTCTTGGTAAAATCAACTATATCCATCTTCATACCTTCCCACCAAAAACAATCTCATGGGCCTTTATACATGTTAGAGATTTTGGATAAATAGAAAATGGATATATGAGAGATTAACTTACCAATTCCTTCATCAACTGGGAATCACTCAGAACACATATCCTCCTTCTAAACCTGATAATACCTTCTTTATCCCCATTAAATTCATATAATTTACCTTACGTAACCATTTTTATATTTTCATTCAATAACATATCTTCCTTATGAGACTTATTAATTTTTTCTAAAATGGATAACTATACCAATACCAAAGTCAAAAGGGAAGGAGTTCCTACATACACAATTTCTATTCCAATATTAATTAAACCTGTAACTATTGTATCATATTGAAAATATATCATAGCTAATGATGCATTATATTTTCTACTGAAAGGAATAATATACAATATTTATGTCACATGGATGATATTGAATTTTTAAATCATAATACTTAATCAGTTTTATCTATATAATCTAACACATGATCGACTCTTTTTGGGTTAATATGAACTTTAAATTTTATGATCAGTATATGTTTCTGATTTATTCCCATATAAATGATGCATCAAAAAATTTAAATCAAAAACTACTACAGTCAGGTCAAGATCATGTGTATGATAATTCTTCTCATGGGGTTTCAATTAAAGATATTTACACATGATAAAAAAATAATTCTTCTCTAATATACAACCAAGGCCCTTCAAATATTTAGTACTATAAATTCAAAACTCTACATTTCTATATGGAATGGATAACATAATAGCATTTAGCAATCATCTTTTCAATTACCAAAAACATTTATCGCATTCTTTTCCCCATATAAACTTAAATCCTTTTTTATTTAACTTGGTTAATGGATTGGATAACCAAGAATATTTCAAAACTTATCTTAATTAGTAATCCTTTTTTCTAAGAAAACATTGAATCTTGAGGGAATTTTTGGCCCTTGGCCACTCTTCCACCATGTTAGTTTTACTATGATAAATGGTTATTCCATATTTAGAAATAATATTCCCATGGAATGAAATTTTTGATAAAAAAATTTAAATTTTCTTAATTTCCTATACGACTTATTTTGATTTAATTTTTGAAAAAAAATACTTAAATAATTAACATATTACCCAGAAATTTAAGATTAAACAAAAATTTCCTTAATAAACACAACCACAAATGTATGAAAATATTCATGCAAAACTCTATTCATTATGTCCTTAAATAAAGTTGGTGTGTTTTTTAGCATAAATGGAATAACCAAAAACTCATAATGGTTATACCTTGTTCTTAATTTCATCTTAAAAATGCCTTATTTTTTCACCTTTAGCCGATGGTACACAAACCTCATTTTCTATATTCGAATATATTTTTCTTCATAGAGTTCTTAAAACAAGTCATTAATATGAGAAAATGGATAATTGTTCTTAATAGAGATGTTATTAACATCTTTATAATCAAGGAAAAGTCTTAGGGAATGATCTTTGTTTTCAACAAATAGAAAAGGATGACCCTACGGTGATGTTCTAGGCTGGAAGAAACCCTTTTCAATAAATTCCTGTAACTAATTTTTCAATTTTAAAAACCCAACTAACGGAATTTTATAGAATGGTTTTGAAATTTTCATAGAAACAAGAACTAATACAATAGTAAACACATCATTTTAAAATTATTTAACACCTATAAAATCCTTAAAAATATATCCATATATTTATTTACTACTAGAAAATCAGAAATTATAATTTTTCATTTGTTCTCAAGAATATATATAATATAACTTTCACTTAATGATTTTGTTTGTTTATTATCTTCTTGATATATTATCTGACAGATGAATTATTTCTTATATATGAATATGAAATCATTATTAAAAATAACTTATTTAGCACTGTAATCTATCTTATGATAATAAAATAAAATCCAATCCATACCCATAATAACATAAAAATATACAATGTATAAGATAACATGATTTGTAGAGAAAACAATTTCTATATATGATGATAGAAGGTTTCTATAAATCTCTATTACTTTAATATATCCACTATTATTAATAATGTTTGTAGATTATTAGTTGGTAAAAATTCACATATTAAACAAACATTTATATTTCATAAGATTTATAAGCATGTAAAACCATTATTATATAATTAATCAATTTTGTTGAATAAGTTATCACTCATGTTGTGGATCCTAAAGGTAATGTTTCTCTATACTATTGTTTATTATATATTTGAAAAGTGACACAATTGTATATTTATTTTAATTCTTATGGTATTATCAAATGGATGGTGTTTATTTTATCATACGTGAATTATGTTATTCCAAGCCTTATTTCATGATATTTGATATATTCTATTTTTATAAGTTTGTTATATATATTTGTTATACCCATATCCTCATCTTATAATCACTAATAATATTCAATTGTTATTTCTTATCTTACAATTTACTAAGCATTAGATTACCCTTTTTAGTATTTCAATTTTTCTAGGTTATTAATATAGGAATAGAATGTAATTTATAAATGATTTTCTTATGTGGAGAATTTGTGGGATATATTGAAGTATCAATATGGATTAAGTAGTTTTATATATAATGAGAAAAATGAAACATTATTACAAAGAACTTGGGTTTTTTCATTTAATGTTTTATCAAGATTATCAAAAACTAATAACGTAAAATGTCTTAGGAATGGATTTGAATGATATATTTACTTTCAGTCTTGATATTACTGGCTGGTTAGGTCTAGGATTCTATATTTTGTATCAGATAAAGGTTTAAATAACATTGGTGATAATGATATTATCGGTTGAGGATAATTTATGAGTTAGAAATTTCATCAAAGTTTGAAAGTTTATTGTTTATCCAACCATCAAAGGTATGGAAAACCCTTTAGTCCTGTTGAGGTAATATTGAATATTTTGGGGATTAAGATAATACAATGTTAGTGAAACCCCAAGGGATGAGTATGAGTATTTGATAATATCCTAATGTTTTTGTAAAGTGTAGATTGTGTGGTTTTCTTATATAGCAATCATTTTTTGGATACATCCATGTGAATATAGTCTTGGAATAGATGAACCTAGAGGAAATCACCCGAAAAAGGTTTGGTTGAGAATTGACTCGATCATCACTCTGATTCATGATGAGTGGTCCCCAAACTACACACCTAGAATGACCCTCATGAAGGGTATACTTTGGTCTATCACATTCTCTTTACAAATATTTTTTGAAGGATTTATTTCCTAATTTCATACAGGATTATGATACGAAGTACAAGAGAACCAAACATAATAAAAATTACATTGAATAGAAAGTATAAAATTATCAAATGACTATGTCAATAGATAATACAAATTAGGATAGAGTATTAATTTGGATATTATCATTTACTCTGATTTTTTATTAATAACCATTTTGGGATTTAGTATTTTGGTGAAATAGGATCATGAAAATGAATCTTACAAAGGTACGTATAGAGAAAACACTTTGTATTATAACCAAATAAGGGGGCATGATTAAATGGATGATAATCTTGGTATATTCCTGTTAGGATAAATGTCAGTTTCCTAATCATACATAAGGTAGTGTGGTTTGAATCATAATAAAAATCCATTCATGATACTCTTATATATTTTCACTATTGATTTATATTTATTGATTATATTCTAGTATATTCTAAAATTTATGATAACTGTGTGAAATATTTATGGATTTTTCGCTAATAATATTGTTTTAAAGTACTAGAATCATATATTTAATGGTATCAATAACCTTGAAATAGATTTTATTAAAAGCCTATATTGTGTAGATAACTATTGCAGAATGTGTGATTGAGGTATGATATATACATTGACTAGTGTGTGATTTTATGAACAATTGGTTGATGATAAAAGTTAATTTTTGGATGAATATTTGATTTCATTATGGTTTAGTGTCTTGGATATTCCAATGGTTTTATAAAAGATATGATATGGAGAATATTTTTTTATGGTATATACATATTGGGGAACATGATCATATGAGTGGTTAATGTTTTCTGAGGAATGATAAATATCTTGTTATAATCTAAGAAAGTAAGGTATATGTTATATTAAAATTTATATCTTGATTAAGGAAAATCATAATAAATCCCTCAAAAAATTTTATTAGTGAGTAATAAATAAAATAGTGATGACGAAATTTATTTAAGGGGGATAAAATGTAATGACATGAGATTTTGGAAACTTTCAATTAATAGTATCTATAATAGATTGTGTTACATGAAACACCGAACTAACACAACACCCAAATAAAATAACCATGACATATTAAAATTAGATGAAAAATATAATAATTAGTAAATAAATAATTTAATAATCAATAAAAATAATTTCATATTATTATATTTCATTGATTAATGTTTTAAAAGAATGGATGCCTTTTTAATGACCATTTTAAAAAATAGGTATTTGATTTTACCTTAATAGATAAAATTTTATTATAATAGGTAATATTTGGTTTTCTAAAAAAAATTATCAATATTCAATTATTTATAAATCTTTATAAAATTATATAAAAAACACTAGAAGTTTAAAATGTTCATTTAAAAAATAGTTTTTCTTTATATAATGAATTTAAAGTTAAAAGACAATTTATAAATTTTAGAATTTTAATTTGAAAAAAAAAATCTTATTTTTCATATTAAACATGTATATATTATCATATGATGATTTTTTTTATTTTTTTATAAAAAATTGATTTTTAGGTGAATAGTGAAATATGGTGCTTTTAAAAAAACCGTGCCTTTTATAGAATTATTAGTTTATAAGAATAATTTGGAAATATATGATCCCTTTTATAGAAAAAATATGAATTTTATTTGTTACATTATAAAAATAAATATATTTATTCTAGTTTGAAAACCAATATTTAATGTTTTAGATCATAAGTAATATTTTTCTTAAGAAATTATTTTTATTAAGTTATATATCTATTATTTTAAAATTAATTTTTATCACTTTTATAAATTGAATAAAATTAAATGGATTTAAAATTTGGATCTAGAAGGTATGACTTATTTTATAAGGATCGTTTCATTTTTAACCATAGAGGATATGTTAGTTATATAAAAAACTAGTTACCATGGAAAAAGATAAAATGGTAGAAGTAAAGAATCAAAGAGTCAAAGACATAAAAAAATGTTTATAAAATGTGAATGAATGTTTATTTGAGGCATTTATCTATCTTACCACATATAGTTTCTATTATTTCTATATTTTGGAGTCACTTTCCTTGTGACTGGCATCCCATTATTAAATATTTATGAGTATTTTCAAAAAAATTCCCTTTCACTTATAAAAGGGGATTTTTTTTCTCCTCACTTATCATCACACCAAAATCCCTTATTTTCAACAAAAACTCTACCAAACCATCTCCCTAATACTCCTATACACCATAAAGAGGTTCTGGTCTTCTCAAAAGACCATCCCTCAATAAGTATGGTAAGAATTTCTAATTGATTATTTCTTATTTTTATTCATTTATATGAACTTATTGAAATTAAAATTAAATTAAAAAATATTAAAATGATAACATAAGTATAATTAGTACAACTATTTGTAATTATATTTATGGTTAAACCAATATCAACCATTCTTTTTTCATTAAACAAAAATGAAACTATCACTCATGTGTTGTGTGGAATGCCACCTCATGTAATTAACGTGATTATGTTCCTTCACCTCTAGAAAAGGATTTTACAAATAGGATATTTGATATATAATAAGAATATTTATTATATATTTTGTATTATACAATAAAAAACAATATTACATATTTTCCTAATTCTATAGAAAATAAAAAATCAATATCCAAGCATATGTGTGGACCACCACATCCATTGAATGATTGATTTCAATTTTTCTTTTCATAATTACATAATATGGATAATAAATAGAATTATTTTAATGGATAAATAATATTCTTATGAAATTATTATATTTTTTGGAGATAAATATTATACAACCAATTAATACATAGATAAATAAACAATTGAGGTAAATTCAACTGTCTAAAAGAACATTCTATGATAGAAAACAATGATTTATTTATACAATGAAATTAATTCATATGAGTTATATAGTTAATATAATTCTTTAAAATTATAATATAAAATATTAATTAACACTAAATAGTATCTTTGTTCTTTTGGTAAAATGATATTACAACAATATAAAATCATAAACATCCTTTAATTAGGGTATATTCTAGTTAGGGTTGGTTTAACAACATAATTGAAAAATGCTATAAATTTATATCTTGTATTCCTATAGGAATTTAATTTTTGGTAATATATGATAAAAGTAAGTAAATAATGATTTTTTGGTTGTTTAATCTTACTTAAAAATTATAACTCATTATTTAAAAAACACCCGATATTCTCAAGAATCATCAAAACATGACCATCACCTAATTCAAATTTAAGGATAAAAACTTTGACTACCATAGAATTAAATTATAAAATTATAAATAATTATAAAACATAAATTCAAATACATTTTATGATCATTTAATGATGAACTTTGGTAGAATATTAAAAAACAACACCACCATTATGAAACTAGTTCCGAATCATCAAGATTACTCACAAATGATATTAGAAACAAGTAATATCTAAATAAAATATATGTTGAGAATAATTATACATGAAGGTTAAAAAAGTACATGGTTATGAATAAGATTATGAAATTAGTGATTAAGAGAGTTATATTTTTTTTATATAGGAGGTTATAGTGCAATCAACTAAGAGGGTATAGAGGGTAAGGTGTTCTTTATCTCAATCATTATTTCCTTGAGACATGTTTATGTTATACACCATGTTTTTCATTTATGGTGTATTTACTACCCAGGAATGAAATTAAATCATATATTATTGTTATTATTGGGAAATAAAAATCCAAATTAGTTCATTTTCATGAAAATTCATTCAACCAAAATGTTACCCTATTCGCAAGGCTTTCTTCTAACTCTATTATCATTCATTGATTTACAATGTTTCATAATTAACTTTTCATAGGTTTTTCCACATTAATATTTTACTATATGGAATTTTTTATTCCTGCTATTTTAAAATGAGGTTTTAATATGAAATAAATTGTGTGGGTTATAAAATAATGTTATTTTTAATTTAATTAAAATGTTTATTTCATTTCATTACCAAATGTTTAATAATTGGATCCACATTTACTATAAAATGTTTTTTTCATTTTCATGGATAAATTATTGGATATTTTTTTTAAAAGTTTATGTTTAAAAAAATTACTAAACCTTTTCAAAAGTTACTTTTGAATGTGACATGAAGGTTTTATTTTACATCAATGTCAAACATGTTTTATAAGAGATCTTTTACGTTTTAACCTACATTTTCCTTTCCTTATTTAAAAAGATTTACACTAATGGGATTTATATTATAAGATTTATTATCTAATATATATATATATATATATATATGCATATATATATTCCAAAAATCTTGTACCCAAGTGCTAAAGGATCCTTCTTGGAAACCAAATTCCTAGGATCGAATCCAGAGATGGAAAAATTTCTGAGTGTATTGTAGCAGCAATGTAGCCGGGAACTGTAGTAGTACTATAGCTGTGGAGGAACTAAGGAATTGGTGACACTATAGCGGAAGAGGCACTATAGTAGAAATTGTAGTGGCGGTGATACTGTAGCAGGTACTATAGTAGCTTGGAAACTATAGAAGTATTATTCACCAGAGGGCCCTTTGGGCCAAAAATGGCCTTTTATGCTTCTGGGCCTTCGCTCTATGTAATGGGTCTCCCTCTAACCAGTTAAAAGAGGTTTTGAATTTGAATTGATAATAGAAATAAGGATTTGACCTCAACCTTATAATATATATATATATATATATATATTGTGGTTATTGACTTCATGGTATCAAACAATCAGATTATTAATCTCTTCTTGTGAGATATCACTCAAATTATTCTTTTACGTTGATTTTTTTATCTATGTCAATATCCTTCTTAGTATCTTATATTGCTTTGGGGATATGTATTATGAAATCCTACACATTATTTCAATAAATTTATTATTCAATGTTCTTTTTTATCAAAGTTATGATCCATTACTACATTTTTCTTCTTAACCATCCACATTAAATATCCATAATGTTTCTTCCATTGCCTTTGATTTTTGAACACTTTATATTTCCATCCATTAATTGAATAGTGTTCACCTAAATTCCATATATCAATTTATTGGGAAAATTATTAACTTAATTATATATCCTTATCTATATAGTGTAAATACCATATGCTTTATCTTGATTTAATGGTATTTACCTAGAAAGTTTTATAATATCTTTTGATACCCATTTATTTTCCATGGGTTTATCATGGTCAAGATTTACATATGTGAATCCTTTTGAAATGATATAAAACAATTTTTATTCCATGGGTTCATTTTTATGTGATGAATTAAACCCATTTTCATTCCATTGGTTCTTTATGATTTAGTGAATGAAACCCATTTTATTCTTATGGTTTCTTCATGTTATGAAAATAAAATGATTTTATTTTTAATTTCGTATGAAATACACTTTATTTCAGTGGGGTTTTTATGATTTGATAAGTGATTGTTTTTCTAGTGGAATACATAATTATATATATAAGATAGGTGGCATCCTATGTCACTCTATAATTCATTGGTAAAATATTTATATCTTAGAAGATAAGTATTTTCAAGAACATTTTAGTTTCTCATAATCATGGGAACAAATGGTGTGTCTCATGAAAGTATTGTTTCCCTATACTAATGTGTGGTCAATATTTGATAGATTTAAAATATATATACTTATTAACATTCTTATGTTAAATTTACATGAATCATTTTTATTGAATCATTCATGTATTATGTTATGGAGAGCCTTATTCCATGATATATGATCTCTGATTTTTTGGGGTATAAGTTTCTTATATATCATGATTATACTAATATGATAATATTACGCCCAATATTAATATTCAATTATTTTTTATTATGTTTACCCTTACTGATAATATAATAACACCCCTTTATTATGTTTCCATTTCCCCAAGTTATGATGATAGAAATGGTATGAAGTGTATATAAGAGTTTCTTATGTGGAGAATTTTTCTAGAGATGTTGAAGACTCATTATGGACTAATTACACTACTGAAAATAAAAAGATATGTAGTGATAACTTTTATCACTTCCAAACAAACATTGATAAAAGGAATAATTTTATTAGTGCTAGTTAAAATTGATATTAAAGGTCACTTTTATCAGTGGTAAAAATGATGAGAAAATGGTAGCCTTTGTCAGTTATTTTTTAGTGCTGATAATTGTGTCACTTTATTAAATCTTTTCTTAGCACTAACAAATGGCATGGTGAATAATTTAATTTATATGTACATATTTATCTATATAAATATATAAACATAATATATAAATATGATTGATGAAACTTATAATAATAAATTAGTATCAATATTATTTTCGTAAATTTATATTTATATATATATAACTATCAAATTTGTATTAATCAATAAGGATTTTTAATAGTATATTTATATACATTAATTAAAAATTTTATATGACTGAAAATTAAATTTTTATTTAAAAAGGACCTTTGAGGAAAAATTGGGAAACTAGAGTGACATCAAAGAATTAAAACACAATCATGCCTCCATTGGCCAAGTTCATCAAGAAAAATGACAATCTAATTCAAGAGTATGAAAGATCCCCACCCTAGAAATAAAATGATGTGTATTTATATTAGGTTGAAATCCTCACCCGTTTTGAATTTTAGGAGTTTGGTGGGCATGCCGAATTCTTTTTGGATCATTGGAACTTAATTATGAGTTTTTACTTGACCTAAGACCTTAATTTTAGTCATGGTTTAAGGATTGAAAAGTCTCACTAATTTTTTGATGGGTTTCGGGTGAATCATTGGCCTGAAGCCCCTATTTTGGTTAAGTCTAGGATGAGGTGTGCAGTAAGATTTAATCGTGCGGCCTCTTAGTGAAAACCATGTGGCCCTAATTAGTATTGACAACAATTCAAAAAACATTGTGGTAGGGGAAGCAAGGTTATCTGAGGCCTATATAGTTTTTAGGAGAGGGAATTTACATGTTTTCATATGGTTGGGGAAAATCATGTACAAGTCACATTGTTAGTGAGACTTTTTTAGTATCTATGCACTTTTTCACCCACAGTTTCAGCATGATTTTTCCTAACCATGTTGGCTGACCATACAGGGCATGGATTCTAAGAACTAGGAGCCGCAAGGTTGCTGAACCATTTGGAAAACCATATGGGATAACTATGAGGGTCATTAATGGTTTAAAGTGACCTTTTATACATCTCTCATTTTTCTATTCTTCCTCAGTTTTTTCTTCTCTTCCCACCCACAAAAGGAACCCTCCTACCTATTTTCTTCTTACGGCTAGGTTGTGATATGTCTTATTTATCTGTCCTTTGTTCATCAATATCTATGAGGTATTGGATATTTAATGGTAAGGATCCTCATCCCCTTGAGTTGTTTATTTATTGTTTTCACCTCATGGACCGTTAAATTCGTGTGGGTATTTTTTCTCTATTTTCAAGTCATTTGTCTAAAAAACCATTTTATTCCAAATTGGTTGTAGTTAGAGGATAAGATCGGATGTGCCTATGTATTCCACTACGAGTTCAGTGGTGAGTAATTTTTTTTTGATTTCATGAGTTTTCTGGGGGTGTGTATTTTAGCACATTGTTATGTTGATCGAGGAAGACCCTTATAATTTAATGGTTGCTTTTAATAAATTAAATTGAACCTTCTGATATGTCAACAGGAAGGCTTCCACAAGACTGTAAGTGGTTTGATCCATGAGAGAGTCTCTGAACCTTGGGTATTTAGGCTGATGGTGTGTTGTTCATATGAAATTGAAATCTTTATTTGACGTTGAGTTAGACAATTCAATCAAATTAAATGCTTGTACATATATATACATGAAATGATCGTGATGGATTAATGAGCTCCAATGGAATTTGGTGGGATCTTCCTAAGGATTAATATTGCAATGGCTATCTATTTTTAGGCGACATGATCATCAGGATGGGAGTGGCCCATAATATATGTTTTTTGGGTGATATAAATCATTTTTTGGGTGACTCGGTCATCATTTGAGGTGGAAAGTACATCATTTCTTGGGAAAGGCCTGGGTTTTATGGGTTGGAATGTCCATCACATTTGATTGATGTGGTCACAGGGTCATGAAGTGCCAGAGTTGGTGTGCCTTAGGTTTTATTTAGTGATTATCTATCACCTGTATTGGACAATGTTCCATTTGTATTTGTGTGCACACAAGTTGAATCAGATGATGAGGCGGTATTAACCAATCACGTGGGGAGAGGCCCTGGTAGTTTTTTATTAGTTAAAAGGATAGGTTTTCTTGTCATATAAAGTCATGGGGATGGTGAGGAGCCATCAAACGGTAACATTGAGGTTGTTCACTGATGTATAAAGCTCCTTCTGATTGAGTTTGTTGGGAAAGGATCCTTTTTTGGATGTGTATCTACATTCCTTGAAATTATTATATTTTTTTGAAATAAATATTAGACAACCAATTAATAAATAGATAAATAAACAATTGTGTTAAATTCAACTGTCCAAAAGAACATTCTATGATAAAAAACAATGATTTATTTATGAAATGAAATTATTTCATATGAGTTATATAGTTAATATAATTCTTTAAAATTCTAATATAAAATATTACTTAACACTAAATAGGATCTTTGTTCTTCTGGTACAATGATATTACAACAA
Organism: Viscum album; assembly: GCA_963277665.1. Lineage (NCBI taxonomy): Eukaryota > Viridiplantae > Streptophyta > Magnoliopsida > Santalales > Viscaceae > Viscum > Viscum album. The sequence continues at coordinate 14,643,565 of OY728150.1, forward strand.
AATAAAATCATAAACATCCTCTAATTAAAGTATATTCTAGTTAGGGTTGGTTTAAAAACATACTTGAACAATGCTATAAATTTATATCTTGTATTCCTATGGGAATTTAATTTTTGGTAATATATGAAACAAGTAAGTATATAATGATTTTTTTGTTCTTTAATCTTACTTAAAAATTCTAACTCATTATTTAAAAAAAACACCATACATTATCAAGAATCATCAAAAACATGCCAATCACCTAATTCAAATTTAAAGATAATAACTTTGACTCCCATATAATTAAATTATAAAATTATAAATAATTATAAAACATAAACTCAAATACATTTTATGATCATGTAATGGCGAAATTTGGTAGAATATTAAAAAAAACACCACCATTATGAAACTAGTTCCAAATGATCAAGATTACTCACAAATGATATTAGAAATAAGTAATAACTAAATAAAATATATGTTGAGAATAATTACACATGAAGGTTAAAAAATTCCATTTTTATGAATATGATTATGAAATCAGTGATTAAGAGAGTTATATTTTTTTATATATGAGGTTATAGTGCAATCAACTAAGAGGGAATATAGGGTAAGGTGTTCTTTATATCAATCATTATTTCCTTGAGACATGTTTATGTTATACACCATGTTTTTCATTTATGGTGTGTTTACTACCCATGAATGAAATTTAATCATACATTTTTTTATTCTTGGGAAATAAAAGTCCAAATTAGTTCATTTTCATCAAAATCCATTCAACCAAAATGTTACCCTATTCGCAAGGCTTTCTTCTAACTCTATTATCATTCATTGATTTACAATGTTTCATCATTGACTTTTCATAGGTTCTTCCACCTTAATATTTTACTATATGGAATTTTTTATTCCTTCTTTTTGAAAATGAGGTTCTAATATAAAATAAATTGTGTGGGTTATAAAATAATATTATTTTTAATTTAATAAAAATGTTTATTTCCTTTCATTACCAAATGTTTAATCATTGGATCCACATTTACTATCAAATGTTTTTGTCATTTGCATGGATAAATTATTGGATATTATTATTAAATGTTTCTGTTTAAAAAAATAACTAAACCTTTTCAAAAGTTACTTTTGAATGTGACATGAAGGTTTTATTTTACATCAATGTCAAACATGTTTTATAAGAGATCTTTTACGTTTTCACCTAGATTTTCCTTTCCATATATAAAAAGATTTACACTCATGGGATTTATATTATATGATTTATTATCTAATATATATATGCATATATATATTCCAAAAATCTTGTACCCAAGTGATAAAGGTTCCTTCTTGGAAACCAAAAGTCCTAGGATCGAATCCAGACATGGAAAATTTTATGAGTGTATTGTAGTAGTAATGTTGTCGGGAACTGTAGCAGTTATGTAGCTGTGGCAGAACTAAAGAAGTGGTGACACTATAGCGGATGATGCACTGTAGTAGAAAATGTAGTGGCGGTGATACTGTAGCAGGTACTGTATTATCTTGGAAACTATAGCAGTATTATTCACCAGAGGGCCCTTTGGGCCAAAAATGGGCTTTTATACTCTTGGGCCTTTGGGCTATGTAATGGGTCTCCCTCTAACCAGTCAAAAGAGGTTTTTTATTTGCATTGATAATATAAATAAGGATTTGACCTCAAACTTTTAATATATATATATATATATTGGTTATTGAATTCATGGTATCAAAGAATCAGATTATTAATCTCTTCTCATGTGAATCACTCAAATTGTTCTTTTACATTGATGTTTTTCATCTATGGCAATATCCTTCTTAGTATCTTATATTACTTTGGGGATATGTTCTTATAAAATCTGACACATTATTTCAATGAATTTATTATTCAATGTTATTTTTTATCAAATTTATGATCCATTACTACATTTTTTTTCTTAACCATCCACAGTAAATAGCCATAATGTTTCTTCCATTGCCTTTTATTTTTGAACACTTTATATTTCCATCCATTGATTGAATTACATTCTCCTAAATTCCATACATCAATTTATTGGGAAAATTATTAACTTAATTATATATCATTATCTATATAGTGTAAATACCATATGCTTTATCTTGATTTAATGGTATTTACTTAGAAATTTTTATAATATATTTTGATACCCATTTATTTTCCATGGGTTTATCATGTTCATGATTTCCATATGTGAATCCTTTTGAAATGATATAAAACAATTTTTATTCCATGGGTTCATTTTTATGTGATGAATTAAACCCATTTTCATTCCATTGGTTCCTTATGATGTAGTGAATGAAACCCATTTTCTTCTTATGGTTTCGTCATGTTATAAAAATAAAATGATTTTTTTTAATTTTGTATGAAATACACTTTATTTCAATGGGTTTTTTATGATTTGATAAGCGATTTTTTTTTCTAGTGGAATACATAATTATATATAAAAGACAGGTGGTATCCTATGTCACTCTCTAATTCATTGGTTAAATATTTATATCTCATAAGATAAGTATTTTCAAGTACATTTTAGTTTCTCATAATCATGGGAACAAATAGTGTGTCTTGTGAATGTATTGTTTCCCTATACTAATGTGTAATGTGTGGTCAATATTTGATAGATTTAAAAGATATATACTTATTATCATTCTTATGTTAAATTTACATGGACCATTTTTATTGAATCATTCATGTATTATGTTATGGAGAGACTTATTCCATGATATACGATATCTGATTTTTTAGGGTATAAGTTTCTTATATATCATGATTATACTAATATGATAATATTACGCCCAATATTAATATTCAATTATTATTTATTATGTTTACCCTTACTGATAATCTAAGCACACCCCTTTATTATGTTTCCATTTCCCCAAGTTATGGTGATAGAAATGGTATGAAGTTTATATAAGAGTTTCTTATGTGGAGAATTTTTCTAGAGATATTGAAGACTCATTATGGACTAATTACACTACTACAAATAACAAGATATGTAGTGATAACATTTATCACTTCCAAACAAACATTGATAAAAGTAATAATTTTATTAGTGCTAGTTAAAATTGTTATTAAAGTTCACTTTTATCAGTGGTAAAAATGATGAGAAAAGAGTATCCTTTTTCAGTGATTTTTTAGTGCTAATAATTGTGTCACTTTATTAAATATTTTCTTAGCACTGATAAATGGAATAGTGAATAATTTAATTTATATGTACATATTTATCTATATAAATATATAAATATAATATATAAATATGATTGATGAAACTTATAATAATAAATTAGTATCAATATTATTCTCTTAAATTTATATTTATATATATATATATATATAATTATAAAATTTGTATTAATAAATAGAGATGTTTAATAGTATATTTATATACATTAATTAAAAAATTTATATGACTGCAAATTAAATATTTATTTAAAAAGTACTTTTGAGGAAAAATTGGGAAACCAGAGTGACATCAAATAATTAAAACACAATCATGCATCCATTGGCCAAGTTCATCAAGGAAAAAGACAATCCAATTCAAGAGTATGAAAAATCCCCACCATAGAAATAAAATGATGTGTATTTAGATTATGTTGAAATCCTCACCATTTTGAATTTTAGGAGTTTGGTGGGCATGCTGAATTCTTTTTGGATCATTGGAACTTAATTATGTGTTTTTACTTGACCTAAGACCTTAATTTTAGTCATCGTTTAAGGATTGAAAAGTCTCACTAATTTCTAGATGGGTTTCAGGTGAATCATTGGCCTGAAGCCCCTTTTTTGGTCAAGTCTAGGATGAGGCATGCAGTAAGATTTAATCGTGTGGCCTCTTAGTGCAAACCATGTGGCCCCAATAGGTATTGACAAAAATTTGGAAAAAATTGTGGTAAGGGAAGCAAGGTTATGTGAGTCCTATATAGTTTTTTGGAGAGGGAATTTACATGTTTTCATATGGTTGGGGAAAATCATGTACAAGTCACATTGTGAGTGATATTTTGTTAGTATCTATGCACTTTTGCACCCACAGTTTCAGCATGATTTTTCCTAACCATGTTGGATAACCATACAGGGAATGGATTCTAAGAACTAGGAGCTGCAAGGTTGCTGCACCGTTTAGAAAACCATATGGGATAACTACGAGGGTCATTAATGGTTTAAAATGACCTTTTTATCTCTCTCAGTTTTTCTATTCTTCCTCAGTTTTTTCTTCTCTTCCCAACCACATAAGGATCCCTCCTCCCTATTCTCTTCTTATGGATAGGTTGGGATATATCTTATTTATCTGACCTTTGTTCTTCAATATTTATAAGGTATTGGATATTTATTGGTAATGATCCTTATCCCCTTGAGTTGTTTATTTATTGTTTTCACCTCATGGACCGTTAAATTCATGTGGGTATTTTTTCCTCTATTTTCAAGTCATTTGTCTAAAACAACATTTTATTCCAAATTGGTTGTAGATAGAGGCTAAGATTGGATGTGCCTATGTATTCCACTATGAGTTCAGTGGTGAGTAATTTTCTTTTTGATTTCATGAGTTTTTTGGGGGTGTGTATTTTATCACATTGTTATGTTGATCAAGGAAGACCCTTATAATTTAATGGTTTCTTTTAATAAATTAAATAGAACCTTTTTAGTTTCTAATGGGAAGGCTTCTACAAGACTGTAAGTGGTTTGATCCATGCAAGAGGCTCCAGACCTTGGGTATTTAGGCTGATGGTGTGTCGTTCATATAAAATTGACATCTTTATTTGAAGTTGATTTAGACAATTCAATCAAATTAAATGGTTGTATATATATATATATATATGAAATGATCGTGATGGACTAATGAACTCTAATGGAATGTGGTAGGATCTTCCTAAGGATTAATATAGTAATGGATATCTATTTTTAGGCGATATGATCATCAGGATGGGAGTGGCCCATAATATATGTTTCTTGGGTGATATAGATCATTATTTGGGTGACTCGGTCATTAGTTGAGGTGTAAAGTACATCATTTCTTGGGAAAGGCCAGGGTTTTATGTGTTGGAATGGCCATCAAATTTGAGTGATGTGGTCACAGGGTCATGAAGTGCCATATTTGGTGAGACTTAAGTTTTATTTAGTGATTATCGCTCACCCGTATTGGACAATGTGACATTTGTAGTTGTGTGCACACAAGTTGACTCAGATGATGAGGCAGTATTGACCACTCATGTGGGGAGAAGCCCTGGTAGTTTTGTATTAGTTAAAAGGATTGGGTTTCTTGTCATATAATGTCATGGTGATGGTGAGGACCCATCAAAAGGTAGCATTGAGGTTGTTCACTGATGTATAAATCTCCTTGTGCTTGAGTTTGTTGGGATAAGATCCTTTTTTGGATGGGTATCTACTTTCCTTGAGACATTAGTTTTTGATCCAAAGGTGGTTATTGTTTTAGGATAGGTATCATTGTACCTCTAGATGTTAGGCATCAAGCTGATGGGTGCTTTCGAGTAGGGATTTGAGGGAACGAGTTCTTATATTTAGGTGTTCCTTCGATACATCGATTACGTGGTTGATGCCACAAAGTTCATTGTGACATTTGGAGGTGAAACTGAAGGGTTCGCCTAGGGATATTTTACATTATAGGATGAGTTGAGAAATGAGATGGGGAGCCCATTATCCTCAGATATTTTGGCAATGAACAAAGAAGGTGATAGCTTCCTGGTGGTTATTGATCACCAAGGTAACTTATGCTTACATAAATACATGAAATTCCTTTTATTTTTTTATACACCTAGTTAATCAAAAATTTATGGAAGGAACACGTTGGTGATGGCCTACTAAGAATAATTATCACACCCTACATGGGCACTTTGAGATGTGTGTAAAATTTATACTTTTGTGTTCAAGTAATGGACCTGGTTTAGGATATGGATCATAGTGTATATTATAATTGTGTTGAAGGACAGGGGCATTGGTTATTGCCTTATATGGAGTTAATTTTGAGTTCCCTTTTTTTTATTTTCTATATCAGCATGCTTATGTATATGTATATACTGATGGTCGCCCATGGGAAACCTTTCTGCTTATTTATATGAATGACCAGTATTGGATGCATGTTCTATTTTCAATTATATAAATTGTATGTTTGGTCTGGTTATTTATTTCCACTTATATTTTTTATATATGGTTTCTTCTATTGTATTATGTTGATAGTGTTTCCTCCATGGGTGGGTTACTGGTCTAATGTCTTTATTTTTTCCTTTCCACTACATATTATAATTATATTAGACCATTATTATATCTACACCTATGGTTATAGTCTCACCACTTTAATCTTTTATACCCTCACTACTAGTCATAAGCCTTTGGAGTATGGTTAGGTGCACCTAAGACTAGTGGCACTCAGCCCAAAAGAACTATATTGGTTAATAATCTGGTCAAGGAGATACAATTAGTATCATAGATTCCTTACTGGGAATTGGTAGTGGTGTTCGGCTGGATAATGATGGTACATAATGATTTTACTTTCTATTGGTATTACTATTTGTTCTATAGTAGGTTTTAAATTAAGATGTTGTTGGTAGTGGGTTTAAAACTCATGTTTGGATGTATTCAGCCCCATAAATGGGGGAAAAGTCATGTTTCCTGGGGTGGGAATTATTGTTATATTTTTTCTCATTTTAAAATTAATTTAATTTCCACCTTGATTGGTAATATTTTAAATGTGATTATAATTTTCTATGGCTTGTGACCTTTGACCTAGTAAGGCAAGGGAGGATATGTTGGAACTTTTTTCCAGAATGGAAAGGGGTGTTTGTTATTGATTTTGAATTAGAACATGTGATGTTTTAATTATATATATGCTTATTCCATGTAAGAATGTATTTTGATGTGTGATATTATATATATATATAGTCCAAGATCTTATATAAGTAGGAAAATTAGATGAAATGGGGTGATGTTGATAACCAATTTCGGAGACATGATCATCAGTTTGAGGTGGAATGGTTCATCAAAATGGGTGTGGACAGAGGAATTTTTGATACTTGTCTCTGATATGGGTTGGTAAGGAATCCATGATATTGGGATGTAATGAGACATGGTTACGATGGGGGAGAGTAATTCTATTGATTTGATGCTACCTATTACTGGTTTCTTTATCTATGAAACATATGTTATCTCAGTTTTCTGACCATGAAATGTTATTCCATAGGTTTCCACCTGGACAGATTCATATGCAGTATCATGTGGGAGGTGATAAGTTTCTATATGATCACTCATATTTTGAGGCACTTAAGGTTCAGGCATATCATGAACCATATGTACATGCTCAGGTACAGGATCTAGTGAATTTAGGTTAACCACCAGATTTCACCACTTCTGGTTTGTGGATTGATGCACAGTTCAGATAGAGCCAGGTAAGGGTTATCCAGGGGATCTATTTGGGATATCAGGGAGAAGATCCTTCAATGGAGTACCTGACTCAAGAGTTATGGTCACAACACCTTCAATTTTTTTAGGGTGAGGGAGGTCCACATGCATTTGAAATCTAGACTGAATCTATACAAATTATTTTTAAGTATCTTGAGACACCCCCAAGGAAGAGGGTCAATATATCTACAACATTCTCAGAGGACTAGAAAAGTGTTCGTGGGACATTCAGGTTCAGGAAAGAAGACATGAGGGCTGGCCTAGAGAGGCATTTAGGTCAGGTTCTTTGAGCATTTCATCAAAAAGACACTATGGGAAGAAATAGCTCAGTATTTATTAATTCTAAAGTAGTGGTACATGTCCATCATGGACTACGTAGTGAAATAAACCAAATTTTCTATTTTTTCAACTCGTATGGTGAGCGTTGACACCATGTGGGTGAGGCATTTCAATGACAATTTAATGAATTCCATTCATGTGTAGGTCATCATATTTAGGTTGGACTCATTCTAAGAGGTGTTGAATCATGTTCTCATAGATAAGGGACACTTGACATATAAGTCTTACTCGATATGGTAGACAGCTTCAGGCTATGTTAGTGGGGATGCTTCAGATAGAAGGAAGTGAGGCTGAGAAAAGTTCTAGTAGGGCGGTTATAACAAGGACTCAAACATACCACCTCATAGTGGACCAGATATAGTTTGATTAAAGTATGATTAGCAAGGACATGTACGGACTTAGTGTGAGATTCCTCCAAATGAGCTCTGAGCATGTGGACTGGTTGGGCATCTCGAGATGTTCTGCAGTAAGCCTACTTAGACAGATGGATGTTGGGGACCAGGGTAGACTTAGGGTTCTAAGATCATACCGGGAGACGTACCAAGTAATTTAAGTCAGCATTCATCTGCATTTGAAGGTCATGTAAGAGATAGAGGGACCAAGCGGTGGGTTCAATTTCTTGAGGTTGGTGTATCACTATGGAGAGTCTAGGCTTCAGGGTGTTTGTCTTTAGGTTAGGTGCATTTTATGGAGTTTCTAGGGCCAGATCAGGTTGGTGAGCCAATGATGGTCATTGGTACACCATGGGTGTGACTAATGTTATCTTTTTCTTTATTTTGTCATGTCCTTTTATATGAATGTCTTATTTGGGTGAATGAGGTGCACATGATGTAATTATGGACTACCCAGATGTTTATTAGTAGATTGGAACCAGATCAGGTGTGTTATGTATATATATATAAATATATATATATATATATATATAAGGTGAAGGTAACTGTTATTTTCTTGAGGTTCATTAGCATAGGGGAATCATGGAGATTTAGGTTACATGAGTTACATTGGAATCTAGTCATCATTATGATGAAGGATTTAATTGAGGTGTGAGGGATTGGGACTAATTTGTGTATATGATGAGATTTTGGACCTCATATGTTCTATGTGTTACATGTTCATAAGGTAGACACTGATGTAGTGCAGGATTATGATGGGTGTCGAGTATGACATGGGAGAACCTGATTAGGTGATGAAATGATGATGCATCATTAGAGGACTTTTGAGTCCGGGTATGGTTGATGGACCATTAGTTTTGACTTGAGTTTTGGGTCGGGATGCAACTGGGGAAGGTAACTCCAAAGATGGGGATCCCCCTTTAGGAAGTTGACATGTATCCTTTTGACCAGGGTATTTTGAGTTATTTTTAAGGATATGGTTATATTTGGTAAAATCATTGAGTTTTTTATATCCTAGGAATGAGATATGTTAAGGAAGGTAGATTGTAACATCTTAGGTATTTGGAGCGGGTCGAAATCCTCACCCATTTTGAATTTTTGGAGTTTGGTGGGCATGAAAACTTCTTTCTTAATCATCAAAAAATAATTTAGCGTTTTCCCTTGATCCAGTACCTTTTTTAGTCATTATTTATATCTTTACATGTTTCATGGGTGTTCAAATGGTTTTCAGTGCGTCGAAGGCCCAAAGGCCCTGTTTTTATTAAGTGCAAGCTAAGGCACATGGTAAGATTTAAAAGTGTGGCCTCATAGTGGAATCCATGTGGCCCATTTTTAGGCTGATCATAGTTTAGGAAACCATTTGGTTGGGAGCACATGGATATGTGATACCTCTTCTATTTTTAGAATATGACATTCATACCATTGGTGAATGTTTAGGGAAAACCATTTTTAAGCTGCATGATTAGTGTCATTTGGGTAGCACCTATGCACTATTTCATGAATAGATTTTTCATGGTTTGGCCTAACCATGTTGGATAACCATGCAGGGAATATCCCATAATATTAGGAGCCACATGTTCACCACATAGTTTAGAAAATGATGCGGGATAATAGAGTATCTCATTTAAAGTGTGAAATCACCTTTTCCCCCTCTCTCCTATTTCTCTTCTTCCTCCTATTCTTCTTCTCCACCCATGCACACAAGGATATCTCCTACATATTTTCTCCTTCTGGATAGGGTATGAGCTATCTTCCTTATCTTACCTTCATTCTTCAAATGATCTAAGGAATTGGATCTATGTTTGTAAGTCTCTCCATCCTCTTTATTAATTTCTTCTTTACTCTCACCTCACAGACTGCTAAATCCGTATGGATTGTTTTTTTCCTATTTTTAAGGCATTCATCTAGAAATTTATTCTCTTAAAAATTGGTTAGAGTTAGAGGATAAGATATTATATTCCAACATCTTCGACTAAGAGGTGGTTGGTGCATACTTTTCTTTGTGATTTTACAAGTGTTTTGGGGGAACATATTTTAGAACATCGTGGGGAAGACTAAGAAAGACCCTTGTAATTTAATGGTTTCTTTAAATTAAATAATTTTAACCTTCTGATATTCTAATGGGAATTATTTCATGGGACTATATGTGGTTTTAGATTTGTGAGATGATCTTGACCTTAGGTAATTAGGGTGGGTTATGTCCTTTGTATCAAATTGAATTGTTTATTTTAATTTGAGTTAGTAAATTCAATATATATATATATATATGAAATGTTCATGATTTACTAATAATTTCCAATGGAACATGATAGGATATTCACAAGGATTTCGATTGTGGTAGCTTTCTATTTTGAGGAATCATGATTGTTAGGCTGGGCATGGCCCATTGTATATGTTTTCTTGGTGATTTTGATTAGAGGTTGGGTGACTCGGTCATAGTTTGAGGTAGAAAATCCATTAGGTTTCAGGAATGGACTAGGGTTTATAGCATTGAATGTACATTGGATTTGAGATATGTGGTTTCAAGGGCATGGTGTCCCAGAGTTGGGATGGATTATGATCTATTTGATGATTTCTACTCACCAGTATTAGCCAATGGGCCATTTAGGGTTGTGTGCACACAGGTTGACTCATATGATGAGCTGTTATTGACCACTCATGTAGGTAAAGGCCCCCAATATTTATGTCTTAGTTAAAAGGTTGGGGGTACTTTCCATTTAAATCCATATTTATGGTGAGGAGCCATCAGATGATGGTGTTGATGCTGGTGCCTAGGGGATGAGTCTCGCTATTATTCAGGTCATTGGGTCAGGATAATTTTGGAGGATGGCTATCATAATTCTTTGGAATTCTCATTATTGATCCTATAATGGTTATTTTGTTAGGATAGATATCTTTGTACCTCAGACAATAGGAAACAAGACGATTGGTGATTTTGAGAAGGGGTCTGAGTGATCATGTTCTTTTATTTGGGAATGACTTCAGGATTTTAGTTATATGGTCGATGGAACAAGGTTTCATGTGACATTTGGTGGTGGAACCTAAGGGTTCACCTAGGGATATTTGACATTAGAGGGTGCCTTGAGCTATTAACTAAGTATTATATCCTCCTTGTATATTCTAGATATGGTCAAAGAAATTGATAGCGACTTGGTGGCTATAGAGAACTAGGGGAGATTATGTTTACTTAAATTCATGTGCGGAATTTTATTTATTTTTATTCTACTCCTATTTAATCATAAATGTAAGGAAGTAACACTTTGGTGGTGTCCTATTGAGACTCATTCTCACGCCCTATAAGAACCCTTCGGAATGCATTTATACTTTATGATTGTTCATTCAAGTAATGGCTCAGGTTTGGGAGTTTGATATTTGTGGCTGTTAGCATGGGATGAAAGGAAAGGGACCATTTTTTCTTTCCCCAATTGAAGTTACTTTTGAGTTTCCTTTTTTTTTTATGTATCAGTATAATTATGTTGTTGTAAATTCTAATGGTCGTCCATAGGCAAATTTTTTGTTTATTTTTATGTATGAACTGTATTGGATGCTTGTTATGTTTTTGATTCTACAAATGGTATGCTTGTTCTGGTTATTTATTTCTGCAGCAGTTATTCAGTTATTGATTCTGCTATTCTGTGGTGTTGATTTTGTTTCCCCTATGGGGGGAGGGGTACTAGACAATTATCTATCTTTCCTTCCTTTCCAATTCATATTATAGTTATATAGTACCATTATTATATCATCCTGTGAGGGTATAGTCTCCCCAAATTACTTCTTTACACTCTTGTTGCTAGTCGATAGCCTTTTCGATACGAGGAGACACACTTAAGGCCAGTGGAACTCAGCCCGAAAGCACTGTTCGGATGGCTAATCAGGTTATAGAAATACAATGTGTATTTATGTGGATATATGTGTACATATATATGTGCATTTATATATGTTTTGTATGTGCATGGATTTGTTTTGTTGTGTCTGAGTGATTTGTGTATGTGTATGTTTATGCTTGTATGTATATGTGTGTATTTGTTTGTATGTATGTGCATATGTATGAGTGTGTGTGTGTGTGTGTGTGTGGATAAACATGCATGTGTGTGTGTATGTGTATGTATGTTTTTGTAGTATTTGTATGTATTCATATTTATGTGTATGTATGTGCATACCCTTGTATGTAATTCTATATATTGGTATGTGTATATAAATGTGTATGTGTATGTAAATGCATATGCATGTGTATTTGTATTTGTATGTCTATTTGTATGTGTATGTGTTTTTGTTTGTGTTTGTGTTTGTGTTTGTGTTTTTGTTTGTGTTTGTGTTTGTGTTTGTGTTTGTGTTTGTGTATGTGTATGTGTATGTGTATGTGTATGTGTATGTGGATGTGTCTATGTGTATTTGTATATGTGTATGTGTATGTTTATATGTATATGTGTATGTGTGTATGTGTATGTGTATGTGTATATGTGTATGTGTATGTATATGTTTGTTTGTTTACATATGTATGTCAATGCATATGTGTCTGAGGGTGTGTGTGTGTGTGGGTGGGTGTGTACATGTATGTGTATGTGTATATGTATATGTGTCTGTGTGTATATGTATATGTATGTGCATTTATGTGTACATATGTATATGTGTATGTGTATATGTATGTTTACGTATGTATGTCAATGCATATGTGTGTGAGGGTGTGTGTATCTGTGTGTGTGTGTGTGTTTGAGTATGTGTACGTATATGTGAATATGTATATGTGTCTGTGTATATATGCACATGTATGGCCATGTATGTGTACATATGTAAATGTGTATGTTTATGTGTAAGTGTATGTGTATGTGCATGTGTATGTGTATTTGTAGGTGTATTTCTATAGGTGTATGTGAATGTGTATGTGTGTGTACATGTATGTCTATTCTTATGTATGTGTGTTTGTAATTGTACGTATATATGTATCTGTATGTGTATGTGTATGTGTATGTATGTTTATGTAGTATGTGTATTTATTCATATGTATGTGTATGTATGTGCATGCATGTGTATGAAATTCAATGTAATGGTTAATAATTAATTATATTTTTTATATACAATTAGTACAATACATACATCAATAATTATCAATAACATTATTATTTATTTATTCGTTTTTACTCTTTTTTCATGTTCTTACAATTCATTCGCTTTTTTAAAAATATTTTGGTAATAGATATTATTTTTTATTCATTTTTAATTTTTTTCATTTAACATTTTTTCATTTTTAAAATACGCTAATTTTAATTTTTTTTAATTTATTGATTTTTTTAAAATTTTTTCATACTTATTAACTAAGTTTTCATAATTACAATAGATTTGTAATTTATATGATTAATATTTATACGGTTTTAATATCTTTAATGTGCATAAATTTTAATAATTTTGTATAGTCAATATAATTTCATTTTAAGAATTTTATAATTATATAACTAATATTATCTATTTATTCTTTTTATTCATTTTTTGTGTTTTTGTAATTCATGTAATTATTGTTACGAATTCAATTTTTTAAAAGTTTTTTGAAATTTATTAAATTTTGCTAATTTATTTTTAATATTCTTTCATTTAATATTTTTGCTCATTTTTAATATTCATTAATGTTTAATATTTTTGGAATTTATTCACTTTTTAATATTTATTTATACATAATTAATTACAATGTTTATATATTTTTAATATATTTGTAAGATATATGATAAAAATTTATTCAATTTTATTAATTAGGTTGTAATATTTTCAAAATGGATAAAATTTATATAATTAATTTTTTAAATGTATTTTCACATATTTTTTGTAATTTAAATATTTAATATAACTAATTTTTAATTATTCTGTTATTTCTATAATTTATATTATTTATTTATTCAGTTTTATCATTTTTGTGTGTGTTTACAATTCACGTAATTATTCTTATTAATTCATATTTTAAAAAAGTTGTGTAATCTATAAATGCTTATTTCTTCATTTTAAATATTCTTTCGATTAATATTATTTATTATTTATTAATATTCATTATTTTTTATAATTTTTTGAATTTAATCATTTTTTAATATTTATTTATAGATATTTATTTACCATGTTTTAATATTTTCAATATGTTTGGAATCCATATCGATAATGTTTATTAATTTTTTTATTATGCTTTAATATTTTTAATATGTTTCAAATTTCTTTAATTAATTTTTTAAATACCTTTTTATTATTTTCTAATTTGATTATTTAATATTAATTCTTTTCAATAATTATATTACTTATATAATTTTTATTATTTAATTACTCATTTTTATTTATTTTTCATGTGTATTTAATTTATGTAATTAATGATATGAATTCACTTTATTTTAATGTTTTTATAATTTATTCAAAATTATTTATTCATTTTTAACATTAATTAATTCAATATTATTTAACAATTTTTAATATTTTAATAATTTTATAATTTTATAATTTTTTTATACATATTTTTTTATTAATTTTTAAATTTCAATATGTTTTCAATTTCAATTAAATATTAATTTAAAATCATTTTTTAACTAAAATATCTAGTGTATTTTATTTTTAAATATTTTATTGTTAATATAATTATTATTATTTATTTATTATGTTTTTATTGTTTTTACATTTATCTTAGTGCTAAAACATCATCTCAGAGAAATGCCATTTTATCAGCTTGTTTTTAGCACTGATAAAAGTGAAAAAATTTTAATGCTAACAAAGCGGTCATAAAAGTGTTATTTATCAACGCTTATGTTTTTAGCACTAATAAAGCACAATTTTATTAGTTCTCTTCAGTACGTGAAGATAAAACCCTTCTCCCTTTTTAGAAAATAACCCTAGCATATCGCTTCTTCCTCACGCTGCATTCAAGCTCTCAGAAAACCATAAAAATATTGTATGCAGATTTGATTTCTATTGAAAAATGAGACTTTAAATCGGATGTATGAGATTCCAATTTTTTTAAGGAATCTCAGTCAATCTTCCATGTGTTTTGAATGATTTTTCATTTTATCTTATTATGTTTTTATAATCTAACAACTGAACTCTTTTTCTAATTATCAAGTGTGACTAAAATGGAGATATTCTCTTTCGCATCTTCATGTAGTAGCCAAACTCATTTATCTTCCATTTCACTTCTCCAAGCATGATTTTTTAATTCCATGAAGTAACTAACTATTTTTTCACCATGTTGTGTCATAGGTTTATATCATAAGAATTGTAAAAAAAATATCCAATTTTTCTTTTGTTGTTTGATTTTTCAAACTCCTATTATTTTTGTGAATTTTTTTTCTAAATTAATTTTATATGTATTTGTTTAATGGAAAATCATATAATTTATTGTGTTTAGATATTGATATTGGATCACAACTGAAAATATCATATCCATAAAATTACTAATATTAAAATATGATCGGGATTTTTTTCTTTTTTTATAATATATTTTGTATGAAAAAATATAGATATATAAAGTTGTGTTCATTATAAGGGGAATAATTTATGATGGATTAACAAATTGGTGAATAAAATGTGCATTTTAGATGTATACATCATTATGAATATTTTTAGAAAATCCACTTATAAAAATAGTTAATGTATGTTTGATCCTTCATAGTGATGGTAGTTTATAAAATGTAATGTTAAGACATACCATAAATAATTATGATAAAAAAGAGTATAATAAGAAGTTATTAACTATTATTGAGAAGGAAACTAAAATTTTCCATAAAAGAAATTGGAACATGTGAAAAACCCTATTAATGATCTTGAAACTATTTTGATATAAAATTGAATAATGTTGTAGACCATTCTACTTTACATTGGCGTTCTTCTAGAATCATGATTTGAAAAAAATATATAAAAAAGAAATAGGCAATTTAAAAATTTTATATAAAACACACACATATATATATATGTAAATTACTATGTACTTTTCCATTCGATGATCAACATAATGATTTTTGTGGATTTTTATTGATTGAAGACACTCATAATATAGAAAAACTGAACTCAACACAATTTTTGAAATATAATAATAAAATACATTTATATATTCCCTATGATTGGAGGAAACATCAATGAATATATGTTTTTTATTTATTTGAACTTCAAATATTGTAATACTTTTTAATGATGATAACACATGGGGAAATCCATGAAAATAAAACAGATATAATGACATGTTAGGAACACATATTATCTCATAGGTATTAGAGGATGATTATAAAATGATATTGAAAAAAAAAAATTAAATATCTAGATCTTTAAATATTTATAGAGAAATAATTAATTAGAATATTTTACTTTTAAATGAAAATAAAATAAAATTATATATATTTTATGAGATGAATAAAAAAATTAAAATTATTTCTGTGATTAAATTCATCCACTTCATGGTTTTGAAATTTTAAATTTTGTGTTAATTTGGTTAAATCATTAGTTTCCCAAAAATACCTGCAATCATGACTATTTTCAAAATCTCTTGTAATATTTAATATTTTATTTTGATTATTAAAAAATGAGGAATTCGAATAAGATATCATTCATAAATTTACAAATGTTATAACTGTAATCTATGTGATTACATTGTTTCAAAAAATGTGGGATCATTGTGAAAAATAAGTAATTTGTTTAGATAATGGAATATTATTATATATACCCTAATACTTATCTATTTTTATAAATCAAAAGGTTTCTTGTAAACATTTACACTAAAAGAGAGTGAATTATATCCCTTGATTAATCTATTTAAAAAAATTATGATTTATGGTATGTGACTTATTGTAATAAAAATAAGTAGTACAATACATTAAATTCATATAAATATTTGTCTTTATATATTCTAAAACATTTTTGATAAAATGATAATTTATATAAAATATGATGACTATATGTGTGGAGGTATAAAAAATATCATTTTAGGGCTCTAATATCACCCATTCTATGTATTTATTTATATTTTTAAATATGAATATTACTGAATCAAATAGGATTGATACTAATCGAAAATGGATGGATGTGAGTCATATGAAAAAAGAGTAAGAGGATGGGGTGAAAGAGTGTTGGAGTTTGTTCCCTAGAATCAACTACTTTGTACATTTAATTACATGAATAGTCAAGTGGTTGAATATTAATATAGATAAGTTATAAAATATTTATTTTTATTCTTCATAACAATGAGGTGATAATGTCGTGAAGTATTTTTTTCAATTGATAAGGTCATATTTGTTCCCTGCTATGATGATAACCTTATGATCCTAGGACCATATATCTTAAATATAGTTCTAAACAACCATAACATACTATGATAGGCCACATAGTACATAGACTATTAGGTTTGAATACCTGTATGTGGATGAGGATTCTTCTCATAAATTTCACACTTGGTAATCTCTAATATAGGAGATTATGAGAACAAACCTTCCAGTAGAAATCTGACATGTTTTGGTGTCATCAGATATTCCTATCTGTGAGTGTCTTTGATTGTCCTCAGAATCAAATATTTTCATTAATTCCCATCATGACTCATTCACTTATATTTACTAAAAAAAATTGTGATACCATATGTTCATGGTAATTAGGGTACATTAGGTGTGTCATGAATGGTATTTTTTTAATAGATAATTTGATGAAGGATTTATCATTTCCATATTTATTAAAGTTGATGTCTATTCTATTTGAATGGAATAGAATTGTCACATTAAATTCCATGTTCATGGTATAAGAACATGTTTATTTTAAATAGTCAAAGAAAGATTGATCAAGCATATAGGTTGAAGAAACATATGTTAAACATTCATGATGAGAAGTTTAGAAAAGGGGATCATATTACAAAGTGAGAATTCTTATGTGGTTTTCGTCATTGTGAAATTAATTCATGTATATTATGTGCCTAACTCATTTCTATATAGTAATATTAAACTTTAGGAAAACTCCCCTAATTCCAATAGGAGTTAATCCTAGAGGGTCACACACTAATTATTTTTACATACCTCAATTAAATTCTACATGAATTTAATTAATGGGATAAATATTATTCTCAATAACAAGGAATAACTTTATCTATGTGTTATTGATCTCTAATATTTACAAGTTAATAAATAAATGTTTATTTATTAAAAAATAATTTATTTAATTATGTGAATATATAATAAATATTTATTCACTATATTATGAATAAAATTTTTATTTTATTGAATATATTAATAAATATTTATTTAGTCGATTGGTAATAAAATATTTCTTTATGATTAAAAATAATTATTTTAGTATTCAATAAATACATAGGAGTTCGAGTGAACTATTATCATGTCCGGTGATGAATATTAATTTACAAGATGATAAAATTATATTTATCATCATGTAAGTTATAACGTAATATAAAATAATAATAATTTTACTATTATTATTATGATTATATGGAATAAAAATTGTTAAAATATTATTATATTATTTAAGGGGTGATAAAAAATTAAATTATATTTTATCCCGAACCCAAGATCTCTATGTATATGGTTATGTCTATTTTGTTTGTTAAATCAAGAATTGATAAGTGTTCCGCACAATAGAATTCTCTCTCAAACACATCCTATCATCTTCTGAGGAATATGAAGAATTCATTCTAGCTCAAAGGACTATAGAGCGATCAAGTCAAGAAAAACAAGACAATTGATTTGGCACACTGGCACCTAAAAAAATAAATTGGCATCACTTGGGTACCAGACGTTCTCATGTGACAGTGGGTACTGGTTTTTCTCTTGTGTTGAGGCAGAGGAATGAGTCTTCCCCCAACTTGTAGTTGGTAAATGCCGACTACTTTCTTCAGTTTCCACTGTATTTGACTGGTGGTATTTATATTTGTGGGAATAAATTTGTGTCTTCTCATTTTTCCACTTTATTTGTCACATGGTCTTGATGTGCATCTATGGGAATTTGACTCTGCTTATATTTTCTTGCCACTTTATTTGACTGGTGGTCTGGATATTGGTGGGTAGAAATTTATGTCTACCTATTGATTACCACCGTATTCAGCTAGTTGGATTCATATGCATTGGTAGTGTTGTATGGTTTCCCATAATTTGAAACCCAATTTAGATGGTAGGCTTGGTATGCGTCAGCTAGAATTTTTGTCTTCTTATAGCTGGTTTCCACTATATTTGGATGGTGGCCTCCTTGTGGATCATTGGAGATTCTCATCCACCTATAATTTTCTTTCCTATCTGTATGATGGTACCATCGAGAATTAGAGGGAATTTTCATGGGTTCATATTGTTCCACCATATATCTGCAGTACTCCTCAGAAGATGAGGCATATTTTTATGTTTTCCCATTCTATTCTACCATGTTTTGTATTGTGGATCTCCTCCTCATTAACTATGGTAATGACCTGATCATGATTATTCATTCTCTTCCCTCGGCGGGCAGCCTGAGGGGCCCATGTCTGTTTGACTTCAACAGGTGCCCTCAGGATGAGATCCTCTTCAAGGTGAGCATATTGGGTTGTACACTAGTAGTGGAAACGTCCTCCAATAGAAACCCTGGAGTGGGGTTCATGTGGAGATGGGATGAATTCATTGGTGTTGACTTAATCTGCTTTCTTAAGGTAAGGTAGTTACTCATTGTCACATTCTGTGGATAGTCTCCCGCAATGATTTGAGATGTCCAGTGGGGTCATCTTGTGTTGGATTTCCATCCACGGCTGAAGAGACTACTGGGGTGATTTCTCTAATTGGAGGTACTACCTTGAAACCTCCATTGTGGGGAGAGTACCATATTGGTGTTACTCTTTGATCAGCATGTTTAAATCCTAGAATTTAAGATGCTGCGTTTGCGAGGGATTCATGTTCTTCATCAAGGACTCAACCGCTTGTGTGGTCGCTGACACACATTTCTAAGCAAACTATTGGGATTCCATTTTATTGAAATCATCTATTCATAATGGCTACAATATATATGATATATACAGAAAATAAAACCCCATCAATTTAGTACCTCATGATCACATGTAAAATTGTTGATCTTGGTTGATCTTCTTCCTTTTGAATGGGAAAGGGTCTGGAGGTGGGACAACCCACTACCTTGATGAATGATTCATGTCGGGTTCACCATTTCTATATCAACCTAAGGTGCATGTGTTGGAGTGAACAAAATGGACCAACAGATAGAAACTAATAGTCTGCTATTATAGAGAGTTTCACATGGGGTTCACAATTTTTTTCGATCCAGTTTGCATTGTGACCCCTTTTTGGTATGCGATATGGTCACACCAGGACTGATCAGTGTGTCCTTTTTTTATTGCAATGGAGGTGACACAGTTGAATGGTCCTAGAGGGTGATTGTAGGGGTTAAGTGTTTTGTTTCATAGACCAACTTCGGTTATGATGTCCATGGATGGTCTCCAACGGGTTTATTCGCGGAGCCAAAAACACTCAATGCCCCTTTTATCCATGATTCATGGACCTTATTTCCAAATGCAGGTGCTTTTTGGATGAAGATTTGGACAATGACATTTAAGGACTCGATTGGTCGAGATGATTGGACATTGGGCTCATCGCACCCTTTTGGGGGAATTATCACCTATTTCGGGACTCTCTTATTGATTTAATCAATTTTCATATGTTCCTGGATCCTTCATTCATTCCCAATCATGTTTCCTTAGATTACACCTAAGTTTAAAGATCTATCCTAGATACACGTGAATCTAGAACCATCTATATATTTCTGAGGATCTAAATTGATAAAGTTAATTGTATGTTTTCAAGGTTCTTCATCAAGATATATCGGGTTTAATCCATGTGATGAGGTGTTCTGAAGTTTATTTTCATCTAGGTGTATGGGAATTATTCTCATTTTGGGGTCTAACCCATAATATGGGCTTCCTGTATATCTTTGTGAGAGGAATCAAAGCCCACATAGTTCAGTTCCACTTAACATGAAACATCACCTTTTAATGTCATTTGAAGAGGACCCATCCATGTAGTATAATTTCATGTGGTGAGGACATCGATGATAGAGATACCTAGTCCTAATTCAATGTGGGTCTTATTCCATGGTGTCTCTAGATTTATATAAGATATGAAATATCCATGGTGGATATGACCCTAATGGGGACATGAAAAGAAGAATAGTAGGGTGATATGGGTCACGAGTTTGGACCTTAGGGAGGCTTCCAACATATCGAAGATGGTTGGGAATCAAAGACCTCATAGTTTGGTTTGAGTAGTGACTTACTCCCTTCAGGAGACCCATTTTTTGGGGCATGATTAGGTCTTACACATTAAAGATTCTCATTTGAGAGAAATAGGTCAGGGCTTACTCCTAAATAGGATTACCTAGAGAATTTGGGGAAATTTTATTAGGACAAAATTCTAAGGAGCATATCCCTTATGCACGGGCCTTAGGTAGGCATCCTACGTATCCTGATCATAGTAGGAATTATAGTTGTCATTGTTCACTCTATTTGGGGCTTACAGCTCTGAGGAGGCCCACGCTTTGGGGTTATGTGGATGTCATGATCGCCACCAACCTCTATTATCCCATGAGTCATACTCATTGTGGGAAATAAGAGGAGGAAATTGATCTGATGATCGCATGTCCCACATCATCTGCTGATAGATGGAACTAGAGCCCAAAGGGAGAGAAAGAGGGATGTTAATGTTCCAATACCCCCCCCCCCAAATTTTCATACCCTAGATTGTTATATTAACCTATCCAGGTAAGGACTGTAAGACAAAAGAGATGAGCACTGATGCAACCCCCTTCAAAAAAAATATAAGGGCTTACCTCAATGTGGTACCCTGAAATTGGTTCTGGGAAAGGTGAGGAATGTTCCTTCTTATAAAAGGGAAAATCAATCATGATTTCCCTATGATATCATTGACCATTACCGAAGGTAAAGGCCAGTGATTACCATAGATCCCTAGAATGAAAAAGTTCACATTAGTATCCCAAGTTTGGACCCCGGGTTACCATAGTAATGTATACTTATGGAAATTCTAGGGGTCTGGACCGTTGTGGGGATTTCCCACATAAATATTCTTACCATGAGTATGTAAACTCAGAAGGCCACACTAATGTACCCAGTGGTTTTATAATATGATTCTGGTGGCTTTAGAAGAGGATTTGACCTGATGTTGTTGGACTGGTTCACAGAGAGGCTATGGATGAGGTGATGGAAATGGAAGGGAATTATCAGAGATGGAGAGTGGAATTCCCAAAGGTACCCCATTCCATATGCCATTTGTTTATACTGGGTGATGTACCCTCTACATAGCATGTTTATGTGTTGGTGGAGGCACCATCTTTTTACCATGATGGTATGTGGACCTGTATGCGGCCTGCGTAGTGTTTTTCTACACAGGACCAAGTTCCAGCCATGTAGCATGATGCTACATGGCACTGATTTCTATCTTCGTAGTGCAGTGCTACACGGTACAAGGTTCCACACATGTAGCCTTGTGCTACGTGGGGTGCTAGAGTGAATAAGGGGCTTTGTTTTAGTGACTTGTGGGAATTTCATCCATGAAGGAGATATGGATAATGGTCTTCCAATTATTATATTTCTTTCTTTATTTTTTTCTGTATTTTTAGAGTTTATACCTGCATTAATTTATCATAAGAGTTATACGCCTCATCGATCGATCTCTTCAGAAATCCATCTTCAAAATTCAATCCAATCCTCTGAAATCCAGTCCTTTTCTCATCTCTCCTCAGGGTCCCTTTATATATTGTTGAGGAATATGGATTTATGGATCACATGTCACTTTTTTTGGAATCCAACTAGAAATCACCCATCCTGGAGATGACTCGGTCAACAAAGGAAAGTGGTTTGTGGTGCCAAAAATCACCACCTCAATCCCATGAATGACTTCATCTTGTTCGCGGGGTGCTGCTGGAATTTTATCATCTGTGAACCATTTAGTTTGCAATGAAGGTATGTGGGGGTGAGTTTGTCCACCTCTATTTTACCAATGATGTGGTTCTCAATGGGTGTCGTATGTGGGGGAAACATTCTCCACCTTGATTCCACCAATGATGCATTTCATGGAAGGCATCGTATGTAGGGCTAACATTACCCACCATGACTCCACCAATGACATGGTTTGTGATGGACATCGTATGTGGGGAAGACATTCTCCACCTTGATTCCCCCAATGACATGGTTTACGATAGCTTGCATTGTTTTCTTCGTTCCGTGTACTACTTGGTTCATGGGAGATTCCTTCCATAAACCATTCTAGGGATTCAGTACATGGAAATATTATTTTCCTTTTTCAAATTTGGATTCTTTAAAAAATTTCTATAAATCCTTCATTTTATTAGTTTTATTTCATTTGAAAAAATTATGGGAGTATTTACTTTACCATTGATAATTTTTTAGGACACTAAAAATCCCCCCCCCCTTAGAGTGAGTTATGATCGGTAAGAAGAGGAGGATATTCTAATGTAAAAAATTGGTCCTAAACTGAACTGATTTGTGGTAGAAAGATAAACCCATAGAAGGACATGCCTATATATATGGAGTCCCAGGTCATTCTTCATTTACCAATATTCTCAGTGAACATTTCTTCAAAAATTACTCTTAGTTTTCCTTACTACTTCATACCGAAGATACTTCATGAAATCATTCGTTTATGAAACATTCTTTTCATTACACAAACTGATCTTTGAATCTTTGAATGGTGAGTTTGATCTTCCACGTAGTGATGGACGTATGTGGGTCACCTCCATCCTCAAAATTAATTTTAAATTTGAGAACTAAACTTCAAAATTACAAACTATAAGTTTGGATATATGTTGAGTGAGGGATGGTGTGCAAATTGCTTATTCAACAATCTATTTGGTTCGCTGGACAACGCCTCACAGGATACCGAGAACTATCAGTTCACGGACGACACCTTTTGCGTACCATTTTTGGGTTTCATTATGCCGGACACTTTAGGTCCTTTTCCATGATTTTTATTATTTTCCAACTTTCCTAGCCTAACTCTTTTTCTTGCATGGCCCTTTGGTGCAGAAGATGATAATGGATCTTACCCCAACATCAGTGGATGGAAAAAGAAATTGGCTGACTATAGTTAAAAATGTTGAAGACACACTCTAGTTTTATGTCGTTCCTCAGAAGGGTATTCTGAAGGACCTTCTCTCATCAGATTTCATGGCCTGCACCTTATCTAATTAGTTACCACTCTACAGATTCAGTCTCCAGGGTGATGCCCCTTTGTCGTCGGTTGACTGGAGAGGCTTCACTATTAATCTTGATATGTATTAAGAGTATGACTAGATGAATATTCATTCCATGGTGGAGATCTTAACTACTTTGAACGAAGATGAAATATTTGTTCTGAATGGCTCTATGTGGACATAGAGAAATCAATGTCATCATACTACATCTTTCGAATCAGTCGTTCAGGACTACCTGACTATTGCTAACTTGCACAAATCAATCCTAACAAAGTGTGCAGCTCCAAATGAGATCTTCGATCATGAGGCTTCTTTTCTGATGAGTGGTCCAAGGTGTTCTAGGTTCATCAAAACTGCTTGGAAGCCTTTATGCCGCCGGAGGCCATCAACCTATACCAAGTGGTGTGGGTCTCCTAATTTGATATATATTCACCATTTGAGATACTTCTTGAGATTCTCATCCACTAGTGTTCAAGAACCAAAACCTTTCACTTACCCCACTTTGAAGTGGGGATCAGCTTATGGGATTTCTACCAGATAAGGGAAATTCCTTTCCTTGGAAACATGTATGAGGACTTTTTACTAATGGAAAATTCCTAGAGGAATGTGGAGAAATTATCCCCATTAGAGTTAGAATTTATAACTATAAATTAGTGTCTAATTGGTCATCCTCTTCATGCTCACTCGCTTATTTAATTTGTGGATTCGACCGCACTATTTTTATAGGCAAACAGACCTAGGTCGAGAGTTTTCTATAGAGGAACCCATCCAACCCAGTACTCACATATCATTCCTATATCTTATTATGATACCCTCATGGAGGTTTACTACACTACATAGGGTGACGAGGTCTGAACAGATGTATCTCCGAAGCTCAAACTGACAGGTTTCTTTTCCATGTTCCTAAGCGGGTGGCTCTTTCCTTCTCGTGATGTTTATACTAGCATTTGGGTTTTCACCCTAATGATGGAAGACATGCTAGAAAAGGGGTATCCCATCAATTTAGTTATCTCCACTCTTTCCTGGGTTTATGGGTTATTTGGTAAATATCAGAACAGAGGACTCCACATCGTCTTAATGAGCCTTCAACTTTTGTATGGTTGGATAGCAGAACATTTCCCATGCTACGAGTATCGTCAAACTGCGACAGTCCCCCATTCCGACTTCTGTCTGGCATTACATAATATTTTCATTGTCCATCCCAAGTCCTTGAGTGTCGAAAGAGTTATTGACTTATTGAGTGATCCTTTGTATTTTTATTTTTCACCTTACCCTATTCCATATGTAATAATATAAAATGATGTGGGGAAATATTCGGAAGCACGTTTATACATGAACACACTTCTGGACAGAATATTAACCGCTCGTATAGACATGATGACTATCTGTAAACCCTATTTTCCCTACCGGTTTTCCAGGAAGTTCAGATGTCTGTAGCAAGTCGCATTTCTCCTAGTTACCTTGGTTAAGGGGGAATCTCACCCAGAAATCCTTTGTCAACTATAGTTGATGATGATACAGGAGGACTCTGGCATGCATGTCTTTATTCCTCCCATATCGCCCTCTACATACTTATCATTGGAGCATGACCAATAGTGGGTAACATTATATACATAATAAAAACTTGACAAGCCAATCCAACAGGTGCAAATACCCTTGATAACTTCCAGTCCCATTTTACATATGCTATCTATTCCATCTCTCTCTATTCCTATTGTCCAAAGACACTCCATCCGTTGTCGCATGCATTCGAAGGGGACTTCCTCTATGCAACCTATATTTGTGAATATTGAATCATACCCTCTATATTTGGGTGAGATGGTCTATAGTCATGTAGAAGATGGCCCAAGTGGAACTTCATTGAGTAACCATGAATTCATGGTCAACCCCTTGAGATTGGTTCCAGATATCAAACCACCTACATAGTGGGAAGGCTCCCCCGCTTGGTTAACCAAGCCAAGGGAAGCTCCATTTTCTATGGTTCCATTTCCTGACTATATGCTTGTTGCGAAAAAGGAACAAAGTTAGGGTTCCAATACTGTCAGGGGACATCAAACTTGTGGAGATGGGTGTGGATTCAAATCTATAATATTATTACTGAAACTCCTATGGTAGTGTTTATTGATGAGTATGACTCCCTTCAATGACTACTTACCAACTTGGGTTATAGAGTCTTCAACTACTTACATTTGCGCCAACTCATGCACCATATTTTCATAGCTCGAGTGGATCTATCCACTTGTGAAAACATCCTTGCTCAGTTCAATGTTTCACACCACAAAACAAAGACCTTTTGGGATCTTACTGAAGAGTCGCAACACCTAACAACTGGGGAGGAAAATATTCTTGACAAAGAGACTATCTAAACAAAAGATTTGTGGGAGTGTGAAGCTCATGTGGCCAAGCTAAAGCCACAACTTGCATCAAAAACTACTATTTTTGAAGCTATTAAGTAGAAGGGGAGAGATTTCAAAGCCATTATCAAACAAGTATCCAGTGGTTGAAGCTGAAGTTACCCAAAGGACTACTTTAGAACAATTTCTTGATGGCCCCTGTCATATAATTATTTATTTTCTAGAAAGAGCTAATCTAGATTTATTATAACCCTTTGAATTATCTTTTGTTATTGTTTCCTTTTCTTTTACATCTAGGAGAGACTCTGGGTTGTGTATGTCCTCATTATCTTCATATGATGGAATGAGGATGTTTTTCTCTCTATTTATTCTCTTTTATTTTCTCCATATAATTTCAATCAATCATGATCAACTGTATTTAAAATCATAATCTCAACTGGATATCAATCTTCTCCACAATCTGGAATAAATTAAATAATCAAATCATGTCCTAATTTTTTCTAAACTGAGGGGCCCAACAAGCGTAGTTTGACTTTTACTAGGGTCACATATAAATCCCTACAAAATTTTGTGTCTTTTCTGTTATTACCCTAATTTTTTCCTAAGGACATTATGGTGTGATCTTAGTGGATATAACTTTAATTTTCCATAGGCCACCCTTTGTTGGTTTTTTCAAAAAAAAAAGATTTGTTTATCTTGATTTTTGATTTTTTATTACTTAATATTTTTCCTAAACAATACGGTGCGTAGTTTTAGAGACCTAGTATTCAAATTTTGTCCAGGATTCCCTTTGAGGGTTTTCATCCTAATAAGTATTCTCTTTTCTGTGGGTATTTTAAAGACTTTCCAACTGGATAGTCATTACTGATGTTTTAGATCAAAAACATTTGACTAAGACTAATGATTTAGGTCAAACAGTTTGGACCATGATTTGTAGGGTGAGGGCCCAAATTTAGGACTTGTTAATTGAGAATTTCCCAACAACTTTTATATATGGATAAGGTATTTTCTCAAACATGACTTTTATTTTCTAGATAATGGGATATGACATGCTGTATGGAAACCATGGTGTGTCCAGAGATATTAAAAACCTCTCCTGAGGAATAATTTCCATTTGGATGATAGTCCATTTTTATGGGTCTACTTTTGCAGTGTCGTCAGGGAATTGTGTGCATAGTCTGGAAAAGGTGTCCACTGGACACTGGCCTTCTATATCTGATGGCCAGGAAGTTTTATGGAAATTTAGATTTGTTTTATGTTTATAAGATGACAGTGGTAGGAATGTTGGGGAATGATTTATAGAAGTAATTGGGACATTTATATTGGTTCTGTTCTAGAACCTACTCCCACAAAAAAAATTTACTTATTTAAAGGAGGGGTGAAGCATGATACAGTTTAACGCCCTACAAATAGGACATTCAAGATTTATGATTTGAATTTGTTTTACTCTAACCAGGGCATAAACAAACTTCATTTCTTATGGTGGTCTGACTATAAATGTTCTATCCCCTTCAGACATGAGAGGGGAGAGAGGATGTAAATTTTAATATAGGGGGTTTCTGAAACCGGGGAATGAGGTGAGACGTAAACATCATTGGGGTGTATGGATGTAGGGAAAGCATCTATTGATGACTAATTTTAATTTTGATATCATTACACCTTTTGGGAAACAAATGCAGAGTTTTTGGGGCATTGTGTTCATAGTCAAACAAAGGTGTCCATGGGACACTAGTCATCCATTTATGATGGCCATGGATGGTTATGGAGATTCAGAACTTTCAGGAAACAAAATATAGTGTTTGAATATGGGTTATTAAACATTAAGAGGGTGAATTTATGGTCAAAGTATGATGGGAATAGGTGAATATGTGCTTCCCATATGGGTGTGAGTAGGTTCCACACGCTGGTATGACCCATGTGTGGGAAAGAAAAAGAAAATTTTGTTTTCTAGCTGGACCCGAAATATGAGACTCAAGAGTCACTACGTATCCTATGATGATATGAATCAAGCAAACCAAAGTTATTTTAATGTTTATCCATATGCGGATCTGGTTCAAACATATGAATGGGGTATTTTTTGCACATGGGGTTACCAATGAAGTGGGGGCCGCATTAAACATTCTCATGTAGATTCTTTTCATGCATAGGAACATGGGGGAGGAAATTATTAAGAATGTTAGAGGCCCAAGAATGAAAATTGATTGTCAAGAATCATGTAGTTTTAATTTCATGTGATTAGTACATTGATGTAGAATCCCTGATTAACCAAAGGATAATCGGGTTGGGATGTCCTTACATGTCGAAGATGTGAGTAGGAAAGAAAGTGTAAACCATGGATCTGATGGATCTTAGATTAAGAGAAATGATATGGGACTAAGGATTCCTTGAGAATATGGTAATTTGAAAATCCTCTCCCAAGGATGAATTTTCCTTTATTTGACAGGCCATTTTTTGTGGGAAACATATGCAGAGCTGTTGAGGCATTATGTCCATAGTCAAACAAAGGTGTCCACATGACACTAGCCTCCCATATCTGATGAACAGGGAGGTATATGAGGATCTAAAACCACCTGATATGCAGAGATTGATATATTTAAAATACATTTCTTGATATGTTAGAAGTGTACAGTCCATGATCACCCATATAGTTGGGAACTCTCCTAAATAGGTTTAGCTCACACGCAAGGTGAGGCATTCAAATTCCCTTGCTGGGGTGGGGCCCGATTTTGAAGATATGTGTGTTCCAAAATTAAGATACCTTCATAGGTTTGGCATGTGAATAGGGAGTAGGGTATTTTATATATATTTGGGGTACCTTGTAGTTTAATATAATACGATTAGGACTTCTAGTTTCCTAACATGGAGGGGAAAATTCTAATATTCCATTTAAAGTCGTGCCAACAGGATCAGTAATTGTGGATTGATTTTCATTGGATCTATGAGGAATACCCTACTGAAATACCTAATCCCAAGTGAGCTATGCTCAGTCTGAGAAAGAAGGGGAATAAAGGGTTTCACTCCATCACATAGGGATGTAAAGGTCAATGAAGGGAGTATTGTTGGGAAATCCAATTTAACATCATGTGGTGAGGACGTGGGTGACTCGATGTAAATGAGGTAGATTTTGTGGGTCCATTTAGTTTGAAGTATTGAATAAAAAAAGTTGATATTACAGTTTAACATCATGTTTCAGGGACAAAATATCAAAGGAATCATGCGTAAATATGGTCTAATTAGCATAGGATATTCCTGGTATGCCTCAGACGTGAGCGGGGGAAGAAAGTGTAAATCATTATTCCAGGTGCCCTCAAATCAGTTGGGATGAAGCAATACATAGAATTCAATGGGTGCAAATAAGTAGTAAAATCCTCTCTCAAGGAAGAATTTTCCTTTGGTTGACATGCCATTTTTATGGGAAACATATCCAGAGTTATTGGGTCATTATGTGCATAGTCAAACAAAGGTTTCCGCAGTATATTGACCTTCTATTTCTGATAGCCATGGGTGATTATCAGGATTTGGGATTTCCCAGGGCATGGATTTTTATGGATAAATAATGGATATCTGGGTACGTGAGAAATATCTAGACAGTGATTAGTTATAAGGTACGAGATCCTCTACATAGATCTGATTTGTATGTAAAAGGGGGCATGATATTTTGACTAATCCTTATTACATGAATCAAGGTTTGGAATCTTCCACAGAGATTTACATTCTCATGTAAGAAATGGAGGCATTTTTTATATGTGTTTGGTCCCAGGAAGGCCCAGGTGTCACAACATATCTCAACATACCAAGAATCAGGACACACATAGTTCTTGAGATACCTTACAGTTTAATGTCTTGTGCTTAGGACTTGTTTTCCCATTCAGTTTAATGTCATGTGGTTAGAACTTATGAATATCCCCATGCAATTCTGGCCTATATGTAGGGGGTCATTTTTTCATGGCGATTGGATGAGGGAATGGGATCTAGGAATCACTACGCATCCTAAAATGGCAAGAATTAGGCTATTCATAGTTCTAAAAACATGTTCCATGTAATGGTATGACTCATGTTTTAGAACCATGATGGTTTTATGAAAGAAATGGAGTTTGGTTTGTGTTTACTTTCAATCCTTTTTGGACATTTATAATTTTCTCTAGGAAAGGGATCATACTATTCCAGCGGACAACTATATTGAAGATGGCCTCATTTCCCAGTGTTTTCCAAATTTTTGGGCCAGAAAATTGCAAAATGGAGAAATGTGTGTTTGGAAAAGAAAGGTGTGTGA
The DNA here is from genome assembly GCA_963277665.1 of Viscum album. Taxonomy (NCBI): domain Eukaryota; kingdom Viridiplantae; phylum Streptophyta; class Magnoliopsida; order Santalales; family Viscaceae; genus Viscum; species Viscum album. Next base: position 14,674,522 of record OY728150.1, read on the forward strand.
AACATTTTAGGTGTTTTTTAAACTTGCATGTAAGGAATTTTTTGGTATCAAAACCTCAAAAAATGGAAAAGACATGAGCTGCGCAAAAAATCTGGAGTTGTGGGTGGAAAACGGTTCCTGCGCGAAAAGAATTGTGTGTAGAATGAGAGGTTTTTCATGACATGGTGGGTTTTTAACGCGGGGGTTAGAGAAACCTATAAATAAGAGGTGACCCCCCTCTTTTGGCACTACTGAAGACTTAGATAATATTTGAGTTCTGATGTGTGTAAAATTTTCTCAAAAAGGGGGTTTCATGGAAAAGTTGGAGTTTCATGGAAAAGTTAAAAGTTGCATGGAAAATTTAATGTATCATGCAAAAGTTAAAGGTTTTTGAAAAAATTGAAGTTGCACACAAAAGATAAAGTTTCACATAAATGGTGTAGTTGTGTAAAATATTTTCAGCGCAAAAAGTAAATCTTGTGCGCAAAAGTTGGATCTTGCGCGCACAGGGTAGGTGTTGCACGAAATTTTCAGCGTAGGCTAAATACATGTTTTGAATATCCAGTACATTGGTTCAGTTATTTCAAGTGCATCAATTCACGACTTAAATGCAAGAAATGTCTCATTCTAAATAGAGACAAAGACTTTAATTCAAATCTATTGAAGTGACCATCAATTTGATAATTTTTTTTTGACTTCTCTCAAGGAAGTGAGCTAGGGGAGTTTAGGGAAGTGATCTGAGGGATGCAGTGAGGTATCCTTGAACGTTTGTAAAGGTAGTGTTCCTAGCACAGGGTGACTGTGACAAAATCTTGTAATCCTCAAACAAGTAAATATTAGTGGATTTAGGTATGACTAGCAGACTTTTAGTGTATGCTCCTTGGAGGTATCCCTTTGCGTTGAACCAAGTAAAAGTGATATGTAATCTCCCTTATTTCATTTATTTGAAATATTTAAAAAGACTCTACCAATGTAGGAATAAGATCCACAACTTTAAAAATAAAAAGTTGACACCATGATTCTCCCCTACCCTCTCAGGGTCTTCTGGGGTCCTTCATGTGGTATCAGAGTTTGGTTGCTGGCGTTTGATATGTCTTATACCGTCATGTATAATTCAGTCAGTGTTAAGGGAGTCCCCCTCTTTGATATAAGTAATTTTCATATTTGGAAGAAAAAAATGAGATCTTATATAATATCCCTTATAATGGAATTCCAGTTTTCCAATCTACAGGGTATATAAGTTATTGATCCAACAGGGCTGGTTATGACTAATGCAGATAGAAAAATTCTTGATGCAGATGTTATAGCGCAGAATGCTCTCACCATTGCCCTTTCTAATCAGATCTATCTAAAGGTGATGAGTTTCACCTAAGAAAATTCCATGTGGTATAAACATTTTAATTTTTATGAAGGAGATATCAAATTGAATTAGGTAAAACTACAAGTCCTTCACAATATGATTGATGATCTGAAGATTCATCCTGATGAGAATGCAAACTCCTTCTTCAATCAAATTACTTAAGTGGTTAGAGAAATTCTGGGTCTAAGAGAATAAATCAAAGATGTTGACATTGTAAATAAAATATTTATAATACTTCCACCCCTGTACAATGACAAGGTTTTATCCATTTAGGAATGATATCTTTCCAAACTTTCTCTGGATGATCTGATGAGCAGCCTGGTGGCATATGAAATGAGAGTCAAACCAAAAGATGTTATGACTCAAGTGAAAAAGGAAATGGAATTCAAATCCATGTAGAAACTAAAAATTTAAAAAGATAGTAGAGGTGAATATGATGAAGAAAAATAAATTATTTCTCTCATTTCCAAGAAGTTCCTAAAGGGAAAATGGAAATTCAATGGGAAGTTACCTCTAGCTTGATTTCGCTGTGGAAAAGTTCAGAACATTGCCTCTTAGTGCTTAAGAATGATCAATGATGAAGATAGAGAAGATGAAAACATTGATATGACTCAGAAAATGTTTTTCAAAAAGGGATACTTTAAATCTAGAAATAAATTACCGAAGAAAATTTTTGTGTCTGAAGAGGAATATGATGATAATGAATTATGTGAAGAAGAAGAACCAGAATTTAAAACTGGAAACCATGTTTCCTTGATAGCCACTGTTGAAAAATCAGAAGATAATGGTGGAGATAATTAGTTGACAACTAGTTCCAATACTGATTTGCAACGTAATTATGTTGTTAGTAAGCTTAATATTAAATATAAGAGTTTCAATAAGTGGAAATAAATTGTAGAAGAATCATCTGAATATGTTGATCAACTCAAAGATGAAATTGAACGACTGAAAGAATTTGTAAAAATATAGAATAAAATACTTAAAATTAATGATGATGTAGTGTATATAAAGCTAATAATTGAAGAGTAGGCAAAATTCCTCAATGACCTCACCTCCAGACTAGAATAAAAGTCCATGACTGCAGAGGGTCTTGAGGAGGAAGGTGTTACTATTAGGAGTAAACTTGAGAGTGAATAAATTTCAAAAGTATCAAGGAATAAAATATAGTTTTAAAGTTCTCAGATGTTGATCTGTTGGAGAGAGAAAAACGTGGCTCTAATGGAGTTGAAAAGATTTTGAATGATCAAAGACTCGCTTAGATGGGAAATAGTGGAATCAGTTGTTTGGATGAATCATCAAAGGTTGCAAATAAAGATGACCAGAATAAAGGCAATATGAAAGTGGGTCATGTAGAAAATTCACCTAATATACTGAAAAAGGAACCCCCAATTTAATATGAAAGAAGAAAGGAAGACTATCCTTGAGCCTCCAAGAATAAGAGGCACTCAAACTATTATCCCATGGAAGAAGGAATGAGGATAACTAGAAGTGAGAAGACATTTCCTCTCATGAAGTGTTATTTCTGTGTATATCTGGACCATACCATGTCTTATTGAAAAGAGGCAAGAATTTATTTGAATGGAGAAGATATGGGAGTTCAAAAAATGAGAAAAAATTTATATCCTAAATATTTTAGAAGAAAAAATTTATATGGATTCTATTCTCATTGTTATAACTTTGGTCATAAGGTCGTTGATTTCAGGTAGAGCGGGGACATGGACATCTCATACCAGAGTTCGAGAAAAGTCAAATATCATCAACAATATACTGTTACTCTTACAAACATGTTTTCTCCTATGAAAGAATATTTTTACTATGAAGAACACATGTACACGGAAGAGATAATTAAAAGGCCATCAGTGTTCTACACTCAATCCAATGTCTCATGTAATGAAAAGAAGAAAATTGAGAAATCCAACCTTGTAGAGGTATCCCTAAAAGCTACAAAAAGCAACAACACATGGATTCTGGATAGCGGTTGTTCATCTCATATAATAGGTAATGCAGGCCTGTTAACAGATGTTAAGAAGATGTTTGATGGAACAGTATGGTTTGGTAATGATGGAGCTCTGAAAATAAAATGCATTAGAAGTACTGAACTAGCTAATGGAGAGAAAAAGAAAACTAAATTCCCTTATATAGATGTCATACGTCATAATCTCCTCAGCATGAGTCAACTCTGTGACTCCGGACTAATAGTTACATTCAATCACAAATGCTTCAATATTAAGGGAAATATAGGAAATTCACTTATGAAGGGATGTAGAAGATAAGGAAACATATATTAGGTTGACAGTAAATAAAGAATTTTCTACATTACTATTGAGGAAGAGAAAAACCTGTGGCACCAAAGATTGGGTTACAACAATCGACATGACATGGAAAAAATATCAAAACTGAATATTGTCATAGACATTCCCAACCCGAATCGTGAACGTGAAAAGTACTGTGATTCTTGTATTCGGGGGAAGCTGTTCCGCAGTTCATATTGTCTAATTAAGAAAAGGACATATCATCTTCTTGATCTCAATCATACAGATGTACGTGGGTTGATAAATATTTCCAGAACTCATGGAGAAAGGTACTTCATCCTTTTCATAGATGATTATAGTAGAATGGAATGTGTAATGGTTATACACAGTAAATGACTATTTTTTGACTTCATGAAAACATATCGGTGAATCGCCGAGAATGATGTTGGACGAACAATCAAAGTGCTGTGATTTGACAATGAATGGGAATACATGTCCATTGAATTTCAAAATTACCTGAAAGAGCATGGGATATGACATATGGTAGCTTTTGTGAGAACTCCATAGAAAAATAGAGATGTTGAGCACAAGAATCGATAGGTGAACAACATGGTAAGAACTATGCTGATTGAGAGTCGTATTCCACAACATTACGGGAAAGAGGTTGTTCAAGCTGCAGTGTATATTCAAAATCGAATAGAGATTTATATGGGTGATATGAAGACACCATATGACTTATGGAATGTAAGGAAGCCCTTTTTAAAGTATTGTCATTTTTTGAAATTAAATTATTCATCATAAAAATAGAATTAAATCAAGGGAAGTAGGGTGACAATGTAGATGAAGGAATTTTCCTTGGATACTCAATGAACAAAAAAGCCTACAAGTGTTTCAAAAGCAGTTAGGAAGGATTTTGGAAATCAATGATGTCAAGATAATTGAAGATAAAACCACAAATTCTTCAAGTATTTCATATACTGATGTGAAATAAAATGAGGAAGAAATTGAATGTGGAGTAAATGCAATTGCAGAAATAGAGGAAGGTGTAAAAAACACTCAGGAGTCATATCATGATGTTGACTCAGAAGAGGAATCTGAAGAGGAAACCTTGGCTGGAGATAATTTGGTTGGATCTAAAAGGAGGAATCAAAGAGCAGAAATTGATCAATCAAATATTATTGGGGATTGGACTGCACCCAAAAAAATTAGGAGACTGAGGAATAACACACAATCTGTATTTATGTCAGTTGTGGAACCATCCTAATTTGATGAATCTGCAAAGGATGAATCATGGGTTAATTCCATAAATGAAGAGTTAGATCAGATTGAAAAGAATCAGACATAGGATCTAGTCAAGATTCCCAAAGGTCATAATGTTATTAGTAAAATGATTATTTTCAAGAATAAGTTTTATGATCATGGAAGTGTTATCAGAAACAAGGAATGACTTGTATGTAAATGATATTCACATATTGAATGTGCTGATGTTGAAGAAACCTTTTCTCTAGTGTCTAGACTGGAGTTAATCATGATTTTTCAATACATGGTAATCCAAAAAAGATATAAAGTATATCAAATGGATGTTAAGACATCATTCTTGAATGGTGTTCTCGAAGAAGAATTCTACATCGAACCACCTGTGGGTTTTCTTCTTGGTACTGATGAAACAGAAGTTTGTAAACTAAATAAATCTCTATATGGTTTTACACAGGCACCACGAGCATAGTATTCCCGGATGTATTCTTATCTCAAGGATCTGGAATTCAAAAGAGGGGGATTAGATCACAATCTATATGTGCAGAATTCTTCAAAATGTCAATTCATTGTTCTATTTTACGTTGATGACATATATTTGGTATAAGCATGAAGAAATTAGTGGATAAATATTCCAATCAAGTGAAATCCGAATTTTAAATGTCTATGATTGGGTAGCTCACATATTTATTTGGGATGCAGGTGACTCAAAAGATGGATTACACTCTCATTTATCAGGAAAAGTATTCAAGAGAGTTGCTGAAGATATTTAATATGCATGAATCCAAACCAATGTCAACTCTGATTGTAGTTGGTACCAAACATAGAAAGCATGAGGATGGGACCTCTATAGATCCCACCATGTATTGGAGGGTTATTGGAAGCTTACTATACCTAATGGAAATATGGCCTGATATTGTCTTTGCAACTTTCTTAGAGGCCTAATTTCAGGGTAATCTGAAGGAAGAACATATGAGAGCAGAAAAAATAATCATGAGGTATATTCAAGGTACTCATAATTATGGGTTTTACTATTCTGTAGGAAGGGACAGTAAATTATTAGTGTTTACTGATGTTGACTGGGTTGGAGATGTAGTGTAACGGAAGTCCACCAGTGTTGGAGCATTCTATGTTGGGTAGAAATGTGTTGGTTGGTTGAGAAAGAAATAATAATGTACTTATCTTAGTACTGCTAAAGCTGAGAATATCTCCTCTACAAAGGAATACACTCAACTACTATGGATGGAGAAACAACTGACAAATATTGGTGATGAGGTGAAACAACCAATGGTGATTAAGAGTGATAACAAGAGTGCAATTTATCTTATGAAGAATCATGTCCAGCATTATCATACAAAACATATTGAAATTAGATATCATTTTATCAAGGAAAAAGTTTAACAGGGCATTATTAAAATGGATCATGTAGGAACTGATGAGAAATTGGTTGACATCCTGACCAAGCTGCTATCAGCGGTTGTCTTTGAGAAACATTAGTGTAACCTCAACGTTCATCCACCTCGTAGTTCATAAGGAGGTTACGAAATTCCAATCTCCCCAGATTTGTTAACTATTTTTAATCTGTTTGTGGATGGGATGCTAGTTTATGGGGGAGACACTATCTAGGGGTTCTTTGATCTATTCAATGAAATTTTACCAGAATTTGGGTTTATTATCAATGGGGGATAAAGGAATAAATTCAGGATTCAGGACATGAACATGTAATGCTTCTGTGACACGATGAGAATTTACTGTTATAAGAATAAGTAATACATTCAGGATATGTAATTCTTCTGTGGAATAATAATAGAATATCTTGGGTAGTGTCTTTAAGAATTTCAAAACATGGGATCCCAATTCACTCTACCCATATTGTTTTCTACACCAACAATTACTTACGTAGACTTATAGTGTTGGCTGATTTGATTCTTTCATTTTAGTATTTTATTGTGCCTAGTGCTCTATTGAATATATCTGGTGATTTACAACAAACATACAAGGAAATATTGTTAAAACCATGATTGTTCTATGAAAGAAATAGAGTTTGGATTGTATTTTCTATAAATACCCATTGGATGTTCAGAATATTTGCCAAGATAGGGATAATACTGTTCGAGCGGACAATAGTATTGAAGGTGCCGTCATTTCCTAGGGTTTTTTAAATTTTTGGACCTGAAAATCAGAAAATAGAGAATTGTGTGTTTGGAAAAGAAATTTGCGTGAAAGATTGTAGGTGTTTTGTAAACTTTCACGCAAGGCATGTCTCAAGATCAGAACGTCAAAAATGGAAAAGGTATGAGCTGTGTGAAAAAACTGGAGTTGTGCTTGGAAAATGGTTCCTATGTGAAAAGTATTGCATAAATAATGAGAGGTTTTGTGCGACACGGTGGTTTTTGCACATGGGGGTTATATATTCCTATAAATAAAAGGTAAAACTCTTCTTTTGGTATGATTGAAGACATAGAGAAGATCTGAGTTCTGATGCGCGTAAAATTTGGGCAAAAAGGGAGTTGCACGGAAAAGTTGCAGTTGTGCAGAAAAGTTAAAAGTTTCACATAAAAGTTAAATTTTCGAAAAAAAGTTAAATTTGCGCACAAAATTTCACGTTGCATGAAAAATATAAAGTTATTAATAAAGGGTGTAGTTGTGCGAATTAGTTTTCACGTGAAAAGAAAATCTTGCACACAAAAGTCAGATCTTGTGCGCACAAGGTAGGTGTTGCGCTCAATTGTCAGTGTAGGCTGAATACATGTCCTAAATATCTAGTAGGTTGGTTCAGTGATTTCAAGTGCATCGATTCAGGACTTCGATGCAAGAAGTGTCTCATTATGAATAGAGACAAAGACTTCATTGCAAATCTATTAAAGTGACCATTAAGTTGATAAACTGAGTTTGACTTCTCTCAAGGCAGTGAGTTAGGGGGAGTCAAGGGAAGTGATTCAAGGGACGCAGTGAGCTATCCTTGAACCTTTGTAAAGGTAGTGTTCTTGGAAGAGAGTGACTGTGACCAAATCTTGTAATCCTCAAACTAGTAAAGATTAGTGGATTTAGGTATGACCGACACGATGTCGTCATATTCTCCTTGGACATATCCCTTTACGGTGAACCAAGTAAAAGTGTTGTGTCATCTCCCTACTTTAATTTGTTTGATATATTTAACAAGTTCCTTCCAACATGGGAACAAGATACACAACTTTAAAAAGAAAAATTTGACACCCTGATTCACCCCACCCCTCTCAGGGTGTTCTGGGATCCTTCACCATGTATAGTGGGAACTTTTTTTTGAATGGTGGATGGGACAAGATATAGGATCCATGTGTCACTACATATCCTATGATGATAAAAATCAATCCACACATAGTTCTAGTATCCCATGTAGTTTAACATCATACGGTAAGGAAGAGAGTGAACCGACATGAAAATGATGAGGTGGATGAAGTGTCGGGCTTAAACCTCAGAGAGTTTTCCTAAGTATTTTAGTTAGTTAGGAATCAATGTCCATGTAGTTCTGAAAACATGTTCCATGTGCTGGTATGACCCACATATAAGAAAGGATCAATTTTTTTGAATGGTGGCTGGACCAGGATGAATGAGGTGGGAATCCCTACATATTTTGTGAGGATAGGAATCAAGCCATGTGTATTTCTAGAGGTACCTTGAAGTTTAACATTGTATGGTCAGAAATTTTCTTGGATTATCCTACACAAGTCTGACCTATACACAGGGAAAGTAGAATTGTTAACTTTGAATGGTAGTAGGATGAGGATGTAGGATCTAGGAACCCATTAAGGAATGGGAATCAAGCCGTACGTAGTTCTAAGATTCCCTATAATAGTCAACCTCATGCACAAGGAGGGGGGATTTTATACTATTCTTTCAAGATGAAGGGAATATCATATTCCTCTATGATTTTCCACATTGGGAAACCCTTACCACCATTCCTAAGCTTATATGAGTTATACTTGGTGTGAGAAATAAGTATTGATGAGGATTTTCCCCTGCAGTGGAGGGAAAATAGAGGATATAACAGAGGAATTTTGTGTCATGTGGTGGTTGGATCAAGATCTAGGGTCGAGGTTTCTCTATGTATCCCATTGATGAATGGGAATCAAGTCATATGAAATTCTATATTTATCCTTCCCTATATAGGCTCAGGCTATTCGCAAGGAGGGGGAGCATTGTTTTTGGTGGTCGGACTAGGATGTAGGATTTGGTCATTACTACATATCTTGAAAAGGTAGGGATCAAGCCACACATAGTTTTAGAAAACATGTCCCATGTACTGGTATGAACTGTGCATAGGGAAGGGGTTAGTTTTCCCTGATGTTGGTGGTTGGACCAGGATGTGGGAACCATGTATAAATATGTATCCCATTAATGAATGGTAATCAATACAAAGGTTGTTCTATGTTACACTCCCTATACTGGTCTATCCCAGGCACATAAAGGGGTCATTTTTATCATTCCCTTGCATGAATTTGACTCATGCATAATGAATCACTATTAGGAACAAAATGACATCCATACTGTTTAATATCATGTGGTTATGAAAATTTGGCTCTGTAGTTTAACATCATTCTATTAGGAAGATTTCCATATAGTTTAACTTCATGTACCATGAATGTAGGTGGAACTATGTAGTTTAACATCATGCAGCTAAGACGATAATTGTATAATTCCATAAATTATTTCTTCAAGAACATCGAATTGGTGGGAAATATGGTGAGTTTTTCATCCTTTGAAATTAACGAATATGATCCATTGTAGTAGACCTTGTTTATGACATATATTCCTTCCAATTTTGGTTCTAATTTTTGAGGTTTCTTTCCGAGTATCATCATATTTATGGGGAAGAACACGGTCTCTTCTCAAGGAAAGATCACAGGAGAACCTTTTTGTTGAAGGCTTGTGTTATCCGATTCTGGTAAACTTACAAATGGTGCAAGGTACGAAATATTTTCTTGTCCAGTTTCTCCAACTTGTCGACTCATTTCTAATATTTTTCATATGTAGACAGTTGATCATAGATGGAGACATGAAGTGATGGTAATTTAACTTCAATGGGTACAACTACCTCCATCCTTATTGGTAAAAAATCCCTCAAGGTATCACTGAAACATTTTTGAGGTGATTGTGTTTGTTGACAATGTGGACCTCTATGTTGTGTTTGTTGACAAAGCAGATCACAATGAACGAATTTGTTGACAAAGCAGACCATGATGAACGAATATTTTGACAAAGGGGGTTTCCATAGTGAATTGTCGGGTTCAAGGTATGTTGTCAACAATCCATGATTGATTGAAGGACATTGACAAATGAATGGATGATCTGGAGGTGGTACAAAAATAGCAGATACAAGGTGGCATTGTTTTCCAGTGTTTGCCAAATTTTTGGGCCTTTAAATCGGAAAATAAAGTGGTGCGAGAAATATTGGAATGGTTCATGAAATAGAGGAATGAATTTTTTCATGCAAGAGGTGTTTCGAGATCAGAAGCTCAAAAATTGGAAAAGGCATGAGGTGCGCTAAAAATTGAAGTAGAGCACGAAATATAGTGTTGCATGAAAGAGGTGTTTTTCATGCTCAAAGAGTATTGCATGCAGAAGGAGGGTTTTTCGCGTAGGGGTTGATTTTGCCTATAAATATAAATTGACCACCCCCCCCCTCATTTTCGTGAGCTCGAGACTTAGAGAATATCTGAGTAGTGGCACGTGAAATTGGATTTCACAAGGAAGTTGTACGTAAATCTCAAGTTTGCACGTAATGTCAGGTGTTTCACGAAACGATAATGATGGGCATAAAACGAGTGTTTGCGCGAAAGCTATGGCTGTGAAAAAAGAAGAGTGTTACACGTAAAGAAAAGTTTGTGCTTAAAAGTAGGCTCTTGTGTGTAATTGAGGTGGTTTCTCATAAAATGAAGTGTTGTGCGAAAAGTGAATTTCATACTGGAACAGGGAATTGTGCGCAGGGTGTAGTGAAGGATACACATAAAAATTGGGGTTTCTTGGTACACCCGGCGCAAAGTAAGATTCATCTAAGGGTGAAAGTTGGACATCAACAGAGCATCTATCAATAATTAAATAGTAGTGTGATTATAGTGGATTTTGGTACATCGGCACATCGCTGGTGTATGCTCCTTGGACGTAGCCCAGTGAGGGTGAACCAAGTAAAATTGATATGTCTTGTGCATGATTTAAGATTCATTCATACTCTGAAATGGGATGGATAGAGAGAATGGGGTCTTGTCTAACAACCAAACAAGATCAAAAGGGGCAGTTGTTTTAATTCTTTATACCCTGATTCACCCCCCCCCCCCTCTTTGGGTATCTATCCTAGTGGACCTAACTATCTTGTATACTAATGAGTATGGGGTTTCTTGGGTGGTGGTGTGAGTCAGGGTCCAGTAAGTCCGTTGAGCTTGGAGGAGTTTATTTGGAAAAGATTTATTTTCCTTTTCTACCATATTCTGAATTATATTTGATAGGGTCTTGTTGAAGACCTCTATCATCTCACTGGTCACTAAATGGTAGTGGGATGAACAATTGGACTTGATTCCATACTCCTGATATAGATTTTCCAATAACACATAGTATAAATTGGTTCCATTGTTCATCATTATCATATGAGGGACACCAAATCTAGTGATGGTGTTGGATTTCAGAAAGATGATAATGCTTCTTTCCCTGACCTCTTTAAGGGGTAAAAATTCTACCCATTTGGAAAAGAAGTCACTTACTGTTAGAATATTTTTGAATTGTCTTTCCATGGTGGGAGGGTATTTCCCTCGACATCAATTATCCATATGGATGATTTCCATGAGTACTTGGATTTGTGAACTCTGGGGGCTGGTGGGTGAAATTTTCATGAACTTGGCAGGAATGGAACTTCTTGGTTAATTTGGGGAAATCCTACATCTTGGTGGTCTAATGGAACCCAAGACTTTGAATCTGATCTGAGATCTTGGATGTTGATTGATTATCTCCACAAACTCAGGCATGCACTTATTTCTAATGTCAGTAGTATCTTCTCCATCAATAAACCTGAAAAGTACTCCATCAAGGCTTCTCTTATAGAGATTATTTCGCTAGTTTGCAGCATAATACAGGAGAATGTTGGTTTCCCATCTTCAGGTTTGTTCCATTTAATCCCTATCTGGTAGGATCTCTCCCCTTAGAATGTAATCTGCAATGGGAGTCATCTAGCCGGTGGTAGGACCAGACCACTCAAATATGAGACTAATTTATTGGATTTCTTTCATGTTTTTCCGAATGAATTGTAGCACCATCCATCGGTGGGCAATACTAATGACCATTTTAGTCTGATCTGGGTGGTCCAGAGTCATGGATTCATTTTCCAATGCATTGGATTGTGCATTTTTGTGATAGGGGGACATAAGACAATGTTGGATATGATGGGAATTCTTCTATCAGTTCTCAAACATGGTTCATCAAAGGTATCATCTCTACTTATTGGTATCATATTCCCCATTGACACCCTTGATGACTAGTTCTGAATCGCCTTTTATCTTCACGTGTTCGGATTTCACTTAGAGTGCTAGAACCTGGCCGGAAATAAGGGCCTAGTATTCTACTTCATTTTTTTTGCACCCCTCTGATAGTAGAAAGGAATAGGGAAGAACTACCTTTTCTAGGGATATGAGTATGACTCCCAACCCCCCTATGATATGTCTGGGGTCTTCCATTATTTTTTCTTTCAGGCTTCTGGAGGCATTGTTATTGTGAATTTCTCACATATGGGATTTCACTTGAATAGAGAACACTTCTTCATCAGGTAGCTCATCATCAAATGGGGCCACCTCGATTGAGGTATGTTGTTCTAGGAAATCTGCTAATGTCTAGCCTTTGATGGATTTCTGCGGTATGAACCATATATTGAACTGGGGTAGGATGACTTCTCACCATGACACCTATCTAGTTAACATTGGATGGCTGAGAATATACTTGAGAGGGTTTTTATGTGAGACCAAATGTACCTTTTGGTGATGCAAGTAATTCCTTAGCATCTAGACCACAAATATTAATGCAAGGCATCTCTTATCGATATTAGAATAAGGAGTCCCAACAATGATCACGGTTCAGATGAGGTAATATAGACTATTCTTGTAGATGCCATCATTCTTCTATGCAACAAAGGTTGATATGTATCACTCCATGGACGTCATATATAGACTGAGTGGTCTTCCTTTGATAGAAGGAATAAGCACCAGTGGGATTAAGAGATATCTCTTGATATTGTTAAATGATTCTTGAAAATCATCAGTCCATTGATATTCTACACATTTTTTCATTAACCTGGAAATGGAAAGCATTTTCCTGCAAGGTTGGATATGAAGCTCTGAACGTTGTACAGGTGTCATTAGAGTCCTCTCAACTCAGTGAGGTTTTGAGGAGGTGACATTAGAAGGATAAAATTTGTCTTTTTGGGGTTGTCTTTGATGCCATGATGGACTATGACGAAGCTGAGGAATTTCCCTGAGGTAACATTAAAATCACATTTCCGGGGGTTCATTTTTAGACTGTGTTGTTGTAGTTTTTTGAAAATTACTTCAAGATCTGATAGGTGATTCGGGAACTGTCATGACTTAACCACCAAATCATCCACATAGAATTGGACAAACTTTCCTAGTTAGGGTTTGAAGATACGGTGCATGGATTATTGATATGTGGCGTTGAAATTTTTCAAACCAAAAGGCATTAACATATCAAATAATACATCATGGGGAGAGAAGTTAGTGTCTTATTCATCTTCTTGATCCATTCAAATAGAGTTATATCCTAAATAGTCATCAATTAAAGAGACAACCTCATATTCAACAGTTTCATCGATCGTCAATTCTTCAATCGGGATAGGGAAATAGTCTTTCGGGCAATGCCGATTGAGATCCCTAAAATCAATTCAGACTCGGATCTACCTTTTTTTAGTGGAAAATATTTTATATCTCTATGGGGTATTAGAATTACTAAAAGAAGTTATCTATGATGATCTTATCGAATTCAGCCTCTATTTTGATAGCATGTGTCAGGTGTGTCCTTTTGGTATCTTACTTGTAACCATTTTGGTCTTCTGGCAGGACTAGGTGTTGAGTGGCCACCTCTATATCGAGGCCTAGTATTTCTAAATAGTTCCATGAAAAACTATCTTGATTCTTCTTTAGGAATGTTTTGTATAACTCTTTCTCTTTAGAAAGCATGGTCTCACTAATCAGAGTGGGTCACGGGTCTTCTTCAATACCCAAGTTGATTTCCTTGAGTTCATAAATGGTGGAAGAGACACCATCTTAAAATCTTTTAGGGGAATACTTTATGTATTCTACTTCATCCAATACATCCTCACCCTCTTCCTCTTTATCTTATGTTGGGGAAGCAATTCTTGGGATCATTGTTACACAGTTGAGGGAAGAGTTTCAATTTTGGTGTATGGGAGGTGAAGCTGCCTATTCTACCTTAGCCATTAGTGGGGGATTCTTTGAAGGAGATGAATTGAGGGGGGGGGGGAGTTTCCTTATCCTATTTTAATGATGAGACATTTCCTCTTGCCTTAGTGGGTAAGGAAGGAATTTTATAGAGTTTTGGTGATGGTTCAAGGGAATTTTTATCTGAACCCCCACCATTATTTTGGGAGTCAGTGAGCTTTTCAACATTATCAGGCTTAGCGTCCATGATCAAAATCATCTGGACTACTGAAAATGCATATGAATTTGGACTTGTGAACTCAATCTGATTGATATGAAGTACATATTCATCCCCAAGATACTTGATGGGACTAGTGGGAACCGTTTCTAAACTATTTTGGGCGGTAATCCAATCAAAACAACTGACCATAAGTTTCTTTCTCTTTGGCTCATAGAACCCTACATCGGTATAGTGTGATTTTTAGAGGTCTAATAGGGACTTATTGTCATGTAGTTTCCCAGTCGGTCCATTAATGATATATTTGAGGAACTTATGGTAATAAGAGTGGACTGTTGTGTGTTGACATTGTCAGGGACTTCTTAGTAGGGCATTGAAGGCCAAATCATTTTAGACCACTAGAAATTCTAGACGAGCTAAGGGGTCACTAAATTTGGGTTTCGAGCTTAATTTTGCCTAATGGATTCTGCTCTCTTTTTTCATAGCCCAACAAATTCATGGTGCAGGCATCAGATCATCATCATTGCAACCAAGCTAACTAAGTGTCCGTAGTGGTAGGAGATTAACATCAGGTCCATTTTCGATGAGGACTTTTTGGATATCGACACCATTTATCCATCCTGACACATATAAGGGTTTGATGTGTTCTTTCGTGATGACCTCTTAATCTTGATCTTTGAAGGAGATAACTGCATGGAATTATACAGGATTGGTCTTTTTTGATAGACTTCATTGGATGCTACCTTAGATTCAAACTCTTAGGGACTTGTCAATGCTTCGATGAGTGCTTCCCTAAGATCTTATGAAATATTCAGTGCATCCAAGATTAACAGCTTGGGTGGTACAGAAGAAATATACTTCAGAATATCATATTTCTAATCTAAATTTTGGTGTTTCCCAACTCGGGGATGCTCTTTCCTAAGAAATTTAGGGTATTGAGCATTTGATTATAACAGGTCGACCCTTGATATTAGAGCCAAAGGATATTCTATACGTTTTGGATTGGTTTGGGTAGGTATACTCACATTCCAAGGAAAATTACTAACACGTTCTTCCTCTAATGGATATTATTGAAGGATTGGATTGGTGTGGCTTATTGTGGGGAGGGATAATTTTTCTGTCCCTATAGGATCTGTTGGATGGTCCTTCCGTATGTTTTTTGCAACACTGACGATTTGAGTGGGGGTGCATCCATCAACTTGATTTCTTCCATGGCTACATCTCCCTTGATATACATGGATTATACGTCTTCTTCCTCTGGCCCCCCAATTGAGTTTGGGGAATTTTGGTTGATAACCATATTCATTGTTGAAGAAGGTATCCATTATGTGGATGAAATTGATGAATCCAAAAACCAGATTCTCTTTTGATGATGAATATGCCTCATCATCTGCCTCCGGTGGTTCCATTTGATGGGGTGGTGCCCATACTCTCAGATATGATGGTATGAAATCTTACAATGTCAAAGACAACATTGGGATTGGTCCATGTTTATCTTCCTAAACATTCTTTCATCCCTTTTGATTGGACTACTTTTTGTGTGGTTGACCTTTGGAGGATTGTGGTGCTGAAGATGTCAGTTGTGTTGCATAAGGAGATGTTGGAGGCATAGTCGGTTTATTGAACTGTGATTAGAGGATACCTTGGGCTCGGTTTATTCTTTTCCAAGTCATCAAATTATTGAACATTTTCTATTTTTTGTTTAAAACTTTTTTCCACTACCCTCCTTCATCTAGGTCAATGGTGGAAACATATTTCACTTTTACTGGTGGTGGTCCCATATTGAATTGTCTATGATATATCATTCGTTGCAAGAGGTCCTTGAAGAAAAAAGTACTCCTGGATGTTGATCCCCAATATATGGTGGAAGGGACATTAATCTATAAGGTCATCAATACCTACTTCAACAGACCTCTTTAGCTCTAGAAGATCTAGAAAAATTCAATTCATGGTGGATATGAATTAACCACAAACTTGGTCATCCCAGAAAGAGAAAACTTTATTCTTTCATTCCTCAAATTGATTTCTCCGGGTTCCTATTTTTGCATTTTGATAAGGTGGGAGTGGCTGCTGACATCCAGGGGACCACACGATTTGGTGTAGTTATGGGATTCGGAGCTAGCACTGGGGGTGGATTAAGCATGACAGAATCTACTTTAGATATTCCCTCTCTTTTTACTGGGGCTGATGGGGCTGCCTGGGACTTGAGATTAGTCTGTTGAAAGTAATATTCTATCCTTTGAGTGATTGTTGAGAAGTTCTGGAACCCACTTTTATATTTCACCAAATTAAGTGGTGTTCATATAACATCATAGAGGTTGTCGATTCACATGGCCAACATCTCATCTTGGGGGAGTGGACAGTTCAAGGAGTAAGTTTGACCCTTCCATATAGCAACGAAGTCTGAAATTATCTCTTTCTCGCACTACTTGCAGTTCCTGAGGCCACTGACTATTGTTTTTGGAAACATTGAGCAGAACAGGAACAGGAACTGGCATCGAAGATCCTTTTATCCTATTATTTAGTTATTTGTAAAACTGTTGTACCACAAAAAGTTTGTTCCTTGAAGAGTTCTCACAAAGCCTCTAATCTTCACAACTTCTTGTTTATCTAGGGTTCCTATCATGGTATCACAGTGAGATGTGTAGTACATTATATGTTTCTTTGGTTCAATTTAGCCATTAAATATTGGGAATATGGGGTTCCCGAAATTTGGCGGCGGAAGACTGTTTCTTACCCAATCAGGGTAGGGCTTACATTTCGATTTTATTGGAGTGCATCATCCTTCCATGGAATCTAATAGAGTTTCCAATGACTCAATGGTATTCTTGATCCCTTGATGCATGTCATGTTGAACCTGAGCATGATCAGGTACAGTAGGGGGAAATATTAGTTGCGTCGTCACTATGGTAACATGAGGAAAATACACAGCCTCGGGAATCCTTTGTTGATTTTCCTGAATATATTCTATTTTCTTCCCCAATAGAGGGAAATATTGATATCTTATCGGGACTGGGTTTAGGTAGACTGATGGTCTTGGCACTATCTTGAACAAGATTTCCGATCATGCTTCATCTTCTAGAATGATCCCTAGTGGTAGAGACCCCTCTATTGGAAGTGGGTACTAATGTTCTACCTGATTAAAATATCTGGCAGAATATCTTTCTTATTGCAACTTGGTGTTGATTCACCTTATCTATTTCATTTATGACACTCATCAAGATAATTTATCCTCAGGATTCAGAGGAATCTTTTCATGTGGAGAAGGTGGTAGTTCTTGTATGTCTTTGTTTTAATTATTCTCCATGTTGGGGATAGGAAAGGCAGGAAATGAGGGATTATCTAAGGGAGCACCCAAAGGTAGGGCATCTCTTTAGTTTTGGGTGAGCACACCTTCAGGTTCGATGTGAACTATCTTTGGGAGGGAACCATCTCCTCTTATATCCTCCTATTTTGGATTATCTTCAGTAATGTCCATGGGATTGACATCCATGGCATTCATCGATGCATACCACATTGTGGGTGGTGTACTGGGTTCCAAATAGTTGGAGGGAATCTTTCACCCCTTTCCAGATATTCTCCTTCCATTATGGGACCCTCTTTGAGTTTCTTGGGGAAGAGTGACTCGATGGTGTCCTTGATGTGACCTGGAAGTGTGCCTATACCTCATAGGACATGATCCATGAGATGGGATAGAATGAGTAACATCTCAATTTTTTTCCTCTCCCAGTGGGAAAATACTGACTTCTGCTGGATAGGCGGTTGCGGTAAGAATTCCCCAACCCTATGGGCTGGGGATGCTCCCATTCTCCCATTGATGTGTCTTGACCTGGATGTTTTGGCCTTATGGGGCACTTTGTGTTAAAAATTCCCCCAACCCTGCGGGCTGGGGTTGCTCTCATACTTTGGAAGTTTCCACTGTTATCATCACCTTCTTGATCTCACTCATTCCAATGTGAGAGTGAGCTGGATATAGTGCCATATCTTCATGTGAATTATTTTCTTTTGAGGACATGATCAGTTCTCATTGGATGTCTTCACTTAGGTGAGAATCCTTCTTAATGTTCTTAGTGGCCTAGTATAAGATAATCTTGATGGATTTCTCTCGTTGGGCCTGATGCTTTTGAGACTTACTCAATCCTGGTTATTTTTTAGTGAGCCACTTTTCCTGAATAGGTACATTATTTGGATTCCATAATAGGATGATGACATTATAGGATTCCATTTCTAGTGGGTTTCGTTGGATAGGATGTGGGTGATATGAATAGCTACATGTTCTCCACACCCTCGGATGTGAACACCAGATGGGTCATCACTGATGAGGCAATAAAATTTGTGCAGTACGTGGAGGCAAGCTATTTCAAAGTTTTTCTTTTTCCATTCTGATCACAGTTTTCGTGCATATAGAAGGGATTCTAGGTTAATTTTCTAATGAATCTCTCACAATATAATATCATGGTCTTCATACCTGTCATATGACATAAATTTCATTTTCAACTGGTGGAGAGTTGTGAACAAATTAGGGATAATGTTGTGCATAAATTCTTCTGATATCTCTTTTTTAATGTTGAACTGAGAAGTGTTTGTGGGATATAATATAACTGGTATGTCATCCATGGATAGATTTCTTCTCATGGAAAACATATTATGTTTTCCTTCTATCAGGGCTTCCTCTACATGTTGTTCCCAACTTGGATGGCTTTTGAAAATTTCATCCTAAGTAGCAAGGCTATTAGGGATCTCATTGATGTATGAATAGTGCTGGGGTGGCTCAGAGGATGAGCGTGGCCCTGGTTCATCTCCTGACTGAGAAAGTATTTCCATTATCATTGAAAGGGTTTCTAGAATATTTAACCATTTCCTTTCAAGTGTATCAAAATATGAGGTATTTCTTGTATTTGGATAAATGATGTAATGATCTTCTTATTGGTGTGAATTTGTGCTATGGGGAGGACATTCAAAGCTGAGGTTGTGGTGGAAAGGACTACCATCACAGCTTAGCATCTGACCATCGGGATATTTTCAACTGCATGCACCATGGGGAGGACCTTCAGGGCAGACCTTAGTAAGGAGAGGACCTTATTTCTATTTTTTATCATCATACGTAGGACTTTTTAATAACTAAAATCATTGTGAGGGCTACCAATATTAATTTATGTCTGACTATAGGGAGAATATATACATTGTGCATTATGGGGAGGACCTTCAAGATGTATTACAATAAGGGGTGGGCCTTCTCGTTTCTTGATGTCACTATGGGGAGGACCTTCATAGTGACTGCCATCATGTTGAGGACTACAATCATAGATTAACGTCTAACTATAGGGAGAATAATATATGACCTATATACCATGGGGAGGACCATCCGGGCAGGCAACATCAAGTGGAGGACCTTTTTTCTATTCGGTCTTCTGGTCAAAGGGATGGCTACCATGGAACACATCAGGAGATGGTCTCTCATGATCAATCATTTATTCCCCACAAAGTAATCCCATGTGGGTGCACTGAGGAGGGCCTTCAGAGTTGTTGGTAGAAAAATTACAGGGAGTACCTTCACAAATACTACTTTTGGTTCCATAATTTAGTAATGAATCGACAATATCTTGAGCCTATATTAATAGATGTCTTATAGCATCAAGAAATCCAAATTCCGGTAGAGCATAATCATGAATGTTCTTTTCACTTTCCTGATATCTTTAGTGACTTTCATTTTTGGTTTCTCTCTTAAGGGTAATGGGGGCCAGTTTCTGTTGGTAATGGCCTTCATATACGGGTCCCTATTTTTTGGTTCCCACTATGTTGTCGGGATACACTGATGAGTATCTTGAGTTCTGGCAGCGATATATGACTACCCTAGAGTATCCACTACATTGGACTTGTGTCCACTAGTGGAAATGGGGTTTTTCCCTGATCTAGTTGTCCTTGTATCGTGGAATATAGTTGTTGAACCTTATGGACTGGAGTAGGGATGCAAGTCTACTCTGGAGTAACAATATTATTTTATTTTATTAAACACCCCACATGGGGAGATTAAATCATGGTCCCAACTCCTCATTTTTTTCACAGAAGTTTGGAAAAGTTGATAGGTTAGAAGGATATGGTTTGAAATCAAAGTTTTATCCTCCATCATTGTCAGGATGTGCTAGGATACATATTCAGATGGAATAGGTATAAATTATCATTCTGATTTCAGAGTAATAGTTTATGCATGCTCCAGTTATCCATGTGTTTCTAGTGGGTACTAGCAGTTCTCATATGTTGGGAAGAGGAAGGATTCTGCACCTAACTTATAGATGGGATATGTCGGCTTCTTTCTCTAGTTTTGTCTGCATTTTACTGGTGGGCTTCACATTTGTGAGCAGGAATTTGTGTTTACTCATTTTCCATTGTATTTGTCTCACATAATTGATTTTCATCCCTAGGAATTTGACTCTACTTATATTTTCTTTCCACCATATTTGATAGGTGAGCTTGATATTGGTAGGTAGGAATTGTTATCTTCCTTTTGATTGCCACCGGGCTTCATATTCATTAGCAGTGTTGTATGACTGCCCATAGTTTTCCTCCCTATTTAGATGGCAGTCTTGGTATGCGTCAGTAGGAATTTTTGACTACTTTTATCTGGTTTCTTCCATATTTGGATGGTGGGATCCTTGCGCATCAGTAGGGATTTTCATCTGCCTATAATTTTCCACCATATCTGCACAATGGGATTAGAGAGCATTGATGGGAATTTGCGCTGGCTCGTATTGTGCCACCGTATATCTGTTGTGGTATTTAGAAGAGGAGGTAGAGTTGTATGTCTGACGATGGTATGTTATTGTCTTTTTATGGTAGATATCCTCCTCTAAAACCAGGGTAATGACCTACTCTTGATTATGTGTTTTGCTCCATCGACGGGAAGCCTGATGGGAATGTTTCCATTGGACTTCAGTAGGTTCCCTTAGCATGATATCCTCTATACAGAGAGGATATTGGGTTGTATGTCACGATTGGTGATGTCCTCTAGCATAATCCCTCAAACAGAGTTCCTGTGTAGCTAGGATAAAGAAATTGGTATCAAATTCATCTGTCCCCTTAAGATATGGTCTATAATCACTGACACATTCTGGGTAAAGTCTCCCAAAATGTTTTGAGACTTCCAGGGGGTCATTCTATGCTGGATCGCTGGTAGTGGTTGAATAGGAAGACAATGATATTTCTCTGATTGGAGGGTCTTCCTTGCAGCCTCTACCATGGGGAGAGTACTGGTTTGGTGGTACTCCTTGATCAACACATTTGAAACTCATATTTAAAGAGGCAGGGCTGGAAAGGGAGTCATGTTCTTCATTGGGGACCCAACTGCTTGTGTGGTAACTAACATGTGTGTCTAAGAAAATTGGGGGGATTTCATTGGATTGAAGGCAACTCTGTATAATTCCTGAAATATATATGACCTATAAATACAAAAAACCCTAACAAAGTATCATCTCATGATCACATATAAAATTGATGATATTTCTTGTCCCTCTTCCTTTTTAATACAAAAGGGGATTGAGGTGGGGTAACATGCCACCTTACTGAAATATTTTCATTAGTTTCATAATTTTTGTTTCAACTCAAGGTGCGCGTGTGGGAGAGAATAAAATATCCTGAAGGATAATAACTAATTGGCTGGTATTATAGAGAGTTTCACATCAGGTTTTCCATCTTTTCGGACCAATTTGTATCCGGACCCATTTTTTGTGTTCGAGATGGTTGCACTGGGATATGGTAGTGTGTCCTTTTTTATGTTGCAAAGGAGGTTCTAGGATTTAATGGTCTTGGTAGGCAATTTTAGGGGGTTAAGTGTTTTTTTTCATCAACCCACATAAGTTATGATGTCTTTGGATGATCTCCAACAGGTTTATTTGTGGATCCAGAAACACCTAATGTCTCTTTTATCAAGAATTCATTGGATTTTTTTCTAAAGGAAGGCGCTCTATGGTTGATGATTTGTCCAATGACACTTAATAACTCCATTGGTCGATATGATGGGAGTTTGGGCTCATCATACCCTTTTGGGGGGAATTATCACCTATTCCAGGACTCTCTAATATATGTAATTAATGTTCATATGTTCATGAATCCTTGGTTCTTTCCCAAGTAGGTTTCTATAGATTAGTCCTAAATTGAATGATCGATCCTAGATACACATGAATCCAGAACCATATATATGTATATGAGGTTCTCCATTGATAAATATACTTGTATGTAATAGAGTTTCTTCATCAACATTTCCCTTTTTGGATAGATTATGAATTATTAAATCATTTAATGAGACATTATAGGTTTAAGACATGTGATTAGGTGCTCTGGATTTTATTTTCATCCAGGGGGGATATGAATTATTCTAATTTTGGGGTTAAACCCATAATATGGGCTTCTTATGTTTCCTCGTGAGAGAAATCAAAGAACATGTAGTTCGGTGCCACTTAACTGGACCCAAAACCTTTTAAGGTTGTGTAACAAGGACCCATCCATGTAGTTTAACATCATGTTGTGAGGACTTATAGGAGGAAGGTTCCTAGTCAATATTTGATATGCAGATTATGTCAAGGTGTCCTGAGATGTCTATAAGAGATGCAGTCTTCTTGGTGGATATGACCCTACTAGGGACATGGCCTAAATAATAGTAGGAAAATATGGGTAACGATTTTGGAAATCAAGAAGGCTTCCTACGTATCCCATTTTATTGGGAATCAAAGCCATTATAGTTTTGTTTGAGTTGGTACATACACCATTGAGGTGGCCCATTTGTGGGGGGCATGATTAGGGCTTACACATGGGAGCTTCCCATTTGAGAGAAATAGGTTGGGGATTACTCCTGGTGATGATTTCCTAGTGAGTTTGGGGGAATTTTATTGGGATCAACTTCTAAGGAGAATGACGCTTGAGATTGGGCCTTAGGCAGGAATCCTATGTATCCTAATCAGTATAGGAATCATATTTCTTATAGTTTATACTATTTTGGGATTACACCTAAGAGGAGTCCCACCCTTAGGGGTTATGTGGATGTCATGATATCCACCAATCTTTAAGCCCACATGATCTGTACTCAGTTTGGGAAATAAGAGGAGGTAGTTGATATAAAGATCACATGTCCCGCATCATCTATTAGTAGATAGTACTATATCCCAAAGGGAGAGAGATAGAGAGGTCTCTAAACATGCCAATACCCCCACCCATTCATACCCTGGATTTTAAGATTATCCTATCTAGGTATGCCCTGGTCGGAGGAAAATAGGGGAACTGATGCAACCTCCTACAAGAAAAGTTAGGGGCTTACCTCAGTGAGAGTACCATGAAATTGGTTCTCGGAAAGGGGAGGAATGTTTCTTCTTGTCAAAAGGAAAATCAAGTGTGATTTCCCTCTGATATCACTAACCCTCATAAAAGGTAAAGTCCAGTGATTAACCTTGATCCCTAGAACGGGGAGTTTTACTTTAGTATCCCATGGTTGGACCCCGAGTTACCATGGGAATGTATACTTGTGGAAACTATTGAGGTCTGCACCATTGTATGGATTACCCATGTGACTCCGCTAACCATGGATATGAAAACTCTAAATGGAGTGATGATGCGCTTGGTAATTTTATCATACGGGTCTGGTGGGTTTGGAAGAGGATTTGGCATGATTCCATTAGACTAGTTCTCGAAGGGGCTATGGATGAGGTGACTAAAATAGAAGGAAATGATCAGAGATAGAGGGTGGAACTCTAAAAGGTACCTCATTCTACCTACTATTTCTTCATACAAGGTGAGGCATCCTCCACATATTGTGTTTCATTAAGGGTGGAGGGACCGTTTGTATGCCATTTTGGTACGCGAACCTGTATGTAGCTCACGTAGTGTTTTGCTATGTAGGACCAGGTTCTAGCTACATAGCATGATGCTACATGGTACCGAGTATTTTCTGCATAGTGTGGTGCTATGTAGAATAGGGTTCCACCCATGTATCCTTGTGCTATGCAGGACTAGGTTATAGCTGCATAGCATGATGCTACATGGTACCGTGTTTTTTCCGCATAGTGTGGTGCTACGTGGCACAGGGTTCCACCGATGTATCCTTGTGCTACGCAGGGTGATGGAGTGATGAAGGGGAATTGGTTCAGTGCCTTGTGGTAATTTCACCCATGAAGGATATATGGTTTGTGCTCTGCCAATTATTATGTTTCCTTCTTTATTTTTTTTTTTCTATGCAGAAAGTTTATACCAATGGGAATTCATCTGAAGAGGTCCACTCCTCGTCGAACAATATCTTCATAAATCCACCCCAAAAGTCCATCCAATACTATGAAATATTGTTCTTTTCTCATCTCCCCTATGGGTCCTTTTATATAGTTTAAGGGAAGATATATCTATGGATCGCATGAAACTTTTTTCAGAATCCCACGAAACATCACTCAGGCCATGGATGAATCGGTCAACAAAGGCTTGCAGTTCACGGTGGAAAAAATACCCATCTCAATCTTGTGAATTACTTCACCTTGTTTGTGGAACACTAGTGGCATAGCCTTATCTGCAAACTATTTAGTTTGAGGGGATGGTGTGTGGGGGGGGGGTGTTTCTCCACCTCCATTTCTCCAATGGTGAGGTTCGCGAAGGGCATCGTATATAGGGGTGAAATTATCCTCCTTGATTCTTCCAATGGTGTGGTTCATAGGGGGTGTCGTATAAAGGGGATACATTCTCCACCTTAATCCTTTTAATGACATTTTTCATGGTGGCTGGTTCCATTTTATTCATTTCATGTACTACTCTATTCGTGGGTGATGCCTTCCATAAACTGTTCCTATGATTTAGTACATAGATTGATTATTTTCATTTCCCAAACATGGATTCCTAAAATTTTTTCTCTAAATCCTTTATCAGATTTGTTTTCATTCGTTTTCCAAAATTATGGGAGTATTTTTATTTCCCTTTGGAATGTTTTCAGGACCCTACAACCTTATTTGAAAAAACATATGAAAACAAGTTGGAAATACTAATTATGTTTTTTCAATTAAGATACTGGAAGTTTTTTATACATTAAAAATTTTATTGATTACATGCATGTGGAAATAAGTGTATTTGATAGTGTCATTCGTACCTTATTAAATGAACTAAACAAAAAAAGGATAGAATTGAGACTTTTATAGAAATTATTGATATGGGGATAAAGGAAGAGTTGGCATTAATGAATGGTGAATGATGGAATTTTCTTTATCCAACTACTTACACTCTTTCTAGGAAACAGACATATCAATTTTAAAACATATTGAATGATATAAAGCGTCCAAATGTGTATTCATAAAATATCAATAATATCACATAAAAGACTGATTTAAATTTAAAAGTCCTAAAATGACAATACTTTCTTTTTTATGTAAGATCTAATGTTTATCGCTTTATATAACATTTTTTGAATAATTTTCATCATACATTAACCAAAAGTTTTTCTTTTTCAAATCCATATGAAGTAAAGTTATAGACCTGCTGAAAATGAGAACTATGAAAAAGGGAATTTCTATCATATTATTTGAATTATGGATGTTATTACCACTTTAATTCATTAAAACGATGGTTCACATGATGATTCACATGGTTGGAGAGATTTGATTATGTTATCTTGTACATTATATATGGATATACCCCATTGATTAGTATATAAATATTTTTAAAGGGTATGTCAAAAATAGAAGTTTTCAAAAAGGTTTTATTATAGAGATATATATTTTTCAGTAATCTATTGAATTATGTAATTATTTCCCTTCTACTGTGGAAAAAATTGGACTAATAAAATATTTTCATCGCAATAGAATTGTGGGTTAAGGAATTTTTGGAAT
The DNA here is from genome assembly GCA_963277665.1 of Viscum album. Taxonomy (NCBI): domain Eukaryota; kingdom Viridiplantae; phylum Streptophyta; class Magnoliopsida; order Santalales; family Viscaceae; genus Viscum; species Viscum album. The sequence continues at coordinate 14,700,861 of OY728150.1, forward strand.
AGATATTCTCACAATTACTATTACAGAGTGAGAGTATGTTCACCATTATGTTTTAGATAATAGTTTAGAGGCTACACTATATGTTGAAACCCATAAATTAATTCTAAGTAATTTGAATCCATTAAGGACTAGAAGTTGGATATCAAATACACATAATTAGAAATTTATAGATTGGTTTTGAGACTATATTATTATGGATTCAACTGAAAATCCAAATTTAATTTTATAATAGCCTGAATGGATAGCCATACGACTAAGGGTAAATCTATTATCTTATAGTGATTTTATAATTAATAGTTATAAGTTTTATAAAAAATAAAATGATGAACATAGTTCCATGAAAAATATATGACTTACACTTATGGTTGAATTGATTCATTTATTTGGTACCAAGGGAATAAATTCAGTTTATGTGAATATGTCATACTTTGGAATCATTGAAAAAATATGGTATTTGGATTACTAAACATTACAAGTACCAGTTTTTCAATGAAGGTGGGTTGATAAAATAATTTCAGTTAAAATCAACGAATTGGGATTCATTAAAATGGATTTTAGAAAATAATGGTATAAGGAGGAACCATTAATAATGGAAACCTAGGTAGGAAAAGTATTTTATGTCCATTTTCATGCAAAAATAATATATTCAATTATTCCTTTATCGACCAAAACCATTGAAGGGTCGGATGGAATTTCAATTGAGGATGAAACTTTCATTTTGAAATTCTAATCATTTCATATAATTCATAATGTATATGGGATCTGGTATGTCATAGGAGACCACAATGAGGGTATTTAGATACTTGATAGAGGGGTTAAATCCCTTTAACCTTAAAATAGAAAAAAGTGACTTCAATAATCATGTTATATTTTTTTGTAATATACATTTTGTTACCTCATATTGTTATCTATTCAATATTTTATTTATGTACTCTATATTAAATGTTCAACCACTTTTATATATAATGGATTAAACACAAGTCTATGATCCCAAAACATAGGAAAAATAGGTTTCTCAACATGTTTATTATCCTAATGCAGTGGAAGAATATGTTTCTTTACATGTTGAGCTGTCAATCTTGAGGAACAATAGATTGATGATGTTGAAGCTGATGAAATCGTAGAATTTGAAAAAACTATGTCCCCTAAAAAATTGTATTCTTTTACCACTATGGTGATAAAAATTTATTAAGGTGAGAAGAAGAAGCATCAAATTTTTGGATAGGTGGAATACACATGGCCAGACAACTAACCCCAACAAGTTCATTTTCATTAGTTACATTGGTCTCACCACTCGAATGAACATTTATATTAATATAGAAAAGTGGTACAATGTTATGCTCATAGTAAAGGAACTTATTTTAGAAGAGATTAGGGTTACATTATGATATGCTTTCTTTATTTCACTAAAATTTAAAATAATGAAACATTGATTTACTCTTCTTGATTCCTTATAGAGTACATTTATACTAGATGATTGCTAAATTAAATTTGTATTATTGCTTACTAGTAAGTCTCGTATAGGAATTTTGAAAATTCTTATAAAGCATCATATCAAGGACACCAAAGGGAAAGTAAATGTTTACCAACCATAGATGTATACACACATGATAAATCAAGAAAAAAATAATTCATTTATTGGTCATCATGAGAAGGAATCATTTCATGTATATTATGGTTTTGAATATATTACCTAATAATATTTTTATTTATCACTTTGATTAATAATTGCTAATTTATGAAACCTAAATTGTTCTAAAAATTAGAATCATTCATTAAAAGAAATTTACACATACCATAAAGTAGTGATGAGGAATTATTCAAGTGAAAATAAATTATGTATTTTAAATCTATAGTAATAATTTTATGATGAATGGAATAAAACATAATTATGTTCCTTTATTATATGCAGATTAATTAATCAAAATCCAAATCCAATACCTTCCCATGTCATGTTACATATAAGGAGTCATGTGTAAATAAATCCATAATACTAATATATGAAAACACACAAAAATATGGGAAGCATGTTCAAGTATAAAATCATAAAAAATATAATTTAAATCAGTATTACATAAGAATGATTACTTATTTTTCTATATTTGTTAATCATTTTATAGAAAATAATCATCCGCAGTCGTACTAGATGAACAAATAATTTTAATGGCCTTTAAGTGGATAGAACAATATGGTCTCATCATAGGTGCATGTTTTGGAGTGTCACCTTGAATATATTTTAGGAAAAGAAATTCACATGGGGATATAGATAAAAAATGGGGGAGATACAGACATTAATAAATACTATAGAAGAAAAACATAATTGGTAGTTCGAGTTATTAGAGAATTTTATGGGAAGGAATCAAAGAGAAAAAATAAAACAACAAAAACCACTACATTGAGACCCCCCAGGTTTAAGGAAATACACTCCCCTCAATGATCTTCCTTAATAGACGTAATTGACTTTGTCATAACTGTTTATATGAAATTTGAATTATGAAAAACTAATTCCTTTCCTATACTAATATTATAATGGGTTAAATTTATTATGATTGAAATTTATCAGTATCCATCCACCAATTTGTTATAAGGGGTATAGTGTACAATATCCTAGTATATATTCTACATAGAAAACAACTTAAAAGAGTTCATGTGATAGTGGGGATTCACGTAGCTCATGAACCAAGGATTAAGATAATTTTTCCCTATGATGATTATGAAGTTCACACAATCAAACTTTTTATTAGAGCATTCATGGCCTGGACATTTGATCTTGTAAAAATACTTATCACTAAGGAGGTAATCATTTGCACTTTTTTATGAAAAACTTTTAACAATTAAGGAAAAAAGTTCTAAACTAAAGAATGTTATTATAGATATATAAAAGGAATGAGAAACAGATGGTCGAATAAAAAAAATATAAAGGATCAACCAATCAATCAAAAATATCTTTAGAAAGTACCTTTACCCCAACAGTTAAACTTCTACATTTACTAATAGTACAATTTCATAAAGATACAATATTCAATGATGTTTATATGACCATTATTGATTCCTAAGAAAAAATTTATGGAGATTCCATTACATAATTTATTATTCATGAGAATGTAGATGAAATCCTCAAGCATGGATGGACATGTGTCTCAATTTTAAATGTACACATTATGTATGTTTTCATAATTTTTTTGTCTAATAGTTGATCTACTATGTCAATTACAGTTAAATTATATTCATATTTTTTGTAGATTTATATATAAATAATATTTTAAAGGAAAACCATATGAATAAAAATTTATACTCTTTATTCCTCAGATCATAAGTACATTTAAATATCTTTGGAAGAGGAGGAATATTCTGTAATAGTGGAAACATTGGTCGCAATGTTTGAAAACAAACTTACAGGTGAAAAAATATTATTAATACCCCTAATTCAGGGGTGAAACTCTATAATTTATTCATATCAAATATATATTCATTCCTTTCATTACTTATTCATTTTTTTATGGAGCATTGGTTTCTCATCACAAAAAATCTGGATACTTCAAATATTCTTTTAGATTTTATCTGTGGATACCCCAGAAATCACCCATCCTTAATGAAATTTTATCAATTTATAATACACCACATGAAACAATTTACAAATAAACTTCATGTTATAAATTTTATTCTGTGTTTTAATGAGTTTTTTGTGATAGGGTGGTTTTTAAATATCATCTAAATCATGGAATGAGGACAGTATATGAGCACAATAATCCTATAAAATTATACAAGTGGATAAGTATTATGCTATATACAATAATATTTTAAAATAAAAAACATATATAAAAAAGTACTAATTTTAATCAATGTTTCTATAGTGTTCAAACAAACTAATATGAAAGAATGCGGTAATTACATTTAAAAATATATAAATGATATTTTATTCCATCAACAAATTAGCATCCCCAAATAGGTATTTTTAATGATAATTACAATTTCATTTAAAATGTTTATTATTTTTTTATTTATGTAAATTTTATAATACTACTCTGACTATCGACAGTATACATATTTTAAAGTGTAAATATATATTTTTAGAATGAATGGGTAAAATACATGTTGCCAAATTTTATGAATAAATCATGAATATGAGACTTCCTACTACTTATTTAGTTAATTTTATCATCATTTTATCTACTATTTTAGTTAACTTCCTTATCATTTTTATTTGATACAAATTTAGTTCACTTTGATATAGATCATGAAGAAAATACTTCATTAAGAATTTTATATTATTCAACCATTGTGTTATCTCTAATGAGCACAAAATGATTGGAGGAAAATTAATTCACAGAAAATTATTAAAAAAGTTTGATGCACTTAGGTACTATTCGTTCTTTTCATATAGTTATTTGTTCTTTATTTGATATTTTTAGGTTCAGTGGTGTGTTTCTTATATTTATAGATGACACCAAATATAGTTTTTTGGTTTAACTTATCATTTTAGTTAAGAACCTTTTTCACACACTAAAAACCAATCAGACAAACTCTAATTGTCCTGGTTATTTAGGAAAATGATCTATAAGTCATTTGTGATTTTTAGGAATCATCTGCATGTCAATTCAACACACATTGTGGTTAGTTCGAAAAAAATTAAAATTTTTATTAAAAATTTGAATTTTGGTTCAAAACACATGTCACACACTCAAAATCTAGAAAATGTGCTCGAATTTTATTGATAATTTAGGAAAAGGATATGTAAATCACTTTTTACATGTATGAACTAATCGTCTGTCAATGTGACACATGGTGCGGCTAGTTTGACTCGATGTGTTTCCGTTTATTTATAATTAAAATTTTAATTAAAAATAAACATGAAAAACTCAAAACAGATAAAACACATTCATATTGTTTTAATACCTTTGAAAAATTATTTATAAGTTATTTTCACCAGGTAGGAATTAGCTGAATCTCAATCCAATACATAGTATCATCACTTAGACTAAAAGTGTGATTTTGTAGTTTTAAATGACATTTGAGTTAAACACATGTATCATCCACTAAAAAACTGACAAAACACACTCAAATTATCTTGATACTTTAAGAAAATGATCTATTTTCATTTATAATATTTTGGAATCAACCACACACCAACCTGACACACAATGTCACCAGTATGACTAAAAGTGTGTGTTTTTACTTGAAAAAACTAAATTTTAGTTATAAATGATTGTCACACACTAAAAACCAATAAAATATGATCATTGTATCTTGATATTTTTGTAAAATTATCCATAAATGTTTTTTGATGTGTAGTAATTAGTAACACATCAATCTGACGTATGATTAAACCAGTATGGCTCAAAATTTGTGTTTTCTATTTTAAATTGAAATTTTACTTAAAAATGAGTTTCACATATTGAAAATAAATAAAATATACTTATATTATCTTGATAATTTTGAAAAAGGATTAACCTATCAATTTTTATGTGTAGGAATCATCTTCATGGTAATCTGACACATGGTATGACCGGTATGAATCAAAATGGATGTTTTGAGTTTAAAATGAAATTTTATTTAAACATGTGTGTCACACCATAAAAACTAATGAAATATACATTTATTTCCTTGATAATTTAGTAAATATATCCCTAAGTTATTTTTTTTAAATAATTGATTTTACCTTAATCTGACAGATGCTGTGGCTGATATGACTTAAATTGCATGTTTTTATTTAAAATTGAAATTTTAGTTCAAAACGTGAATCACAAAACAAAAACCAATAAAATGTTATTTAATTTTCTTCATAATTTATGAAAATTATTCTTAATTCATTGTTTACATGTAGTAATCATTCACACATTAATCTGACTCATGGTGTGACTGGTATGACTCAAAGTGCGTGTTTTTATTAAAAATTGACATTTAGTTCAAAAGATTTGAGACATAATCAAAATAGAGAAACAAAAATTATATATTTTTATTATTTAGGAGAATAATACATAGGTTAATTTTGAAATATAATATTCACTCACTCCATAATCATATACATTTTCTGTCTTCTATGACTTGAAATGTGTGTTTTCAGTTTAAAAATAAATTTTAGAAAAAAATGTGGAACTCCCTGAAAACCAATAAAACACACTTTTATGGTCTTTATACATTAATAAAATGATCCATATTTAATAAATATTAACCATATACACATAAATCTGACATAATGTGTGACCTATATGACTCAAAGTTCATGTTTTCAATTTAAAAATGACATTTTAGTTATAAAATTGTGTCACTAACTAAAACCCAAGAAAACATGATCATATTGTATTAGAAATTGTGTATAATAATCCATAAGTCATTTTTGACACATTGGAATTATTTTGACATAAATATTACACATGATGTTACTGGTAACACTCAAAGTATGTGTTTTTAGTTAAACAATGCATTTTAGTTAAAAATGGTTATCACTCAATGAAAACTAAGAAAATTAAATTATATTATTTTTATAATTTATTAAAATAATCCATAAGTTATTTTTGATGTGTAATAATAAACCATGAATCAATATACACATGGTGTGATTGGTATGACACAAAGAACATGTTTTTTATTTAAAATTAACATTTAACATCAAAACACATGTCAGATACTGAAAACCATAAAATACACTATTATTATCTTCATACATTAGATAAAAGATCTATAAGTCATTTTTTACATATAAGAATCAACCAAACATCAATCTGACATAATTTTTTACTATTATAACTCAAAGTGTGTGTTTTAATTTAAAATTTACATTTTAGTTCAAAAGATGCATGACAAAATCAAAATTGAGAAAACAAATTCATGATGTTTGAAACATTATGGAAATGATTCATATTTCATTTTCGATGTATCGGAAATTTTCTCACCTCGATATAATACTTGGTGTGACTGGATTGACTCGAAATGTGTGTTTTCAGTTTAAAAATGTCATTTTAGTTAAAAACATGTTTCAATCACTAAAAACTAAAAAACAAGCATGGATTGTATTTATAATTTTAGAAAATCATCCATAATTATATTTCACAAGTATGAATTTTATGCACATCAATCTAAGGCATTGTGTGACTGGTATGACCCAAATTGTGTGTTTTTAGTTTAAAAATGACATTTTAGTTAAAATTGTGTGTACTCACTAAAAAACCAGAAAACAACACTCATATTTTACTGATATTTTATTAAAATTATACATAAATAATAATTTATGTGTAGGAATAATTCACATTACAATATGAAACATGGTGTGGTCGGTATGACTCAAAATGCATGTTTTTATTTAAAATTTACATTTTTGTTCAAAATAGACATAACATACATTAAGTAAATAAAATGTACTTTAATTTTATTTATACATTAGGAATATGATCCATGAATCGTTTTTATGTTTAGGAACCAAAAAACCCTTAATCTAACACATGTTGTGCCCAGTATGACTCAAAGTGTATGTTTTCAATTTAAAAGTGGCATTTTATTATTGTGTTGTTTTAGATATATGTTTAATTTATTCATTTATAGTATTAATAATATAAAAATTTTATTTTTATATTAGAACACTCGTTTTATTGTGATGAGTGATTTTTTCAGAAACTACTATCATGATCAGGGTCTTTTGAGAAGGGTTTTGGGTCCAAACATAATGAAAAAAAATGTTTTTTTCATTTATTGATGTTTGTAATAAATTGTACATACCAATTTAATTGTACAAACCAACACTTTAAATATTTTTAATACCATTTTTTCATTATATTTGTGATGAAAATTAATTAGAAATAAATTTTTGTTGTTTTATGCTGCATTTTGCGTTGATTTTAGCATTGCATTGAAACAATATAGATTTTATCAGTGCTAGGAATAACATTGATAAATGGTTACTTTATCAATGATAAAAACATACTGATAAATTTTCCCCTTTAGCAGTTCTATAAAAATCACTGATAAAGGTCTCCCTTTATCATTGATAAATTAGCACTAATAAAGGTCCCATTTATCTGCTCTTTTTTAGTGCTGATGAATATCCATTCTATCAGTGCTATTTTTAGCGTTTATAAAGGTTTTTTAGATTTTAAAGGCCCTTATAACATCAATGATATTTTATCACTAATAAATTCTATTTTTAGTGATGTTTATGTCCATATCTATAGAATTAGTAGTAGTAGTTTCATATATAATGAGGAAAATATACAAATGATAAAAAGAAGATTTGATTTTTTAGTTAATTTGTTTCTTTATTCTCTAAAAAAGAAACATAAATGTTCTTAGTAATGTATTGAATTGAATTTTTTATTTCAGTTATGTGGATGAGATTTTCAAATCTACAGGATTATATAGTTTGGGAGTAGAAAAGATTATGTTTTTTAGTTGATGATGAAAAACCCTACAAAAACATGGTGATACAAATCATAGACCTTGGTAGTCAATAATCCATGGATCTTGATAATACCAAAAGGGAAGAAGGCCTCACCAATAACAAATTCACAATGGTGGTTTTCCAAATCATGGGATAAGTATATTAATTTATCAAAGGTATGGTTTTATAAATTATCATTTTTAGTTTGAATTGTTATCTTCATTAAAAAAATGAGTTTTAAATTTTTACAAATAATATAGGCTAGAAGAACCTCAATAGTATCTTTATGATATATGGATTCGGTAAATCTAGTTAAGGATAAATTAGAGCTCGGGTCGTGATAGAGGCTAATCAGTAATCGGTACATATGGTGAATCTAGTAGTAGTGATGACTAGTCCACTAGGGACCTTCCCTATCATATCCATAACATACCCTAGTATGGAAACTATTCCATCAGAACTATTCCATCATGGGAATCGTTAGTCAAGCACTTTCATATTAGTGATATGGGTAATCTTCCTATCATAATACTTATATACTAATTTTTATTTCATGCTAAAATTATAAATTGTATTTATGTAGTGTCTATATTTTCAAATGTGGTTCCCTTAGCTACCCAAGTGGAGACCCTGAGGATAATCCATTTGGTTCTATCAAAACATCATGTTTTAGGGTGGAAATCCAAGCTACTTGATTGGAAATCTTGACAACTGTTATAAACCATCACATTTTTTATGGAGATATTAACCACTCGAGATGATCATTTAATGACCATATCAAAAGATTTAGAGGATGATTTGGAATCCACAAGGTAATGGGTCAGGTATTCAATTATAATAATGGGAACTCTGATAGTTATAGTGCTAGAAGTGTTACTTAAGCAAGAAATAAATATCCCAGGTAAGTACTGATGTGAATTATGGGAATATTTTCATAGTTTCAAACAATTATTCATTATAAACTTTTAATAACATAAAGAAATAGAATCCATGTTAGACAAAAACATTGATGACCGTTTCATGAATCCTACTACAGGTAACCCTCCTGGTCCGACAATGAAGATGACAGTGATCCCCAAATCCAACCTCCAATAAACCATGGGTTGGGGATTAACATAGAGGGTATAATCACATTTATAGGAAACATTTCCCTAAAAAATACTAGGAACATTAATAAATAAAACCAAAAATATATACCATGATATAAAATAAGAGAACCAATATTCCAGAATGCATGTAATTTCATACAAATAATATCCCAACATAGATTCCAAGTAAATCATTAAGAAGCAAATCCATAGCCAAATCCAATCCCTTGGATAGTACTATCTATTTATGTCCCCAAAACCCTATATGAAACCTATTTAAAATATTTTAATATATGGTGGTGATCATAACATGTATAATCAATAGAATTTTACTCAACATGTGTCATGAAAGCATGGAAGAAGAATACTAACACTTTAGTGAATGAACAATAGAATCATCCAGTACCTATCAGGAAACTACCACCCATCCTCCTCAAAGATCACTCCTAATGTAACACAACTAAATCTAATAATAATAACAACATGAGAAAATACGATAAAAAGGGACCCTATAACTAATTTCCCACTTTATTTTTTATCTCATTCCCCAACATCATATTTCATTTGTTCAATCACTTCTATAGTAATGTCGCAACACACCATATCTCACATCTCATCCACACATCATATATTCATTACAATAAGGGATCATCTACATGAATGACATCAACCTCATACACTCCTCTTACCATGAATGAACCCTGCCATATATCAACCCCTCATCAATACCCCATGTGGTCTTTTAGTACACCATATACCTCCTCATCAATACCATGTGGGGTCTTTCATTACATCGCATACTCTATCATTATGATTTCACCTATCATTGTAATAATATCAGAAAAGTTATTTATGTACACCACATACTAATTTAGTATGATCATTCTTTCATTGATGAATTATAGATAATGTTGCACTAGGAAGGTAGAGTAACGAAATAAAGAAGTTAACCAGCCATTACCGCACTAACCGAGATGTTGGTAAAACACATACAACCCATAAAATGGTGGAAATATTATAGGGTATCTAACTCGGTCTGATACATAGATAAGATATATGAAAATTAAAGTATATTATAGTCACACAAAACACCCAACTGAGCAGGGTTACCAAAACATCATTTTCACTGCCCACAAGAATCACTCATCATCTATATTGCATACATTCATCACTTACACCCATAACACCATAAACTAGCACCAATTTCTAATAAAAATCCACCAAAACCATGAAATATTTCTCATCAATCTAAATATTTTAACCTAGTTTTAAAATTAAGGTTACTAAACATTTTCCATTAAAAAAGTTAATTGATCTATTTTTTAATGAAAATACACACTATATACATCAACCATATTTAATTATATCTATTTAATGTTTATCATTTTTATTACTTATAATTATATTCAACTACTACCAGGAAACAAAAAAATAATTCCACATCAATCAATCATGCCATCACCCCATAAAACCCACACATACCCTTCTTACAACCTTGAAAATGTAGCTTTAAATCCACTTCATAATCCATATCCAAAATTTTATCACACTATTCCACCAATGAAATATTTCACATCACCCATTTAACAAACCAAAATATGAGCATGTAGATGAACACTACATTTACCACATAACATTATGATGACATATGTTTTTATTACACATTAATTCATAATTTATTACATAAGAATACAAATAACACAACCCAGAAGATTTAGGATTATAATTCCATTAGGTATTTGGTTCATATCATAAAATCTTTAACATGGGATACAATAACATTATTGAAATCTTCCTTAATATTCTCTTATAAATCATCGGTCCTATAAAACTTCATGGGATAACTTGGGGACATACATAAGAAATGGATCAGATATAAAGCCCAGTAAAGGAATATAAAAGGGGAATAATGTGAAGAAATTATCACATTATAGAAATTGAGAATTTAAATGGAACATATAATGGTTCATGATCATATATAATAACAATAAGGCATGATACATCATGGTAACATAAAGGCAACATGGGAAATTTAGAAACAAATTTAAACATGAAATTATAAAAATAGTTCATGGTTAACCACTAATACATCATAAAATAATGTTTTTAGGATAACCTATCATACACTAAACATTGAATCTCATGAGACTAAAACATTTCCCAGTGCATTAGAGCATTATCTGGATGCACCCACCATAATCATATCATGTACATGAAAAGGTGTGACACATAGATCACATAACATATAAACATATTTCATAAAATTTAATTCCATAATCAAGGAGTATGGAATAAATAAATATATTTATCCAATAAAATAATTATATTTATGTTTAGGTGAATACCATTTTTTGGAAATAGTGATTTTATTCATAGCATAAAGGTTTGTCATGGAAAAATCGCAGTGAAATTTCAACAACATAATAACAGTACATAAATGCTCATAAAATGATTTAATAAAAGTGAAAGGGGTCATTGATTATTTTTAAATCAAATGTGAAATAAGAGGGATATAGAAAAAAATCCCATTATTATGATCTTGAAATAAAAGGTATAAAATGAAGAACACTCTTGAATAAATGGGATAAGGAGAGGATTTTGATAAGACAGGTTTTTGATAATATCATCCTTTTGACCCATATAAAAATTACATTATCACTTCATAAAATCATATTATCATTTATATTCAAAATATAATATTATAATACACTTTTATTAAAATATAATTTTTTTAAAAGATAATAATTAATCAAACAAGTGTTTCTTTATTAAAACTATATTTTACCCCAAATATAATTTATGTTTTAACGTATCAAAAATAAAATTTTCATCAAAATCATTCTTTAATAATTTATAATATAAAAATATATTAATTATTATATTAAAATGAAAATATATATGTTCATACTATTAGGTTTAATTTGTTCATATACCTTGTTATGTTATTTTTAAACTAGATTAACCTATTTTTCTTCTCCTTACCATTGTAATAAATATTAACAGTGGTTACTATTAATATTGCAAGAAAAATATGTTGAAATTATTAATTAATATTATTTATCATGATTAAAAATATTAAATTCAATTTATAAAAATTAATTCACAGATTTTGAATAATTTAATTTAAAATAAAACCTACAACCATGATGGGGAGTGGTTTTTTTGAAAAATGAAATTTTCAAGGAAAATATGATTGCAATTTGACTCTATAATTAGTAATATTAATTATATGAATTTAAATTCATAAATATTGATATATATTCTAAAATTTTAATTTAATCTATTTTTTATTAGGAGTAATTTTAATTAATTACAATGGAGAAAAATAATTCATTTTAAAACACTTTTTAGAAAAATGTGCTTTTAAGAATAAAAATATACATATACTAAAATTTGGTTTAAAGATGATTTAAATGTAATTTATTTAATTTAATATTCCTAATTAATAATTATTTTATATTAAAATTAAATTATAATATTTTTGTACTTTTATATTACATAATTTGTCAAAATAAATGAAAATTTTATATAAAAATGTATTTTTCATTATTCTCTGAAAAATTTATATCTTCAAAAAAATCCTAAAAAACTCAACCTATGTTTATTTTGATATTAAGATAAAAAAATAAAGCTCATTTTATCAAATAAATTTTCTAATAGTTCTAGAAAATAATTTTAATAAATGTTTTTACAAAAAAAATAAAAAACATTTTTGAAGAAAACATATTTTGAAGAATAAAAGGAAATTTATAGATAAATTGAGTGATAATTCTATAAGAATTTATCAATATTTTAATGATGGGTAGGATGTATATATATATATATATATTATAGTGTAGTTAATCATATTCATACTTGAAAATTTAACATCTTGGTTATAAGTTTCATATTTAAATAATCATTGTTTGTTCAGGTACAGTGTTGTGTGTCACATATGATATAGAAAATAATTTTCTCTTTAAAAAATTCAGAGTGTTACATTATCTCCGAATTCAATAAATTTTCTCCTCGAAATTTGAACATTATCTTGGTAAGAAACGTTTTTACTTGAAACTTACTTTCTTGAAAACCCATATCATAAATATTATTAATAAAACATCCACTTGAAAAGTGATAAGGGAAGTAGGAAGGTCATCACATAACTAGGTTTACAAGTATAATAAAATTAGTGGGAAGTAGAAACATATAAATGTAAGAGAAAAGTAACAAAAATGAACTAATATATTGTGTTAGATAACATGGTCAGGGGAATCTCAATGATGACAAAACCATAAATTTGTGATGGTTAAAAAAACTATAGATTCCTCATAAATGATCATAAAATGAAAATATTTTGGTTTTATTATTATTTTACTATAGTTAAGGATTTCATTTACAATCTACATTGGGGTTATAAATAAATATACTTTATTGATAGGAATAATTTTATCCTTTAATATATTTATACTACAATCTCAAATTTTCTCTAAATGATGAATACTCAAGATGAATTGTTTTATCTAAAACACTATAATCATTTAACGGATCACATAATAAACCAATGAAAAACAATTTATTCTTCCAATATTTACTGGTACTAAAATGGTCATTATAAAGTAATATAATACTAAAAATGAATAAACCTTAAAACATTAATATACAAAATTTGAAAAATAACCCCAAAAGGTTTAACAAATATCGTTCCTCAAATAAATACCCATATATTCCAAATAACACTAATAAACTGAATATTAAATAATTTTTTTGCCTAATTTTTTTTCTCAAACCCTTTATCCTACACCTCCAAAAAACATAGTAGCATTATTATCAAATAATACATTATATAAAACCCAATAGGTATATATACCTTAACCCAATAAAAAAACACAAAAAATACCATTAATTACCTCAAAATTAAAATAATTTTATATTGTAATATGTTTCCCAAAATATACTTAATCATATTAAACTTTCATCGTATAAATATTGAAAATTTGTATCAATTCTATTAAACGTTAGATTATTCTTAGACATATAATCCCAAGACTCTTTAGGATTATCCCCACATAAAACACGCATTACAAGTTATCAATAACTATATTAATAAATCACTTTTATAGGTTATTAGTACCGTTCAACATATATGTTAAATCTTTAAATAAAAAAACTATGGAACAATCCTTATATGTTTCATGATTCTTATATCCAAAATTTCATTAATATATTACTTCTATAACATAACTCTAAAATCCCAATACATAAACACTTTAATACTTTCACTTCAATGAATTCCATAACATACGTCCTTCTTTACTCTAGTATTTAATCCTTGTATTAAGGCATGGACTCAAAAAAATTCCATATTCTCCATACATAAAACATTAAACAAAAAATGGGTGTCATAGGATGTAATAATTTTACTCGTATATTTCTCTTCATTTTTTAAGGAAACTACCTACTTTATTCATTATTTTCCTCACTTAAAACACATTCGAGTTCCTTTGTGGAATTTCACTTGTTGTCTATTTCCAAATTTTTAACACACATGAAATTGAATATTATTTCCTTTATCTTATTTATTATTTGAACATACTTGAGAATTCTTCCACTTATCCTTTTATGAATTTTTAAATTCAACTATGTGATTATTGTTAATTGATATTTTTGATGGTTAGTTAGAAAAAATCACAAGATTTATTACTTGATATCCCATCTTTTTCAGTATATCATTTGGGAACTCATCACATTTCCCATCACCTTTTTATTTGACTAGGTTAATCTTATTTTTAGACACTAAATAAAATAACATTAAAGTTAGTGATTATTAATTTTAACTATTAAATATAAAAATGGGAATCCAATAACATTAAAGGGATAACTTATAAATGACATGTATTCCCTTAACTTATGAATTTATAGGATTTATTATATGTTATCCATTATCTGTTTCATAATATATAATCTTATGGGAATTATTATTACCTTAATAATTGTTCATAATAAACTTGTAAATTTACCAAATAACATCCCTTTGGAGTGTCAAACTAGGTGTTTAGAAAGACCCATTTCTTGTGCTTCAGTCCGTGATCGAGTCTGTCACAATACGGTGTTTTCAGGTGAAATAACCAAGGCACATCTATGGAAGAGACACATACACTTTTAGTATCCACAGATGGATAGTTTTTCTTAGAATCCAATTAATCTATACATTTACAAAATTATGGGATGCCTTATTATTTTTAGTCCTGTCCCTAAGGCTTTTGCTATATTTTTCTAATCCTAATCCCAAAAATAACTAAACTTTCCTTTAACATGAACTATGTTGATTTATGTTTATTATTATATATTAATACATGATTTATTTTATAATAAAATATATAAAACATCCTAGAAGATCTAGGAGTATAATTTATTTGGGAATTATGTACATAGAATAACATCTTAAACATGGGATACAACAACATTATTGAAAACTTCTATAACATGCTCTTAAAAATCATTGATCCTATAAAACTGGATGGGATAACCTAAGGATGTACAAAATAATTGGGTGATCTATAATTCCCAGTAAGGGTATATAAAAGAGTCTTAACATGAAGTAAGTATCACAAGTTATGCAATGTACATTAAAATGAAATAGAAAAGGGTTGTGGATCATAAACGTGAATAATAAGTCATGATATAGAATGATAATATAAAGGTAACATGGGAAATGTGGAAACAACTATAAACATGACATTATAAACATAGGTCAGGTTTAAACATTAATACACCATATCATAATATAATTAAGATAACCTCTCATACACTAAACTTGTAATTTCTTGATACTAAAACATTATCCAATACATTGGAGCGCTATCTAGGCACACCCATCATAATCATATCATGTCCATGCATAAGTGTGCCACATAGATCATATAACATAGGAACACATTTAATCACATTTAATTCCATGATCAAAGATTTTTAAATGAAAATATGGATTTCCCTAATACAATAAGTATTGGTACGTCTAGGTGAATACCCTTTTGTGAAAATAGCTATTGTATTCCTTATAAAATGTTTGGTATAAAAAAATCATAGTGATTTTTTGGCATCATAATGACCTCCCATAAAGGTTCATAAAATGGTTTAATGAGAGATAAATGGGCCTCTAATTGTTAATAAATAAAATTTTATATAATAGGGATGTGTAAAAACATATCCAAACATTATGAATTTTAAATAAAATGCATCAAATGAAGAAGATGCTTGAATAATGAGGTGAAGGTAAGGATTTCGACATAATAACATCTTAGGTAAATTCTATAATGAGAGGGAATAAATGATCTCTAATTGTTAGGGAAAAAAATTTAAATTATAGATATATTTATAAGGAAATTAAAAAATAACTAGTTGTGATTGAAAAGGATAAATATAATGAAGGTGATTGAATTGAAAAGAATAGGGAGTGGTCCCTTACTTTTGGTATCGAAAATCATAGGACAATTTCTACAACATAATGGGTGTACATAATGGATTGTGGGAGGGTTAATGATAGTAAAAAAGGATCAATCAAAAAATTTAAATCACATTTAATCATGTAGGATTTATAAAAAACATACCTAAAAAACTAATGGAAATTAAGAGGCATAACATAGAAGAGGTTCTTGAATAAAAAGAATATAGGGAGATCCCTTACCTTGAAATGGTGATTCCCAAAGATTGGGAGGAGATTATTGAGAGCTTTGGGAACATTGTGAGGACTATAGAAATTATATTGAATAGTAATTAATTTTTTCAAGGTTTTTTATTGGAGATTAATGGGAGCTATAGTGGATTTATTTAGTAAAAGGGAGGGGAGTTCATTATTATTTCCAAAACATAGGTTTTGGACTTTATATAATAAAGTAATAAAAACCAAAAAACATCCAATGGTTTTTCCCATGGTTTATTTTATAATACCAAGGTTCTAATGCATTAAAATGTTAACTTTGGTGATGTGTAAGTGAGTCACTTTCTTAAATAAATGATTCTGAAACATTAAAATGTAATATATGTTTTTCAGGATTCATAAATGATTTAAAAAATTAATGAAATAAACTTAAAAAACAATATTTTAAATTAGAAAAATATATGTGGTATTTTATACCTTATATGACATATATATTTATACATATTACATCATGTTTGGTTAATTATGATGCCATAATACACACTGTATACTTATACCGTATTTAATTTTCACATAAAAATTTGATTGTCTCAGAAAATTATAAAAAAAATCACAATTGGATAATTTTTAAATGATCATTAAAAAATGATATTTATTTTATCAAAATAATTCTCTAAATTTTCAAATTTAATTTTTAAAATTAAAATCGATATTTATTGAATAATACGGGTTCGGGATAATAACAATTTTCTGACCCTTATAAAAATTACATTCACACTTCGTAAAAGTATATTATCATTTATATTTAATAGATAATATTTAATAATAAAATTTTATTAACATAGAATTTATTTTAAAAAAAATTAACCAATCAAAAATAATGTTTCTTCATTAAAACTATAATTTACCCAAATACAAATTATATTTTAACATATCAAAAACCAAATTTTTATCAAAAATAATAATTTAATCATTTGTAAAGAAAAAAAATATTTATTATTATAATTAAATTAATTTTTATATATATATACTATTAGGTTTTCTTTTCTACTAGATCGTTTTAAATTATTTTTATCAATAATTAACCCATTTTTTTCTTTTTACCATTATAATAAATATTTACTATGGTTACTATTCATATTATTAAAAAATATTTTCAAATTATTAACTAATATTAATTATTATTATTAGAAATATTTAATCCATTTAATAAAAATTAATTCATAGAGCTGAAAGAATTTAATTTCAAATAAAACTTGTAAGCACGATGGAAAGCAATTTTTCGATAAATGTATTTTTCAATGAAAATATGATTTTACTTTAACTCTATAATTAGTAATATTAATTATATGGATTGAAATTCATAAATATAGATATATAATATATGAATTTATTTTAAATAATTTCTCATTTAGGGTTAATTTAATTAATTAAAATGGAGAACCATTATGCATTTTAAAATAATTTTTCGAAAAATGATTTTTTAATCCTAAAAATAATGTTATACTAAAATTTGGTATAATATTATTTAAATGTAATTAATTGAATTAAATATTAAAAAATAATACTTTTCTTACCTTTAAATTAAATTAAATTAATATTGGAACATTTATATTACTTAATTTATCAAAACAAATAACAATTTTACATAAAACATTATTTTTCACTATTCACTGTAAAATCTATAATTTTTTAAAAAACAAAAAATTTCACCATATTTTTAGTTTTATATGATGATATAGAAAATGGGTCTCATTTTATCAAATAAATTTTTTAAATTTTATATAATATAATTAGAATATGTTTTTTTACAAAAAACAAATAAATTTTTTTTTGAAGAATATGTATTTTGACGAACAAAAGGGGATTACCAATTAAATGGACTGATCATTTAATAAGAATTTATCAATAAATTTATGGTTATTAAGATATATATATATATATATATTAGATAATCCTATTCATACCTAAAAATTTAAAGGGTATCTTATAGGGGTCATATTTAAATAATCAATATTTGTTCACGTTCGGTGTTACATGTCGCATAAACTATAAAACATAATTTTCTCTTTAAAAAACTCCTGGAATTATAAAAATACTAAAAACTATCCACACAAACTTTAATAAAACAATAATAATTTTAAAATAAAACAATAAAAAAATTACATCCAATACTACTACTTACTTATTTATTCAAACTTTCTTACATGTTAATTAATTTATTTCTCAAAACTAGTTCATTTCCACCTTTAAGTATATATCATTTTAATAACATGATTTCATTATAAAAAATAAAATAAAAAACACATAATTATTATTAAAATGAATTATTTTTATCAATAACATCAATCATAACCTAACACTAGTGAAATATCATAAAAGTAAGTGAACGCATGTGAAACAACCCTTTCCAATTAATTTTATTAGTTCATTTCATTTTATTTTTTAATATATCCCCTAAAATCCACCCAATTAGAATAAAAGAATAATTGATCCATGTTGTAAATTAAATAAAAGTCTGTTTCAGATCCCCTACCACAACGAGTGCTTTAACAATGACCATATAAGAAAAAGATAACGGAATGGTTGGTCTTATGGTAAAGTCTTATAAGGAATACCTCATCAATATATAAAAAAATATCCATTAATCATAACCCAAAAATAGTAGATTTAACCCCATAAATATGTCTATAACCTTCCCAAATTAAGGAAGGGTAAAGAGTCACTAAAAATGAACTAAAGTATGTTGATGGTTTGATAGAGTATAAATAGGTTTGATGGAAATTGAGGGGATATAAAATTAATATCTGACAGGGAAAACACATGATCATGGTGTGATAAGACATCACCACACTACAGTCATCCTAGAAATGTTGAGTACCAGTATGAAATATTATGGTCACACTATGATAGTTAAATCTACACTAAATATCTAATATTAATTCCATGAATCCATAGAATATTTACCATCTTAAAAAAAATTTGGTTGAATTCAATCGTATAAGGGCCACATTGTGACCCACACCACTACGATGTGACATCGCCTAAGATAGAAGCACACAGAAACAAGACACTTAGTCTATGTTCCATGACATTTAAAGTTTCATAGTGAATCAAACCATCATAAAAAACTTATATTTGACTCCAAAGATTACCCTCATAGTTTCCATGGCTGCATCATGAGAACCATCAATGGAAAATCAAACATATATCCCCAAGTCACCTTAACACTATGAATAATCCTTACACACTAAGACCTACTAGACCAAAACACCTCCCACTTCCTACCAACTAACTCCCGCATTGAAAAACAATGGGTCACATTATGACCTACCTTATTCTAGAAAACCATACAATCTACAAATACTTCCTTCCTCAAATAGTCTCCCAACACCTATAACTCCCAAATATCCCAAAGGAATGGACTAAAAAATTATGGGGAGTTACATTAGATACCACTTAAAATATCCTTCTTCTCAAGAATAAAAACTGAAACATAATGGAAGAAAACAAACCCACACCACCAACCATGCACACTTGGGAGATAACTCTCAAATAGAATAATTCCATTAACAATAATAAGATAACATTAGGATAAACAACTCAAAAAACATCCTTGTTAAATATCTCTACAAGTTAATAAAAAATAAAACATCTAATCTAAAAATATAAATAAAGATAAAAACAGATCAAGTGTAACGTCCCGACCTGACTTACCATTCAACCCGGTAGCCGGACCGGTAGCCACATGGCCTCAAGCGCATCTCCCCAAATTCCAGATGTTGCCGACTAGTAGCGAGGGCCTAGGTGAGTCTGTGGGGAGACTACGACCTCATTACCTAAGTATCACAGCTGAATTAAAAACATACAATAAAGGAAGAAGGTAACCAGTAAACAACACATAGACAGTAGAAATAGATAACAAATAGAAGGATCTGTGATATATTGGATGGTGAAAATCAATACAATACAGTACAAGTATACAAAATACCAAAAAGAAACCAAAATGTATCCCCTGTCGCATCGCAAGCCTCAGCTTGGTCCTGTGCACTCCTACTCCGAGCAGCAATTCAAGTACCTATACTAGGGAGTTTTCCCTTCTCATTACCTGAAATCATATATTCTTCTTGGGTCCAAAAATATGACCCAAACAGGGTGTGAGACTAAATCCCAGTAGGCTACCACCAAAGATCCATGCTAATCTGTCAGTGAATATATAAAGCAGTCAGTGTAATATGGAAAGCAGTAAACAAGGAAACTAGAAAGACCTACCCAAGCTTGTGCTTTGGCTTGGCTTATCTTTAAGTATCCATTCCATTCATTAATCACTTCATTCATGTGATCGAACCAGTCCTTGATCCCATTCCCAGAGTACTCAATTCGGAAACCAGGCATCGCTCAGGGAGAAAATTCACCAACACCCTACAAGCCCGTTCCGGTGAACCTCCAAGGTACCCAGCCTCGCTCTAGGTGCAGTATAGTCCGTCATCTAAGCCCATCCCCAAGATCCTATAAATAAGATCCAGGTATCTCCAATGATATATCATGCCCCGTTGAGTCCATCTATGGTATCTCACACTGGATCCATGATTCACTCAGCATTTTAGTACCAAGTCTCGTATGAGTCCGTCCATGGCAACTCACATTGGTTCCATGGTTCACCCATGACTTTGTTTCACATTTTAAGAAGTTCAAAAGCATTTAACTCACGTGGGCTAGTAATTCAAGAATTAGCATACAAGGGTCAAGGGAAAAACTCCATCCCATACCTGAAACCATTTCAATTACAATTTCATCTTATTTCAATTCCATTCATATTCAATTTCCATTTTTAACAACCCACAAGGGAAAGAAAAGGCATGCCTCATAGGCATCCTAGGTCAAAATGAATAAAAGAGCCATTCAAGGAAATGCACCCATGGGGTGGTTCTTGTCCAAGGTTTATAACCTAACTCAAGCACATACCATCCTATTCATATTACCTACAACATTCTAGGTAATAACAGGGTTAAATTCCAGGTTCAATCGACACCCCAAAAGTGGGCGCGCGGAACTCCGACAAATATAAACAGCTTGACAATCAGTGAAAAGCATGAGACCACCTACCTTAGGCTCGTACTAGATAGCTCATCTAGTATCAGGATCTGATTCATCCTGATTTTGAAGAAATATGAAGAACAGACGAAGAACGAGAAATTAGGGAATATGAGCCTTAATCAAATCAGTGTTCGTTATAACCAGAAGAATCGAGAAAGATTAAAAAGGAATTGAGGAATTACCGTTGCGGATCTAACAAGACAAATGGAATATGAAACAGAGATCAGATGGAGAAACAGGATCAAATCCCTCTGTAGTCTCCTTGAGAGCTCTCCCCCTTGTTGTACGGTTGAAGAGGGATAGGTATAGGTTTTTAAAACATTTAATTGATTTAATTAAAAATGAATTAAATATCAAAATACAGCAGGTCACACAGTTAACCCGCATGGCCTGGACAAACCATACGGAGACTATGCGGACTTTACTGGAAGGCAAGGGAAACCGCACGGCCACCCCACACAGTTTCCCCAAACTGTGTGCAGGTCGTGCTCCTGCCTCTGCCAAGCCAGCACGAAGGCGCATGGTTTTACTAGGCTGTGAGTAGGTCGTGCGCAAACCATGTGCCGGGCCATTTCCGGCCTGAAACTTTGTCCTGGGCTCAAAAAAAGCCCCGGACACCTCTATAACTCCCTCGGTCAAGTTAGGCATCCACATTAGGCCCCAACAGAACAGTTAAACCGAAAATAAAAATGATTTGTACCTCATACGAAAACCCGAGTTCTTACAATCTTCCCCCCTTATAGAAATTCATCCCTGAATTGCTCTCTAAAGGGTGGTCAAGATTCGTCTGCGAACATCTCTGGCCACTGAGCACGTACGTCAGCCTCCCGCTCTGAAGTCTCATCCTATAAACGGTTGTGCTTCCATATCAACCATACTAGAGGAATTGACCAGCCTCGGAGAACCTTCATCCTCCAATCAACGATACGAATCAGATGCTCCTCAAAGGATGCATCTACGTGAAGCTTGACCTCCTCTGGCTGGAAGGTATGAGATGGGTCTGAATAGTACTGTCATAACTGAGAAACATAGAACATGTCATGAATGGCTCGATACCTCTGAGGTAACTGCAACTGATAGACCACCGGCCCCACCCTCTCTAGAATCTCAAAAGGCCCAACATATCTTGGCGATAGCTTACCCTATCTTTTGATCCTTCTATGTCCCAGCCTTGGTGAAATACACAAGAAAACCTGGTCCCCAAACTCAAACTCTAGGGGTCTTCTGCGGTGATTAACATATGACTTCTGATGAGACTGTGCGGTAGCCATCTGCTTCTATATAAACTGGACCTGCTCAGAAGTCTCCTGAACAAGACATGGTCCCAGTAAGGCTGCCTCACCTACCTCTAACCTGCACATGGGTGATCAGCATGGCCTACCATATGAAGCCTCATACGGTGACATCTGTATAGTCACCTGATAACTATTTTTATAGGAAAACTCAACTAGGGGAATATGTCTCTCCCATGATCCCCCAAAATCCAGAATGCATGCTCAAAGTATGTCCTCAAGCACTTGTATTGTACACTCTTACTGGCCATCTGTCTGAGGGTGGTATGTTGTGCTCAGGAGCACCTGTTTACCCGGAGCCCTCTGAAAACCCTACCAGAAACGTGATGTAAAACGAACATCCCTGTCTGAAAAAATTGTTCATGGGACCCCGTGGAGTCGTACTATATTCTGGATATACAACCTTCCTAGCTCATCCACACTGAAGGTCTCCTTGATCGGCAAGAAATGAGAATCCTTCATGAGCCTATCAACCCCAACTCACACAGCATCGTTACCTCGAGGTGACCTCGGAAAACCAGTCACGATGGCCATCACAACATCATCCCATTTCCACTTCGAAATAGGTAACTGCTGTAAAATCCCAGCTGGCCGCTGATGTTATTCCTTCACCTGATGACAGGTGGAACATCTCTTGATAAAACTAGCCACTTCCCTCTCCATACCTGACCACCACTACTGTCGGCACAGGTCATGATACATCTTAGTGACTCTGTGATGAACTTCCCAAACCGAAGCATGAAACTCCCTCATCAGCTCCTCTCTAATATCCACGTGAACCTATACATGTACATGGATATGAATAGCTTCATCCTCACCTATCGTCCAACCAAGAGGAGGGTCCTCACCTGACACACCTTCTCGTATAACTAGGTCTTCTGAATCTGATAGTTGTTCCATCCTTACTCTGTCCAGGAGGGTAGAAGTCACAGCTAAGGATGATAGAAAAGACTTCCCTTGGCTATTCTGGACATCAAGATGCATCTCATAGAACAAGGACATAATATTCCATTCGGTTCTATCATGTTGCACTGCCTGTATTTGAGTCCTCCCGCTCAATGCATCGGCCACTACATTTCCCTTACCAGGCGTATAATCAAGCTCGAAATAAAAGGATTGGAGGTACTCCACCAACTGTCGCTGCCTAAGATCCAGATCACGCCGAGTAAAGATATATTTTTGGCTCTTGTGGTCTATGTACAACACAAAATGCTCTCCCAATAAATATTGTCTCCAACAGCGCATCGCATGAACAACTGCTCCTAGCTCAAGATTGTGTGTGGGAGAATTCCTCTTGTGTGGCCTCATCTGCCGAGATCTGTATGCCACGACTCTGTCTCCCTGCATCAACACTTCACCAATCTGAATACCTGATGCGTCACAATAGACCATGTAACTCTTGCCCTGTTTTGGCAGTATCAGGACTGGTGTGGATGTCAACCTTCCTTTCAGCTCCCGAAAGGATGCTTCACAAGCATCTCTCCATACAAATTTCCTGCCCTTCTTAGTCAGGCATGTCAATGGTGCTGTCAAGCATGAGAAATCCTATATGAAATGACGATAATAACCAGAAAGCCCAAAGAAACTCTGTATGTCAAATACATTCATGGTGTGTTCCCAAGAAACCACAGCTCTAACCTTCTCTAGGTCTACAGACACTCCTGTCTCAGAGATAACATGGCCCAAGAAGTGAATCTGATCCATCCAAAAGTGGAACTTAGTAAGCTTTGCATATAGCTGATGCTCTATTAGTGTATTCAGGACGATCTCAAGATGTTTGGCATGATCATTTCGATTTCGAGAATACACCAAAATATCGTCCACGAAAACCATGACGAACGAGTCCAAGTAAGGAACATGCGATTCATCAAATCCCTAAAAACTGCTGGCATGTTTGTGAGACCGAATAGCATAACCAGATACTCATATAAACCATACCTGCTATGAAAATCTATACAAGGTAAGTCTGCAGGTCGAACACACACCTGGTGATACCCTGACATCAAATCAATTTTTGAGAACACCCTAGCTCCTCGAAGCTGATCAAACAGGTCATTTATTCGCGGAAAGGGATATCGGTTTTTAACCGTCAGTTGGTTCAGCTTCTAATAGTCCACACGCAGCCTAATTGTCCCATCCACCTTTTTCACAAAAAGGACTGGCAAACCCCACAGATAAGTACTGGGTCAAATAAACCCATTTGCCTACAAATCTTTGAGCTGTTTCCTGAGCTCTTGAAATTCCATCTTAGCGATCCTTTAAGGAGGAATGGATACCGATGCAGCTCCTGGAACTAGCTCAATGGAGAACTCCACCTCTCCCTCAGGAGGTAAACCTGAAAATTCATCAAGAAAAACATTCCTGAAGCACTCAACTACTGGAAGAAGGTTTGTCTGACTCACTCCCTGATCATCCAGAAACAAACTAGTGATCTGGGCCATCATCCCGTCCAGCCCACGATGCTCTGGTCCAGATTTGCTTTCCTGGAGATTCCACTTGCCCTTAAGAGTATACACTCCACCCTCTGGTGATGTGAAAATCACCCTCCAGCGGTAATAATCAACATAGGCTTGGTAAGCTACTAGCCAGTCCATACCGATAATGACATCAAAACCTGCCATTTCGAGAACATAAAGATCCCAGACGAAGTGACACCCTCCATCCTCAAGGGGGAACCCTCTGAACTGGCATACAACCTCAACCCTAACTCCTAGTGGTGTGTCTAGAATCAAGACGCCATCATAAGGCAACACAACTAGCCCAAGGCTTTTCACTATAAAAGAATATATAAAACTGTGTGATGCACATGTATCAAAGAGGGTAGATGAAATAACAGATGATTCTAAGATCATACCTCTCACCATAGATGGTCCAGCCCCTTGATCCTTGGAAGTATACTGCACTCAATACATCTGGACTAAACCATGACCCTGTGATACAACCTCACTACCCAGAACTGGCCCACTATAACGTCTCGGTGTACCCTGTGCCTGGATACCTCTACCACGACCACTACCTCGGCCTAATCCGCCAGTCACACCCCAACTCCATGTCTGATGAGAAGTTGTCGAACCTGATCCGGCATATGGAGTCAGTGCGAACCCTTTATCGCTGGATGCTGGTGAAAACGTTCTGCAGAAACATTGAAGATGAACCATCTTGCCACATGATTGGAACTCGACTGGGTCCCTTGGACACTGCGACTTTGTCTTTCCCAGCCTATCACACTGGTATCACCTCAGATTACTAACTGAAGGTAGGTTTTGACTACTAGAATCACCGTATGGATTCTCCAGACAAAGATTCCTACTAACAGTCACTGCAGTACCTGATCTTGATGTCGAACCTCTCTAGCTCACACCTCCAGCCTATCTCAGGTTACATTCTGTGATTAGAGCCTGGTTCATAATTCCAGAAACGGTAGTCAACCTGAAGATATTTACCTGAGATCGGATGTCATACCTCAGACCATCCTCAAAACACCTGGCCCTCGACAGCTCATCACCCATCAATATAGGTGCGAAGCATTGAAGCTTAGTAAAACGGGCCGATTATTCCATCACTGGTAATGTGCCCTGTTCCAGACGCAAGAACTCCCAAGCACGATCGGCCCTCAAAGTCTCGGGATAAAAGAAATCATAGAAGGCCATATGAAACTCTAACCAAGCCATCTCCTGATGACAATCCGATTGGGTGATCACGTCCAACCACCTCTTGGTGGAATCATGTATCATGTACGTAGTGAGCTTGACCCTCCTCTCTGGAGGCATCTCCAAATGATAAAAGATAGATAGTATCACCTCTAACCAGGACTCTGCAACATGTGGTCCTCCATCCCCTAAAAACGTAGGTGGATGCTTCTGTTGAAACTCAAGCATCAACTCTACCATTTTCGGGGCAGGTCGCGGTTCTCCCTGAATGGTCTGCATAAAACGCAACAAGCTCTCACGGAACTGTGCCTCAGAACCTGTGTCCGGAATAACCGCTGGTGCCTCATCTGGCACAACTGAAGTTTCCTTTAGTATCCCATGGCCTACCATCTCCGGAACTTGGTCTTCACCGCTCTCCCGATGTACGACTGGAGGTCGTCGTGGTGGCATGACTCTGCAATGCCAAACACACGCCTCAGTTCAAGAGTTTTAAAGATATTCAAAACTCACGAGCACAAGAACTAGGACAGGAAAGGTCAATACCTTCCTAAAAACCTCATCAACCTACAGCCTGCTTCTAAAGCCAGGACTGCATAAGGAACTATCACCAAAAACCACTAGAGTCACTACCTCTTACCCACTCAGAAGCCAGGTCTAGGTCAGGCTCTATTTTCAACATTCATTCTTTTAACATACCTTTTTTCAAAAGCTTTAACCAGTGGTCCACTATGTTCCTATCCCTAAGGGCCCATCACACCTCATGAATCAAAATTTTATGCCCATATAACCATGCAATTTAGTTTCATTTAGCATTTATATCCCATTGGTGCATCATTTCCCAATCCATAAGGTCCCATACTCTTTATGAATTGAAATATGAAATCACTATTCATTCATTGCACCCAATCTAACACAATAGTAGGCACACATATCAATAAACTATCAAAACAGTATGAAATAGCTATCACAACAACATGAAATATCTAATTCATCCTAGATAGCATGGCATAATGCATGACATGTGATTCCTAACAAGGTTCCTATATGATGCATGAGATGGAAAACCCTCATCTCATCAGGTTGCAACAAAATAGAACCCACAATAATATCAATAGTATTAGCAAAAACCATGTGCATCACCCAACGGTGAAATCATAAAAACTTTAATAATTAAACCCAGAAACACAATTCCACACGAGGCAACTTGGCTTTTCCCTATACGCGGGTTTGCAACTCTCGGGAACAGTTTATTACCAAAGTCCCTTCCCTTATTAATCCTGTCTATAGTCTCCAAATATTAAGTAAAATCAGAAAAGGGAATCCCTTTGATACAAATTTGTAACATCCCGACCCGACTTACCATTCAACCCGGTAGCCGGACCGGTCACCACATGGCCTCAAGCGCATATCCCCAAATTCCATAGGCTGCCGACTAGTAGAAAGGTCTTCTGTGAGTCTGTGGGGAGACTATTCCCTCATTACCAAAGTATCACAGCGGAATTACAAACATACAATAGCGGAAGAAGGTAACCAGTATACAACACATAGAAAATAAAAATAGATAAAAAATAGAAGTATCTGATATATATAGGATGGTTCAAATCAATACAATATCGAAAAAGTATAAAAAATACCAAAAAGCAACCAAAATGTATCCCCTATTGCATCGCAAGCCTCAACTTGGTCTCGTGCACACCTACTCCGAGCAGCAAGTCAAGTACTTGAACTAGGACATTTTTCCATCTCATTACCTGAAATCATATAATCTTCTTGGGTCCAAAAACATGACCCAAATAGGGTGTGAGACTAAATCCTAGTAGGCTACCACCAAAGATATATTCTAATCTGTCAGTGAATATATAAAGTAGGTAGTGTAATATGGAAAGCAGTAAATAAGGAAACTAGCAAGATCGACCCAAGCTTGTGCATTGGCTTGGCGTCGCCTCAAGTATCCATTCCATTCATTAATCACTTCATTCATGTGTTCAATCCATTCCTTGATCCCGTTCTTAGAATACTCAATTTGGAAACCAGGCATCGCTTAGGCAGAAAATCCACCAACACCCTACAAGCTCATTCCGGCGAACCTCCTAAGCACCCAGCCTCGCTCTAGGTGCGGTATAGTCTGTCATTTGAGCTCGTCCCCAGGAACCTATAAATAAGATCCAGGTATCGCCCATGACATATCATGCCCTGTTGAGTTCGTCCATGGTATCTCACACTGTACCCATGATTCACTCGGCATTTCAGTAACAAGTCTCGTATGAGTCCGTCCATGGAAACTCACATTGGTTCCATGGTTCACCCATGACTTTGTTTCACATTTTAACAAGTTCAAAAGAATTTAACTCACGTGGGCTAGCAACTCAATAATTAGCATACAAGGTTCAAGGGAAAAACTCCATCCCATACCCAAAACCATTTCAATTATAATTTCATCTTATTGTAATTCCATTCATATTCAATTTTCATTTTTAACAACCCACAAGGGAATGAAAAGGCATACCTCATAGGCATCCTGGGTCAAAATCCATAAAAGATCCATTCAATGCAACGCACCCAAGGTGTGGTTCCTGTCTAAGGTGTACAAACTAACTCAAGTACATACCTCCTATTCAGATTACCTAAAACATGCTAGGTAATAACAGGGTTAAATTACAGCTTCAAGCAACACCCCAAAAGTGGTCCCACGACACTCCGGCATATATAAACATATTTACAATCAGAGAAAAGAACGAGACCACCTACCTTAGGCTCGTACTAGATAGCTCATCTAGTATCAAGCTCTGATTCGTCCTGATTTAGAAGAAATATGAAGAACAGACGAAGAACGCGAAATTAGGGTATATGAGCCTTAATCCAATCTATGTTCGTTATAACCAGAATAATCGAGAAAGATAAAAAAGGAATTGAGGACTTACTATTGCGGATCTGACAAGATGAACGGCGTTTGAAATGGAGATCGGACAGAGAAACAGGCTCAAATCCCTCCATAGTCTCCTTGAGAGCACTCCTCCTTGTTTTGCAGTTGAAGAGGGATAGGTTTAGTTTTTTATAACATTTAATTAATTTAATTAAAAAGTAATTAAATATCAAAATACAACAGGTCGCACAGTTTACCCGCACGACCTGGAAAAACCGTGCGGAGACTGTGCAGACCTTACAGGAAGGTAAGGGCAACCGCACGGCCACCCTGCATGGTTTCCCCAAACTGTGCACAGACTGTTCTCCTGCCTCTTCTGAGCCAGCACCAAGGAGCACGGTTTAACCAGGTCGTGTGTAGGCTGTGTGCAAGCCGTGTTCTAGCCCATTTCCATCCTAAAACTTGGTCCCAGGTTCAGAACAAGCCCCGGAAACCTCTGTAACTCCCTCTATCAAGTTAGGCATCCACATTAGGCCCCAACAGAACAGTTAAACCAAAATGAAAAAGGATCTATACCTCGTGCGAAAACCCGGGTTCTTACATCAAGGTACTAGGAACTCATCTATTAATCAAGTCCCCATATACTCTCCTCTTTAACACCATGTCTTGATTTAACTAGAACCAAGGAAATAGGTCACCCATTAAGTGCCTTGTCTTAACAATAAAAATTCTGTAGTGGATTCTCCCTTAACATTTAATCATCCTCAACATCTAACTTTCCCAAATCTGTGACATGGGATCATCATGAAGATATAGAAGAAGTTATGTTATATGGAACACATCATGAACCCAGTCCAACTAAGGATAAAGTAATAACCAATATTCCTCCTCGCCAATATGTTGCAACACTGTTAAAGTACTAATAAAATGGGCAGAAATATTTCTTCCATGACCAACACTTTTCTACCCTTAATGAGGGGAAACCATTAAGAACACATAGTATCCAACCTCAAACTGTAGTGTTTTCCTACTCCAATTAGAATAATATTTCTTATGGCCTTTTGTTTCTATAATTTTCTCTTGAAATATCAAAATATTTTTCATAATGCTTCATACCACATCTATTACAGGGACTACTAAATCCATAACCTATTTCTAGAACAATTCAGATCAATAATATCTCCCATAAAAACCTCAAATAGGGCCATTCCAATGGAAGAGTGGAATCTATTGTTATAAAAAACACAACCAAGGTAAAGTTCCTCACCCAAGATCTATCAAAATATAATAAATAATCCCTCAATATATCATCTAACATCTAAATTTTCTTATCAGTTTTGATATATATTTAATGATTGAAGGAAGTATTGAGATGATACTAAGAATAGAAACATGGTAGAGACCTCTCCAAAATCACATGGTAAAATGTAGATTCTAGTCAAAGATGATGGTTCTCAACACCCTATAAAACATCACATCCTAATCCTTATACCAACTCTCTGAAAATTTCATATCACTCAACTCTTATATATCTAAGAGATTATCTAACTTCATCAAACAATACACAATCACAAAATAGAATCGCATCCTCTATTATCTCATTGTAAGAATATGATGAAATCCATTAAAATGTCCTCTCGTTTACACTCATGGATTCCTAATGGCTGAAAAACTAAAACCTACATGGTGATACTCTTCCTTTACCTACTAGTATACTAGAAATCATGATACAAACTTTTCAATTGACTGCTTTATCTAAAGGCACCAAAGATGACCCCTCAAATCATAGTGTAAATTGGTTACACCAGGATGGACTACCACTACTAAGTTATGGAACTCATCAAGAACCTCCCCATACACAGCTAATGGAATAAACATCCTCCCTTGGAACAACATCGGTTGTTAGTCATCCTCTTACCATCGCTCCAAAGCATTACCTTAAAGAATGTGGTCCCACATCACCTATATCATTAAGTCTCCCCACTGAGACATCTATATTTTCCACATAAATTATTATTTTACTACTTCTAAAATAATCAACCTCTTCCACTAAACTCATTTTCATTAAGATGCATTGATGTGAGATCCTCCATCATTATCTAAGAATCTCGAAACTCCCAAAAAAGCTATCCTAATAACTTTTTACTCAATGCATCTATAAATAAATTACCCATTTCCATGGTATAGGATATATCAAAGTCATAGTCCCAAAGAAACACCACCCACAAACATTACTTGAAATGTAGATCCCGCTAAGAGAAAATGTACATTATTATATTATGATCTTTGAAGACCATAATCTACCATTAACAATGAATTATCACTACTACTTCAAAGAAAAAACCAGTTCTTCTAGCTTCAGATCATGGTTGCAATAGTTATAGTGATGGGGATGTGGCTACCTGGACCCATATGATATCTCTTCTCTAGGTTTCATCAAGTCACAACCAATGATTATATTATAAGTATATGAAAACACCTCATACATCGCTACCTTCTCCAGAATCCAAATAATGGGACAACTAAATGACCTCTCATTAAAGTAGTCATAAGTTGTAAGGTATTGATCAGTGTATAAAATGTTCGGTTCCTACTGGTTAAAGGTGACTTAGGGGGATATACCCTAATAGAAATTGGAAACAACCCAATGATAATATCCTACACAGAAAATCATGCTAATAACCTTTGGAATATTATTTAGAGTTTCCTAATAAATAATTTCATCAATATTTAATAGGTTGACTTCCACTCCTAGATGAGAAACCTCTTCTTACAAAGATGGTAGTGCCGAAGGACTTCTGAAAGAAATCTAATATTATATTCATAATCCCCATATGACCTTTATTGAAATATGTTTTAGTAAATGAACATGACCATGAATGGATCAAAAACTATAAAATATATAGATTTCATGAGTCCCATGAAAATAACTGGAGCATTCATAACATAAAATGGCATGACTAAAACCTTGAAATTCCCATATCAACACCTGAAATTTGTATTCATATATCCTACTCCCTTTCAATCATATGATTATATCTAAACAAAAGATAATATTTTAAATCTAGTGGGATTCTTTATACAAATCAACCAGATAATAAATCCTTTAGGGAGGGTAATAGTTCTTGGTAATCACCAAGTTCAACATGTGGTAGTCTATAAAAAATATTTTTCTATCATATTCCTTCTTGGTGAACAACACTAGATCGTCCCATAGTGATACACTAGGTTATATGAAACCATTTTTCATGAAATCATCAATATGAATCCCTAGATCATGTAGATCAAAAAAATTCATCTAATAGGGAGACCTCATGATCATAGAGGAACCAATATATAACTCTATATTGAGTTCAATAAAACATGAAGGGGTAGATTCACAACTACCATTTTAAAATAAACTAGTAACTCCTCCAAATCTCAAGAAAATTCCACTAACTATGACACTAATTAATCCAATGATAAGGCTACTATATAAGACATAATAATCTCTAAAAACACATGACTCATCTTATGATCTCACTCTCCAAGTAATACTACATACTATCCCACCATGTTTTAAAAAAAATCTAATCTGAAGGTAATCAATAACCACACACACACAGTTCAACCATTCAATGTCAATAATTAAATCATATAGTTTTATGTAAATAAAAAATAAATTACTATACAATGGATGTTTCCCCATCATAAACTCCCAACCTTACTTCACATCAAGAATATTCACCTAACCTCCAACTGGCATAGTCAACACTAGGGTCACTGAAAGCCTCTTAGCCTTAAGTCTAAAAGAATGGAAAAGGGGAGTCTTAATAAAAAAGTGTGATTATAAAGATTAATATAATACATAAAATGTTGAATATTATTATCATATAGTACCATAAAGAACTATAGACCCTATGGTGTTGGAATATCCATAATATAAATTTTTCCACATATGGATCCTCTATGTCACATCTAATGACCAACTCCATAGAAACATTCAAACTTATGTCCCTAAGGGTATGGGATATTATGGTTCTATCCTATACTAGGTTTTTATCCTCTTATAATAATAAAGACCTATTTTCCCTACTACCGATATAGCCTATGAGTAAACTATTGCTGTAGGGGATGAAATGAAAATTGACAACCCACACCTTTAAAAAAAATAAGGATTAATTTGAACTGAAATCATCGATGATCATATCTACCATAAACAAATCACACCCTCCTAGAGCTCCTTAGGGGGGATTGATAACTACTCTTCCTAAAGATATGAGAGGAAATAATCTTCTAAGGCCAACTCCACTTCAGTCAAATCCTCAACTCCACTAACAACTTTGAACCACCACTAATATACCTTCTCCGTAGAGGTTTATAATTACCCCTATTGATATTTTAATATTTGTAAATGAATCCTCTCCATCACCTTGTCCTTATTCTACACCTCTAAATACATAGGAAACATAAATGGGGTGACAGCATAATGAATTTCTAGGAGTAACACCCCTTCCAAACACAAAGTTCTGTACTCCTCATTTGGAAAGGATTCAATATAAAAATAATGAATGTCTTTAAACATAATCATGAGATCCAACAAACATAGGCTCTCCTTCCGAAGATAAAGAATCCCATGTCTCTTTTAGGCCCTCATCATTATAGATATAAAATATGCTTGAAAATAACACTAG
Source organism: Viscum album (assembly GCA_963277665.1). Taxonomy (NCBI): domain Eukaryota; kingdom Viridiplantae; phylum Streptophyta; class Magnoliopsida; order Santalales; family Viscaceae; genus Viscum; species Viscum album. Next base: position 14,735,531 of record OY728150.1, read on the forward strand.
AAATCCTCACAAGAATAATTTTCCTCTTTATTCTCCATAAGATAAAAGATCCACCACTACCATGTTCCTCTCCACATATAATTGATGGAAAATAAAACCTGATATTTACCATAACATGAATTAATATGAAATAAATCTCATGATCCTCCATCCATCACTCTATCTATGGATAAAATATAGTCCCTTAATACATATCCAATTCCTGATTATGGAATTCATACTTAATATTCATCTTCAACTTATCCTCCTCATCCAGTTCAGTCCTCCTATATTAAATTGGGTTACCCTGGTGAATCACACCAACCTTAACCACACACAGATTATGACTAGTGGAAATATTTATAAAGAATAAAGAAAAGTTCTGATACTAGTAGCATATAATTAATTTAATCAAATTAATTTAATGAAATTAATTTAATATCCCAAAACCTAACACATTTCAAACATTATCACAATAAAGCATGATGCTTAAACCTCTCATATGTATCTAGACCAGAAGTAGTATCACTTCACTTGACAAGTTCACAGAGCTTAATAACCTTTCATAAAATCATATGGGGTACTAAAACCATATGTACTACTCAATATTCCTTTTTATTTTTATAGAAAAATATTAACTATTATTGTTTTTTACAAAACTATGCAACCCTAACCTGTTTAAAAATCCAAAAAAACATCATAAATCTCCTAAAAAGCTTTTATGGAACCATTTTATTACCTGCCCCCACTGGGAATCCCTCTTGGGCCTAAAGTGGAGATGAGAGTGACCCTAGAAACCTACCTCTAATAGAACATGGGGTGGCAGCTAGAACTGAGGGTCTAATTATACAGATGAGAGGCATTTACCTTATAAATATTTGGAACATTTATAAATAAAAGAACCAATAAACCCCATGATATAAAATAAATGAACCAATAAGCTATAATTCTTATAATATTTTACAGATACAGTCCCAAAAGATATAAAAAATAAATCCATTTCCAGTAACTCCATAGAGAATCCCCATCTTTAATCTAATACTATTTTTTTTATCACTAAACCTCAAATAGAAACCTATAAAACATATTCATATATATATATATATATATATATAAATGTGATCATAAAATATATACTTAGTATAATAACACCTAATATTTATCATGCATATTTGGTGGGATAATATATTACTTCAATGTATTAATAATAGAATCAACTAGGACCTATCAAGTAAATAGCCATCCAACTTCGCAAAGACCCACTAATAAATTAACACATCCAAGTATAGTAATCATAATATCAAAAAATATACGAAGAAGGTTCCACACAACCTCTTCCCCACTATATTATCTATCTCATACCCAACCTTAAACTTCTTATGCCCAATCCCTTCTGAAATAGTGTTGTAATACACCACATCTCTCATCACATATTCACATAACATATCCAGTATAGTAGTGTATCATGGACCTGAAGGGAATAATACTCATTCCTGCATCCTATCATTCATGACCCTCGCCATATTTCATCCCCCCACCGATATCATATAGGGCCTACCCATAAATCATGCACCTCTACATCAATATCCTATAGGGGTTTCCAGTACATCACCTACTCTATCCATTTTATTATACTCATTATCCTTTCAATACCCTGTAGTGTCTTAAATTACATCACATATTAGTACGATATTACCTACATAGAGACATTAAAGTCCATACTACACCTAAAATATAGATCATGGAATATGGATTAGTCATACATTCATTCCCCCACCAACCAGGATGTCAGGAAAAACACTCGGCACCAAAAACATGTTGGGAGTCAACAAGGTTATCTGAATTGAGTGGGTGCCAAGGGAAACCATAATAAAATAAAATTATAGTAAGGTCTCGCATAAAACAGACGTAGTAGGGTTACTAAAATTTCATTTTCATTTCCCAAAACCATAACCTATCACCACCACTTCATACCATTGTTGCTTCAAAATATAACACAAAAAACATTCCCCACTTACTAATAAAAACATCCACCAAAACCATGCATGATTTACCATCAAGATACTTCATTTAGAACATTTTCATAATTATTTTTATCCTCCATTTTCCATTCATAAAGATCATTGATTCATTATTTAATAATAAACACTCTCTATCCATTACCCATTTACCATTTTCATCATTACCAATTATATTCCACTAATTTAAAGAAATTAAAAAATATCCCCAAATCAATCATCCTTATCATCACCCATAAATACCAACTTAAAACCCCCTAGACATCCATGATAAGGCAATCATAACCCCACTGTGCAATCCACATCTAGAATCGTGCCACACTATGATGCCCACAACATCTACCGTAACACCGGATTCCCAAACAGCACCATCAACCAAGAGTCAATGATCAAATTAAATATATAAAATCTCCAAAAATAGCCACAAAACCACATCCAAAAAATTCATTTTGAAGAACACAATAAAGTATTTTTTTCATCCTTTACTACCAATTCATTCCCTATTAAATTTTTTTTTCATATTCAATATTTCATTCTATAAAAAAGTTTGTAACTGTATTTAAGTACTTATTAATTTATGAACTGTGATTTCATTGGGTGAATTATATAATAAATACATAATTATCAACAATAATAATAATTTTCAGAAATATTAGTAAACAAGAACAATGTAATAGACGTATATGATGAAATCAATCAAAAACATATGGAACACCACTTCAAATATTGTTTTATGTAAAAATAATTATATTTATTAGTAAAAACCATACCATCCACCCAATAAGAGTAAAATTAGGCTAGATCCATATTATACATGAAATAAAAGTGATTTCATGAATCCCTAACCTCATCTAGTTCTTTAATGATCATTATGCATGATAAAGATGATAGAATGGATACTCGTGGGGTTAAATCACACAAGAAATCCCTAAAAAAAATTATAACATGATAACATGTATCAATCAGAACCCAAAAATAGAAAAAAAAAATATCCCTAAACCATGGCTATAGCCTCCCTGGGTAGAGGGTAAATAAATTTCCAAGAATAAATTCAAATTGAATTAATTAATCCTCGGTGCTATAAAGTAAGGTATCCAAAGATATAAAAGGGGGATAAGATTCTCTAAAATTACACTATAGTTACATAGTGATTTTAGAGAAAACAAAGGGGTTAAATCAAAATTGAGGGGCTATAAACATTAGGTCTATCTAGAAAAACACATGGTCGCATCATGACAAGATATTATCGAATTATGACCATCCCAACAACTCTGGGTAGTAGAGCTAAAAATCATGGTCATTACATGGTGGTTAATCTCATATGAAGATCCCAAATTTTCGATTTAAATCCCCTAAATCTATCCCATGATAAACTCCATAAAATCATATGATCTGATTCATCCAAAAAAGGTTTATTTCTTGAACCACACCACCGTGGTCTGAGACTACGCAAGACTGAATCACCTAGAAACTAGCCTCTAGGTCTTTATGTTGATAATGGAAAATTCACACAATGAATCAAACCAACATAAACCCCCTATATTAGACACCTATACTTTTAACCATAAATTCCATGGTCATATAAAAAACCACCTATAAGTAAAATCAAATATATCAACCCGAGGAACCTATATACCATGAATCATCATTACACATTGTAACCTAACTGACTACAAACCTCCCATTTCGTACTAGTTTACACCCACCCCATGACACAAAGGTTCATGTCATGTCCTACCTATATCTTCCAAACCATCCACTCTGATCCTCCTTCCTTCCTTATATCTCATCTCAACACCTACAACACCCAAATATATGAATGGAATAGGCTGGAAAAGTGAAATCCATTAAAGTTATCATGATATAGATTAATGTCTATCATGTTATATGTATGCATGATTTTCATGATTTATTGTCCTCATAGGATGGACATGAACCCCCTTATTATACGATTTTATCCCATAGATTCCTTTTATATCTAGTTATAAAATTAATGATTCATTTTCACAGGCTTGTATCCTAATAATTTAGGAAAGGTAATCATAGTGTAATGATCTATATAACTCATATCCTCGCAAACTAAGCTTAAGGAGGACTATGGCTCAATACAAGAAAAAAAATAAATCAGATTCATAGCTAGTGAATTCTTAAATCCTATAGAGGAGGAATTCGTATGAAATTTTCCCATAATATCTAGCTATTAGGGTAATACATAATAGAAAAATTAACATTTTAATGATTGATAGTGAGTACTGTTAACACCGTTCGATAATTTATTAAATGTTTATGTATGGAAAAATGTTTTTTTAATATATTATGGAATAACTACCACAATAAACCAATGGTTAGATAGATAAAGAGGTTTCTTTGGAGTTGTTTTTATGTATCAATTTAAGGAAATTCCATCACAACCACATGTCATTCTATCTCTACCTATACTAGATCTTATTCTTGATACCAAAATATCAATGAAAAATATAGTCCCCAACTAAATCTAAATCTTTGAGGAGAATATGGATTAGACTTAGAGGATTCAAAGTATCTCTAGCTGATATAATGGAATGTTTGGTGAAGCATTGATAACATGGAAATTTATACTCCACTATGTCGGTTTGTTGAAAAGATACCTCATATGCAGTATCCTTTCAAAACCCTAAGGTTATAGAGATTTCAGAACCATATTATCAACACTTCCATGAAGGGTATAATCATTTATTAGGAGTGATCATTATTATAAGATAAAATCTTTGCACAATTTATTAAAAGTTTCATTTTCTAAAGTACACTGAATTGATACAAAAATAGAACCCTCTTTATGGAAAGGTTTTGGCTAAGAACTGGGACATTGCTTCCAAATACATAATCTACATAGAAAATATTTATTAACACCTAGTGTTGGTAGAGTCTTAGGTGATAGGATACCTAAAACTATTTGAGAAAATATTGAAGGGTATATATGAAATTATTGAAAATTTTAATGATATGTTCCCTAGTTCATAAATTAAAACTACTAAGATATAAAATCTATAAAGTCCAATGAATACTTATTCCAATAATTTGTTTTACTTTAAGTATCTATGATCATGATTTTTTATAGTTTCCGTGCAAACTTATAAAATTTTTCCTCTTTATTCCATAACATATAATTATCTAGGAGAGTATTCAAGTTGTATATTTTCCCTCCAATTTTTTATAATCAATAGAGTGATCTATTTTTAAAGAAATTTTAGTCTCCACTCAGAAATGCACATACTCATGCATTGTAAATGTTTTGAGTAGAGTGAGACATCAAGAGATTTTTTATGGTTATGAGAATGAATAATGTGATAGTAACACTAAAATTACTTACAGAAATATCAATATGTGGATATATTGAGAGTTAAACCATAACATAAATATCTTAAGTCAAGATTTGTGAAATGATTGAATTTTTTCTTCAAGACATATACCCGGGATGCGTACTAGATTCTCATGAGTGCTTAAACTAATATAATACCAAGGGGAGTCCATTAAAAATATGGAAATTTATTTTTCTAAAGTGTCTTCCCTAGAAGGGTATTGGATGGAAAATTTCAATTATGTAATCATTTTACCAAAGGGGTCCCTTTTTTATATGATATGATGGGATTATTATCCCATAATAAATACTCCCTTGTTGGGTATTTACCTATAAATATTTACTTATTATATTACTATATTTAAGGGTGTCCATTTTGGATTGATATTATTACCTTAGTGGCTTCTTATCTTGATATGTATTGACTGAACATGTATGATTTCACCTTCAATTTACAAAAAATTGAATGTATGGATTGTAGGGGAATAAAAAATATATTGTTCCAAGAATTAAATTTTTGAAGTAGTTTTTATTGGATAATGAATTTTTATAGAAGGTTTTGAACACTAGGGGTTTGATTCTATCATGCATTGAGTACAGTTTCATTGCAAAATGAAATTTCATAAACACTGGACATAGATTTATCCTTAAAATGACTTTGAGAAAAAGAGCTAATAGTACATGTAAAGAGATAAAAATGATAATTTTTTAAATATTTACCCAAAAAGGGGCATGCATAGGTATGTAAAAGTTATTATAAAATCACCAAAATAAAATTTCAAAAATCAATTAACCTATTATGGAATGATGAAAATGAGATGGTGTGTGAAATATAGTGATTCATAAAACAATTTAAACACAAGCACTTAGAAAGAATGGGATTTATATAAATTTATCCTAGGATAGTGAATCCAATTATCATAGTTGACAATTATTATGGCCATTTTATGGTCCCAACAGGCTTTGTTTCTCTTAAAATTATGCTTTAATTTTTTATAATCCATCAATGAGGTCTAGAAAGTGGTTATTTTACTTTTTCTTTGAATCCCCAATATATGTTTTCATCCTAGATATTTTTGTTCCATTTTATTTTAGTTTGTGGTTTTATCATTTGGAATGAATGGTTCTTGTATTTAATGTTTTTAAAACTAATATTTTTTATGGTGATTTTAGTTTATGGTCATACAAATCGAACCAAAAATGTTATTTTAGTTTTATTTTATATTTTTTATACAAATATATTCCAGAATTTATATTCTTGCAATATAGATCACTTATTAATTTTGAGTTTGGTATTATTAATATGAGGTTATTAGCCTAATATAAGGAAAGCTAACCTGAAAAATAAATCAATCAAATGCTAGTGGAAATGAACCAGGCTCTAGTACATGGAAATATAAGGTAATATCAACTCATTATATCTTTTCTATGATTCATAGACCTAGTGAGCATGGATTGACTATTAATAGGACTATGTGTTCATACCCAAAATATTTGTGTCTCTTTTAATAAAATAATGTTTCATATTTCATGTCCATATAAATTAGACCATTGTCATGCAATTTAAACCCTTGTAACAAGCAAAAATTCTAGATGGGAAGACCATTCACCCAGTATATAATTAAACTGACCTAATGTGAATGAGGGGTTAATTTAAGGACAATTTAAACAACTATACCTAATGAATAAAATTAGTGAATTGAACACCAATCTTGAATTTGAGAATGAATAGTGAGTCACTACGTAAATTAAATATTAATTTTTCTTTAATATCAAACATAACAATCAACATTAAAAAATAAACAGATAATTAAAATCTATTTAAATTCAAAAAATATGGAATATATAAGTATTGAATTGAAGTGTTTAAATCATTAATGATGCACTAATAATTAATATACTATGAAGTTAAGGGATCATTTTATAGTGATGGGATTATCACAATATAGTTGTACATTTATACTAAGTATCGTCACTAATAAGTGTTTAAATCATGGGTTTCATTATAAAACTATTAAAAGTTTATAGAATTAGTGGTTCATTTACTCTAGAAAATCATATTCCCTTTGATAGATATTATTTAACCATATTATGGATGTATATTCCATCTCTATATAAAGTGGGGTCCTTTCAAATTAGATTCACTCAACATAAATAGTTGTGGATTATTTATACTAATATATACATTCAAAACATGAAGTATGTTTGATTTAATATGAGACAATATATCCAAGAGGTGTACACTTCTATATTAGGATGGATATTTAGATAAACATGAAATCAAACACAAATAATAACTAAAGAAAGGAAACTACAGTGTAAGAGTGGTAATTTAAACCCAATGTGAAATTTCAGATTCAATCACTGGGAAGAATAAGTAAGGAAATGTATCAAATGTAGTCCTAATATATGATAATTGGATTTTATTTCATATCTCATAGGGATGTTAATCAATACACACATAGTTCTGGTGATACTTGGGAATTTGGGGGATAAAAAACCATCATGAATGAAATAAAATTCAAACACCAGATGAAAATGAGAAATATGAACCTTGGAATTAAAGTTATAAATAACACCAATCATGTGTGAAATGAGCACCATAGCAGAATGAGGTCTCATTGATATAGAGATGTTAAACCCATATTTTTTAAGATATTGGGTACTCTTGAGTAAGTTATATAAAAACTAATATGAATTGATAAAAGTTAAAACATTGGGGTACCAATGGGAAATAGAGTGAGAAATGGAATTAAGGTTGGGCCTAAGATAGAATATTTTGGAATCACTGTATATCTTGTATATAAAAGAATAAATCCATGTGTAATTTTTATAATAAGTAATATTTTCATAATTTATAAAAACCCTAACATAAATAATAAAGAATATGAATGATATCATATTGTTCTATAAATGTTCTATATGTACAATACTCAATGTGATTGAAAATATAAAAATTCCAAATAGCGATTTGATTTCTCAAAGGAGACTCTAGTGTAGAATGAGATATAATACAAGGAGACCCATGTATTTCATATTTTAGTTAAAAATACATTCCATAAATTTTATTATCATATTATATTTAATTTTTCCCATAAATTTTTGCTTTATATAAAGACTAAATTTTACCATGTGTTTTAAGATCATATTATGAGGACATGGATGATTCACGTAGTTTAGGGTTGGACAATGTAGTCGAAAATGGTGTATTTATGTTTATGTTCATACATAATGGACTAGAATGTCATGTAGCTTATTAAAATTATATGTTTAGTATGATTACATGTACTTTCATGTCATACATTGTGGATTATAAACCATGGAATGACATAAGGTACCTTTTTATTGTTGTGAAATGAAAAGCAATGATATATATTTTCTATAATTTTTTCATAGATCTATAAACCTAGAAAAAATAGTTTTATATTTTATAATATCCAATTTAGGTCCCAAAAATATTTTTATCTATAGTTCCAAATTTTAATATACATAAATATTACATTTATTCCATAGTTAAATTAATACATATCACAAATAGTCCCACAACCAGAGGATGGAAGGGTTTTTTGTCTTAGAGAGAAACTATATAAACATATTATTTTAAAACACATATTTAAATTTCTCTAAAATTATTCTCCTATAAACCCTGTTATATATATTAACTATTATATAATAATCTTCATCACCTATGGAATGAAAACATATGAAATGGGTTAGATCCAATGCTTAGTAAGGTTAAATTATCAACTAGTTATAATTATTAGATCATAAACATTAGGGAAAATATAAGCAAGGGATAAATGTATAATAAAAATATTAATGGATCATAAGTGGAAGTCTAGAAACATGATTTATCATTATGGATTTTTGTATAGAACCATAAGACTCAATAAAACTCATCAAAAACATTTCTTAGGAGTGTATAGATAAAATAAAATAATATATGAAATCATGACATTCGAAAGAGGATTATACATATATCGTGGAATATAAATAAAAATTTTAATATCATGTAAATAAATAATATATTATGAAAAATAATTGGCACAAAATTTAGAATAGTTAATCATATCATAGTGGATCTGGAATTGCCTCATAATTCCCATAACATAGTGTAATAGGCATCCATACCTGATTCTAATAGTGAAGAAATGATTTTTTACTCCATTCCCATAGTTATATAATGAGATATAAAAGCATAAAAACTTTATTCTAGGGAGATATAGGACCCCACCCATCACTATCTATAAATATGAGTTCCATTTAAAATCAAATCATTCATCGTATTATAAAAAATCTATGAAAATGAAATGAGAACCTTTCCTAATTTTATTACATAAAAAAATAATATGTTGATAAAAAATAGGGTCACACAAATTTATTATTGTAAATATCACATATTGGGTGATTTATTAAACATTACTTCATTTTGAGAAGAATCCTTTTAAAATGTAATAGAAATTACAAAAGGTATATTTTTCATAGAAATTGATTCTGAATATCACCTTAAATAGACCTGATTTTCAAGTCACCTTCTAAAAAAATTATGATTAATAAAAACTACATAAAACATTACTTCAAAAAAATACCAATAACGAATCCTTTATAAGAAATAAAATATATTTCAAAATGTGGTTTATAAGGGAATAATAAAATATTATAGTGAGGAAAATCCCTTAAAATATTTTAAAACACCGTTATCGAAAACCCACATTACTAAAAGGATAATGAAATATTTGATATAAAATTAATAAAAGGTAATATAAGGATCATTGGATAAAAAAATTTAGTTTCCACTAGGGAGAGGAGAATACTGGCAGGAGGTAAAAACTAGGTTATATAGAACAAATCCATCATAATAGATGGGAATTATTTTAAAAAAAATTAATTTATTTATAAAACAATAGATTTATCAAGGAATAATAATTCAGTATGAAACATGATTTCCCCAAAAAGAAGATATAAATATATCATTACATCATTATAGGTTATCATAGTTCAATCTTGAAATATCATAATCTAAGTGGAGTTAATATAACTTAAGAAAAATATTTGATTCTAGAAAACCCCTTAACTTGAATCCTTCATAGTAGAATGTGATCTAAATTCATATAAAACAAACATAAATATCTTAATAATATATTTTATAACCTTGTTAGTATACATTACCCTTTTATATACTTAATAATTGATCATTTATTATGAATATATTAGTTAGTTATCTCTTATTTTTACCATAAAGTGTTAGTAACTTTAATTATTCCATGTATGATTTATGAAGTTGATTTTGGAATCCAATATTTGATACCATGTTTATCATTCATATTTCATTTAATATACTAAAATTTAAGTTTTATAATGACCTATAATGTTGTAATTCCATTATAGTATAGTTTTTTATGTTTCAAGAAGACGAAATCAATAATGAATTAGTTTTGGGTTATTTATAAAATATTGATGGATTGCCTAAAAACGACCATTATTTTTTATCCATAAAGAACCATGTTATTATATTTATTAATAATATATATTATATATTATCATAAATTATTATTTATAATCCTCTATGAAGTTGGAATTGAAAAATTGAATAAGTTATTTCATGGAGTTTCTAGTCCGTACATATGTAAGGATTGTGATTTTGTTACCCATAGCACAAGAGAAATGTGTATTATGGTTTATCATTTAGGAATAATAAATAATTTATAGTTATAATAATTATAAATTAAATCCCATTTTTAAACCATCGATTTTAGGTGATGAAGGAAAAAACCACCTTACTTCGTAGATACGGTAGTCTATACATACTCACTATTGGAGTTTTCACTTTTCTTAAGGGGAAGGGGAGTGGTGATTAATGTTTATTAAAAAAACATTAGGTATAATATAAATACTTAATTAATAATATAATATTTTCATAAATAAATTTCAAATGGAAATATAAAAGTAAATGATGTTAGGTAAATGATTGAACATCTATTTAGAACTTTTGGTTTCTCTTAATGGATTCTTTGTAAATGAAGGGCATAGGATAAGATCCTAGGACCAAAATATTATGAGAGTTAAAAAATATCATATAGAAAGGAAATAGGGCAGCCTTCTAGATGAAACTGAATTTTTAGAGTTTTATTGAAGGGGTGATGAGAGGCCCCTTTTATAAGTGGTGGGAATGGAATTTTTTATAAATATTTTAACTTAATATAATGGTAGCACATGTTAAACATCTAAAGTTGCTCCGAAAATAGATAATAATTTAGTGGAGTGTGAGATATGGTCAAAAATATCACAAAAACTCATTTAGAAACATTTTTTAATATGTTTCAATCCATTAACCATTGAATTATTAATTTTTCCATTTAAGCTTTTACTACGGTAACTAGTTATTACCAAAGGTAACTTAATCATTATGAATTAAAATAAATTGGTACTTATTAGATAATTCAGACCCACTGATTCTAAATTTTAATTATATTTTTTATGATTCAATATCAAAATAATTAAAAAAATAATTTTTAAAATAATCAATGTATAATGTATCAAAACAATTTCTGAGATATATATTACATGAGTTTTAGAATATAAAATTTACATTTATAAAATAAAAAAATTCTAAAATTAATAATTTCAATTATAAAATACTAATTTTTCAAGAAAATGGAATTCTAAATTTCTAAGTCATAGTTATATACTAATAATGGTATGGAATTGTCATTATTGGTAAAAACAGTATACTACAGTTTTCACATAAAAATAATTTATTTTGAAAAATCCACAATAATTATCTTAAGTGAATATTTCTATGATAAATATTAACATGGATTTAATTTTTTCAAACTCATATCCTAAAATTAAAAAAAATAGAAAAAAAATATATTGAAAAGTTGTTTTTATAAGAAAATGGATTTTCATCTATTAACTAATATTTTTCCTATAAATTACAAATTAATATAATGTAAACTTATTATTCATTAAATAAATATATTTTTTTATTAATTAATCAAAATAAAATTATCTCATTTAAATAAAAATCAAATTTTATAAAAATACATTTTTTATATAAAGTGAATTGAGCCAGAATTTCCTTTTAAAAAGTAAAAAAATCATTATATAGATATACATAAAAATATTTTATTACATATTTATAAAACCCTAATTTCTACTTAAATAAAGCCTTATGATCTCTTTGTAAGACCTAATCATCAGATAATCTATTATTTCCGTTTCAGGTTGTAACGTCCCGATTCGGGGTGCCGCCCAAAGGTGCCCCATACCCGGTTGGTCACTTGGCCTCAAGCACATTTCCCCAGACTCCAGAGGCTACCGACTAGTAGTGAGGGACTTGGGTGTGATAGTGGGGAAAATATTCCTGCATTGGTAGAGTAACATAGCAGAAACCAATAGTAACAGTAACAGAATCAGTAATACCATACAACAAGTAAACAACGGAAGACTAGTAGTAAATAAACAACTGGAGAACATATATAAATGATGCATGTCACATGTTTCTAGGAAAGTAGCTAAACATGTCACAATTCTACAAATACAATACTAAACCCAAGTACAAAAGGAACAAGTAAACTCCATCAGCATCACAATCCTCATCTTGGTCCCATGCTCTCCATCTCCAACAACAATCAAGTACCTGATGAAGAACAGAGCATGCCCTTATCTATACCTACAACCATATAATTTGTTAGGATTGAAAATCATGCCCCAAATATGGTGTGAGATGAATCCCAGTAGTCAAACACCATAATATATGTGCCTAACTATCAGTGAATATATATAGCAAGCAATATACAGAAATGAAGCAATAAACAAGGAAGAACTCAAAAGTAAAGAATCCTTCAGTTTTCAATTAAATTCATTTAAATTTATTAATTATTCAATCTATTGAATATTATAACCTCATGATCTAGCCTAATATCTATATCCCACTATATAACAGTAACAAAACAGATGTCTCTAAAGACCACCTAACAATCAAGTAAGACTCAGTACAAGCTTGTGCTCTGGATTGTTAGACTCGTCACAGTCATATAATCATTCATCAGCAACCCTCTTGGAAATCACTCACAGTATAATCCCTTCTTGTTGAACATATCATCAAATCAATAAAGTGATAATAACGACCCTTTATTAAATCTCACACAATCTAACCCCTTTGGTCCCACATAGCACTAATCAATTACAAACGACCACTCAGGTAGCTCTCACGGTCAATACCCCCTTGGTCTGCATTATAATGACCCCATGGAATCTCTCATAGTCAATGCTATATGATCTAACATTTATTTAATACTGACCCTCTTGGTTTCTCTCACAGTCTAACCCCTCTAGTCAATGACCCATGGAAGCTCTCACAGTCAATACCTTTGGTCAAGTATAATAACAATTCATAATTAAAAGACCCTACTTCGGTAACCTCTCATAGTCAATTCCCCTTGGTCATACTTTCATAATGTGAAATAAATTATTTTCATATAAATAGTAACTCTATCATAACAACACTAGGCATGGAAAAAAAAGCAGCCTAATCTGCATTCTAGACCCAATGGCCATAACCAAAACAAACATGGGAACACCTACATAAACAAGGTAGTAAACCTTATTCACAATCAATAACCCTTTCTCAAACAAACGAACCATATCAGGCATTAAACAAGGTTAAATTCCAAAACACGCAATACCCTACACAAGGTTATTCGGCACTTTTTTCATATATAATCCAAATAAAACCATATAAAGGCACAAACAACCTACCTCAATGTCCTACGACAAACACTCTTGAACGTCGACCCTTGAATTGGCCAAAAACAACGTAGATCTACAAAAATGGTAAAAATGATCAACCCTTGATAACTCAATAGAGATGAGAAATTAGGAAGAGTGTCTCTTGGGAAAGAGAGAACTCACCTGTGGGAATCCAATGCACCTTAAGACACCTCAATCAGATCTTAGATGGAATAATGAGAGGACCTAGAAGATTTTGGGTCATACATCACTCTCCTATACAAGACATGGGAAGAAGAAGATGCTTTTGAATATTAGATGCGGCCCTGTTCCGATTTATCAAATAAAAAGAATAGTACATGTCGTGTTCATTTAATGTACACATAGTGTAATAGCCTCAACTGGCCACACATTAGGTGGTCTTCCAAGTCACCTACATGGCCATGTACTCAGTCACTACACAACCAACACATGGTTTTGCGTGGAAACTAGGCACATGACATATAATCAGGAGTACACAGTGTGTACTTTGAAAATTTCCAAATTCTTCCTTTTTCCTCAAAAAAAACCCAAAATAAATATCCATACCTGAAATGAAGATTTGGTTTCTTAAAAACTTCCCCCATTAAAGAAATTCATCACTGAATTTTCCTACCAAGGGTGGTGAAGAAGAAACTTCAATCAACTTTTTCCATTGGGATCGTACGTCAGCCTCTCTCCCAAGTCGTGTCCTATACTCGCTCGTGCTTCTATAGTACCCGTACCAGAGGAATAGACCGAACACAAAGAACCTTCATGCTATGATCCAGAATTTATATAGGTTTATCCAAAAAGGATGCATCCACCTCCAAATCAACCTCCTTAGGTTGAAAAAAGTGAGATGGATCTGAAAAGTAACATCGTAGATGAGAAACATGAAAGACGTCATGCATATCCTAGTACCTCTATGGTAACTGAAAATGATAGGCAACCATCCAGACTCTCTCCAAAAACTCAAATGGACTAACGTATCTCGTTGAAAGCTTTCCTTGTCTCGTAATCCTCTTGTATCCCATCCTTGGTGCTGCATGTAATAAAACATGGTCTCTGACCTCAAACTCCATAGGTCACCTCCGTCGATCAATATAATATTTATGGAGAGATTTTGTAGTATCCATGCTCTTCCAAATTAAAACCACCTGCGCAGTGGTCTCCTAGAAAAGATAAGGTCCCAGCATAGCTGCCTCTCCTACATCCAGCCAACATAGGGGTGATCAATATGGCCTACCATTCAAATCTTCATAAGGTTCCATATGAATCATTTCCTAAAAAATGATATTGTAGGCAAGCTCTACTAGTGGTATATGTGTGTCCCAAGAAACCATGAAATACAGGATGCATGCTCGAAGAATTTCCTCCAACACATGAATCATGTGCTCGTACTTTCCATCTGTCTGGGGATGGTAAGTTGTACTCAGAAGTACATGTGTACCTAAAGCCCTATGTAGTCCCTACCAGATACGAGAAGTAAACTAGGCTTCCCAATCTAAAATGATAGAGTGTGTAACCCAATACAAACTTATAATATCTCAGATGTAAAACCTTCCAATCTCATCAACGCTGAAGGTTTCCTTGATCGGTAAAAAATGGGAAACCTTCGTGAGTCTGTTAATAACAACACATAAAACATCATTCCCTCAAGGATACCTTGGTAAACCAATAAAGAAATCCATCGCGACCTCATTCCACTTCCACTTGGGAACGGGTACCTGATGTAAAAGCCTTGCTGGTCACTGATGCTCCACCTTCACCTGCTGATAGGTGGAAATATCATAACAAAACCAGCTACATCTCTCTTCATACCTAGCCACCAATATTGACTGTGTAGATCTTGATACATCTTGGTGACACATGGATGAGCTTCCCAAACTGAGAAATAAAAATTCTGCATCAACTCTTGTGTATGTATACTAACACCCATACACTCCCATGAAAACACTAGATCTCATCCTCTCTTATGGTCCAACCATAAGTAGGTTCCTCTCCTAACACACTCTCCCATAGAACTAGGCCTTCAGAATCTGGTAGCTTCCTCATTCGCACTCATTCCAGAAGATTAGAGGTAACATCTAAAAAAGAAATAAAATTCAACCCATGTCTATCGTGCACCTCCAAATGTATCTCAAATAACAGAGCCATAAGCTTCTACTCACTACCGGCCTCCTAAACTTCCTGTATTTGAGTCCTACTGCTCAATGCATCAGCCACTGCATTGCATTTATCAGTCATGTAGGCAAGCTCAAATTCAAAATATTTAAGGTACTCAACCCACCTTCGTTGTCTCAAATTCAGATCACACTGAGTAAATATATACTTGATAATTTTTTGGTCAGTTTACACTACAAAATGCTCACCCAAAAGATAATGTCACAAACATCATAAATCATGCACAACTAGAGCTAACTCAAGATCATGCATCGGGTAGTTCCTATCATTTGGCCTTAACTGCCAAGACCTGTACGCAATGACTCCTTCCCCTTGAAAAATCTATACTCCTATCCTAATACCTGACGCATCATAGTAAACAATGTAACTCTTTCTTGGATAAAGGAAAATAAGTATCAATGCTGAATTAAATCTCCCTTTCATCTTTGGAAATGATGAATCGTAGGAATATGTCCATTAGTACTTTTCACCCTTCTTAGTCAGGCCCATCAGTGGCACTGCTAATCTTGAAAAGTCCCGTATAAAGTGCCTGTAGTAACCCGTCATCCCCAGAAAACTCTATACATCAAATAATTTCTTTCGATTCTACCAGGAAACTACTACTATCACTTTATCTGGGTCTACTGATACTCCTTTTTACGAGATAACATGACCCATGAAGTGAATCGGGTCCATCCAAAAGTGGCATTTTTAGAGCTTAGAAAATAACTGATGCTCTCTCAGTGTATTCAAGACGATCTCAAGATGGTTGTCATGGTCATGTCACATGTGAGAGTACACCAATATATCATCCAAAAAGACTACCACAAAAGAATAAAAGTAAGGATAGAACAGTTGGTTCATTAGTGCCACAAAAACTGCAGGCGCAGTCATGAGACCAAACGGCATAACCACATACTCATATATACCATACCTACTCCAAAAGACTGTAAGAGGTATATCTGATGGTCTAATGCACAACTGATGATAAATTGAAATCAAGTCAATCTTCAGGCACACTCGGGCTCCTCAAAGATGATCAAAGAGATCATCAATCCTTAGTAAGGGATATCGGTTCTTGACAGTCAACTGGTTCAACTTTCGATAATCCACACAAATTTTGAGGGTACCGTTCACCTTCTTATCAAAAAGGACCGGCGAACCCCAAGGATAAGTACTAGGATAGATGAAACCCTTTTCTTGCAACTCCTCTAACTGTTTATTGAGTTCATGTAACTCTATTTTCCCCGTCCTATACAGGGAAGGGACACCAGTTCTGCTCCTGGTACAAGATCAATAGAGAAATCTACCTATTTCTCCAGAGGTAAACCTAAAAAGTCATCTAGAAATAAATTCCTGAAACAATCCACCACTGGAAGAAATTCCATTTGTGAATTCCCTTGGTTATCTAGATATAAACTAGAAATAAGGGCAGTAATAGCTCTATACCCATGATGCTCAGGTCCAGCTCTGATCGGCTGGACATCTCATTCACCCTTGTGTAGAAAAGACCCCCCCCCCCCCACTATAGTGACATAAAACTCAACCTATGATGATAGAAGTCAAAAAGGCCTGAACAGAGACTAACCAGTCTATTATGATAATGAAATTGAATCCTTCCATCTTTAAGATATAGAGGTCCTAAAAAAAGTGACACCCACCAACCTTAAGAGGTCACTCCTTGCACTGATGTACACTAGCCGTCTTAATTTACAACAGACTGTCTAGTGTCATAATATCCTCTAAAGTAAAGATATAGAACCCAAGGATATCCACAATAAAAACAGATATAAAACAATGGAATGACCCTATATCGAAAATAGAAGAAGAAAAAAATGAAGAAACTAGAATCATACCTCTAACTATAGAGGGTTAAAGATCTTTCTCTTGTTGGGTCTACTCCACTGTAAAATTATGACATATACTGCAGCCCTATAACCCTGCCTGAATACCCTAAGCTGATCCACCCTAATATCTTTGAAAACCTGAATCCTAACTACAAAGGCCACAACCACCTCCTTGTCCTGAGTGGCTCGACGAACTCTAGTTCCCTAACTGATGATAAAATGGAGGACCTTCTTCTGAACGTGGAGTCATAGTAGAACCATGATCACTTGCTGATGGTGAGAACACCCAGCAAAAAAGACGAAGATGCCGCATCTTGCTGCAATCTCGACATTTGACTGTGTCTCTTGAAAAATGTAGTCTCATACACCCACTCTTCCTGCACTGGTATCATACCACCTGACTACCTCAAGAAACATCATGTGGTGACTTTTTTCAGTGCTTCCTGCTATCTATCGAAGGAGTACCATCCCTGGATGCTGAACCGCCCCGGGTCACAGCTCCCAACTCCCTCAGATTATGCTTAGTAATCAATGCCTTATTCACTATATTCATCCATAAAATCATCCTGAATACATTAACATATGATCATATGTCATACCAAAGATCTTCCTCAAAATTCATATCCAAAGATAACTCGTCACCTCCCAGAATAGATGTGAAGTTCTGAAGCTCTGTAAAACAAGATTAGTAATCCATCACTGATAGAGAACCCTATTCTAAATGCATGAACTCTCAGGCTCGATCAGCCCTCAATTTCTCTAGGTGTAAGTAATCATAGAAGATCCTCTAAAACTCTTCCCAAGCCATATCCCAATGATGTCCCTCCTATGAGATAACATACCACCATCTCTTGGCGGGATCACGTTACATGTACATCATGGGCTTCACCCTCCTCTCTAGAGGAATCTTCAGATGCTCAAAGATAGTAAGCATGGCCTCCAAGCATGACTCTATAAGCTTAAGTGAGAATCTTAGTACAAGATTATCAAGGAAAACAACTTAGAAGTGCAAGAAAGTAATAGGATAAGTAAACATTCATGTTTTACAAAACAAGGTTACACGGTGTGTATAACCACCACATGGTGTGTTCCCTTAAGCTTTCAACATGGCGTGTACCTTTTCCAAACCTTGTCGTGTAACACCAATACACACAGTGTGTTCCTCATATGACACGGTGTGTACTTTAAGTTTCCATCCTTACCAAGTTATTCTACATGGATAGAACTACACAGTTCTCTCTTGGGTAACACTACACATTGTGTTCACCCTAGACACAACATGTACTAGTTTAGTTCATTTTACCTATGTTGTTAGTCACGCGGTCGGTCACATGGTCGACTCTACATGGCGTGTACAATCTTGACACAACATGTAAAACCTAGGTCTAATCCACCTGTTTTATTGGTCACACGTCTAGATACATGGTTCTCTACCCACAGTGTGTACAATATAGACACGGTATGCTCTATTATAAGTTTTCCAACCTTGTGTCTTTGTTCACATAGCCATCCACACATTTGATCACTACATGGAGTGTAGTAATAGTACATGGAGTGTGCTTAATAAAAGTCATTTCTTCCAGAACAGAAGAACACGTGGTGTGTGTTCATGACACCACACACTGTGTTGTATAGGTTTCTCGACAGTAGGCCTCTAAAACTCCTCTAAACCCCTAAAAACATAAATTTTGTTCCAAGGAAGAAAAAATTATTACCCATGAGATCTCATACTCCCATGAATAAATGTTTGGAATCCTATTCCACATTACAAAATGGAAAAATTAAATTAAATTTCAAACATGATCACCCAGATTCTGATCCAAGAGGGCCCATAACACCTTAGGGACCAAAGTTTGGCATCCATCAAAATAAAAATTTACATATTCCAATAACCTATAAAATAGTAGGTAGTATATCACAATATCTATTAAAATAGTGTGTATCTCTAGAAAAAAATCTATCACAATATCATGCAATTATTAATGAACCCTAAATGGCATGACAAGAATGCATGACATGTGATCTATATCAAGTGCCTATATGATGCATGAGATGGCATACCCTCTTATCATTAGGTTGAAACAAAAATAGAACCTCAATAATATCAAAGATAATAACACAAAACAAGTGAATAATCCAATGGTGAAATCAAATCAACTGTAACAGTTTAAAAACTAGAAAAATTGCAATAATTGAGGTAAATTGGATTTTCCCTGTATATGGGTTAGTTACTCCCAGGAACAGCTTATTACTAACTAACTATTCCTTCATATCCTTGTATATAGGCTTCCAAAAGTAAGAAAAATCAGAAAAGAAACTCCTCAGATGACACATTGTAACATCCTAGTTCCAGTTGCCTCTCAATGGTTCCCCATACCCGGTTGGTCACATGTACTCAAACGCATTTCCTTGAATGCCAGAGGCTTCCGAATAGAAGTGAGGGCCTTGGGTGTAATAGTGGGGAAACTTTGACTTTATTGTTAGAGTAACACAGTGGAAAAAAATAGTAATAGTAATAGAGGCAGTAATACCATACAATAAGTAAACAGCAAAAGACTGATAGAAAATAAACAACTCAAGAACATATATAAATGATGCATGTCACATGTGTCTAGGAAAGAATCCAAATAGGTAAATGCTGGAAATAAAATACTAAACCCAAGAATAAAAGGAACAAGTAAACTCCAGTAGCATCATAAGCCTCATCTTGGTCTCATTCTCTCTAGCTCTAACAGAAATCAAGTACCTGATAAAGAATGGTGGTTGTCCTTATCTATACCTACAACCATATAATCTTTCTTGGTTGAAAATCATGACCCAAATAGGGTGTGAGATGAATCCTGGTAGGAAACCACAAAAATATCTATTCCTAACTATTAGTGAATATATATAGTAGGTAATATGCAGAAATAAAGCAAAAACAAAGGAATTACTCAAAAGTAAACAGTCCTACAGTTTTCAATTACATTCATTTTCATTTATTAATCATTAAATCCATTTAATAATAAAGCATTAGGATCTATCCTAAGATTTGTTTCCCCCTATATAACAATAACAAAACATACATCTATAAAGAGCACCTAACAATAAAGTAAGACTGAGTCCAAGCTTGTGCTCTGGCTTGGAAGACTTGTCACAATCATAAAATCATTCATAAGAAACCCTTTGGGAAAGTTCTCACAGTCTAATCCCCTCTGGTTCAACATATCATTAAATCAATAAAGTAATAATAATGCCCCTCTGGGAAATCTCACACACTCTAGCCCCTTTGGTCCCATATATCGCTAATCAATTATAAAAGACCACCTAGGTAGCTCTCACGGTCAATACCTCCTTGTTCTGCATTATAATGACCCCCCTGGAAGCACTCACATTCAATTCCCTATGGTCTAACATTTATTTAATACCGACCCTCTGGGTAGCTCTCATAGTATATCCCCTCTGGTAAATGACTCTCGATAGCTCTCACAGTCAACACCTCTGGTCAATTATAATAAAAATTCATAATTAAAAGACCATACTTCTGGAAGCTCTCACATTGAATTACCCTTTGTCACACTTTCATAATGTGAAACACATGATATTCATATAAACAAAAACATTATCCTAATAACACTAGGCATGGAAAACAAAGAAGCCTAACATGATTTCTAGACCCAATGACCATAATCAAAACAAACATGGGAACACCACCATAAACAAGGTAGTAAACCTTATGTATAATAAATAACCCTTTCTCAAAAAAACAAACCATAGAAGTAATTAAACAGCATCAAATTCCAAAACATGAAATACCCTAAACAAGGGTATTCAGAACTTTTAGCATATATAATCCAATGAAATCCAATGAAAGGAACAATACACCTACCTCGATGTAGTATGATGAACACTCTTAAATGTTGGCCCCTGAATCATCCTAGAACGGTTTAGATCTATGAAAAGGTTATAAACTATCAACCCTTGATAACTCAAGAGAGAGGATAAATTAGGAAGAGATGCTCTAGGAAAAGAGAGAACTCACTAGTGGGAATCCAACACATCTGGTGGCATCTCAATCGGAGCTCGGAAAGAGTAATGGGAGGACCTAAAATATTTTTGGTCATACGTCACTCTCCAGTATGAGACACAGGAAGAATAAGACACTTCTAGAGATTAGACGCAACCCCGATACGATTAATCAAATAAAAAAGAAAAGTAAATGGTGTGTTCATTTAAAGTGCATGTCGTGTACTAGCCTCAACTCACCCCGCTTTAGGAGGTCTTCCAGGTCACCTACATGGCCATATACTCAGCCGTTACACGGCCAGCACACAGTTATGTGTGGCAACCATGTACAAGGTGCGTACTCAGAAGTACATGGATTGTACTTATAAAATTTATAAATTCTTACTTTTTCCTCCAAAACAACCTAAAATAAAGATACATACCTAAAATGAAAATTTGAGTTCTTACACAGGTGGTGATTCAGTTAGCATGGATCTTATATTAGTATCCATGAGATTGAAATTCTCTCATAAATGGTTTTTATTAACCCTTAATTTCTCTAATTCATCTAGGGAGTGGTCTAGGGAAACCCATAGTAAATATCCTTTCCATAAAAGATTAGAAAAAATGGAATTCATTAGGAATAATTCCACTTTTAGATGCCATTCTATCCTTCTTCTTTATTTATTTTACAATAGTGTTACTTCAATTTATAACAACTAATTTAACATATATTTTTAATAGACATATTTATTATTAAAAATATATCATGGTTTTTTGTTTTAGTTTATTATGGTGTATGAAACTTTATTTTTAACATATTATTTATTTAAGAATAATATTTAGTGAAATCTCATGTCATTACATTCTCCCCCCTAAATAAATTTTTCCCTCAAAATTTTCATTATTATTTACTAATGAAATTAGTTAAGGGTATCTATAATATTACTCAAGATTTAATTTAATAATTCTATATCAATCACATAAATTTAATTTTAATAAGAATGACCTAAATATTGTGTTTATTCCTTACCATTTGAGATAAATACTTCTCCTAGTTGGGTGTTGGGAACAGTTTTATTTTCCCTTGAGTTTATAGTTCAGAACTCAAGCGATAGATTATCATAAATTAGATTAAGGAATGAAATACAATTCCTAGTTTTTATAATATAAATACTACACACACTTATCTCTTATCCCCCATTGTTCTTTAACTTAGTAGTTCCAATAAAAAATTTGTTCAAATGATGAGGTTGATGAAGAATGTACCTCCTCCTAATAAATATCAATTAGATCCACATTCAACCCCATATCAACACTTTCTGGAGTATACACCTCCACCGCACCACCTTGTGCCCCTCAATCTTATCCCAGTCTTGTATCACCATATTCAACAAATTACAATACATCTCATCTCCCACTTGTTGCACCAGTCGCTGAACTAAATTCATTTTTAAACCTTCTCGGCTAAAGGATAGTGGAGGATGGACACCCCACCACATCCGCTCACGGTGGCTCTTTGTATAAAACATTTTTCCTTCCAAGAACAAAACTATTTCCCATGAACGTTTTATGGGATCACGTGTTATGGGGCATCGAAAAAGATTCTAAAACTATCCTATACTCAAGGTCAGTAGGTGGCCTCCCCCTTTTTCATTTAACCACCATGTCTTATTTCACTAGAGGCAGCAGTAGTGGGTTGTATTCTATATCAACCATTGGCATGGTGGCTCTAACTTCTTTGGAAACATTAGGGATTACATGTGGTGTTGGTGATTTTATAGATTCTTATTGTTGTCTTTTACTTTTTTAGTGGCATTGAGATCTTTCTATGGTGGCTATTGGTTGATGTTTATACCCCCATTTATTTTTTCAATGGTAAGTATATTGTGATTTATCTAACCTTGATTAGTGAATATAGAGTCTATGTTGAAATCTTCAATCCATTTCATAATGAAATAAAATCTATCTAAAGGACTGATGCTCATATTTTTATTCTTGTAAACATAAATTTTTTAAATTCAACCATCATAAAACTAGATATTTAATAAACCCAAAATCAATATGGTACACATAGAAAACAATCTTGTAAACCTATAGTGGCTAGAGTAAAGATCCAATATTCAAAATTTTGAAGGATAGGATTTAGTTATCACAATAAATCTCATCATTATTTATTATATAGGCTCCACATTATTCACTTGGTAAGAATTATTGATCATGCCTATCATTATTATCATCCCATGGGTAATTACACTGACTTGGATAATATGCATGTTTTCTACACATAAGGCATTGGACATTTAGTGGTATTTTTGGATGCATGCTTTCAAATACCATCCAACGTCTTCATTTTCCTATGGTAGTTTAATGCTTGAATAATTCCACTTCTAAAAGTAAAGGATCTTCTAGTCCCCATTAATTAAATATCCTTGGTGATTATTTCCTTATTTTTTACATATAAAAAATTGAACATTCTTTCTTTCATCATCTTCATAACATGATAATTAATGATACTCTATCTTTATCTTCTTTGGTGTGTTTGATACTTCAACTATGTTCATATTTTTAATCATATTTAATTATAGATGTTTTGTCATAATAACAAGTTTTGTCACCACATCTCACATTCTGATGGGGTTTTTGTTGAGGTAATCTCTACATTTTCCCTCACACCCATGGTTCCTTATATTTATAGCCATTACTAAAACCAAAATGGTTTATAATAGTGATGAAACGTTTACAATATGGGGGAATTATCATAATCAATAACTTGAAATTTATTCGTACTTAAAATTTTTTACCACTATCATCATGTTATTCTATAATTCTTTTAGTTCAACCTATATTAATATTAGTCTAACCTAGGATACTTTATTATAATTATCAAGATAATACCTCAATGTAAGTTGGAAATAAATACTTCATAGTGTCTTATAAAGATCATGTGATCAACCAATGTATAACCCCAATAGTTTCAAGACCAGTATGCAATTATAGGCCCACTCATTATGAATTAGTGTGATGATTGAATCAATGCTCAACCAACCATATTTGATGTGATTTACACTTGGTGTGTATGTAACACACTATAATTCACATTCTTGTATACAGATAGTAATGATTGTCTAGAAAAACTATTTACTCAAGACTCTACCAATATTTTATGATATCATCCTATACTTAGACTCATCTTTAGGGTTTTCACTAATGTTTTATAACCCTTACATGAAATGCAACTAAACTAATCTCAAAAGGTAACTAAAATTTCTCTATGATACCAAGTATTTAGAAACAATATAAACATGCATAAATATTAATTTAATTTAGTGTTCAAATTAATACATCTCTCAAATAGTCATACAACCTAAGGACAAAAATATTTTTTCTCTTAGAGACTACCTATATAAACATCTTATTTTACAAAACATGTTGACATTTATCTATATTATTAATACTATGAACCATCTTATAGACATTTCATATGATATAATAATCTTCATAACCTAGGGAATTGAAATATATGAAATGGTGAGCTCAAATTCTCTATAAGGTAAATTTATCACGAATTCCTAACTACTAGATCATAAATGTGGGAAAACCTAAGAAATAGATAAATATCAGATAAAAATATCAAGGGATCATAAGTTAAAATACTAAAACTTGATTTATCATTACGGATTATTTCACATAAACATAATACCTAGGAAAGTTAATAAAAAACTAGCTTAGAAGTATATGGACAAAATCAATCAAAATATGAAACTATAATAGAAGAAAGTAGATTATCCTTCAAATAAGGAATATAATAAACATTTGGCATAACATGGAAATAAATCATTTATTATTACCAATTAATTTATGGAGATATATGACCCCACACATCATCATCCTTACATATGAGTGCCACTTAAAATCAAATCATTCATCATTTTATAAATAACCCATGA
Source organism: Viscum album (assembly GCA_963277665.1). Lineage (NCBI taxonomy): Eukaryota > Viridiplantae > Streptophyta > Magnoliopsida > Santalales > Viscaceae > Viscum > Viscum album. The sequence continues at coordinate 14,761,563 of OY728150.1, forward strand.
AAAGAAAAATGGTGGAATAACTTTTTCAAATGGTATCACATAAAAAGAATAGTCACTTGACACCAAAAACATGGAATACCAAAAATAGTATTAAAAATTAGAACAAATAGGGTTATTTATGAATAGTTAGTTAATTGGAAAACAATCCTTTGTAAATGGAGGATAAATTACAAGAGGAGTTTTTTTATAAAAATCATTTCTTAATAGAACCTTAAAAAGACACGATTTTCAAGTCACATTCTAAAAAATATTTTTTAAAATAAGGGAAAAAATATAAACATTACATGAAAAAAAACACAATTAATATACCCTGATATGAAATAAAAAATATTTCAAAATATGATGTAGAGGGTATGAATATAATATTATGCTGTGTAAATTCCTTTTAAATTTTTTAAAATGCCTTTATTGAAAACCCACATCACTAAAAGTGCAAAGAAAAAATTATTTTAAAATTAATAAAGTGGAATATATGTATCACTAGATATTTAAAAAATTAATTTCCAACTATGTAAATGAAAAAATTTGTGGTATTTAAAAACATGGATAGAGAGAAAACGTCTATTAAAAGAGATGGGAATTATTCTTAACAAGATTGATTTTTTTGAAACAATAGATTCATAAAGGAAGAATAAATTCGTGTGAAACATGATTTCCCTTGAAAAAATATGGAAATATATTATAACATAATCATAAGATATAATGATAAAATCTTGATATATAATTATCAAAGTGGATTGATTATGACTCAACAAAAATATTTGATTCATGGAAACCCCTTACATTTACACTCTATTAGTCGAATATTCTCTAATATACTATAAAACAAAAAAATCTATCTTAACACTATATTTCATAACATTATTAATTTAAATCACCCTTTTATAGACTTCATTTATGAATATATTAATTAGTTATCATTTATTTTTAGCATCGGGTGTTAGTAACATTAATTGTTTCGTTTATTCTTTATGGTGTCAATTTAGGTACCCATTCATTCATAATAAGATTATAATTCTAAGGTAATATAAGCTAAAATAATTGATGTTTTTTATAATGAAATATAATTTTATAATCCTATTATATAAGAGTTTTTTTGTTTTATTAAGATTAATTCAGTGATAAATTTTTTTGAGGTTATTTATCGATATTAATGGATTACCTAATAATGAACATTAATTTTGGGATTATCCATAAATAACCTTATACATGTTATATATTCCTCTTTTATTTCATATATACTAATAAATTATAATTTATAATCATCCATGTAGGTGGTAGTGTAAAAAAATAATATATTGTTCCATGGTAGAGGTAGTTCACACGTATACATGAATGCTGATTTTGTTTCCCATAACTTGAGAGAAAAGTGTAATATGGTGTATAATTTAAAAATATTAAATAAGTTATCGTTATAATAATTATATATTAAATTCAATTTTTAAAACTAACTGTGTTATGTCATGATGTAAAATGAACATGTTACATTATGAAGGTGGTATTATGCACATATGCATGATTAACCTTTTCACTTTTCTTAAGGGGAATGGGAGAGGCAATTAATGTTTATTGAAAAATTATACACACATTAATTATAATATAGATAATTATTTATTCATATAATATTTGTAAAAATAAATTTTAAATTTAATGATAAAAGGAAACCATGTAAGTGAAAATATTGAACTTATGTTGAGAACATTGAGTTTCTCATAGGGGATTCCTTCGGAATTAAGGGATTAGGATAATATCTTGTGATAAGAAGTTTATTAGAATGAAATTTATTTATAGGGGAAAGAAATAGGGTATTGTTCATGAATAAAAAAATTATATTGGTATTGAAGTGGAGGGGAGGGGCCCCTTTTATAATTGTTGAGAATGACAATTTTGAAATTATTTCAAATTAATATAAATAGAGAACATGTTAAACATGTCAAGTGGATAAAAAATGAAAATAATTTAGTGTTGGGTGAGATATTTTCTACAATATATTGAAAAAAAAATTAAAAATATGTTTCTAGCATGTTTAAATCCCTCTACCCCTTGATTTTTTACTTTTTTGAATTTTAACTTATATCGCGGTAACTAGTTTTTACCTAAGGTAACTGAATCTATATGCCTTAAAATAAAGTCATCCTTGTTAGATAATTTGAAACCAATTATTCATAATTTGAATTAAATATTTTATAACTCAATTTATAAAAATTTTAGAAATTTATTTTAATCTATTAAATGCATAATGTATGACAACACTTTTTGAAAAAAGTATTACTTGAGTTCTAAAATGTCAAATATAGGTTTCTATACTTTAATAAATACTTTAAAATTACTAAATTATACTAAAATTAACAAAAATCCTGAAAAAGTTTTATTAAATTTTTATTTTTTAATCATATACTAATAAAGACATGAAAGTTATCGTATTACTGAAATTGTATTTTTCATTTTTCAACTAAATGTCAATTTTAAAAAAATATGAAAAATGTATTTTTAGTTAATATTTATATGATAGATCCATAAATGAATACAATTATATCAAATTCAAATACTAAAATTTTAAAATTTTATTTTTAATTAATAACATAAAATATATCCAAAAGATAATCAATAAGATAAAGACTTTTAGTATATTCACTATTCTTTTTAGTATAAATTATTAGTTAATCTAGTGTTAAATTTTTACTCATATAATAAATAAATAATTTTATTATTAAATAATAATAAAATTAGTTCCCTGAAATATAAATCCAATTTCTAGAAATTAATTTTCTAACTTAAAGTTAATTGAGAAAAAATTACATTTCAAACAGTATAAAAACTCATGATATATCTATACAAATAAATGTTTTAATAAATATTTATATAATACTAATTTATACTTAAATAACCCATTTTGATCTTCATGTAAGACCCAATCATTAGATAAACTCTAGTTATAGCTTTGGGGGTGTTTCAACTGACATGGATCTTTTGGAAATCATTATAATCTTCAACTTCACGGGTATATAGTATTTGTAAAACTGTAATTGAAAAAGTTTGTCTTGGTATTTCTCTATTATAAAATTCATTTTTAATATTAAAAATATATCAAAGTTTTCATTTTAGTTAGTTATAGTGTTTAAAACATGATATTAAATATTTTATTTATTCAATAGTAATATAAATTGAAATCTCTTGTCATTATAGTATCCCCTTACTTTATTATTTATCTTTTTTCTAGTCCCATGAAGCATTAATCATAATGTCTAGAAACTCAAATATTTCACTGGATACCCTTTTTGGGTTTTCAATATAAATTATTTTTCCACTTTTGTTATTCCAATAAAAGATATGTTCAAGGAATATATGTGAAATATATTTTTAATGTTAAGAAATAGGGACTATATAATGTTTCATAGTGTATGGTTTTAGAGTTGAAACCAAATTTATGTCTCTTGGTTTAAGTTTAATTTGAATTAATCAAAATTTCATTTAATTTATGATTTTATGATAGAGATCGTTATCCCTAATTTGGGGTTTTTACCTCGTATGTAATGAAGTTTACTTGGAATGAATATAGAATAAATTCAACATTACTGAAATATATGGATCTTATAAGAAGTTAACAAAATGAATATGGTTATGTCTGGATTTGGGAACCGAAACATATAACACCTGATCTAGAATCCCAAAACCTAAGGCCCCTATTAGGGAACAAAATGGCCTCAAGTTCATCCCCCAATCCTCCTAGGATATCATCATGCGACAAGGTATAAAAAATGATAAATGAATTTACCTTAGAAACAAAACTAAAAATATGCATGCTCATGTAAAACAACTTTGAAATTAAACTAATTAACAGTTTATAAAATAGTGAAAAAATTGGTTTTACAATATAAATAGAAAAGAAACATAAGAAATAAAATTGTAAAAATTAATTTTGGAATCAAATATTAAAATTCTTAGTTCATTATCTATCTACCCTTTATTATAATTCTAAATTTGAATTATTTTCCACCACTCTTAAAGAATGATGTCGTCCCTTTACCTATAAAATAAATAATCAGGTATAAATATCAACTGATGTGCACATATAGTGAGTGAGTATAAAATAAGTAGGATTTTCCCAAGACTTTAGTGAATATACATACATTGGATTATTAAATATATAATTTCAATAAATTATGATAAAAAATTTGAAACCATTTTTTTTATTTATCCAAAACATTCTAAAATTAATCATACATTTTTATAAGAGTCCCTCATTTAAACAAAAACCTTTAATCGAGGAAAAAATTCTATTAAATCACCAAAACCATGTTTTTCCACAACAATTTTCTAGAAAAAACATTCTTTCCATGTTTAATTAAAACACTATTTTTCCCAAAAATACAATGATATCTCATTTTTTTCACAAAATCTAATAGAAACTACACATTCATATAAATTTATAGATTCTCCAATAATAAAACAAGTATTTTCCTTATTCCATTTTGAGATATAATACCAAATTTATAAGATTTATTCATGCATCCATGACTCATTACATAGTGAGGGTCTCCTTTTCACCCTCGATCATCCTTAATAATGCTTTCCTTAAAACACACTCTTTTTATTCTCTATATTACTATAGTCTAAACATAAATTTTTTCATAACAACTCACAGAAATATTTTCAACACATTCTCACACTAAGTGTGATAAAACCAAAATTCCATCTTCATAATAAAATACTCTAATTTAATTAAATCAATGTCAATTTATAAAAAACAAATTAATAATATATATATATATATATATATAATTTTTTTAAAATAAAATCACAATGAAAAACTAGAAATTATTCATTATAAATCTATATTAAATCCCAAAAATAAACACAACAAAACCCTTTCCAGAATATTTCATGGAAATCCAAAATAAACACATCAAATATTTCTACAAAACCCATTATAAATTAATTTTACATATGGAAAATCTGAATTTCAATTTATAAATCTTTTCAAAAAAATATTGTGAAAAACCAAAATTTTCCATCAAAAATCCAATTATGAGACAAATCCCTATTTTAATAAACCAAAATTATACACAATTAAAATAAAATATATTCTATATTTAACCAAAATCAATAAAAACACATAGAAAAGAAGCTAATTTTTGGAAGAGGTAATTCCAACTACTTGGTCACATCATTTACCAAAATTCAAAAAAATTATTCATAAATCACTCCAATGGGATGAATCCTCTGTAAATTTGATTCCAAGTTTATTCATTCAATCCATAAAAAAAATCCATTATTCAAAAGTGTATAAGACCCCAAATCACCCATACAAAACCCTAGATCTATACCAAGTAGAGATAGACTGAAAATTGAGGTTTAAGAAGTAAAAAAAAGTATTAAAATCTAAATCCATGTTATAATACCCAATAAAAATTATTAGATCATTGAGTTAGGATAATTGTGCACCAAACTATACAAATATAGTTGATAAAATTTCTATGATTCATGGCTAGTATGAATAGTTATCTCAACCATGTTCTTAACCCTGATTATCTTCTTGATCATCCAAAAATTCTAATTTTCACCCCCCAACCATTAGACTCATAAATTTCAAATTCATCCATTAAAATTATTACTATTATAATATTTTCCATCCCTAAAATTTTATTGGTTTTGATTTTAAATGAGTATCTCTTGACCCTATATCTCATATTTTATTATATATCTCTCTTTATCAACTCTTCTTGAATCATCCCACACTTCTGTAGTACCCCTAATAATGGAATACTCTTTCCCCAAATAATATTCTCCCTAAAATCCATAAAATGAATCAATTTATCTATATAATATACATTGGATCTAACTTAACTACATATCATCTGAAAACATAGTATGTGTCTTATTGATAATTCTTCAATTTTGAAGCATGTAAAATGATATAACCTATAAGAAAAAACATAATTTATAATGGTTTATGAATGGTGGTTTCCTAAAATAACTACTAGATAAAAAAATTATGTTTTCTTCCTATTAAACCCACCTTATTATAAACTATTAAATACAATAATTGTGTAATGAAATATTTGTGGATTTTATTTAAAAATTTACCTCTATTATTCATATTAGCATCTGTTAGTTGAAAATTATTTCTACAAAAATCCTATTTTCATAGTGGATCCCCCTTCCTAATCCATCCTCTATCATGAAAACCTCAAATACCCTTCACATTTTTCTTCCATAATGCTCTCACCATCCCCATATTCCTCCACCATGTTAATATCATCTCCCCTTTTTCTTATTCCTCCCTCAACTAAAACTCTCTTTTTCCTTAGATACCTCCCCTTCTCATTCTTCATAGTGTCTTCCCCTTTTCCATCCCAATCCCTTTCTTCATCCATCTATTATGTGAATCCCGTCCCATTACACCTTCATTGCTTCTAAGTGTAAGGAAAGTTCCCATGAGATCTAATCTTATCTTATCTTTATTATTCTATGATTTTGATTTCCTCAGTAATATATACATAGGGATTTAAAATTTTGGTTTAAAGTAATTTCTTTTTCAAACAATAAAAGTTTTGTTTTATCATGTTATTTTTTAAACTTGTAAAATTAACTTATTGTGAAATTTACCGGGTCCTAAGTTTGACGTCCACCCTCCCATTATCCCTTCCACCTACAATTTGATACCAGTTATATAGTAATGTGTTTATGTTTTAAATTTATTTGTTAATTTTATTTATTATATAATATTTAGTTAATTTTTATTTGATAATTAATGAAAAAAAGTTTGGGGTAGTTTTAATTTTTTTGAATTTTTTTTCATGATTTCATGAATTATGTTTTCATTTTCATTTTTTTGTATTTTTTTGTATTTTTTTGTGTACATTGAATAGTAATAGTTATATTTATTTAATATTTATTTTTCCATATATTATATAATATATTTATAATGTAAATTATGATATCATAATATCAAAATATAATAATTATATGGTATTTAATTATTTTTTCTCATTGAATGTTTGAAAATGATTATATGTTATTACTAATTATGTTTTATTTTTAAAATGACTTTATTTAATTAATGTATATATATATATATATATATATATTTATGAATATGGAATAAATGGATAAAAGATATATAATTTTTTCTGAGAATACACCTAAATATGTTACGGAGTTGAAGGAAATTTTATATTTTCTAATTAGAAATATATTCATAGATAGATGAATCAAATGTCTATGTTGTGACTATAATTTTAAAGGATGATTGAAAAAAATGAAGTTTATGATCACTTGATATTGAAAAATTTTCCTATTGTATATGTTAGATGTATTTGGTATATGTAATTGGTCTTTATAGAAATATCAAGGTGTGACCATCAGTGGAATGAATAACCTACTTCCCCGATAGTAGATAATGTAATTCAGAACATGATTAAGGATGTTTTGGGAACAATATCACATCCTGGTGATGATTTTAACTTGTTATTTGGGTGCCGTTTTTATTTTATAGATATCAATACAATAGATGAGAAAACTGATAAATAAAATTATTTTTATGAATTTGTGGATTAAAAAATTAGGTTCATATGAAGGATGTAGAAAATATACAAAATTATTCTCTCTAATGAAGTTTCACCCCATCAACTGCTTAAGTGGAATTAAATATAAATTTATTTCAATTATATTGGAGTTATTTCAAGATGAATTTGTTTAATTTTTTTATTCACAAATTGTTTTATGATAATAATAAAAATTGACAATATCAATATCAATTATAAAGAGATACATGGATGTCTTAAGGAATTCATGTTTTATCTATGAGAATATATAAATAGAGAATAGTGTATAATATGTTTAGTTCAAGATGGAAATTTGAGATTCATAATAAAAGTTTGAATTAATTTAATATAATGAATAATAAAAATAAAATGGAAAATTAAGTTTTTATGTTGATTTAAAAATAAAACGAATATTTAAAATATTGTTCACATCTACTAAAAATTAAGGGAAAATAAAGTGGAATTCTATTGGTAACAATGAAGACAGTTTTATATGACATCCAGGAGAAAAAATTCATGTAAATCCTCTGATTTTTTGTATCTAGAATTCTCTTTATATCCTCGAAATGTTTTTTTTTGGGATTGGATATTCATGTATTTAGTTTTTTCAAGACTTTAAGTACAACTTATAATATGTGGATAGTTATATTCAACCCTTATAATTTACATTAATGGATGTTTATCTAATAAAAATATTTAATTTTTTCAATTATCATTTTGGGAATGAAAATTACTATAAATGACATTGACATATACATTTATCCTCTTATAGAAGAATTTAAAGAGTTATAGGATAGTGGTGTAGGTGCATATAATGTATCAATAATAGAAATGTTCAAAAAAATTATTATAATATGGATGATTAATTATTTTCCTTTATTATGAAATGTTTCTAGTTAGAACACTTATGATAGCTAAGCAGTTATAGTTTATAACTTTAATTTTGATCTCAGAGGACAACCATATAAAAGAGATTGGTGTTTCTTATTTCATCACTGATTCTTGGATTTATCTCATAGATATAGATTTAATAAGTCATAATTTGATGGATGAAATGATTTTAGGCCACTATAAAAAAAATATTTGGTTCATAAGTCAGGTTAGGATTTTCCAATGTTGATGCACTATTTGGGGAAGAGTATTAGTTGAATTTTTCTGGAAAAAATCTTAAAACTATTTAGATACAATTGGTAGATAAAAAAGGAAGAAACAAAGTATTTTTTTTCAAACTATCTTATTGGAAATTTCAATTGTTACATCGCGATATTAATATTATGAACATTGAAAATAATGTATGTGAATATTTAGTTTTTATAATTTTTAATGAGTTGGGAAACTAAAAAGATCATATTGACCCTAATATAAGATTATAACAAATGAATATAATGTGTGATCTATGGTCAAATAATAATTGAACACGTCCTACAACCTTTTTTAAATATAAAAATAAAAAAAAATATGTTTTCATTTAAGGAATGAAAAATATGAAAGTACATAATTAATATTTATGTAACATTTAAATATGTGTTTAATTATAACATAATATGTTAAATTGGATTAAAATTCAAGAAACACATATTTTGATGGAATAATTCCTATTTTTGGAATTGTTTAAATTATTAATTGATTAATGAATAGAAATTGTAATTCATTTGTTCACATTCTTTAGAGAGATTCGTGAGAAAACGTTAAACACCATTATGTTGAAAAACCTCAAGAATAAATTACAATGAAACTTTTTAATTTATAGATTATGTTTACTACATTGTTTTTTGCCATGATAGCTCAACTAATTATGCATTTGAAAAAGGATGTTAAAGTTAAATGGTTTGTACATTATCGATGGACGTATCCCATAGAGAGGTACTGGAATCTTACATTTTGACATTAGTAAATTAATATTTTGAAAATAATTACATTTATGGGGTAGTATTCTATGTTATTTTATTATATTGGGTATCTATGTAATTTAAAGTCTATTATGAGAAACCAATCTCAACCAGGAGGTTCTATTGTAGATAGTTTAATGGAAAAAGAGTGTCTCACCTTTTTTAAGGTATTTGGATAATATTGAGATATAATTCAATGAATATGGATGCGTTGATGACAATTAAAATAAATTGTGGTCGTATATAAAATCATTTAACTTTCCAATGTTCAGTTATAAATTTGGGAAAATATCATTAGTTTCATTAACACAAATAGAGTTTTTACAATCACATAGTTATGTGCTACTCAATTTTGATACTATAGATATTTTCATTGTATAATTTAAAATAAAAACAAAGACATATTTACGGTCGAACATGGAATGAGAAAGAGATAAAAATGTCATTAAAATTTATATTATTTATTAGTTTTCACATCATGTAAGATAAAAAGAATTGAACATTCATAATATGTTTATATAATTATATAATATAACTAATAAAATTTTATATTTATAAATTTATATATTGAATTTGATAATTGGGTTATAGTGATAGATGATTTTAAATATTTGGCTTGAAAACCATTAAAACATTCTATGATATTTGATGCTGATATTATTAATGGATATAAGTTTCATTTAGTTTTTCATGAGGAGGGTTTGAAAACACAAAATAATGGAATCTTTAGAAAATTGGTAGAGTTGGGATATATTGGAAAATTTAATGATATTATAAAATTAATTTATTGTATTAATTTTCCATTATGTTATTAAAATTAATGTTAGTCAATATTTAAAAAGGAGTAAGGAAATATTTTTTATAATTTACTTTTGTTAACTTATCATAGTAGATCAATATTGGTGATCAGGAAGAAATGATCCATATATGTTGGATTTATAAGATAAAATAGTCTATTATGTATATGATGTATTCAATGAATGATGGAGTGTTGATTTAAATGTCAAAAATAGAGAATTTTATGATATTTTTTATGAAATATAATAATTGTTTTGTGACATTAAACCCCATCAACAAGAGATTTATCTGTCTATCTGTAATGATATTGAAACAGTTGGTATTCTAAGGGAGAATGAAGATTATGCAGTCATGTTAATGGTGGATTATGACAATAATATGGTCAATGATGAATTAATTGGTTATAATATCATTCCTCCTTTAACGTTTCTATTATGTTTTATATAGAATATATGAATCTAATTAAATTTTGTACAATTTTTAAATCATTTTATTTTTTTACATTATATGTCATGTTTTAACTATTTTTATATTATTTTTTGATATAAAAATATATAAAACCCACTAATTTGATGATGTGGGTGGATCATCCACAACTCCTATGTTTTTAGACCCATCTGATACTCTCCTACCTTCATCAGGTGTTAACCTTACTTATGGTATTCCCCCATTCTGAAATTTGATTCCATCAAATATAGTCCCATATTCATTAGATACGATACCTACTTCTAGTGCATCACCTTCTTATTTAGGGATGATGAGGGTGTAGATGGATCTATTGAGGATTAGTTATTAACTAATCATATGGTGTCATTGTAATGACCATGTGAGTATTAGAGGGTTAAAATTATCAGAATGCAATTTTTTATGTGAAAACAAATATTTTATTGCATGTATATTGTAATTTTTGAATATATTTACTGAAAAGATTATGATAATTACATGAATGAAAAAACAGGAATACATAATATGTTTGGATACTAAAATAATTTAATGTTTTTTTTCTATTTCTTGTGTATGGGGTGCCTTCAGATGATGTTGGAGTCTTATATGAGATGATCTTGGGGGAAATTTCATGTCAAATGACGTCACCTACCATCAACTATCATGATTGTAGTCACATTCCCATTGAATGGAATAATTAAATTTTTTATAAACAAGTTAATATAAGTAAGAATAAATATTTAGAGTTTTTTTACTTGTAATTCCTATAAACTTTTAGCATAATTGTTTTTACATATCTAATATGTAGATACATTTTCATTTTGAGGTGCATGATACGGTTTTATATCAATGGAAATTGATTTTTTTGGCGAAGAGTTGAAGAATTTAAGTATAGGTTGTATAGTGAGTTCAATGACACCTCTTTGAGTTTCCATCAATTGAGTGAAAAGGTACATTAAGGGGTACCATGGGATTAGTAGAATTTCTTTGTGGATATTGATCATTTTGATTCGTATAATGCACTTGATACTATATTAGTATACTCACACTAATTTATTTAAATTAATTAAATTTTTATTAATATTAACCTTTTTTATTGAGTAATATTCTAAAAAATCCTTAAGTATGGAGAATTCATCCAATACGCAATTGGTTTAGAATGTTTTTTTGGATGATTGAACAAGGTAAACTAATCTCTATGATTAAATATACTTTTGTTGCATCTTAAGTACGTGAATTTTTATATTTATAAAAATTATCCGTGCATGATATGAGTGAAAGGAGTTGGTTATGAGGTTGGTCAAATCAAATTTTAATTCAATTTGAATAATATATTCAATGGGAATTACATTAATGATCCCACTATTAACATTAAGGTAAAAATATAAATAAAAATAAACGTTTTTAAGTATTATATTTTCTTTAATATTTTTAATTTGTAAAAAAATGAAGATTCATTGGATGAAAATCTCTTAAAATCAACATTAGTTTCCCACACTGATGTTATTACCTATGTTTTATGAAAATATTATACTAGTCATGTGTGACGGTTGGATAATGGACCCTTCCCTTGATGAGACTTTAGGAGGAAATCATATTCATTTACTATGTTGCCTCCTCCTATTGTTTAAATTAATATTATTCGTCTTAGTTAATTAATATCACAAAATAATATTTATATGATCATGAATAGAATACATGAGTATGAGTCACGATGGATATAATGGGATAATAAGCTTGTATTGATGGGGAGTGCATTGGAAACTCTATTTCGAGGAATGATTGGATGCATTACTTTAGCCATTGCATCCCCAATACACGAAGTATTGGATCAATTAATTTTTTTTTAAATATTTCTATATTATTATAATATTTTTTATTAATGATATTTAAATAAAAAATTATATTATTAATTCCATTTAATATTGTCTTCATATGCACTAGAGGTTGTTAGTCGATTGGAATATAAATAGAGTAGATAATTTTGAGGAAATTTTCCTAACTTAAGTGGGTAGAATTGATGTTGGATCCTCTAATTCATGTGTTATATTTTTTTTATCAAAGTATATATATAAATCTCTGTGTGTGTGTGTGTGTGTTTGTGTGCTCTCTTTTTAGTATCTATATGAAGTAAACATATATGTGTATTTAAAATATAGAGTGATCAATTTTTATATATGTTCTCTCATTTATTATTCTCTATTAAAGTATTGAATTCTATATCATGTGGGTATATCTTTAATTTAAAAATTATGTAGTATCATATCAAAATTTCACATGTTTCTTGTTAATTTTTTATTGTTTAGTGGTTCATTAAACTACTAAGTAATTAAAATTTTGAAATTAATTATATAATAGCAATCTTAACCACCGCTATATAATACTAAAACACCACTATATTATATTATGTATTTCTAAACCAATTCTAATTAATTCATGGTGTATGTAAGTTCAACTAACTTATAAAGAAATATATAATTGAACTAACCACCACAAAATATTTTACAGTGTTTTTAATCATCGCTAAATATTATAATCATATAATATCTTAAACCACCTCATAAATTATATAAATAGTTTCAAGATCTCTCCCAATAAAGGATTAATAGAAATTCAAAAAGGGAACCATGAATTAAAAAATACATCTAATTAATAGTCAAATCTGTAAAACACAATGGTATGATAAAACTTCAGGAATCAATTAGTCATGGATTAAACCTGTGTATAATTTAAAAATGTTTGCTAGAGTAAATTTTCCTTGTAGTTATAACCACTATATAATTTCATGGAAAATACAATATATAATATACTTTATTCTCAAATCATCCTGTAAACCATGGATTCAATTTCCCTTATTTCCCAACATTCATATGCCCCAAATCTAGGAGTAACCTTCGAGACAAATACTCTATAACATCAAACCTCAAGGTTCATATAAGATTGATGGAATACTTTTTCTAACTGTGTGATACAATCATACACATTTGAATCAAATTAACCCACTTCATAATCTCTTATAATATATTGGGTCATGTGAGAGTATTTTCACCCATATTATCCCAATATAATGGATATAGAAATGTATGACCATAAAATGACTAACAAAGTGACATAAAAATTTATGACTAATAAATTATATTATAAATTAATTCCACCAACAAAATATTTTCCTACTAAGATATTATATAATAAATCACACAAGCACAAAGAATATTCTCTAGAAACTAGATAATGTAATTTATCTTCCTATCCAACTCAGGATGATATTTTTCACTTATCTTTACATACATTCTGAAATAATTTTGGTGCCCCCTCAAAAAACTCAATAAAAATAAGAATCTCTATCTATGATTATATACTTTGGAACCCCATGAAAACTAAAAATATCTTTTATGTAAATCTTTTCAAGTTCATAAAATATTAAAATTTCTCATATAAGCAAAAAATGAATTGAATTCATGAGTCTATCCTCAATAACAAAAACACTTTCATGCTTTTATAGCGACCTTGAAAACCCAATCCTAACATATACAGAAATTTAATCTCATTTCCATGATTAAATCGATAAAGGCTACAACAAACCAACAAGTTTTTGGTTCATTATATCCACCCACTAACAAACAAGATAATGAGAAACAATATCAGTATCATCTAGATTTATTCCTTCCCACCAAAAATGACATCTGATGTCAGGATACATCTTGTTATCACCATGATACAGCTCCCAACTCAATTGGTGAAAATCCATTAACATATCCTTCCTAATATATATATAACCCACCATCTATCATAAAAAATAATGAACTTAATCCAACATAGCCATCCACTTCTCAATTATCTACCCACCATTTTGGGTTCCCTTCATCTTCTTATAGTACTCATCTAACAATTTTCTAACTTTCACCAATACCACCTATATGAATGTCCCATTGAGGCTGGAAATAACAATACCACTCATTGACTTTATCACGCTAATGTAAAATTTCACTAAAACCCCCCACCAACCATCACTACTCACTAGATTCATTCACCACCTATGTTTTATTTCCCATGCTCAAGTAATATTCCACTACATTTCACTTTTTTAGTGTAAAAATGATCCTAAAATCAAAGGAATAAACATATTTTACCCACCCATGTTTTCTTTAGTTGAGGTAAAATAGTGAGAATATAAATTTCAAAATATTATGATCTATAAAAACAATTTCTATAACAAATTAATGACTTATTACATTTCAAACTCAATTCAATATTTTATCCATTCCAATAAAAAAATTATATGAGAAACCAATTTCATAAAGTCCTAGATAAACCACTAATAATATTCATCATTCCCCAAAAACCTCTCAATATAAAACATATTATTCATTATTTACCAAGTTATCACTCCAATAACTTTTCTAGGATCAATATAGATCCCTCCACTAGAAACCAACATGATTGATAAACTTTACGTTTTCAATCCAAAAATGGAATTTAGATCATTTATCAAAAATATATGCACATTATAAATTCATAAAAACAATATTTATATTCCTATCATTATTTTCTACTAATTTTTTAAAAAAAGTATGTCATCTACAAATACCACTATAAATGAGTCCAAATATCAATTTAAAATCATGTTTAAAAAATTCCTAAAATCACAGAGGTGATGGTATCTTTGAATGGTAAGTTAAAAATTCAAAATGTGAATACCAATATTAGAATGTTATTTTGGTTTAATTCTCTTAATTCATCCTTAACTGATGATAACCATACCAATGATAAATTTTATAGAATCAATTATCTCTCTTTATCTATTCAGAAAAAATCATAAACCTGAGGTTTCATAATCACTTCAGTCAACTTTTTTTAGTCAAAATATAACCATAATATACTAACATATTTATTTAAAAATACATTATGATCTCATGAAAATGAAACACTTAGTTTAATGAACCAATTCTACTATATAAATCCCAACTTAAGCATAAATTATCACAAATATTATGGTTCCATAAGATACGATGATAGTAATATTGGTTTCATATTAGAAACTAGGGTAGTAAAAACTTCACATATATACTAGGTGGTAAACTAGAGAGATACTTTGGAAGATCATATAGATATCAATAAACCACCCTAAAAAATATATTTGATTTATTTCTTTCTATGGATCCAAGAACCAATATTATTAACTAATAGGACAGGGATCTGAAATTACTTACCATCTACCCCCATCCTTTTCACATGAATATCCCACTCTCCCTTGAAAGTGTGGATAGTCTCATATGTAATTACCATGGATGACCACTAATTATAAAATTAAATTTCATATTTGAATTCAATTGGTGAATCCATCCTATTGGTAAAATCATATATCTTTTTAAGAACAATATTTTTTTTTGAAATGTGGAAGAATGAAGTTGTTGTACCCTTGTGGAGATTATTTTGACCTAGAGAGAGTTTTCTAAAATAAAGTGTTAACAAATAATCCATTTCATTATTTTTTATAAAATAAAAAAAACATACATCAATAGAATATATTTAATATATTTAAATGTTGTATTTTTTCTCAATATATAAATAATATTCAAAACTCACTTATAATAAAATCTATAATGGGATTTTATGGCTGTAAAAAAGTTTATAAATGTTTGAAAGAATTTTGGATTTTTATGGAATAAGACTTTAGGTTTTTGGAGTTTAGTATATATGGGAATAAAATATTTCTATTTCCTTAATACATAAGAGTAACCTTTATCAAACATATGGGTCACTTTTTATGTTGAACAAAATGGATAAAAAAAAATCAAAATATCTTCATTATGTAAAAGTAACGTTTACCATATGTATGGGTCACTCTAGTTTTGAAAAAAACTATATCATAAAATTTAAGATGTCCTAAATACATAAACTTAATTTTTATAATATATAAGGGTAAATAAAATTCTGATAATACAGTCTAAAAATGGAAAAAATCATCAATATGTAATGATAACTCTATGGTGATCCGTAAAGTTTTAACTATTAATATGTAAAGTTTGATATGAAGCAAATTCAATCTGTAAAGATTGATATTCATAATATGTAAGTGTTAGAAAAATTAAAATAATATAAAAAATGTCTAATTATATGATACATAATATTTAACTAAATATTCCTCAGAATACATAAGGTTCACTCTATAATATTGAGTGATATGTTAGGGTTACACACTTTCCCAAAATTTGAGTTCGACAGAATTAGGAATCAATTAAAAAATAATTACATGGAAAGTATTCTATTTTTTATATAGATTACCCATAAGGGATAAAATATCGTCTAAAGATTCTTTTAAATAAAGAATTTTTTTAATAAGGATGGGATAATTCGAAGGTGTTTATTTCAGTGAAAATAAGTTGAAAACAGTTAAAGGTTGTTACTTATCTAAATTTAAAATTTCAAATTCAAATTTGAATAGGGGAGAAAATTATTGTAATTGGATAATATATGTTATACTTGTATGAATTTTATTTTCTGAATTATGATGAAGAAGATAGAGAAAATTAATGAAATTTATAGAAGAGTACTTAATGTTTTTCAAGTAGAAGTGGAAGAGGAAGAAGGTGAATGTTAAGATAAAGAAACATTATGATAAATCGATGAAAGTGTAACTCAGTTATAGACTCTCTTATTATTAAAAAACTAGTTCTATAACTTTTTATTAGGTATCACTTTAAATAATTTTGAAGAAATTTTGTATCAAAATTCAATGAAAATCTTACTCATTGTATCTAACATGATGATTCTTATGGAATGTATGATCACGGGTTTTACTATATCATACCATGGATGTATATACTGAATTTGAGTGGTGAACCCTGTAAAAATATCTTATTTCATTCTCTTTTTATGATTTTTTATCTGGGATAAATATATTTTCATTCACATTAATATGTTTTGATGCATGTTTCTAAAGTAATTTAAAAAGTAATTGAATTCACTTATTTTCTCCAAGTGAATTCTCAGTAATCTTGTGGTAAATTTTAAATTGGTACCAATTTGATCAAGTTTCTGTAATATATGTTAATATTTTTAATTTTTTTTAAGTATTTTTTTCGTTTTTTAATAATATTTAGGCTCTGAATATTAGTTTTGAACAAATAAAACTTCACTTCAGTAAACAAATGTGATTCCCTCTTCTGATGGGGATAATTATTATATATGGAAACATAAAATGTTTTTTTATATGATATTAATCATTCTAGATGTATTATAAACTGTAATATATTGTTTTAGACCTCGTTCTTAATGATTTTCTATGACATAAGTTGATAAAAATAATTTGTAAAATAACGGTTATGCTCGAAATTTAATTTTTTTTATCCCTTTTCAAAAAGAGTTTCTCAAAGAATAAAGGTATTAAAATAGATATGAGTATATGGGATTAATTTAAAAAATAACTATGAATGTAATTTGAAAGTGAATAAATTCAATATATAAAATTGGTGATTGAAATATAATAATCTAAGTAGGAATGATTATGAAATAGTATATGTCTTAATTTCTTGAGTTAATAAAATTTTGAGCAATATCAAATATTTTGGTGAGAGGTTATAGGATTCTAGGATTGTTGAGAATATACAATATGTGTTTTAAACATTTTTTATGAAAATGTCCCAATAGTTAAAGATTTTGACCTGGGTATACTTCCATTATATGAACATCACAACTTTATCATTTCTTATCAAATGGATAAGTGAAGAATATTTAATATATAGGGTATGATTGATAAAAAAATTAAAATATTTATATAAAGAGAAGATAGTGAAAAAAATTAATGAGGATTTATAAGAATATTTTGATAAAAAATATATTGAAATAAAATTTTAAAAACTCATGTTATTCATTTCTAAAAGTGTGAGAATAAGAAAATAAATGTTTTATGGAAATCGGCCACTGATGTTTTTCAAGTGTAAAGCTTTTTTAAATTTCATATAATATTATCTAATTTTTAAAGGAGAATAATATTTTGAGGATGAGGATGAAAAGTTATGGATAATCTCAATGAATAGTTCTTTAAAATTTGACAAATATAATTTTTCATTATAGAGAAAACTCAAGGGAAAATCTAAACCCAAGAATATAAATTTAATATAAAAATTTAAGGATAATTACAGTAGTTATGATTAAGAGGAATTTTATATTTCCAATGTAGTTAATTAAAAATTACTAATCGGGGAATTAAATGATTAAGTTTTTACTAGTGATGAAAGTAGTGATGTTGAAGGCGAGGAAGAATTAGAAACCAATTTCATGTTTAAGTAGTAACTCATGTAATTTATTTTAAAGATCTCAAAATTAGATAGGGATATTATAATTTTATATAAATACAATTAATCATAAATCAATAATGATTTTTTTCATTTTGAAAAAATTTCAAATCAGATTAATGAGATTGATAACTTGAATAAGATTACCATTTAAGAGAAGACACTTAAAGTTTAAATGAAATATAATATTAAAGAAAAGTAGATAAATCATTAATTTTTCTAATAAAAATTTTTATAAGATGAAATTGAATTGAAAAAATTAAGATTCAACATAAAAAATTGTGTCTCAAAAATTACGGAAATATCAAAGTAGAAGATTTTGGAAAGAGTTAAATAATCAAATAATGGCGAAATTAAATAATCCCAAAAAATATCAAATTCAAAGGTCTAAATGGTTCTTATAAGTATTGGTAAAAAGGAATAATAAAATTCAAAAGTTATGAAAGGTGAATTTATTAAAAAACAAGATGATTCTCAAAAGCCTATAAATTTTGGGAATTGAAACGTGAATGTAAACTCTATAAAAATGGTAACTTGAAAAATTAAATGAAAAATTATATCATGAATTGAGAAGTGATGATATTTTATCAAAATTTTGGTGTAAAAAAGGATTCTAAATTTATATCCAAAATATTGAAGAAGAATATGTTTCTGTATATTAATTGAAAGTAGTTTTCATAAGAAACTATAAATTTTATGGATATTGTTATTACTGTGAAGGTTTTGGGAACTTATAAAGGAGATATTGGATTAATTTTCTATATTTATAAGATTTTAGAAGATTTTGGGAGAATATATAGGGGGATTCAACACACTCAAAGAATAAAAGTACATAAAAAATCTAAAAATTATATAATGAAGGTTGAGAACAATTTCCAACCCTTTGAATATGTTTGTGGAAGATTTGACCAAGAAGTTCACATTTTTGAATAATATATCACCATCCAACCAACCCAATAAAATATGAATATTAATACTCAAAATAATCATAATAAAATAGATATAGTATTTTAGAAGTAATTGGTTTTTTTAGTTTCACTAAAAGAATCCCAAAAATAATGTCCATATATTTTGGATAGTGGATGTTATTCACACATGATAGGAGAAAACATTATCTTTATTGGTGTTGATGGATTTATGTAAGTCTTACATACCTATGTAAATGATGGGTCACCTAAAATAAAAATATATAGATTATTAGTGACTATAAAATATAATATAATTTCAAAGAACATGTTATATATTTATGGTTTGAAACACAACTTATTAATTGTATCTTATCTATTGGAGGAAGGAAATGAATAGATATCTCAAAAATATGGGTTATTGGTGAAGAATTTTAAACATATATGTGTAAAGATAATATAATAAAAAAATAGAAAACTTGTTTTAGGTTTTTTATGTTGAAAATTAATTCTAATTTAAAATAAAGAGGGAAAAATATTTCACACATTTAAGGCTTGGACATCTTGGTCAAATGAATATAAGTAATAATACTTGAGGAGAAAACGCCTGAGAAGTTCCTATACTTAAGATTGAAAGAATTTGGATGTTATTTATATGAAAAAATGGGAAGATTTTTATTTATTCACATAATAGAGTATATATTTAAACATCTTACCCATTGGATCACATTCATTTAGATATTTTTAGGATTATGAGAATGAAATTTAAAAATAGAGATAACTATTTTATTTCTTTTATATATTAATTTACTCATATCGCATGAATTATTTTCATATAGTATTAGCTAGATGCTTTGAATAATTTTAATAATTTTAGTATACATTCTATAAAGGAGTGTGGTTTCTCCTTAAAGATGATTCATATAGAAAAAAATGATGAATATAATAGTGGAATATTTTAAGCAAGGTATTTCTCATGAACTTAGTGCACTATATTCCCCAGAAAAAATTGTAACTCTTAGTGGAAGAACATGAGTACGGTGGAGAAGGATCATACAATTTTGATTGAGGACAATACTTATCATTATTTATATATAATAAAATGGAAAAGGAGTTAATATTTATAACCATTTTTTATGTAATGTCCAAAATTTTCTGTGTAATTTTTTAAAAAATTATATGGATTTATTTCTAGACTACATGATCTAAAGACACGTGATTTCGAGGCCCAGGGATCCTGGAATGGAATTTTGAACTTTTTTTAAGGTACATTCAGTAAACGTGTGAGTGGGTTTTTCTAACTATTGAATCGGTGCTTGGATAGAAAATCTGAGGGCACTGTTGAACTCAGAATGTTGGGATTTTCCTATAAAGGACATAACTTCGGCTGTTAGGGGATGAATGGAAAAGTTAATTTTCAGACCTTTCGAAAAAAAATAACTTTAAAAGAATTATTTTATTTCTTTTCTCACCATTTAGTGGTGAACAACTACATTGTGGTGTGGCGACGAGGCGACGACGAGGTTCATTAATGAGACTCATTAATGGATCTTAATCTTGTAGCATAACAATGCTTTAGTGATGCGTAATAGAGACCGTGTTTCATAAATGAAATAGTATAACGACGCGACGCCGCACCATAATAGAAACGATACGACATGTTTTCTTTTTAATAGTTAATGCATTGGTGGTATGAGGATTAAAACTGTGAGTATTCTCTAATGAACCTTAGAAGGATTTCTTCCCCAACGAAGAACGACGAACGCTGGCAGGGCATCATCAACTTCGACGTATCTTGAAAAATGATGAACTCCATCGACCTCTTGGACCCTTGGGGATGAAGCGCTATGGAAACGAACATCAACAAGGTAGTGCTTTTGAATTATTTACAGTTTCTATATTATTTTTCTAAAAGATGGGTGTGGATTAACCCAAGAATAGGTTAATCCGTAGTTCATGCATTTTTTCAGGAGGGTTTCGTTCTTAGGTCATTCTCTGTTCTCGATTGAATTAAACTTTTGTTGACTGAACATCAATCCCCAAGACTCCCCTTGTCTATAAATTTTTAACACGGATGGTGTGGGCCGATAAGAACATGGATTGAGCCCCTCCGCTTGTGTGTTCTTCATGAATGAATTATAAAGTGGACAGAAAGGCGAAATTGAGGCCACCATATGGAAGGTGACATCCCCTGAAGACCATAGGCGCAGGCAGCACGGAGAACGGACCACCGAATTGCATTCAGTGGTCCGTCGAAGTCCCTACAGGCACCGACACTGGAGGGAGGCACATGATAGTGGTACGCCGCAGCTACCTGGATAGCTGCATTGGTGGTCGTCCTAAGAGGAGGAGGATGTGGCCTCCGAGCCAGTGGATGGCGGTGATCTGACGCAGCACCGTGCTGCATCGCATGTGAAGGAGTCACGTTCAACTGACCGTGGATAGGGAACGACCTCGCGAACGACCTATGGGGTAGGAGCTGCTGGGCACAGCTCTCGGCCATATCGCGACTAGACCATATTGGACTGGTCCACCTCTTCAGACCAGGCAGAAGGCGGACCAGACCCCGCCCCAGCTGGTCGGACCACGCCCCCACGGGATGGACCCCCCGCACAGCAGACCGGACCTGTGCCCAGCGGGCCAGACCTATGACCATCAGGCCAGACCCGCACCCTGCAGGTCGGGCCGGACGAGACCGGGTCGCCGAGCAACCAGACATGCTGGACCCTCGACCAAACTGGTTCGGGTCCAATAAGGCCCATTAGGCATAGCCCATTGGCCAGGACAAACCAGACCTACCCTAACTGAAACCAAGTCATGTCGGGTCAGTTGAATCTTACTAAAGTGCATGGGACCCCCAAACCAGTTTGGTCGGGATGGTTCGATCAGTCAAACTGGGCCCATAGGTAATCAGGATATGGATACTAAAACACTAATAAATTGAAAATAGAGGGTCTGTTCTACACATTTTCTATTGCATTGGAACCCTTATGATGAGTCGGTACTTTAGGTTATTCTATGTGGGTCTCCGTGGTGATTTAGGTATAACCGATGGCTCGAGCAGCATCTATGGGGATCCTTAGTGGCCCAACAGACGAGTAGCAGCTATGTGGATCCTTAGTGGCCTGAAATACAAGCAGTAGCCTAGTGGATCCTTAGTGTCCTGACAGACGAGCAGCAGCCGTGTAGATCCTTAGTGGCCCAGTAGATAAGCAGCGATTCATCAGGGATGAGTCCCTCAATAGTTCGAAACATTAATAACTACAACTGATAAAAAATTCCCTCAATAATATTCTAGGTGTGAGCTATCCTTGATTTTTGGATTTGTTGTGTGGTTGATTTTCAGTGTATCTACTTAGTGTATGGGGGTCCCCTACTGTGTACTGTGTTACTCACTCCTGCACGGGCCTCACCCTCATGTGTTGTGTCTTGAGTAGATGATGAACTTTTCGACGGAGGACATGGTGGCCT
Organism: Viscum album; assembly: GCA_963277665.1. Taxonomy (NCBI): domain Eukaryota; kingdom Viridiplantae; phylum Streptophyta; class Magnoliopsida; order Santalales; family Viscaceae; genus Viscum; species Viscum album. The sequence goes on from OY728150.1 coordinate 14,784,914, forward strand.
TGGAGCTGTCGGGGACCAGTAGTATTAGGAAGACATGACATACTACCTCAGCTTCCGGTAGCTACACTACTCTTACCATCATGTGGGGTTTTAGTGGAGCGATACCTGAGTCCCTTTAAACTTTCCTATTTTCAGTCCTTTTTGTTGGGTTTTTATTCTGGCCCACTTGTTTTCAATTGTACTTGTACTCAGAACTTATTTCAACATACTTTTTTCCCCTTTCAGTTTTTGGGACGTGGTTTGGTGTGTGTGTGTGTGTGCATACAGATACTTAGTGAAATGCCTCCCACTTGTAGGTTTATGGCTTCGTCGCTAGTCTCCAACCCCTATCCTTCGGGAGGCTGGCTTGGGGTATGTCATGGTATGAGCCCCAGGGGAAGGGTCGTGAAAAAGTGGTATCAAAGGTGGTAATTTCTACATAAGAGATCGAGAGTCTGTTGTTTTTGTGTTGCTAAAACAGTGTTAAATGTTGTGAGTCTGACTTTCAGATTCAGGGAGTCCAGTGTTGGTGTCGCAATTGACGTATCCATACACCAGGACCTCAAATTTTTATTTTCGACTCAATGTATAAAAACATCGGTTGCAAAAGTGTATCCTTATGTTCTTTGTATAAGAGTCATCTCACCAGGTATAATCTATTGATCATGGCCCATCTTGATCTATTTCAAGATTCCTCCATGGGGAATACTAGCCAGGATTTTGATAGGTGGTCAGAATGATAGCCTGCCTAGTAAAGAGGCGTCCGTTCAGGGACCAGTTCTCGAGATGGCCCCACTGGGTGGTGCAGTAGTGCTACCACCACCTGTTGGTTAGAATCTACTTCTGGAGGTACCGGAAGAGGACGTGTACAGACTCAGTTCCTTACATGAGTTTCAGAGACAAAAACCTCCCAGGTTTAGAGGAGAGATAGATCCTCAGGTCGTTGTGGATTGGCTAGAGGTGATGACACGGTTCATCCTCTTAGTGAGTACACTACTTGACCAGATGGAAATCTTAGCTCTGAGTCTTCTTCATGTGTCGGTAGGGAGATGGTGTAGTCCGACGAATCAGACTCATGATGAGGTGGCCCTAACCTATATGGACTTCGAGTAGATTTTTTGGGAGGATTTTTTCCCCATGACCTTTCGCTCTATGCGCATCCATGAGGTGATTCACCTATAGTAGAGCAGCCTAATGGTAGTTGAGTACTCAACGAGGTACACTGAGATTTCCTGCTACTCTACAGACATGGTGCGAGGCCCTTTCTTCTAGGCTCAATCCTTCGAGCAGGGGATACAATGGGATATTAGGGCATCCGTGTTGTCTCTCAACATCCCCACGTAGGCTGGAGTGCTGTAGAGAGCTCTAATAGTAGAGAGATTCCTCGTGAGCAGGCACCGATAGTGGGTGCCACCATCGGGCGACAGGTAGTCGAGCCATCTATGGTAGGCAGCCGACAGATGGCGTAGTGCTCCAAGTGGGCCAGATCATCTAATGGACAACTCCAAGACTCATGATCGGTGGTGCTAGGCCACCAGGAAGTGGGAGATAGCAGAGGATCAGGGTGTTCTACATGTACAGTGGGTAGGGACACATGGTCCATGACTACCCAACCTTTCGTACAGATGATTAGCAGGTGGTCGAGGGACCATTGAGACAGAGTCAGAGGTTCAAGTGAGGAGGTACGCAGGGTGGAAGATGTGGTGGGGGATCATGTCAAGTAGTAGGTGGTAGGTGAGGGTTTGAGGTACTATCACCACCACTTCCAGGTGGTCCACCCTGACCGCAAGGAGAAGGCAGACAAGGGAGAGCTCAACTTCAGGCAGTGGAGGCTTATGACCACAGTTCTCTAGAGTTGATTTGAGATACGATATGTTTCTTATCCATCTTAGTTGTAGTTATTATAGACAGAGGTTCCGGTCACTCTTTCCTTGCCACGGAGGTCAGTGATTCTGGTGGATCCATTGGCTCGATCCAAATAGCTAGAGACTCCAATAGGAGGGGATTCGATGATTACCCACCAGTTCTGGCCATTTGAGCTTACTCTAGTAGGTGAGAGGTTTGGCTGGGATATTCTAGTAGTAGCGTTGAGGCCTTACAACGTCATCTTGGATATGGACTGATTATCTATATTCCATGCTTAGATCGACTATTTTAGGCACAAAGTGCGGTGTGTCTATGAGGATAGTACCAGGTTTTCCTTCATCGGTGAAAAGGAAACCCTTGTAGCACAAGATGGACTTTCCCGAAGGAGGGTGCAGCCAATCGCTCACTAGTTGGCTAGCCTCACCCTCAGTGTAGTGGATGAGAGGAGTCCAAGATTTCCTGTAGTGGTGGATGAGTACGAGGATGTTTTTCCTGAGGATGTTCTGGGACTACCTCCTAGTACAGATGTAGACTTTTTCATCAACTTTTACCCCAGTATGACACCGATATCCACACAGGCATATCGGATGGCACTCATGGAGCTTCATGAGAAAAGGGTACAATTATAGGACTTGTAGGGGAAGGGGTTCGTAAGGACTAGTGTTTCCCCATGGGTTGACCCAATATTGTTTTCCAAGAAGGAATTTGAGAGCTTGAGTCTATGCATGGACTTATGGCACCTGAACTAGGTGACCGTGAAGAACAAGTATCCAATACCGAGCATTAATGACCTCTTCAATTAGTTGAAGGAACAGAGGTGGTTCTCAAATATTGACCTCAGATCATGCTACCACCATCTTTGGGTACGGGATGAGGACGTACTGAAGACACCCTTCAGGTGCCGGTATGGAAACTATGAGTTCTTGGAGATGCCTTTTGTTGTGACCAACACCCTAGCAGTGTTCATGGGATTCATGAATAGGATTTTCCAGCATTACCTTGACTGGTTTGTCATGATCTTCATTGAAGACGTATTGGTGTACTTGGTGTCGGAGGAGGAGCACGCTACACACTTGTGGATAGTCCTGGATACACTCCAAGAGCACCACATTTATGGTAAGCTCTTGAAGTTCCAATTATAGATTCAGGAGGTACACTTTCTTTGACATGTCATCTCAGAGGCTGGGGTTTCACTGTATCTGATGAAGATAGAGGCAGTGCTCGCTTAGGAGCCACCCTTGAGCATGAATGAGGTGTGTAGCTTCTTGGGTTGGTTGGTTACTATCAGAGTTTTGTGCCTGACTTTTCTCGAGTGGAAGCACCCTTATAATCTTTGACATGGAAGGGAAAACCCATCATGTGGAAGGATAATTGTCATCAGAGTTTCTAGGAGATGAGGTGGTGACTGACCAGTGCCCCCATCTTGAAACTATCAGAGGAGGGTGTTGAGTACATAGTTTTTTGTGACGCATCAGGAACCAGTATAGCTTGTGTCCTGATGATAGAGTGAGTGGTGATTGCTTACGGATCATGGAATTTGGGGAAGCATGAGCATAACTATGTGACCCATGACCCGGGGTTAGCATCAGTGGTCTTTTCCTTGATTATGTGGTGGAATTACATGATGGGTGAATGGTTTACAGTTTACTCAAACCACAAGATTCTCAGGTATATCTTCTCCCAAAAGGACCTAAACCTATGATAACAGCGATGTACATAGTTCCTATAAGACTATTACTTTGATATATTCTTTACTCTTAAGAAGGAGAACGTGGCAGCAAACACACTTATTAGTAGGACCGGTTTGTAGTTGATGAGTGAGGTGACCGAGTAGCTAGCCGTGATACAGATATCCTTTGTGTATTATGATGGAGCAGCTTACCTTCAGTCGATGATTGTTACTCCCCCACTCTTACATTGATTCAGGGAGGCACAACTGTTATATGTTGACTGGGAGTCCCAACGTGATCAGTTATCCTCAGGGCATTCTCCTGATGGATTTTTAATAGGTGGGGAGCCTGTCATCCTTTTCAAAGGGTGAACCATAGTACTAGTGGCATTGTGGGAGGAAGTGTTGGGAGTGTTCCATACATCCCCTTTAGCGGTAAAACCCAGAGTGAAAAATATGTACGAAGACCTCTGATATCAGTAATGGTGGTCAGTAATGAAGAAATAAGTGTCTGATTGGGTCTCACAATACCTCACTTGTCAGCAAATGAATGTATAGCATCGGGTTCCAACAGGCTTGGATCAGCCACTTGAGGTACCAAAGTTGAAATTGGATGGTGTCACAATGGACTTTGTGATGGGGTTACCACAGACATCTAGAGACATTGATTCTATCTGGGTGATTGTTGACCGACTTACCTTTTCGGCTCACTTCCTACCCATCTAGCAGTAGGGACCGGTAGAGAGCTTGGGATGCCTCTACGTACAGAAGATAGTGCGGCTTCACGGGGTACCTTCGATGATCATCTCATACCACAATGCATGATTTACATCCTGATTATAGAAGGGATTATAGGAGGCATTTGGGACTCTGCTATGCTTGAGCACAGCTTTTCATCCTCATACAGATGGTTAGATAGAGCGAACCATATAGGCATTGGAGGACATGCTTTGTGCTTGCATCCTGAATTTTTGTTGTAGTTAGGAGGACCACCTTCCATTGGTGGAGTTTTCATACAACAACATCTATCAATCAAACATTGGGAGGGAATTATTTTAGGCCTTGTACGGATGACCTTCCATATCACCTCTATACTAGAAAGACCTAGGGGAGTCGGCACTCATGGGTCCAATGTTGGTACGGTATACCACTGAGAAGGAGCAGGTCATCTAGGAGAAAATGAAGAGTACACAGATTAAACAAAAGTCTTATCCTGATAGGAGATGGATAACCTCGGAGTTTGAGGAGGGATACCTTGTTTTCCTTTGGGTCTCTCCCTGATGAGGATTGTGGATATTTGTCTGGGGCGACAAGTTATCTTTGAGGTTTATCAAAACTTTCTAGATCCGGAGAAAAATTAGCGAGGTGGTGTACCACCTGGCTCTTCCCCCATAGATGCATCGGGTGCATGATTTTTTTCATCTGTCACAGCTGAGGAGATACATGCATGATCCATCACACAACATCGACTTGGGTGAGCTAGACATTAATTATGGGGTGACGTTTACGAAATTTCCTGTGGACATAGAGTATTTACAGGAGCGGGTCCTGTGTGGGTGTTCGATTCTTATGGTGTGCGTTCAATGGTAGCATGAGAATCTCTAGGAGAGAGCATGGGAGTAGGTGGCTTAGATTCATACTTAGTACCCCCATTTGTTTGATTAGCCCTTATTTTGGATTTTGGGGATGTAAATCCCTATGGTGGGGAGAATGTAATGTTTCATAATTTTAGTATTATGTTTTTAAAATTTTATGAATTTATTTCTAGACTAAACTCTCTGACGACATCTGATTCTGAGGCCCGATGAACCCGAAATAGAATTTTGACCTTTTTTTAGGGTATGTTCAGTAAACGTGCAAGAGGGTTTTTCAAAATTTTAAATCGGTTATCAGATCAAAAATTTGAGGGCCCCATTGAACTGAGAACATCGGTATTCCCCTAAAAATGACTTATCTTCAGGCATCAAGGGCTGAATAGATAATTTAATTTTCAGACCTTTCGAGAAAAAATAAAATAATCGTAAAACAATTATTTTATTTCTTTTCTCGCCATTGAGTGGAGGACGACGAAGTTGCAGTGCGGTGACGAGGTGACGAATAGGCACATTAATGAGACTCATTAATAGCTCGTAAACTCCCAGAGTAATAATGCTTTAGTGACCCGTAATAGCGATGGTGTTTCATAAATAAAACAGTGTAATGACGCGACGTCACAGTGTAAGAGAAACACTGTGACGTTCCTTCTTTTTAATTATTGACGCATTGGTAGAATGAGGATTAAAACTGTGAGGATTCTCTGATTGATTTCCTCCCCAATGAAGAATGAAGAATGCCGGTGGGACGTCATCGAATTTGATGTACCTCGAAGAACGATGAACACCATCGACCTCTTGGACCCTTGGGGATGACTCACTATGGAAATGAACGTCGACGAGGTAGGGGTTTTGAATTATTTAAAGTCTCCCCATTCTTTTTATAAATGGCGGACATGGATTAATGCATGAACATGTTAATTTGTGGATCGTACATTCTTGTGGGAGGGTGTCTTTCTTGGGTGCTTCTCTATTCAGGATTTAATTAAACTTTTTCTGATAGAATATCAATCCCCAAGCCTCCCCATGTCTTTAAATTTCTAACGCGGAGGGAACAGGGCCGACATGAACAAGGCCTGAGCCCCTCTCCTTGTGTTTTCTTCATGAAAAAATTCTCAAGTGGATGATAATGTAGAATTGAGGCCACCGCAGGGAAGGTGACATCCCCTGGAGGCTATAGGCGCAGGCAACACAGAGAACAGACCACCAGTGCGCATCCAGTGGTCCATCGAAGATGTTTTCGGCGTGTCGGTGTCAGCGCTAGCACCGGAGGGCGATGAACCATGGTGGTATGCCACAGTGACCTGGAAAGCCACATCGACGATCATCCAATGTAGAGTAGGTCACGGCCTTTGGTCGCAGCATGGTAGGAGGGGGTCACCGGCCTCTGAGCCAGTTGCTGGGGGTGAACTGATGTGGCGCCATGCCGCGTCGCATGCGGAGGAAGTATCGTCAACTGACTGTGGCTGGGAAATGGCATTGCGGATTACCAATGAAGTAGGAGGTACCAAACGCGGCTCTCGGTTGTGTCCCGTTTGGACTAAACAGGACTGGTTTTACATTGGTTGAGCGGGCATGAGGTGAGCCAAACCCCACCCCAGGGGGCCGTACCTGCACCTAGCGGGCTGAACCCCATCCCTAGTGGGTTGGACCCAAGCCCATTGGTATGGAATCACGCCCTTCGGGTCGGTCCGGACAAGACAGGGTCTCCGGGTGACTTGGCGGGCAGGACCCTCGGCCAAACTGGTTCGGGACTAGCGAGGCCCATTGGGCCTGGCCCACTGGCCAGGCCGGACCAGACCTACCCTGACCTAAACCAAGTCAGGTTGGGTTAGTCGAATCAAACTAGGGTATGTGGGACCCCTGGGCCGGTTTGTTCTGGTCGGTCCAACCGATCGGATCAGGCCCATACGCAACAGGCCCTTGGATACTAAAACGCTAATAACTTGCAAACTGGGTGTTTGTTTGACACGCCGTCTATTGCATAGGAACCCTTAATAAGAGACATTATTTGGGTATTCTATGTGGGACTTCATGGCGATTGAGGTACAACTGATGGCTCGAGCATCATCCATGTGGATCCTTAGTGGCCCCGCAGATGAGGTGGTGCTGTGTGGATCCTTAGTGTGTCGACATACGAGGAGCAGCTGTGTAGATCCTTAGTGGACCAGTAGACGAGCAGCTTCCATGTGAATTCTTAGTGGCCAGATATACGAGCAACATCTGTGTGAATCCTTAGTGTCCCAGAAGACAAGCATCAATTCATCAAGGATGAGTCCCTCAATAGTACAAAATGTTAATCACTATAACTAATGAACCTTTACCTCTAGAATATACTTGGTTTGAGATATCCTTATTTTGTGGCTTTTCCTTGTGGTTTCTTTGTGGTGTTTCTCTTTAGTGTAATGGGGTCCCCTACTGAGTAATGTGTTACGCTCCCCGACACGGGATCCATCCACACGTGTGGTTTCTTGTGCAGACGATGAACATTTCGATGGAGGACTTGGTTTCCTAGGAGAATACAGGGCCCAGTACGATTAGGCAGACATGACGTACTACCTCGGATTCCAGTAGCTAAACTACTCTTTCCATCAGGTGGGTTTTTTAGTAGATGTGTACCCGAGTCCCTTTTTACATTTCTATTTTTAGTTGTTTTTATTGGGTTTGTATTCTGGCCCACTTGTTTTCAGTTGAACTTATCTTCAGCACTTGTTTCAGTATACTTTTTTTCCCCTTTTAGTTTGTGGGATGTGGTTGGGTGGTTGTGTGCATATAGGTACTTAGGAAAATTCCTCCCAATTTCAGTTTGATGCCTTCGGCGCTAGTTGCTAACCCCTAGCCTTCGGGAGGCGGGCTTGGGGTATGTCATGGCACAGTCCTCGGGGGACGGGTGGTGACATTTTATATCAAAAAAATTAAAATATTTTACCATAAGATACGTATTTTAAGAAGTCCTAATGATTCAAATACATATTGTTATTGGCATCCCATGTATTATCAAAATGAAAGGTGAAAACCATGGGAAGTTTGAGAAAATAAGATTTGATAGTATATTCCTTGGTTATCCTCAAAATCTAAGATTGTAACACTACAATAATAAATAGATAATAAAAATTATGGATAGTACTAATATAATGGTGTTGGAACATAAAAGTAATGAAATTACAAATCAATAAGCAAGTTCTAGAAGTGAATATAATGAAAAATATTTTTTTGAGAAACAAGGTGGTGTTTCTTAAGAAAATGAGAATTCAAAATAATTATAGATTGATAATATTGATTCAATCACTCATAGGTAAGATTAATGATCTTTTTTGACTCATCTAAGTCTGAGAAGGAAGGTTTTGGTCCAAAATATCATTTGAGAACAAGGTTAATAGGTTTAGACAAATTGAACTTTGAGAAGAGTAATGCATACCTTATTGTATTTTGAATTTAAACCAAGAGATGATAAATAGTCATTAGAGAATAAAAAATAATAAAATTTATGAATGATTATTTAGATAAAATCTAATGTAATGATACTTGGGAGTTGGTATCCAAGCCAACGAATAAGAACATTTTCAAAAAAATGGGTTTTTCATAATAAACAAATTGAAAGAGGAGAAGCGGAAAATAAAATTTGTAGGACTTGTGTAAACATAGTACTTGTAGGTTAAAGGAATATATTTCAATAAGACTTTTAATTCAATTTCTAGGAATGATAATATTAAGAAATTTTGTGTTATTAAGGAATTAATATGATAAAAAATCTACAAAATCGATTTAAAATCTTTATTATATAATGGATAGTTGTAATAAGAATTGTACATTGAGAAACCCAATGGTATCATACATTGAAAAGATAAAGGATATGTTTTTAGGTCAAAGAAGGCTACTTATGGGTTTATATAATCCCCAAAATCATGGTAATCCAAGTTAAAAACATGATTGATGTTTCTTAAGTTCATGACGGGAAGAGTTGATAGAAACCTATATATTTAATATAAAAAAGTGTTATTTCATATTATTATTTTCTATATTAAGGATATTATAATTTATTTAAATAAAAAATATGTGTGAAAATAGTTTTATTTGGAGATGAAAAATATGTTTTAGATGTACATTCATAGAGAAATGAGGAACTTTTGTCCTTACAAATTTCCTAATAGGAAGATCGTTTATTTATTTCCCAAGAGAATTATTCCCGAGAACTTATAGAGATGTTTTTCATGGAGGATTTGAAGTAGGATTATACTCTAATTTTAGTGGGACCTAAAATTTTGAATGACTAAAAAGGAATATAATTTTTTTAATAGAATTAAAAATGATAATTAGGAGTCTAATTTATTAGAGAGATTCAATATTGGATATAGTGTATAATATTATATTATGTTCCAAATATATAAGTTCACTAAAGGGATATCATTTAATTCTTAAAAAAATAAGTCCCAAGTATATTAAACACAATATGGATTATGGATTTAAATATGATAGAAATGGAAAGATCAGTCTCTTAGGTTAAGAAAATTTGGATTGTGCTAGAAATATTGATGAAATAAGATTAAAATCTAGTATGGTTTTCTTTTTAGGATGAAGGTGTGTAAGATAGAACATAAAGAATCAATGTTTTATAGACTTGAATACTACTAAAGTGTAATATATCATTAAAATACCAGATACAACCCAATTGATATGGATGATGACTCAATAGGAATATCTCATGGTGGATGTGTTGTTATCATTATTAGTCGATTATGATAATCAAATTTCCATTAAATTATCAATAAATATAATTACTCATTCTTCTCAAAAGAACTTTGATATAAAATATTATTTTATAAAGTATTTTTTGGAGAAAAGAGTTATTAAGATGGTATTTTTTCCTCCCAAGGAGAAGATTACGAATATGTTATCTAATCCACTACCAAAGGAACATTTCATTTATTTATGTTGATGATGGGAGTTCATTGTCATTTTTTTCAAATCTAAGGTAGTGTAAAAGCATATTATCCCTTGATTTTTCTTTGGATTATTATTATCTTAGGGGTATAAACACAACATAAATCCTTTTATATTTATATCTTAATGAATATACCAAGGGAGAGAAAAAAAATATAGGGGTGAAATCCAAATATAGATATCTATTATTTATGGGAATAATATATTTTGGGGGGGGGGGATTAAAATGGGGTAGTTAGTAATTTTGTATGTGTGTGTGAGATTTATGTGAGTTTGAACTATTATAACATGTTTTTTCGGATGTTCATAGAAACTTGTTATACATAGGTTCAATGTACACTTTTTGGAGTGGAATAAATTTTGAAAAAGTGGATCTGTATCACATTAATGTATAATATAATATTTTTGTTCAATATTTTTTATTCCTACACCTAATTCACTCACATAGGCTTAGAATTATTTTATGATGATTCATTGATAAGTTTGATAAGTTGAAACGGTTATTTATATTCATTTTTTTCCAAAAACAAAAGGGGTAGGTTGTTGAGATGAAGATATATTTTAGGATATATTTAATCTAATGTTTTTGTGTACTTGAGGAGATTTTTGTGACCTATGTATAGTTTACTCAAATAAATTATTGAATAATAATCCATTTTGCGAATTTTTATAAAAGGGGAAAATACTTGTGAAGAAAATAAAGTTGATATTTTAATTTCTTAGATTATATTTGAAATTCATAAATCATGTTCATACTCACATATAAAAATTATTAAACTATCATAAGAACCTTTTCAAGTATTTTGGAGGTGTTTGAAATAAATTTGTTGTTTTTTAGAAGAATTATAGCGGTTTTTATAACTGGGAAAGTTTGGGTACGAAATTTGGAAGTTCTTAATAAAAAATAGAAACATTTATCATACAATAGGGTCAATATAGTTTTGAAAATAATGTATTAGAAAATTGAAAAATCTTTCAATACATAAAATTAAATCTACTCTTATGTACAAGTCAGTTTATTATTGAAGAGACTGGATAATAAAATTGGGAATGTTTTTAATGCATAATTAAAACTTTTCTCCAACATAAGGGTTACTCTGATGCTAAGAAGATAGTTTTAAAAATATAAAATTCCTAAATATGTAATGTTTTCCCTGGGTTAATATATAAATTTTATTTTATTGATACATAAAGTTTGATTTCATGAAAATGAAATATGTAAACTTTGATCTTCATAATATGTAAGGATTTATATGAGTTAATAGAAACACATAACAGTCATTATATGATATGTAAATGTTATATAAAAATTCCCTAAAATAAGTAAGGGTAACTCTATAATATCGAGAGATATATAATAGTTCTATAATTTTATACAATTTGAGTTTGAAAGTCACGAGAATCAATTGAAAACTAACTTATCGGAACCTATTTATTTGGGATCTCGATGGTGCATAGGGGTTAAAATATCATCAAGAGAGTATCGTAAAAAAATCGAAGGTGATTATTTTTTTATGATTTGAGGTTATCTATTTTAATGATAATAATTTTAGAAACAAAGAAAATCATTAATTGTTTGAATTTCAAATTTTAAATTAAAATTTGAATAGGGAAGATAGTTGTTGGAACTAAAAAATACACTTATCGCTACAATGAAAATATTATCTATGCAGTGTGAATGAGAAGATAAAATAAATAAGTAAAGTTATAGAAGAGTACATATTTTTTTCCAAGTATAATAGGAGGAGGAATAATGTAATGGATAAGAATAAGAACAATAACAACTCAATGGAAATATAACTCGCCTAAAGACTCTCTTATTATTGAATAAATGATTCTATATCTTTTATTTTTGTGGTATAATATCAGAAAAATTTATGTAATTTTATTGTATCCTAAATTCAAGGATACTTCATGCTCATTTTATCCAATATGATGATTTTAGTGGATTGTGTGATCATGGGTTTTACTAGGTCATACCAAGGATATTGTCTCTTTTTTTGAGAGGTAAAACATGTAAAACAATATTGGGAATAATTTGGTTCTACTTTTGTGTCATTGATAGTTATCTAGTACTTAATTTTAAAAATTATCAAAGATGGTTTATAAAGAAGCTTAAAAAAAATTAATTCACTAATTCATCCACCTAGTTAATTCTCACTGATCTTGTGGGTCTTTTTCAGTCTTAATATTAGGAATGATAAAGTCCTAAGATATTTCCACAACACTATCCATGATGAAAAATATAGACACTTAAAACATTGTTCAGTTATAATACGCATTGGATTATAAAATCTCATTGAGTATGGTATAAACTCTATGTGTAGCCCAAAAAATTTCAACCACTCATGTAGAGGTAAATAAATGCAATCATTCAGTATCAAAAAAAATATAAATTATTGATGAAGTTATGAAAATGTTACCTTACACTATAAAAGGTCTCATCGTAGTCTCAACTACCCTAGATGTATACTTAGTGACAAAGAAAATTTATTGATTCTTATTATGTACTTATCAAATCTCTAAATTATTCTTTTTAACTTTTCATGAGTCTCCGACTCAGTTTACCTTAGTCCAACAATTTTCATCCTTGGAAATCTTAAATGGTTAAATGATCTACCATTACTCTCCTATGAGATCCAAAAATATAATTTCTCTAGGTGAACCATATCATTACTCTAGAATTACTAATGTGGTGGAACTAGGCAAATGGATTCTAGGTTCCCCACCCTACCAAACTAAAACCAGTCCAGTAAAATTTTCCTCTAAGAAAATTAAAATATAGATTAATTATATTTTCTGGAAAATATTTTCACTTCCTTATATGACCACTAAATAAATAATTTCATGTTATGTTATCATTATACCCATATTCACTACATTTATTTCATGAACCACCTCTAAATAAGTAGGCAATTATAGTAAAAAATCATTAATTTATCATAGTTCATAAACATATCTCAAACCATATGGGTTTTTTCTCATTCCTTAACAACTATAGTGAATACCGATTAACAATCTTAGATGTATATTCTATTTCCAACATATTCTCTTGTCCAAAATCTATAAAAAAAATTACATGATCTATTCTACTCAACCTTTCCTAATTATCCTCCAAGTTCAATTCTTGGATAGTCTACATGTCCTTATAAATCAGTAGACTATATATTAGAGAATATTCTATAATTCTTGTTCCTCATCCTCGTCCATTATTGCATAATTTTTAACAACAAAGATTTATCATCAGAATGAAACAATACCTTTATAATTCATCATTAAAAATACAATCTTTGTTAAACACTACGAATAAGTGGCATCATATTCCACTGGCTAATTTCATTTACAACTATTCATCACAACGGTTCAATAAAATTAAAAATATATATAATTTAAAATATCATTTTAAATCACAAAACCATTGAGTTATTGGAAATATATTTTTATATAAGAAAATCCATTCTCTTTCAAGACCATGTTATGTGATCCAATCCTTAAAATTTTAACCCCAATGCATGATCTCTTGCCTGTTTTGACCCATCATGGTTGAACACAACACAAATTAAAATACTATGAATTCATTACTGATATATTTTTATATGTATATCCTAATAAATTATTTTTCACTATAAAAAGGTTAGCTATATTTTTTTGAGTGCATTTCAACCGACAACTATCTTAATCTCTATGCCTACCATACTTCCTAATACTCGACTAAATACCCCCTCTCTGATACAATTTATAACACCCTAACCTTGGAGCATGAAAACTGATAACCAATTTAGGATGTGACATGGTATAAAAAACATACCATGATTACCAAAAGTTTACAAAAAGTGGTTAGAGATTAAAGAAACTATATGTTATAATTTTATCATATAAATAAAACTAAAACCATGCATGCTCATGTAAAACCTTTTCGAAATTAAACTAATTATCAATGTTTAAAATTCTGAAAACTATAATAATTGAGGTAATGAAAGAAAAATTTATTTTCCTATTTATTAATCTAAATTACATAGTTATATCAGTTACAAAAATGTTAAGTATTTTTTAAATCAAAGAGGAAATAGTTTAACTAGACTATTTTCTTATAAGGTTTTTTTCAAATAATTTTAAAAAAATTTAGAATTTGAATCTGAGAATATTAATATCATTTTTTAAATTAGTAAATAAAAATAAACTTTGGTTGGAATTTTTATATTTTTCAAAAATATTGATTTTTAATGAATAGTTACAAATACCGATTTTGGTAAAATTTTATTTATTTTTAATAATATATGTAATGTTAAAGCCTAAATATGTTTTGAATATTTTTTCAAGTAACCTAAGTGTTATTTAATTATATTTAATACATTTAAGTAATATTGAATCAACTTTATATTGGGTTTTAATATAAGTTTGTTCTTTGTTTTAAAAAAGTGTTTTTCTAAAAACTCTTTTAAAATGCATAATGTTTATCCTTTTTAATTATTTAAAATAATAAATAATAGAGAATCATTTAAATTTAATATATAAATTTTATATCAGTAAATATTACTTTAGTTTCATATAATTATTATTATTAGAACCATATTTTTCAAAAAAAAATATTCTTCTTAAAAACCTCATGTCTAGCCGCGTCTATGGGATTAATATTAAATTAAAATTCTACACTTATGAGAATTTAATTTGAAAAAAATTATTAATAATATTCAATCGTAATATTTTATAATTTTTAATAATCCCAACTTTTTTTACAATAATAATTAGTGAAAACACTTAAAATTAATCACAATGATTAAGGTAAAAATGAGTTTAATGGGGGATTAAACTTTAAAATTGAGGGTAAAATGACCTAGAAAAATTTTTAAACACCCATTATCTGGACATAATTCAACCTTATCCCTTATATTATATATAATAGTCCATTATTTGGTCCTGAGAATGTGAAACAATGTTGGTGGAATTGACTCTTTTAAAAATATTACAAGTGTGTCGCTCACATCACTTATAAAAGGACACCCTCTCTCCTTCTCTCTTCACACCATAAAACCTATTTGGTTCAGAAAATACCAGATAAAATCAATAAAAAACATACCTACCATAATCCGATATGCATTATTTTGGGTATAAATCCAACATAGTAAAGATTTTGGTGCAAACTTAAAGACGATACCCGAAAAAAGGTAATGTCCAACATTAAGTGATTTTGTTTTATTTCTTTCTCTATACCATTAAATTATTATTAAACCATGAAAATATAATAAAATCAGTATATTACATATAATGGTATATTTTTATTCTATTTTTACAACCTAAAATCAGATACACCTCTATCAAATGGGTTATGAAATCATCATTCATGTGTACGATGGACTACCACCACAAGAAACAATGCCATTAATTTTTATATTACCACCTCTCATGGTTGGGTATTATGATATATAGAAAGTTTATATATGATATTTATAACATAATTGTACCTATTGATTCATTATATAAAATATACCCTTTTTATATTTGAATAAGTAATGGGTATGATAATGTCGCTCATGTGTACCGTGGAATACTTCCTCATGATGCGATGTGATTCACTTTCATTAACGCATTACATATTAGGTAATAAGGG
Source organism: Viscum album (assembly GCA_963277665.1). NCBI lineage: Eukaryota > Viridiplantae > Streptophyta > Magnoliopsida > Santalales > Viscaceae > Viscum > Viscum album. The sequence goes on from OY728150.1 coordinate 14,800,569, forward strand.
TAAAGATAATAAATATATGTGATATAAATATCATATTTATGATATTAATGAAAAAATTATCATTATATAATTATATTATTTATTTATATTTCTTACCTTTTCACTCACTGAAAATAAGTGACAACGTCGTTCATGTACATGTGAACTTTACCTCCTCGAACTGATGTGATTATTTTTTTCATTTCCACATCACAATAATGATATATATAAGTATATATAATTTAATATTATGGTTTTTATGATATAATTATCATTATATAATGATAAAAATATTAATTACCTTCTTTCCATAATGATCATTGAAAAAGGTAAGCATTGCTCATTCGTACGTACAACCTACCATCTCCATGATTATAACGTTACTTCATTTTACATTACTATATTTCATTATTGGTTTTGATAGTATAATTTATTTATAAATATAATATTTATTTTATGATTATTATTATTTATATGTTTACATAATGAACCCTTTGACCATAGTTGACCTACAAAAGTCCTTTTTGACAAATAAACCGAATATGGTCAAAACATCCGACATAAACTCAATTGATTAAGTAATTGTATATAACTTGGTAATGATTAAAATAAGAGAAAAAATAAACTTGAAAAAGGTTCCCAATAAGTTAGTTAATTAATATTTTTTATGATTTAGGAATATAAATACTCTCGTGACAAGTTGGCCTCAATATAGGTGACTTCATCTTAATTTCCCTTCATTGAGGTTTTTTTTACGTTATGCACCTATATTATTTTATAATATGTATATATATCCCCCTTGTAATTATATATAATTAATTTATCTATTATAATAATATTTAATATTCTTTTTAATGTTATTCTTTAATGGGGTATGTGATTCGAGTGTTTCCCAAGTGATAGGGTACTTGTCTATAAAAACAACTCTTTTAATTTTTTTCATCCGACTCTTCCTTTTCCATGTCCATGTATTTAAAATGATTTGATGAAATTTTTTATATGGATTAAAAATATTTATAAAGTAAATTTAAAATCACTTTTACTATATTTTCAATGGTTTTCAAAAGAAATATTTTTACGTGTTTAATACGGAACGTTTTGAAAATGACAAAAGGAATTTCCTACTTTTAACGTACACGGTGACATTGACATTTCCACCATTGTAACCATTATTTGATTTCTGGATTACTTTTCAAGAATTATTTTTTTCTTTCAATGATAAACTATTTTTACTATTATTTAGTTATATTGGTATTGAAAATGGTTTTTCAAAATAAAAAGGTATTTTTATATTTAAAATAGGTTTTTAAAAGGAAAAGTGTGTTTTGATATCCAAAATTGATTCAATTATAAGTTTAAAAGTTTTTTACAAATATTTTATATTTGAAAAGTTAAATAATAATAATAAATTATTCATTATATGGTATGTGAGCATTATATATGAGAAATGGGTGTGCCCATATAGTGTTGGGTGAGCCTGTTACATGTTATACGATGAGGCTTCCTAGAGAGTGTCGGGTGAGCCCGCTATATCTTAAATGATGGGTTCACCCAGATAGATCTCCAATTAATTGAGTAAATTTTAATTTACCTAAAAGTAAATAATGAGGGATTTACCAAAGGATTTCCTTTATATATTTAACTATTATCCAATTACTTCTAAAACTGGTTTAAAATAGGTTACGAATGTGATACTCTAAGTTACCGGGAAGGGTTTTTAATTTCTTGATATGTGTTTTAAAATATTTAATTGCGAAAAATGTTTGTTTCATATGAAAATGTTTTATTTTTTTTCTCAAAGAACGTTGATGTAGAGGTAAATATTTTTTGGGTTTTCATTTTTTCATTGGACTAATGGTTTCCTTTCTTTTGAATCTCTTAATGATATTTTTGAGACCATCCTATATTTTGAAATTATTTTCATAGGATTGGTAATGGAAAGGATGAAGTCAAGTTTGAGGTCATAAATATTTTTCATGAAAGAATTTATTTTTAAAAAAAATTATATGGTGGGAAAATGGATACACATCAGAAGTTTACACTTTGTATTATATGGTTTTGAAATGTATGAATTATGGACTAATTATCTAAATCTATAAACCTAAAAAGATATCAAAATGGAAAAATTTAAATTATTGACTAAAACTCATGATTATTTAATATTTAAGGTCGAGTCCTTATAAAAACAAACTTTTTATAATAACAATCCAAAACCAATCTGTGAAATAAGATAGTAAAGATGCATGTGAATATAAAATATAATGTTTATTGATTTATATGTTATCTCTCATATTCCATAACTCTAATGTAAAACTACTCACTAAATATGAACGATATTTTATTCCCTTTACATAGAACATGATTGATCATGTTTATATGTCCATCGAAGTGCACATATAGAGGGTGACTATAAAATTATTATTGTTACCTAAGACTCCAATACACATCAATGAATAGAAAATATCAACTGAAATACAAATAAACCATGATAAATCAATAATAGTTTAGAAATGTTTTGATTTTTTCAAAAAAAATACATATTAATCTTCCTTTTTTCTAAAAGACTCGTCATTTCAAAAAAAATCATCAAATATTAATTCCAAATACGTTAAAAAATAACATTTTCACTGGGTAAACTAATATTATAAAAATAATACATTCTAATATTCAATAAAAACCTATGTTTCTATAAATTTGATAAAACTCCTAGTCTTCCTAAAATCATATGGAAACTTATCACTTCCTAAAATCTAATGAAAACTATCCATTTTCCCAAAATCAGATAAAAATTTCTTTTTCTAAGTTATACAAAGATTCACTAATAAAAATAACATTATTTATTTAATCCATCACTATGTAACATTATAAAGGCATGAAATCCATCCATATATCCAAGAACCAAATCACAATGAGTGTCACCTTTTGGCCCCTAGTCATCTCAAACAATTATATAATTAATGCATTCTATATAAGTTCCCCACATTACCACTCTAAAAACACAATTGTTTTTAAAACAAGGTCTCACGAAAACATTTTCAACACACATTCCCGATGTGATAAATCCAAAATATCATGTTCATAATAACATATTCTAATTTAATCCATTCAAAATATATTTTTCAAAATAAAATTAATAAAAAAATCCTAAAGATTTTATAAATTCAAATCACTTTATAAAACCAAATTATCTATACCAAAAACATAGATTTAAATCCAAAAAACATGTAAAAACTATTTGAAAATTATATCTTCAAATCCAAAACAAACACATTAAATCCCATTAAAATTTTATTTTAAAATTTCATAATAAATTAATTTCACATGATGAAAATCTATTTTATAAATTCTAGACAAATTTTAAAATTAAAGATTATGAAAATCCCTAAATATTTTCATGAAATTAAATGACATAATAAACTCTATTTTTACAAAAACCCACAATTTTACATAATAAAAATTTAATTAGTTCATAGTTTATTAATAATTAATTAATAAAACATTTGAAATTTAATAATTTATATGAATAGTTTGATCTATTTTTTTATTTACATTATTTTCTATAAATTCATAAATTTAAAATTTCTCAAAATTCACTGATGGAATAAACCTCTATACATTTAAATATACATTAATTATATCAATACCCATAAGAAACTAATTTTTCATAGATGGAAAAGAGATGACGTTTTTTCAAAGGAACCCTATATTTTCCAAAGTTGAGTTAGAGGTATAATGTTGACTGAGGACATTAAAACTTGTAATAAAACCCAAATATATATAAAAATACATGATATGCATGGTTATATTAAACAATTAGTCTAACTATGTTCCAAACCATGAAGAGTTATTGTAAAATTTTCTTATAACCCATTATTAGTAATCACAGTTACTCTAATAATACACCTAATCATGTTTATCTTCCCGCTCCACGAAAAACACAACGATTTCCCCCCAAAACCCAAGAAACCAAAAAATAATAATCCCACACTCAGAAAAATGAATTAAAATATGTATTTTAGATACAAGGATTGAAATTTATATAATTCCTTATGGGGTGAGATGATGTGAATGGGTGGAAATAGGACCCCTTGAATTTCACAGACTAATGTGAAATGAGTGAAACAATACCAATGTGAATTGGTAAGGAACTTAGAACCAAGGTACCATGAGTGATTTTTTGGAAAATAGGGTATGGGTGAACTTGACATGGTATAATCATCAATAATTGTGTATCCTATAGATGAAACATGAATCAAGAACATTTTAGTTCTGAATATGGTGGAACTAAAAGAATAGAGATCGGATGGATTAATACTTGAGGGTAACCTACTCTGAAATTTATTTTTCAATCCTAATTTAAATTTTTAAGGGCTCAAAAACCTTATAGAATTTGAAAAAAAGGAAAATACGGGGAAAAATATGTGGTGCATGGAGGAAATTCTATCTTAGAAAAATGAACATGAATAGATAAAATTTAAAATGATATATTTTAATGGGGAATATATTTTTTTGTGAGTATGAAAATATAAATGAGATTAAAGATACTTGGATCAATTTGTTTCATATGAATCAAAAATCAATAAATATAATGTTTTAAAGAATGATATCCTGTAATGAACTCACCTAAGTCAATTATACAAGTCATCCAAGGTGGTCTACCACACGGTGAAGTCAAATACAAAATAAGTAACATGTATCATGTAATGCCTAAACAAGGAAAACCAATAAGTTACAAAGTGGAAGAAAATTATCATATCCATGAAATATACAAATTCAATCTAAACCATCCAATCTATAAAGATAAAACAAGACAATAATAAAAAAGTACATGTGTGTCCTTTAGTCACCACCAAAACTTTCCACCATGAAGATTATGATAATAAGAGAAATTGTAAAGCTAAAAAATTCCCTTCCCTTTTCCCAAGTCTTTCAAAAAAACTTCTAAAACTACCCAAAGTAAAATTTAGGGTGTGATCAAAAATCCCAATATTATTTCACAAAAGAATATTTAAAATGTCTAATATTAATAATTTATTATCTCTATCTTTAAAACAAATCTAGTTTACCAATATTTTTAATAAAACAAATCAATTTTGTAAATAATTTTTTGGTTTTCATACGAACATACCGTATTCACCAGATCAAGAAATGTGTCATGTACATGAAATATTGTATGAAAACATAATCAAAACCAAACATGATTACACCATAAGTAAGTATATTAGAAGATAACCATGAAACATACCATCGTGTGATAAACTAAAAATAATTAGAAAAGAATGTCTTTTGGGATATAACCTATGGAAATACATTCTAGACATAAAATAAGATCCCCAATCCAATTCTAATGTGGACCCAACTAATATAACATCTAGTGTAATTACACAGACTAAAGTTATATGAAACCACTTATGAAATTACACACACAAAGAGTGAAATGTTTATTTCTTGATTCCCCCAATATTACCCAATGTGCTATGTTTTTCAAGATCCATTTAAAAATACTAATCACATTTAATAAATACCTTTCACATAAAAGAATTTATGATTCTAGTCATGAAAATCCATTTTATAACTAAACCCACCATTGAAGATTTTAATCAAACACTTGGTGGGAAAACCCATTTTTAATGAAAATCCCTCTAGAAACATGCGTCTCTTACAATAATTCCAATCCAATAACAAATATTTAATTTTTTATTGAATAACCTAAATTAATTGAAAATATCATATATAAATTTTATAATTAACCCTTTGTATAGATAAACATACCTCAAAAAGGAGGAAACCTAGTCACCTTCGAATACAGAGATCATGAAATAGGTGGATTGGGTCCTTGTGATCCTATATCCATTAGAAACAACATCAAACATTTGTAAAACCCATTATATGTGGAATATGTATCCCATTCAGGTCCTTAATATATAATAAGAGAAGATATCTAGTGATAATCTATAAAGAAAACAAGAAAACAGATCAAAAATGTAACATACTTTAAATAGATCCACCAAGAACAAAGTAATTCCAATTAGAATAAAAGGGATTTAGCCTATGGAGTCTTGGGGGGTTTAGGTCATAGAAAAATGAGATTAGGGGGGAAATTTTTCAAAAAAAGAAAATAAAAGTTCTGGTCTTGAATACTTTATGTCATGAATCCCTGATTCACGATGTAAATCCACTGAGTCACAAGTATACCAAAAAAGGCATAACCTTAGGTTAATAACACTTGATCGATGAATTCACAACATTAATTAAGTTTATAGACATAATTATTTCATGATTTGAACTAATATCATGGTTCATTCCTACTATAGATTCATGGATTATACTAAACTCATGTAATCTACCCAATAAAAGATTCACATCATAAATCTAATTCATGGAATTAATGTGTCCAGTAGACAGTACCTAGACCAGATTTAGCACCAACCCTCAAAAACATCTTGACACCCTCTAAATTCAAGAGCAATCTCTTCAACACTAAAGAGAAAATACCTTTTTAACCAGGGCATTACAATTCTCCCCACCATGAAATCATTCTTTCCCAATAAATTGCATCAAGATTCTGGACTCATGAAGAAAGAAGGCCACTACTACCTCATCATAAATTCCCACTCCCATGTATCATGGTTATCTAGTATACACCACCATTGTACAAAAACTAGAATAATTTTTTTACCATGTAGAACCTTCTCTTTGAAATCCCTAATTTGGACCAATTTATCAACTACTTTGGTGTTAGGTTTAAGATCAACATCCTTCCATTCAATCACATAGGAAGGACATGGTTGATACCTCCTAATATGGGAAACATGGAACACATTTGCAATCAAATTTAAACAATATTGTAATTCTAACTGATATTCTGCCTTTCCAATTCATCCAATGATATAAAAGTTTCCAACAAAACATGGTACCAACATAACACTTTTACCCAACTGATGGTGTCCCATGTGTGGTGGAACTTTGAGAAAAACGTGACAACTGACCACCAACTCTAGTGTTTGATTAAAATGGTCCAATTTGTATTTTTTAAGACACTATTCCATGAAGAATCACTTCCATATAAACTACACATTTTCTATTATTTTATGAATAAGGCTCAGTCTTACCAATGACCACTCTCCCAATACTGTCCATTATAATGGATACCTAGATGGATTCCCAAAAAACACCTCAAAATGGGTTATATTAATCAATGTATGATAACTATTTTTATAGATAAATTCAACTAGAGGTAGATGTCTTTCCTATGAACTCAAAAATCAAGCACATATTCCCAAAACATGTCCTCAAGAACCTGGATAGATCTCCCTCTATATGTATATCCATCTATATATGATATTTTATACTAAATTTCAACAGGGAAACCATCTCTAGTTTCAAACCCTTCCAAAAAGAAGATGTTAATAGTATGTCCTTATCTAAAACAATCACAGATAGAACCTCATAAAGTCTCACAATCTCTTGAGCATACTAGTTCCAAAGCTTCGCCACCTTTTTCATCTCCTTGATTGGTAGTAAATGCACTGATTTCATGAGTCGATCAATGATCACCCAAATTCTATCCTTCCCACCATTATTCCATGGTAAACCAATGATGAAGTCCATGGAAACACTATCCCACTTTCAATAAAGTAATTGTTATGGGTTGAAAAAAACTCATAGGTCTCTAGTGTCCCACATTAATTCTCTAACAAGTATGGCACTACAAAATGAAATCTTCAATCAACCACGTCATCCCCAACAACCAATATCGTTGTCTCAAGTCATGATACATCATGGTAGTCCCAGGGTTAAAGGAACAACAAGAGTAGTTTCAAATTTACATAATGTCATTCCTCAAAGAAATATGAACAACCAACCTACTTCAGAAACACAAAGTACCATAGAGAGGCCGAGACCACTCTCCTGAGGTCTTCCTGCCATTTATGATCTCACTAAAGCGTTTCCACTTGGTTTTAGGTAACTTATTAAGTCTAACACACTCATCAAATGATGATTCTACCTTCACTAAAGCTAATATCATCTTCCCACCATATTCTTTCACTCCCAAGTTCATCTTAGAAAAACAATTATCAGAGACCACTCCTCCACTAATTCCTTCACTGCTTGATTCGGTAATTTCCTATTCAACACATCAAATACCACATTCTCTTTCCTATAATAATAATAAATATAAAAAAATTATAAATATTCTCCAAAAATAAAATATATCACAAGTTTAGATCCATGTAAGTGAAAATATACTTTATGATTTTATGTTTAGTATATTATGTAAACCACTAGTGATACCACATTTTGAGTGCATTCATAACCACTACCAAATTAAGATCATGGGGAGGGTAGTTATTCTCAAGATAGTATAATAAGTGATATTCGTAGGCTTCCACATATTTCCCCTGTATCAAGACATGCCCCAAACCGATTCCAAAAGCATCATAAAAAACATGATATCATAAAATCAATTTCAAAAGAATCACAACTTGATATGATGTAAACCTCACACTCAGTTCCTAAAGTATCTTTTAAATTTTTCATTCTACTCAAACTTTACAACCTTATAGGTTAAATATCTAATCGAAGATGAAAGCTTGAAAAATTCCTGAACAAACCACCAATTTTAACCTACCAACCCCAAGAAACGTTTTATCTAAAACACATTTATAGGAAACTCCCATGAAATTATTGTTTGTATATTTTAACGATCTACTGAGAAACCCATCTCATAGATAAAATTCCCTAAAACATTACTTATTGAATCCAAAATTCACACATGGAAAGATTACCGTAAAAATGATGTTCCCTCATGGTTCTAATAATGAAATAAAAATGGTCCATGTGCTCCTCCTCTGAATTTAATTACACTAAAATATCATCCAAAAACATGACTATGAAAGATTCCAAGATCCAATGAAAGATCCAATTCAAAAATACCATAAATACCACAGGAGCATTGGTGAGAATGAATGTCATAACTAGAAAATCTAAATATCTGAACCAACTCCTAAATGTTTTATTATTTATATCTAATTCCTGGACTCTCAAATTGTGGGGCCCTAAAAAGAGGTTGATCTATCAATACCACAAATTCCATATAATCTAAACAAATAGATAATAAATATTGTGAAAGATATATTTTTTCTTTAAGGTCACCTAGTTTAACTTTAACTAATCCATGAAAATTTTGAGGCGCTAATTTTCCTTTTAATAATAGTGGATAGGATAATCCAATAATGATATTATAGTATAATTAAATCCCTTTTACTCAAGGCCTTTAAGATAATCCTTAAGTTCCTATATATCATAATGTTCCATATGATAATATCGAATAAAAATTGGAATCATACCATGAATCTAGTCATTGGTAAACTTGACTTCTCTCTATTCTGGAAAACCATAAAAATCATCTATAAAGACCTCAGGTTAGGCACAAAAAAACCACGGGAAGTGGAGTAATCAAACAAGGATCAAAATAATCAAGGAAAAACTCACACAACTTGCATGATGTCTCTCCAACATATCAAACAATGATCCCTAATCTCCCAGACCTAGAATCCCACTCACCATGAAAGACATGAGTGACACCATCAAGAGAAAAAAACTAAACTTAATTATGATAACTGATGATCTAGTCCTTAATGTTAATCATCCAATCCATTCCAATAATTATGTTAAAGATATCAAGAGCAAGAATAAATAAGTTTCAATCCACTTCATGTTCAGCTATCATCACCTGATATGCGGGACACTTGAAACCTTGTTCTAACCTACTTCAAAAATCTTGAAAGGATCCAATAAGAACAACATAAGCTCCAAATGTAATCCCAACACATCAACTAACTTTGATGATATAAAATAATGAGTAGCACGTTTATAAAAAAAATCACCATAGAAAAAAATAAACATTGTACCTATAATAGTAGTCAGCGCTACAACAGATTCATCTAGTGTATACTCTACTACATAAAGACATCTGATCTTAGCTCCACTGTGATCTCTCTTAGGAACATAAACATCCATGTTGGCATGAGGATAAGACCCACCACCCTTGGATGCATTAGAAAAAACCTACAAACCCTTTATGGGAGTGGATTCCATCTTACTACCTTGGGGAATCCTTTCACAAAAATGCCTCAGATGGATAGTTTTTCCTTGATGATTATATTTCTTGGGATCCTCTATCCAATTATGCTTGGTATAACTAGGCCTTCCACACTGGTAAAAAAAGACTTGTCGTTATCCTGATTATTCTCTTAGAACTGGTCCTGAAGAAAATTGGATACCCTTGTGCTTCCACTTCTAGCTAGAAGACACAGCCTAACAAATAGCTACATCATTCAAATCTCTATTGAAACATGTTTTCCTAGATATATGTGCCTCTACCATAGCCTCTTTATTGGCCACATATATAAAATTTATAAGAAGAATGAGAACCATCATTGACTGAATATCACCCCTCATCACCATATCAATCCTTTGAGATTTAAAATAATCATTGGTAAAAAAAACTAGTTCCAAGTACACAAACTCAGAAAAGTGAGTGGAATAATCCAACAAAATATGCTTCCCTTTATCTAAATTTAAAAAATATTTGGTCATTTCTACATACAATGTATTATGATAAAACTTATGGTTGAATATTTTCATGAAGGAATCCTTGGTAAGATCCTTGTGTAGCATATCTTGCACAATCGATCCCCACCATATCCTTCCTAGTCCCTAGAGATTGTACACTGAAAACCCAACCTTAGATTCCTTAGAAGTATTTAGAAATTTAAATATCTGATAAATATGCTCAATACATTCCTCTAATTCATAGGTTCCTTTATCAACCCCCCCCCCCCCCAAGTTGGGAGGATTCTGTTTCGTAAATTAGGATCCATGGTCCACCACTCATCTTGGGTTCTAAACACCTTCTTGACCTAGAGTCTGAATGGTGTAGAGTACAGCTTACACTGAATAAGGGTCCACTTAAGGATTCACCTTTAGACCCTATCTCACAACTTCTTCCCTTAGATTCAAAAGATTTATTCTCAAATTCATTGCCTATTAAATACTAGATAATGGCCAATCATCTTAAGAGTAAATTTTAAAATCAATAGTCCAACTTCCATAAATCTCTATTAATTCTTAAAAGTAATAACAATTTAAAGAAATTATTAATCCTGATTATGAAATAGAATAATTTAAAAAGTAATGGGTTCATTTAAGTAAACCCTAATTATAGTTTATTCAATAAACCTCCCTCTAATACCAATTTGAAATGAACCAGCCTGGGTCAACTAAACAAGTCACCCAATGTGGTCTGCCACATGGTGAAATACAAAAAATAAGAAGCAATATGTCTCATGTAAAACCTAAAATATTAAAACCAACAAGGTATATAGAGGAATAAATAGAACTTATTCATGATACACACAAAATAAATAAAAACCATCCAATCCAAAAAGATAAAACAAGACAAGAATAATAATTTCCTTATGTGACCCTTCTTCAACACTAAACCATCCTTCTATAAAGATAACGACAACAGGTGAAACTGATGTGCAACAAAACTCCCTTCCCTTTACTCGAGTACTAAAAAAAATATCTAAAAAACCTCAAAGATAAAGTTAATTTGTGATAAAAAAATCCCAATAAGATTTCACCAAATCATCTATAAAAATCTAATATCAAGAATTCATTAGCTCCATCTTTAAAAAAATGCATCTTGCAAATAATTTTCATAAAACAAAAAAAATTGTAAATAATTTGTTTTCATAAGAACCTAAAATAATCAATAGATGTAGGAATATGTCAAGTACATGAAATATAATATAAAATCATAATGAAAACCAATAATAGATACACTATAAGTGATAATGTGATAAAATAACCATGAAATGTACCATCATGTGATAAAACAAGAATAAATAAAAAAATCTCACCATTTGGGCTCTAACCTATGGGAATATTCTCTAGAAATTAAATAAAATCACCAATATAGTCCTATGGTGGTTCTAGCCAATATAACCTCTAGTTTCATTGAACACACTAAAGTTACATAAAACCTCTTGTTCCATTACACAAATAAAGAGTGGAAACTCTATTTCCTGATGCCCCCAAGTTACAAAATGTAATATATTTTTCAAAATACATTTTAAAACCATGATCACATTTAATAATTATTTTTCACATAAATTCCTTTATAATTTCAGGCTTGAAAACTGTATTTAAAATCTAAACCACCTTTGAAGAATTTAATAAATACTCATTGTGCACGAAACTGTTTTTAACGAAAAAACATTTAAAAACAAGTGTCTCATAAAAACACTCCCATCCAATAACAAATAATACATTTTTTTTATTAAATATAACAATTTAATTGAAAAGAACATATATAAATTCAAGAATAAACCCTTTATATAGAAGAAATTACCACAAAAATAGAGGAATCCTAGTCATCTTTGACAATAGAGATTAGGAAAGATGTAGATTGGGTCCTCATGATCCAAGATCCTTATTAAACAACATAAAAACTCTTTAAAACCCATTATATTTGGAATTCATATTTAATTCAGGTCCCAAAAAGAAAAGAGGATAAGAAATATATAGAAAAATATATACAAAGAAAAGAAAAAAATGGATAAAAACAAAACATACCTCAAATATATCATTCAATAATGAATTAATTCCACTTATAATCCAAGGGATGAAGCCTCTAGAGCACCGCGTAGATTTTGTTTGAATCTCAAAAGAAGTTAGGAGAAAATTATGAACACGTCAAAATTAAAACTACTAGTCTCAAACAATTCACATTGTGAATCCTCCAAGATAGAAGTATGCCCAAAATAGTTACTGACTTAGGTTAAAAACACTTGTTCGATGAATTCATGATGTGAATTCAGATCCCAAGATGAATTATTTCATGATTTTAACTGATTTTTGTAGTTTGTTCCTAGCACAGATTCATGATGTATACTAAACTTGTGGAATCTTCCTAGAAACATATTCATGTTGTGAATATAATTCAATATGTGAATGTATCATGTAGATAGAACCCATACCAGATTCTGAAATAATGCCCAAAAACATACTAATAACCTCCAAAGTCATAAAAAAGTTAATAAACACTAATGTATACAATACCATTTCAACCAGGGTGTTACAAAGTCACCATGTTGTGGGAGTGGTGTCTAAAAACCAATGGAAATTCATTGGGGATAAAAATATAGGGTGGATAAACAGAGGATACATTTTCATTGAAAATATAATATAAGTAAAAAAATGTTTTATTAAAGAATTTTATGGGAATAATTTTTCTATAGGTTAGGTGATCCTTGATATGGAAGAAAGATGTTCAAGAATCAATACACCAGGACTCACACAGTTTTATATATGTAGGAACACAATTTGAATTGGAAATAGAAGAATGATAGTGATAAAAATAGGACCCTTACATGAAAAATTAAAAGAATGAATAACACAAAACAAGGATGATGGATGATATATATAAACGTGGGTAATCCCAAGTCTTAATATTGACCAATATCATTTAAAAATTCTCTTGTTTCTTATATTTTTAGGTATTATATAAAATAATTTGAATCTTTATGTGAATCTAGGGGATGGACCCCAAATAATGGTTGATATTCATAAAGGGTCATGTGTACATTGAGTTTAAACATATGGAAAGTGGGGTTGTATAGTTTATATTTTTACATTAAGAAACAATCTTTATAGTTTTATATTATGTGGGAAAGATAATGTATTATACATTTTAGGTTAATGTGAAAAGGATAAAAATATATAGCTTAACATCATGAAACAAGTATGATATGTCATAAATTTTCGAGTAGTGCAATGAAAATCTTGTATTGTGAAATTTAAATTCATCTGATTGAGAATTATAAATCCATCATGTAGAACTATTCATAGTATATCTTACGAAATCTCACATTGGTAGGAGGAAAAATATGTTATGATACAGAAGTTATCATGGATTATTCTCCATTAGAGTGTATCTTGTGTATAATTTAAGGAAATATCCATTTGGGCTCGAATTATCAGGTTATTCCCTGGTCTCCTTAGTTTTCCCAATGGAAATACCATCTCTCCATAGAAAATCAATCGTAAGAAATAATCTATCAACTCTTACATATGATCAGGAAAAGGTATCATCTCGTCATTTTTAATGGAGTATTATCTACTAATTTTTTTATCAAAAATGTTGAATCGCCTTTGAAATTAAGTTATTTAATCAATATTTTTAAGGAAAATTTTATATTTATGTTGAGGGTATGGTATTTTTTAATATTTCTAGTTCAATGATCTGATAGAAGTAAAAATATGGAAAAAGTAAGTTTTCGGGCGAGATGGATATAAGTCGTAGGTTGATCTATTTGGGTTTTGGATCCTCTGGTATCTTTTCTGTTAGGATCTAGGATGTACCATTAAAATATATCTTTCATATTTGGGAGGCTTCACTAAAAATCAATACTTTATTTTTGGTATGATCTATATAGAGCTAGGTGTGTTACCATAAATTATTTCAAAACATGTCCTCTAGTTTTATTCTTGGAGATTAATTGGATATCTAATTACTAAAGAATCAAACCACATATTCTAATTACCTTGTCAATATAGTGTTATTGAATATTTATTTTAGTTGATCAATACTAGAGATAAGATAGACCTCATGATTCTATAAATAATGTAGTTGATTTTTTACTATAAAATAAGATAAATATTGTTCTTATAAATGTAGGTATATCATAATTCAGCTTCCAACATCATCTATCTATGATACTACACACTATTTTCCCTTACCTCATTATTATTTGAAGTAATGAGAGATTCAAGGTTCTCCTATTGTGTAGTCACATAGAGGATAAGTTTTTTTAGATCTATAGTTGATATCAAGATTTTAATATGTGATATGTACTTATTAAGGCTATCAATCATGTTCTAGAAATCATTTAATCATTAATAGTCACACCCTTTATTATAATATTTTTTAATGTTATGCACTTATCAATTAGGTTCACAGTGAATTGCTTGATGTGGGTGTGGAATACATAGATTTACCTTAATTATTAGATGTTTTATAGGGGGGATATGTTTATGATCACCTCATTCTTATCAAATTAATCCATGATGCATCAATAAATAGCCATAAATCCAAGGGTTTCTCATATTTGGATTTTAACAGATAATTTAGTGGGTTCATCTAAAAATTATGTGAGTATAGTTTAAAAAACACAACATTGATATTAATGAAGTGTTTAGGATGCTAGAATGATTTGACCACCAAGTAATCAAAATATAACTCCATCATCATTACTAGGAGGGGTTTAAAAATACATTACATTTACCACTAGTAGTTGGTTCCAACATTTTTAAAATAAAATAGTATATGTTGATAGAGATATAACCCCTGAGGTTCCATGAAAATTATATCTTCTTCATATTTATTGGTGATAAAGATTTCAATACATATAGAATACCCATCCATGAAGGATAGGTATTTAAAACTAGTCATTCAATCCATAAAAAATTCGTAATCTATGAAGTTATCTTTTGGTAAATAGTGATTAACGTCCCAAAAATTTTGTATATATATTGATCTAATCATTATTTTCTTAATATGTATAGTGTTATGAAAAAATTAAGGGTATTGAACCTAACGAATAAATTATTCCCTGTGTATCTTATCCACTTTATATTTCACTATTTAACTATATAATGGATTTATCCTCCTCATTTCTTGATTATGACCCCTATAATTGGACGGAAGGTATAGTTGATGGATGACCATTTGGGGTCATAGTCCTAGAACCTCTATGTAATTCCATACAAAGACTTAAAATCATTTTATGAGGAACATGATATAATTATCCTACTTATAAAAAGTCAAATTCATGTTGTTCAATGTGGATTTTAGATCTAATTCAGTGCCAAAATTTACATGTATAAGATTAATGATGGTATTTTTTGGAGTTAGTTCTCTATAACCATCTTCTATATACTTTATGAATACCTATATTTATAGTTTTGAATATTAATAAACATATTATCACATCATGATTGTTCTTCTATGTAACATATAATGTGATAATATCCTAAGAGTGGTTGCCACACTAAAAGGTCATAGTAGTTCCCTACTATAATGAGAACCCATGAGTTCCATGATAGTATTCTTAAATACATGTTCTATAATAGATTGATATAATTTGAGGAAGATAAATGATATATGCTGTCATGGGTGTAGACTCATAGGAATTTGAGGAACATTCTCATGGTGTTCTCTATTTGTAATATCTAGAATAGAATATTATGAGAATGAGACCTGCGAGTAGGAAATCCACATTTGTAGGTTTCATTACATGTTTTTATCTAAGGACTAGTGTATTGATCCTTATAATTTAATATTATTATTAATTACTATTATGATTCATGTATGTTGATGTATTAATGAAAACTATAATGACATATGTTCACGGTGAGGTAAGATATGTTGGGTGCAGCACGAGTAATATTTTATTAATGAATAATATGAGAAAGGATTTTCCCTTCTGTTCCTTAATGGAATTTGATATATTTGTCCCTTTTATGGAAATGATATATCCTAAATAAATCCATGGACATGGTGTTCTATTTTCAAGTTAGATTTCATCAAAGTCAAAGAAAAAGACATTGAGCACATAGGTTGATGGAACCAACATGCAACCTACTTGATTAGAGATATCATGATAAAGGGATTGTATTACCAAATGACTATACATATGAGGTATTAGGACATTATGGAACTAACTTATTTCTCTATGGGCTCCTTGGCATGTTGTTAGATGCTAATGTTGGACTTTAGGCTACCTCACATAATGCCTCTAAGAAACAGGCATAGATGATCACACACTAAGTGTATCCAAAATCTTAGTTAAATAATATATTATTATTTATTATATAACCAATTGAATAAATATTATTCATGAACATTGATTAATAATTATTCACATTTTTTGCTGTCATATATTCCATCACAAATTATTCAAGAGAATATTATTTGACCAGAATATTTAATAAATATTTATTTTATATTTAGTGAATATAATATTTATTTATTTTTTGGTGAATAATGTTGTGATATTTATTTAATAAATAAATAGACATTCTTCAAGGCCTGATAAATTTTTTGGAGGAAGTTTGGACTTATTTTAATGGTACGAAAATAAATATTATATATTGAATATTATTTGAATAAATTGTATTTCATTTTAAAGTTCAGATAATTTCAATAAATAATAATAGTATTATAATTATAGGAATGGGGTATTTCAAGGGATTAAATAAATAAAAAAGGGAACTTCTGACCCAATAGATATATAAACCTAATTATATTATTTTAAAAGAGATCTAATTCCTTTTCTTTGTCATGCTCAATGAATTTTTAGAATCCCCTCTAAGCCCTAGAGAGCTCCCCTCTCCACGAACACTCCCAAGAATGGAGATAAATATCTGTACACCTTCCACTCTTGGGTCTAGAGAGATCAAGGAGAATGATTTGGAAGCAATTATTATAGATATCAAAGGATAATGACACAAGCAATAGGATCGGCTCCTTCCCTTTTGGATCGGTCGAAGATCGAAGAAAGAGTTCGTCATTCTTCGGTGGATGATGAAGTGATGTTCTTAACGTTCTTTGTTGAGAGATATTTCTCCAAGGGTTCTCCAAGATCTTCCCACCCCTCTCTCAAGCTCCACCCAAAAGAATTACCAACCAAAAATAATGGGTTATGTTAACCCATTATTTAATTTGTTGGCCAAATAATTCAAAAGAATTGAAATGGGGTTTAAATTAATTTAGTGAATAAATTCAATTAATAAATTGATAGGGTTGGAAAAAATTAATTAGTGGGGTAGGTGGAGAGTTTCAGCCCACATAAATGGGGGGTTAAAGGGGGTTTAAAGCCCGTGTGGGCCCCACTAAGGATATCCTCCCAAGGGAGGTTAGGTTCGGGTGGGCCCCACCACCATAACCTCTCATGGGATGTTATAGTGTGGTGGCCCCCACCTCTAACCTCCTCTTTGTGGTTTTAACCAACACAAAATAAAAATAAGTTATCACCTTATTTTTATTTAATTTATTTTAAAACCCCAAAAACTAAATTCCATTCCCGATCAACTGTTGTTGATGTGAAAGTATTCTTTAGCGAATACCGGCACTGCGAGTTCAAAGGTTCCCTCAAATTTAAATTCAATGCACTAGTTCAAAAGCTATAAAATCCCGCTTGTACGTTTACTGAATGTACGCGAAGAAAACTTCAGAAATTGATTCCAGGCACACCGGCCCTCGGAATCAAGCGCCGTAAATTTTTTGTGGACTCATAAAAAATCCATGTATTTAAGAAAAAAAATTCCATGTAATTTCTGGGTCCTTACATTCTCCCCACCTTTGGGATTTACGTCCCCGTAAGCTACAACTCGAACTATGAGAACAAATGGGGGTACTGAGCACGCATCTGAGCCTCCCGCTCTCATGTGCTCTCTTGGAGGTTCCCGTGCTGCCAGCAAACTCACACAACAGGTATCGACCATCCACGTAGGACCATCTCTATTCGATCCTCAATCTCTACTGGAACCTCTGTGAAAGTCACCCCCTCATTGACATCCAGATCTCCATGGTCGATGATGCGGGAAGGGTCGTGCACGTATCTCCTCAGTTGAGATACGTGGAAGACATTGTGCACCCAGTGCAACTTAGGTTGAAGAGCTAAGAGGTAAGACAAATTGCCTACTATTCTGAGGACCTGGAGAGGTCTGATGAATCGCGGAGATAACTTTTCGCCTCGGCCAAATCATCATAGACCTCGTTGAGGTGAGACCTGTAGAAAGACATGGTCGCCATCATCAAACTCCAGAGGTCTCTGTCTCCTGTCAGCATACGACTTCTACCTGCTATGTGCAGTCTTCATCCGCTCCTAGATGATCTAAACCTTCTCCGTGGTAGCCCATACCATCTATTATCCCACTAGTGCTGACTCCCCTGGGTCTATCCTAAACAGTGGAAATCTATAAGGTCGACCATACAAGGCCTCAAGAGGTGTCATACCAATAGTGGAGTGATAGTTGTTGTTGTATGCAAACTCCACTAAATGCAAGTGATCCTCCCTGCTACGACCGAAGTCGAGGACACATGCATGGAGCATGTCCTCGAGGGTCTGAATGGTCTGCTCAGTTTGGCCATCTGTCTAAGTATGGAAGCTGGTGCTCAGACATAGCTGCATCCTGAAAGCCTCCTACAACCCCTTCCATAGTCGGGAAGGAAATCGTGTGTCACAGTCGGAGACAATAGGAGAAGGTACTCCATGAAAACGCACAATCTCCTATACATAGAGGCATCCCAAGATCTCTACTAAGCCCTACTCTCTAATTGGTAGGAAGTGGGCCGACTTGGTGAGTTAGTCGACGATCACCCAAATCGAATCATGACTCTTGGATGTACGTGGAAGACCTGTCACGAAGTCCATGGATATCCCATCCCACATCCACTCTGGGACCGCTAAGGGCTGAACCAAGCCTGCTGGTACCTGGTGCTCTTCCTTCACTTGCTGACAAGTGAGGCATCGATAGACAAACTCTGATATCACCTTCTTCATACCTAGCCACCAGTGTTGTCGTCAATGGTCATGATACATCTTTGCCACTCCAGGATGTACCGCTAGAGGGGAAGTGTGTAACTCCCTCAACACTTCCTCTTGAAGTGATACCTGTACCATAGTACGTCCTCTGAAGAGGATGACATTCTCCCCACCTTTATAAAATTCATCAGGTGCCTGCCATGTGGATATCTGATCATGTCGTATCTCACAGTCTGCGTCCCCATGTTGCACCTCCTTGACTCACTGAATAAGTGGAGGAGTGACTGTAAGAGACTGCAGAAAGGCTGATCCATCTCTATCCACAAAGGATATCTGTAAGGCTACCAGCTGCTCTGTCACCTCTCCTAGGAGCTGTATACCACATCTCTTGCTGAGAGAATCCGAAACAACGTTCCCCTTCCCAAAAGTATAGACTATATCAAATTCATAGTCTTGGAGGAACTCAATCCAACATCGTTGTCTCAGGTTCAGGTCCTTCTGGGAGAAGATATACCAGAGACTCTTGTGATCAGAGTACATGGTAAAACGTTCGCTCATCAGATAGTTCCACCACATCTTCAAGGTGAAGACCACTGCTGCTAACTCCAGTTCATGGGTAGCATAGTTCTAGTCATGTTTCCTCAACTCCCGAGAACCATAAATGATCACTTCTTACTCCTGAATCAGGACACACCCAAGTTTGTTCCCTGATGCGTCATAGTAAACTACGTACCCTACACCTTCCTATGGAAGCCTCAAGATGGGGGTACTAGTTAGCCTCTGCCTTAGCTCCTGAAAGCTCTGATGGCATCTCTCTGACCACATGAAAGGTTTTCTCTTATTCATCAAGGCTGATAGTGGTTCTGAAACTCTGGAGAATTCTGGAACAAACCTCCGATAGTACCCAGCCAAGCCCAGGAAAATTCGTACCTCCATCACACTCCTGGGTGGCTCCCAAGAAAGTATCGCATCAATATTCGCTGTATCTACTGCAACTCCAGCCTTCGAGATGACGTTTCCAAATAATCGAACATCTCAAATCCAAAACTGGCACTTCGAGAGATAACCATAAAGCTGATGCTCTCAGAGTGTGTTCAGTACTACCTGCAAATGGTAGGCATGCTCCTCCTTAGTAGTTGAGTAGATCAGAATGTCGTCGATGAAGACTTCGACAAAGCGATTGAGGTATGGCTGGAAGATCCTATTCATGAGACACGTGAACACTACTGGAGCTTTGGTTACACCGAAGGGCATAACCAAGAACTCATAGTGGTCGTATCAACATCTAAAGTTCATCTACTGCACATCATCGTATCGAACTCTGAGCTGATGATATCATGATCTGAGGTCTATGTTCGAGAACCACCATGCTCCCTTGAGCTGATCAAATAGGTCATCAATCCTCAAGAGTGGGTGATTGTTCTTCACAGTCACCTGTTTTAGGCGACGGTAGTCGACACAAAGCATTAATCTCACATTTGCCTTATTGGCAAATAGAATAGGGGCTACCCAGGGAGAAACACTGGGCCGGATTAATCTCTTCCCCTTCAAGTCCTCTAGTAGTACCTGCAGCTCACGAAGCTCAGTGGAAGCCATCTGATATGCTGGAGTAGATATCGGTGTCATCCTAGAGTAAAAGTCAATTTAGAAGTCCACCTCTCTATGAGGAGGTAGTCCTGGAACATCGTTAGGGAAAACATATTCGTACTGGTCCACCACTACAGGATAAGTTGGACTCTCCACATCAACTGCTCCGAGGGTAAGGCAATCCAACTAGTGAGTGATCGGATGCACCCTCCTCTGAGTAAGTCTGTCATGTGCTGCAAAGGTTCCCTTCTCACCGGTGAAGGTGAATCTGGTCCCATCCGTGCAGACACACCGCACTTTGTTCCTAATACAGTCAATTTGAGCATGACTGTAGACAACTATTCCATACCCAAGATTACGTCGTAAGGGCTCGACTCCACTATGAGGAGATCCTAGCCAAATATCTTGCCTCCTAGAGTAAGCTCACACTACTAGCACCAGTGCGTAATCATCGAGTCTACTCCCCTAGGCGTCTCTAGCCATAAGGATCTAGCCAACGTCACTATCAGAATCTCCAAGCTCCGAACATGGGCAGTGGCTATGAAAGAATGACTGGAACATATGTCTATAAGAACTGTAGATAAGGTGGAGTAGACACAGATCATACCTCGAATTATCTCAGGAGTGCCATGGTCATAGGCCTTAGCTTCCTGAAGCGGATCTCTCCCCTGTCCACCCACTCCCTATAGTCGGGGTGGACCTCCGGGTGGTTGTGGTGGCAACACCTTAAAACGTCATACACCACCAGCTACTCGACCAGCTCCTCTACCACGTCCGCATGCGCCCTGCAGACCGCCTCAATCGAACCTCTGCCTCTACTAGGGAGGTCCCTAAACTGTCATCTGATCATCTAAACGGCGGGTCGGATAGTCACGAGCCATGTGACCCTGCCCACCGCATGAGTAACACTGTCTTCTCCTGGAATGTATTTCACTATCCCGGGTGTCCCGAACAACTTATCCTCAGTCATGTGGTCTTCCACCCATGGGTCTGGTCCTCTTGGACCTCTGCGTCATCGGTCTACTTCCAGCTGTAGAAGACTCCACTGTAAGTCGAATAGTGGTGGGTCTCGCTGCCGGAGACTACTCATCAAGGAAACTCTACACTAGGAGGGATCTCTCTAACACCCCCGCCTGCGTCGGGATGCTGAGGGAGATCATCGATGCCCTGATCTCTCGCCTGAGCCCCTTCTCAAAGGTCTGGGCCTTGAAGAATGAGTCTCGTACCATATCTGTGGAGTAGCGCGAGAGGTCGGTGAACCTCATTGAGTATTATGCTACTGTCATACTGTCATGCTACAGATGCAGTAGCTCTTGTATCTGCACCGCATGAAGGGTGACTAGGACATACTATGCCCAAAATAGGCTCTCAAAGTCTGTCCAGAGTAGTTTCGCCACGTCATGGACCTGGAGCATCAGGCACCACCATCTTCCTACTGCTCCCTGAAGAAGACTTACAACAAGGATCACCATGAGGTCTGCCAGTGTCCCTACTAGCCTGAAGACTCTCACCACAGCTTCCAGCCAATCCTCAGCCACCTGTAGGACCATCTCTCCCCGGAACCTAGGGGTCCTCTGGCGCTGGAACTCATGCAACGTGCTCAAGCGGCATGCATCATCTACTGCTGGGGCTACTGGCATCGGTGGACCAATGTAAAATAGTACCGTTGGTGCCTCCGCTGGTGCCTCGGCTGGAAAGGGGCTCTGCACCGAGGCCTCGTCGCTCGGTGGGCTGTCAGAGTGTATGTCCCTCGGGGCTCTACGGGGAGGCATCCTGAAAGAAATAGTTGTGAAACGGTCAAAATATTATACCTGGTGAGATGACTTGGTTGATCTAACTTAAATAAAACTTTTGAAAACACGCATGCAATCAGTGTTTTCATGCACTAAGTTAGAAATCTATAGTCAGGGTCCCGGTGTATGGATACGTCGGCTACCACACCAACACTGGACTCCATGAACTAAAAATCACACTTAGTGCCCTTAACATTATTGCTTCACAAAAAGGAATGATCAGAGTCCTAAGTTCTGTGGTAGAACCAACTCCTCTGATTACAATTTTTCATGACCCGTCCTCGGGACCCGTGTCGTGACTACCCCAAGCCCGCCTTTCATAGGCCAGGGGCTGGTGACTAGCACCAAAGGTGTAAATCCCTAAGCTGGGAAGGCACTGCCTTTATAAAAAGTAAACACACACAATCAGAGTACACAACTAGAAGAAAAAAACTAGGAAATATTGTATACAGAAGAAGTGATGGAAAGTAAAAGGGTTCGGAAATACAAGACCAATAGTAAAGTACAGGTACAACTGAAAGCAAGTACAACTAAAAGAAAGTAAAGCAGCTACTGGGTCATCATCCGGGGTTCCTACCTAAACGGTAGGAACAGATGGCCTCCTCCGCACTCCACGTCCGTCTGTCCGCTTCGTGCACCATCACTCCAAGTGGTCCACCTCCGGGTACCGTCCAGTCCTGCTACTCTCTACCTCAGTCAGCGCTGTCCGTCGTCTGCAACCAACGCAATGAGGTGTGGGCATAGCCCATGTAGGGGTGAGTATAATGATACTCAGTAGGGACCCTGAGACCTTCAAGGTCTCACAAATTCCAAAAAGGATAAACCACAAGGTATGAAACAATGGATTACCATTACTTAGGTATATGCCCATACATATACCTAAGTTATCTAGTAACCCATCTCAATCATGAGGAAATCATAAAAGTCATTGATTTAGCTCAAAACCAGGATTTTATTCTAGTAGTTGTAACATGTAATACTCCCAATCAAACTATCGGAACCTTGGCTGATGGTGTACTCTTCCTCTATCAAGTACTGTGGGCCTTACGCATTACACAGAGGTGCTTCCCACTATCCTGGACTGTTGTGGTACTCCTCCTATTGATTACTGTGGGTCTGTTGCGTCACACAGAGGCGCTCCCCACTGTGGGTCTACCGCGTCACACAGAGGTACTCCCCCTCATAGCCTGCTGAGGCACTCTTCCTGTCAAGTACCCTAGGTCTGTTGCATCACACAGAGTCACTCCCCACTGTGGGTTTGTCATGTCCCATAGAGGCGCTTCACACTGGGCTAGTCGAAACACTCCGAGTCGAATGTTCAGTAGTCATCAGGTCTCAGCCTACTACTAGGTCTCTGTACTCTACTCGCTCATATCCACGAGGATCCGCTCCATGAGCTATTGGTTTATACTCCAACTATCAAAAAGGTCCAATTATAAGTATCTAAAAGGTTCTCCTCGTCTTAGGGGTCTCAACACAACAGACAGCACGTCGATCAGACGCCCGGTCTGTGAATTATTGGCATTTCCATTCCAGGGGCCCAGTTTATTTTCAGGTTCAAACCAACCCTACCTTACGCCAACTATGTACAAACCTCAATTGGGGTATTCAAAATGAGTCGTCTCACTCTAATATTTCCATTACCGCAGGCGTTTCGTCGATTGGACACCTGTAACCCAAGATATGGGAAAAAAGGTGAAAACAAACCATAGCGGGTCCGGGTCCGGTCCAGAGTTCGACCCGGTCCGCGGGTCCGACCCGGCCCGAGGGTCCGACCCGACCCAAGGGGGTATCCCGACCCGTGTGGAAGCCCATATCAAAGGGGGCGGCCAGGCCCGAAGGGGCGGCCCGGCCCGAGAGGGCGGCATGGCCCGGCGGCCAGCGTGGCCCGGCAGGATTGCGGCCCGTGTGGCCCGGATGGCCACACCATGGGGGGTGTCACGCCCCCTTCCTTCCAATCAGAACTGGTGCTAGGCACCTATTCAGTAACCCTCAGGACCTGGGGGGTCCTACCTTGTCCGGCTGGCCGAGTGGCCAGCCGGTTCTACACCACTGGCGTGGCGCGATGGTGTCGCACCCCTGCTCCTCTGTCGCGTTGCTTCGTCCGACTGACGCGGCCCGCCTGGCCGTAGCCCTTTCACCCGCGCGGTGTGACAGCACCGCGCCCTTCTGGTGACCCTTCAGGCCTCCTTGCTCCGGCGCGGCCTACGCTAGCTGTGGCCCGGTTCTCCGCGCGGTGCGACGGCATCGCGCCCCTCCGGAAACCCAGCGGCCTTTTCACCGTCGGTTTCCTTCGCGGTCAGCCCGTCGTCGGCCGACGTTTCTCTACTGCGGTCCTCTCTTCTGGCGGCGCCGTTGCACCATCGTCATCATCAAAAAGCGATATAGAACAAAGGGGGAGGGTTGGGTCGTGTTTGTGCGGTCTTATCCCTCCGCGTTATGGCGATATAAATCAGAAGTTCGCAATCCATAATTTGAATGATGATGAACAGAGGGTAAAACTCATACATAGAACAACCCATACCTCGCTTGTCGATCGTTGATGGTGGAAGGAGAGGAATGGCAGACATCGATTCGTAGACATCGAGAAGCGTCCAGGGTAGGAAACCGAGGAAGAAGCATTATCGGTGTTCTTCATGGTCGGATCCTTCTCTTTTGGCTCCGTCGAAGATTGAAGAAAGATTTCATCGTTCTTTGGTGGACGATGAAGATGTGTTCTTCGTGTTCTTCATTGATAGATATTTCTCCAAGGGTTCTCTAGGATCTTCCAACCCTTCTCTCAAGTACCACCCAAAAGAATTGCCAACAAAAAATAATGGGTTATGTTCACCCATTATTTAATTTGTTGGCCAAAGAATTCAAAACAATTCAAATGGGTTTTAAATTAATTATGTGAATAAATTCAATTAATTAATTGAGAGGGTTGGAAAAAATAAATTAGTGGGGTAGGTGGAGAGTTTCATCCCATGTAAATGGGGGTTAAAGGGGGTTTAAAGCTCGTGTGGGCCCCACAAATGATATCCTTCCAAGGGAGGTCATGTGCGGGTGGGCCCCACCACTAACCTCCTCTTGGTGGTTTTAACAACCAAAAAATAAAAATAAGTTATCACCTTATTTTTATTTAATTTATTTTAAAACCCCCAAAACTAACTTTCATTCCTGACCAACTGTCGTCGAGGTGAAAGTCTTCTTTATTGAATATCGGCGCTGTGAGTTCAACAGTGCCCTCGGATTTTAATTCCGAGAACCGGTTCAAAAGATATAAAATCTTGCTCATACGTTTACTGAACGTACCCGAACAAAACTTCAGAAATTGATTCCGGGCACACCGGGCCTCAGAATCAAGCGCCGTAAATTTTCACGGACTCGTAAAAAATCCATGTATTTAAGAAAAACATTTACATGGAATTTATGGGTCTTTACATTTATACCCTTTTAGGTTAAGAAGATTCTTCTTTTTTAGTTTATTGAAAATACGTGGGTTTTCAGTCCAAAAATTATCATCACTGGTTATGTTTTCTAAAAGAGTATTTTGGTTAAGATATTAAAGGAATTTTAGTTCTTTCTAAAACCAATAAATCTAATCATTAGTGGAGATGACCTAGGTATATTTTTTTAGTTTGTGTGTTAAGTATGTTTCAATCACCATTCACATATGAATAGTATATCTTTTATACAAAAATGGTAGATTGGGTAGAGGTCCTAACAATCATTCTAACCTTTGACCTCACGTTTTCACACCCTCATCATGTATCTATAGTTGGGGATAATTTTCCAATTATAGATCACTTTATCCTTATTAATTGCGTAAATTATATTTTAAACCATTGAAAGGTCTAATAACTATTTCATTCATAGACACAAACTCCAGAGGGTCCATATCATTTTCTATATCTAGGGATGATGTGTCTTCATAGGGTTCAAAGTAACTATAAAGGGAATCATCAAGATTAACTTTTGTGGATGGCTAAATAAATAAAATTATATATTCTAGGTCATTATAGAATTTTTTCTGTCTTTATAATTCACTTTTGAAGAAAAGCTAGTTGGATCCTCGGGGTATGTGATCCTGATGGAATTTCAGTGAACATTTACTAAAAGGAGACCAAGTGGGGGAGTCAGTCAACTAAATGTCTATAGGGATATTACCATACCTATGTATACTAACAT
The DNA here is from genome assembly GCA_963277665.1 of Viscum album. NCBI lineage: Eukaryota > Viridiplantae > Streptophyta > Magnoliopsida > Santalales > Viscaceae > Viscum > Viscum album. The sequence continues at coordinate 14,827,717 of OY728150.1, forward strand.
TATTAGTGGTAGAGTGAAAAAAATGGGCCTAAATATTTCTTTCTTTATGTCATAATAGATAGTATTTGGTATAAAAATTATCACATCCCTATAGTTTGGGGTTGTATCTATTATGTTAATACCATAGATGTGCCTATAACTCTTCATAATTCTCATGATAATATTATAAAAATTATTGGATGCAATGAATTTTTCATTATAGGTTCACATAGCCTAACTAACATTAGAAAAGGGGATACTACTCTAAAGGGTTCCATTTTCTTGATAGTTTCTTCTGTATTCAGATTTGGTATTAAACATACAAAATTAGTAGAATTATGATTGATCTTGTAAATTTTTTAATATATTTAGGAATTATTATTATATGTTTTTTATATTGGTTTGAATTTGTGAAAAAAATCATTGCGTCTTTCATGACTTAAATTTGGGATGCAAATAATGGTGATGATGTTACATGTTGAAATAAATTGAAACACATCTACCTCATCCCCAGATATATACATGGGAGGTTTAATTAAAAATTTAGTTAATTTTTATAAGGATTTCTATGTAAAAATGTTGAAATCAATCACATTCTTCACTAGACATAGGGTTTCATGCCACTAAGATGTTAGTGAGATCAACTTGTCAGTAATTTTCATCATGTTTTTTAACATGATAGCCATAAATATTGTAGGGAATACATCATAAACTGAGATATTATAATGTTTCCCATAAGTTATAGTAAATAAATGATATTTATTACTGCATTATTATCTAAGGAAGGATATACCAATGGATTTTTTCTATTATATATTCAGAAAATTCCTATCATACATCATCGTATTTGGTTATATCTCTAATAGAAGGCTCATAAAATATAATTTCCAAAACTAACTAGATTTTTATCCAATTTTGTATGTGAGATTTCATCACCTTATGTATTTTCAACTACTCCTTGTTTCAAGTGATCCATATGTGTGATATACTATTCATATTTTCTTATTTTATCTATTGGCTAAGATGGGCTATCACGGATCAGATATAGATCCTTTTTTAATACCAGTTATATTTTATATAGAATCTCTAAAAACCAGTTTATTTTTGGAAAAATCAGATACCTATAGTATCAAAGACTAAAATCTATGCATAGTCCATTAAAAGGAAATTTTACAGTATGGATTCAAATATATGGTTCATCAGTGTCTCTAGATCAGAACCCAACTTCTCAAGATAGAGAATAATGGAGTATAAATTTGACTATTATTCCATATACATGTTTATTTATGAAGGGGATAATAGATTATATTTATATCATCCTCAAGTAAGATTGAAACCATGAATCACATGGTCTCCTCTAAACTGAAGGGTTTCTAAGTATCAAAAATTTTACTCTCATCCGACTAGAATGAAAGAGAAATAATGTCGATCTAAAATTGATTTTTTCTACATGTTGACCCATATTGGTGGGTAATTTTCACTAGTATGAAATCATTATCATAATTTTGGGTAGGAACTATATATAGGTTAAAATTTTTATAATCCTAAGGGTTACCATTATGATAATTAGGTTCTTCAATAAAGGGAACCTCTATTCTAGTTGATTGTATCATTCATGGGAGGAACTATATAGTGATTAGTTTCCTCATCAAATGGAATTCTTCTATATCAGATAGTTGTGTTATAAAAGGGAGGGACCCCATGTTGGTTTTTTATATCATTGCTAAAATGGAATCCATAGTGCTTTATGTTTATACTTTCATGGGGTTGATCTCTAAGGGTTATGTATTATTATGGGGAGGACCATTATATTGGTTGTTATCTTCATCAAGGGGAAGAACATCATGGTAGTTTATTTATATCAAGGGGTCTATTTTGTTAGTGGGACCACTATATAATGTTTGCAATATGGATAGATAATTCAACTCAACATGACTATGAAGTCTCCCTGGGTCACATTTTCAAGATAGTGATAGGTCATGAGGATCTAAACAAAAACCTAATAATTAGCATCTTCCAAGAAGATAGAGGTGTTTTTTACTTCATAGTTTCTCTGTCAAGGTGTTTAGGTGAGGATGAATGTGGTGAGTGCCTCTATATAGTGCTCTATAATCGTTGAGGTTGCATATCAATGATGATGGATGACATTAGTTTGAGTCCTCTAAGAAATATCATGTGTATTAACTCAATTGTTTGAGTTGAGCCTATATTCATTCTCTAAGTAAGGTAGAAAGACCTTTTATTGTTTTGTATAAAGGCTCATAGAGAGGTTTTGACATGGTAAGAGGTATTTAATAAGACTTTTTGTCTCACTTAAGGGGTACTAGACATAACTTATTATTCCCTTTAGAGTTTTCTTGATCTATCATTATGGTTGGGATAATTCCATTCCAAACATTCTACCACATAAGTATATTCATTTTAAAGTGATGAAAATGTTTCACAATGGTGAGTGGACTCTAATATCCTGATGCTAGGGTTTTCCTATAATTAGTTGAAATATATATGTGTGTGTGATTGTCTCATGGTGGTTCTTATTTATAGATTCACCGCTGGGGGTTGTTGGAGCAACCCCATACTGGTTAAGATCTATGACACTTCATTACCCATCAACAGTGGTGGAGACTTGAATTTATTTAAATACATAATAAAATAACTCATCAATAGTGTATCACAAGTAAATATAAATTATTAATAATTTTCTCTCAAAGTTAAATTATTTCACACCAGGTTCACCATTTTTTATGAAATTTCAATTCCCCACCATCTAATTCCCATTTGTGTGAGGAAATCATGGATTATTGGGATTTATGTGTTGTAATTTATAGGATATATGATCAAAAAATCTCATTAAAAATATATCTAGTCTGGTACTAACTTGGATATTTAATACATATTCCTGAATTTCGTTCTCACACCAATAAAAAATTAATTACATCATTTTCCACCTTAATGAGTTTAAAAAATTTAATGAAATGTATCATTTTATGTTCTTGGATTATGGGAAACTATCTAAAATTAAATCATAAAATGCTTATGTCACATGGAATTTCATTATTTTTACACTCTGAGGGGTTGTTAATCTATAGTTTAAATATATATAGAAAATTACTCTAAAATTTAAGACCATTTAATAAGGAATAAGGTTACACAATATTTTAAATCTAACTAGAAGGCCTAAAGTTTATATTATAGTTTTTTACCATTTAGGAAGTCAAAATAGACACTATATAGTGTAACATCTTATAGGAAGATAAATGGTTTATGATGTAGTTTCATTCCTTCTAAGTAGTCTTGTGGAGTTATGATATCATCTTGGATGTCTCAAATGATTGAAATGGAGTTTTAGGGAATTTAAAATGGTTTAATGTTTTAAAGTATAGATTAATGTCTTTTAGAAACATAAAATGTTATACTTGAGTTTTGTACCATCCATAAATGTGAAAGGTTTATTTTGGTGTTTAATTTCAACTTTGAAGATGAAAGGATGACCTTATATTTTTTCACATCAAAGAAGGATTGAGATTCACATAATATTTTAAGGTCTTATAAGAAGATAAAGGATTCACACTAGAGTTTTATTCTAATGTTACCCATACATTTCATCCACAAATATCACATATTATTATATGAATATTCAATACACAACATTACAAACCATACTAGAATTGTATAGGTCTAGTGTATTTGGATACTTGGATACATAAAGGAATTATTCATAAGATGTTTACATAATCTTCTAAGTTCTTAAAAACTATAACCCTTATTAGAAATATAATTCTTAAAATAATTTTTTGTAACCAGTGGAAAGGAAACATAAGAAAGGGTGGGATATGATTCTCAATAATGGTAAACAATGAAGATACAAATGATCACTTAAATGTAACATGAATATATGGGTATGAGAACATGAGCATAACATTTTAAAATAATACCCTACATATCATAGATCATAATCTTGATTCATGTCATAAATCATGGAAGTTCATAAGACATGAATCATAAATGAAAAAAAGAACATGATCCTTGAGAGCATAACATTGGCATAAGACATTAGTTTTTTTTCATATGCATAACCATGAAAAAGAATTTACTTAGTTAAGTATCATGTTCAAGACTATCATGGTGGATTATGTTCACTGTCCATTCTACCATATACATAGTCATTGTTTACTCCCATTATTAACATAGTAGAAAAATCCCCTTACTGAATTAAGTTCACTCCCCATTATAGTCCTTATTATCTCTTATGATATCCACTTTACTCGATGCATTAAATGGATATATTATTCTAGACCCACCAGTCATATAATCATAATACATACATATTTGTTCCACAGGATCACAAATCATTCCTCAAATATTTTAACTCATTTAAAGTAAATTGGTTTCAAAAAAAATTCAACATTTAATCATAAAATAATCCGTAGAAAAGGAATGGGTTTCATAAAGGATTCATTATAACTTAATTAACCCATGGGAAAGAAACATATTCATAGAATCATACTTAAAACATCATTATCATAAGACATTATAAGAATGAAATTAGATGGTATAATTATATCATAAACCTAAAAAGTAATAATTTATATCAAAGTATGTTATCAAATATTAAAAATAACTTTACAAGATCATGGGAACTTTTCTTGATAAAAATAACATTTTAAATTTGAAAATAATTATTGAAAATCTAAAAATTTCCCAAATGTTAAGGAAACAATTCTGTTTCAAAATAAACTATAAAACTTGTAAATGAAGATTCAAAGCATTGATTATTAATGATGGAAGGAAATTATGTTCTTTTCATGAACTGTAAAACAATGACTTCTTTAACATTTATTGAAAAGTGTAAAAGAACCTCCTTCAGAAAAAAGAAAACAAGATGCCTTTTAAACCATTTTGAAAAAAATCAAACATGGGTTAAAATTAATTTAAAAATTCATAATATAATATTAAAAACGTTCTTGACTTTTTTTTAAAACATAGACATGGAAGAAAAATTATTTTTGATTGGAGAGAGAAATAAAGTCAATTTTCATTAAAAGCATTGTTTTTACTCTTGAATTATTAAAGAGAGGAAAATGAAATGAAAACATGTATTATACATAAATAACTAGAGGGTAAGAAAATTTATTATAATCAATAGTGGTATATCATGAAATTCCATCACTAAAAACTTAATAATAAACAATCCTTATAAATAATGAGATTGTAACATAAATCTCCTACAACAAGTTTTAATTTCTTCAAAAACAATTTATCATGGTTTATAATAAATTTAAATTTATTATAATTATATACCAGTGTATTTTACATAGTTATAATATCATATATGATCCACTTATAACATTCTAACTAACATTTTTTAATAATTCTTTATTAAAATTATCATTTCAAGGTGTTAATTTTTTTTCATGAGAATTTCAATTTTTTAGTTCTGATCCTTGTACATTGTTCATGGTCCCATAATATAAAGAATGTTAATAATTATATAAATATAATATATACTCATTATATATATATATATATATTCATATATGAAGGATATAAATAGATAAATGTATTACACCACCCATGGAGATGGTAAGCAATACGTACATGTGAATCTTGTTTTTAATTTTTAACAGATGGAATGAATGAAAGGTAAATAGTAATTAAAATTTAAATATCCATTATTATATAATTATATCATATATTTAATTAAATATATCCTCATTACCAATCATGTAGTGTGGAATACAAAAAATGAATCACATCACTTTGTGAAGTTGTGCTCTAGTTCCCCCTATGATTCTCCGCCTGTTCCCGGACCCCGTTTCTTGTTTATCGGAGGGAGTCGGGCTTCATCCCCTACCGGATTTTTCCTTCTGAAGCAGCTCCTGCCACCCATGGGGTCTTTTAATCCTTCCTGTCGACATCATCCTTCATCGGTGCTAGATCTGTGATAGGGAGGGCGGTTTCAGTTCACAAATATCTCAAGCTACACCAACATTACTGATCAGAGAGTTCTTAGTCTCGAGACCTGCACTTGTTTCTGAGGAATTCATAACCCTAATTGAAAATACCTTTCAGTTTTTTGACCCTATCACTCATTGCCTCGAGTCCTTCACTTGTGTTTGAGCATTTCCTTGCCCTAATTTCCTTTCGTTTCTGCTTCGCGAAGACAGGCGATGGATTGAGGGCGGTTTTCCGTTTCCACGCTTGTGCGAAGTTTCCGCCACATAGTGGCTTGATTTGCATAGCACCATCGGTGAAGTTTCACTGCGTTTGAGCGCTCGCGAAGTGGCCTCCGCGAGGTGTCTGATCCGCGTGGTTCTGGCACGAAGCCTCAGTCGTGCTGCGTTGTTGCGATGTTTCTACCGAGGGGTGTTGTCCCGCGATGACTCGGCGGGCGATATGTGATCGCTAAGATGTTGACTCGCGAAACACCTGCCATGAAGGTCTGAGGTGTTGTGGGATCGCACAGTGGTTGATTCTCGAAGCACCTGCTATGAAGGTCTGAGGCATTGTGTGTTTGCGATGTTTCTGGTTCTGGATGTGATATCGCAAAGACGCAGATTCGCGAAACACCTGTCATGAAGGTCTGAGGTGTTGTGAGGTCGCGCTGTGATTGATTGGTGAAGCACCTACCGCAGAGGTCCAAGGCGTTGTGTGATTGCGAAGTTCTGAGGTGTTTTGAAGTCGCGAAGGCCCTACCGGGGGGTTTTGTTCCGCGAATACTGGGGGGCGCGCGAAGCGGGTTCTTGGGTGCGACCAATTAAGAGGCAGAGCTGATCGCAAAGGTTGTGGTGCCTGTCTCAGTTGGGTGGACCATGTAAGGGGGCCGGGAAGAGGTATCTGGTCCAGGGACCTTCTCATTGTATCGTTCCTTGTTTGAAGTTAGGGTGTATTTAGAATTGCAAGGGAACCGGCCCTTAAGGAGGATAGTGAATTAAACTTTGGATTTTCTCTATGGATGCTGACTTAGTTAATAAATGGAAGAGGCTGTCCCTGACAGACAAAGAAAAGGAGGCGATTGAGGCACGGAGAAACTAATACCCACTCTTGGAAAAACACATGTCCCTGCTCGTAGTAGGAAAGTTTGTAGAAAACATTTCGGTGAATCAGGGGGCTCTCAAGAACACCCTACAGAATATTTGGAAATTTGATGCAGGAGTGGATATTTGGGAAGAAGGAATTAACCGCATCATCTATGAGTTCATTAAAGAGAGATATAGGGAAAAAAATCTTGCATGGCAGAATGTGGACCTTCGATAATCAACTCCTCCTCAAGGAAGAATTCAAAGGGGGAGACGATATCCAGTGATTGAATTTAACCTGATTCCCCTTCTGGATACGAATTATAGGAATCCCCTTCCATGCAAGAACGAAACGCATCATGAGGGAAATTAGGGACAGTCTAGGCCACTTTCTTGACTGGGATTGCTCAGACCCAATACAATGGGGCCCCGAGGTTCAAATCAAGGCGGAAATTGAGGTGTCAGAGCCCCTAATGAGGGGAATGTTTTTGAAAATCGAAGACGCCAACACTTGGATATCATTCGAGTTCGAGAAACTCCGAATATTCTTCTTTTTTGTGGTCGCCTTGGCCATCTAAAAAGAATGTGCACCACAAAACATAAGAGTGGATCAAGTAACATTATCATCCAATATGTCCCTTGGCTCCATGCCAAAACAAATAAATATGCTTTCATCCCCGAGACAGAAAAACAAAAGGATCGTGACTGTCTCACGTTGGCACATTCCAATCAGGCGGAACCCACACATGGAAAATCCATTTTTCTTGGACCTTTGGATTTCCCTAAGGCTGACTATCCCACTCATATAGAAGCTGGAGTTCATCCTAACGCCCTGAATGACAATACTCAAACATCCACAAGGCCGGCGATGAAGAAAAACGAACCACCAAGGCAATGCGCAAAGCCAATGCCGATGCACATCGAACCACCAGATCTGGAACCTGACCCACAATCGTCCGCAATAGGAATTACAACAATGGAGGCCCGTGGAATGAAGGGAACTCCAATGCTTGGCTCAATCACCCGTAGAATGTGGAAAATGGTGCAATGAGGAGAAAGTGATGGTCACACGGAAGACCCTAACCCCGGGGTCAGGAAAAGACAAAATGAAACATGCCAATCAGGGAGGAACCCCACCAAAAGATGGAAAATTACAAGTGGTGAAACAAGTCCGGAGGAACCAAAGGCGACGGTGGGTGATACCCAGCCCCTCCTAGAGTAATGATTTTGTTATGCTGGAATTGTCGTGGGCTTGGAAACCCATGAACGATTCGCATGCTTCAACGCAATTGAGCTCAAAGTCACCCCGATATGGTTTTCCTCTCTGAAACCATACTGGAAAACAAGGACACCAATGATATTTCTCTAAATTGCGGCTTCCAAGGATGCTTTCTGATGCCCAAACAAGGCCATTCTGGGGGCCTCTGTCTCCTTTGGAAGGATAATATCGACGTAAAAAAAATTTCTTTCTCCATGCACCATGTGGCAGCGACTGTTCAAACTAACTTGCACTCACCCTGTACTTTTGTGGGATTCTATGTCTAGACATACCATAATGATAAGGTGAAGTCATGGGATCTTCTATTCAAGGTGCGACGTGACTTACTGAGCCCTATTCTCTTCGGAGGCGATTTCAATGAGATTATGTTCTATAATAAAAAGAGAGGCAGAATCATCCGACACTGAGCTTCGATTTCAAACTTCAAGGACATAGTCACTAGGGAGAACCTGGTGGATATGGGGTATACAGGTAATCCTTTACATGGTTCCATGGCAATACTAAAGACACTCGCATCGCTGAGCATCTTGATAGATTTCTGGGTTCTACTGATTGGATTAATCTGTTCAACATGTTTCATATAGGCCACATGGCCCTCAACTTTTCGGACCACTGCCCAATTCTCATTGATTGTACGCAAGGTGAACAAAATAGACAACTCAGGATACCCTTCAAATTTGAGATCTTATGGTCAAAAGACCAGGAATGCGAAGAGGTGGTCTGATCAAGTTGGAAGAGTTCTCATGATGATGTTGACCACAATCTCCAACAGGTTTCTTCTGGTTTGATATCTTGGAGCAACAAGAAATTCCACCACCCCGATAGGCATTGTGATGTACATGAAAAGAAGTTTCACAACTTACTCAGACAACTCCTATCTAATGGAAATATCTCCAGGATTGGTTCTACTCAAAGAGAGCTGGACGAGGCCATGTGTGTTAAGGAAAGATTCTGGGATATGTGGGTGTAGGACATCCACATTAAAGAGGGAGACACTAATACAAGGTATTTCCACCTGAAAGCATCTGTTAGGCGTCAGAAAAATTCTATCATGAGTTTATCACGACCTGATGGAAGCAATGTTTCTGACACCAGCGGTATTCATGAAGCTTTGTTATGCTATTTCCAGAACCTCTTCTCTACAGGAACTCCTATCATGTCTGCTGAAGTGGAAGAATGCATCAGACCTGTGATCACTGATGAGATCAATCGGCAGATCACAAAAGATGTGATGAATGACGAGATACATCTGGCTTTGAAACATATACACCCCACCAAGGCCCTGGGACCAGATGGTTTTCACACCCTATTTTTTAAACAATACTGGCACATCATCGGTCCTAACATCTGCAAAATGATAAAAAATAGCTAGGTGGGGAATACAAGCATTTCCACCATTAACGAAACTATCCTCATCCCCATTCCCAAAATCAAGAAACCTCAGGCGATCCCTGATTTTAGACCTATCAACCTCTACAATGTATCTTATAAGATCTTCTAAAAAATCCTTGTCAATCGGCTGCGCCCTTGAATTCCTGATATTATCTTTGAAAACCAGAGCGCCTTCATGGACAAGAGACTAATTACTAATAATGAAATTTTGGACCATGAAGTGTTTCACTCTATGAAAATGCGCTCCACTGCGAAAATAGGAACCATGTCCTGGAAACTGGATATGAAAAAAGCCTATGATAAAGTGGAATGGAAGTTCCTAAGAGCTGTGATGCTGAGAATGTGCTTTTGCACTAAATAGACAGATATTGTCATGCACTACATCTCGACCATCTCCTTCGGAATCAAGGTCAATGGGAAGCTCACCAGAGGATTCTCCCCAACCCGAGGCCTGCACTAGGGAGATCCCCTCTCCCCTTTTCTCTTCATCTTGGTGGCTAATGTTTTTTCTATCCTTATTTTCAGGGATGCATCCTCTAAGTCTATTCATGAGGCATAGGTCTACTGTGAAATCTCACAAGTATCACATCTCTTCTTCTCCGACAACTGCCTCCTTTTCTCTAGAGTGACTCTAAATGAATTACGGGTGATCAGCCATGTGATCCAGCAATATGAGTGGGCGTCTGGATAGTCTATTAATCACGACAAATCGGAAATCTCCTTCTTCGTAGGGGTGTCTCTTTCCAAGAGAGTTGAACTTTGTGCATCTACAGTAATCCATATGGTCGATAAACACCAAAAGTATCTCGGGCTTCCCACGGTGATTGACCGGTCTAAAAAAGAAATCTGTGCATCTCTAGTGGACAGGATTGAGAAAATATTCAAGGCTGGACCCCAAAAAGCATCTCCGAAGCTAGAAAAGGAACCCTCATTAAAGCTGTCATTCAGTCTATCTCCAGCTACTTTATGTCAATTTTTATACTCCTGGTATCGATTGTCAATATGATCCATTCACATACTGCCAACATCTGGTGGGGGAAAATGATGGAAGGAATAGACCCCACTGGATGGCCTGGGAGAAACTCTGCAAACCCAAGTCAGAGGGAGGGATGGGATTCCATAATCTCTTTCTATTCAATGACGCACTGTTGGCCAAGCAAGGATGGTGACTTATTAACTGTCCATCATCTCTCTGTGTGCGGGTACTCCGAGCCAAGTACTTTTCCCACACAGAATTCCATGTTTCCTCTCTTGGCCCCCACCCCATCTTCCTCTAGAGAAGAATTTGGGGGGACCAAAACCTCCTGGAAAAAGGGTTGGGTTGGAGGATTGGGAATGGCTCATCTGTTAACATCTAGAACGATCCCTGGTTTATCGACAAGTATGATTTTTGGGCCACATCCCCCGCCCAACCAGGGCTTGAAGACACCATTGTCAACTACCTCTTTTCTGACCAAGGCCCTGGGTGGTGTGTGGAAAAGATCCAGGAATGGTTTAATGAAAGAGACCAAAGAATTATCTTGAGCATCTCTTGGATCCCAGATGCAGGCCCAGACCATCTTTTCTGGATCAATGATATTTCAGGTGATTACACGGTGAGATCCAGGTACAGACTGGCTCTTGGAATCCACTCTTTCGACCATGATGAGGGACCATGGAAAGCTCTTTGGAAGATCAACGTCCCCCAAAAAATTCTCCAATTTTGGTATCAGGTGTGCATGGGAACCCTCTCTACCATGATCCTTCTCGTTTACCGACATATGGCTAGTGCTGAGTCCTGCCCTTTCTGCTCGAATATTCCAGAAACTCCTTGGAACGCCATCATTCACTGCACGGGAGCTAAGGAAATTTGGAATAAATGAGGTCTGGCTTCAGATGCTTCACTAGACATTGCCCTTGACCTCCCTGGTCTTCTGATGCATTGGTGTTCCTCTCTTTCATCATCTAATTCAGGTTATCTCTGCACCCTGGCCTGGATAATTTGGGTTCGGCGTAACGATGCAGTTTTTCACCACGTTCATACACCTCCTGAATTCTGGATTGGATGTGCCATTTCATGGATTGAGGGATGGAAGGTCCACAAAGGACACTTTATGATAGGTTTAACCCCCTCCGGTCTCCCTCATTGGAACCCCCCTACGGAAGGGAGTCTTAAGATTAATGTAGACGCATCTCTCCCCAAGGATGGGATTGTTGTTCTCAGTCTCCTAGCTCGAAATCATCTGGGGAAAATCATTACAGCAAAATATGAATCACATCATGCCTTCTAGGAACCTATAGTTTCTGAGGCCTATGTAATCCTTGTAGGTATGATGCTCGTTGTGGAATGTGGATGGGTTGATATCATCATTGAGTCTGACTACCTTACCGTGATCGATGATATTAACCACAATGACGCTGGAATCCAGTCTTTTGGTTTCATCATCAGAAGAATTCGCTCGGTTCACCAAGTATTCTCTTATTGCACCTTCTTCTTTACCAAAAGGGAAGGAAACAATGTGGCCCATCAGCTGGCAGTCTCAGGCCCCTTCGATGACAACTAGCTTTAGCTGGAAAATTTCCCTTCATGGCTCTGTGTATGTACGGCTGCTGATCTTCATCATTAATGTTATCTTTCATACTTTTCAAAAAAAACTCATTCACAATTATCATATATAAACTTTAAAATAATCATAATAACCATCCATGAATGTTGGAGATGGAAAATTAATTGTATAGCTACGTGGATGAGGTAGTCCATACGAACTCACGCGGGATACTTTCACTTCCAATTTGATAGAAAAATGGTGAATATTAGAAATTAAATAATAATAATAACATTTAATTATATTTATTATACCGGATTTATTATTTTATAATGATTAAAATAGATTTAGTGGTGGTATAAGAACAAATAAATCAAACGAGGTCGGGTAAGACGATTACCTCTCCTTTGGATCATTTCTTAACAACACATAAAATAATATTTTAACAATATAATCACCTCTACCTCATGTATATGTAGGTTGATAAGATATTTGGGTAGGGTTTGGTCTATATAAAAGGCTCAAATTAGTCGAATAAGGGAAACGATAGGGGTACTTTTATAAGTGGGGTGAAAATAAAGATGGAATTTCTTAAAATAATAAAATATAATAAAGATATATTAAATCCATATTATTCTAAATGGATAGATTTTATAATGTGGGTTAATATGAGGAAAAATAAATCCTTACGACTGGATTCAGAAAATTTTATTCAAAAAAATTACCCTCAACTCTTGGTTTAACCCCCCAAGTAAACCTATTTTAACCTTCACCATTGTGACAATTTTTTCTATTTTTAATATTAAGTATGACCAAATATGAAAGTGGGTTCATTAAAAAAATTTGAATTTATAATTAAAAATATTGAATCAATTTTATTTTATTAAATCTCTAAAATATTTAGAAATTACATTTTAAATGATATCACAAACATGATAAAAACAGTTTTCAAGAAAAAATGTTTTCTAAAGTATACACAAATTTTATTCCAAAATACAAATGAAATTAATTCCAATGACCATAATTGAATTAATAATTATATAAATGGATTAAATTTATTTTAAAACCAAACTTAAAATTGTAAATTTTTTAAATTAAAACACATCTTTCTATAAAAATTATTATTTTTCACTATTAAACAAAAAACTAGTATTTTTAGAAAATTATCAAAAGTTCACTCAAAGATAATTTTGAAATGCTGATTTCAAAAATTAATCTTATTTATTCAAATAATATTTAAAAAGTGGAAAAATTTATTTATATTATTTTCAAAAAAAATAAATTAAAAAAAATTGAAGGGAAAATTTATTTTCAAAACATATAATGACATGATTAAAAATTGAGTTATTATCTATAAATGTATTTTAATTATCTAAAAACTATCTACATATTTAAAAAAAATCTTATTTGTACAACTAATTTAACAGCTAGGTTATAAAGGTATAATATATTATGGTTCATTTAGACTTGTGGTTGCATGTATCACCAGCTACCAAAGATATTAAGTTTATTTAAAGATAAATATATCATAAAATATCATGGTGATACATGCTACCCCCCCCCCCATAAAATTATTTTTTCCCTTAAATTATGTCACTATGATATAAAAAATGTATATATCATTGTTTTGTCACATCCTCATGTTCCCATATATCTACTTTGAATTTCTAATTCCCCCAGAAAATGTTAACCAAATGAGTATTCCTATTCCATTGAACTTTATCTCTATAATCCATGATTTCTAAGGTTTTTTCTTTATATTAAATATCATGATATAGTAGTACAAACTATGATTTTAGTATGTGTGGAGGATTGGTTATGTACTTCCTCAGGATAGATACATGGAATACATCATGAACTTGAGAGATATTTAGTGGAATCTCTAAGAGATATGCTACTGTCCCTACTCGATCAAGAATATCAAAGGGCTAATATACCTAGATTTTATATTTCCATTATTCTAGAATTTTATAACTTTATTCTATATATAAATTCAATGTAATAAATTCTCACCAATTTCAAATTCTAGATTTCACTGATGACTTTTAGAATTAATTTTCTATCAACTCTATGCTTCCTTGATATGGTTCTGAATGGTGCTGATTTTCTCTATCATTTTCTTATCTATCTTAGATCTCAATAAATTTATTTCTCTAAATTCACCCCTAAACTTTATAGTTATACACTTCCTTACATAGAGGGATTTATAAGGATCCATATAAATACTCTATAGAAATATATTTTTGTAATAAAACTTTAATAGAAGAAGGTGTTGATACTAACCACATTTTAAATACATAGAATAATATGTCATCATTTCCTATAGGGTGTGAGTTGTTATATTAGACTGAAAAAATTTCTATGTATAATTATGTACTAAAACACAACACTAAATCTAATGTCTAATGAAGACTTCTCCATACATTTGAGGTAAACCTTGAATAATAATCAGATACTATATAATGTGGTGCTCTATGCAACCTTATAACTTCATTAATGTTTGTTTTGGAAATATGATCAAGAGAAAAATTTTATAGAATAGTAATAATGTGTGTTTACTTTTTAAGGTTATTAAATTAAACTCAAGTAGCATTATTTCCCTTAAAATTTTTGGGGAGTCTGATAACAAAATAAATGGTGATGTTTTTCCATTTCCGTTTTGGTATGTGTAATAAATGTATCATCCTATTATAACTCTATCTATTGGCCTAAAATTTTTGACATATCAAGAATTGAGATACATGCTATGAAATATATCTCTTCATGTCATCCCACTAGAAATACTCTTTCATAAATTTATACATCTTCATACTTCCAGTATGAATAGAGAATTATGAGCTATGATCTTAACACAACAACTCCTTCTTCAAGTATGGTATTGACAGGACACAAAGAATATTCCTAAAAATTATCATTCCATAATAATCAAGGTTGAACTTAAGAAAATTTCTCACATTCATTTTCACTTCGACATCTTCCTTTTTTACTTCTTTAATATTTACTAGATAGATGGTTGGAAAGTCATTTGAGAAAGATAAGATTTTCCCCCTTCCATAAATATTTACATAACCATCCATTATGAATATAGAAATATTTTATATTTTATGATAGACATCATATATGATCAATCATGATCTATTTTAATCAAATCATTATCCACCTTTTTCACTTTCCAAGGGTGTTAATGTATTGAGCATTCATAATATTTAATCAACTTCAACAATATTTTATGGCACATATTTACTTATTTCTAGGTGAATATATACTTCAAAAACATTATTATCATTATATATATAAAACCTTTCACCATAAATTTTATTCCACTATATCCTTAATTCAAACATTACCATATATAACTCCAAAAATTGAGTTGGGTAATTTTACTCATGAACCTTCAATTTTCTTGAGGTATAATTTATCACCATATCATTCTTCGTGAGGATGCATACAAGTCCCTTATTTTATTCATTACTATAGATTATATACCCTTTTCCAATATAGGGTAGTGTAATAATAAGTTCACTGACTAGACTTGTCTTCGGTTCCTTGAAATTTTCCCAACATTAATTTTTCCAAATGAACATGGCTCATTACAGAGTAAAATTCATGATTATATTTGATAATCATGGAAAATTTTACACAAATCATCGATAATATCCTACCAAACCAATAAAACTATAGAGCTCAATCATTGTGGTTGTTCTAGGCTAATGTTTAATAAATTTTTTCTTTGATGTATCTATAGATATACCCTCACTTAAGATTGTATGACATAAAAATGAAATTCTTTATAACCAAAATTCATACTTGTAAATGTTTCATACAAATTATCATCCCTTAGGGTCTTTAGAAAAATACTCAAGTGATATTTATTCTATTCTATACTCTTTTAATATATAATAATTTCATATATAAAGACTACCACAAACTAATCAAAGTAATCTCTAAAGACATTATTTGTTAAATCCATTAATATATATGGGGAATTAGTAAGATCAAATTCCCTCACTATAAATTCATAGTGTCTATACCTTTTATGTAATATTATCTTGGGGATATCCTCTTTATTTACCCTCAATTTATTATATCCATAATGAAGGTAAATTTTGGAAAAGTATCTATATCCATGTAGTTTATCAAAAAAATCATCAATATGGGGTATATGATACTTGTTCTTGATTGTTATCTTGAAAAATTTCTGATAATCAATAAAAAGTCACAATGATACATCATTATTATTAACTAAAATAATAGGTTCACCCTAAGGTAATTCACTTAATCAAATAAATAATTATCAAGATTATCCTAGAGATGTGTAACATCCATGTTTTCCCTTGTAAGACTTTGTAAAATACAATAGAGTTTTTTTGGAATATGGCACAGAGACGGAATGATATTTTGAAGCTTAGTGAGCCCGAAAATGATATAATGAAATTATTAAATATAATATATCATGTATTAAATTTTTGGTGAAATAATGGAATAAATCCTAAATGGGGACTCATATGGGAAATCCAAGACTACCTTTGAATCTCTAATGTGGGGTTCATCCTAGGCGCGACATAACCATTATCGGCATAGAGCATTTTATTAAAGTGTGTGTTTTGGGGAAATGAAAAAATAAATTTATTTATTTATTGTTTTATTATTTTTTGACACAATAACCTAATTAACATATATAAATACACTATTATGGACAATTTTTAGGGTTAGCTACATAACCCAAATAATTGAGAGTGAGCATTGGAGGAAGGCTTAGTAAATGAAGACAGTGGATTGAGGATCATTCTTGATAATAAAATTTGAGGATATCACTAATGAAAATGTTGCATATTCATTATCCATCAGTTATTGATCTAACCCAAGGTATGGAATTTTTTTTAGTTAGATTCATTACATTTTATTATCCCATATTGAACACGAACCAATATGCATAAAAAATATTTTTCGTTTATTTGAGGATTTATTTTCCATCAGATTAGGAATGGATTTTTATTTGATAATAATATTTGTTTATTGCCTTCTTGACAATCGATTGAGGCCAACTTGTTTATAGGATAAGGTTCATTTATCATTATTTGGTTTGATACATTTCTCTCACCATTCTATGTGTGATCATCATCAATATTTCATTTGTAAGTGGATCCAAGAAATACCCAGTGAATAATCATGATTAAATTGATCTTTAACTCCATATATTGTTACCATGGGTTTGCTATGGTGATCAGTTGAATGTTTGAGATGTGTAGAGATGATAGGAGATCAGATTCCGATTTTTAGGGATTCTTTTTTTGAACTTGGGCATGCGGAGAAAACTTGGTGTGGAAGAGGAAATTATCCATTGTATTTGAAGTCCTGATTTTGGCCACTGGTGATGATGATCTTATTCAAGTTATACTATACATTATCAAGATAGTATGGTGGTGGATCTGAAGGAAACATTGATATCGAAGAATGCATGAATAGTTTATAATTTGTGGGGAACTCTTGATTACACAATGTGTATATCAAAAACACACACCATGTAATCCCACTTTTGTGGCACTAGGGTCTACACGTAGAGAGAAATATTACAAAATGTGTGAATAGGTTCTGGAATCTTAGTGTGTACCCCGAATGGTACACAAGCAAGGACATGTCTAGGAACATGATAATTGGTTGAGTATATGGGAACAACATAATACTCAGATACATCTAGATAAATGGGAATAGCCTAAAGTACACAGGCACAACCAGATGTGCATTGGTATGGTAAGGTGGCATACTAAGGGCCGAATGGAAATCTATACATCATATACCCTATAGGATACATCATTTATTTTGTTAAAATTATTGTCTTGTGAGCATGAGAAAGAGGAAGTGCCAAGTTTAGTGAGACATGTTGTGTACCCATATGTACACGCCGAGTACTCCTTTAGGATCATGTTGGATCCCTCAGTATTTTTAGTTCAACTCTATTACGATATTAGTTGTTTTTCCATAGACTATTTTAGTATAGACTAATATCGATTGAGTGAGTTCCCTTGGTCTATCCCTATCATGGTATAGTGTGGAATTAAATTCTTAACATAGGATTATGATCCCTCCTATAAAATGATTTTTGGATAGAGTTTGTAGTGTCCCTCTGTATGACCTGAAGTGTGATCCTCTGTCATTCCTTCTTTATCCTTGTGTAGGTTTCATGGTATCAGCACAACCACTATGCACGTGGAATTTATCCCCTATCTATTTTGTTAACCCATTAGATTTCATGGTATTGTAATATATATGATCCCCTGCTTATAAATTTATTCTAGTAAATTTCATAGTATCCCCAATTATACCTGGGTGTAATCCCCTATCTTGGTATCGAGATATTTGGAGTAATAGTGCATATATTTTATGCTGAGACCCTAGGAGAAAAACCACCCGAGTGAGTTCCATCAGTGAAATAATGACTCATTAAGTGGATTCCCCTTGATGAGATTCACCTTGAAGCCTCGAGAAAATCATATTATTGCTAGTATGGTTGAGACCTCTTTGATACTTGGAGTCTATTTTGAGTCTATCTATTATTTTTTTTGTTATTATTATTGTGTATCAAACCTTGATTGAAATACCTTATTATTATATAACTAGTATATTTATGCTTTATATCTTTTTTTTGGGTATCCTACTGGGTATTGTTATACTCATCCTTACATGGGATCTTCCCACACAAGTCATGCCTTATGTAGACAATATGCCTTTTTACAAAGTCCTTAGAGGACCAAGACTAGGTGGAGCATATTTTATGCTAGATAGAATATGGTTGGACAAGATATTATATTTGATAATAGTCCCCTCCTATTTATTAGGTTATACTCTTTTTTACTTTTGGGTGGTCTTATATTTAGACTTTTATTACTTTACAACTTTTTATCATAATTTTATATGGGATGGATGTTATTAATTCATTAAATTATCAATTTTTTAACTTTTAGAATTGTATGCGAATTTTTATTTGTATTCATGTGTGAAGGTGCATAAGTATAATTCCTATCATGTGTGTGATATATCTACTCGGTGTTGGTCAAAATCTCCTGACCTATTAGAGGTTGGATTGGGGTATCAAACTTGGATTATCACTGGCTAGGAAGGCCCCAGTGGGTTGGGTAGTGACAAAACAATTCTTTAATTCCAATAACTCAATTAGATCCATTCTATATTGAGTCTCTAAAATAGGTGTAGTACCATGTAG
Source organism: Viscum album (assembly GCA_963277665.1). Lineage (NCBI taxonomy): Eukaryota > Viridiplantae > Streptophyta > Magnoliopsida > Santalales > Viscaceae > Viscum > Viscum album. Next base: position 14,847,130 of record OY728150.1, read on the forward strand.
GATTTTTATTTAAAAATTAACTTCACCATTTGGTGGAAGACTATGAAACTCTTATCAAAATACATCATCAAACTCCTACACAATATTCATAACTTAAATAATGAGTTTTTATAAAATAAAATGAGATATAAACCCCTTTTGAATATGAGTCAAGCCCCATAAATGGATGTGATTTCCCTCAGAATTTTATATTTATCATCAGTCTGATAAAATATCATAAGGTTATTTCATAATATCAAATGCATCTTTCCTTCCTTGAAAATCGAAGTGGTATTTATATATAGAAATCCAATACATGCCTAATATAAAATCAGTTTTAACCAAAGGGAGAATAATAATATTTTTAGGAAACACATTCTCACAAATTTCAATTGGAGTAGAATAATAGACTTGATATGTGATCATCATAACATTATATAACTTCACTTATAATTGATTATCTACTCATTAATGTGGTTTTATGATTCCCTTATAAAGTTATTTAAATATAAAATATAGGGTAAATCTAGAATCAAATAAAATATTAGCGATCTAGAGTGGATGGTAATTGTACCTTTCACTGCATCGTTACCATACCCCTCATGAGAAATAGTGATCTCATGAGATTTCCCATTATATCTAGGACTAAGAGGTTTTTTATGTTTATAATCATCCTTAAACTTCATATTTATGTGCTTATTATCATAATTCCTATACTAATTTCATTTGAAACACTGAATTGTACATGGTACATGATTTGGTTCTTTTCCTCCTTCATTTTCTAACTTATTCCCATCACTTTGGTATTCGATTTCTTGATGACTTTCCTTTCCACACTAGAAACAATCACTAATCACCTTAATAAAATTTCCTCCATCTTTCATTCCATAATTAAAGCATGATGGAAATAATATCTTCTTCACTCCATGGTTTTTAGAATTTCCATTGAATTCCATCTTTCTTTTCTTATCAAAAACCATGAGATTGATGGGTAACACCAATCTCTATTTCTTCCTTGATAGTGTGTTTAATTATTTACTCATAAATAATACGGTATCTTATGGATAAATACCTTAGGAGGATTTGTTTTTAAGAAATTGAATAATCATTCAACCTTAATTTTAGGTTGGATAATAATACCAGAATATTTCCTTGAATGTCTTAAAATTTTCCTCATATGTACTTACATATTCTTCATTCTTATGTTTTAGCATAAGTAACTCCTTCTCCATTTTCATAAAAATAATATGATGCAATTTTTAATTGAAAAATAATAACCTAAACTCATATAACTCCATGTAGTCAGTTTCTTCTCATTCTCTGATATTCTTGATAAGATTCCACCATTGATCTTCTTCGTCTTCCAAATGATAAACAACTCAAATAACTTTTTCATGTTCTAAAAACTAGATAATGGAAAATATATTTCCAGTGGTAATGATAAATTACTTAGTTACTAGTGGATAAATGGACCAACTAAAATAAAGTGGTTGTTACCTCATGAAGTACTCAAAAAAATGTCGTTCTCTCCTTTTCTCCTTTGGAATCTCAGCATGATTCATGTCTTGATAAAGTTTTCTAAAAATATTAATGATATTTTTTATTCCAAATACCATTTCATTTGGTTTATTAAGAGAGATATAGTTTCATTTTCAAATGCATTCATCATTAACAGGGTTTCTTCTGGTTCCATCCATTGACTAAAGCCAAAAAATATAGTGTCACAAATAATAATCATATAGGATATCTAAATCATGAAACCTTCCTTTCAATCTATAACCCCTTAGGTTTTACAAAGTTTATTCTTAATTATCATCATATATTCAAATTATTTATTATGGTTTATAGAGAAAAGGATATTTATCAAATAATATCCCATGGGAGTGTTAAAACAGGTTTGAAGTAAGGGTACACTCACCATGAACTAGAATGATGGATATGATATAATCAAAAAACACTTTTCAAGTTTATTTCACATATATTCATCTATGAAAAAACTATATCCACTTGTATTATCCATAAAGGGATGTTTTCTAGGATTACCACACATCATTCTTTACTATAACTTATGACATTCTTCTTTATATAGGATTATCATAATTTTCTTACAAAAACATTATTATCCTAGTTTCCAAAGGTAACTAAACCTTACTTTGATAAGAAATAAAGAGATGCATACTTTTCATATATAAATATCACATCTTATTAGTTGAATATTAAATTCATAAAATTATGATCCATGCCATAATTGTATAGATCTAGTGTATTTGGAAACATGTATACATAAATATATTATTCATTATAAATCCAAATCATCTCCCACTTAGTTCATCATAACTAGAACCATTTTTATATATTTCATACTTAAAACCATTATTTATAACCTCGGGAAAGGAAACATAAGAAAGGGTGGTATCTGATGCTTAGTAATGCTTATTAAGGGAGATATCAATGATCACTTAATCATCATATTAGTACAATCACATAAGAGCATGAGAATAATACTTGAAAATCATACCCCGCATATCATATATCACAATATTGATTCATGTCATAAATATTCGAATTTCAGAAGACATGAATCATAAAGTAATCAAATAATATTATCCATGATATCATAACATTGTCATAAGACACAAGTTGATGGAATATACTAAGCATGGAAAATCATTTCCTTAGTCAAGGATCACTCCCAAGACTATCGTAGTGGATTGGTTTCCCTCACCATTACATCATATCCTTAGTGAAGGTTCACTCCCAACACTATCAATGTGTATAAATTCAATTACTAAATTGGTTTAACTCCTAATTACGTTCCTTATTATCTCATGAGATATCCATATTTACCCAATTCATTGGGTGGTAATATAATTTCAGGCCCACCTATCACATAATAATAATAATAAATTTATATGTTTCCCAAATAATCATAAATCATTCATCATATATCCTTACTCATGTAAAGTAAACATGTTTCATAAAATTTTCCACATTTCATCATATCACAACTTCTGGAAAATAAATAGGTTTTATAAAGGTTTCATCATAACTTAATTAGCCCATGGGAAATAAATGGGTTTCATAGAATCATCCTTAAATCATCTTCATCATAAGACATCAAAAGAATTAAATTGGATGAAATCATTGGATCATAAACCTATTAAATCATAATTAATATCAAATTATTTTATCATTGATGAAAAATACATTAAAAATATAATTGTAATATTTATGGAGTAAAATATTTTGTTCACTTTGAAATCATATACTTAAAATCCAAAAACTTCCCAAATATTAATGAAAAAAATTCCTTTAAAAATTACCTTGGAAAATTTTACTGGAATCTTCAAAGAATTAAGCAGTCATGATGGTGGTAAATCATTTTCTTTTTTTTTGTATATTAAAAAATAATCCTTATATATTTTCAATAAAAATTCAAAAGTAACATGTTTGGAAAATGACAAGAAGATTACTTTTAAACCATTTTTTAAAAAATTAAAAATTCATAAAAAATAAATAAATAATCATAATATGATAATAATAAAATTATTTAAAACATTTTTATGAAAAATTTACATGTATGAAAATGATTTTTGACCGAAGAGAGAAATAAAATTGATTTTCCTTAAAAACATTATTTTATTCTCTTGAGTTCATAAAGAGGAAAAAATGAAATGAAAAAATATATTAAATAAAAAAATATTTGAGAAGAAATTTTATGAAATTATTGAGAGGTATATCATGAAATTCTATCATGGAAAACTTAATCATAAACAATCTTGACAAACAATGAGATTATTACATAAAACTCTTACATTGAATTATAATTTCATTAAAATCTATTTAAGCTCTAGTATAATAAATGTAAATTTATTTTAATTTTATAACAGAGTCATTTAAATACTTATAATATCATATATTATTAAATTATAACATTTTAACACCCATTTATTAATAATTAATTATTAAAAATTATATTTTAATGTGTTAACTCTTTCATTTTTCATGATAATTTTGGTTTAATAGTTCTAGTACTTATTCTTTATTCATGATTCCATAATGTTTCAAATGTTAATCATGATATAAATATAATATATACTAATTAAATATATATTTTTATTCATCAATAAATGATATAAATAGAAAAATTAATTACATTGTTCAGGGAGATAGTAAGTCATACATACGGATGAACATTTTTTTCACTTTTCAATGGATGGAATGAAAAAAAGTTAAATAATAATTCACCTTCCAGAATCGTTATTGTATCATATATATCATATATATAAATATATTCATTAAATATATCCTTATTACCACCCATGTAAATTGGAGTTTAAAAACACGAATGACATCGCTTTATGGAGGTGGTAGTCTACACGTACACACAAGCAACATTACCATTTTCCAACAGATTAGAAGGTAAGAAGGTATATATGATATTTTAATATTGAAAGAATAATTATGTAATTGATATAATATATAAACATTAAACCCATCATAATAACCATCCATTAATGATGGTAATGAAAAATGAATTGTACCACTACATGGAGGTAGTAGTCCACACATACGCACGTGTGATACTCTCACTTCCCATTTGATGGAAGAGAGGTAAATATTGGTGGTTCCATAAACATAATAACATTTTAGTATATTTAGGATACTTAACTTATTATTTTATGAGTAATGCAATATATTTATAGGAGGTAAAAGAAGAAATAAATTGAAATAGTTTGGGAAAAAGGATTACCTATCCTTTAGTTAGAATACTTTATATCCTTTATTAAATATTCTTGTAATGATATTTTAAGAATAAAATAAAATCAAATTAGTGGATGTGGAAGTATTGGGGTAGGGTTTTGTACAGCTATAAGGCTCAAATTTGTGTAATTAGGAGAACAGATGGGTGTCCTTTTATAAGTAGGGGAGAGGACACACATTGAATATCTTAAATGAATAAAATATAATAAAATAAATTCTTAGGAAAAATGATTCCAAATAAATAGAGGTTCTAATATGGGATAATATGAGGTTGAAATATTTCTATAAAATTGGAATAAGACAAATTTAATTAAAAAATATGCCATTATCTTTTGGTTTAACCCATTGGTAAACTCAATTTAACATTAACCAAGGTGAATATTTTTTACTCTTTTTAATATTAATTATACAAAAATGAAATTTTTATCATTACCAAATTTTATAAATTATTATTCTAAATATGGAATCCATTTTATCAAATTTTTTCTCTAAAAGTTTTAGAAATTACTTTTAAAATAAACATGCAAAAGGAAATGAAAAAAGGTTTTCATGAAAAAAAATTTATTCTTAAGTAGACGTAGATTTTATTCCAAAATCCACATAAAATTAATTACAATGAACATAATTGTATTATTAAAAAAATTAAGTAATTTTACTTTTAAAACCATATTGATATTTTTAAATTCTATAAACCAAAATATAGTTTTCAATAAAAATTTGTATTTTTCACCACTCATTGAACAACTAGTATTTTCAAGAAATTCTTAAAAATTCACTCAAATGTAATTTTGGAAGATAGATCACAAAAATGAAGTTCATTGTTTCAAATAATTTTTATAAAATAGGTAGAAACTAATTACATTATTTTCACACACAAAAAAAATCATGTTTTTGGGAAAGGTATTTTTAAAACAAAAAATGACTATTAAAAATTGTGTACTTATTTATAAATATATTTTATTTATCTAAAAACTTTATACATGTTTTTAAAAATTGGTTATTTATATTCATACAATAAATTTATCAACTAGGTTATAATAGTATACTATATTACTATTCATTTAGAATCGAGGTTTCTTATTTTACAAGATATCAAAGAAATTAAATTTATTTAAGGGTAAATATATCATAAAATCTCAGGCTATTACACATGAAATTTAGGAATCCTAAAATGGTTACACTATAATGTACTCAATCTAAGAAGGAATATGTATATAGATAAATTCCATTCCATATAATAAGGAAAAAGGTTTACATTGGAGTTGAATATCATTATGAAAGATGAAAGTCTTACATTGGAGTTCCATACCATCTTGGATGGATTAAAGGGATACACAATATCTTCATGCCATATAGGAATATTAAATTTTTAAGCATTATTTTTGTTGCATCTAAGAAATATAAGTGTTATACTTGAGTTTTTTTTATCTAATATAGTGAAAGGTTACACAAGAGTTTTGTGTCATCCAATAAGGAAACGAGCTAACTTAAATTTTATTCCTATATGAGTAGGAAAAATATTTTGGAAAGGGGTTAAAAAATATTAGGATTGAACATATAGAAGTATTCTTATGCATCATAGTTAAAGTAATAAAAACATATATAATTTAGGATCACTATTTAAAACAATTGACATCTTTTTATACTCATCCTTGATAAATGAGTCTTGCAATATTAAGCTGATAAATAAGTCATAACATGTAGATAAAACTATGTTATAGGTTAATGAAAATCATCCATTAAATAGATTCATAAATCATAAATATGATTAATAGGGCATACCATGTAGTTTATAATCACAGGTAAAGTAATTTTGAGTCATTATTCCAAAAAAAAAATTATGGATACATTGTTTCGATGAATCACATCATAAAATTTGTTTAATTGAAATTATTGATAATTTTTAAGTTATTTATGAAAATTTTAAATTTTGAATCACATGATTATATGAGATGATTTAGCACCATTAATTTTTTGAAACTTATGATGTCACCTGAAGTTCCTTGAAAAAAAGTTCAAGTTAAAGCTCACGTGTTTATTATAAGTGGTAGATGATCCTGAAGAACTCATAACTTTCTTTTCTAAAGTTTTCTATACCAATTTTTATAAATATAGAATGAGTATTCAAGGAATGAATGATGAAAATGCTAAATAAATTATGAGATTTGTGCATTGTCTATGTTCTTTGAGTTCTTCCTTTTACATTAATTTTCTAGATTGATCTTAGAGATTCCATTTTTTAGGACTTTATTGTAAAACATACAAAAGTTCTCATTGTAATTTTTTATTTTGATCATCTATGGTCAATAATATTTTAGATATAGGAATCTATAATTATAAATATATAATATAGTGAATTCTTGTGACATGAATTCTTATAAGTAGTTTGATCAAATAGTATATCAATAAAATGATTTTTTTTTATGATTTCAGTCAAATAAGTCTAAGGTTATGACTTTAATCTTCATATAATATTTATTGAATAAGTTTTAGGGTATATTAACTTGTATCCTTTGGATCTAGCGACTACACCTCCAACTACTTTAGATTAAAAGTGGAGTATTCATTTAACTATGACAATTTATATCCTTTAATAATATATTATAAATTATATTATGGATTTTCATTCAGAAATCCATTTCATTATTCCATTTTTAATTGTTTTTGTTTCCATTTTGTTTATTTTCCTCAAATAGTTTATAGCTTTAGAGTTATTTAATTTCCAATCCATTTATTATTTTTTGTTACTTTGATTAGTTAATAAATGTCACTTTTTAAATACATTTTATATTGAGTGGTAAAAATTATGAGTTTAATTTAAACTTCAATTAACCCCCCCAACCCCATTCCCTACTACTAAAGATTTTATATTTGGGACAACCTTTAGTATCAAATCTGGTCTATTTTTCCTTACATTAATTTGTATTAGAGAAAGGTTTCCTTCTCTATAGACAGTTCACATATTATAAATTTAAGGAATCATAATCTTAGTTAGTAACCAATATTTGATAGTTTTAATTATGATTATTAAAGATATCATATAATGACCTTTGTGACTGATACAAGATTCGATAACTATTAGATGATGGTTGATAATTACAAGATTCATGGGAATCTGATACTAAACATTACTCATTAGGAAAAAATACAGATATCAAGTAAATTATAAATTCATAAATACTCTTTTATATTCAATGAATAATAATATCTATATCCAAATATATACCTATTAAAATTATAATGTAATTTTGATAAATCTTTAGATAAATAATTTTGGAACTTCTACGATTTTGGAGACTTGACGAATTATACTAAGGGAAAATTATTGAAAAAGTTATTTTCATTCATGAGAATCAATTGTTTATATTCATAGGTGGTTCCTAACTGTATTAAGTTGGTTTTAATATCTTAATGGGAAAGATTTTATAAAATAATATATTTTTAGGAGATTATTTAAATAGTTTTAAGAAGTGTAATTTTAAAATAAAAATGATTGAAAACACAAACAAAAATCTTACTATATTAGATATTAATGATATTATCATAACTTTTCAAGTTTATCAGAATAAATTGAAATGATATGTATAATGAGAAATGGAAGAATATAGTTTTTTTGCTACTACATGTTCTGGAGCTAATATTTTTAAGACCACTACATCTAAGATACCACCAAAAATCATTTGGATAGTTGTGATGTAGAACTTAATAAAGGTGGATTTTCATATCTTGAAATTCGTATTTTGAGGATTATTAGGAATAATAAATTCAATAATATTATCAAAATAATAAAACGGATATATAAATATATATGAAATGTCTAAAATAAGAGAATATTCATTGGATATTATTTTTTATGATTGTGAGAAGCTAGGTTATATCATACTGGTTTCCATGAAATTAAATAAGAAGTATAAGGAGTCTAGAAGACCTTATACATGAAAAGGTAAGAATGTTTTTAGAGTAAACACTAAAACATAGAGTGTTAGTGAACATTTGTTTTTTTGGAAGTAGTGATACAAATACTGACAATAGGTAGAAGATAAATAATTTCTTTTCTAAAGTTCCTTGAAGTGAAATGTGTTTCATGGGAAATTAAAGTACTAAATATCTTAGGAATTTTAATTTTAATTCTAAGTATTTTTATTCTTCTAATGATGAAGAAGATGATACTCCAATATTTGAGGATATGGCTGAATATGTGACTACCCAATAAAAATGATATAAACACTTGAATAAAAACTATGATCAGACTGAGGAAGATCTTTCTAAGGCTAATGATAGTATTTCTAAACTTACTTTTGGGTTTAATGTAAAAAAACTATATTTCAACCTGTAATGATCAGAATGAAATTATAAAACTTAATTATGAAGTTTAATGTCCTAAAAATTTTATTTCCAATTTTAATTCTAAAGGGAGTGTCTTTATAAGCGTCTATGATAGTTGAAACCATCTATAATTTATTCTATAGTTATTTATAAATATTCTAAAAAGTAAAATTTTAAGACCAATTATTTTGTTCCAAATATTATGCCTTTTATTACTAAATTCCAATGGTTAGGTCATTAGAAGAATTTGTGTTCCTTGAATAAGGTTCAATATTTCAAAAATTATAGATATAATATTTTAAAAGACCTAGTATCTATTTGACACTAAACAATTTGATGGATGGGGGTTCCAAAAGTTTTTTTACAAATATATCCAAACCCAAAACGAATTGGTACCAAAATCGTAGTATCATTGATTATAGGAGAAAATAATGAATTCTAGTAGCTAGAACACTTGGTATATATACAATGATTATTCTTGTCACATTAATTGAAACACACTTAACTTTTGGAACTTACAAAAATCAAAGGGGGGACATATTGCCTTTGGATACAATGTGTAAGGATATATTGTTAGTATTGGTTATATAACATATCTTAGTGAGACATTAATTTTAAATTTTCTTTATGTTTTAGTTTTTAAGGAAAACCTTATTTTAATATGTAAATTATGTGATTAGAGTTTCTCCAGGAAATTTGGGAATAAAATATATACCATTAAAAGTTATAAAGATTTCATATATTATATTATGATAGTTACAATAATGTTTACACTTGTGATCTAGAGGAACTTACTTACGAGAACTTTCCTTATCTAAGATCGATTGAGGATAAGTATTTTATTTAGAATAGAATTTTAGGAAATTCCAATGTTCATACCTTGGATAATAAATTTAACATAAGTATTATGATAGATATTATAGAACATAAGTTTAATTATTTTAGAGTATTTTAACATTTCTAATACAGTATTAACATAAGTATATAATTAAAACTATTGGTGAAGTATCAACATTTTAACCTTAATAGTTAGTGAATATATATCTTTTTAGACCTCTAAAATCTATTAGTATCATAAGAAAACAAAATATATATGTCATAAATGATTATTACTGTTAGATCCACGAGATAGAGTACCCTGAGATATGGGTGAATCAAGGTATGGTAGATTAAAACTTTCTCCCTTTTGATTCTTGTTTCGTTGATATACAAAACACAACACTCTCTTCCCCCATGAAAATATAAATACTGATATGAAATCATGTACAGGACATAGGTATTTTTACTTGGTTCACCCTCACTGGGCTACGTCCAAGGAGCATACAACGGAAATGTGTTGATGTACCAAATTTAATAAGGCTCATAACCAATAATGAGTACAATTTTTGGGCTAGATCTTCTATACCAAGGCTCAATACCTTTACAAGGTTTAGGTTCTGATCACTGATTTTCCAAGGGTCACTCCCTATGCCTCTGTCTCTGGCTCACTACTAGTGGAATGGGTCATTGCATTCTTCTTTTTTTGCTCACTTCTATTGGAAAGGAATCCACTCACAGTTTATGGATGTGTAGGTCAACCACAGTTTATGGGCATGTAGGTCCCTTCGTTTGCATGAATTCCTGCATCCTCGACTATATATCGATGCTCTATTGAAGTTCCGTTTTCACTTGAAGATGAATTCCACCTTCCTGAGTGTTGTTAGGTACCATAAAATACTTTCTCAAAATGAATTGAAGCTTTCACAAGATTCCTGTGAAAATTGAGAACCACGTTGTCTCTCCCATGTACTAAGTACTGGTTTTGGTATGAGAACATCCTTCTCCACGTACAACTGCCTCTTCTGCGAACCTCCTCTATCCATAAACTTCCTCTTTTGTGAACCTTCTCTATCTGAATACTTCATCCGCCTTAGCTATTTCATACAGCTACCGCTTACCCACTTCATGAACCTCCTCTGCAAAACCCCTCTTGTACGCAAACTATTCTATGTTCACGAACTGGCTTTGCTTCTGCATACCAGAGTTCCCCCTCCACGTACCACATGTGCAATTCTCCCTCTTGCATACCAAATATTCCTCCTCCGTGTACCGATTTAATTACTTCTACGTACCAATCTTCCTCCTCCGTGTACCGGACTTCCTTTGCGGGTTAAGAATCCCTGCAAATACCTTCACCAGAACTACTCCTATGTGAACCAATTTAGCCTTCAAAAACCACCCTTCGAGAACTTCTTTTGGAATTCTCCAAATTACCGGAGTGAAATATTATTTCTAATTATGTTCTATCTCCATAGTAAATGGTGGGATTAGTTATTATTATATAGTCAAAGATTCCGGATTAATCTGCTAAATCAAGAATTACCAAATCTTGATTTGATACATCCCCCACTGCGTACCAAATCTTCTGCCACCGCGAACTAAAAACCATCCGCGAACCATTTCCTATTTGCTCTACATACCATCTTTGCTCCTATGTGGTTGAATTCCTCCGCCGACTTCAACTAATCCGTGTACCGTACTTCCGCTCAGTCGCGAACCATTTTTGGTTCCACAAACTGAATCTATGTATCATTCGAGCTGCCTAGTACGCAGCTGCATACCCTTCTCAGACATGGTACATGATCTATGTCATAGGCTCCTCATTCCTATTCGTTTTCTGATTTAGTTCACCATTATCTACAAAAAAATTCCGACTTTGAGTCAACAAAATTTTGCAAACAGTGAGAAACTATGCCACCTTAAAAACCTATCTTCAGAAAACACCAACAATTATAATTTACAGTCAACTATATTTATCAACAATCACAATCATACCCAAAACATACCGAGAGGATGCCTTGAGGGATTTTATTCCCAACAATCTACCCCTATGGGTTTATTGACAACTCTTCTCATGAAAACTCTCTACACTTTGATATATCATTAAATATTCTTCCAACTGCTTCCACCATTCGCCTCTTGCGATTTTGATAGGAATCAGGGATTTACTCAACACATACTCTAATCCCACATGAGAAATTCTCTTCGTGGGAAAAAAGAGTAAATGAAAAGATCATCAATGAATCACTTCATTTTAGACACCAACTTTTGACACCAAACTGATACCAATTGCTTAAACAGATACTAATTATTGATCGTTGGAAACCTTCTTACACCATTCCAAAATCACTCTTATGCTTTTATCACGACCCTCAACTATCGTGATATTTACTCTTTGATCAATCACATCAATAATCATCATAATTAATTCTCCCCCTATCTTACATCTCTTCCAAACATCTTCAGCTCAACTTCAACTCCCCCTATCTCACCTCTCCACTTAACAGCTTCTCCCCACATATTTTCTCTCCCAGAAGTCACACTTTCTCCCCATTTGTCAACGAACCCGAAGATAACTTCAAGGCTGTATCCAATAGGTTAAATAACACATATCAGCACATTAAGAAAAGACACACCATACCTCGGGGACAGGGTATAACGCCCTGACTCCAGTTACCCAGAGTTGGTGCATTATTACATAATATTTTCATGATCATAAAAGATCATGTCTCGAAAGACCGATAAGTTTAGTAGCCTTGGAAACACTATATATATTCATAAGTCTTACATTACATCATAAAGTGAAAAAAAATATAACAAAATCTTGTCTTTATATCCCCTCATATTATCCCTGCAGTTCATTCCTGAAATACTTCTTCACATCCTAGAAAAAATAAAACATTGAAAGGGGTGATCTCAGATGCTCAGTAAGGATAACAATATAGCAGAAACTTTCATAAATAAACATAAAAATTTAAGGCAATGTATAACTAAAACAAAAGCCTTTTAAACTTGAACTTCAGCATAATATGGAAAAGATAAAATGAAATAATGCCATTTACTTATTCACATGGATATTCTATTAGTCGAAAATCACATGCAATATCAATAACCACTTTCATAATGATAGAATTCATAATGCCAGAATATCATAACCACATAGTCAAGGCCTTGTGCCAAGACTACAAATAATATTTTTTCAAGGCCTTGTTCCAAGACACTATTTTGTCTCATGAGACCTACCAATGCATCGAGGAGCTATATAGGGCTACACCCGTCACTTATTAAGTCCAATGCATTCCTCATATGAATAGGTTTAAACATAACATAAACATTCGTATTAAAACTAGCATACGAGTTAAAAAAACATTCTTACCTTAATTTTGTCAAAAATGTTAAAAAGGACCTTGTTTGGAAAACGACGGAAAGATTCCTTTATAAAAATATTATAAAAAGTAAAAAAAGGGTATAAATGACTTTAAACCATATTCTGTAAAATATTAAGAATTATTTGAAATACATTTTTAAGAAACATGGATGTGGATGATAAAGAGGTCCTATTAGATAATTACGTATAAACAACCTCGGGTAATGAAGAGATTGGGAAATAAACCCTTACCTTGTACTTTTCCTTGGTCGAGGGTAGGTTAAACTCTTGTATAATAGTTAAATCATTGTTATTAAATTATACAAGAATCGTATACATAGATATGATATCATATATGATCTTTTAATATTGATTTGTTAATAATATTCTAGTATTATCGTCGTTTCGGGTGTTCACTTACTCGTTTTCTTTTATATGTTTTGTTTTATAAGCCATATTTTTTATCCATAGGTTGTATATTATTCATATCAATAATGATATCAAGTCCTTAAACATTATTTTTAATCATCAAACGAAAATTAGTCTTGAATGGATACGATGGGGAATGAACTCATTGCGTTCGTGGAGACGGTAGTCCGTACGTATGCACGAGCGACAATATCATTATTTTGATATTAAAATAATATATAATTGGATGGTGTATCATATATACAGAATAATTATCATGTTATATTTATTATTTAAATGAATTACACATCATTATTATACTCATCTAAAAATAATAATGTATTGAATAACAATTACACCACGACATGGAGACGGTAAGCCGTACGTACGTACGTATGGTGACATGTCATTCAAGGGGTGGATAGAATAATGAATTTGGTTGTAACATATTTATAATAACATCACAGTATATAGAATATACTGGAGTTATTATCTTATAATGGAAACAACAAAGAAAAAGGAAGTGGAAGAAGAAAGGAACTTGAAAGAGGGTAGTGAAAACATTACCTCTTCTTCGGTTTCTTCCTTTTGATTTGATCAAAAGGGCTCATTAGGTTGGCTTTCTGATCAAACGAAGGCCTCTAGGTTGAATTTAGGGATGTTGAGAGAATATTTGGGCAGGGTTTGGCCGATCCAAAAGGCATCGATGGTATGAATTTGAGATAAGGGGAAGTACCCTTTTATAAGAGGGGTGAAGGTCACCTTAGGAAAAAATTAAAATATTATTTTATAATAAATTAATATTAGGTTTATAATGGCTCCAAAGAGACTAATTTCGAGTCTAAGGTGGTTATGGGTTGAAATAATTTCAACCAATAGATTTTAGATAGATTTGAGTGACTAAATTAACCTTATCATTTATATTTAACTCTTAGTTAAATAGTTTGACATTGACCATATCTCTTTGTATTTTTATATTATATGGTTAATAAACATACAATATGCATCCAAGAGAGCCCCAACTAGTTCATTAATGATACACCTATAATTATATAATTCCTTTGGAAAAACCTTGGATTTTTCGGAATAGAACATCAATTAATAATATAATATTTGTTTTAAAAACTCTTTTATGTCAAATTTGACACTATTGGGTATTTAGTTTTTGATAAATTCATAACATCATTATTACTTCTAAAAAAATTCATATAACCAATCCTAATATGTAATATTAACCTATAAAATTATTGTAATTCATAAAAAGTCTCAAATTACATTTATTTGGATATTTATAATATCAATTATTTTAATATTTCATTAATTAGGTAATTAGTGCATCACCATTGTGTCATAAATAAATTAAATTATTTAATGTATAAAAATTATAAATAAAATTGCATTATGTAGGAAATAGTTTTAGATTTCTAATGAATATTTATATTCTAATTTATCTTATGTATAACCCTATATTAAAAATGTTTTAGTTATTAAACTTTGATTTTAACTCTTTACCACCAAATCCATATTTTTTGTATTTTCAAAAAGAAATTTAAAGATAAATGGTAACCATAAATTCCAGATGAAAAACCACGCCGCAACTAGACATAAAACAAGATTCAGAATTCAAAAAATAGTACACCCCAAAGCACCAAATTCAAATCTTGAAAATACTGCATCAATCCCAGCACCGTCTAATTGCCTTGGGCCGCGAGATCCTTGATCCATGCTCTCTAAAACGAATAACCATCATCAAATAACACAACACAGACAATTTATTACCCCAATTACCATTGTCACCCTAAAACTTCCCGAACTGAATGATTTTTGAGATGCTTGTAGAACCCACCAGCCATCGTCCTACCGAAGCACCTCGGGTCGCGCCCCTTGACAGTCGAAATCCCCACTATCTCCTCCCCATCCTTGGAATGAGAACCCACCATCCATCATCCCCGTAGAATCAAACCATCCTCACAGAACATGAAGGACTTCAAAACACTGATTCTCACATAATAAAAACCTCGTACCATGACAGTCATTGTCGCTGAACCGAACATCGCTGGATGCCGAAAAACACCACGCCAAAGACAACATCACCTGAAATCACCCAAAACCGTCGAAATCACCATCGTTGGAAGCACTGGTTGAGCCTCCTGAATCACCACCAACCGCTCAAACAACACATCCCAAAGACACTTAGAGAACTGCCTCACCAAACCACACTTGGGGGGAGCGATGGAACTTAGGAGCCAGAGCAGAGAGGGAGCGGCCACCGGAGATTGGAAGACCACCACTGAACATCTAAGTACCTCTCGACGATGAAGCACCACAACCAAAAGGAAGACCAACTCGGCAGACCTGAAGACACATAAGATACCATCACAAGAGACACTCCCTGGGACACCGTCGGTCGTTCGAACTCACATCCCAAAACACCGTAAAAACCACCGCACTAATCTAACTAAGATAAGAGTGGTTGAATCATGGCACCATAGCAGAGAAAAGAATGGACTCAGGCATCGAAAGAGATCTTGTAATCATGGCCACTCCAACGCCGACAGTCACCACCTCCACCGTTGGAAATGAGGAAGAAACATCAAAAGAGAACCCATATTCACAAGAGAGAGCCGACTCAAGACGTGCTGGGACACCGTCGACCAACAAACCTCATAACCCAAAACCCCCATGTGACCACCGCTCCTAATCCGCCTTGGAGAGTTACAGAGGAACCAGGGGTCAGAGTATTGAATTGAGTGGCCAAGGGATTCAACATCACACACATCTACAAGACCACCGACCGCCATCTTAAATGTTGTCAACGGTGAAATTTAGAAACACCGACCACCAAATGAAATCAAAATCGGTGAGAGAAAGAGAAAAAGGAGAGGCGGAGGTGAGATGAAGGGAGGGGGTGGAGGGGTAGGCACCAGAGAAAATCCCCCCTCCCGATCGCCACCGAAAAAGAAACCCTAGGCCGAGAGGGAGAGGGAGCAGACACCGCTCAGAGGCCCCGATTTTAACTCTTTTAACTCTTCTTTGAATTAAATAATAATAAATGTCCTAATCTAATCCAAGTGGACCTAAATGATAATATTTTATTCCTAAGGTTGTTTTTGGTCAAGATAATCTTGTCCAATAGAATTAGGACATGTGTTAGGGTAATATTAATATCATTTGTACCCTTAATTACCCTATTTACTTTTAACCGTGGTAAATAAAAGTAAAAAGTTACTATTCACCAAAAATTATTTTTATCTTATTGAACAAAATTTTAATCCTAGATATTAACCATGTCTCTAGGATTTTTGAAATTCCACTCACAGAAGCGGTAAAATTAAACTTTATGTGAATTGGAAAATTCCACTAGGAGATGGGTAAAAGACGGTGAAAAGTTCAATAAAATTTTTATATATCTAAAATTATTATAAACTAACTCCAATGAATTACATTGAACTTATATAATTATTATGTATCTATTTTGAACTTAATTAAATTTAAATAAAATAAATAATTATTTAAATAAAAATTCGGTTTTTAAACTATAACTCATTGTTTTTTCACTATTCATCAAAAATTGAATGTTTTTGGAAAAAATATAAAAAATTCACCCTAAGATAATTTCGATGTTCTGAATCAAAAAATGAAGTCCATTTTGAAAGATAAAATTTATAAAATTTCAAAAAGTGGGTATTACTATTTATAACGGCTAGTTTGATTGGTTGTGGTGTGTGTTAGAGCTCGAAGTTGCGTACAACACACGCTACTGTATTATTCAAAGAGAAGCGTACCGTGGAAGCTTGGGGTGTTACATTCTCCCCTCCTTCAAATAATTTCTTCCTCAAAATTTCTAGAATACTACCGCATGAAAAGACTCGGGTGATTCTTCATCATAAGTTCCTCGGGTTCCCACGTTGTCTCTTCCATATTATGGTTTCTCTATAGAACTTTAACAAGACGAGTCGTCCGGTTTCTCAGCACTTGTTCTCTGGTATCAAGAATCCTGAAGGGCTCTTCGCAATAAGACAGACCAGTTTCTAGTTCTAATTCCTTATAAGTGAGTACATGTATTGGGTTAGGCATGTATTTTCTCAACAGTGATACGTGGAAATCATCGTGAACCTTGGAGAGATTTGGCGGCATTTCCAAACGGTAAGCTACAACCCCAATTTTTTCTAGAATTTTGAAAGATCTGATGTACCTGGGACTCAATTTACCTTTCCTACCAAAATGTATAACACCCTTCCATGGAGATACCTTCAAGAAAACATGATCACTGACTTGAAATTCCCAATCCTTCCTTCGGTTATCGGCATAGCTCTTCTGCCTATTTTGAGCTGCTTTGATGTGGTTTTGGATTTCCTTCACCTTTTCCATCGTCTCCTCCACCAGTTCTGGGCCTATGAGTTTTCTTTCACCAACATCATCCCAACAGGTTGGTGTGCGACATCTCTTTCCGCATAACGCTTCATATAGTGCAATCTGAATACTTGAATGGAAGCTATTGTTATAGGAAAATTCTACCAGAGGGAAATATTGATCCCACATACCCTCAAAGTCAAGTGATCATGATCTCAACATGTCTTCTAAGGTTTGAATAGTTCGTTCTGATTGTCCATCTATTTGAGGTTGGTAGGTATTGCTCAAACAAAGTTCAGTATCCAAGGCCTTCTGAAGAATCTTCCAGAATCTTGAAGTAAAATGGGGATCACGATCAGAAACAATCGATAGGGGTACTCCACGAAGTCTCACAACTTCATTAATATATAGTCTTTCTAGACGTTCAAGTGGTAAATATTCACTTATAGCAAGAAAATGTGTTGACTTGGTAAGATGATCAACAACGACCCATATTATATCATTCCTTCTAGGAGTCTTTGGTTGCACAATGACAAAGTCCCTCGTAATATTATCCCATTTCCACTCAGGTATGGGAAGAGGTTTCATAACTCCTCTAGGTTGTTGCCTTCCAGATTTCACTTGTTGACAAACCATACATCTTGACACAAAATCAGAAATCTCCCTCTTCATGTTGTCCCACCAAAAATGTTCCTTCAAATATCTATACATTTTGGTGCTCCCAGGGTGTATAGAGAAATTGGAACTATGATCATCGTCCAACAATTCCCTTTTTATATCAGGTATATCGAGAACACAAAGTCTCCTCCCAAATTTCAAAATTCCATCTTCATACACAAAGTCACTCAATCTCCCATCATTCATAGCTTTAATCTTCTTTTGAAATTCTTCATCATCGGTCTGAGAACTCTTAATCCTTTCTATTAAAGATGGTTTGGAAACCATTTGAAAAAGAATCAATGTTTCAACTTGCATGGGGATTCCCATATCCATATTTAGTAGATCCAGGAAAATAGGATCCCTCTCAAATCTCATTTTGTTCAAAACTCCATGATCCTTTCTGCTCAAAGCATCTGCGACCTTATTTTCCTTCCCCGGGTGGTAGTGTATCGTGCAATCATAATCCTTGAGTAGTTTAAGCCATCTCCATTGTCTCATGTTGAGTTCTTTCTGTGAGAAAATATACTTCAAACTCTTGTGATCAGTATAAATCTCACATTTCTCACCATAGAGATAATGTCTCCATTTTTTCAAAGCAAAGATTACAGCAGCTAACTCAAGATCATGAGTAGGATAGTTCTGCTCATGAATTTTTATCTGTCGTGATGCATAAGCAATAACCCTATCATTCTGCATAAGGACACAACCAAGTCCTTTCTTCGATGCATCATTATAAATAACAAACCCATCATTCCTCGATGGTAGAGTTAATATAGGATCATTGACTAATCTTTTATTTAGTTCTTCAAAACATTCTTCACACTCTTTTGTCCAAAAAAATTTAACCCCTTTACGTGTGATCTTTGTTAATGGGTTAGCCAACCAGGAAAAATTCTGGATGAAACGTCGATAATAATCTGCTAAAGCAATAAAACTGCGTACCTCGGTTATACTCATTGGTGCTTGCCATTCTTGGATTGCCTTGGACTTAGAAGGATCAACAGAGATTCCATCCTTGGAGACAATATGGCCAAGAAAATAAATCTCCTGAATCCATAATTCATACTTGCTAAACTTCCCATATAATTCATGTCTTCTCAGAGTCTTCAATATAATGCACAAGTGATTTTCATGATCTTTGTAGCTTTTCGAATATACCAAGATATCGTCAATAAATACCACTACAAAATCATTGAGATATTACTTGAAAACTCTATTCATTAGATCCATGAAAATAGAGGGTGCATTAGTCATCCGAAAAGGCATTATTGTAAACTCGTAATGCCCATACCTGGTTCGAAATGCCATCTTCGGAATGTCTTCCTTATTCACACACAACTGATGGTATCCATATCGAAGGTCAATATTTGAAAATTATTTAGCTCCATGCAGTTGGTCAAATAAATCATCAATGCAAGGTAGGGGATACTTGTTCTTTATTGTTATAGAATTGATCTCCCTATAGTCGATACATAACCTCATAGATCCATCTTTCTTCTTAACAAAAAGGATAGGGGCTCCCCATGGAGAAACACTAGGGAAAATAAATCCCTTATTACTCAATTCCTCTAGTTGTTTCTTTAGTTCCACTAATTACATAGTGGCCATTCTATAAGGGGTCTTCGATATGGGCCTTGATCTAGGAATTAAATCAATAGAAAACTCAATTTCTCGTTCTGGAGGATGTCCAGGTAAATATTCTGGAAACACATATACATATTCTTTCACAATAGTTACATCCTATATTTGAACATTCCTTTCCTCACCCACAGTCATTTCATTCTCTTCCTCCCCAATAATTGAATTTAGTTGAGCTACTGGGGGTGGATCTAGATAAGAATTGGGTGGTGACAATTCTACTCTAAAGATAAGGTGTTCCTTATCATCATCATCAAAAATAGTAACCCACTTCTTCTTATAATAAATCTTCGCATCATGGTCTGAAATCCAATCCATATCGAGGATTATATCAAATTCAATCATGGTTATGACGATGAGATCAGCAGATAAAGAACATTTATGTGCTCTAATGGGGACTGATTCACAAAACTTTGTTGCAATGATACTTCCCTTAGGAGTTTTAACTGATAACTCCCTTGTTAAATCAAATTGGAAATATCTAATTTTCTTAGAAAACCGGGACGATATGAAACAATGCGATGATCCAGAATCAAATAATACATTTTCTAAACTTGAGGAAACCATTAAATTACCTGCCACTACGTCTTTCGGAGCTTCTACCTCAGCAGTAGTGATAGAATAATCTTGGCCTTGATCCCTTGGCATTTTATGAGGTAAGTTTCCCTGACGCTTAGGAAATTCATTTGCATAATGTCCCATATCCCTCCAATTGTAGCATTAAACATCGGTAGCTTATTTCTTTCCCTTGAAATCAAGAGCTTGGTGACCTTTTTCACCACACTTATAACAGACTCCCATTCCTTTTAAGCAAGTAATGGGGTGTTTCTTCCCACATTTACTATAGGATGGATATTACAATTTTCACTTTTCCCCTTATTTCCATTTCCAGAGTGATCAGCAGATCTCTTCTTCTCTTTCTTTGCTTTAATGTCATAAGACTTAGAGAATTATTTTTCTATCTTGATAGCACATGAGACAATATCTTCGTATGACGAGAAGAATTGTGAGACTAATGCTCGACAAAGAAATGGTTTTAACCCATCAAAGAAACAATCAATCTTACTTCTTGGGTTACGTATATAATATGAATCATGCCTTTCTAACCTTTTAAAGTTAGACTCATACTTTGCAACATTCTCATCCTACTTTTGCCTCAGACTTAGAAATTGTCTTTCCATATCTGCTCGATGGTCATGAGGAAATTATTTTTATAATAAAATATCTTTAAACTCCTTCCATTCCATATTTTATACTTCATCACCTTCCTTCGTGTTTTGAATCAATGGCCACCATTGATCAGCATCTCCAGTGAGGCGGTAAACTTTCATGTAAACTTTTTCCCTTTCGCTACTCCCCAAGGTGTGGAATATTTTCTCTAAGGAATTTATCCATTGCTCCGCTACTAGTGGATTTGTACCCCCATTTAATGTTGGTGGTTGTTTCCTCATGAAGCGATCTAACATTGATCCTACACGCTACGGATCAGGGTGCTCTATACGGGTAAGGTTATTATTCATAACCTGAGTGAGTTGTCCCAGTATAGTGATTAGCTGATCAGTACCAATTGCATCACCAACTCCACTATAATTATCTTGAGTAGGAGGGAAGTCCCTATATGGAGTGCGAGCATTGATATGGTTTCCATTCCTTTCACTAGGTTCCATTTCTAAACAATGGAATAAACTAGATCGGTTTATGAATAAAAATACATAATTCCATACTTGTAAAACACTTAACATAAATTGAACTATTTATGGATATAATCCATAATCATAAAAAAATGTTTTCTTTGAGGAAGTATATACTCATAAACCCTTCATGATGATTTGTAAAGAAAATGAGAATTATCCTAAGCATATCCCCCAGGAGTTTCGTAACCAAGAGTGCAGCAAGGCCCATTGTCGTGAACCAGTTCTCGTTTGAGTCTAGCTCAAAGTGGTGTTTTCGGGTTTTACCCCTAGGTACATCTGTGCCAGAGCTGCCTCTACCTGCTCTTATCCAAACAGGGATGTATTGCTCAGAAAACTCACAAAATCTATATAATACCAAAATTCTAGGAAGTTCTTCTATACTAATCCTCAAAGTCTATATTAAGGATTTTTGCTCTAATCAGGGTTTATCTAAATCTAACTTCCAAGGTTTGTACTAAACTTTCTATGATACCAACTGTAACGCCCTGACCCCTGTTACCTAGATTTGGTACATTATTACATAATATTGGCATGATCACAAAAGATCATGTATCGAAAGACCTATTAATTTAGTAGACTTGGAAACACTAGATATATTCATAAGTCTTACATTACATCATAAAGTGAAAAAAAATACAACAACATCTTGTCTTCATGTCCACTCATACTATACCTACAGGTCATTCATAGAATACTTCTTCACATCCTGGGAAAAATAAAACATTGAAAGGGGTGAGCTCAGATTCTCAATAAGGATAACAATATAGCAGAAACTTTCATAAATAAACATAAACATTTAAGGCAATGTATAACTAAAACAAAAGCCTTTTAAACTTGAACATCAGCATAATATGGAAAAGATCAAGTGAAATAATGTCATTTACTTATTCACATGGATATTCTACTAGTCGAATAATCACATGCAATATCAATCACCACTTTCATAATGATGGAATACAAAAAGCCAGACTATCATAACCACATAGTCAAGGCCTTGTTCCAAGACTACAAATAAGATTTTGTCAAGGCCTTGTGCCAAGACACAAGTTTGTCTCATGAGACCTACCAATGCATAGAGGAGATATAGTAGGCTCCACCCGTCACTTATTAAGTCCAATGCATTCGTCATATGAACAGTTTTAAACATAACATAAACATTCGTATTGAAACTAGCATACGAAATGTCAATACTTTCTCCATAAACCATGAATGGTATAAAAAAACACATCCCCAGTCAAACATATCACAAAAAATTCAATACAATATGGAAGTTTTTTATCATAATAAATCAACTTCAAATAAGCTTAAAATCCATCAAAGGATGTTGACATAGATGAAATAAAAACTATTTGAGATAAATATCTCTTTTTTTGAAATCATTTAAAAGTCACATAATTATAAAATAAAACATTTACTTTGAAAATATCCTTATAATCTTGTAAGATAAGCTTCAAAGATTTTATAACGGCGGAAAATAGCCGCACCCACCGTATAAGTTAAAAAAATATTCTAACCTTAATTTTTTCGAAAAGGTTAAAAAGGACCTTGTTTGGAAAACGACAGAAAGATTCCTTTATAAGCATCTTATAAAAATTAAAACAAGGGTATAAATGACTTTAACCCATAGTCTGTTAAATATTAAGAATGATTTGAAATACATTTTTAAGAAACATGGATGTGGATGATAAAGAGGTCACAGTAGATAATTATGTATAAACAACCCCGGGTAATGAAGAGATTGTGAAATAAACCCTTACCTTGTACTTTTCCTTGGTCAAGGGTAGGTTAACCTTCTGTATAATAGTTAAATAATTGTTATTAAATTATAAAATAATTTTATACATAGATATGATATCATATATGGTCTTTTAATATTGATTTGTTAATAATATTCTAGTATTATCGTCGTTTCGGGTGTTCACTTACTCGTTTTCTTTTATATGTTTTGTCACATAAGTCATGTTTGTTATACATAGGTTGTATCTTATTAATATCTAAAATTATATCAAGTCCTTAAACATTATTTTTAATCATCAAATGAAAATTAGTCTTGAATTGATACGATGGGGAATGAATCTCATCGTGTTCGTGGAGACGGTAGTCCATACGTACGCACGAGCGACAATATCATTCTTATGATATTAAAATAATATATAATTGGATGTTGTATCATATATATAGAATAATTATCATTTTCTATTTATTATTTACATGAATTACACATCATTATTATACCCATCCAAATAATAATGTATTGAATAACAATTACACCACGACGTGGAGACGGTAAGCCGTACGTACGCACGTATGGTGACATGTCATTCAAGGGATGGATAGAATAATTAATTTGGTTTTACCATATTTATAATAACATCACAGTATATATAAGATACTGGTGTTATTATCTTAGAATGGAAACAACAAAGAAAAAGGAAGTGGAAGAAGAAAAAAACATGAAAGATGGTGGTGAAAACATTACCTCTTCTTCAGGTTCTTCCTTTTGATTTGATCAAAAGGGATCCTTAGGTTAGATTTATGATCAAAATAAGGCCTCTAGGTTGAAGTGAGTGAAGTTGAGAGAATATTTGGGCAGGGTTTGGCCGATCCAAAAGGATTTGAAGGTATGAATTTGAGAGAAGGGGGAGTTCCCTTTTATAAGAGGGGTGAGGGGAACCTTAGGAAAAACTTAAAATATTATTTTATAATAAATTTATATTCGGTTTATAATGGCTCCAAAGTGACTTATTTCGAGGATAAGGTAGGGATGGGTAGAAATCCTTTCAATCAATAGATTTTAGATAGTTTTGGGTCACTAAATTAACCTTATCATTTATATTTAAATCTTTGTTAAATAGTTTGACATTTACCATGTCTATTTGTATTTTTATATTATATGGTTAATAAACATACAATATAAATCCAAGAGAACCCCAAGTGGTTCATTAATGATACAAATATCATTATATAAGTCCTTTGGAAAAACCTTGGATTTTTAGGAATAGAACATCAATTAATAATATAATATTTGTTTTAAAAAGTCTTTTATGTCAATTTTGACACTATTGGGTATTTAGTTTTTGATAAATTCATGACATCATTATTACTTCGAAAAAAATTCATATAACCAATCCGAATATGTAATATTAACCTATAAAATTATTTTAATTCATAAAAAGTCTCAAATTACATTTATTTGGATATTTATAATATTAATTATTTTAATATTTCATTAATTAGGTAATTACTGCATCACCATAGTGTCATAAATAAATTAAATTATCTAATGTATAAAAATTATAAATAAAATACCATTATGTAGTAAATCGTTTTATCTTTATAATGAATATTTATATTCTAATTTATCTTATGTATAAACCTTTATTAAAAATGTTTTAGTTATTAAACTTTGATTTTAACTCTTTTAACTCTTCATTGAATTAAATAATAATAAATTCTCTAATCTAATCCAAGTAGACCTAAATGATAATATTTTATTCATAAGGTTGTTTTTGGTCGAGATAAACTTGTCCAATAGAATTAGGACATGTGTTAGGGTAATATTAATATCATTTTTACCCTTAATTACCTTATTTACTTTTAACCGTGGTAAATAAAAGTAAAAATTTATTATTCACCAAAAATTATTTTTATCATATTGAACCATATTTTACTCCTTAATATTAACCATGACTCTCGGATTTTCGAAATTCCACTCACAGAAGCGGTAAAATTAAGTTTTATGTGAATTGGAAAATTCCCCTAGGAGATGGGTAAAAGACAGTGAAAAGTTCCATAAACTTTTTATATATCTAAAATTATTATAAACTAACTCCAATTAATTACATTGAAGTTATATATGTATTATGTAT
Organism: Viscum album; assembly: GCA_963277665.1. Lineage (NCBI taxonomy): Eukaryota > Viridiplantae > Streptophyta > Magnoliopsida > Santalales > Viscaceae > Viscum > Viscum album. The sequence goes on from OY728150.1 coordinate 14,873,007, forward strand.
CTATTTTGACCTTAATTAAATTTAAATAAAATAAATAATTATTTAAATAAAAATTCGGTTTTTAAACTATAACTCAGTGTTTTTTCACTATTCATCAAAAATTGAATGTTTTCAGAAAAAATATCAAAAATTCACCCTAATCTAATTTTGATGTTCTAAATCCAAAAATGATGTCCATTTTGAAAGATAAAATTTATAAAATTTCAAAAAGTGGGTGTTACTATTTATAACGGCTAGTTTGATTGGTTGTGGTGTGTGTTATAACTCGAAGTTGCGTACGACACACGCTGTTGTATTATTCAAACAAAAGCATATCGTGGAAGCTTGGTGTGTTGCATAGGGGGACCCACATCCACAATTTTTCAAGTACAGGAAGTCGACTGGACTCCAAGATCCAGTCAATGCCTTTCAAATGCTTCTTTAGGTAAGGCCTTTTTCAGAATGTCTACAACCTGTTGTTCGGTAGGCACATACTCTAACTTCACAAGCCCTTGCTCCACCTTCTCCTTGATAAAATGATATTTGATTTCAATGTTATTTTTCCTTGAGTTATGGAATGGATTTTTTCTCAGATTTATAGCACTAGAATTATCACAATGAATTATGATCAGAGACTTCACTTCAATCCCCATATCTTCAAGTTGTTGCGTCATCCACAATAGTTGCATGCAAGCTTGAGTAGCTGCAATGTATTCAGCTTCAGTGGAACTCAATGAAATTCAATCTTGTTTCTTTATTAACCAATAAATATACAATCCTCCAAAATAAAAGGAACCTACTAATATTGATTTCCTATCATCTACTGAAACATCCCAATCCACATCTTCATATCCCAATAACTCTGGCTTAGATTTTTCATTATACATTAGGCCAAAATCCAATGTGCCCTTAATATACTGAATAATTATTTTTATAGAAATCATGTGTCTCTCCTTGGGATTGTTTTGATACCTCGCTGCTTGTCATGTGGAAAATACAATATCAAGCCTTGTCACTGTCAGATACAATAGACTCCCAATGATTTGCCTGCATTCTATGATATTTACTGGATTGTCTTCATCATCTCGTGACAATTTCAACCGGGTAACAACCGAAGTCTTCATCTATTTAGAATTATAAATTCCAAACCTTCTCAAAACCTCCTTGTAATATTTAGATTGATAAATAAAAGATCCATTCCTTCCATGTGTTACTTGTAATCCAAGGAAAAATGTTAACTCTACAATCATTGACATTTTGAACTCACTTTTCATGAATTCAATAAATTTTCTACATTGTGCTTCATCTGATCCACCAAATATTATGTCATCAACATAAACCAGAACCATTATTATTTGAATATTTCCATTGTTGAAATATATATTTTAATCAACTCCACCACACTAGAAACCTAGATTCTTTATAAACTGATCAATAATTGAATATCATGCTCTTGGTTCTTGATTCAATCCATATAAAGCCTTCTTCAGTCGACAAAATCTGCTCTCCTCTTCATGAATGATAAAACCATCTAGTTTCTCAATGTATACTTCTTATTCTGGAACTCCATTTAGAAATGTTGACTTCAGATCCATTTGGAAAACATTAAACTTTCTTTGCACAACTATGGACGAGAATAATCTAATTGTCTCCAGCCTTGAAATAGGTGAAAATGTTTCATCGACGTTTATACCCTCTATCTGGGAGTACCCTTTTAACATCAGGCCTAATTTGTTTTGAATCACAACACCATCTTCATTCATTTTGTTGTGAAAGACCCATTTTTCCCTGTGAAATTCTTGTCTTCTGGTCTTTAAACAATTTCCCATGTTTGATTCTTCTCAATTTGGTCAAGCTCTTCATTCATTGCCTGAGCCCAAATCTCATCTCTAGCTGATTCGTCAAAGCATTTTGGGCCTACTTTTGATAAGTATGATGCTTGATATAGAGACTTTATCCTTCTATTATGAACTGGTTCTGTCTGATCACCAATTATGTTCTGCCTATGAATTTCAACTCTTCTTTCTAGTCTATGGGAAGACACTGATTTATTCTCATCATCTGAGTCTTCTTCGGAATCAATCTCTGGAGTTGGAGCATCTCCTGATCTTCTCATCTCATCATCGCTATCCTCCTCAGTCTGATCATGTGTTTTCTGAATATTCTATTCATTTTATACTATATTCACATCATGACTTTCAACTATCTTTCCCAACCTCTTATTAAATAATTTGTATGCTTTGATTTTCTTTGAGTAGCCAAGAAATATCCCTTCATCCCCATGGTATTAAAACTTCATATATTTCTCCTTATTGAGAATGAAAAATTTACTTCCAAATATTAAAACTTACATTAATTATGGATTCATTTCATACCATAACTCGTATAGAGTCTTCACCTCTTTTGGACAAAGTAAAGATCTATTTGAAGTGTATATTGTTGTCATCACAGCTTCTTTCCAAAAGAATTCTAGAAGGTCTTTCTCAATGAGAATTGTTCTGGACATATTGTTAACAATATGATTTCTTCTCTCAACTACTCCATTATGATGTGGAGTCCTTACTACCGAAACTTGATGCCTTATCCTATGTTTTTCAGATAATCCTCTACTTGTCTATTTCTGAACTATGTTTCAATATCTGTTCAAATAGTTTAAATTTTCTAACCAAGCATCTTTTCACATTCTCGTCGATATCTTGTAATGCAACTGAACACTTCAGATTTGTGGCTGATTGTTGAAACTCATGCCATTCAACTATAGTCATTAATAAATAGAACATAATATCTCATCCCATCAATAGCCCTTGTAAAAATTGGACCACACACATCAATATGCACCATCTCAAGAAATCTTGTTGACCTTTTCTCCTTTTTCTTATATATCTTTCGAATGATATTCTCCTATTGACAGGCGTCGCATGTATGAGTACGATCACGTGATAATCTAGGGAGATTTTGAGCTGCATTATATTTTACCAGATCTTACAAGGATCCATAGATAATGTTCCCAAGATGCTTATGCCATAACTTTTTTTCTTCATCCTTGGACAGAAAGCAGATATCTTCTTCACCACTTATGAGGTAGAGATTCCCTTTCGTGCACTTTCCTTGCAACACAACATCACCATCATTTTCCTTGATGATACATAATTTATTGGAAAAACTTATGGCATGTCCTGAGTCACACAATTTACTAACACTAAGAAAGTTGTGACTAAGTTCCTCAACAACCAATACATCTTCTCGTCTCATGTCTTTTCCTCCAAACTTGGATTTTTTTGAACTAGTAATTTTCAAGCCCCCATCATTACCAAATCTTACAATACCTTCTTTATCATACCTGATTCTAGTTACTATATTCTTATTTACCATTATATGGGAAGTGCATCCACTGTCAATTATCCATATCTCTGTGCGATCTAGTGCCTTGAACGCAATTTCTGTAACCACGACCTGCTCATCCCTTCTCTTTTTGACCCAAGATTTTTAATTCTTAACCGACATGGAATGATAATATTGATCTCCTTCAGCATATGATGGGTCATCTTTGACCTACAAAGCTAAAAATATATTTTGAATTTTCATCTCACTTGAAGATACTTTTGGATACTTCTTAGGAACAAATTCAGTTTGCCTCGGCATATTCCTTTGCATTGTTGATGTGTATTATCTTACCATATGTTCGAAACATTTACACCTGAAACAATGATCGTCAAATGATGACCTATACTTTTGAACTCTATACGACCACCTCTGTTGGTCTTGTTCCCTTTTATATCTATTTTCTATGGAACATACATTTTGAGAGTGTCTCATATTACCACAACAATATCATCTTATGTGAGGTACATTCCAGTGTGGTAAAAATGCACCATTAGTTGTGCCTTGGGTTCTCTAAATCTTCTGATTCTAATTCGTACCCAAATTATCCTTCAATCTTGGAATGGGAGATGTGGTATGTCTTGAACCATAATTGTTTCATGTTTTAGATCAATCCCCTTTTCTTCTAGATGCTCGATACGTTTGATTTGATCTTTTCCAGTTTTAGTAAAACTATCAATTTCAATTTTCTATTATTCAATTTTAAGTTTGTTCTCAACTGCCTTTTTGGAGATTTTTTGCATTGAGGATATCAAATTTTCAATTTCTTCATTCATCTCAGAATTCTATTCTTCCTAATGTTGCATAAGGAGTTTGGCATCACGAGTAACTTTGTTAAATTTCTTCATTTTGGCTCTCAAAATATCTATCTCTTGAATGGAAGCTTCTAATTCAGCCAGAAGATCAAATCTTCCTTCAATTTCTCCTTCTTCATTGTCACTTTATTATATTTTTAAAGAATTTCTAGCACTTCCACCAAAGCATCTACTTTATGATCCACGTAGTCCTTCAACTCTTCTGACTTAGATTCTTCTAAACTTTCATCCTCTCTTGAAAACAGGTTTTTCTTTTTGAAGAACTTTCTCCTAGTACTTCTCCTCCATTTCTCATTTGACAAATACTTATTTTGGGGAATTTCATCATTTTATTCATTTTCATCATCAAACTTCTTAGGGAAATTTGATGAAAAATGCCCAATATTTCTGCATCAAAAGCATGCAAATAGAAGTTTACCTTTGAACATTCTTTTTCCTCTTTGAAAATTAGAGGATAGAAATGACATGACATCATCCATATTGTCTTCCTCTGGAATATCTTCAACGAATAGATTCTTCATGGTCTTGAACGCCACTTCATTTTACTTCACTTTTTCCACTTCATCATTATCATAGTTTCTCATTTCATATGCTACAAGGCTGTTTTATAGGTTATCTAGTGTCATCTCTTTTGGATCTTTATCTTCCAACAGTGAAACTTTTGGATTGAATCATAGTGAAAGTTTCCTCAAGATTCTTTTCACAGTATTTAGATCTTCAATGAATTCTCCAAGACCTTGAATATCTTCTACAATAATATTTATCCTGTATAAGAATGCATCAACAGTCTCATTGGGATTCACTTTGAGATCCTCATACTTGTTCCATATAACCTGCAACTTTTCTTCTTAGACTTTTATGCCATCCTCATAAATGTTTAACAATTTTTCCCACATTGCATGTGATGTTTTATATGACATCACCTTCGTGTAAATTTCATTTGATAGGGATCCCCCTAAATCATTGATCCCTTGAGCATCAGTATCCAATTCCCTTCTTCCAGCTTCTGATAAAGCACCACTATTAATGTCAGCTGATATTCCACGCATAGATGATGTGAAGATATCCATCCCAACTGATCGGAAGTAGTGCTAGAATAAATTCTTCCATAGTTGAACATTATTTCTATCAAAGATTAGAAATCCTTTATGATTGACCACCTGTATTTCTTCTTCTAAGAGAGAACCACTAACTTTGAACCTTTCCATTTGATACCAATTGTCAGTTCCACTAGGTCGAATACCCTGAGATGGGGGTGAATCAGGGTATGGTAGATTAAAACTTTCTCCCTTTTGGATCTTGTTTCGTTGTTAGACAAAACTCAAATCTCTCTTCCTCCCGTGAGAATATACAGACTGATATAAAATCATACACAGGACACATCGATTTTTACTTGGTTCACCCTCAATAGGCTACATCCAAAGAGAATACAATAACAATGTTTCTGTTAGGTCCACTAGGCTGGATACCCTGAGAGGGGGGGTGAATCAGGGTATGACTAACTAAAAATTAATGCCCGTTCTGATCTTGTTTCGCTATTAAGAAAAACACTCTTCTCTCTTTTTCCTGCTGCACGATATAAACAGAATGTAAAGCAAGCACAGGACACAGCAATTTTACTTGGTTCACCGCTAAGGGCTACGTCCAAGGAGCATACGCCGACAGGTTGCCGGTCGTACCAAATTCCACTAATCTTCACTAGCTGTGGATTACAAGGTTCGGGCTAGATCACTTCTATGCCCAGGCTCACTGCCTTTACAATGTTTAGGGTCAGCTCACTGCTTTCCCAAGGGTCACTCCCTGTTTCTCTCTCTCTGGATCACTGCCGGTGGAGAGGATCACCTTCTTCCTCTTCCTAAGCTCACTGCTCTTGGATGGAATCCACTCACAGTTTATAGACCTGTAGGTCTCTTCATTTTCATGAAAGAATGCATCTTCTCTTGTATGTAGATGCTCTGTTGAAGTTTAACTTTCACCTGTTGATGAATATCTCTTTGCACCGAAGGTATCGGGCAAACTTCCAGCTTCCACGCAGCCCGAAAAACACTGCTGGAACAAACCTTACTTGGCGCGCAAGTCAACCTCGGCGCGCAAGTATCGGCGCGCAAGTCACAACGGGCGCGCAAGTCCTCCTCAAACACTTGCACGAATCAAGCTTCCTCAACTCCAAACTTGTGCGACTCTCTTCCTTTTATGCCCAAACCAATATTGGCGCGTAACTGCCAACCGGCGCGCAACTTCTAACACCGGCGCACAACTTCAACCACTGGCGCGCAAGTCCCACCTGCGCGACCACACACACCACTTGTGCGACCACCACACCTGCACGACGGGAGCTCTCGTCTTGAACTCCGGTGAAGAATGAGGAGGGGTGGTCCAGTATTTATAGGCAATCTGACCACCCTGCGCGACGGCGCGCAAGTCACCTGCGCGACCCAGTTTCGGCGCGCAAGTCTTCTGTCCTTTTGGACACTTGCGCGACCAACACCCAAACTTGCGCGAACCTACTTCCTTTGCCATATTTTGATCTTCTGATCTTGAAAAACATATGGCGCGCAAGTTTCCTATACTCCAAGTCAACGGCGCGCAAGTCCCTTTGCCAAAAACACTTTTCTTCATTTTTCGATTTTCAGGCCCAAAAATTTGGCAAACACTGGAAAACGGCGCCACCTTGTATCTGTTCTTTTGTACCGCCTCCAGATCATCCATTCCTTTTATCGACGTTCTTGAATCAAACATGGATCGTTGACCTCAGCTCTTAAACTCGATATTCCATCATGACATCCTCTTTGTCAACAATCACAACTCAGATGTCCACTTTGTCAACAAACACAATCACCTCAAAAAGGCTTCAATGATACCTTGAGGGATTTTTGCCCAACAATCTCCCCCTTTGGGTTTGTTGACAACTCTTCCAAACAAAGATACGTCATTGATTCTTCAGCCTCCATTCGCCTCATTGCGATTATGATAGCGACCAAGGATTTACTCAACACATACTCTAAGCCCACATGAGCAATGCTCGGCGTGAGAAACAAGAGTAAATGAAAAGTTCATCAATGAATCACTTTGTCTCTGACATCCACTATTGACACCAAACTGATACCAATTTGAACTAAACTGATACCAATTGTTGATGGGCTTGTTGTAAGACCAATGTTTGGTTTGGAATTATTCGTACCACTGTCCAACACCACTCTTCTGCTTTTATCACGATCCTCAGCTGTCGTGATATCTTTTATTTGAGCGATCACTTCTAGCATCGTCAGATTTAATACACTTCCCCTTTCTGCTCACAGCTTCAACACCTCTTTAGCCATATTTCCTGTGTTTTCCAAGCTAAGCTCTGGCTAAGCACGTTCAACTAGCTTCAACTCCCCCTATCTGGCTGCTCCACCTGTCAGCTTCTCCCCATATCATTCATGATTTATCAAATCTCCACATTGTCTCCCCCTTGAACAATCACTATTTTCTCCCCCTTTGTCAACGAACCCAAAGGCAGTCCTTTGCAGACTGTAACAGAGTAGAGAACAAATCAGCACATTAGGGAAAAACACATCATACCTCGGGGAGAGGGGGGGGGGGGGGTCCCGCATCCACACTATTTCAAGTGCGGGGAATCGACTGAACTCCCAGAGCTAGTCGATGCCTCTCAAAAGCTTCCTTGGGTAAGGCCTTTGTCAGAATGTCTGCAACCTGTAGTTCTGTAGGCACGTACTCCAACTTCACGATGCCCTGCTCAACCTTCTCCTTGATGAAATGATACTTGATCTCAATGTGCTTTGTCCTGGAATGATGGACAAGATTTTTGCTAAGATTTATAGCACTTGAGTTGTCACACTGGATTCCGATCGGAGACTTCACTTCAACTCCCATATCTTCAAGCTGCTGCTTCATCCACAATAACTGTGTGCATGCTTGAGTGGCCGCAATATACTCAGCTTCTGCGGTGCTCAATGAAATGCAATCTTGTTTCTTGCTTAGCCAAGAAATACACAATCCACCAAGATAGAATGCACCACCTGACGTTGATTTTCTATCATCTGCTGAACCGGCCCAGTCTGCATCAGTATATCCCAATAACTCTGTCTGAGATTTGTCGTTGTATGTCAAGCCGAAGTCCACCGTGACCTTGATATACCGAAGTATTCTTTTCAATGCAATCATGTGACTTTCCTTGGGATTACTCTGATATCTCGCTGCTTGGCATGTGGCGAAAACAATATCAGACCTTGTTGCGGTTAAGTACAACAGACTTCCAATGATTTGCCTGTATTCTGTGATATTAACTGCCTTGCCATCCTCATCTTTTGATAATTTCATCCGGGTAGCAACCGGAGTCTTCATTTCCTTGGAATTATCCATTCCAAACCTTCTTAGAACCTCCTTGGCATATTTGGATTGAGAAATGAAAGTTCCATTCCTTCCTTGTGTCACCTGTAGACCAAGGAAAAACGTTAGCTCTCCAATCATTGACATTTCAAACTCATTTTTCATGAATTCAGAAAACTGTCTGCACTGAGCTTCATCTGATCCGCCAAAAATTATGTCATCGACATACACTAGCACCATCATCCTTTGATTATTGTCATTGCTGAAATAGAGGTTGTAGTCAACTCCTCCACGCTGGAAACCAAGCTTCTTCAAGTACTGATCCAGCCTTGAGTACCATGCCCTTGGTGCTTGTTTCAGCCCATACAATGCCTTCTTCAGCCTGCAAACTTTGTTCTCATCCTCATGAATGAGAAAACCATCTGGCTGCTCAATATACACCTCTTCTTCCAGAACCCCATTCAAGAATGCGGATTTGACATCCATCTAGAACACTTTGAACTTTCTTTGCACTGCTATGGCCAAAAATAATCTGATTGTCTCCAGCCTTGCAACCGGTGCAAATGTCTCATCAACATCTATTCCCTCTATCTGGGAGTATCCCTTGCACACTAGTCGTGCTTTGTTCCGAATCACTGTGCCATCTTCATTCATCTTGTTGCGATAGACCCATTTAGTCCCGATGACATTCTTGTCTGCTGGCCTCGAAACAATCTCCCATGTCTGGTTCTTCTCAATCTGATCAAGCTCTTCATTCATGGCCTGAACCCAGTTTTCATCTTCAGCTGCATCAGAAAAACATTTCGGCTCCACTTGAGACAAAAACGATGCTTGCTGTGATGATTTCATTCTTCGAGTCTGAACTGGAGCTGTTTGATCACCAATGATATTCTGCCTATCAATTTCAGCTCGACTCTTTGGCTTTCTCACAGACACTGACTTGACACTTTCCTCTTCATCATCAGTATCTTCTTCTGAGTCAGCTTCTGCCACTTCTTCTCCCCCTGGGTTGCTTACCTCATCATCACTTTCATCCAGGAACTGTTCACTGGATCGTTGAGTATTCTTCTCATTTTCAACTATAGTGACATCATTGCTTTCAATGATTTTTCCCAGCCTTTTGTTGAAACATTTATACGATTTGCTTTTCCCAGAATAGCCAAGGAATATCCCTTCATCTCCTCGTGCCTCAAACTACCTATGATGTTCTTTGTTGAGAATGAAACACTTACTTCCAAAGATTTGAAATTACTTCAACGTTGGCTTCTTTCCGTACCACAGTTCATACGGAGTCTTCCCTTGCTTTGGACATAACAGGGACCGGTTTGAAACATAGACCGATGTCAAAACTGCTTCCTTCCAAAATTTCTCTGGCAGGTCCTTATCAATAAGAATTGTTCTGGCCATGTTGTTGATGATCCGATTTCTCCTTTCAACTACTCCATTCTGTTGGGGAGTTCTTACTGATGAAACTTGATGCCTTATCCCATGTTTCTCGAGATAGTTTTCAACCTGACTGTTTGTAAATTCCGTACCGTTGTCAGTACGAAACTTTAGAATTTTCTTCCCAAGCATCTTTTCTGATTCCCTCATATACTGCTTTATGCAACTGAAAACCTCTGTCTTATGGGTAATTATGAATACCCAGGCCATTCTGCTATAGTCATCAATGAAAAGAACATAGTACCTTTGCCCATTTATAGCTCGTGGTGAGATAGGTCCACATACATCAGCATGCACCAATTCAAGCACTCTAGTTGATTTCTGTTCCTTTAGCCTGTATGTCTTTCTGATGATTTTCCCTTGTTTACAAGCATCACACGTATGAGTGCGATCACGTGATAGTTTGGGAAGGTCTCTAGCAGCATCACATTTAACGAGATCCTCCATAGATGGTTGGCATAGATGACCAAGTCGCTTATGCCACAGCTGGTTTTCTTCCTCTCTGGATAAAAGACAAGTATCTTCTTCCCCACCTACAAGATAGAGATTTCCCTTTGACCTTTTTCCCTGCAGAACAGTTTCTCCATCTTTTCCTTTCACAACACACATCTTCTTGGTAAATTGGATAGAGTGCCCAGAGTCACATAGTTGACTGACACTGAGTAGGTTATGACTGAGACCCTCTACTACCAAGACATCAGCACGTCTCATCTCTTTTCCCCCAAACTTGGCTTTCCCTGAGCCAACAATCTTTAGGCCTTCATCATTTCCAAATTTGACAACTCCTTCTTTGTCATATTTGATGCCTGTAACAAGATCCCTATTACCCGTCATGTGGGATGTGAAACCACTATCAAGGATCCAAACACCAGATCGATCTGATGCTTTAAGGGAAATCTCCGCCACCACAGCCTTCTCATTTTTCTTCTTCTTGGTCCATACTTTTTCTTTCACACTCGGCATGGATTGAGGCTTCTGTTCTTTCTCAGAGTATGATGGACCACCCTCATCTTGCAGAGCTGCAAATCTGTTCTGAACTTTTAACTCACTTGTTGGTTTATTGATCTGCTGCTTGCGAACATTTTGATTATTCTTTGACACATTTCTCTGAATGATTGAAGTGCAATACCTAGCCATGTGTCCAAATCCTCCGCACCAAAAACAGTGTCCTTCAAAATGTGTTCTGGAAAACCGTTCTCTGTTTGGCTGTTGTCTCTGTTCATGTTCCCTTCTATATCTCTTGGATATGGAACACACATACTGTGAATGTCCCATTTTCCCACAACAATAACACCTAATATAGGATGCATTCCCTCGTGATATTTCATCACTGTGATTTCCCCTTTGGGATCTCTGAATATTCTGATTCTGTTTTGTTCCCAAATCAACCTTCACTTTCAGGATGAGAGCTTGCGGTCTGACTGCAATTGTCGCAAATTTTTGTTCTTGACTAAGCCCAGAAACGACCTTAACATCTGAGCTCAATTGCTGTTTCTTTCCTACTGACCTGCTAGGCTCCGCTTTCATCTTCTCTGTCTTCTGAATATCCTGCTTTTCGGATATCACATTGGGGGTCAAGAGTTTATCTTGATCCTTGAGTTTTTGTCGCAGACTGACCACTTCTTCTTCAAGCTTTTTGATACATCTAACCTGCTCCTTTACTGTGTTAGTCAAACAATCAATTTCCTTCTTTTGTTCCTCAATTTTAAGCTTATACTCAACAATATTTTCTGATCTCTCTGGTGTTGAGGATTTTAGTCTTTCAATTTCTTCTAACAGCTCAGACTTTTCTTCATCCTGTTGTTGCATATAGAGTTTGGCATCACGAACCACTTTATTGGCTTTCTTCGTTTTGGCTCTCCAAACATCTATCTCCTCAAGAGATGCTTCCAATTTGGCTTCCATATCAATTCTCCCTTCAATTTCTTCTTCTTCTTTAGCATCAGCTTCTTCTCCCTTTTGAGAACTACCAACAATTTCCACCAAGGCATTTACCCCACGATCTCTGCAATTTTCTATTTCCTCAACTTCTTCATCCTCAGACTCATCTGAACTTTCAAATTCTTGTGAAAGAAGATTCTTTTTCTTGAAGGAATTTCTCTTGAATTGTTTCTTCCCTTTCACAAAAGCGGAAGTCTTCTTTTTGGGAATTTAAACGTCATCATCATCATCATCTTGAAACTTCTTGGGGCATCTTGCCGCAAGATGACCAACCTTTCCACATCTAAAGCATGCTAGTGGAAGTTTACCTTTAAACTTTCCTCTTACTCTTTGTAGATTCGAAGAAAGGAATGACATCACCTCATCTGTCTCTTCTTCTTCATTAGAATCTTCAATGGTGAGCTTCTTGATAGCCTTAAATGCCACCTCTTTAGACTTCCCCTTTTCCACAGCCTCATTATCATCGTTCCTCATTTCATATGCAACCAAGGTACTGTGAAAATTGTCCAATGTCAGCTCTTTTGGATCTTTATCTTCTAGTACTGAAACTTTCGGATTGAACCGAGGTGGAAGTTTCCTCAAGATGCGCTTTACAATCTTTATGTCTTCAATGACTTCTCCAAGACCTCGCATATATTCCACAACAATGTTCACCCTATCAAAGAATGTGTCAACAGACTCATTCGGGTTCATTTTCAGATCTTCATATTTGTTCCACAACACCTGCAGCTTTGCCTCTCTGACTTTTGTGTCCCCTTCATATATATTCAAAAGCTTTTCCCACATGGAATGTAACGTTTTGCATGACATCACCTTTGTATAGATGGGATTGGAAAGGGCTCCCCCTAAGGCATTGATTGCTTTGGAATCAGCATCCAACTCTCTATGCTCAGCTTCTGATAAGGCACCACTATTAATATCAGCTGTGATACCATGCATAGCTGCTGAAAACACATCCATTCCCAAGGATCAGAAATAGTGTTGCATCTGATTCTTCCATATCTGAAAATTATATCCGTCGAAGATCGGAATCCCTTTATGATTGGTTACCTCCATTGAGAGAAGAATAACTTTCAACCTTCCCTCTGATACCACTTGTTAGGTCCACTAGGCTGGATACCCTGAGAGGGGGGGGGGGTGAATCAGGGTATGACTAACTAAAAATTAATGCCCGTTCTGATCTTGTTTCGCTGTTAAGCAAAACACTCTTCTCTCTTTTTCCTGCTGCACGATATAAACAGAATGTAAAGCAAGCACAGGACACAACAATTTTACTTGGTTCACCGCTAAGGGCTACGTCCAAGGAGCATACGCCGACAGGTTGTCGGTCGTACCAAATTCCACTAATCTTCACTAGCTGTGGATTACAAGGTTCGGGCTAGATCCCTTATATGCCCAGGCTCACTGCCTTTACAATGTTTAGGGTCATCTCACTGCTTTCCTAAGGGTCACTCCCTGTTTCTCTCTCTCTGGCTCACTGCCGGTGGAGAGGATCACCTTCTTCCTCTTCCTAAGCTCACTGATCTTGGATGGAATCCACTCACAGTTTATAGACCTGTAGGTCTCTTCATTTTCATGAAAGAATGCATCTTCTCTTGTATGTAGATGCTCTGTTGAAGTTTAACTTTCACCTGTTGATGAATATCTCTTTGCACCGAAGGTATCGGGCAAACTTCCAGCTTCCACGCAGCCCGAAAAACACTGCTGGAACAAACCTTACTTGGCGCGCAAGTCAACCTCGGCGTGCAAGTATCGGCGCGCAAGTCACAACGGGCGCGCAAGTCCTCCTCAAACACTTGCGCGACTCAAGATTCCTCAACTCCAAACTTGCGCGACTCTCTTCATTTTACGCCCAAACCAATATTGGCGCGTAACTGCCAACCGGCGCGCAAATTCTAACACCGGCGCACAACTTCAACCACTGGCGCGCAAGTCCCACCTGCGCGACCACACACACCACTTGCGCGACCACCACACCTGCGCGACAGGAGCTCTCGTCTTGAACTCCGGTGAAGAATGAGGAGGGGTGGTCCAGTATTTATAGGCAATCTGACCACCCTGCGTGACGGCGCGCAAGTCACCTGCGCGACCCAGTTTCGGCGCGCAAGTCTTCTGTCCTTTTGGACACTTGCGCGACCAACACCCAAACTTGCGCGAACCTACTTACTTTGCCATATTTTGATCTTCTGATCTTGAAAAACATATGGCGCGCAAGTTTCCTATACTCCAAGTCCACGGCGCGCAAGTCCCTTTTCCAAAAACACTTTTCTTCATTTGCCGATTTTCAGGCCCAAAAATTTGGCAAACACTGGAAAACGGCGCCACCTTGTATCTGTTCTTTTGTACCGCCTCCAGATCATCCATTCCTTTTATCGACGTTCTTGAATCAAACATGGATCATTGACCTCAGCTCTTAAACTCGACATTCCACCATGACATCCTCTTTGTCAACAATCACAACTCAGATGTCCACTTTGTCAACAAACACAATCACCTCAAAAAGGCTTCAATGATACCTTGAGGGATTTTTGCCCAACAGTTTCAATGTGAAAAATTCACAAAGGCTCACAGCCAATAATAAGTACAATGTTCGGGCTAGATCTTATATACCCAGGCTCACTGCATTCCCAAGGGTCACTTTCAATGCCTCTTTCTCTGGCTCACTGCCGGTGGAAAGGGTCATCGTCTTCCTCTTCATTTTCTTACTACTCTTGGAAAGGAATCCATTCACAAGTTATGGATGTGTAGGTCAAACATAGTTTATGGACATGTAGGTCCCTTCATTTTCATGAATTACTGCATCCTCAACTATAGGTAGATGCTCTTTTGAAGTTATTTTTTCACCCGTAGGTGAATTCCACCTTCATGAGTACTATTAGGTACCAAAAAATACTTTCACAAAATGAATTAAAGCTTTCACAAGCTTCATGTGCAAATCGTGAATCACCTTGTCTCTCCCGCGTGTAGAGTACCGAGTTTTGTACATGAACCACCTTATCCGCGTACTACTGCCTCTTCCACGAACATCCTCTGTCTGTGAACTGCCTCTTCTGTGAACCTCCTCTGTTTGTGGACTGCCTTCACCTTCTCTATCACGTACAGCTACTGCGTACCCACTTCACGAACCTCCTCTGCGAAACCCCTATTGTCCTCAAATTGTTCTTTGTTCACGGATTTCCTTTGATTCTATGTACCAGAGTTCCCCCTTTGCGTACCGCCTGTGGAATTCTCTCTCTCGCATACTGGAGATTCCTCCTCCATGTAGCGAGTTGATTCCTTCCGTATACCGGTATTCCTCATTCGTGTGCCAAACTTCCTTTGTGGGTTAAGAATCCCCGCAAACCCCTTTGGCAGAACTACTCCTCTATGGACCACCTTAGCCTTCGCGAACCACCCTTTACGAACTTCCTTCGTACTTCGCTGAATTCCCAGAGAAAAATATTCTTTCTAATGATGTTCTATGTCCACAGTAAATGGGGGTATTAGAGATTTTTATATAGGCAAAGATACCTGATTAATCCGCTAAATCACGATTTTCTGAATCTTGATTCGATACAACCCCCACCGCGTACTGAATCTTCTGTCACCGCAAACCACAACCCATCTACGAACCATTTTCCTACGCACTCTGCATACCATCTTTGCTCCTAAGCAGTTGACTTCTTCTGCCGACTTTATCCCATCCGCATACCACACTGGCGCTCAGCCACGAACCATTTTTGGTTCCACGAACTACATTCGTGTACCATTCCTGTATCCTGGTACGCGACCATGTACCCTTCCCAGACATGGTACGTGATCCATGTCTAGGGCTCCTCATTCCTCTTCCTTTTCCAATTTCATTTGCCATTATTTACACAAATTCCCGACTTTGAGGCCCCAAAATTCAGCAAACACTGGGAAACTACGCCACCTTAAACAACTATCTTCAGCAAACACCAACTATTAACATTTGTGATAAACTGGCTTTATGAACAAACAAAATCATACCCAAAACATACGAGAGGAATCCATGAGGGATTTTTTCGCAACAATGAAACAAAATCTACTTGGATTAATTTTCTTTCTCTTAAGTAAAGAACTCTCTCTATTTTTAAAATATTTTACACTCTAGTTCAAAATTTGAGAAGGATTCCCATTTTCACTATCTAGAGTGATCACAATAGAGAGATTTTGAATTATTATTTCAAAACATTTAGTATTGAATGAATAAATTAAACATAACTTTTTGGAACTAAGAACTTCATAATAAAATAGGGTATAATGGAGGAGGAATAAAACCATATATGAAATTTCTTGTTCTATATTATTTTAATATTGTGTTTCTAATAGTTTTTTAGCTAAAGCAATTAATAATAATTATTGAATTAAATCTATTATTTCTTTACCTAGATTAAAAAACCTTTTGAATTTTGGAATAAAAGAAATCCAAAACTTAGTAACTTCAATGTTCTCAGATGAAAATTATTCATTTTGAATACTAAATATAATCATCGTAAATTTGATTCAAAATATATTGAAGAAAATTTCTTGGTTACTCCATCATGAGTAAGGTTTATCATATTTATAAAATATTTATGCATATCATTTAATAAATTATATATTTCATGTTTTTAAAAGTTGATCCTTATATGAAGTTAAAACATAGAAATTATGAAAATAATATGTAATATGATTTTGAAACTCCTTCTAATTTATTTTTTGAAGTTCAACTACATCATTAGAAACTATCATTTTGAAAGAAATACTAATATAAGATACTCATCTGGTAGATGATGAACAAACTTCATCTTTACCTTGAAACCATATGATATTAAATAATAATCATACTAAAAAATCTTTGGAGTTTTATATAAAATAGTTATAACCATATGTTATTTATAATGATTCTGAGCATCTTTCATTATTATCTCAATTAAAAAATAAAATAGTTTTTTATTAATTATGTGATGAGAGTTAGATAATTTCTATATAAGAAGAGATTATTCAATTTTAATAGAACATGGTTTGGAATTTGGTTTAATGTATTAGTGATCTTATAGTTATATGAATAAAGTGGGTCTCTCAAAATAACTATGATGTAAATAGAACCATTGTTTGAAATAAAGAACGACTTTTTGATAGTTGTTATAATCAGAAAGATAGAATAAAATATGGGAAAAAGTTTTCTCTAGTGGCTAGGATCAAAACTATCTATATTCTATTAGCCATCACAATTCATATAAATTTCACTCTATTTCAATAGGAAATAAATATTTCCTTATTTAAAGAAAATGTTTAGGAAGAGTTTTATATTGAACAACCTATTGGTTTTGAAGATATTAATTTTAAATAACATGTTTATAGACTTCATAAGGAACTTTGTGGACTTAAAAAATCCCCAAGATACTGGTATGTTAAATTTTATAAATTATTACTTTTTTTAAAGGAAGATAAGATCCTTCTCATTTAAATATGATTTTTTTAATGGCATGAAATTTTTTTCAAATATATTCCAATGACATTATTTATATATTTACTAGAAAAACACTTCAATATTTTTTTGTAACTTTTGAAAAGTGAATTTGATATGAGTGTGATGGGTGTATGTGACTAATTTCATTATAAGGACCCAACCATAAAACATTAAATAATATTTAGTTTTAAATCTATAATTTAGTTTATTGAATTCAGAAGGAGATTTTTTAGTTTTATAGTTTTACAGAATTATGTCATAACTCTAACGTAATAAACCTAAACATTTAAAAGTGTACACTTCCACTCAATATCTGCTATTTCCATAATACAGTACTTTTAAAATGAATATTTTTTTAATTTCATAACAAATATCTAAAAATTTTAACTTGAAATCAATATTTTTTCTACTCATCCGTAAAACCCTATGAAAAAACATTTTAAAATGTGGAATTGTCATAAATATCCTAGTAAGGTTCATAAAAAATATGAATAAAAACTTGTTATTCTATCTCAAAACCATGATATCGTATAATAAAGTTTTCCTTTAACATAATAAACTTCTAAGTCAAATAATTGTTTAATTGCACATGAAATCAACTTTACTAACAAAATTATTTCATAAAACAATTTATAAAAATTATAAAGGCAATATCTTATTCATGAGGGTTTCTTAGAAAGGATGATAACCTATGAAAAACATTTTCTTAAAAACATACCTTTTTACCCTTAAAGGGATTAATAATTCCTTTAAACAAAAATATATTTAGATTAGCTTATGAAATAAAAATATTTCCATCAAATATCATTGGATATAAAATAAAACTCATTTATATTCCTTGGGACATCATATTTAGAGAAACCTAACAAGTAGACCTATAACAACCCTTGTGAATGGATCACCTACTTGATTAATTCCAACATCATTCACTAGAGAACATAATCATTACCCAATCATTGGAGAGCTATATCGGGCTCACTCATCATCATAAAAAATGAAAGGACTATAATACACATGAAACATAGAAAATATTTCAGTTATATTTCCAAACTCATAAATATATACTTTCGAACCCATAAGTAAAACATTTTCAGATATTGAGATATCTCTTTCCCTTAAAACCCCACTTTCAAAACTAAAATACATAGAAAAAATGGAAGAAGTGTTTTTATTTTAATAAAAAAATAGAATCTTTTAAGGTAATCAAAATATAAAATAATGGTTATGGTGGTGGGAAATTTCTTTGATGTCATATATGTTAAAAATAATCTTTTTTACTTTATAAATAAAGTCAAACATGTCATATAAAATACACAAAAATATTCCTTTTGAAGACCATAATAAGAAAGTAAATGGAGAGGTAAAATTCCCTTTTAAATTAATTTATCGGATTATTTACTCATACATCAAAAAATATGTACATGGATGGAAAATATTAAAAAAAATATTCAAAACATTTTAAAACTAGGTTTTAAAAATGAACATCCCTTACCTCAAGTATGAATTTTCATGTAAATTATTTATATTAAAGAATAAAAAGATTATGTTAGTTATTTATTATCATAATAACATATTTAAAGTTTATTATTTCTTTTATTTCACTAATATTCATGTTATACTTAATTACTTAATTGATTAAGTTCACGTTAGAAATTTTTTGAACATTTGGCTTAAAAGTCGAAATTGGATTTGGTAGGTTCAAAATGGCGAAATGGATCATTATTATATCATTTAAAGAAAATTAATCATGTTATAATTATAATTTTTATATATTATTTATAATTTTATAACCAATAGTGTGTGTTGGTTATGAAAATTGAATTATATTACAGTCAGGGATATGGTAGTCCATACGTACACATGAGAAACATTTCCATTTTTAAATGAACATGAGGGAAATAAGGTAAGTATTATTTTAACATAATATTATGTTAATTATATATTAAGTATAATATTATTTAATTTTTATCCATCATTATGACCAACCATAAGATTCGAAGATGAAAAATGAAATACATCATCTCATGAGGCGGTAGTCTGCACGTACGCATGAGCGGTGTTTTTATTTTCCATTAGATAGATAAGTATACGGAAACATGTTTTACAATAAACATAATAACATTTAATTATATGGTATATAATTATGTTTTAATATCATAGTGTTTAAGAGATGTTTGAATGAGGTAAAATAAAAAAATAAAAGAAACACTTCGTAGAGAACTATATATCTTCTTTAGATAACCTCCTTAGGGTTATAACTAATTACTTTCTAGGATGGTATTCTAGTCAAAATAATACATATACGATGTGGGTATGGGTGTTAATAAATTATTTTGGAAGGTATTTTTTATGAAAAGTTGAACATGAAGTGTGGAGAATAGAGGATACGGGGTATCCTTTTAGAAGTTAGGGAGAGTACACACATGAAATCTTTTAAAAAATTAAAATATATTAATTTCTTACTCAAGGAAAATGGATCAAAAATTGAGAATTTTATAATAATAGAAAATATAGGGTTGAAATATGACCATATAATAGGATTAAAATATTTTTTAGGTCATTTTAACCCTTATCATTTTAGTTTTAACCCTTTTAACCTGTTTTAACTCTTACCATCGTAACTAGATTTTCATAATAAAAAAAATAAAAGTGAAATCATTAAAAAAATTAAATTATTATACCAAATATTTATTTCATTTTATCTAATTATTTTTCAGTAAGTGAAAAAAAATTGAAAAAAACCTGCAAAAAGCGATAAAAACAGTTTTCCAGAAAAAAAACCATTTTAAGTGGAAAAATGATTTTATACAAAAAAAAGGTTTAATCCTAATTCTAATGAAATTTATTGGATAATATTTCATTAAAATTAACTAATTAAATTTTAAAATCAATGAAAATTATAATTTTTAATTTTTAAATACATGAAATGAAAAGTTTTCTTGAAAATCGGTATTTTCTACTATTCACCCAAAAATAAACTTTTTCAAAAAATTATCAAACATTCACTCTAAGATAATTTTAGAATTATAATTTAATAAATTAACTTTATTTTAAAATTTTAAAATTATAAAATTTAGAAATAAAACTTTTAAAAAAACATATTAACCTTGTAAAAAAATTTAGTATGAATAAAACTCTTTCCTTGTTGATTAGAAAATTAATAAATATTCTTATAGTGAATATAGCTCTATAAAATATAATTCATGAATATTATTAAGGAATTAAAGTTATTTATTATCAAAATTACCTAGTTTTTTACATTATTCCACCTTTTGAAAAAATTTTCTTTGTAATTTTATTCATTACATAAATAAATAGGGATATTTTTACTTTATAAAATTTTCTAATTCCCACTCTTCTTCAATAATATAGTTTTTCCAAAAAATCTTGACCTAGGAATCACTATATTCTAAAACACCTACTCTCTATAATCAACAATCTAAACTAAAAATTCATCATATGAAAAATTGTCTTCTAATAGTACTCCTTTAGGGCTCAAAACATGAGATGAATTCGAAACATATTTCCATAATAATGAAAAATTAAACATATCGTGTACTTGGGATATACTCTAAGGAAATAAACTTGTTATATGGTAACTAATACAAAATTTTCTAGTATATCATATTCTCTAATGAACCATTGACATAACTTTCCCTTTTTACCAAAATGCATAACACTTTTCCAGGGATATACTTTAAGAAAAACATGATCACCTACCTCAAATAAAATATCTTTCCTCCTATAATTTTCATAACTTTTCCACATACTCTAAGTTTTGATCATATGATAATGAATTATCTTAACCATATCAACCATTTCTTCTACAAATTATTTTCCCAAGATAATTCTGTCCTTAACTTCAACCTAAAAAGATAATGTTTGACACTACCTTCTATATAATTCAACAAATCGTGTCATCTTTAAGTTGGAATGAAACAAATTATTATAATAAAATTCAAATAATAGAATATGTTGATCATAAATTACTTTTTAATCTATAAAATAATATTGAATCATGTATTTCTATATTTGAATCAATCTCTATGACTACTCATCATATTGTGGATGAAACGTTCTACTGAAATCTAATTCGATGTCGAAAAACTTCTAAAGTCCCTTCCAAAACATTAAAATCCAGGGAACACCATAAAATATAATAGAAATAGGGAACCATTGAACCTAATTATCACATTATCATAAATCCAATATAGGTTATCTAAAGACATATTATCTAGAATATGAAGAAAATATTAAAATTTATTCTATCGATCAATAATTACTCAAGATGAATTATTACCTCAATATGTATATGGTAATCAAACCAAAAAATAAATGGATATATTCTCTCATTTTTATTCTATTATGGGAAAAGGTTGAATAATTCCCTTTAGTTTTTATATTTCATCTTAAACTTCTGAAAATTCAAACATTTCATAGTAAAAGCATTAATTTTTTCCTTCATTCACTCCCATAAGTAATAATCCTAAAGCTCTTTATACATCTTAGTGCTACTAGGATGAATAGAAAATGGAAAACTATAAAATTCAATAAAAAATTATTTCTTCAAATTAGAATAACAAGGCATACATAATTGTTTCTAAATCTAAAAACACCTTATTTTTCAATGTTAAATTCAGTAAACATACTTTTCGTGACTAATTATATGTTTTCATATAAAACTCAATCATCCTTATAATAATTATTTACTCTTTCTAAAAAATACTACTGCACCGACACAGGAAACAAAATAGAGAATGTTCATGCATGCACTATTTCTACACCAATATTCAAAAAATCATTTTCCAAAGGATACTGTTCTAATCATGCAGTCATAATACTTAACTAGTTCCATCCACCTTCTTTTCCTCATTTTTAACTCTTTCTCAATGAATATATAATTTAAATGTATATTATCATTATATATTTGAAACTTTACTCCATATAAATGATGTATCTTTATTTTTAAAGAAAAACTCCATAACAACTTGTTTCTAATCATGTATAGAATAATTTATCTCAAAATGTTTCAATTTACATGATGTATAATAAATTACATGACCATTATATTTCAAAAAAACAAAATCCCATAAAAGAAACATCATTATAGATGAAAAAATCACCATTTCTAGATACTAGGGACCAAATTATATCATTTACCAATCTTATTTTCAGTTCTTGGAAAAATTCATCTCATTTTATCATCCATAATAATTTATCTCCATTAAGAGTTCACTTATTTAGTGGGATAGATAATCAAGAAAATGTTTCAAAAAAAACATCAATAGTAACCCACTAATACAAGAAAACTGTGAATATCTATGACATTTTTAGGTATTGGTCACTCTTCATCCACTTTATTTTTAACTGGATCAATAATTATTCCATATTTATTTATAATATATCCAAATAAATAAATTGATAATGACCAACATTCACATTTACTAAATTTTCAATATAACTTCTTTTATTTCAAGGATTTTATAATAATCCACAGGTTTTTTCATGATCTTCATAAATTTTTTAATATACTAAAATATCATCAAAGTTTATCTAAAAAATCATTGAAACCTCTATTCATAATTTATATAAATATAGTTTGATAATTTTTCAACCCAAAGGAAATAACCACAAACTCTTAATGCTCATACCTAGTATTAAACATCATATTTAGAATTTCGTCCGCCATCACCTGCAGGTAATGGTACCTAGATCATAGATAAACTATAAAAAAAATTGTGCTATTTGGATATAAAAAAACAAGCCATAAATATGAGGAAATAGATATATATTATTAATAATTATGATATTCATTGCTCTTTAATAAATGAAGATCCTCATAGAACCATCCTTCTTTTTAACAAAAAAACAGGGAACCCCAAAAGTTCGACTTGATCTGTTAGATAAAGAGATTTTGAAATTTTCTTATCAGAAAAAACTAATTCAAAAGTAAATTCAATCTCCTTTTCTTATATAATACCAATAAATTCATCATAAAATAAATCCATATATTCATTTACTATAAGAATATCACTAATTTTAATTGTTTCCCTTTCTCAAAAAGATATAAAAGACAACTTTCATTTCCATATTAATCAATTTCCAATCTTATTGATATTTTATAAATGGTATCAATACATTATTGTATGCAAAATGAAACTCATTTTGGAAAAAAATTATATCTCTATGATTTATCTTACCATGATAAATAGAAACTTGATCCATACCCAAAATAACATAGAACTCCTCAATGGGAAAGAGAACATTATTTTCAGGTAAATCCCATACAAAGATGATAATATAAAGGTTCATTTAATTTTTTCCTTATTACTACCCCCAATTGTTTTTCAAAAAAAATATTTGAAATTTATAATTTATCAAAAAAATTAAAAAATGAATGTTTTTGTAGACCCTTAATCTAACAATACGTCATCATAATCCTAATAAATAAGTAATGTACTTGACACCAATTCTATGTAGGGTCCAATATCTACTAAAGTAGTTACAAATTATTTAGCCACTCCTTTATCCTTGTGTTTTTTATGACTTACAACCTTTATTCCTATCTTTGGACAAGTACTAACTTAATAACCGATCATATTAAATTCTAATTATCTTACTACTAGATTTTCATTTTTTGTCTGATCATTACCATTATCCTTTTCATTGTATTCAAAATCCACATGTCCAAAACTTCTACATTAAAAACACTTTTTAATCATAAAAATGCATTCCCCAGGATTTTTTTTATAACACTTTTCACATAATGGAAACTAAATTTTCTTACATTCAGATTTCTTTGATGGATGCTTCCCCACTTCCTTCCATATGGACATCTTTTTTTTCTTGTTCTCATGGAATATATAATCATCATAAAACCATCATTTATTTCTTCTCATCACATAAAATAAGATAATCATAAATTGTGAATTCATAAGAATCTAATTCCTTTTGATATCTATGCTTCAATATTGAGTAAAAAACAACTAATTTTACTATCAAGATACCAAATACAATTTGGTGCATAACTTTTCCATGAAGTAACTTTTTTCATAAATTTCTACTGAATATTCCTTCTTATTCCCTAATTCGATGAATTGGTTTTTCCATTATATGTTGAATAAATTTAGGAAAATATTTCTCAAGGAAAATATTCTTAAATTCATCCCATTTTATTGCATCAATATATTCTATTTCTCTAATATTAGTAACCATTGAACTCTACAGATTGGATTCACATTTAAAATATTAAGTAGTAAGAGTTACTTTTTTCTAAATAATTTATGACTTAGAATATCATCTCCAAGTATTTAAACTATCCTTCATGTATTAAAGAGTCAAATGATCCACTGAATGCTGGAGGCTATTGTTTAATGAAATTCTTTACAATTGACAAATTACTTTATGGTGAATGTGATTTATCTCTCACATAGACACCACTTCCATCTATACCATGCATCAACTGATCTATGAAAATAAAAAACTACTCTATTCCAATTCAAACCATTCTAAGTTGATGATTTACAAGATATTTTTCTCTAGGACCCTTCCTACTTTAGCTTCCATGTTTCCTCTATGGAAAACCATTTTGAACAGGCATTGATTAAATAAGGAAAGATTGTAATATTAAAATTCTATATCATGTAAAGATAACCATAAATTGTAATATATTAAGTGTATTCTATTAATATTATCATAATCACTAAAATTATCTAAACCTTTCCTCTAACAACAACTATAAGGATTCATCCTTAAAAAATTATATAATCCTGATTTTTAAATTGAAAATTCATTTTTTCCATTCCTTAAGACCTTTTAGTATTAAAGTTTTATAAAATTTAGTTATAAGTCTTACATAATAAACCCAAAAATTTAAAAATTGGTCACTTCCACTCAATATCCATTTTTTACACAAATACATTGCATTGAAAATGAAACATGTTTTGTTTTTATGAAAAATATTCATGATTTTCAACATGACATTTTCACTGTACCTAATCATCACTAAAACACTATAAAAATCATTTCAAAACATTTAATGATCACAAATATCTCAGTATGTTACATAAACAAATAATAAATGAAACCCTTTAGTATATTTTAAAACCATAAGATAATATAATTGAGTTTTCCTTTAACATAATAAAATTTGAGCTCAAATAATAGTTTACTTATATAAAAAATATATTTCACTACCCAAATATTTTTATAAAACACTTTATATTAACATATAAAGACAATATCATAATCATGTGGGTTTCTTAGAAAACATGAGAACCAATGAAAAACATTTTCTAAAATACATACATATTTACCCTTGAAGGGAGTAATGATTCATTTAAGAAAAATATCATTATATTACCTTATGAAATAAAAATATTTCCATTAAAACTAATTAACAAGAATAAAAAATTCATGTAGGTTCCTTGGTACATCATCTTCATATATCCCTTACAAGAGCCCAAAAAATGAAACGACCTACTCGGTTAATCCCATCATAATTCTCTAGAGATCATAATCAATACTCAATGCATTTGAGAGATATATTAGGCTCACCCAGCATCACAAACAATATCAAAGGATCATAAAATACATTGAATAAGTAAAATATTGCATTTCCATCACTAAACTCATAAAAATATACTTTTGAACCAATAATCAAAACATTTTGGGATATTGATATATCCCTTTCCTGTAAAAATAAGTTTTCAAAAATAAAATACCTATAACATAGAAAAGAAGGATTTTTATTTAAATAAAACATGGAATTTTATAAAGGATTCTTAATATTAAATAGCATTTGTGGTGGTGGGAAAATATATTGATGTCAAATACGTTAAAAAATCATTCATTTTGTATATTATAAATAAAATCAAACATTATGTATGAAATATTCAAAAATAATACTTTTTAATTCCTCTATAATAAAGTAAAGGGAGAGGTAAAAAGTCCTTTTAAATCCATTTATTTAAATACTTACTTATTCTATAAAAAATATTAACATAGAGTAAAATTATTAAAAATAAATCTTAAAAATATTTTAAAACTAAGTTTTAAAATAGAACATCTCTACCTCGAGTTAGACCTGTTGCATACATTATTTATCTTTTTTTAATGATTATTCCTTGGTCAAAAAACCAAATAACTAAAATATATAAAGATAAAAAAACTAGGTTACAAAAGTCTAAAGGAGGGAATTTTATTGCAATATTTTTCATGTAACAGGATGAGATCTACTGGGAGGTTCTATATCCATGTAATTTTGTTGTTAAATCCTTTATTAAAAAGACTATCCTCCACCTTATTATCCTCACGATAAGAATGAGTGATTATATGGTTGAGATCTGAGAGTTATTAGAGGAAAACCATCTATATTATTGTATGGGGCCATGCCATGTGAACCACTCCTTGTCAAAGGTCATGTACGATGGTAGTGGAGTCTCTTTTGATCCATACTTTATTCCATCCTTTTTTATTGATGAGACCAATGTAAATAATGATGTTATAGATATAGTTTTATAAGGAGGAAAACCACACTTACCATAGCAGCATCCCAGAATATGACCATTGTGATTTCTCCACACGATTCCATAGCCCATGGGTTCTGGGTTGCTTTTTAAGGAACCATCCACATTTATTTTGATCCATCCAGTGAGTGGAGGTTTCCATAAGATTTCCAAGATACCTTTTGGATGACTGAATCTTTCTTTGATTCCAAACCGATGAAGAATAATAAGATCCCTAACAGAATTATGGCAGATATATATTTTCATCATTCTAGCTTTTGTGATCACAATGAATATATTCACCTGAGTTGCATGAAGATTGAAAGTGTTATTGTTGTGAATGATAAAATTTCTTTCATACCAGATGATTTGAATCATTTTATCCACAATATCAATGAAAATCTATTCAATTTGATGATATACATCCATATTAGTGTATCTTTGAAGATATGCTCAAACATAGTCCAAACCTATCCATATGAGATAAAAAATGTAAAATATTTATTTACATAAAGTAGAAGTAGTAGCACTAGATATGAACAAGTGGTCTACATACACTATATATTGATTACACATGTGACACTTAAAATAAATCAGAATACCAAATAATTAAAAACTACAATTAATGGGAACTCCATTGTGGTATATTCTCCAAACCAGAATGAAACTGGAGGCTCTAACCCATTATTTACTAAATATATTTGACCAAGAAAAATCATCTATAGAATTAGTGAAATTATGATTGTAGTAAATTTTAGAGTTTAGAACACTATTAGCTGGTTCCCAAACCAAAAAACAATCAATGTTGAAAAAATTGTAGTTGTTAATAATAGTATTGATCTCATTAGGAAACTCCTGTTGTACCTCTCGTTCCCCTCGTTGTTTGATTTTCATGATCACAATCACCTTATTATTTGTCTAATATTGTTTGAAGTGTTTTTGAATGATAGGCACAAGGTTGCCAAGAAAATGGCCCAATAAAGCATCTCAAAGTGGACTGAATTTCAGTCCACCGGCCAACCGGTGTGATAGCACCGGCCAGCCGGTGGACCTGGCAGAGGCATTTCCCACTGCCAGGTTCCACCGGTCAGCCGGTGGCTCTGTCACCGGCCAGCCGGTGGCAACCTGATGAAACAGTGGTAGCTGCTGTCTGCCCACCGGCCAGCCGGTGGCTCTGGCACCAGTCAGCCGGTGCTGCCTGGGCAGAAGGCCTTCTCAACATCCAAGGCACCGGCCAGCCGGTGGCCCTGCACCGGCCAGCCGGTAGCCCAGTCAAACTAGCCGTTGGCTTTGACCAGTCAACCCTCTTTTGGCCTCCAACGGCTCCGAAGACCTCTCCAACGGCTCCGAAGACTCCCCAAGGGTTCCATGCCTATAAATAAAGGCCAAGGAAGCCCCGGACACTAACCGGATCATATACCAAGCCAACGGACACATTTTCCATCATTTGGCGTACCTCCGGCGGACTTCCTTCAAGGAACCCACCTTGCTCCAACAACTTCCACATCCAAGGAGCTCCTTCAAAGAAGCTTGGAAGTGGCCTTCAAACTCTCCTATCAATCAAAGGCGCCCAAGGCTTCTCCAAATACGGTTTTTAGTGTTTTATTTATTTTGAGCTTAAAATTGGGTTTGTGCTTACAAACCCCAAACTCTTTCCTCATCGCTCTTTCTTTTGGGTTTCACATCACCATTAAGGTGTGAAGAGGTTTCTTCAAGCCTTTCCTTTTAAAAGGCTTGTGTCATAGGTGAGCTATCCTTCACCTGTAAGAAGGATAGTGGGTTCTTGCTAAACCATTAAAAGCAAGTGGGTTCTTGCTCAACCATCAAAAGCAAGCTGTAATAGGTTCTAGTGCTACCTCAAAGCCTAGTGGGTTTCTTGCTAAAACCATTGAAAAGCAAGCGGTAGGAATCTCTCAACGGTTGAGTTGGGAGCGGAGACGTAGGCCGGGTTTTTGGCCGAACTCCGTTATCAATTCTTGTGTCTTGCCTCTTTATTTCCGCTGCACTTTCAACTTTGATTTTTATTTGTTTATTATTTTTTAAAAGGCAATTCACCCCCCCTCTTGCCATCCTTCCCGTTTTTCTCCGCCCAACAATTGGTATCAGAGGAAAAATTTGTGTAATACCCTAACCGGTTACAAATTCAAAGATCCTTTGTGATGGCATCCACTTCTTTCGCCCCCGAAGGCTTTTCTTTGAGTCGTGCTCCATTTTTTGATGGGTCCGACTATAATTATTGGAAAACCCGTATGATCACTTTTTTAAGAAGCATAGGATATCCTATTTACAAAATTGTCATGCAAGGTTATACTTTGTCTACCCCCGACGAATCCAAATGGACCCCCGCCGATATTAGAAACTTTGAGCTTGATGGCAAAGCCATGAATGCTCTACATTGCGGCCTTGACCGAAATGAGTTCAACCGAGTTTCCACTTGCACCTCATCTCATGAAATTTGGAAACTATTGGAAGTGACCCATGAAGGCACTAATAAAGTCAAAGATACTAGATTAGATATGTATAGACAAGACTTTGAATCTTTTTCAATGCATTCAAATGAGTCTATTTCTGAAATGTTTACACGCTTCACTGACGTTTGCAATGGTAGAAAATCTCTTGGTGATGATGTTTCAGCTGAAGCAATGGTCAAGAAGATTCTATGGGTCCTTCCGAGCTCATGGGAACCTAAAGTGACGACAATCCAAGAAGCTAAGGATGTCAAAAACATGCCAGTCGAGGAGCTCATTGGATCCCTAATGACCTACGAGATCACGATGAGGAGGCAAGCTCAAAAGGAGGGCACCCCTATCAAAACTCCAAAGAACATCGCCCTCAAGGTACAAAAGGAAGAAAGCTCCTCCTCATCATCCTCTTCATCTTCTTCATCTTCAAGCGGCGATTCGGAAATGGAGAATCTCGCCCGCCAAATGCACAAGTTTATGAAGAAGCACAAGAAGAAGAAATCCCGCAAGCACCGAAAGCAAGAACCCACCGCAAGATCCGAGCCCAAGGTAAAATGCTACGGGTGCGGCCAAAAAGGGCATTACAAGCCCGATTTCCCACTCAACAAAAAACGGGCCACGCAAAAGGAAAAAGGAAAGAAAAAGGTCCTCAAGGCGACATGGAGTGACACCTCATCATCCTCATCCTCCTCCTCCTCGAGCGACCAAGGTAACAAATGCCTAATGACATTTCACGAGGTAACTTCTTCCGACTCTTCTTCCTCATCCTCTAGTTCTTCTAATTCTTTCAATCATTTGTCATACGAAGAACTCCAACATGTGCGAGACCAATTAGAAAATGGTTTTCACGAACTCTCATCAAAATTCGTTGCTTTGAAAAATAATTTCAAAAAGCTTTCCTCCGAAAAAGAACAACTTCTCAAAGAGAAGGAGGAACTCTCCCTAAAAATCCAAAATTTCCCCAATGTTGATTCTTTGGAATCAACCATCAAGGACCTTAGAGAATCCCTAGCCAAATTCACCCAAGGGGAACAAAATCTTTCAAAATTGCTTGGTTCCCAACGAATTTCAAGAACCACCCAAGGTCTAGGATATACCAATGTAGCTTCCTCCTCCCATGCTCCAACTGTTTTTGTAAGGGGGAGCTCTAGTTTTAAATTTTGTAATTATTGTACGAAACCCGGGCACCTCATTTATGAGTGTAATTGCAAAAATGCCTGGTACGGTCAACCCAAATCTATTTTTTATTCGGACGAGTTTTATAGGAGAAGACCCGCCATGAAACAAATTTGGATTGAAAAATCCCTTTTGGCGAGTCTCTCCGGGCCAAAAATAGTTTCGTTTCCCCGATGATCTTTTGTTTTATTTAGGGGGAGAAATTTTCTTAAATTCAAAAATCTCTTTCGATTCAATCTTTCAATTTCAAAACTTTCAATTCAATTTTGATTCAAAACTTTCAATTCAAACTGTTATTCAATCTTTCAATTTCAAAACTTTCAATTCATTTTTCAATTTAAACTTTCAATTCAAACTTTCATTTCAAATTTCTTCAATTTCGAATTCTCATTTCAAATTTTTATTCAAAACTTTCAATTCAATTTTCCATAATTCCAATTGATCTTGATTTTCAATTTTCCCTCAATCAAGTTTTATGCCCCGAGCTATTTTGATAATCACAAAGGGGGAGAATTTCTTGATTGATTGGGGGAGAAACCTTTTGATCATGCTTAGCATTTATTTTCAATTTAATCATTCAAAGCATGCCTTTAATTTTTGTTTTTACTTTAATTGTTTTGGTGATTGTGATCATCAAAATAGGGGGAGATTGTTGTACCTCTCGTTCCCCTCGTTGTTTGATTTTCATGATCACAATCACCTTATTATTTTTCTAATATTGTTTGAAGTGTTTTTGAATGATAGGCACAAGGTTGCCAAGAAAATGGCCCAAGAAAGCATCTCAAAGTGGACTGAATTTCAGTCCACCGGCCAACCGGTGTGATAGCACCGGCCAGCCGGTGGACCTGGCAGAGGCATTGCCCACTGCCAGGTTCCACCGGTCAGCCGGTGGCTCTGTCACCGGCCAGCCGGTGGCAACCTCATGAAACAGTGGTAGCTAATGTCTGCCCACCAGCCAGCCGGTGGCTCTGGCACCGGTCAGCCGGTGCTGCCTGGGCAGAAGGCCTTCTCAACATCCAAGGCACCGGCCAGCCGGTGGCCCTGCACCGGCCAGCCGGTAGCCCAGTCAAACTAGCCGTTGGCTTTGACCAGTCAACCCTCTTTTGGCCTCCAACGGCTCCGAAGACCTCTCCAACGGCTCTGAAGACTCCCCAAGGGTTCCATGCCTATAAATAAAGGCCAAGGAAGCCCCGAACACTAACCGGATCATATACCAAGCCAACGGACACATTTTCCATCATTTGGCGTACCTCCGGCGGACTTCTTTCAAGGAACCCACCTTGCTCCAACAACTTCCATATCCAAGGAGCTCCTTCAAAGAAGCTTGGAAGCGGCCTTCAAAATCTCCTATCAATCAAAGGCGCCCAAGGCTTCTCCAAATACGGTTTTTAGTGTTTTATTTATTTTGAGCTTAAAATTGGGTTTGTGCTTACAAACCCCAAACTCTTTCCTCATCCCTCTTTCTTTTGGGTTTCACATCACCATTAAGGTGTGAAGAGGTTTCTTCAAGCCTTTCCTTTTAAAAGGCTTGTGTCATAGGTGAGCTATCCTTCACATGTAAGAAGGATAGTGGGTTCTTGCTAAACCATTAAAATAAAGTGGGTTCTTGCTCAACCATGAAAAGCAAGCTGTAATAGGTTCTAGTGCTACCTCAAAGCCTAGTGGGTTTCTTGCTAAAACCATTGAAAAGAAAGCGGTAGGAATCTCTCAACGGTTGAGTTGGGAGCGGAGACGTAGGCCGGGTTTTTGGCCGAACTCCGTTATCAATTCTTGTGTCTTGCCTCTTTATTTTCGCTGCACTTTCAACTTTGATTTTTATTTGTTTATTATTTTTTAAAAGGCAATTCACCCCCCCTCTTGCCATCCTTCCCGTTTTTCTCCGCCCAACAACTCCAAATCCATAGATTGCATGTGATCATTTATAGAGATATTAATATTAGTAAATAGATGCATAGAATAATTTATAGAGATAAGAGGGTAACCATTCTAGTTATCCAACCAAAATTTCAAAGAATACTCCTTATTAACAATACATATAGAATGAGACGTAATTTTAGAAAACTAGTGCATGATGGAAGGCCAGACAAAAGAGTCCATGTATATAAAATTTCCTTTTATTAGATTGTTATAAAATATGCCTCTATGGAAATAAAATTCTGAGGAGTTATTATTTATAAGTTTCCACATGACTTTAGCTTGAGGGTATTCATTAAAGAGTCAAAGGTTCTTAATATTGAGGCCACCATTGTCGATGGGTTTACAACAATTATTCCAAGTAACTATGAAAATTTTCATTTTAATAGGTATTACACTCCATAAAAAGTTTTTTTATTATACTTTAAATCTTTTTAATCAAAAAAATTGTCCATTTATAATCCATTTTAGATATAATGGTGTATTTTATAAGACAAAGTTGGTCTAACATCGATAATGATATTTATTTCGAAGTGGAGAGTTGATTATTAATCTGGTCAACTATATTGGAAAAGAAAGTGATTTTTGTCTTTCCCTAGAATATGGAAACTCCAAGGTACATTAAGGGGAATTATCCTTATTTTATACCCAGGTCATTTATAATACTAGATTTTCTAGATGTTAGAAACTGTTTTCTAAAGAAAATTGATGATTTTTTCCATTTTATGGATTGACTAGAAAAATCTTCATAGTGAGAGAGGGAAAATTTAAGCTTTTGGATGTTCCTTTTGTCCCCTTGAAGAAATAAAAAATATCATCTACATACAAAAGATGATATAGAACAACCAGGTTTCTAGAGGAAAATATGGGCTTAGTTTTACATTGGTTAACCAAATTGGGGATAACTCTATTAAGGTAGTCTTTAGTAATAACAAAAAGGATTGAAGAGAGAGGGTCTACCTATTTTACACCTTTGGTGAAATTTAATAAGCCTTTAAAGTACCATTAATCAAAATAGAAATGGGATTAGAACAAAACATGGTTTTAATTTTGTTAATAAAAATGTCACTAATGAAAAACTTATTGAGGACCTTGAAAATAAATCTCCAATAAATGGTATCAAAAGTTTTTTTAATGTCAATATTAATGGAAATTATTCCCACTCTTTGAGTCTTATTTAACAAGTTTGTACTTTTATAGGTAAGTCAGAAGTAGTGTTGGATGTTTCTTCCTTTGAGGAAACCAAATTGGTTCTAAGAGAAAAAATTTCTAGAAATGGTAGAAATCCTATTAGCTAAAAGTTTAGAAATTATTTTATAAATATTGTTAATAATAGAAATGGGTCTAAGGAGATTAATTTTAGAAGCATTATCCACATTGGGAATAAGTGAGAGGAATTGAGAAATAATACCATGAGAAAGATATCCATTAGAAAAAAATGATTTAACCAAATTACAAACATCATATTAGAAAATATCCCAATAGTGTTGAAAAAAAGAATTAGTGAAACCATCAGGACTAAGGGAACTATCAGTTTTTAAGCTAAATGTTGCATCTTTAATCTCATGTTCTATATGAACACTAGTCAAGTGAGTGTTTTCATTATCACCCACTATATTTGGAATGATATTCATCTTTATGTCCTTATTAATATTAGTTCCATTAAATATATTTCTAATTTAGGATAAAACATGATTAACCAAACCTTCATCATTATTAATGATGTTATCCCCATCATTAAGGAAGGTAAGAGGTCTTAAATCTTTTTTATCTCTTTTCCATGCATTATAAAATTTAGAGTTTCTATACCTATATTTAATCCGGTTAATTTTGAAAGTCTATTTTAGAATATTATATTTTAAAGTGATAAGAGATTTTAGCTTAGTCCAAAGTTCAATTTCTTAATTAGGGTCTTTAGAAAAGTCAGTGTTCATAGAATCAATATGAATTTGGTTGAGACTATTTTCCAGGGAAGCAATTTCATTATCAGTTTGATTAATTTTTTCTTTGCACCAAGACTTTATTTTTTGATTTAGTAGTTTTAATTTCATAATAAAGGAAAAATTATCATTGTTAGAATTCATAGAGTTCCAGGTGTCCTTGAAAATATTGTCAAAATCAATAATAGAGGTGCATGCATTATTAAATATAAATGGAAGGATAGGTTTGGAATCTTAAGTATTGATACTAACTAAAATAGGGTGATAATATGAATTTAGTCTAGGTAGGGTGATGTTAGAAATAATATTCCAATTATCTAGGGCTTGATTGTTTATGAAATCTATATGAAGTTCATTAGACATAACCTTATTATGATGTCTTCAATACCAAGTATATTTATCACCTTATATATTTATCTCAATGATATTTTTGTCTTCAATAAATGTTTTGAATTACTTAGAAAAAATTTTCAAGTGGGAAGGGTCCATATTTTTACTAGGTCCAAGAATATAATTGAAGTCTCTATATATGATCCAAGGGGATTAGATAGTGTTGTTTAAAGAGGACATGTTTTTTCAAAGATATCTTCTATCTTAGTTCCTATTATTTTCAAAAATAAAATACCAAAATAAATGTGAGTTTTCAAAAGTTAGATCACATGTTAAAGCTTGAGTTTTAATGTAATAAAAATCAACATTTCTTAGAGAAGAGTAAGAAAATAACCAAATCGAATATATAGATCTGTTATTAGAAGTAACACCAATAAAATTGTAACTATATTTATCTAAACTAGTAATACATGAATAAAAACTAATTGTAGGCTCAAAGATGGAAAAAATTGGTTTATTGATGAATAAAAATATTTTTAAAGTTATAATGGTGTCAGGGTTAGAAATAAATTGACAATTACAATAAAGTATATTCATTTGAACCTATATTTGGGGATGGTCCCCATTTCTTTTTACCTTTTCATTCCTTCCTCTATGTGGATTTACTAAGGGTATTGACAAACTTCTCATGGATCTAGGGTGATTCCCTACCATGATTGATCATTAAAAGGTTATGAGAAATAATATTATCATGTTTACCTGTCATGTCCTCTGTATGAGTCTTTGGTTTTTCACCACTGGCTTGTTATTTGGAGACAACACCTTCGATATAGATATTGATATTCCTATCATCGTCAACATTGTAATTAGGTTTTTTCTCATGCCTCTTATCATAATGTTTCTTCTGACACATTTATGAATCTATTCAGATGATGGGGGGCTTATATTGTCTTCATGAGATCTTTTTCCCTTCACCATCCCTTATTTAGATGTGAAGTTTAGATGCTTCTCTTACTAAATAATAAACTTATGTTATTTATTTACTTTATTAATAACCTTATTAAATTTTATTATTCCATATATATCAATAATATACATGTTCTACTTTATTACCTAATCAATTTAGTTCACATTGTATGTTTTGAGAACATTCATCCAATAAAGAGATAGTGAATTTTTTACATTTACTATGGTCAAATAGATCATTATTATATCATTTAAAAAATCATAATAATTTTATAATTATAATTTTTATACATTATTTATACCTTTTTAACCAATTGTGTATAGTGGTTATGAAAAATGATTTACATTATAATCTTGGAGGTGGTAGTCTGTACATACGCATAAGTAACATCCCATTTTTTTAAAAATGTGAGGTAAATAAGGTAAGTACTATTTAAAGTTCCCATAAATAAAATTATATCATAAATATAATTTTATTTCATTTAAATCCATAATTATCACAATCTATAAGATTATGTGATGAAAAAAATAAATGCATCATATCGTCTGGTGGTAGTCCACACATATGCACGAGCTATGTATTTATTTTCCATTGGATGGATTATAAAATGAAAACAGGCTATAATATAAATGAAATAACATTTCATTATATGGGAGATACTAATGTTATTATATCACAATGTTTAGGTGTAAAAAATATGACTCTAGTAACATAGAGTCAGTGTCTACTTTATTACATTGTCATAGATACAAGGGTTATAATCTCAAAGAACCAATCAATTTAGTATTCTAAGAGAACCAGATACATACATGATACCCATTTTACATTAGGAATAAAATATAAAATACAACAAAATAAAAGGATCATCATAATTGAAATTCATTCAAAGAATTAATATTCATATTCTAGGGAAATGAGAAAAAAAAGGGTGACCTCAAATGCTTAGAAATGGTTAATTACAGTGGAGTCTATAATGATTAAATAATCAATAATCAATAGGTCAAGGTAAATAACTGAAAACATATTCCATTTAATCAATAACTTGATAAATAAATGAATCCATGGATAATGTAAATGAAATAATATCATGGATTATAATAATTGAAGTATCAATTAATGGAATTCTTATTATAGGACATTTTGATCTGAGATATCATGATATCTATTCCATCAATTCATTGAACAAATATTTTTTAAAACCATGGGTAAAACCCCATTTAGTTTTTTCAATTGATTTGTCTTATGAGACATGTCAAATAATTAACAGGCTATATAATTTTGTGCATCTCCCATCACTGCATGTCCAATACATTCCTCATATATAAAATGATCATTTTAATTTATGAACAATATTGTTTATCAATAAATGTCTATATTAAATAAATAATACATAATATCAATATTTACCTAGTCAATCAAATAAATTTAAAATTAAAGAACCATGTATTATAATGATATATGATTTAAGAAATAATATAATCCAATATAAATAATATGTATATTTAAGTAAAATTTATTTTATAATGATCATAAGAAAGTGAATGTTTCAATAGAAAGTTAATGACCAAAAAAATAATAAGATACAAGAGATGTACGTTAGTTCATCAGGAATATAGGTTTGTAATAAAATAATTTCCTTTAGAAGAATAAATGGGAATATAAGTGAAATATTAAAATATTATTTCATAAAAAAATTACTTTCTAACCCATTTAAAACATTTATATGAAGCTAAAATTTATAAAATGGTTATAGTGGTGGGAATTATTTTATCTCTGTGTACATTGAAAAACATTCCTTTTGACTTTTTGTAAAGAAAAATAAAAATATACCTTTCAAAAAACATTGGAAAGATTACTTTAAAACCATTTTTTAATGTCATTGATAATATAAAATTTCCTTAATAAATCAATTTATTAAATTAAATGACTTTTTAAATATAATTTTGAAAATTTTGGTCATGGAAGGAAAATATATATGATTAAAATTGAAATCAAAATGGTTTTTCATTTAATTGTTTTTTCTTTATTCAAGTACCAAATAGAGAAATATTTGGAATAAAATATCAAAATTCCATAAATATTAAGTGGATAAGAAAATAATTGGAGCTTATGAAGGATAAATGATAATATTACATCAATGAAAATAAAAGAAATCCTAAAAGAGAGTGAGATTAAGAAACAGATTCTTACCTCTTTGGTAACTTTTAATTAGCGGCCCATTGAAATAATAGACACAAATTGAAAAATTAATCATCATAATTAAATAGGTATTAATTTAAAAAATATCAAATGTGTAGTATATACAACAAATAAAATTTAATAGGTTTATAATAATAAATATGACTCAATGGAATGTAAATTGATATGAAATCCATTACCTCACACTTCCCTTTAGTTGAACAAGATTTAAACTAATATATAATAGTTATAATAATGTTATTAATTTATAAAAAAACCAAATTTATAATTATGATATCATATATCATCCTCTTATAACATCTTACCACCTGTTCATTAATAATATTTCCTTATTACCATTGTTTTGGGTGTTAACTGCTTCATTTTCTCATGGAATTTTTGTCACGTAAGTTATGGTTATTATGAATAGGATATAGATTAATCATAAACATAACTAAATTAATTTTATAAATATCACATTTATTCATTATATACCTTTTTATGACTATTCTTCAATTTTTTACATGGAAAATGAATTGCATCGCTTCGTGGAGACAATATGTCATACTTATGCATGAGCGATGATATCATTACCTTAAGGGGTTAAAGGGTAAGTAAGTGTATGGTATATTAATTTTATAAAATTAATAATATTTTGTATTTATCATATATATTCATTCTTTCTATCATAATTACTATCCATGTGAGTTGCTGATGGAAACAATACATCGGTTCGTGAGTCGATAGTCTATCATAAACACGATCGATGGATTTATATCCCATGTGATGGAGATGTTGATGGATAAATATTATGAAAAAATCATAATAACATCTCATTATATGGTATATAATATTTTTATTATATTGTAATTTTTAAGACATAATTGAAGGTGGTAAAAGAGGAAGTAAAAAAAGAAATATCTTGGTGAGGATAATTACCTTTTCTAAGAAGAACCTCCTTTGGATCTCTTATTAAAAGCCATAGGGATGGTCTTTTTTGAATTATATAACCTCTAGAATGTGTATACAGATATTTTGGAGATATTTTGGAAGGTAATTTTAAAGATAAATTGATTTATGTGTGTGAATAGGTGAGGAGATGGGGTGCCCTTTTATAGTTGAGGTGAGTGGCACACTTGTAATTTTTCAATGTTTTTCAATAATGACATGTCAATTTCTTATACATATGGATCCAAAAGGGTTATTATTAAAATTTTAAAATTATAAAGTCTAAAAATAACAAATAATTTGGTTTTATCAAGTTTTTTTTTATTTTAACACTTATCTTTATAGTTTAACCCCCCCGGTAAACCAATTTTTACCTTAACAACGATAATTATTTTTTACTATTTTTATTATTAATTATGACCAAAAATTAAGTTAATCCTATTACCTATTTTTATTTATTCTAATTCTAGATATGGAATCTATTTTATGATATTAAATTCATATAAGTGGTATAATTTAATTTAAAAACCTCGTAAGACTTGTCGAAAAATGGTTTTTCAAAAAATACATTTTTCAAGCACAATATGAACTTATATTAACTATATAGATAATAATAATAATTATATAGATTTAAATAAGTATATTTATATATAATATATATATTTCATTAAAATAATTCATCATTAAATATTGTGTTAATTAGTTCAAATGGAACGAAATTATGCCTTTTAAAAAAATAGCTTTCTGAAAAATATCCCCTTTTACCGGTAAATGATCTTATATTTATTTATATAAAATTGATAATAAATAAATTTTTAATTATGCATATAATAATAAATTGTATTAAATAAAAATTTTAATAGATAAATAATACATTTTTATTTTTTATAAAATCTTATTTCTAAGAAAAAATTTTAAATTTTCATTCTTGGTTTATTTTGACCAAGTAAGTTCCAAATCCATTTTAATCAAATAAAACTATAATTTTTGTTCCATTAATTATGAAAATATAAATTTTATTATAGTTTTATTAAAATATTATGTTCATTTACTATAATTGAGTCTTGCATGTTACATTCTTTTGTCCTATAAAAACTTCATCTTCAAAATTTTCAAAGATTTCACTTTCTAAAAAATGAGTGAAATTCTTCATCATAACATTATATGGTTCCCAAATTTCTTCCTCCATTTTATGATTTATCTAAATTTACTCTAATAGTAAATTTGTTTGATTCCTCAAAAATTTTTATCTGGTTTTAAGAATCTAGATGGGATCTTTACAGTAAAATAGATCAAGTTCCAATTATATTTCTTCAGAGGTGAGCACATGCATTTGGTCTAGAATGTACTTCCTTAGAAATGATATATGGAACATATTATATACCTTAAATAGGCTTCATTTACTTTCCATTAGATAAACCATAGATCTAATTATCTAAAAAAATTAAATGGTTTTGATGTACTTGGTCTTATTTTTCCCTTCCTATCAAAACTTATGAAACCCTTCCATGGAAATACTTTTAAGGAAATGTGATCTCCCACTTGAAATTCCAAATATAATCAATGGTAGTAAAAAAACTTTTTTTACTAAATTTGATATAATTTAATATGAGCCTAAATATTCATTACCTTTTTTATTGACTCCTCAACATGTTTTGGACCTACAAGTTTCCTTTTGCCAACTTTATCCAACAAGTTGAAGTACAACGTTTCTTTTCATATAATTCTCCATACGGTGCTATTTGAATAATTAAATAGAAACAATTATTATAATAAAACTCCAACAAAGTTAAATAATAATCCCACAGACCTTGAAATTCAATTTATCATGACCTCAACAAGTCTTCCAATGTTTTAATAGTCCTTTCAAACTGTCTATTAGTTTGATAATGGTAGGTGGTGCTCAAATAAAGCTCAGTATTAGGATAATTCTAAACACTCTTCGAGATTTTTTATTTTGAATGAGGATCATGATCATAAGAAATTGAAAAGTTTTTCCATGAATTATTAAAACTATGTTAATATAGAGCCTGTTGAGGTACTCAAGTATTAAATCTTTTGTTATAGTGAGGAAATGTGCATATTTGGTTTGGAAATTAATAATAACCCATATTATATCATTCTTTCTAAGATTCTTTGGTAGTCCTATAACAAAGTTCATAGTAATTTAATCCCATTTACAGATAGGAGTAGGAAGAGGTTCCATGAATTCTCTAGGATGTTTTCTCATTGATTTTACTTGTTGAAAAACTATTCTTCTTGATACATAATCAGTATTTTCCCACTTCATGTTACCCCACTAAAAATATTCTCTTAAATCCCTATACATATTTTTACTATAATGTTGTATTGAGATATTCAATCTATAAGAATAATACAATAAGTACCTTTCTAGAATAAGTATATATGGAAAAAATAGTCTCTATCCAAATTTTAGAACATCGTCATCATAAACAAGGTCAGCCAATTTCCCATCATACACAACTTTGATTTTCTTCTGAAAATACTCATCGCTAGATTATGAACATTTTATCATTTACAAAAAAAATTTTTTTTTAATAATTTGAAAAATTAGTTATTTTTTCCCATCTATAATAATTGTCATATCCATATTTACTAGATCCATGAACA
The DNA here is from genome assembly GCA_963277665.1 of Viscum album. Classification (NCBI taxonomy): domain Eukaryota; kingdom Viridiplantae; phylum Streptophyta; class Magnoliopsida; order Santalales; family Viscaceae; genus Viscum; species Viscum album. Next base: position 14,914,405 of record OY728150.1, read on the forward strand.
TTGGATCCATGTCGATCCTCATTTGGGTTAGAACTCCATGATATTTTTTGATCAATGCATTTGCTACCATATTTTTTTCCATATGGGTAGTGTATTGGGAAATCATAATCCTTGAGTAGCTTAATCCATAAAATTTTCCTCATATTGAGATATTATTGTGAAAATTTATATTTTAGTCTCTTACAGTTAATTTATATCTCACATATTTCACTATAGATATAATTTATCTATATATTCAAAGAATATATTACAGCTACTAACATAAGATCATGGATTGGATAGTTCTGTTTATGATTATTTAACCAAATTTGTGTAAATTTAATAACTTTATCATTTTTCATAATGAAACAACCAAGTACCTTCTTATATGAATCACTATATATCGCAAATATGTAATTTCAATGAGGTAGAGTTAAAATTAGATAATTTACCAATCTCATAATAAATTCTTAAAAACTTTATTCACATTCCTTTTTTAATATGAACTTAACCACTTTGCATGTAAGATTGAATAACAGGTTATCCAATCGGATAAAAATATAAATGAATCACTGATAGTAACCTTTCAAACTAATAAAACTATGTATCTCAGTTATGTTCATTGGTGTAGTCCATTCCCTGACTACCATTGTCTTTATAGGATCAAATGAGATTATATCCTTGGAGACAATATGACCAAGAAAAGAAACTTCCAAAATCCAGAATCCAAACATGGTAAATATTACATATAACTTGTTTCTTCTAAGAGTCTCAAGAATGATCTGTAAGTTATTATTATGGTCCTCGTTTATCATAGAATACACCATGAAATCATCAAAGAATGCCACAATTAAATTATCAATATATTCCTTGAATAATTTATTAATTATATCCATAAAAAATGATGGTTAATTAGTCAATAAAAATGGAATTACTGTGATCATGTGACGTATAAACCTCATTTAGAAAGATGTATTCGAAATGTATTTCTTCTTTAGTCACAATTGATGATTACCATAATGAAGGTCAATATTTGAAAAATATTGATCACTTTGAATTTTATCAAATAATTCATAAATAAATAATGGAATTTATTTCCCTATAATTAATAAAAAGGCTCACGGATCCATATTTCTTCTTAATGAAAAGAACAAGGGCTCCCCAAGGTGAAACACCGGGGCGTATAAATCCATTATCACAAAAAAAAACCTATAGTTGTTTCTTTAACTATACTAAATCCATAGTTTCCATTATATAGGAATTATTTGATCTAGTTATTTCATCAAATATTTAGTCAATGGAAAATTCAACTTTAAGCTCTGGTGAATGTATAGGTATTTCCTTAGGAAATATGTCAATTTATTCCAATATAATAGGTACATCCTCAATTTGAATATTACCTTTTCCATCCATAGATATTTTTTCTATTATTCCCTAATAATCTCATTCATAAGTGATAATAGGGGTAGATATATACTTGATTTATATGTTTAATTATCTTCCAAAAGGATAAGGATTTCCACATCTTCATCACAAATCACAATTTCCTTCTCTTTATAATAAAATTTTTCATCAAATTTTTAAATACAATCCATAAAAAAGGATTATATTGAATTCAAACAAAGGTATGATATTAAATTCATAAAATATAGCACATTTACGCATCAAAATTGGAATTTTATAACACATCCTTATCATAGTAATATTTCTACATGGTGTTTTGATTGACAACTACCTTCTTAAGTTATTAGGGAAATATATAATTTTCTTGTAAAATTTGTAAGATATAAATGTTTGAGAGGATCCAGAATCAAATAAATAATTAGAAAAATTTTAAATATGATTAAAGTACCTACCATAACATCATTGGTAACTTTCACCGTAGTTATAGTAATCACATATTCTTGGCCTTCTCCCCTCAGCCTCTTCAATGGTATGTTCCCTTGACACATGGGGAATTACTCTGAATAATCACTCATTTATCAATAATTGAATAACTAGACATAATTTATTTATTTAATCCCCTTGAATTCATTTTTCATATGAAATTTATCACTACACTTATAAAACACTCCCATTACATTACAACATTTTATAGGATTTTTCTTCTTATAATTTTCTAATAATGGAAATTTATTTCTTTTCTCATTCATATTTCTTGCATTCCTTTTTTCATGGTGTTCATCCAACCACTTATTCTATTGATTCCCCTTGAATATATAGGATCTAAAAATTACTTCTCAATTGGGATTTCATATAAAAATATTTTATTAAATGATGAAAATTTTTGAGAAAATAGAACCTTCATAGACTTGGATTAATCCCTTTTAAAAAAAATCAATCTTGAATTCTTTATTTATTATGTAATTTATATCATGCTCAAATAGTCTTATAAAGGTTTCCTCAAGCTCCAAAACAATTTATTCTTCCTTTTTCTTTTATATGTGGATCTTTATTTTCATTTAATTTCATTTCTCATGAGAGAAATATTTTTTGAATAATGTTTCTTTAAAATAATTTTATTCCATGTGTTTTATTTCTTCTTCCTTCTGAGTATTCTGGAACAATGACTACCATTGATCCACACCACCTTTTATAAAATATAATTCAACTATAACCATTTCTTTTTCATCACATACTAAGGCCAAAAATATCTTTTTAGTAGGCTTAATCCATTTCTCATCAACCATGGGATTAGTAGTCCCACTAAATGATGGGGGATTATGTTACATGAAGTGATCCCACATTAGGGAATCGCACTATGGAAAAAAATATTCATTCGAAAAATGTTATTAATTATAACCTAATCCAGGTATCCTATTATATCCATGATCTTCTTAGATCATATACCATCTATATTTTCTTGCTCAATAGGAAAATTTCTACATTTCCCAAGAGTATTGATACCATTATTTCTTCTAGATTCCATTAAAATTTGAATATATTAGATTATATCCTAAAATTTTGAATTTTAAATCAAAACGTATATTTCTAAACATTGTGTAACAATTAACATAAATTGATGATTTATGCATTTTTAATCTTGGAATCATAAAAAAAATTACTTGGAAATGTATTTAAAATATAAAAAATATTTTCAAATACATTATAATTATTTTAAAATAAAATATGAATTTTCCTAATAATATCCACTAGGGGTTTCAATCCAGGTCCATAGTAAGGCCAGTTTTCATGCACTAGGTTTCGATCGAGTCAATTCCCAATGTACTGTTTTTGGAGTTATTAACCCTAGGTACAACTATTTCAGAACCACGTCCATGTGTATTATCTAGAAAGGGGTGTATTTATAAGAAAAACCACATAATATCTACCTTAAAAATAAATTAGGATATTATTTCACAATTTGAAATATCTTTATAATTTATCAGAGAAATTTTTTCCATAATATATGTTTTCCTAAATCTAGTTTTCAAGGTTTATACTAAATATCCTATAATACCAACTATAATAACCTCGACTCCAATAACCGATATCCAGTGTCTGATTCAATACATTAGCATAGATACAATGGTTATAATCCTAAGGGACTGATTAGTTTTGTAGTCTTGTAGAATCGTATATATACATGATACCCAGTTTACATAGGGAATATAATATAGAACATAACAAAATAGAATTATTGGAATCCTTGAAATTAATTCAAATAATTCATCTGTATATCCTTGGGAAAGGAAACAAAGTATTTTAGATCTAAAATTCTCATTAAGGGTTACGTACAACAGAAACTATCATGATTAAATAAGTCATACTTAATATGGGATGGTAAATACCTGAAAACACATTCCATTTAATCAATAATTTAAGAACAAAATAAATTCATGGATAATATCAATGAAACAATCTTATAGACAATGATAACTAAATTATTAGTGAAGAAAATTTTTAATATTATATTTCATGATCTCAAACATCATGATATTCATATCATCAAGTCCTTGCGACAAGATGGTTTAACAATATTTGGTAAAACCCCCATTTAATTTGGGAAACTAATTTGTCTTATGATACTTGTCGATGCATCAACGGATATATAATTCTTGGCACCACCCATCACTGCATTTCTAATGCATTTCTCATATATTGAATGATCAATTTAATTCATTTACAATATTCTCTATTAATAAATTTCTATACTGAATAAAGAATATGGAATATCAATATTTCCCTAGTCAATCTAATAACTTAAAATGTAAACATAGTATATAGAAATGATATATGGTTTAATAAATAATAATATCCATGATAAATAGTATGAATATTTAAGGTAAATTTACTTTACAATGATCACATGAAATAGAATATTTCAAGAGAAAGTTAATGACAAATAAATTTATAAGAAACAAGAGATGACCATAGGTTAATATGGAATATAGGTTTTTAATAAAATCACTTATTTATAAGAATAAAGAGAATGTAAGTGAAATGTTAAAATAAGATTTAATAAAACATTTTTATTTTGAAACCCATTTAAAATATTTTGAAGAAGATAAATTTCATAAAATGGTTACGGAAGCCTGGAAGTATTTTATAATCGTATACATTAAAAAACATTACATTTGAATTTTTGTAAAGAAATTCAAAAATGTAAGTTTCAGAAAACATTATAAATATTCATTTAAAATAATTTTTAAAATTAAAGGATAACTTAAAATTTCCATAAAATAATTTGATTAAATACAAGTACTTTTTAAAACAATTTTGAAAAACATAGACCTAGAAGAAAAATATATCAAATTAAAATAGAAATCAAATCCATTTTTCTTTTAAATTTTTTTTCTAGATTAAAGTAATAAAGAGATGAAATTTTGGAATAAAAAAATGAAACTACTCAAATATCTAGTGGAAAATAAAATTAATGGATATTATGAAGGATAAACTATAATATTCTTTCAATGAAAATAAAATCAATCCCAAAAGAAAGTGATATTGCAGAATATATTCTTACCACTTTGGTAACTTTTAATTATAACACATTGAAATAATAAACTTGAATTGAAACATTATAAATCATTAATAAATATATATTAATGTTATAAACATAAAATATTTAGTATATACACCACATAAAAGTCAGTAGGTGCATAAAAACAAATATTTATCAATGGATTGTAAATTGAGATGAAATCCCTTACCTCATACTTATATTTAGTAGAACATGATTAAAACTCTTGTATAATATTTTAAACCATGTTATTAATTTTTAATATAATCATATTCATATTTATAATATCACATATGATCCTCTTATAATTTTTTACTAGCCATTCATTAATAATTTTTCATTATTACCATTGTTTTGGGTGTTAACTGCTTCGTTTTCTCATGCATGTTTTTTCACGTAAGTTTTAGTTATTGGGAATATGAAAGATACATCATGTCGAGAATTATATTAATGTTATAAATATTAAATTTATTCATTATATAACTTATTATAAACGTTCTTTAATTTTTTACGAAGAAAATGAATCACATCTCTTCGTGGAGACTGAAGATCGTGTGTATGCATGAGCCATGATATCATTCCCCTAAGGGATGAAAGGTTAAGGAAGTGAAAGATATATTAATTTTAAATAATTAATTTCATGATTTATGTATCATATATATTCATTATTTTCATAATTATGACTATCTATGTGGTTTGGTGATGGAAAACAAATTATATTGGTTCGTAAGGTGGTAATCTATCGTACACACAAGGGATGACGATTTTCCCCTTTAATAGAGAAATAGATGGATAAAAAATATTACATACACATAATATCATCTTATAATATAGGATATATGGTTATTATTATATTTTAATGGTGAATAAATAATTTAAGGTGGTAAAAGAAGAAGTAAAAAAAAGATAAAATAATGATCTTGGTGAAGACAGTTAACTTTTTTTAGAAGAACCACCTTTGGATCTCTTATTAAGGACCCTAGGGTTGGTATTTTAGGAAGAAAATACCCTATATAATTTTTATAAGGATTTGGGGGAGATTTTTATTTATGTTCTGGTTGATATGAATGGATTTAAAGGTGTAAATATGTGAGGGGATGTGATTCTCTTTTATATTTGAGGTGAGTGGAAAACTTGTAATTTTTCAAAGTTTTTCAATAATGTCATTTCACTTTCTTGGAAATATTTCTCAAAATTTGATTAAATTAGAAGGTTAAAAGGATAATTTATAAATAAAAAAATCAATTGTTCCACATAAATTTCTTTTCATTTTTACCCTTATCTTTATCGATTAACCCCATGAGAAACCTATTTTTACCTTAACCATGTTAATTAATATTTATTATTTTTACTATTCATTGTGATCAAAAATTAAGTTGAACCTATTACCTAATATGAATTATTATGATCAAAAATATTTAATATACTTTATTATATTCAATTTATATAATTTTTATAATTGAATTTAAAAAAACCTGCAAAATGTGTCAAAAAATGGGTTTTCAAGAAATAAATTTTTCAGGCACAAGATGATCTTATATTAACTATATGACAAGTAATCATAATTATATGTATTTAAATACCTATATATAGTTATATAATCTAAATTTCATTTAAATCATTCATAATTAAATATCATATTAATTAATTAAAATGGAATGGCATTATGCCTTTTAAAAAAATATTTTTCAGAGAAATATTACTTTTTTACTATAAATGGTCTTTTCTTTAAGCTAAAAAATTCATAGTAAATAAATTTTATAATTCTAAAAATTATAATAAATTATTATAAATAAATTTTTTAATATTTAAATACTAGATTTCAATTATCATTAAGGGTTATTTCGGATGGAAATATTCAAGATGTCATTATTGGCTTTTTTTGACCAAGTTCAAAATCAATTTTATTCCTATCAAATTAGAAAATTTCTAACATGAAATATTAAAATGTATATATTATTATATTTTTATTAAAATATTATGATTAATTAAAATAATTGAGGCTCATTTTTGTATTATGATATTTTTAAAGGATTTAAAAGAAGAGATAAAAAATATTCAGTTAAGAACTATACCTCTTCTTCAGACGGCCTCCTTATGTTTATACCTAAAGCATACCTATGATAGTATTCCAATCAAACCAATACCTCTTCTATGTGTGTAGGGATTTATTAAAGGACTTTTTTATGGAATAACAAAGATAACATGATCTATAAGTTTTTATAAGATAGGAGATGGGGTGTCTTTTTTTAAGTGAGGGAGAGGACACGCTTGAAATATTTTGAAAGATTAAAATATATTAAAGTCATAATCAATCCAAATGAATCCTAAATTGATCATTTTCAAATAATAGTTAATATATGGTAGAAACATGATAATCCAATAGGATTTAGATGTATTTTTAGGTCATTTTTTCCCATATATTGTTTGTTTTAACCTCTTAACCTATTTTAACTCTAACCACGGTAACCAGTTTTTTTACCAAAAAAACTATTCATAATGACCAAAAATGAAAGTGGAAACATTACTAAATTCTGAAATTATAACTAAAAATTTGGATCCCATTTTTTAAAATTCAATTTTCTTAACTGGAATAAAATAATATAAAAATAAACCTACAAAACTTGATGAAAAATTATTTTCAATGAAAATAATTTTTTAGTATAAAATATTTTTATACAATAAAATTATTGATTCCAATGAAATTTATTGGATTATATTTAATAATATATTACTAATTAAATATTAAAACAAATCCACAATTGAATGTAAATTCTTAAATACAACAAAATAAAATATTATTTTTTTAGAAATCTGTATTTTATATTATTCACTAAAAATAATTTTTTTTATAAAAGTTTCAAAATTTTACTCTAAGATATTTTTTCTTGAAGATTTCATAAGTTAATTTTATTTTATCAAATTAAAATTCTAAAATTTTAAATAAAACTTTTAAATAAACCTATACAATTCATGTAAATGAATTAATATGAATAAAAATACTTCCTTTTTATTGAAAATTTACTTAATATTATTATAGTGAATATAAATCTATAAAATACAATTCTTTGATATTTTTAATTAATTAAATTACTTTATTTTCAATATTACCTTAGTTTTCACATTCTTATATTTCATAAAACTAAGAAATTAGAAGGGACTGTCTTAAATTAGCAATAGTATATCAAAGATTTACTTAAAATATTTGGTTATGAAAATGCTTCAACTATAATTACTCTGGTAGGTACCTTATGATAAATTGAAGTTGATGAGTATAGGAAAAAGGTAGATCAAAAAATTCATAGAGTCATGGTCATAATTTTTCTTACATAACTTAAATCGGATCATATATTATGTCCTATGTTTTATTATGTGTGAAATTTTAATCTAAGCCAAAATAATATCATATTAATGTCATAAAATTGGTTTTCCTTTACTATAAAGTAAATTTAAAACATGGATTATTTTATTCTTATATATTTTTGTTTGTACTTAAGGGTAATTTGGATGTATATTTTAGAGGATGTAGAATGGATTGGAATATTGTTTCCATAACATTTTATTTCATTGATAAAGATTTAGTTTCTTGGTCCAAGGAGAAGTAATATTTGGTTTCACTTTCCACTATTGAAGTTGGATATATAGAAATCATGAGTTTTTATGCTCAATTATTTGGAATACAATACATATTCACTAAGTTATTTGATGAATTTTATTTAAACTGTGATTATTTTTTCTAGTTATAGTTATATTTCATTGTCTAATAATCCAACACTTCAGTCATGGTCTAAACATATAGATATAAGACACTATTTCCTTTAGGATCACACAAAAAAAGTGATATTGTTATCGAATTCATTGAAACTAAATATCATATTATTGATATATTTACATAACCTTTTCATTCTTGAATATTTAAATATATTAAATAGAATATGGGTATGATGAGTGTTAAGTGATAATTTTTTTCCTTTTTCTAACCATTATTCTATAATTTAAAAACTCCTTCAAAAATAGAGAGGAAATTATTTGTTTATATATAAAAAATCAATTCATTATATAGGTAATTTATTTATTAATAAGGAACATTAAATAGAATGTTCAAGATATTTATTTAATATTATTAAGAACTACACTGTATGGAAGTATTTTATTTAATATATTTATTAGTAGTAATTTTATAGAACGTATTTTTATACTTAATATGTTTATCATATGTAGTTATTCAAAATTCCCCCTCTCTATGGTTTGATTTTTTTTCTTACATAATTATTATTTTTATTGATCTATTATTTTATAATCATTAGTTTATTCTGACTCTTATCTTTTGAGCTAATTTTTTTACAGTACCTGTGGGTATAGTTTATTCTTTCATAGTACTTAATTATTCCACTGATGCTTTTTAATCTTATTATATTTCATTATTACTTGTTCTTAACTCTCCTGGTTTTATTTTTTGATAAATTTTAAGAAATAAAAGGGGGATAAGGTTTAGAAAAGAAACAGAGGAGGAAGTAGGTAAGTGGGATGAGAGGTTTTGAGGGGGGTTAAAGGAAGAGAAATGGTTCATTTTTTATATAGATTTAGTCAAGGTTAGTTTTCATTGAATAATGTGGTGTTTTCTACATCACCCAATTTATTATGAATTTTTTTTATTTTACATATTTTTTGACATGTATATAAAAAAATTGTTGAGTCCTTTTCTTGAAATGGTTTATTATAGATCCATAGTTTTAATTAACCACAAAACACTCATTTTTTACTTGTACTTACATTTAGTTTTGTTAGTTTCATTTTTATGCAGGTTTTAACTTTTGAATCAAAAGTACAACTAAACTAATTATGAACCATTAGTTTTTGGATATTTGTGATGTTTCAAAAACTATATTAAAATAAATAGTGATTTAAAGAATCTAGGTTTGTTACAAGTGACATTTTTTCTTGAATAAATCATATTTTACCATTTATTATTTTATTACACCAACTATTATCAATAGAGACTAGGTATTTATGGAATTTATGATGAAAATATTTTTTAAGATATTTTTTCACTATCTTGGTGCTTTGAGAGATTTCTTTTGTATTAGTTTTTTAAAGTATTCTTAGATATTTTATATGTGAGGATTGTATAATATATTAATTAAGGTTTTTTTTAATAATTTTCTTAAAATGTTTTAGGATTCATGAGATTCTAGGGATAAGAATTTGTGCATCCAAATATCTAGTTCAATGAAGTTGGGGAGAGGACTTTCTGATAATCATGTGATCAAAGATGATCTTGGAGATAGAGATTGATGTTGTCGAAATTTTTAAAATAAGTCTAGGTTTATGACTTGAAACTTCCAATCATCTCAATTTAATAAGTTCTATTGTATCAAAACTTGTATCATTTGGATATTTGTACCAATACTCTTGTTATTTTGGATTAAAAGAAAAGAGTTCCTTTTTATAGGAACTATTTATATCCATTAATAATATCTTTTAAAGTATTATATAGACTATAATTCAGAACCCTATTGTATTGTACCATTTTGTATTGTTTTTTTATTTAATTTTTTTTACCTCAGATAGTTCATAACATATTAGTTATTTAATCTCTGCTACATTTATCATTTTTTTACTCTGATTAGTTTGGAACTTATAAATTCCGAACTATATGTTATCTAAAGTGGTAAAAATTATGATATTACTTTAAATTTAAATTCACCCACCCTGCCCTCTATTGAATATACAAAATTTGGGACAACAAGAATGATGTACCATATATCTTATCTTCATATAGTATAGAAAAATATCATTTAGTTTTATGTTATATGGTAAGGATCACTCAATACTATTTAAGGTTAAGTGAGATAAACCATCATGTATTATAGTTTAATTCCATTTGATAAGGACCAAATTCATGTAGTTTAAGTTCATACAATGAGTTCCAATTTAGTGAAGCTTGTAATTAAATGTTAAGCAAGAAAGAATAACATGCAATTTAAATCCATACAACCATATTTTGAAATTCATCATTGACAATGTATAATATAGTTAAAATCCATGAAATAAAGAATACCATGTAGTTTATCATCATATGTAAAGAATAATTAATTATATAATTTAAGATCATGGGATAAATACCAATACTATAACAACTTGTAACTTTAGTATGTATTTCTTTTTAAATAATTCTTGTGTGTTTGATAGATTTTGATACCCGAAACATCAAACTAAAATGAACAATGAGTTATTTCCTTAATGTCGAATATTACAATAAAAAATAAAATACATTATGACAAAACTTAGTGGAACATAATCAGTAAAATTACTAAAAGAATGAATCTATGAGTAAATAAAAATACTACAAGGTTAAAATTCACATCATTGTAATCTTCCATGCAGATCATACTACCAATAATAACAATAGAAATTGTATTAAATGTTAGAAATGTGATAAATATATTAAGAATGAAATTATAGAATATGATGAATTATTTTAGGGTTAACATATATATATAGGAATATAATATGAATTTATTTAAATATAACCATTGGTGATATAGTCATTAGATATATAGTCATTGGTTATATGGTTATCAGATATACAAATATCTTATAGAAGCATTGAAGTTCTGTAATTTCTTGTAAGAGATAAAAAATAATATAGTTCACATATAATAATTAATTTTATAATGATATAAAAAGATAATACTATACTATAAAAATAAATTTTTTCACTAAAATTATTATAATTTTTATAAAATGATTTTATGTTTTTCTAAAATTAAAATAAAGATTATAATACTCGTGGATTGATATAATTTAATGGTTAAATGAAAAATAATTAATTATAATAGTATGTTCTTAAAATAATTTTATGTTGAAGTGGGATATTTTTTCAAAGAATTGCTTTTTAATGTGTTGTGTATTTTATAGATTAAATTGATCACTTCCAAAGGATGATTTTAAAAATATTTATTGTTTCACTATGTAATCTAATGAATTATCACTTACTTAATTAGTAATTGATATAAAATAATTTTAAGAACACTTATTTTAGTTGATTCTTGTCACGATCGGAGGATGCCTCCCACGGGTGATCATGGACGAAACCCTACTCCCGCTGATCAACAGGGGATCCTGGATGCCAAATACTTTGCTAAAGTTACTGTGGGCAGTGGATCTCTCGGCGAATCAAAGGCCTCTGAAAGCATCACTCATAAAAAATATCGGCATCGAGGTCTATCGGTGATTTCTTTCTCCAAAGATGAGGTACACTTTCTTGCTTCAGATCTGTGGTTTGTTCTTTTTGGTATATTCTCCCAGCATCGCCCGATACTCGTGTTTCTATGCAAAACTCTGGAACGATTAGGTTTTATAAAATTTCACATGGGCCTCCTGAATTCGTGCCACGTTATTTTTTGTTTTTCCTCATAGAACGATTTTTACCGCTTCTAGATCTGTGGTTCTTGGTATTTCTGGGGTTCTTTTATGAAGGTTTTCAAATGGTCTCTGGACTTTGATGTTGGTTCTGAACCCCCCATCGTTCCGATCTGGATTGATTTCCTGGGTTTAGCTCTCCATCTCTTCAAGCAGAATTCCCTTTATCCTATTTATGAACTCTTCGAACACCCAATCAAGATTGACGCTACTACCTTGAATATTTTAAGACCTTTGGTTGCTAGGATTTGTACCAAAGTCGACATATCTCATGAATTTCCCTCACGGTTTTGGATACAAAATGGAGATAATGGCTTTTTTCAGGATGTTGTCTTTGAAGAGGTACATACCTACTGTAAAATGTGCTCCAGAATTGGTTATCTTAAGGAAGAATGTGGGACTCCAAAGGCTTTGCCCACCCCTACACATTTCAAGTCAGTCTGGGTGGAAAAGAATGCAACAAAGGTAAACCCCAATGTTCAGTCAGATGCACCTGTTGATTGTGTTAAGGTCTTGAACTCCACCGATGTTCCTAAGCCCACCCCTGGGACACCAATCCAGGCATACATTACAACTTCTAATGAGGGTTTTGAGGTGGCTCATATTGAGGAAGGTGAACCCTCTAATCCCAAAGCTCCAGTGCCTTCTCACTCTGTCCCTTTGGAGGATCATGATAAAGCCACCCAAATTGAAGAATATTTCTTCAAATCAAGTGCTAGAAAAGGGAAAAACAAATGGTGAATTCTAATGGATTCATTACACCCAATCCGAAAAAAAACAAGGAAGCGTAGGGGCTTTTCTCATCTCAAACGAACAATTGTTATGAGATCTCTTACTTCTTCTAACAAGGATAGCATTGAAATCACAAGAGCCTCCAGTAAGATACCTATAGACATTTCTGATCAGACTGAGGTTATCTCTTCTACTGAGCCTCCTGATGATAATACAAATGAGGGCTCTGATCTGGCTGCGAATACATTGCATCATACTGGGGATGTGAGAGAATATTTGGAGTCTCGAAGGGATCAACGGGTTGAATTATCTTATCAAAAGCTCATAAATGGTGAAATCTCCGCGGCGACTTACCTTGATATCAAACGCGAAGTGTTTATTTTGGGGTTGGACCTGGAGACCAAACAAACTCCCTGATTTCCTATGGAATGTGCTGCTTTGTTCTCCAGTTTGAATTCACTTTTTTTCCTGCTGATGATGTTTTTCTACGTCTTGCTCTATCATATGGGCATAGGACCTTATCAAGAATCTATTTCGTTGGAATACAGTGAAGAGCACGGGACATGTCGCATGGGCTAAATTTTCTGGTTCTATAATCCGATGCTCCTCTTTTATCAATTCTGCTTCACATCGTACTTTCTTGCTATGATGATCTGCTCTTCCTATGAAGAGCTTTCAGCTTATGGAGTTCAAAGGGATGATGGATGGGATTTCTTAAAGAATTTTAGTTCCTCTCTTTTTTCATTCGGTATGTATTTTTTCTATCTTCATGTAACTGCTTTCCCTTTTTCTGGTGTAAATTAATTGCACCTTGATACATCATTGTAATCAGTCTTTTTTAATAAATTTTGCAGGGACATGGGTTGGGAGACCAACTCATGTTTCACTTTTTCAAAAAAAAGTTTAAGAACACTTAATTCTTCAATATCATTTGTCTATAAAAACAATTTTTCTATATAATTTATGTTTTCATTTAAAAGTTAAATTATTAATATTTATAAATTTAATTAGATTAAATGAAATATAAATTTTTACTTAACAATATGAAATGCAAAAAGGAGTTTAATTTCATTTTTAGTCATAAAAATAAGTTACCATGGTTAAATTTAGTCACCATGGTACAAGATAAAATGAGGTAACAATGTTAAATTAAAGAGTAAAGAAATAAAATTTCAGAACACATTAACTCTAAATGAGTGTATGAGGGAATTATAAATATTTACACATCTTATCTTTATTATATTTAACTTTTTATCCACTTTAGAAGTAAAAAAATTCCTTACACATGAAGGAATAAGTATTTGTGAAAATACAACTAAAACTCACATATAAAAGGACCCCTTATATACCTAATTAAACAAACTCTTTTACTACATTTTTATATTTAATACCTACCCAAATTATATCCCTAACAATTGCCTATCACTTTTTTTAACCTCTTGTCACAAGAATAAGTCCAAAATTCCCCATTTCAAAGAGGTTCTCTAAGGGTATATTCAAGTCTTCTATGTAAGTGTTATCCTCTCATTAGTTATTCTTATTTATATTATTAATCAAACTCATATTGAATCTAACTAATCTATATAATAACATGTTTTTAATATCATTAATCTTCTATAAAAGTGATATTATTACTATTTAATAACATGTTCTTACTCATTAAATTGTTATATTATGTTATTTTTTTGGTCTGTTCTATAACTACCTGAATGATGTTATAAGGATTACATCAGGAATAAATAATAAAATAGAAAACTAATAATATGATGTAATAATTATTAATTTAATATTTTTCTCATAACTATGGAATGGTAATATGTTAAATTATATTCACTAATTAATATAATTATTTTTGAATTCAATAATCACAAAAAAATAAGATTTTAAGAATTCCATTTGGACAATTACAATAAGTTCCATGAAATTTACATGGGAATATATAACTATATCAAAAATATCTACAATGTATTTATAAATATTTTCTATAAGATTAAACCATGATCAATGAGTAAGGACCAAAACCAATAAATTGAATCATATGTGGAAAATGAAATAGTTAACATCTAATATTAATTTTGACAATAAACACTAAATACGTTGTTACTAAGGATTTATAAATGAATTATATATTTAAATAGATATGAATAAGTTTATTATAAATATTAATAATAAACATAAATTTATTATACATGGAGTTATAGTATGTCTGGCTAGGAAAAAGTCTGAGGTAAGGATTTCTTTTCCGATATCACTTTGAAATCAATATTATCTGTGTCTAAATACAAATGTGGGAATATTTTATTTTATTTCTATATAAATCCCTATAAGTTTTTTATTTTGTGGTTATTTTTTAGGTTCACAATTATTATTACTATTTAACCTACAATTGTTTCAATACTCAACTTAAAGGTTACCTGTAATTAGAGTTTACCTTATCTCATCTCTTCAGTCGGGAATCTTTCTCCTCCATGTTCACATCCTTAAAATTATTTTATAAATTAAATTTTGTATAATTTTATGATTAATTAATTTCATTTCCCACTAAATTTAAATTTATTTAAAATATATGAAAGTAATCCCTTTTTTAATATTTTAATCATAATCCATTTTCTATTTATTTTGAACTTTACTACGAATGTTTTAAAGGAATCCCATTTTTAACATTTTATATGCAATCACTTTATCTTATTGTTTTATTTAAAAGTTATCGGAAATGTAAATGGTGTTTCCTCATATTTTTCAAAAGTAATTTTCTAATGATATTATAATGTATTTTTCATCTATATAAATATTTTTAAATGTTTCATTTTCTTCAATAGTGATGAGATATAATTATATCATCCACCTTTCTATCTAGATGTCTTGTGATCATGTCTTTCAGAGTTTTTCAGGAAACCTTTTTCTCTTACATGGGTCAGTGGAGCTATGAAGTTATTCATGTTCATATAGCACACACACACACGTACACAAACACACACACACACATATATATATATTAATTATATGGTGGATGGGTATGTATTTATATATAAATCTAATGAATTGGTTAAATCTTTATATCTCATTAGATAATATGTAAGGGACTAAGAAGTGAACCCAATCAACTATGGGACTCAGTCTACTAATTTTATGGAAATAGGGAGTAAAATTAATATTCTATTGGAATATATCCACTGTGATTATGTTATTTTTAGTGATCCTTGACATAAGAAATGATTTTTTATTATTATTTTTTGTGTGATATTCTTATGACACGTCTCTTTGTTATACAATATACTGATGTTATGTTCTCATGGCCCATGATTATTGAACCATGTTTCCACACTCCTATAACTCATGCCATATGTTATTACCAAAGCCATATGTAATGATTAATGATTTATAATACATGTTTTATTTGTAATTATTTTCTTATGTTATGGTCATGTTCTATGATTATATTCTCCAACCTTCGTATTCATCTTGTGTTTACTTGTGATCTTGGATTTTATCAAGTATGTTCACTCATTACTGAGTGTATGAGATCACTCTTTACTATGATTTAATTTTCCCATGATATGAATAATATTATTATGTTTTCAATATCTATAACTGAATCGTGTATGGATATTAATTTTTGGTGATGTTGAATAATTTTGTTACATGAATTTGTAATGTATCAAGTCTCTAAAGATATTGGAACTATAGGTTCATGGGTGTGATTTATTATTAGATGAAATGAATATTCATGTTAAATGATGTATTATGTATTTAAATTATCATTGGGTCATATTAATTGATATCAATTTAATGATTAGTTAATTTTAAGGATTAAGATATGAATAATAAGCATATAGAACTTAAAATTACATATGTTGAACCTAAAGTGGTGCGGGATGAAACTAAAATATCATATTTTAAAATGAATGTTTCATATTTTTGGAAATATTATGGTTTATTTTCCTTATCAAATGACTAATTAATCTATATATTATTATATTATATTCATTTAAATAAATTTGTTTTAGTAAGCTATTGGAGATAGAATCATTAAATTGGGATGGTGATAGGTATTCCCAATATTGAAAACTTCTTATTTGAGCTTAATTATATGAGTTTGTTCATATCTTGAAAATCTAATAACACTATAAACTCATATCAACACTGGATATATATATAATTATTGATAAAAACATCTAATAGTGTGATTATTTCATCCCAAATCTACAACTCTTGTTCAATTGATTTTTGTGTGATTGTGATTCTAGAAAATCGTGTTATTCTCCCTTTCGTGAAATTTGATGTGATTTTGGGAATGGATTGGATATATATACATAGATCCCATATAAATTTCAAGGATAAGTAAATCACATTTCACATCCCAAATCAACCCTAGGAATCTATCAATTCAAGGTTGAATATGAACTCCCTATAGAAATTACTTCTCTTATATGGTTTGTAACACCCAATAATAAGGGTTATTTGGATCAAATGGTTGAGTAAATAATTAAATATTAAATGTATGTTTATTAGAAAGTAACCTATCAGTATATTTCTAGAATAGTTTCAAGGTAATATCTTATATAATAAGGTTTATTTCTTAATAGAACTCGTACTAGGTGTTATTCTTATATCATAGATCCCTTATACAATTACCTGATTAAATTAGAGGAATATAAGAAACATATCCAATATAATCTAGATAAGATTTTTATATTACCTATTTCTTCACCAAGAGGTTAATCATTCTTCTTTTTTGATAAGAAATATGGATCAATGTGTATTTTTATATATTATTGTGTACTTAACAAGATCTTGGTCAATAAAAAATACCATCTACAGTCTATTAATGTATTGTTTGATCAATGGTGAGGGGAATAATACTTATAAAATATTGAACTTTGATCAGGATATATTTAATTATGGGTGAAAAGGAAGGATGTATTAAAAACAACTATTCATATAAGATATGGACATTGTGAATTCATAGTGATGCTATATAGATTTACAAATGATCTCTCTATCTTTATGGATATAATGAAGAGAGTTTTTATAGAATACCATGATAAATTTATGGTAGTATTTATATATGGTTTTATTATATATTACATGATTATGGAAGAGAATAAATATTATTTTAGTATTTTATTAAAGTCTATAAGAAAGGAGAAACTATATTCCAAAATTAGCAAGTGTGAATTTAGGATATATAAAGTATCGTTATTAGGTCATGTAACCACAAGTGAGGGTATATCTATAGATCCCTTAAAGATAGAGGTGGTTGAAGAATAGACAATACTAACCACTATAATAGAGATCTATAGTTTTATTTGATTGGATGGATAATGTTGAAGCATTTTGAGAAATTTCCCATGATTTTCTACATAATTAACCAAGTTTACTTGGTAGGGATTTAAGTTCCTTTAGACATATGAATGTGAAGAAACTTTTATAGAGCTTAAGAGAAGGTTGGTCACTATGCCTATACTCACACTACCCTACAGTAGATAAGGGTTTTTTATATGTATTAATGCATAAAAAATGGATTATGATATATCCTCATGAAAAATGACTAGTGGTAGCTTATCCCTCATGTCAAATAAAGGTTAATGAGAAAAATTACTCAATACATGATTTAGAAATAAAAACAATAATATTTTCATTAATGATATGGAGGAATTATATATATGGTGAAAAGTGAGATATATATATATATATATATCGACACAAGATATTAGAGTGTTTATTCATATGTAATGATTTAAACATTCACCAATGGAGATAGTTGCAGTTGATCGAGGACAATTATATTCAATATATTACCATACTGGTAAGGAAAACAAAGTGTATGGTGGTCTTAGTAGTAAGGATTATGCTACCTTATCCATGATGAGGACTTAAAGAGACCTAATACTCATCGATTTTAAAAGTAATATACTTCTAAATCATAAGGGAATATAATAAATCATGTCTTTCCCAAGTGATTTATCAATCATCCATCCATTTGAAGATCAAGGATGTTTGGAAGGATGATAAGGAGTTATAAAAGAAAGTAAAAATATTCCAAAGTTTAACCATAACAATGATAAAATTATAAAATTCAAGAAATGAATATTTGTACATTTAATACCAAAATTTAAGAATTTTATGTTGGGTAAGGCACATAGAAAATAATTCTTTATCTATTAAAAAATCACCAATATGTATAGGGATTTCAAGGAGACTCTCCTGTGTAAAAACATAAAGAGGGAGATATTAGAGTATATATCAAAATGTTTGATATTATAGCATGGTAAGGTATAATGAAAAAAATATAATTGGGTGGTGAAACTATTACCCATACATTTATGAATATGGAGGAACAACACCATGGATTTTGTTTTTGGAATTTCTAATACTTTTAAAGGGTATAATTCCATTTGGTTTTTATTTTATCACCTTATAAAGACATCACATTTCATTGATATTTGAGAATATTTTTCACTTGAAAAACTTACCAATATATATATAAATGAAGTGTTAAGGATTTATATAGGAACAATTTCCATTTTATCAACAAGGGATCTAAGGTTTACCTTTATGTTATGAATAATTCTTTATCAAGTGTTGAAAATGAAGTTGAGATTTAGTATTTTTTTCTTCCTCAGACTGATGTTCAATATGAAATGATCATTAAAACTCTATAAGATATTTTGATATCATATTAAATATATTTTTAAGGAGTTTGGGATCCAAACCTTCCTCTTGTAGAGTTCTAATATAATTTTTTTTTATGTTTTATCATTCTTATGGAACCATATGAGGCTCTGTACGGGAAGTGGTGAAAAACATCAATATATTGTAATGATGATGGATATCATAATATTATGGGACTATATATTTATTAATTAATTATAGAAAATAATAAATCCATTCCATGAAATATTAAAACTAAACAAAGCCAATATAAGTGTCATGTCGAACAATCATCAGTGAGATTTGGATTTTGTGGTCGGAGATAAGGTATTCCTTTGAATATCCCCATAGAAGAGGGTTATAAGATTACATAATAATAGAAAGTTAATACATAGATACATTGTACCTTTTGAAATAATACATTGTATTGGAATGTTATATTATAAAGTTTTAATTCCATGAAATATGTTTGAGTTTATGGTGTATCACTATTGAGGAAGTACATACCTGATCCATTATATATATATTGAACTTGGTGGTTTTATAGATGGAACATGATTTTATTATAAGAAACAACTAGTAGAAAAATTGATTATAGATATAGAGCACTATGAAATAATACCACTCACTTAGTAAAATATTTCATAAAGAATTATAATTTTGAGGAATAAATGTGGGAAAATTAATATTTAATGTGGTAGAAGTACCCTCATTTTTTTCATAAAAGTTATTAAATTTCAAGGGTAAGATTATTTAAAGGGGTTAAATGTAACACTAAATGGTTTTAGTATGAATTTTAATTTAATTAAATCTTATGTGTTTGATATATTGTGATACATGAAACCCTAAAATAAAAAAACAATTATTTATTTCATTATGGTTGAATATTACAATGAAAACTGAAATACATTATGATATAACTAAATGAAAAATAATTTGTAAAATTACTAAAGGAATGAAACCAAAATAAAATAAAAATACTAAAAGGTTAAAATTATTATCCTCAAAATATATTAATGAATAAAATAAAAATATTATAAAACATTTGAAATATAATAAGAATATTTATAATGAAATTGGAGAATATTATGAATTATTTTAGAGTAAGTCTATTTGTAGGAATGTAATATGATCGTAAAAATTATAATTATCAACAAATGATTATATGGTGCTATTATAAACCTATAATTATCCTATCCCTATTATTTTTCCACTTTGGATCCACTTTTCAAGTAAAATATACATTCCATACACATTAAGGAATGGGTATTTGGAAAAATTATACTCAAGCTCACCTATAAATGGACCTCTATTCTCACTGCTTAAACTCAACCATTTAAATCACTTTTCTTATGAATATCTACCAATATTATCTCCTTAATAATACTATACCATTTTTAGAAACCTCTGGTCACAATAATAAGTCTCAAATCCTTCAATTTCAAGAGTTCTTTTAAGAGGCGATTCAAGTCTTCTACGTAAGCATTGTCCCCTCCATATTCATCAATATTTATCTGCTTTATACAACTATTATTTAATATAATTTATCACTTTAATAAAATGTTTTGAAAATAATTAACATTATTTAAACATAATATATTACTATAAAAAACATTTTCTTACTCATTCAGTCATTATAACATGTTCTTGTTTTGGTATGTTTTACCCCTTTATGAATGATATTGTAAGGTTTAAAAAATAAATAACTAAGAAAACTTAAATCCTGGTAATATAATGTAATAAAAATTAATTTAATACATTTTCATAACTTTATAATGGTAATATGATAAATTATATTCAAAAATTAATATAGTGATTTTGTTAATTTAATAATTATTGAAAATGATATTTTCAGGCATTTCATGTGAATTGTCACAATAAGTTCCATGAAATGAAACTATTAATATAGAACTATATAAAATAAAAATAATACATCTTAATATACAATATGGATATGATTAACCCATGATCAAGGAGCAAGGACCAAAATCTCCAAACTGAAGCATGCATGGAAAACAAAATAGTTAACACCCATATACTAATATAATAATAAACAATTAATATGTGAGGAATAAGGAATTATAAAGGAACATTATTAAGTAAAATATATATTAATATGGTTCTTATACATATTAATAATAATCATAAATTTACTATATTGGTATTTATATCATGTCTCCCTAAATAGAAGTCTGAGGTAAGGTTTTATTTTCCAATCTCATTTTGAAATCAAAATATTTTATGTATAAATTTATATTTGGGAAAATTATGTTTTAATTATATCTAATTCACCTTATATTTTCTTTTTGTATAGTTATTTTTGGTTTTTACATGTTTTATTACCATTTTACCTCCCTTTGGTTCACAACTCAACCAAATGGTTTCCTATAAGTTGTACTGACCTTATCTTATTTTTTTGTTCATAAATATTTCTCCTACATGTAAATATTCATTGTATTATTTTTTAGATATCCTTATATATAATAATATGATCGATTAAGTTCATTTTATATTGGTGTTTACTTTCTTTATAAATTTTATAAATAAAACACTTTTTAAACATTTTCATCGAGGTTGAGTTTATATTTACTTTAACTTTCTGTACAAAAGTGTGAAAGAAATATCTTTTTTAATGTTTTTCTCATGATTTATCTCTCCCACTATTGTAATTGGTTTTTTTAATCTTCCTCTCAAAATTATAATGGGTTTTCAAAGTAATTTGTTTTCCTTATTTTATAAATTATATCCTTTTAAAATAAAAGTTATAAAAATGTAAAGGGTGTTTATTTTTATTTTTCAATGTAATTTTCCAATGATCTTATAAAGTTTTTTATGAATTTTAATATCCTTTAATGTTTCATATGATTAATTGGGAATATTATCTAATGGAATCATCCAAATTCTCTTTTTTTATGTATTGTAAATCTTTTCTTATATAATATTTTATGAAACCTATTTTATTCATATCGGTCAATGGAATTGTGAATGTTTTCTTGTTCATGTGGCATGCTTATGTATATTTTCTAATTATGTGATGAGTGCGACAAAATTATATATTATTATAATGAATTTGATAAATATTTATATATCATAAGATGTAATCTAAGGTATTAGGTAGTGAACCCAATCTATAATGGGACTCTATCTGATAAATTTATAGGAATGGGGAGTTTACACAATCCACTATGAGAGTTTTTCAACTCTATAATGATGGTATTTGAAGCATTCCTTGACATGGAAAATGATTTTATATGTTTATTTTTGTGTCAAATTCTTATGTTACATCTCTATGTTATGAGATATATTTATCTTATGTTCTCATGTATCGTGATTATTGCATCATGCTTCCACACTTATCTGACTCAGGTCATATGTTATTCCAACAGACTTATTTCATGACATATGATTTATTAATATGTTTTATTAGTTATGATTTTATTATGTTATGTTCATGGACCGTGATTATTTTCTCATACTCTCTTGTTCATCTTATTCTCAATTATGATATTTAATTTGTATCACATATAATCACTCTTTACTGAGCAACTGATCACACCATTTTTATATTTTCATTTCTACAGGAAATAAATAAGATTATTATGTATAAAATATCAAGAAAAGAATCATGTGGGAATATTATTAGTTGGATATCATGAATAATTTTTGTACATAATATTTTATTTATCTAGTCTATAATGAAACTAAACCATTAGGTTTTTGGGTATGATTTATTTTGAGATGTAATGAATATTCATGTAAAATGGTGTATTATGTATGGATGTTATGATTGGTTTATCTAAAATATCATAGAGTTTTAGTTTATATGGTTATTAACACTCTATATAGATTAATTTCATGTGGGATGAACAATAATTCCTGGTAATTTAAGGTAATAAAATGGGGACCAAGAATGGGACTTACACTAGAACATCACATAATAAATATTTGTAGCCCATAATGAGTCTATAAAATTTAGAGAAAGAACTTTTTTGGTGAATTATTGGGTCTAATGGATAAAAAACCAAAGTTTATCTAAATCCATCTGATATGTATATAGGTAATAAGAGGAACCCCATTGCGGGGATCTTAGGAAGTAAGATTGGAAATTATGTGATGATTATACCATGGTGCACCAGCAACCATATGAAATTTTGCAGATGAATATTGTAATGAATAGGTTTTTATCTAATATGATTAAGTATTATATAGAACTATATTATGTTAGGTTTGATATCAAGAATCATGATGCATTTGGGAATTAGTCGGATGAGAAATTTATATATTATGATTGGGTTTAAGTGTAAGAAACCTATGGTTTCAAGTCCACTTGAAAAACCAGGTGATGACCAATCATATGTGGGACTTTCACATGAGAATCCAAGAGTTTTGGGCTTATTAATGAACTCAAAGAGGGTTTATTACCCATGTATATTCAATATTTTCCACACAAAAACATGGTTTATCTTGGAAAATTGATGTTATATGGTCTTTTCTAAGGACAATATGGTGGTTTTACCAGGAAAAGAGAATACTAAAGGTGAGGAAGATGGTATAGAAAGAATCCTATGAAAAAAACTAATTATGAAGAGGGACCATTATGGTCATGGTTTCCACTTGGGTGAACTGGGTTGAATTCCATGAGGCAGGTTGCCTTTGATAACATTGAGCAATTATAAAAAATTAATGTCTTAGAAAATATAACAAGGACCATTGTGAAACCTTATTTGGATGAAGGGGTGTGTAGAGGATTCCATTTAATAAACATGTGTTAGGTTGGAATATACAAAGTAATACAAGATGGGGTGAATTGTGTCTTTTGAAAAATCTTCCACAATTCTGGATTTTGACACCCACTACGATTTATGTAGATAAGTAGTGTTTTATTCTGTATGAAAATGAGAAGTGGATAAAACAGAAATAAAGAACAAAGTATTTTATAGTGGTTTGGGGAAAAAAGATCCTCTAGTCCACTCTACCAATCACACTCTTTACAATCTTGGTAAATTTCACTAGAATTGTCCTCTTATCACAAGACCATGAAACCACAACTAAGTGAAGGTAGTTGACACATTTACAATAAGACAAAAAACCAAGCCTTATTTTTATTTAACAGTGAATCAAATATCCATAGCTTAGATAGAGAATTTTATACTCCACCGCAACTGAGTATGAGTAGTTGAAACTATAATAAATCAAAAGTGTTTGATTTGTTGATTCAGATTGTTATTCATAGTTGCAGAAGCAGAAACTGAAATTATATGGATCTTCTTCTTCAAAAAATAATATCTTCAAGAATGAAATAGTTTGAAACGATCCTTAATGAAAAATAATATCTAATAATATAGAAACTAAACAGAAGTAGTAACTCAAGGTTTGAACTATGTATAACTTTCAAAGCATAGCCTCTTTTGCAAATAATTGAGATTTTGATCATTTGATGCAATAGCACTGTAAAAGATAATTTCAATAATGTAGTCACATATGTGAATCACTTATCACACATATATATTTTTTGAAGAGATACTCGGAAATAATATATATAAAAAATAGATTTCTTCAGTATTCCAGATAAAAAAGAATAGCCTAATTTATCATGGATATTCAAATTCTAATTGACCAGGGGAGTCATAAATTCCCTTCAAAACCAGAGATATTTTCTCTGATTAATATGGTTCTTTAAAACAATCATAATGATCCATGAATCGGTCTTTAATTATGACTTGATTTTTGTAGCAATCTCATATTGAAAATGTGGCTTAAAAACTTCGTCGTTGTAAACACAACATAAGGTTGAACTTTGTAGCGTAGGGTTGATTCGCATAGAGTAGAGTTACTACCATTGTATAGTTCTTTAACTCTACTTTCATATTCATGTAATGTAGGTAAAAATAGTAGCGTAGGGATGATAATCCATACATTCACCTTTTTGTCATAATATCCTGAACGTATCATTGATTAACCATACATTCAAATTCCTGAACGTAGGGTATGAATAGTATTTTTAGAATCTAACATAGGGTTTTTGATCTATTTGTTTGAAGATTATTCAAATGTAAGGATGTAAATCCAAATGAAAATGATTTATCATAGCATATGGTTGATACCATATGCAAGTGTTTCACTATTTATCATAACATAGGGATGATGAACCATACACTCATTTTCTGAATGTATGGTTTAAAACAGTGTTTCCAAAGTAATTCCCATAACATTAAATTTATTTAATATAGATATAAATTCTTGAAAACCCACTCAAGAAAACTTCATTAAAAAACAAACAAGGTTATTTTTGAGCATCCAAATCATCATAAATTACCGAGTATTTTTGATACAATACATTCCCAAAAATCTCCACCTTTTGGATGATCACAAAATCCATAACATAATCCATAACAATATTTAAAGAAAATGTAGGATTTTTAAACATAAAAAAATAAATATAGAAAATATTTTGATATTTCAATTTCATGATATTATTTTGATAATGGAAAATGGATACTTGTAAATTTAATATTTTCTCTAATAAAATGTTGTGATTTTAAAATATTATCCCCTATAGATATTCTCCATATATATTCTCCCTTATCTTATAAAAATTATCCACTTTTTAATATAAAAAATATGGCTTGAAAGAATAAATTAATGAAACCATAGATAATGTAGCACTTAACTATAAATTAATAGTTATAAAAACTGAGAAGAGAAATAAAATTAGGATTGGTAGTTAAGGATTAAACTTAAATAAAATAAAATAAACCTAAATAAGAATAAATCAAAATGAACTTAAAATAAATTAATTTTTTTTGAAAATAGATCACAATCCACAGTCAACAAATGGTCTTCAAAATGAGGGGTTATGATCAGAATTGCCATAGGCAGTGGGTGCAGTAGGATGAGGAATGTCTTGGACATCACCATTGAAATCAATGAGATTTAGCGAAAAAATATGGAAATGGTTGTTGAAAACTTCTAACCACTATTGAATAAGATTCTTTAAATATTGACCAACTTTTATATTCTCAACCAAATTAACCTTCATAAACTCATTCAAAACTTCCTCTAACTAAATTAATGAAGTCAAATTATCCTTAACTTGGTTAAACACTAATACCAACCATGATTCATTTCAAGTTAGTTGACTAGCCAGATGCCTTTGATTTTATAACAGAACACTTAAAGGAGTATTTATGCACTGAAGAGTGTGTAGTATATCATTGAAATCATCCAACACTAAAGTAATAGCTTTAGACATTCTAATCATATCTAGAGGTATATGTTAAGAGGAGGTTGATTATCAATTTATTTCCTTGAGATATTGAACTTATCTCCCTATAAACAGCTTAAACTCATCAAAATATAACTTCTTAATAGATTCATCTTTCAACAAATTGTAATCTCTGTACAATTTGCTGATAAACTCTTTAAGGTATCCAATAGAAATAATATTTTCATTGAATTTCCTTATATGGATCTTCTAAGCCTCAAAATCAAATCTTGGCACTGTATAAATTTTGAACTCCTCAAACTTCATTTTCTTTGCTTCCAATATTTTTCCTAGAAACATGTTCTGATCCTCCAAAATATTTAACTTTAAAACTAAGGATTCATCATGATAATTATAAGATTCAGAAGATTGAGTGCTAGGGTCAGGGATATCTTTCCTATTATGAACTTCTACCAAGGCCAAACCTGGCTCTTCATTACCAACTGGTCTTTCTATTAAGGAAGATCCTCCAGTAGCTTCATAATTAGGAACAATAAGATATTGAGTTGTAGGATTAGGGACATCTTCACTTAGATGTTCTTAACTGTGTGCCTCTTTCTCAACATACTCAACCAATAGAGCCTCATGTACAACCACTCCTTGTGTTTCATCCACATTCTATGGAATGTCAACCATAATTATTCTTTTATAAACAATATTTCCTTCTAGTCTAGATTTAGCCTCTTCATTAGGCCTCTTTCTGAAAGATCCAACCGAAGGAATCATTATTTTCTCCCCCTAAGCAGCTTTCATTAGCCTTTGTTGTTGTTCTACACCAATAGAGAGAAGACTATTGCAATAATTGCTCCAAACAAATCCTAACTTCTTAACAGTCCCAACATTTAAGATTTTTCTATAATGACATGTTTTTCTAAAAACCATATTGAAATTTTTTTCCTTTTCTTCACAGTAAAAATAAAATAATCATTACATAGGGATAATATCCCATCTTGGCATCCGTATGGAAGAAATGGTTTAGATACCTTATCATAAAGTGATAAAATGTAACGTCCTGGATCCGGGTGCCACACAATGGGTGCCCCGAACCCGTTTGGTCATATGACCTCAAGCACATTTCCCCAAATGTTAGAGGCTTCTGACTAGCAGTGAGGGCCAAGGACTGATAGTGGGGAAACTATGCCCTCATTTGTCAAAGTGTAGCGCAGCGGAAATAAATATAAACATACAACAGCTGAAGTAGTAACAATATAAAGCTGAATGGACAATGGTACTGAAGAAAAATACAACCAACAGTCATATATATATGATGATGCAATATGTCCTATTTCTAAGAAAGCAGTCAAAACAGGATACACTGCAATCAAATACAATATAGTACAAAGTTCCAAGTACAACAAAGCAAACTAAAACAGTGCAACAGGAACTCAGCAGCATCTCAAGGCTAATCTCAGTCCCATGCACTCCTACTCCTCTTCAACAATCATGTAACTATGTAGGGACCCTTTCCCTTATCGAAACCTATAGAAATATAATCTGTTTAGGCCCAAGACGTGACCCAAACAGAGTGTGAGAAATAAATCCCAGTAGGCAACCACCAAAGGCCTGTTCCCAACTGTCAGTGAAAATGTGCAACAGTAGTGTGCAATAATAAAATGTAGTAAGCTAGGCAGTACTCAAAATCATCTACTCCTACCAATTCCATTACCATTTAATTATCATTTAATAATTCAATATAATTGAATTATAAGTTCCCGAGACCCGGCCTCGGCCGACAATATATTGTACAGTGCCACAACAAAAACTACAACAAGCTATCTAACAAATAGAAGGTAATAACAATACCAAGCCTGTGCTTTAGCTTGGCAGGTATAACATAAGAAAACACCATAGTGAATATTCAAGTGAACATTACCCTCAATCCAAACAGTACCTTGCCCTCAGGCTAATCAGAACCATGCCCTCAGGCGTACCAGATATTTCCCTCAGGCATAGAAGCTACTGCCATCAGGCATAAGAATCATTGACCTCAGGTGAAACAAAACACTTCCCTCGGGATAATCAAGACAAGGCCCTCAGGAATAAGGAATGTTACCCTCATGCTAACAAACACTTCCCTCAGGCATAATAGAAACTTGCCCTCAGGTGAAACAAAACACTACGCTCAGGATAAACAAACACTGCCCTTAGGATTCCCATAGGAAAAACAAGTAATTGGGCCAAGCCCGACATTCAAACAAGCAATTATATATGTTTCCTCTCAAGAAAACTCAAAACATTCTTATAATCATGGCATACCCACGGGTATCCTGGCCAAATGGCTAAACAAGGGAAACGCACCCATGGGGTGGCCCTGGATCCAAGCAATGATCCCAAAAAACAGTTTATATTCATCATTAGATTATATATGAAATTCTAGATAACTTATCAGCTAAGGCCTCAGCCACACGACACCCCGAACATGGACTCGTGGCACAAAGGTACACAAAAATCACTCAAAAGTTGGAAATAAACACCAGAACACCTACCTCGATCTCCTCCAATCGATATATGCGAATGACGCCTCCCGAAATAACTGATATGAACATAGATCTGGGATAAAAATTTATCCGTTCAAACTCAATTAACTTCCCCTCGGGAAATAATTTTAAGGAAAGGCTCAAGGAGAAGTAAGGACTTACCCGCGCGGTCCAAACAAGATCGACGGTGGAAGAATCGGAATCCCAGTGAGCATTTGGGAGCTCCTCTAAGACTCGTCCTCATCTCCCGAGCTCCAAAATGAGTTCTCTGCCTCCTCTTCCAAAGAGGAGGCTATTTCCTGTTTTAAGAGAAAAAACATAACTACACGGTGTGTACTTCTAAGTAGATGGAGTGTACTTTCCTTTTTAACAGTTCCTATGGCGGCTACTTTCTACCACCTCACTATTCATCTTCCGACTAATTGCATGGTGTGTATTACTAAGTACATAGCGTGTAGTTAGTTATTACATCCTGAACCGCCGACAAGTCTACACGCCTTGTGTTCTCGTCCCACACAGCCAATGTATACAGCGTGTATATGAAAGTACACGACGTGTAGTTTTTTTTTACCGACAAAACTATGCGCCTGTATTCACATCCCACATAGCCGAAGTACACTGCGTGTGTACAAAATTACATGGTGTGTACCCATAAATTTTGGGATTTTTTCCCATTTTCCTTATTTTCTCGAAAACACTTACAGAAAAAGGAAAAGAAGAAACCTATACCTCAAAAATAAGAACCGGGTTCTTATATAAAAATTAAACTTGATGTGATTCAGAAACAAAAACATGACATACATGTCAGGATATAGGAATTTTATCTATCTCATCAGTCCTTATAAAAATTCCATATTCAATAAATTTCATCATTACTCAGCGGTCAGAAGTAATCTCTTTCTTCATGACTTTCTCGATAGTTCTCATTCCAAACAAAAAAAAGTAATTTCCTTTGAAAAATGTTTTCCACTACCTATATTCCTTAAATCAAAATAAAACTACCCCTCATGGGGACAACATAACAACTCAACCGTTTCCACATAAGAAAAATAAAATTCAGTATCATCAATCTTAGAGAAAATAGTAACTTCATCGAATCTGAGACTGAACAAATCATTTTTAAAAAAATTCATTTACTTCAATTTCATATACTAAAGGCATGTTATCTTATCCAAAATAATAATCTAGATATTGAAATCTTATTGCTTCCATGAGAAAAATATTTTTAGAATCTAAATAATCGAAATCTATCACCTTTCCATAGAGCACTTTGTGAGCTTTCCCTGATGGATAAGTAGCTACATCCAACTCAGTATCCTAATATATTTGAGAGGTTTTCATATTTGGAGGTTTCGATATTAAAGGTTTAGGGTTTTGAAAAATAGGAATCAAAAGAGTGAGAGAGATACTCTATAAATTGAAGTGATGTATATGAGAGGATAAAGAGAGCGGGAGAAGGCAAACGGTTTTCTCGTACCAATTGGGAATGTACTAATTAAAATTTTAATTTGAAAATAAAAATAAAATAAAATTATTTTAAAATATAACTAACACATAACTAAATAAAATAAAAAATGATAAAATTTTATATATAGCATATACAGTGCTTAAAATATAAACAAAGATATTAAAATAAAATAAATTAAATGAATCATTCATTTAAAATTAAATAATTATAACTCCCCCTTAATAAAATTAAAACTTATACTGGGAAGTGATTTAGTAAAAATATCAGCTAATTGATATTTAGTATTAATAAATTCTAAAGATATATCATTTTTAATGACATGATCTCTTAGAAAATAATGTCTTATATTAATGTTATTAGTCCTAGAATGACTTATAGGATTTTTTTTGAAATATTTATAGCACTTGTATTATCATATAAAATAGGTATACTATTAAAATTTAGTCCAAATTCCATTATGGTGTTTTTCATCCACAAGACTTGTGCGCATCAGCTACCAAATGACACATATTCTACCTCGGCGGTTGATAGGGCAACTGGGTTTTTTTCTTACTAGACTATGATACTAAAGATTTTCCTAAAAAGTGACAGGTTCCTGAGGTACTCTTTCTATATAATCTACAACCTCCAAAATTAGCATCTAAATATAAAATTAAATTAAAATCATAATTTTGGGGTAAAGAATAAATTGAAAAATAGTTCCTTTTAAATATCTAAAAATTATTTTAATAGTAGTAAGATGGGACTCTTTTGGATTTTATTGAAATCTAGCACAAACACATATAGAAAACATAATATCTATTCTTCTAGTAATAAGATATAACAAACTTCCAATCATACCTCTATATAACTTGTTTTCTACAAGTTTTCTAACTTCATCCAAATCAAGTTTTATATTTGTACACATGGGAGTTGTATATGTCTTGTCATTTTCAAGTAAAAACTTTTTCAGTAAATCAATAATATATTTAATTTGATTTAAAACATCTTCATAATTGTTTTGATAAATATGAAATTATAAATAGAAATTCATTTCTCCCATCATACTCATTTCAAATTCTCTTTTCATTAATTTTGAAAAGTCATTACCAATATTTTTATTAGTTGAACTAAAAATAACATCATTAACATAAATTTGAAGTAATAAAATATTAGAACAAATGGTTTTCTTAAAAATTATTGGATAATCCAATACAATAGTAATCCATTTTTTCAAAATAAAAAAAAACTCAATATTTCATACCAAACTCTAGGTGCTTGTTTAAGTCCATAGAGAGATTTAGTAAGTTTAAAAATAGAGTTTGGTTTTTGAGGATTTTACAAACCAAGGGATTATTCAACATAAAATTCCTTCATTAAATAACCATTTAAAAAAGGAATACTTGACATCCATCTGATATAATTTAAAATTTATATGAGATATATAAGCTAAAAGGATTATAGTGGCTTCTAATATAGATAAAGGGAAAAAGTTCTCATCATAATCTATACATTCTTCCTGATTATATCCTTTAGCTACTAATCTAGATTTATTTCAAGTTATGATCCCTTGATCATCTGGTTTATTTATAATGATCCACTTAGTTCCTATAATTGTATAATTGGTTGGTCTTTCTAATTATTCCCAAACATCATTCCTTTTGAATTGGTTTAGATCTTCTTTCATTTCTAGCATCCAACTCTCATATTCTAAGGATTCTTCAATATTTTTAGGTTCTAACTGAGATATAAAGGTCAAAAACAATTCTAGTTTTCCTACATTTCTTCTAGTGATGATTCCAGTGTCTAGGTCTCCTATAACAATTTCTAGAGGATGGTTCTCTAAAGTTCTAGACTGTCTAGGCAAGACACTTTCTAGATCATCAGTATCATATTCTTATGAACTAGACTGAATTTTATTAATATTATTTTCAAAATAATTTTTATGGGTTTCATGTCTCATATTTTCAAAATATTGAGTGACTTCATCTGATTGATCTTTCTCTTTAATAAAAGTGTCAGTTTCATCAAACTTCACATGAACTGATTCTTCAACAATCCATGAATTTTTATTAAACACTATATAAGCTTCAGAGGTATCAAAATATCACAAAAATATTCCTTCATCAACTTTTGGATCAAACTTACCAAGTTTTTCCTTAGTATTAAAGATATAAACCTTGAATCCAAAAACTTTAAAGTACTTTACTTTAGGTTTTTTGTAATTCCAAAGTTTATATAGTGTATTTTTGAAAATAGTCCTTTTTAAAACTCTATTCATGATATATTAGGTCGTTCTTATAGTTTATTCCCAAATATAGGTAGGAATATTTTATTCATTTAGCATAGTCCTTATAATTTTTTGAATATTTCTATTTCTCCTTTCAACAATTCCATTTTCTTGAGGTGTTTTTTGCATAGAAAAGGTGTGTTTAATACCTATATTTGGGAAAAATAATTGAATTATTAATTATAAAATTCACCAATATTATCACTTATCAATGAAATTATATTAAAACATTTTTCATTTTTAATAATTTTACAAAAACATTCAAAAATAGTGAATACGTCACTTTTGAGTTTGATAAAATAAAACAATGTAAGTATAGAATAATAATCTACTAAAACATAGATATATAATTTACCATCCAATATTTCTACTCTTTATGGTCCAAAAAAATCCATATGGATTTGTTTTAAAGGTTTATATGTAGAAAATATTTCAATAGATTTGAAAGAATATTTTTGTTGCTTTTCAATTTGGTATGCATCACAGGATCTGTCATTATCAAACTTAAGACTAGGAAAATAAAAAACTAATTGTTTCTTAGAAAATTTATATAAAGAATATATATTACAATATCCAAGTCTTCTATACCAAATCCATAATTCGTTTGTCTTATTAATTAAATAATTCACTTTTTGTTCACATATGGAATTTAAATCCAAAGTATAAACATTATCAGTTCTAGGTGATTTGAATTTAATAAACTTATCTTGAAACATAGAGAAGGAATTGTTAGACAAATTAACACAAAATCCATCATCACAGAGTTGAGAGATACTTATCATATTGTTCTTTAACCGTTGAACATATAGTACTTTGTTGATTGAGATATTCTTTGGATCTCCAATAGTTCCAACTCAAACTATTTTTACTTTCGCATTGTCACCAAAAGTGACTAGTCCTCCATCCATTTGAGTCAGTGTATGAAAGCTTTTTGAGTCTCCACTAATATTCCTGGAATACCCACTGTCTATATACTAATATTGTTTTTCTTTTTATGTGACCTATTTCCTGAAAAAATAATTAAACAAATGTTTGTTTTGGTACCCATATCTTCTTGGGTATATCAGTGTTAGAAAGAAATGGTCTGGGAATCCAGATCTTCTTTATTTTTCCATAATTTATATTTCTAGTTTTAGAAAAGATTTTAGAAACAAAAGATCTTTTAATGCCACTAATTTTATAATTCTTCAAATAACACTTATTGGTGACATGACCTTTTATTCCACAAAAAAGAATAGGTATCATTTTTAGAATTGGGCACAAAATAATTTTTATACAATTTTGATTTATCACCCTTACTCCCTATTCTAAATATTTTCCTTTTAATGAAATTATTTCCAAGAATATCATTTAATATATTTTCTCCTTTAGTAAAAACAAGAGAATCACTCTTATGGGATTCCACTCCATCATGTAATTCATCGATTTTATTTTCATGATTGATATTATTTGATATAGAGGAATTGAATTTCTCAAGTAACTCTTGATGTATTTTTATCATGGTATCACTTTCACCTAAAATATAATTATGAATGATTTTCAATGAATAATTCTTCATTAAAAAAGAATCATATTTTTCTTCTAACATTGAGCAATAGGCAGATAATTTTTAATTTGAGTGATTAAAAAAATAAAAATTTGAAGAGTAATAAGTTTGTGAATTTTACTCTTCTGCTATAAAACACATAATAGATTTTAGATTTGTTTCCTCTTTTTCTGAATCAAACTTTTAAGGGATACTAGATTCTTTAGATACACTCCATGTAGATTTCATTTCTATTTTTCTTTTATGGTCATAATCATCATATTTATGATATCTGTTTTCTGGCATTTTTATTTCATCTTTCAGTTGAGGAAAATAAAGTTTGATATGGCCCAATTTCTTGCATTAATAACACCAAACTTATATTGGTTATTTATAATCCTTCCTAAAGGATTTTCTCAATCCTATTTTCTTTTTGTAAAATTTTTTGAACTTTCTGGATAGCTATTCCGGTTCTATTTTAAAATCTGAGGAATCTGAATTTTTCTCTTATTTGACTTCTTGCTTTGTTTTTTTATTGTTTAGATGTAAACTTCATTGTATTCTTTTCCTTATATACTATAATATTATGATCTTCAGTTTCATTGTGCATCTCATATTCATACATCATTAGTATACAAATTAGTTCTTTCATTTCCATATACTTGACAGGAGATGAGTGGTGAATGGAAGCTAATATGTCATTCCATTTAGAAGGTAGTACCCTGATTACTTTCAAAGATTAATCATATTTTTTGATGGGTTCACCTAAGTTTTTAATATTGTTGACAATTTTTTCAATCCTTCTATTAATCTGTGTGATACTTTCACCATCAAACATTCTAAATGTGTCAAATTGTAGCTTATTTGTAGCAATTTCTATAGTTTTCCACATTTCATAGGTAGTTGAAAATTAAGATACAAGATTAAATTCATCTAGTCCAAGACCACAAATAATAGCATTCATCACTATTGAATTGATATCATACTCATCTTCTATTTCAGTAGCCCAAGTTTCTGGTTTCTTATGAATCTTATAAGGAGTAATGATTTTTTAATATACTTTGAATCCATGATTTTTTAGATAGATAATCATTTTATATTTCCATAATCCATAATTTTCACCATTAAAATATAGATCTCGTACCATGGACAATCCTTCTCTAGGATCATCCATTTCCATATTTCTATAGACCTTATACTTTTTAGATTGGTATAGATTTATCCAAAATCTCACCTCTGATACCAATTTTTAGATTAGAATATACAAAGTAGTATAGGAGGGGTGAATTGTGTATTTTCAAAGATCTTCCAAAATTTTGGATATTGACACCGATTGTGATTTATGAAGATAAGAAGTGTTTTCTTCTATATAAAAATGAGAAATGGATAAAACAGAAATAAAGAACACAGTATTTTATAATAGTTTGGGGAAAAAAGATCCCATAGTACACTCTACCAATCACTCTCTCTACGATCTTGGTAAATTTCACTAGAATGGTCCTCTTATAATAAGACCTTGAAACCACAATTGAGTACAGGCAGTTGAAACCTTTATAACAAAACTAAAAACAAAGGCTTTTGGTTGTTTAACAGGGAACCGAATATCCATAGCTTAGATCAATAAGCCAATACTCCACCACAACTGAGTGAGAGTAGGTGAAACTCCAATAAATCAAAAGAGTTTTATTTATTGATTTCGGTTGTTCTTTACAGTTACAGTAGTTTAAACTATCAATATATGGGTTTTCTTCTTCAAAACAGAATATCTTCAAGAATGAAATAGTTTTAATTGATCCTTTTTGTAAAATTATCTTCAATTAGATATCAACTAAACAACAGTAGTGACTCAAGGTTGAAATATGTAGAACTTTCAAAGCATAGTCTCTTTTTAAAATAACATAGATTTTGATCATTCGTTACCGTAGAACTATAAAATATAATTTCAATAATGCAGTTTCATATGTGAATCACTTATCACACACATATATTTTTGAAGAGATACTCTGAAATAATATATAGAACAGATAGCTTTCTTTAATTTTCCATATCTAAAATAATAGCCTGATTGATTGCGAAAATTAAAATTACAATTGACCAGGGTATTTGTAACTTTCCCTAACAATAGGAGATATTTTCTCTGATGAATATGGTTATCTGAAACAATCATAACAATCCTTGAATCGGTCTTCAATTTTGACTTGATTGTTGCAGCAATCTCATATTGAAAACAAGGCTTAAAAACATCACTGTTGTAAACATAATGTAGGGTTGATCTGTATAGCGTAGGGTTCCTTCATGTAGCGCAGGGTTCCTACCAGTGTATGGTTCCTTAACCATACTTTCATCTTCATGTAATATAGGGAACAAAATTATCATAGGGATAATAATATATACATTCACATTTTTATCATAATATCATGAACATGGTATTGATTAACGATAAACTCAAATTCCCAAATGTAGGGTATAAACAGTATTTATAGACTCCAATGTAGGGTTGTTGATCCATACGTTTGATGATTCTTAGAACATAAGGATTCCAATCTAAACGCAAATTGTTTAGCATGGGATAGGGTTGATACCATACGCAAGTGTTTCACTTTTCAGCGTAATGTAGGGATGATGAACCATACACTCATTTTCCGAACATAGGATTTGAAATAGTATTTCCAGATTAATTTCTGTAACATTAAATTTCATTAATCCAGATATAAATTCCTGTAATCTAACTCAATAAAACTTCATTAGAAAACAAACAAGAGTGTTTGTGAGCATCAAAATTATTATAAATTATTGAGTATTGTTGAGATAATACATTCCCAACAACATATTCTAAAATTTTCTTAAAAGGAAACCCTTAACCAAGATCTAAATTATAAACCATTATAATGTAAAATTTCATAAAGGTTTTATTGGTGAAACCTTAAAATAACTATTATACCCTAATTTTTATTAGGTTTTGATCTATAAATCATCTTCTAGAGTAAAACTTCCTTTTTGTGGTTTGGTGAAGTGAGAGTCCTTTAAGCCTAAGTTTTTGTCTCATGTTACTCTTTAGTGTTTAGTTCATTAAATGATAATCTTAAATGTATATTTATAGGAAATGATTTCATATTTTCTAACCCTTGATTTTAGTGTGAATTGATCCTTGATCTCGGTAAGTTCTATAATTTAACCTTGTCATGTGTTAAGCCCCGAGATAGGAATACACTAATACTTGATCTTAGTGTGCTATTTTATATTTGACTAAAATTATATGAACATTTTATTGGGATTAATTTTATTGTATTAAAAACTTCTTGAGTTCCTACACTAGTTTGGTTGACCATGTACCACTTATACACAACCTTTATATTTATCCAAAATCCCTCTTTTCATATAGTTTTAACTACAAACACTTAATAACACTCTTTTACCTTATAAAAGTCAATTATAAGTCTAAATAAGGTATTTTAAAACTCTAACCACACTCTAACCATTACTCAACCCAAAAAAATCTAAATTTTATCAAGTATCCTAATAACGGTGTAACATAAAGAGGTGTTGGGTAGAAAGGTCGCCATGGTGGATGTAGACATAGACAAGGATAACTTAAGTTTATAGAGATTTATATGGTCTAAAGAGGTATTATCTGTATATCATATACACTTTCATCTATATTAATTAACATTGGTGATCCTCATTCCTTTATTATACATAAATTTGTTCCAATATTTAAACTTTTTTTAGAAAAAACTTCATAGAAAACCTAGTTTATTTACTTTGGTATAATGGAAATCATGGTTGGTGGAGGTATGTTTTAAATATGTGATAATTATGGGAAAAAAAGTTATAATGGAATTTAGTCTTATATTAGATGAAATTATAATATTTTAACCATAAAATGGATTAGTCATATTTTATATGATATTTTTCAAATTGTTCTCAAATAAAGGTTACTTAATTTGATCTATATGGGAGTTTATGATATCCATTAGATAAGTAGATCACCATTTGGGTGATATAAATTTTTAAATGTAGTTCATTACCCCCATGCTACAAGATAAAATTTGGTATCGAATTATTCTCATGGTTAATGCCTATTTTTATGGAATCTTATTATATAAATCCAATATATATTTTTGAATTTAGGATGTATCATGATGATTTATTTAAAATAGGTTTTATTTTACCAAATATTTTACTTTAGTTTTACCTAGTTTTATTC
Organism: Viscum album; assembly: GCA_963277665.1. Taxonomy (NCBI): domain Eukaryota; kingdom Viridiplantae; phylum Streptophyta; class Magnoliopsida; order Santalales; family Viscaceae; genus Viscum; species Viscum album. The sequence goes on from OY728150.1 coordinate 14,953,368, forward strand.
ATAAAGAAGAAAGATGATAGTTTGAAACAATGTATTGACTATTATAGGTTGAATCATGTGATAATGAAGAATTTTTTACCTTTATAAATAATTGAAGATTTATTTGATTAGTTGATAATATCAATAAAATTTTCAAAGAAATATTTTAAATAAACCTACCATCATGTGAGTGTGAAGGATAGTTACAAAGATAACTTTTTTATGTCATTATTGACATTTAAAATTTTTATGATGACATTTAGAGTTTCTAATGAACCAAAAATGGTTATGGGAATTTTGAATTGGGTATTTTAACCTTATCTTAATGATTTTTTATGGTATTTATTAATGATATTCATATTTATTCAAATATGGGGTAAGATAGCATAGATAATATCAATGTTCTTTCAGTCATGAATAATAAATAATATTTATATGGGAATATTTCTGCTTTTCATCTCTATTTGTGTAAACTATAATTCAAGGTTTATTTTTTATTATATCATTATATTGTTGTGGAACCAAATAACATTGAGGTAGTAATATCTTGGAACCCACCTTATAATTTATTGGAGTTGTAAAACTTATTAGTTTTTCCTATCTATTATTGGATTTGTGTGCAAGATTTCTCCAAAAATAGTAAATCTACTAAAAAGATTAACTAAGAAGATTTTAACTTTTTATTAGACTTGGAACTACCGAGTAGCTTTTGAAACCCCAGAAAATAAATTAATGAGAGCACATATTATTCAGTTACTAGAAGGTGTACCATGTAATATTTATTATTATTCTTCATAAAGGTTTATTATTTGTTCTAATATAAGATAATGTGATTATATGGATCTATATGGTTATTTCCTAAGGAATGTAATTATAGTTTTTTTTTATTTTTTTTATTCTTTTCCATAAAGTTATAGGGACTTTATTTATTTGGTGTGAAGCTTGTTTTTATACACATAATAAAATTCTATCGTATATTTCCTCTTAAAATTATTTTAATTTTTAGTAAATGAGATGAGTAAAATCCCTTAAATAAATTAATATTTAGTTCACATATACCCTTGGAATGGATAATGTGGTTTAAAAATGATTTTTAGATCATATATTCAAATTGTAGTTTTAAAATTAGGTTTATAAATTATTTTTAAATTATATATACTCTTAGAAATTGTAATGATTTTAGATTACATATTCCCATGTAAAAGGTACTGTGATTTTTTAAATCATGTATAACCCTTATGAATTCACCTAAAATATATCAAAAAGAAGATTGATTTGAAGCCTCTATGATTGTTACGAGTGATAGTTGTTTCTAAAGAATTGGAGTTTACAATTGGGGAATTTATTTTCCCAATGATTATAAATAGATATTGATTCATCATGAAACGAATTCTTACACTATGAAAAAGATTATTATGGGAGCTATGTACTATCACAATTCTTTGAGTGCTTACATTTGTTTGATTTTTTCATAGTTTTCTTAGAGATTTAATTTGTGAGGAATATATTTTAAAAAATATATTATTTATTATTGTAATCATTTTCTTCAGATATTTTTTGATTGAAGAGATTCTAGGGAAATGTATTTGTGCTTCTAAACTTTTAGTTTAATGCAGTCCTATGGCAGGACTTTTTTACAAACATGGGATCAAATAGAAGCTCAAGGATTATGATTTCTACTGTAAAAGTCTATCAAAAAAATATAGTTTTAGGAATTGAATATTCTGATCAACTATATTGAAGAAGTTCTAGGGTGTCATCACCTATATCCTTTGGATCTTTGTAACAATCCCCCCACCTCTTTAGATTATAAGTAAAGATTTTATTTGACTAGAACTATTTATATACATTAAAAAATATTTTAAATAAGTTAATATATTTTAATCCATAACTGAATTAAACTATTAAATTATATATTCTCTTTGTTTCTGTTTCTTTACCTCAGATAATTCATAACTTCCATGTTTATTAATTTCTCCTAAATTTATCATTTTTTGTTACTTTAATTGATTTTAAAATTATAGCTTATACAATAATTATTATCCTAAGTGGGAAAATATTTTGGTTTAATTTAAACATCAATTCGACCCCCCCCCCCTCTTGAAGATTCCTTATATGGGATATAATTTGGTATTAAATCCATACTCTATTTCCATACACTAACATATATAATAGAAAATTTTATTTTTATATGATAGATTTACCAATCAATGACTTGGATAATATTAATCATATTAATAAACAAATATTTAGTGGTACTAATTATGAGTAATAGAGAGACTTGTTAGAGAACATCGTAATTAACATTGGATTCAATTAATATCAAATGAAGGATTGAAATTATAGTATTCCTAATAAGTAGATACCAAAATTCACTTATGAGGAAAAAAATATTAATATTAAGTGGATTATAAACTTTGTTATAATATTTTGTGTTCAATAACTCAGAATATCTATATCCATATATCTTAATATTAAACTACTAAAGGAAAATGGATAAATATAGAGATAGTTTATTTTATAACTTATAAGTTTTTGGTTACTCAAAGAGCTATTTTGAGGTCAAATTATCAAGAATTTTATTTTATTCTTGGAGAGTCAATTTCTAAAATTCATCAGGGTTTCATGACTATAATAAATGGGTTACAATATCTTTGTGAGAAGAAAATTACATATGAACAACCTATGGAAAATATTATTGACACACTTCTAAAGGATTGGGTGTTTAAAAGAACAGTTATTGATGACACTAAATATCTTACTAATTTGGGTCTTCATAATCTTATTTAAACTTTGATGTAGTATAAGAATATATTTAAGTGAGATATAGAGAAAAATAAAAGGAAGAAGAAATTTGTGTTTTCAATAATATATTTCATAGATAATAATTTGAAACCAACTACATAAAATTTAAAATCTAAACACCATTTAGATCATAGTAATGTGGGACTTAGTAAAAGTGAATTTTATTAATTTGAAAGGAATAGAAAATTATTATCAAGAAGAATAATATATATAATTATTATCATTATCATACAAGAGGTGGTCATAAAAAGTGTAGGAAAAGATATGATTCCTTGGATGTCATTTTATATGAGTTTAATATTATAGGTTATATTATTCTATGTTTTATAATATTAAATAAAATGAATAAGGAGACTATATTATATTCTAAAAATAATTATAAGAAATTTTTGCGATCAACTTATAACAATTGGTGTGTAATAGAAAATATTTCTTCTAAAAGTAATGATATGAGCAGTGATGACAATCTGAAGATAAATGGTTTCTAAAAAGAAAATATCCTTGATGTGTATAGTGTCTCAAGGGAAAAGTAAATTTTGAATATAATATTAATTTTACATTAAATTATAATTTTCATTATTCTTTAGATGATGAATATGATATTCAATCATTTGAGAAAATGGATGAATATGTGACTATCTGAGAGAAAAGATGTAAAACATTTAATAAAATCTATGATAAGACTAATAAAAAACTTTCTAAGGCTAATTATAGTATTTCTAAACTAACTTCAGAGTTAAATATGAAATTTATTTATGTTTCAATCTCCAATGATCATAATAAAGTTGTAAAAATTAATTCTAAAGTTCAAAGTATTAAGAAGTTTCTCTACAACTATACTTATATAAGGGAGAGTTTTTATAATCCTATAAGATAATTGAAACCATCTTGAAAATCTTTTAGATTTATTTAAAAATAATCTAGAATATCAAATTTTTAGACTAATTATTTTTTTCTGAAGAGTGAACCTTTATACACTAATTGTTATAGGGGAGGTGACCAGAAGAATAATTGTTCCCAGAATAAGATTTAATCATTCAAAACATATAGATATTATTTTATGAAAGAATTGGTAATTTTTCAACACCATAGATTTGTACATATGTGTATTTTGAATGTTTTTTTCATTAATATTTCTATGATAAAACAAATTTGGGTACTAGACTTTTAGTATCATTAATTTCAACATAAAAGGATCAATACCTGCAGGAAAAACACTTAGTATATAGACAGTGGTTGTTCTTGGAAGATTACTATAAACAACTCCAACTTACAAACTAATAAAAAGTTAAAGGTGGACATTTTACTTTTGGTTAAAATGTTTAAAGTTATATTTTTGGTATAAGTGAAGTGTCTTATCTTGGTGAGACATCAAATTTAAATTTTCATTATGTTTTACGACTTAAGAAAAACCTTATTAGAATAAGTAAATTATGTGATGAGGTTTACTTCATTAACTTTTTGAATAATATATATACCATAAAAATTTTGTAAGGTGTTCTTTTATTATCTTTTGATAGGTACAATATTGTTTACACTATTGAATTAGAGGATATTAGTTGCTGAAACATTCCTTATCTTGGTGTGATTGAGGATCAATATTGGATTTAGTATAAAATGTTAGGATACTGCAATGTTGATACTTTGGAAAAACATTCTAAGATATTTCTTGTGAAATATATATTTAAAGAATATAATTTTAATCCTTCTGGATTCTATGACCCTTACTAATATGGTAAGAAACTTGAGTATAACTTTACACTTATTAGTAAATTTTAATACTTTGTACCTTTGAAGTAAGTGTACAATGAACTTTTCATAACTACACAAAAAATGAGTATTGAAGGAAAACATTATGTGTATATATTATATTATGATTATAATATATTTACATGGGTTTATTTTCTAACTCTTAAGTCAAAATCACTATCTATTTTTAAAATAATTTCTAATATAGTTTATAATCTCAGAAATATTCATATTTTAATTATCTATATTTATCATAGTAAATAGATTATTAATTCTTGTTTTGAAAATTTATATACTAAAGAAGGCATTACATGAAAAATTTTAGCACCGATAACTCCATAATAAAATATGGGACTATAAAAGAGGAATATAAAACTCTAATAGATTTTACGGTTTCTATTGTATGAATGTTTTTTTTCTAAGAATTTTTTGTCCAAATCTATTAGTACTTAATATTATACTACAAATAAAGATTTATTTTTCCCATTTTGAAACAAAAAACCTTGAAAATTATGGAATGAAATGAATCTAAAACGTGGTTACATCAATGTTTTTAGATGTTGAGTTTTCATTCTGAATACTAATTATAATCTATATAAATATAATTTGAATGTTGGTGAAGGAATTTTTCCTTGTTACTCTATCATGATCAAGGATTATCATTTCAATAGATGAACATGTATCATTAAAGAAATGTTACATGTTAATTTTGATGAATTATTTCTATATACAATGTTAAAATGTATTTATTATGAAAATAATATGGATTGTGTTTTTAAAACTCATTTTGATATACCTTCATAATTTAAAAAAAATATGGTAGTAATTATCATTCTAGATTCAATCCTAACTAAATTCAATCATCCAACGGATGAGAAACAACATTCCATTATACTTAAAAACTGTATGATCTTATGGAACCATCCCACTAATAATTTCATTAGTCATATATATTAAATTTTTAGAACTATAATTTATTTATAAAATAAGAGTGATAATCTATAATTATTATGAAATTTTGAACCTAACATGTAAGATGTTGCATTAGGTGATGATAATTGGATAATTTATATATAAGAAGATCTTAATCAATTCAAATAAAAAAAATTATGGATTTTGGTTTAATACCATATTCATCTTTCAATAATAATAATAATTAATTGTTCATTCTAAAGTAATTTTTATGAAAATAGAACCATTATTTGGAATAAGGTGGGACTTGTTCCTAATGGTTATAATTAGGAAGAGGGTTATTGGTACCAAATATTATATTGTTGGATTTTTTGGGAATAGGCATGTTCTGTGGATTTGGAAGTTTATAAGTTGTTCTAATTTACATTGTGGATTTGAGGTGTTAATAAATTTATATAGAAGTATTTCAGATTAAATTTTATTTTGAGAAAGTCTTGAATAATTTGGATAAGTTAGTTTTCATAAGGTTCATTTAGAATCTTTTTAAGGTTAATTATAGTCATTGTAAGGTTAGATCATATCTTTATAAGGTTGGTTTTTGGTCTTAATAAGGTACAACATAATCTTTATAAGTTTATTCAATGGGAATCATAAGGTTTAAGACTTTGTGAATTTTAGTGATCAAAATATACCTTAAGGGATATTCATAAGGTAAAAAAGCGATATTTGTATGGTTCATGCCTTAGAAAAATGTGGTTGTTAAGTGGAAACATAAGGTAGTCTTTATAAGGCTTATTAATTAGCTTTATAAGGTTTGTGCTTTTCTGAAATTGGTAATTAGATGATATCTCAGGGGGAGTTTTTATGGTTAATCAACTTTATAGCCCAAATATTGGTGCTTCTATATCCTTATAAATTCGTGAAAATTGAAATCATCCATGTGGATTTTATTGAATATTATTGATCATAATAAATTATTAATAAATTATTAGAAAATAAGTTTTTCAAATATATTGGGATAAAGTAAAATATGATGAAAATAAAAGAGGGAAGTACTAAAATATTCCTATAGATTTAGACCTCAAATTTATGTGGTTTTGAAGGATATAAACTTGACTAAATTGTGTTGGGTATCTTTCTCTCCTAATAATGCATGAATGGATATTGATGAAGGGATCAAGGTCAATTAAATATCATGTTTAAAATATCATATTATTTAGGAAAAAATATCATGATATTAAATAAGGATACTTGAGTCAGATTCAAATGAGAGAATTTCCATGATATTTATAGACTTTTAAATGTAGAAAATATAAAAAAAATTAAATTTAAAATCATTGAAAAGGTAAAAATAATAATTTATATAGATATTTTGAACCAAATATGAGGAATAAAAGATGGTGAGGTGTTTTGGTATTACCATGATGATCTGAAATTGAAGAATAATAATCATAAAATAAAGATAAATTTTATAAAATCCTTGTTTTTTTGTGTTAATATTTATTCTTAAAGGATATTATGGAAACTTTTGTGCTATATTATTTATAAAATTCTTGAATTAAGAATTATAAAAATGATAAAGAGAATGTAGTGTTCCTAGTGAACTGTTCCCAAAAATTTTTAATAACTACAACATAGAGTACAATACTTTGTTACATCAACACATTATCAATGTATTCTCTTTATACTATCCCATAGATTTGAACCATGTAAAATTCTAGGTATTTTCATTCATCACATGCATTAATCCATTTCATGTTAGTATGAAAACCTAAAAGGTTCATACTACTATTACTAAAATGAGATAAAGATATAAAAAGTAAAAAATAAATTCACACCCTTATTAACCCCCTCCCCTATTAGGGTGTGTTTGGTTGTGGTTACAATAAGTAGTATAAGAGACAGGTTCTAGGTGATGCATCTATCTTTCAAAATCCATTTTTTGTAGAAACAAATTAATAAAAAATGAGTTCCATTATTTGAGGTAAGCAGCTAGAAAATTTGGAATAACATAATTTAATATTATTTAATATCTCTTAGACTTGAAGTTTTCTCTACAACTATTCATGGAGTTGAATTCAATGATCTTTCTAAATGTTTTATGACCAAAGGTTATAATAAATTTCTTGATATTAATACCAAATCTTGTAATTATTTTTCTAGTGCTTTATCAAATTATATATATATGAAAATGATTGTATTTTCTACCAAAAAGTCTATATGGGATATATTCACCAATAATTATAAAGGTGGTAGAAATGTAAAGGAAGAGAAGATTTGAGTTTTTCACATCAGGTTCGATGTCTTGAATATTTATCCTGATGAAAATTTTGTTGAATTATTATAACGTATTATTTAATTAGTTATAGATATTAGAGATATTGGTGAATAAATTCAAGAGGTTAATTTTAAATAAAATATTAAGGCGACTACCACATATTTATAACCCAAAGGTTTCATTCCTTCAATAGAGAAACCAAGATGATCACTAGATGAATTTCATAGTAGTTTTTTGGCTGATGAAATGAATATTAAACCATTATAAAAAAAATAAACAAATCATCAATGATATGAAATTAAAATATATAGATAATCTTGACATCAATAAATAATATGTTTAAGAGTAAGATGTATATTATGAGTTTTTTTCTCTATTGGAAAGGAAATTCAAATTGGTAATGGTATATTTCAAAGAAAGCTACCCATAGATTATTTATGGATGTATATGTTGTAAATATTGTAACTTGATATCCTAATAGTTTTAATGATGATGATTAAGAAATATAATTTGTAAAATATCTAAGAAGACACTTTCCCCTAAGAAGATATGTTAAGAAAGTTAGATCTTTTACAAATAGGTTTTAATGGAATATCCATGTCGGAAAGGAATAATAGTCTAGTGAATATTTCTTTTAAGAAAAATAAAATGATTTTAAGTTATAAAAATTGGGTGTTATGATGTCAATGGTTGAAAAATAAAAACCTAAAGAATAGAATGATCAAGATCCTAAGGTAATGGTTGATCTAAAATTTAAACTGTAAGAAGATACTGAAGAGATTTATCTTTAAAGAAATAAGGATAAAAAAATTTGTTCTTTCCTAAAATAATATATATAGTATGTAGATCATATTGAATATGAGATTGATCGATTACGGGAAGTGATGGAATATCAATAATCAGGTCATATAAGTGTGGGAAAAGTAATTGACTTAAAACTAAAAAATAAAAAACATATTAAGGAAATTATTGAACTCAATGATTGTTTAAAGAAAAAAATAAAGAACAATTAAAGAACTACCAAAGAAAGTGGTTAAATTAAAAATTAATATGAAAACATAATTAAAATAAATTAGATAAAATAAAAATATACATTTAAAGATTTTATATTATACATAATTATTGGAAATATCCAAACAAGGCTCTAATTGTGTTGTGAAAATTTTATATGAACAAAGACCTAGGTACATGGGAAATAATGGTATTGGTTGTGAGGTCAATATATCAAAATATAATATATCCTCTATATCAAACAAGGTGAATTTGAAATGTGAGGAAAATATTAATTCATAAAAATTTGGTCGTAAATCTCAACACTACATAAAGTTAAGAGACATGTAGAGAAGTTGAAATGAAAAAATGTTCCCACTAATGAAATGACAATTTTGTATCTTTATTGTCCACATGATAACATACTTCACAAATATTGAACTATACTTAAGGGTATAAGAATAATGTGGTAAGAAAAGTAAAATACCTCTACATCCTTAAAAATATAGAAAATGTCCTTTTATGGCTATTGTTTTAAATGTTCTAAATTTGGGAATAAATCTATTAATTTCAGGAAAGTAATAGATAGATATATCTACCATAGAAATCAAAGGTAAATGTATTCTAGTTAATATAATATAATTCCTCTAAGAAATAAATTCTATATGTTGGAAGAATAAGGTGAATATGGTAATACTACCTATATTTAAGAGAAAAAAATAGGTTCACCTTAAAATCCCAACTTAAATAGTAAACTATTAGAAATAAAGAGAGATGAGAAAGAAGGATAATCTAGTATAAGTTACACTAAAATAAACTAATAATGATATAACTTTTATTCTATATAGTGGTTTCTCATCCCACAGGACTGGTAATGAAAATATTCTAAATAATGTAAAATAAAAATTCAATGGTACTATTCAGTTCAGCAATAACGGGGAATTGAAAATAAAATGAATAATCAAGGAATATATTACTATATAAGAGCTCAATAACACTGAATTACTCACATGGAATTTCCTAAGGCACAACCTCTTAATCTTAAGTATACTTTTGGACTCTAGACTCAATTTTATTTTCAATCATATGGGTTGTTTCATTAAGATCAGAACTATTAATACTCTTATAATGGGATGGATAACCAATGGTAATTTTTACCAAGTTGATAGTAAGGAGAGTACATGTTTTATCACTGTGGGGGAATAAAATAATTTTTTTCATTGGAGGTTGGTACATATTCACTAGCAAAGATTATAGAATATATATAAGAATAAGGTGGTAGTATACATTCCCAACCATAAGAATTATAGAGAGATAATGTATGATGCATGAATGTATGATAATATGGTATATAATACTTACTAACATATGAGGAAGGGAGTGTCCAATATAATGGATATAGTTTACACAAATGTATGTGTTCTAATGAATCTATTTGGAATATAGGGGGAAAATAATTCATTCTATTCATCGATTATCATAGTATAATTCCATGTGTAATGTTCATTTGAAGAAAGAGAGAGGTGATAAATCTTATGAAGAGATGTGGAAGGAGAGTAGAGAATGAAACTGGTCATACCATCAAAAAAAATTATATGATAATGAAATTGAAAATATTTCCATTGAATTTTAGAAATATCTTGAAAAATACAGTATCAATCTTGAATTATCCTCTATTATAATAATAAAAAATAATAGAGTGGTTAAGTGTCAAAATCAAATAGTTAACAACATGTATATGAAACTACTCATTGAAAGTAGGGTATCCTAGTTTTATTGGAAGGAGGTTTTTTATGTTGTTATATGAACTCAAAATTAGGATTTTCTAAGCCCTATAGAATATCGAAACCACTATGAGATGTGGTATATAAGAAAACCATCTCTGAAACACTTTTTGTTCTTTAGAATTATGTGTTAAATATGAAATAAAGGAGTTAATTAAGTTAAATATGTGGATTCAGTGGATAAAGGAGTGTTTTATGGTTATTTAGTGAGAATAAAATAATATAAATGTCTCTAAACAATTCTAGAAAATATAATCAAAAGATATAGTGTTATGGTTATTAAAGATAGTGAAGGAAATAAAATTGAATTCTCATTTATGAATGAGCAATGTAAAAATGATTACCAAGAAAAAAATAAAGACCAAAACTATAACAGTTCCACCAATAGATAAAGATATAGAAGGTAATTCTATGTAGGAATCTATTATTAAAAAATTGAGGATAAATACTAGAGAATGAACATTAAAATATAGGTTGATCAATCAAATATTATTAGAGAAAACATTTCACCCACTCAAACAAGAAAAATAGGGTTAGTATAGAATCTTTCTCATCTATCCATAGCGTATCCCACATCATTCAAAAAACTGAAAATTAAAAGAATGAGTGAGATGAAAAAATTTGGAATTGGATAAAATTCATAAAAAAATAACTTGTAAACTAGTGGAGGGAGCCCAAAATAATAATTTGATAAGAACATAGTGGTTCTACTAAAAAAAATTTTATGGATATGGTGTTTTGATTTAAAATAAATCTTGATTGATAGGAAAAGACTATACCCAAGTTGAAGGATTTGGTTTAGAGGAGAATAACATACCAGTGGCTAATATTGAATCAATAAATTTGTTTTTGTTAGTTTTTATAAAAATAGGATATATAACGTTTCAAATATATGTAAAAACAACTTTCATGAATAGGGTAATTAAGTAAGAAGGATTATATAGGGAAGACAGTGGGTTTCATGATTGGAAATGATGAGAATAAAGTGAACAGATTAAATAAGAAACTATATGGATTAAAAAACACCTTGTTCATGGAATGATTAAATTTACTATTATCTGAAGAAGTTAATGTTTAAAATCGGTGGTGTTGATAATTTTCTATATGTTATAATTTCTATCAAAGAATAGTTTATGGTATTAGTGTATATATATGATAGTACCATTAAAGGAATAAAGTAGAAATTGTTATAAGAATTTACTAATTTGATGTTTATATACTTTGATATGTCAATGAATGGTGACCTTATTTAATTTATAAGGATATATGTGATTGAAAAATACATATATAAATTTATCTCACTATAAAATTGTACAAATAAGATACTAAAAACATTTGATATACATGATTTAAATCCCATAAAAACCCTCATTATAGTTGGAACCAATCTTGGGAATCATGGATATAGAAAGATAGTGGATCCTACTCTTTATACAATGATTATTAAAATTATATTTCACTTGATAGGAACTCGGCCTAATATATCATATTCTACTATTTTTGAATCTTGGTTGAAAGGAAATCCCAAATAAAAACAAGTGGAAGAAGTGAAGAGGATTTTTAGGTACATCATAGGTACTCTTATATATGGATTATTATTTATATAATAGAAGAATCATTTGTAATCAACCTTATTTGATGTTGATTGGGATGGTGATGTAGTGAATAGAAAATCTACAAGTGGATATTCTTTTTACATTAGCACTAAGTGTGTGGGAAAATTGAGAAAAAAGCATGAAAGTACATCACTGAGCACAACTGAGGTGGAATACCTTATTTTTTAAAATGCATGCACATAACTTTAGTGGATGAGAGGACAGCTAAAGGATCAAGATATAGAAGTGAAAAAACCTAATATTACAGTTTTTTCTTTACAACCGAGTAATTGTACTTTGGATTACATGTATATTTGAATATTTGACATTAATAAAACAACTTATTACATATATTTCATTGTTCTTATTAAATTTAATGTAATAATCTACTATAGTGTTTATCACATTAATAAGGTTATATAAGTTCCCTTATATGATGAGAACCATGGAATTCGATGACGATATTCATATATATAATTCTATGGTCAGATAACATACTATGATGATATGCATAAAATATTGACTATCAGGTGTGAGTACTCATAAGTAGATGGGACTTCTTTTCAAGTTGTTCACACTTGGTGATCTCCAAAATGGGAGATTTTTAGAATATAACTGCTTATAGGAATCCTTATTGTTTATGAATCATTATATATTTAAATATGTAAGCATGTGTAATTGTTTATAGACTTTATGATTATTATTAGGACCTTCAATGACTTACATACTTTGATGTACTCACAAAAACTATGACACCATATGTTTATGGGAAGTAGGGTATGTTGGGTGTGTCACAAATGAAATATAATTTACTAATAAGTTGAGGATGTATTTTTCCCTTAAATATTAATGGAAGTTGATATCTCAACCCTTTGATTGAAATGGAACTATTTCATTGAGTTTTATGGACATGGTATAACTATGGGTTTATTTTAGATTTTCAAAGAAAGATGTATCAAGCACATGGGTTGATGACACATATTTGCAGCCTTGATGATAAGATACTATGAAAAGGGATTATATTGCACAGTAATCATTCTTGTGTGGTTACTGATATTGAAAAACTTACATCTTTCTATTTGGTGTCTTGACCCGTTTCTAGATAGTAATATTGGAATTTAGGAAATCCCACCTAATTACAATGAGAAATAACCCTAGAGGTTCACATGCTAAGTGTTTTTATTGATATCAATTAAATTTTATTTGAATTTAATTATTTTAATAAATATTATTCTTAAGACTATGCAATAATTTTATTAGGGATTTATCTATCACAAATACTCTCAAAGTAATAAATAATTATTTTTTCATTAATAAATAATTTTTTTAATTACATTAATAATTAATAAATATTTATTCACCAGAATATAAATAGAATATTTATTTTATTTATTTAATATTTAGTAAATATTTATTCATTAGACTGTTAATAGAATTTTTATTTATGAATAAATTTTTAATAAATATTTATTTTGTTATTCGATAAATTTCAAGGAGGCTGAGTGGACTAAGATAATGTCTAGTGATAAATATTAATTTGGTAACCGATAAAATAATAATATTTATCATTGTGCGAGATATCACACATCATAAAATAATAATAATAATAATAATAATAATATTATTATTATTATTATTATATGGAATGTGGTTAGATAAGGTTTATTATATTTTTAAGGGTCGTTGTGAAATTAAATAATATTTTAACCCAAACTCTAACTCTATAAATAAATTTTTATGTCTATTATGTAGTGTTAATTGAGAATTTAGGATCGTTATGAAAATCACATTTCTCTCTAGATTCCCCCTTCTTTCATCCACTCAATAATGAGAGGAATATGATATAATCCTTCAAGCCTGAAAGAACATCAAGTGATCAATATGAAAAACACAAGATAATTGATATGTTGCGCTAGAACTAGGAATTCCATAAATGTTATTTAGAGATCAATGTAAAAAATGTGGTTCACCACTAAAGGGACTCTACTTTGGGACCTCCCTATACAATGAAAGTAATTTGAAAAGGGTTTTATATTATCAACATCTTCATAAAAGAAATATCTTTAGATTAGGTATTCTTTCTTCCAATATAATTTAAATGAATTATAAATTTAATGTGAAAAATATCCACTCCATGTTTTAGGATTTATATGTCAATATTCAATGGAAAATTTTCAATTTTCATGAAGTTTGTTTCTTGAACAATTTGTGAATGATCTATTGAATATTACAAAAACAATCATGGAAATTATTCTACAACGTACTTCTATTGTATTTAAAACCTTCAAGTTGTTTCATATTCATCATGTTTAAATTTATAATTATGTGTTTGATTATTGATCGATTATGTGAAACAGTGGTTAGAAATTTCATTTCTCGATTATTAATTCTTTAATCATTTGTTTAGTTAAATTTTTTAATAATTTTAATATTCATCATTCAAAATTTGTATTTTCTTAAAGACTAAGAGCAGATTGAGAATGATCAGAGATGTTTTCAAGATGTGCTAAAGTTCCTTGTTAGTTGATTGGGATAAATAGTGTGTATTTGAATTACATTTCAGGTACCCATGTTTGATGCACCTAGATATCTCATAGGATACATGAAATAATAAGAATATATTACACTGGTGAATTTATTGTACACTATGTGTATATGAGTCCAACCTGAAACATGGTTTTTTTTAATTGCATAATGTGTTGTTGGCATACACATCATGTAGTATACATGGTTTATCAATGAAATTAATGATACCTGTGTGGTCAAATAAAGGTTTTCTAACCATGTGAGGCTAACAGCCAAGATAATTAATGAAACACATGATGTGTAGCTGACATACACAGCATGTAACTCATTAATCCCAACCATTCGGAAAATATTACAAGTCATTACATGGGTTTCACAAACATAGGGTAAGCGAAACACATGAAATATAACTCGAGTATACATCATGTGGTTCTACATCCAATGAACATGCTGATTTAATCGGTGGTTTATGCAGACACATTGAAAGTTGAACACAAGGCATTTACATGGTTAGTACACATCGTGTAATCCATCCAAGATACATATTGAAGCCTTGAAAGTTTATCCCAAATACACCGAAAATGAGGAACATTGTGTGTAGCTCATAAATACACTTCATTTAGTCTCCTAATAAATGAAAGTATTAAATTACATTAAAATAATTAATTTTATCATTAAAACCTAATTACACTATTGGAACCAAATATTTTTGACTATATAATAAAGGATTTCAAGATTTAATAAATTCTCAATTAATTTATTTAAATTATTGGTGATTATTGGTCATACTGTTTTATTTTAAATCAATCCATTTATGATGGTTATTTCTAAGAGACTATGCATGGCCATTAAGATAAATCAAATTAATTGATTGATTGATTGATTAATCAATACAAGCGTGTTTATCTTAACAATAAAGAATGAATTTAATTGAATGCTAGTAAGTATACATTTGCGTAATCATTTCTTATGTATGACCTATCATGATATCTAACTATACCTATGTAGGTGTTGGTTTTATTTAATTTAATTTTTTTCTTAGGTTGTTCAACTATTTATTATTAAATTAAAAATGAGGCCCTTTGTGTCTTCCCTCCCTCTTTTACTGTGTCGGACCTATGTGTACAAGGCCATTTATATAATAACCCTTAACCAATCCTTTGTTTCCCCTCACCTATGTGAGAGTTATAAACATATGTAATAAAAATATTATCCCAAATCACAAGGAAGTAATTCAAGACATAACTATGAAAAAACCAACATGGATGATACATAGGTGGAGAGGTGGAATGCT
The DNA here is from genome assembly GCA_963277665.1 of Viscum album. Lineage (NCBI taxonomy): Eukaryota > Viridiplantae > Streptophyta > Magnoliopsida > Santalales > Viscaceae > Viscum > Viscum album. Next base: position 14,969,280 of record OY728150.1, read on the forward strand.
ACAACTCGTGCCAATACTGACATAGGGAGTTTTCCACTATGGTAATAGGTTTATTTATTATCCTCTCAATAAATAAATTTTTAGATAATATTATAAACAAATCATTTATTTATTTCTTTGTTTCTATCTTATGCATTATTTATTTTATGGATGGAAGACCACGATCACATAAATAAATGAACTAATATGTAAAGATAGAATTTAAATAAATGGATTATGTGTAAAAAAATTCAAAACATGGTTAATCACTTAAGTAAAATCCAATTAATTTTAATAAGAAATATAAAGGATAAAACAAGAATATTTTAGGCATAAAAATAAAATCACTCAACTTAATATTAAGTTAGACTATGCCATTTATTACTTGATTTGGAATGAAAACCATAGAACTAAATGTTTTAACAACCCATGTTGGGATACTTACTTTTATCCTCGAGTTATTATTAAAGTTTTTGGTTGATATAAACAATTTGAATCAATATATGTAGTCCATGGTAGACTTGATATAAATTGGAGGCAAGTTTTTATGGAATGTAATTACAGATTTCGGGATTGCGGAGTCCACTCAATGGATCAAGGATATACAATCCCATGGTTTGAGAATACCTTCATACATAAATACCTTTGATTAATTGACTGGTCCCATTCTTTGGTTATGAGAATGGGAATATGGATCCCTACCACTAGAATATTTGAGCAACAAGAAATTCTGAGTCCAATGGTGAGGGATGTTGGGATATGATATAATAGTGGGATACTTAAAAAAATTAATTCATTATGTATCATATAAATTATAATAAAATGAAATTATAATAATCTTATCTTTTGTAATTTTAGAATAATGGAATGTTTTTCAATGAGATTATCCCTATAATCCATCTTGTAGAGTGACACTCCCGTCATTAGAAATAACATCTAGGAAAGGTTTATATGCCTACGAATTGTGATTCACCATGAATAGAAATCTTACATGCTATAATCCTCACTTATTGATTTTCCTATAAAGGAGTTGAGTAATTAAGAGTTCATTTTCTATTAAAAACACTTGAGAAATATGGTTGATTTTTTTTAATTCTCCCATCCTTGTCTAATGAACTCATGAAGTCAAATGAATATATGGATTCTTGTAGCATGATCATGTATCTTTTCGGTCTATATCAGGAGATATCTTGAACAAAATGGTTTGAGACATTGAAGGTTCTCTTTTAGAGTAATCTTGGATAAGGTTCTTCAGTTGGGCCTCATGTAGTCAAACTCATTGGCAACATTGAGTGTTTATAGGTTCTAGGGTTTAAACTTCCTAAAGAACTATGCACCAACATAATTCTTAAATCACTTACTAAAAGCTTCTATAGATGTTTTATTAATTTATATATGAAAAACATATATAAGACCCTTATACATATCCTCACATTTATTTTTCACGTTGATAAGGATATGAAGCATGAAAATCCTTTTATACTTATAGTGAATAAAAATAAAGTCTAGGAGAATAGATCTAAGTAAAAAACTTTCTTTGAAACACCCTTCCAATAAGAGAAAGATGAATAGGAAAGAAATTTAATAGGATTATATCTATTTATCATGTGTCAAAAAGGACCACTATAAGAAAAATTACACCCTGAGAAAGAATCAAGGGGAATCTCCATGTTTGTGTTTTTTCAATTGAAATCAATATGTTTATATAATTTCGGTACTAGATATGGAATATGGTTCTCACAAATGTATTAAAATATAGAAACCAATTATATTCTAAATATTAACCAAGGGGAGGTAGGTCTATGAATATCCAAAGGATCTAGACTTGTTGTCATGGCTATTGGGGACTACCACCTTACATTTCTGTCATGAATGGTCTAGGTTTTAAAAGATTGTTATTATGTGCCTTCAGTTTCCAAAAAACTTTATTTAGGTATCTAGACTTAACACTGATGGATTTATTTTCAAATTTAGGAATAAATGTTCTTTATTTTATAAATAAATCCTATTTTATAGTAAGTAATATATAAATAATGGTATTTATGTGTTATATTACACAGACAAATTAATGGAAATCGATAAAAAAAACTAACTCAAATTAATCATACAAAACCCAATTATTGAATCACAAAATAGGTCATGTAAATAAAAATAATTTGACCAAATTACACCAAGATTGATATTTTGATTCCTTTAAAATAATACCACTTAGTTTGTGTCATGTATGTTTACAAGAAAAAATTACTAAAGCCCCATTTAATTAAAAAGGTGAAAGGGACAAATATCTTCTTGAATTTATTCATACTAATGTGTGTGGACAAATTTCAGTTGAAGAAAGGGGTGGGTACTCATAATTTATTAATTTTACTAATGATTTAAGTAGATATGGATATGTCTATTTAATGAGGTATAAGTTTGATTCCTTTGACAGATTCAAGGAATATAATAATAAAGTTGAGAATAAACTTGGTAATAAGATTAATAAACTTCACATGGACTGTTGTGGAGAATATCTTAATCAAGAATTCCTTGATTATTTATGGGAGTTTGGGATTTTATCCGAAATAACACCTCCTTCTACACCATAGTGTAATGGTTTAAGTGAAATGAGTAACCACACCATATTGGACATGGTGAGATTAGTAACAAATCATATGATTATTCAATTATCCTTTTGCTAAAAGAAATTGAAAATAGTACTATATATACTAAAAGGAGTGATAAATAATGTGTAAAATGGTATTAAATAACAATTTATGAGTGGAAATAAACTTGTGTATTCATATTTACATGTGTGGTTAGTTTAAGCATTTAATAAGGCCTCTTTTAGCGACAAACTTTCACCCTGAGGCACAAGCGTTATTTTATAGGATACCCTAAGGAAACAAGGGGATATTAACTATATAAACCCAAATACAAAAGGTGATAGTGGAAAGACATGCCATATTTCTTGATAGGGAGAACATCTATAAAAGATATAGTGGGAGTGAGATAGACTTTGATGGATTCTGGGCTCAAGGTACTCAAGAATTGTCATGGGAAAAGATTCCACAAATCCCCATTGAAGAATAAGTTTTAGAGAAACAAGTACTATAAAGTATCCTCATTATTATAAGATAATAATGATCCAATAACCAATAAGTAAGTATTAAGTGGAATAGATGTTTCCAAGTGGTAAGAATCTAGAATTATAGAATGGATTCTATATTCCAAAACCAAGTATATATTTCGGTATATCCTCCAGTGGATGTAAATCCTATTGATTATAAATGGGTATTCAAGAATAAACTAGTAATTCATGGATAAGTCAGTACATATAAGGCATGAATGGTTGAAAATTTGTTCAAATAGTGTCAAGTAATAGACTACGATAAAAAAAATTCAATTGTTACTATGTTAAAATCCATTAGAATTGTTTTATTCATTATGAATTACAATGAATATGATATTTGGAAAATGGATGTAAAATAGCATTCCATAATGATAACCTTTATAAAGATATATATATAAAACAACCTGATGGTTTTTTGACACCAAAAGATTCTAATAAGGTATGAAAATTGAAAAAAATCCATTTATGGATTAAAATAAGCATTTAATTCATGGAACATTCGGTTTGATGAAACTGTAATGGAATTTGGTTTCATAATGAAAAATGTGAGTTTTGTGTCTATAAATGGTTTAGTTGAAGTTTGGTCATTTTTTTAAAAGTTTTTTTCGATGATATTATACTTATTGGAAATGAAATACTAGTCTTATAGTCCATTAAAGCATGGTTAAAGAAATGATTCTCTGTGAAGGAATTAAGAGAATAATTATATAATCTTAGGATCAAGATCTATCATGACAGAACCAATCATGTATGTTATTCTATCATGGGATAGTTTATAATGCCACATAGAATTCATATTTCTAAGGAAATTGGTCATGAGACATGTGAGTAAGGACATAGGATAACACAGACTCCATACACATCATCCATTATGCCAATCATGTATGTTATTCTATATATAATTCTAGATGTAACATATTCCTTAAGTGTGATAAGAAGATATCAAGGTGACCTAGGTGACTACCACTGGGTGGTAGTTAAGACAATCCTTAATTATCTAAGGTGTACTAAGGATATTTTCATGTTCTATAGAATATATGAGGAACTAGTCATCAAATTATATTCATATGGTAATTTCAAAATAGATAAATATTATCTAAAATCATATAACAGATACATTTTCACTCTCAATAGAGGCGTTTTGAGTTATAATATCTCAAATAAAGTTGTGGTCACAGGTTCTATAGTAGATTCTCAGTATATTTTGGATTTTAAGGTATTTAATGAATAATTTTTTATTCAAAACTTCTTCCAAGATATTGATGTGGTACCTAAAATTAAATATATTATAATACACTATTTTGATAATACTATAGTAATAGAAATTACAAAGGATCCATGGTCACATTAGTGGACAAAGTTCATACTATAAAATTATCATATCTCAAGGGATTTATCTCAAAGAATTAAAGTTTTAGTTAAAAAGTATACACATAATACAATGTGTATACCCCTTGACTAAACCCTTAACTTAGAAAAAACATGATCATCTTATGAGATATAATGGACTGAAATTCATAGGTATTTGGCTCTAGTCAAGTGGGAGTCTATTGGAATTGGTGTTCTAGAACCAATTTTTCATACATTAGATTACATATATATTAGAATATTTGATATTAATAAAACATGTTATTAAATATTATCCATTTTTCTATTGTAATTGAATGTAATAATTTCCTAGATTATTTTTTTGTGTTGGTAAGATCCTATTAGTTCCCTAAAACCTTTAAATTCCATGATGATATTCTTAACTAAATTATATGTTTAGATAAGAGGCTATGATCGGATGGATATAATTCTGACTATTATATGATACTATCTATAAGAAGACGAGACTTAATATCATGATGTTTTCACTTGGAAAAATCCAAGATGGTAGATTATGATAACAGATTCGCCTATAGGAATTATGAAAGTTTATATGTCATCAAATATTCCTATCTATGAGAAATTGTAATGGTACAATGGTTTTAAGATTATTATTACTACCTTTCATGAATCGCATACTTTGATGTACTTACCAAAATTGTGATGTCATATGTTCACAGGAAGTGGGGTATATTGGGTGTATCATTAATGACATGTTATTAATTAATAAGTCAATGAAGTATTTCCCCTTCCATATTAATGGAAGTTGATATCTCATCCCTTAATATAAATAAAACAATGAAATTTAATTTCATGGCCATGGTGGAATATTGAGTTTATTTTATGTAGTTAAATAAATAAATATGAAGCACATAGGTTGATGAAATGTGTGTGAGACCATTTTGATGATATATTATAACAAAGGGATTGCATTACATAGTAATATTTTTTATGTGGTTATCGATTCTATGACATTAACTTATTTCTATTGGGTGTATTTACCCATTTCTAGATAGTTATCTCAAACTTTATGGAAGACCTCTTAATTAATACGATAAAGAATCCTAGAGGGTCACACACTATGTATTTCAGTTGATCTAAATTAAGTTTTATTTGAATTTAATTATTGGCATAAATTTTATTCTCAAGACCAAGGAATAATTTTTTTAGGATTTATTGATCAGAAATATTCTCATGGTAATAAATAATTATTTATTCATTAATACATAATTGATTTAATTTTATAAAAAATTAATAAATATTTATTCTCTATAATGTGAATAAAATATTTTATTTATTTATTGAATATTTAATAAATATTTATCCATTAAACTATGAATAGAATATTTATTTTTGAATAAATATTTAATTAATATTTATTTGGGAAAAAGATAAATTTCGAGGAGGATTAGCAGACCAAGACTGTTTCTAATAATAAATATTAATTTTAAAACTACTAAAATAATATTTATCATTGCGCTAGATAACGCACACTAGAAAGTAATAATATTATTAATAATATTAATACATAGCATGGGGTTAGATAAGGTTTATTTTATTATTTAAGGGATTTTGTTCAATTGAATAATATTTTAACTTAAACTCTAACTACATAAATATAATGTTATGTCTATTGTGTAGGGTTAATCAATAATTGAGAATTGTTGTGCACAATGTATTTCTCTCTATAGTCCTACTTCTCTCATCCTCTCAAGAATGAAAATAATATTATAGAATACTCAAAGCCTGAAGGAACTTAAATTGATCAATAAGAAATACATAAGGGAATTTAAATGTAGTTATAGCACCCATCATTCTATTAGTGTTGTTTAGAGATCAAATGACTGCATGTTAATCACTATTATAGGGGGTCTACTTTGGGTCCTCCATAAGCAGTGAAGGTAATTCAAAAAGGGTTTCTGATGAAAAAAATCATCATCGAATAATGATCCTAATATATGGTATTATTTCTTCCAATATAATTTAAATTAATTAAAAATGTAACATGAAAAATATCCTCTTCAGGTTCCAAGATTTCTATGTCAATATTCCATGGAAAAATTTCATTAGTTATGACGTTTACATATTTTAAAACTGATAAATGATCTATTTAATTTGATTAAAACCTTAATGGTTATTCACTTACAAGGTTCTTTCATTATGTCCAAAAATTTAACCAATTTCAATTTCATAATAAAATAAGATTTCAATTGAACTTATTAAGAATCTACTATGGAACTCTCAAACTAAGTACATTGAACTCAAATATCATTTTATTAAACAAAAATTAGAGAGAGGAGTTTTCAAGATATATTATGTTAGGTTTGATCAATAGGTAGTTGATATTATTAAAAATCATTTTGTTGCATTGGTTTTTGAGAATCATAGGATTAACATTAGTGTTCCATCACCTCCTTTAAACTAAGTAGGTTTAACAGGATCCCCTATCCCCACTAACATTTATTATTATATCTAGTTGTTTTTTATATTATTTTAAGCTCCTTCTATTCTATTATTTTTGGAATAAATGGGGAGATATAATCCATGGAGAATTCATGAAGGGGAGTGATGGTATTATTTCAATTTTATGTAAAACATAGTGGTCATTAAATGTTATTTCTTGTTTCTTACGAATATCATTAACTCGTGTAGGCTTTAATACATAGTTAATGGATCATTTCCAAGATTTATGGTAGTAGGATAATCTATAAACATATATGAAAAATGGATACCTCCCTTGAATTTTATTATTAAAGTGGGATAATGAGATTAGAGGGGGAGTCTACATGCTAGGGTAGCAAGCATGGTAGTGTGATAATGTGAATGAATTGGATGAAACTGAAAATAAAATACAAAGGTGTAAATTTGGAACTAAGGTTTATGTTATAGGATTTGTTTTCAATATGAATTTTATTTTCATTTGGAAGTTTGTAGGTATATCTAGTCTATTTTGTATAATGGGGGAGTTTTTAAATTTTTCTAGATGTATTTAGGATTAAATTTGGTATTGTGAAACTCTTAAATAATTTAACTAAGTCGGTTTTTAAGGATCGTTTAGAATATTTATAAGGTTTATGGAATTCATTTAATGTTTTAATAATGTATTCATAAGGTTTTTTTTCATTTAATGTTCAACAGAATCTTCAAAAAAATCAAGAAGCTTCATAAGGTTCTTGACTTTTCAAATTTCAATGATCTGAGAATAGCTTAAGGATATTTCATAAGGCTACAAGGGAGATTTGAAAGGTTTTTGAATTAGTAAAATGTTGTTTTTATGAGGAAACATAAGAAATTCCAAATAAGGTTTAGTAATGATATTTGTTAGATTCATTCCATTGAAAATTTTGATGTTACATGATAGATCAGGTGGAGTTTGTATGGTTTATCTATTTTACTACCCAAATCTTGGTGTTTCCATATCATCCAGCATTCATCAAAATTTCATCCTAATATATGGATTCCATTTCATATTTTTTATCATAATAAATTATTAATAAATCATTCAAAAATTAGTTTTATAAATATGTTATGATAGATTAAATTGTACTAAAAATAAAATATATAAGTATTAAGATATTCTTGGAGGACTAAATGTTAAATTTGTGTAGTTTTAAAAGAAATGAACTTAAAAAATCATCTCGGATCTCACTCTCCCAATAATATATTCCTGGATATTTTTTATGGGTTCCATGTTAACTAAATCTAAAGTTTACAATATCATATTCTTTAGGAAGAAACATCAAGATATTAAAAATTATTGATTGACTCTTATTTTAAAGAGGTAACTATTGAGATGTTTGTAGAGTTTTAAATATCAAAGATATAGAGTATATCTAAATATAAAAAAAATAAAAAGGAGAAGAGTAATTTATTGGAATATCTAGAACTTAGGAGGTGGAGGATTAGCATGTGAGGTGTTGTGGAATTACCATAATGGTCTGAAATCGAATAAACATTATAATATAAATAGAAAAGTGAAAACACCCTTACTATTTTGGGGTTAAAATTTAATCTTGAATGGTATTATAGAAACATGCATCTTGTATTATTTTTTAAATCCTTGAATCAAGAAATGTGCAATAGATGAAGTGGAAGTAGTTCATTTGGGATCAGTTGTGAACCCTTCTTGAATATATGTAATAATTATCATGTAGAGTATTACACCCTATTATATTTACACACTCTTGATGTATACTCCTTGGAATATCACTTAGTTTTTAACCATGTAAAATGTTGTTCCCATACATTCATCACCCGTATTTAAATATTTTATGTTTGTATAAAAAACCAATAGAGTCATTCTTCTCCTTTTAACACAAGAGTAATATCAAAAAAGAGAAAATATAAATTCACCCCTCCTATCTTAGGGTATATTGTAATATGGCTGCAAAAAAGGGTATAGACTATGGAGAAAAGTTTTCTCTACTGTATAGTATCGAATATATCTATATTCTATTAACATTCATAACTAATCTAAACTTTCCTCTATTTCAAATGGATGTAAAGATTTCCTTTCTTAATAGTTATGTTTGGGAGGAAGTTTATGTTTAATAACCTTTTTTTAAATACTAATTTTTTGAAACTTATTTATTGACTTACTAAGGTATTTTAAAAAATTAAAAACCCACAAGAGCTTAGTATGATATATTATATAGATTATTAATTAAAATTGAAAATAACAGAAAATAATTCTCTTTTTATAAAGAAAGTTTTTAATGATTCCATAATTGTAGAAAATTATGTTTATGATATTTTTTCATATTTACCCAAAAAACACTTATTGGTGATTTTTTAGAACGTAGAGTGTATTTCAGATGAGTATGATGGGTGTACTGATCGTGTAGTGTACTATACTATATTTTAACACTTACATAGGCAATTTGAAATTTTTATATGGTTTATTATTCCATAATTTAGTCATTTTTCATTCAACCATTACTTTTCATTTATTACATAAAAATAAAAAAAAATTAGTTTCATTATTTTTGGTATTTTCATATAAAAACACCAGTTTTTTATTTTTTTCATAACATTAAATACAATAATACAAATTGAAAAAATGGATTGAATATTTTTTGGGATCCATTTCATTCAATTATACTAATTTTTTAATCTAAAAAATTATCAATTTTCAAAAGAAAAGGAGAGGAGTTTACAACTTATACTTTTGACTTACGAGTATATTTTTTATAATTATTTATATATTTTTCATACATTATAGTTTTCTCTTTCTGTTTATCCAATCACATTTTTTTATTGTGTTTGTCCCATTGTAATTCTCATCTCCATGGTTATGGAGAATTAATCCTCACTATTGTTTCAAGGGATAAATAAGTGATTCATTGAGTTATTTCATTATTTAATTATTTTGTAATTATTTTATTATATGAATTTTGTTATAGTGAAATTTATAATGATTTGTGGCCACCTATATATCCCTCTTATCTATTTTCTTCTTCCTTATTCATCTATTTTCCTTCCCTTCAATAATTATTTCATTCATACAGTGGAGTTTGGATTAAGTTTTGATGTGGAAGATAATACACCTCCATATAGAGGTCTCAGTATAGGTTAATTACCATTTTAATAATTGGGTGAAGAGAAATGGTTCTTGATATTTTAATTGAGTTTAATAATGATAATTAAAATTTGAATAAAAATTATTTTAATAACAATGAACTCATAAAGATATAATTATCTCTTCCTTCTAAATTCATTATGTTTTTAATTTGTTTCTCATCTACACTCACATATATAATATATTACATGTATTAATAAACCATTTTTATTTAGGTTCAGTGTTTTATTTAATGCAAATTTTTGTAATAAATAGAGATAACAAAAATACAGTGTTCTTGAGTGGTCTCCATTAGAGATAGACCCTAGGTCTTGGCACTATAGTTCATGATTGTGTAATAAGAATTTATTAAAGTGATATTCATGAAAAAAAATATAACCCATTATATAATTAACTACTTTATTGTCTTACAAATAAATCATAACCTGAAAGGAACAATCTTAAATCAGAATAATTATATCATATATTTACTTAAATTATTTGGTTTTGAAAATTCTTCAAGTATATGTACTTTGAATGGTACCTCATGTAATCATATCCTTGATGAACCTAGGAAACCGGTAAACAAAGAACATTATAGAGGGTTAATTGAAAGTTTAATTTACTTAGTATCTCATCAGAATATCATTATGTACTATGTTTTCATATGTATTATATTTAAAAATAATCCAAAAGAGTCTCATTTTAAGGTTATCAAATGGATGTTCCATTATAATAATGCAACTTTTGAATTTGAACTATTTTATTCTTCTAGATTCAATTTTTTACTTAAGATTCGTTAAAATTTATATTTTATAGGTTTTCGAATGGATCAAAATAATAATTCTATAACTTTTAATTTATTTTGTAAATAATTAGTTTCTTATTAAAGAAAAAAAGCAACATTGAGTTTAAATTTACAATGTTAAAGCTAAATATATAGTTGTTTGAAGTTTTTCTGCTGAATTTTTATGGATGAGTTTCATACTCAATGGTTTTAGGATGAGTTTTACATAAACTCCAATTCTCTATAATTGTACCAATGTTATTTATTTATCTAAGAGTCAATCACTTCACTCATAATCTAAACACATAGACATTGGAATCCATTTTCATTAGGATCACACATAAAAATGAGATAATGTTCTTGAATTTATTAAAACTAAAGATTACTTTGCTGATATATTTACAATACTTATAAATTCCAAAAAAAATGAATTTATTAAATATAATATCGGTATGATCGGTGTTAAGTGGTCATTTTTGACTTCTTTTTTACCATTCTCCTAACATTGAAAAAACTTAAGAATGGGGGAGGAAATTCCTTATTTATGTAGAATATTGAAAATTATTTATATAGGTACTTCATTTATTTTCTAAAAACTTTAAATAGAATTTATAAGATATTTATTGAATATATTTCATAACTAAACCTTACTAAAGTTTTTTATTTAATATGTTTATCATTACTTATCTTATGGAAGGTATCTTTCTACTTCATGTGTTTATCTTACAGAGTTTTACATTAATCCTCCATCTCTAAGGTTTTATTTATTCTTGTGTGATTCATATTTTTATTGATCAATTCTTATTTAATCTTAATTTTATTCTTTTTATTACTTTTGAGCTTAATCATATATAGTTACTATGAATTTGGTTTATTCTTACATGAAATTTCACTATCACATGGAGGTTTTTTACTCTTATTAAATTAAATTACTTATTACATTTTCTTGACTCTTCTAGATTTCATTTTAATAATCCTAAAGGGGGGAATTTTAGAAAATAAAAAGGGAATAAATTTTATAAAATAAAATGAGTAGGAAGTGAGTAAGGGGTAGAAAATTTTTTAAAGGGGTAGAAATGTTTTAAAGAGGAAGGGTTGATTGTTTCTATTGATTTAATAAGGGGGTAAGTTTTTTGGAAGTACATGGAGTTTTCTATTTGATATTATTTCTTCTAATTTTTCTAATTTTTCATGTTTAATTATTATTAAAAATGTATAGATTGTTGATTCGGTTTCCTAAAATTACTTCTTATGGATCCATTTTTTTATTAATTATAAAAAATTATTTGTTTAATTACACTTATTTATTTATTAGTTCTTTTTGTGCTTATTTTAACTTTAGAATCACATATTTTGGTAATTTAATTTCAAAACCATTAATTTATATAAATTTTTGAAGTCACCTAAACTACATTTAATGGAATATCGATATGAATCTTTCATATTTCTTACAAGTGACATCATTGCCTAAAGAACTCAAATTTTACCAGAATAAAGATTAAGGATTCAAGAAAAGTATGTTAGCACTTCTGAAGAAGTTTCTTAAGTGAGAAGTGCACTATCTGAGTGCTTTGAGTCTTTCTGTTTGTATGACCTTTTTAGAGTTTTCTTAGAGATCCCATTTGTGAGGATTGTATTTTAAAAGATATAAGAATAATTTTTGTAATCATTTTATTCCATTAATATATATTAAATTATTTTATAAATTTTCATTTAGAACTATATTATATTATTTTTTATTATATTGTTATTATATTTTATTGTATTTGTTACCTCATATTGGTCAAAACTTTTGATTATTTTAATTTCTAATACATTTATCATTTTTTTACTATGATTAGTTGAGAAATTGTAAATTTTTAACTACTTTTTATCTCAATTGGTTTCAATTATGAGTTTAATTTAAACTTCAATTCATCCCCCATATTTAAGATGCCTTATTTGTGATAGTAATTAATATATACCATAAAGCTAAATTTCATAAATTATGGACCAATATCATATAGCTTTAGGTTGTGTGACAAGGATCACTCAATGAATTTTAAATTCGAGTGACATAAATCATCATGTATTATAGGTTTAGTTGATATGATAAGGACCAATGTCAGGCCGTTAAATTTCATATGATAAGAACCAAATAAATTAATCTTTTAATTTTAATCAAATATGTAAGGAATATCATACAGTTAAATTCATTCAAATAAATTGTAAAATAATGCTTGAAAATGGGAATTATAGTTTTAATCCATTTAAGATGGAATACTTTGTAGTTTAACATTGTATGAAAAGAAAAATTTATCATACAATTTAAGAACATGTGATATGGAGAAATACCATAGAGTTTTAGGTTATACAGTAATTATCAATATATATAGTTTAAGTTCATGCATGTTGGACCATTATTCCATGTAATTTAAAGTCATAGGATGAGGAAAAGGTGTGGTAAATACACCAAAACATCACATGATAAAACTTTATATGGTCTCCCAACTAGGTTAAATACCCTAATATGGTGGTTGTATCAAGGTATAAAAGATTAAAAAAACATCTCTTTGGATATTATTTCATTTTTAAATAAAAACTCTACTCTCTCTTTACTGTAGCATAGAATAAATTAGAATTAAAACATGCACAGGACACAACAATTTTACATGGTTCACCTTCACTAGGCTACATCCAAGGATCACAAAAAGCAAATTCTCCTACGTACCAAATCCACTAAATCTCACTACCAATACAAGGTTTGTAATGGACTCATTTTCTCTCCTAGTCTACAAACAATCACAATTTGAAAGCTTATTTACCTATCCACTGAAGTGTGTTTACTACTTCTTCATATGAATCTTTTATTGTTCTGAATCACCTTATAATTTTATCACACAAATATAAGAGTTCCATGAAGTCATGTTTTCACCTCATATGTGAAATCTACTTTTTTGTTTACTATTGGTTTGTAGAAATTTCATTCTTGAACTATTTTTAGTCCCTTCATGGACTACCTTAATCACTTCGTGAGCTGCCTTACACCCTATAGCACAAGTTATTCATAGATCTTCTTGATTTGTCTAATTTCTTTGTGGATGGATGGCCCTATGTGAACGCTTTTTATTTTCAATCTACAGTACCCTGCAATCCCCATTTACAAACTGTCTTTGCAAAATACCTCCTTCTCGAACTTACCTTCGCGGACTACTTCGTAAATCACCACTTTTGTGAATCACTTCCTTATTGAAATTCCTCCTTCTCAAACCACTTCGGACTTCACAAAATTCTTCTAGGGGTGATCGATCTATAATGAAATTCTCTCTCTTAATAATGTTATTAGGGTTCTTTATATTGGAAATGAAATCCCACAAAACCCACTAATCACAATTAACCAAAACTCATTTGTAGATAGGACTTCACCATGTACTGAACCTGCTATGTGGTCCACAAAGTACATTTATTCATTTTTGGTTCCCATTAAATCATAATCTTCCTCCATAAATGATCATCCCTTTTTGGTGGCCTTTAATTCACCATTATCAACTATAAACAATGAGCTCACCCCTTCCTTCAACAAACGATGAATTCCTTTATGGTTTCTCATAACTCCTTTATGGTCCACATATCTCATCTTCTATGTGGTCCATATAATCATGAAATCCTTAGATGTTATGTGTTCCAGCTATTTTCTATGTAGGAATCTTTTCTTTTCCATAAAAAATCTTAATTTTAAGGCCCAAAAAAATTGAAAACACTTGAAAACTATTCCACCTTCAAAACATCTAATTCAGAAACAACCATTTTGGAATTTTTTCAACTATCTTTTTCAACAAACACAAACTACTCAAAAATACCAAAATAAAACCTTGAGGGATTTCTATACACAATATCTTCCTTTGGGTTTGTTGAAAATAGTTCAAAATTGATTACACACTTTTACCAAAATATTTTTATTGCGATTTCAGATAGTGATCAAATATTTATCCAACACACAATCTAAACCCACATGATGTAGTTTCACTGTAAGAAATAAGTTTACCATGAAAATTTAATTATTTAATAACTTAATTCTCAAAATATCCAACTGATTTCATCATGAACCTCATATATCGTGATATATATCCTTTAATAAATCATCTTTAGAAACATCAGATACGGAACCCCCTACCTGGCTGCTCCACATACCATATTATCTCCCAGTCTTGATCAAGATATTTTTACCCCTTTTTTAATGCATCCAAAGGTCACTCATATTTTGCCGAAACATTATTGAGAACACATATTATCACATCAAGGAACAACACACCACACCTTGGGGAGAGAGGGTCCCACATTAATACCTTTTCAATTGGGGAATTGACTAAACTCTAAGATCTATTCAATACCTCTCAAATTCAATTTTGGGTAATGCCTTCATCATAATTTCAACAAACATTAGTTATATAGGTACATAATTTAACTTTATAATCCCATGATTCACCATATACTTAATAAAATGGTAATTTATTTCAATGTGATTCTTCCTTGAGTGACAGACTATATTTTTTCTAAGATTTGTACCACTTGAATTATCACAATGGATTCTGATTAGATACTTCCCTTCAACTCCCATATCATCAAGTTTTTGCTTCATCCACATTAACTACATACATTATTTAGTATCCACAATATATTCATCTTATTTGGTGCTCAATGAAATTAAATTTGGTTTCTTTCCTAGCCATGAAATACATAATCCTCCAAGATAGAATACACCACTTGACTTTTAATTTCTATCATCTACTAAATTGGACCAATCTTTATTTGTATAGACCAATAACTCTTGTTGTGAGTTTTCATTGTACAGAAAATTGAAATCCATCATTCCCTTGATATAACAAATTATTATTTTTTACTGAAATTAAATGTATTTAATTGGAATTATATTAATAATATACTGTTTAGAATGCAGAACAAACAATATTAGATCATGTCACTGTTATGTACAATATAATGCCAATGATCTTCTTATATTCTAGGACATTAACCTCTATTCCATCATTATCACTAGACAGTTTCATTCGGGTAGACAGAGAATTCATCATCTCCTTGGAATTATCCATTCTAATTATTTTTAGAACCTCCTTGGAATATTTTGATTGAGAAATAAATTTTCTTTTCCTTTTGTCACCTATAAACCAAGGAAAAAGGTTCTTTCACCATTCATTTCCATTTTAAACTCATTTTTCATCAATTTAATGAACTTTTTTCATTAATATTCATCTAATCTACCAAATATTATTTCTTAAACATACACTAGCACCATCATCATTTGATTACAATCATTGTTTATATATAGATTGTAATCAACTCCACTACATTGAAAATAAATATTCTTCATAAACGGATTGATCCTTGAATACCATGCTCTCATTTCTTGTTTTAACCCATATAGTGTCTTCCTCAGCTGAAAATCTCTTTTCACATATTCATGAATAAGAAAACCATTTGGCTACTCGATATACACTTCTTCTTCCAAAACCCCATTCAGAAATGCTGACTTGACATCCATCTAGAAAACTTTAAACTTTTTTTGTACTATTATATCCAATGATAATGTGATTATATCTAGCCTATAAATAGGTGAAATTTTTTCATCAACATTGATACCCTCTATCTAGGAGTACCCTTTCCACACTAATCGTGCTTTGTTTTGAATCATTGTGATGTATTCATTTAGTTTATTCTGGAATACCCATTTATTCTCGATGACATTTTTATATTCTGGTTTCGAAACAATATCTCATGTCTAATTATTTTCTATTTGATCAAGTTCTTCATTCAGTACTTAAACTTAAATCTCATATCTAGATGATTCTTCAAACCATTTTGGCTCTAACTTTTATAAGAAATATGCTTTTTGTAGAGTTTGCATCTTTTTTTTCTATATTGGCACTGGCTAGTCACTGATTATCTTCTTCCTATCAATTTATTCTTGAATCTTTAGTCTCTATGAAGATATAGGTTTAGGTTCATTCTTTTCATTATCTGAATCCTATTCTAAATCCACCTAAGATACTATAACTCTCCTAGAGATTCCCATCATTTAATCACTATCCTTTTGAAACTATTTATGTATTTACTGAATATTATGTTCATTCTCTATCAAAATCACATCATTACGTTCTAAAACTTTTCTCAGTCTCTTATTTAAACATTTATTTGATTTATTTTTTATTGTTTAACCCATAATTATCCCTTTACCTCTATGGTATTTAAACTTCCTATGTTTATCCTTATTGAGAATGAAACACTTACATCCAAAGACTCAAAAGTACTTCAATATTGAATTCTTACAATACCATAGATCATATGGAGTCTTATTTTCTTTTGGAGATAATAATGCTCTATTTTATATTTATACTGATGTCATCACTCCTTATTTCCAAAACTTCTCTGGAAGGTCTTTATCAATGATCATTTTTCTTTCCATATTTTTGATAATCCTATTTCTTCTCTCAACTACTCCATTTATTGTGGAGTTATTACTGATGAAAGTTTGTACCTAATACCATGTTTCTAGAGATAATACTCAACTTGGATATTTTTGAATGCTATTCCATTATTAATTTGGAACTTCCAATTTTTTTTACCTAGCATCATTTCATCGTCCCTTCAATAACGTGTTATGTAGTTGAAAACCTCAGACTTGTGGGTAATGATTAAAACCCAATCCATTATGCTAAAATCCAAAATAAAGAGAACATAATATATCCTCCAATCAATATATCTTTGAAAAATGGTTATAAACACATTAATAGTCACTAACTCAACAAATTTTGATATAATTTTATCTTTTTACTTGTATTCCTTTTGAGTGATCTTCCCTTGTTGACAAGCATTGCATATATGAGTATGATCATGAGATAACATAGCAGCATCAAATTTCACTAGATCTTTAATGGATGTCTGGATAAAATTACTAATACATTTATTCCATAACCTATTTTCTCCTTCCTTGGACAGAAATCATGTATTTCTTCTCTACTAACAACGTAGAGATTCCCCTTCATGTTCTTTCCCTATAAAACAAATGCATTATATTTTTCCTTGATGATAGATAATTTCTTTGAAAATATTATAGAATGTATTGAGCCACACAATTCAATGAAACATAGAAAGTTGTGACTGAGACCTTCAATAACCAAGACATCTACACAACTCATGTCTTTTCCCATAAACTTGAATTTTCCTGAGCTAATAATCATTAGGCCTTTATCATTAAAAAATATTATAATAATATCAGTGTCATATATAATTCCAATAACTAGATCCTTATTTCCTATCATATGGTAGGTGTATCCACTATAAATAATTCATTTTATAGTGTGATATGATGCATTGAAATTAATCTCTATGATCAATTCATGTTCATCTCTTTTCTTTTTGGTACATGTATTTGAATTCTTGATATTGATCAGAGTATGATGGTCCACTTTCATCTTTTTATGTTTCAAATCAATTTTGTGTTTGCATCTCATTTAAAGATTCTTTGGGTCGTTTCTTATAACCACATTGATTTTTTTTTGGATCATTCCTATGAATAGATGATATACAATATCTGGCCATGTGTCCAAATCCTCTACACCAAAATCAATTAACCTAAAATGATATCTGGGAATATTGAGATCTATTTTGATACCTCTATTTTTCTTGTTCTATTTGGTACCTATTTGATATGGAATAAACATTTTGTGAGTGTCCTAACTTTTCATATCAATAAAATCTAATGCAGGGTGCATTCTTGTGTGTCACTA
Source organism: Viscum album (assembly GCA_963277665.1). Lineage (NCBI taxonomy): Eukaryota > Viridiplantae > Streptophyta > Magnoliopsida > Santalales > Viscaceae > Viscum > Viscum album. The sequence continues at coordinate 14,987,864 of OY728150.1, forward strand.
CTACACCACTGGTTTTCCCCTGGGTTCTCTAAATCTTCTGGTTCCGATTCATACCCAAATTAATCATCATCCTTAGACTGGATTCTTATGGTATAACTTTAACCATTACTGATTTCTATTTGTGATCAAGCCCCCTAACATCTATATCATTCTGATATATCAATTTCTTCTACTGATATTCCATTTTCAATTTTGCTGGAACTCTGAATTCTACTTTTCCCTATTCTATTTCCTTTATAACCTGCTTTACGAGAGTGAAGATTTTTTCTTGGTCTTTTAAATTTCTTCATAGGTCAAAAACTTCATCTGAAAGCTCTTAGATGTGTTGGAATCTATATTTTGTAGTATTGTTCAAATTATTGAGAATCGTGTTCTTTTCATCAACTTTGAGTTTGTACTCTATGACTATCTCATGCTTTTTTGGTCATTCATATTTAATCATTTCAATTTAAACCTCCAACTCAAGATTCTATTATTATTGTTTTATATATATTTTTTCATCATTAACCACACTATTGTATTTCTTTATTTTGTCTCTCCAAATGTCTATCTCTTAAATATCGGCTTCTAATTCAATCTAAAGGTAAAATCTTCCTTCTACTTCTCGTTCTTTATTTCCACTTTCTTCCCTTATTTAGGAATTACTAAAAACTGTCACCATATAATTTTCTTCATGATATTTATTTTCCTCCATATCTTATGTATCATATTATTCTAAAATATCATCTTCTTTTGAAATAAATTTCCTCTTTTTGAAGAAATTTCTCTTGGTATTTCTCCTACCTTTCAAAATGGGTGAATATTTCTTCATAAAAATTTCATCAGTATCCTCATATTCATCTGGAAACTTTTTAGGAAACTTTTCTACAAGATGTCTAATCTTTCCACATCGAAATAAACTAAGTGGATGCTTCCCTTTTATCTTTCCTCTTACTCTTAGCATATTTGAGGAAAGAAATGACATGACCTCATCCACATTTTCTTCATCCTGGCTATCTTCAATAGTGAGATTCTTCATGGACTTGAATTGTACTTCATTAGACTTCCACTTTTCCACAGCATTGTTATCATCATTTAACATCTCATATGTTACTATAGTACTATGTAATCTATCCAATTTTAGTTCTATAGGATCTTTAACTTATAGTAAAGATACTTTTACACTGAACTGAAGTGGGAGTCTTCTTAGGATGCACTTAACAATCTTCAAATATTCAATAATTTATCCAAGATCATGAATTTATTCCATAATAACATTTAATCAATAAAATAATTCATCTATGAACTCATTGGGGTTCATTCTCAATTCCTCGTATTTTTTTCACAAAACATGAAACTTTACTTCTCGTACTTTTAAATCACCTTCATATATATTTATAATCTTTTCCCACATAGAATTAAATGACTTCCATGACATCACCTTTATATATGTTATGTTGGATAAGGCTCCCCATAAGGCATTTATTCCTTTGGAATAATCATCCAATTATCTATGTTATGCTTCTAATAAAACATCATTGTCTGTACCGGCAGAAATACCATACATTGTAGTTGTAAATACATTCATACCCAATGATCAAAAGAAGTATTGCATCTGATTCTTCTATAGATGAAAATTGTTTCCATTAAAGATTGAAATCCCTTTTGGATTAATAGATTCCATTTCTTCTACTGAGATATAATTATTGACCTTGAACCTTTATCCTTAATTCTAATTATTATCCAAATTAGGTTAAATACCCTCAGAGGGGGGTGAATTAGGGTACGAAATTTTAAAACAAATATCTTTTCGGATCTTGTTACATTGTTAAATAAAACAATCTTCTCTCACTTTCATGTATCATAGAATAAATGGGAATTAAAACATGCATAGGACACATAAATTTTACTTGATTCACCCTCACTAGGCTACATACAAGGAGAATACAAAGGCAATATTTCTATGTAGAAAATCCAATAAATACCACTACTAATAAAATTTTTGTATCAGACTCACTATCCCTCCTGGTTTACAACCTATCACAATTTGAAATCTAACTACCCTCTCCACTAAAGTTTGTTCTATGCTTCTTCAGAGTAATATTCTATTATTATGAATCACCTCATAATTGTTTCATGCATATATGAGTGTTCAATGAAGTCTTTCTTTTCCCTAGTAGGTGAAATCCATTTTCTGTGTACTAGTGGTCTGCAAAAATTTCTTTCATGAAATTTTTTTAGTCCCTTTGTGAACTTCCTTAATCAATTAGTGGACTAACCTGCACTATATAGATAAAGTGATTCATGAATCACCTTGCTTCATGAAATTTCTTTACTCCACAGATAGATGATACTGTGTGTCCCCTTTTCTTTTTTGAGCAACATTACCCCTGAAAACCCTTATACAATTTTTCTTCATGAACTACCTCCTTCACAAACTGACCTTCTCAGACTACCTCACGAATCACCTATTTTGGGAATCACTTCCTTCCAATAATTCCTCCTTCGTTAACCACTTCAGAATTATCTGAATTCTTCCAGTGATGATTGATCTCTAATGAAATTTTCTCTCTTAATAATTTTAATATGGTTCTGTTATATAGGAAACAAATCCCACAAAATCAACTAATCAAAATTACCCAAAACCCCATTGTAGATGAGACTTCACCACATACTAAACCTTTTATGTGGTTAGCATAGCGCATTTATTTATTTGAGGCACCACTTAAATAATTATCTTCCTCCAAAAATTAATATTTGTTTGGGATGACCTTTAATTCACCATCTTCGATCATAAATGATGAGCTCACCACTTCCTTCCATAGATGATGACTTCCTTTACAGTTCCACATACCTCCTTTTTGGTCTACATAGAGTAGCTGCTATGCGGTCCATATAACCATGAACATAACGATCCACACTAGAATTATAAAAATCTAGTGCCTTTGGAAACATGGATACATAAAACAATGGTTTAAAATTTAACTATATTATATCCAAATATAGTATTCATAACTACATTACTTCTTAGACATATCATACATAATGACATTCTTCATGACCTGGGTAAAGTAAACATAATAAATGGTGAGATTTGATGCTCAGTAGGGGTAAACAAGAAATCTATCAATAATCACTTAAACATATCATGATCATAATAGTATTAAAGCATGAGAATAACATTTAAAAACTATATCCTACAAATAATAGAACATAATCCTAATTCATGGCATAAATATTAGCACTTCATAAGATATGAATCATAAAGGAATCAATGTATTGGCCCTCTACAGTTTTAATGCTCACAAATCATGTAAAATCATGTTTAATCATGTCTTAAGTTTTAAGTTCAAATATGCCTAATTATGATTATTTATGTTCAGCTATAAGTTTAAAATATTCTATTAATTTTTATAATATAAGATAGACCAACAGAACAACTCACCGACAGAAGTATGAGCTGTCGATAGAAAAAAATCACTGACAGAAGTATGATATACCAACAGGTTGAGTCACTAATATAAGTTTTAGTCACTGAAACATCGACCTACCGACATAAGGACTCACCGACACATCAACCTACCAACAAAAGGAATCGCTGACACATCAACCTACCAATAGAAGGACTTACTAACAAAAGGACCTACCGACAGAAGGACTTAACAATAGAATTATCTACCTATCAACACTTAGAAAATATTCTTTACTCTTAAAATCAAAATTAATTCTAACGGTCATATTTATGAAAATTAGTATTATTTATTATATTAATGACATTGTCTATCTATTGTAGACATTTTCAGAGACAATTATGAGGTACGAGGAAGCCCTCATGTTGAGGATCATGACAATTGTCAAACTCTATAGTATATAAAGAAATCACCTAAGAAAAAAAAGGAACCCTACAAAGAAAATCTTGTTGTATACGAAGTTTCTTGACTGTGAAACAAACTTGATCAAACTGCTATGCATACAAGGAATAATTTTCTTAGATCAAAAGTTCTAACATCATTGCTGCGACAAACCCTAGTGAAGACAATATCCAAGGACCTCACTGAAAAAGAGAACACAAAGCTTCTATGACACTATTCTTTGGTGTATGTTTCCATAGGTGGACTCAAGCTTCACATCTACTACACCAAAGAAGTCCAGAAGCTTCAAGTGCATCACACAAATCATTTTAAACCTTTTCTCACTATTTATGATCTGCTGTAAACATTTTTTTATTATTTTTCGAGTAGTTTGTGTGTGTCTATATCACAAACACATACTATCTCCTGAGATAATTTGGAAGATAAAATATATCTTTACTCTATCACTCATTTACAGTATTTTTCTACCATGTATAACTGTGGAATAGGTCCCTGTGTGGCCTAGTTGTATTTTGTTTCCCATGAATAATTGTGGTAGAGGTATAGTTGACCTGGAAAGCATTGTGTGCTATTGTTAACCCTGATCCAGGGTTTGTATCAAGTTTATTAATATAAACAGCTTGGTGGCATCTGATCACAAAGTGGAGAAGACTAAGTCTCTTCTTGAGACTGAACCTCTTGTTTTTATCTGCTATGTTTTTCAAATCTAATTTTCTCTATATTCATACATATTTAATAAAACCAAATATTATTTTGATAGTTAATATTTGTTAGTATTTATATATGTTTTTGATTTAGTAAATTACTTTAAAAATTTATATCAATCATTAAAATTTTTGTAACTGAGAATTAATCACTCTTTTGAGAAATTAATTGGACATTCAAAACTATTATAAATTTTATACTTTGGTTAACTGGGTTGTTTAAATTTCAAAATTGTGGGAATTTTGAAATAAGGTTTTTAACATAAATTTTTATAGGAACTAAATTCACCCCCTCTTGAGTTTCCTACTTCGTCTAACATTTGGTATCAGAGGATTGTTTTTAATCTTCTATTTTCAAAGTTTTCAAAGATTTTTAAAATCTTTTCAACTGTGATTTTAGTTGTGTCTTAAATGATATCTAAATTTATGTTAGTTCTAAATTTTTTAGCTCTTTAAAAACCTATTCTTTATTCTTTATTATGTATAATAAATTGGAAGGTTCTAATACCAATAAACCTCCATTTTTCAATAGAACTAATTATGCTCAGTGGAAAATTAAGATGAAAATGAATTTGGAAAGTATGGGTTTTGAAATTTGGTATTTAATTGTATATGAATATAAGATTCCTGCCACTATTAGGAATACTTGGGATGACCCAACCAAGGATTCCTATAACAATAATTGAAAAGTAATTAATTTTTTGTATTGTGCCTTAGGATATGAATAATTCAATAGGATTTCTGCATGTAAAACAGCCCATGAAATTTGGGATACTCTAGCTATTTCACATAAAATAACCACTAATGTTAAAGAAATGATACTCAATAGATATACTATTAAATATGATAAATTCAAAATGAAGCCTATTGAACCTATATCTAACATGTATCTCAGGTTTAATGAAATTGTAAATACTATAATCTCTCTGGGAAATGATGTTACAGCTAAAGAACAAATAATGAAAATTCTCAAATGTCTACCAGACATATGGAGAGGAACTTCAGTATCAATAAGGGAATACTGTGACATCAAGAATTTTCCAGTAAAAGCGATTATAGGTAAGCTCAGGATGTATGAGGAAGAATTGAAGGTCAACAAAGAAGATGATGATGAACCAAAGAGAAATTTAGTGGCTTTCAATACCACTACTTCTAAACACAAATAAAAAGAGAAGGCACAAACTTATTATGAAAGTTTAAGTAATGAAGAATCATCATCTAATAGTGATGAGGAAGTGGATCAATTATCTAGAAGGTTTAAAAAATTTACAGAAATAAGAAGTTCTTTAGGAATCCTAGCACAAAGGAAAGTATGACTGCAAGGGAAACTAGAAAAAGGACTTGAAGAGATGTGATAACTCTAATGAGATAGTCTATCATGAATGTAAGATAAGGGAACATATAAAGGCTGACTGTCTTAAGTTAAAGTATAAGAATAAGTATGTGGAAAAATATAAAACGTATAAGAAGGCAATGAAGGATGACTTGAGTGATTCTGAGGATAGCTCCAGTGAGTCAGAGTCTTCACATGATAAGAAAGGTAACAATAACATGTGCTTCATGAAAAACACTTCTATGGTAACCCTTGAATCTTCTGTAAAAAATTCCTACTATTCTGAAGATGAATTTGATTCTATAAACATGGCCAATGATGAAATGTTTGAGTACTAAAAAATTCTTGAATACACATGCAATGAATTAAAAGATAAATATAAGTTTTTAAGAAACAACATGCTCTCACCTATACTGTTAAATCTAATCTTACTACAGTGAAAGAGAAAAATTATCAATTTCTTAAAGAAAATAATGAGATTAAATTATCAAATGAGTAGTTGAAAAAGTACTTAGAAAAGTTTATGAATGGAAAGAATGCTATTGTTCAAATTCTTGGTAAACAGGTTACACAAAAATATTCTACGGGTATAAGTTATCATACAGGACAAAGAAACATTATTAAAAATAATTTTGTATCAAAATCTAGAAAATTAGGCTTTGTACCTAAATTTGAAAAATCTTCTGCAAGTTCCAACAATGGAAAATCTTTTGCTGCTTTTAGTTTTCTTATAACATATAGAGTTTATTTTTCAAATACTTTACAAACTATGTATAGGAATCCCACTAACCAAGTATGGGTTCCCAAATAATTAATCACTAATATTACTAGACCCAAGAAATTCTGGGTACCAAAATATTTTCTTCTTTGAATTGTATTTATAGGAAGCATGCTTGAAGAGATCCTATAAAAGCTTATGATACTTAGATAATGGATGTTCAAGACACGTGAAAGGGGACTAATCGATCTTTAAGAATATTATAAATATTAATTGTGGTCATATCACTTTTGGTGATAATGTTAAAGGCAAAATAATTGGCCTTATCCAAATCGGTAACACTAATTCAATTTTAATTTTAAAATTACTTTTTATTGATGGATTAAAGTACAATATGCTCAGTATCTCTCAGTTATGTGATGATAGTTTCAATGTTAAATTTTAAAATGATTCATGTAATGTGTTTAATTCTAAAAATGAGTTAGTATTTACTGATTTTAGAAATTACAATGTTTATGCTATGAACTTAGATTCTTTAGTTTCTCAATATGTTTCTTGTTTAAGTGTATTTCATAAAGAATCTTGGATATGGAATAGGATATTAGGCCACTATAACACTCACTCACTTAGAAATCTTGTAAGGAAAGGGTTAGACAAGGATCTACCCAAACTAGAATTTCCAGAAAATAAAGTCTACAATCCTTATCAAAAGGGAAAATAACACAAAATATCTTTCAAACCAAAGAAACAAGTTTCAAATTCTAAACCACTTGATTTGGTTCACATGGATTTGTTTGGACTATCTAGAGTTTCAATACTTAATGGGAAGCATTATTTCTATGTTCTTGTAGATGAATTCTCTAGGTATACTTGGACCTTATTTTTATCTCACAAGAGTGAAGCTTGTTCTTACTTCACCAAGTATGCTAGATCTGTAGAGAACCTCAGTGGTCTTATGATGAAAACTTTAAGGAGTGACCATGGATGTGAGTTTGAGAACCAAGAGTTTGAATCTTTTTTTTCACAAAATGGCTATAGTCAAAACTTCTCTGCACCTAAGACACCCCAGCATAATGGAGTTGTAGAAAGAAGGAATAGAACCTTACAAGAAATATACCAGACAATTCTTAATGAGTATGACTTACTTTTTTATTTTTGGTATGAATCTATCAATACAACTTGTTATATAATTAATATATTCTTAATCAGACCAATTCTTAAAAAACTCCCTATTAACTATGGAACAATAGGAAACCTGAAGTTATCTACTTTAAAGTTTTTGGTTGAAATTTTTATATTCTCAATACTAAGTACAATATTGAAAATTTTTCATCAAAAGTGTTGAAGGAATTTTCCTAGTTTAATCAACCTCTAGTAAAGCCTATAGAGTTTTTTAATAAAATAACCAAATGTGTGGAAGAATCTGTGCATGTTAAATTTGATGAAACATATCCATGTGAATCTAGAAATACCCTAGAAATTATTGAGGATGATCTGTCCAATCTGAACATTAATGCCAAATCTCCTGACCATTCTATTAAGCAATCTATTAAATCCTCCAGTTCTGGAAAACCTCAAGACTCTAATAATATTGAACCAGAACCTACAGATGAACCTGAAATAACTAGTCCTTCCTTTTTTATATCTATTATAACCCTCAAGAACCATCCCTTAGATGTTGTAGTTGGAAACTTAGATAAAGAGACATAAACTATAGATTCTCTTAGGGACCAGGATGAACATCAAGAATTTTTTTCATAGCTTGAACCTAAAAACATTAATGATGAAATCAATGATGAATTTTGGGTGATGGATATGCAAGAAGAGTTGAATCAATTTGAGATAAATAATGTTTGGAAACTAGTGGATGGACCTAAAGACACCTTTACCATAGGCACTAAGTAGGTCTTTAAAAACAAAGTAGATAAAGCAGGAACCATAGTGAGGAATAAGGATATAGTGGTTTCATAAGGATATAGTTAAGAGGAAGGCATTGAATATGAAGAAACATTTGCAAAAGTTTCTAGACTTGAAGCCATTAGAATCCTTCTAGCATATACAACTCATCTCAATTTCAAACTATATCAAATGGATGTTAAAAGTTCATTCTTAAATTGGTATATATTTGAGGATGTTTTTGTTGAAATCCCCCTAGTTTTACAAACCCTCATTTTCCAAATCATGTTTTTAGTTTAACAAAGGATTTATATGGTTTAAAACAGGCTCCAAGAGCTTGGTATGATAGGCCAAGTACTTTTCTTTTTTCTAAAGGTTTTACAAAAGGTGTAGTTGATCCTAATATATTTATAAAAAAAATTATAGGTATTTTTTAGTAGTTCAAATCTATGTTTATGACATTATTTTTGGATCTTTAAAGAATTATTTATGTATCAATTTTTCAAAAATGATGCAAAGTTAATTTGAAATGAGTTTGATGGGAGAACTCAAACTCTTTCTTGGATTTTAAATCTTTAAAAATAAATATGGTATTATTTTAAATAAAATGAAATATACTAAAGAAATTTTAAACAGTTTTGGCTTTGATAGTACAAAAAGTTGTGATACTCTAATGATCACAACTTATAAGTTGGACTTTGATGAAAATGGTAAATCTGTTGATCAAACCAATTATAGAGGGAAAATTAGAAGTCTACTTTACTTGACTACTATCTAACCTGATATTATGTTTAGTGTATACCAATTTTCAATAAAACCCCATAGAATCTCATTTAAATGTTGTTAAAATAATTTTCAAATACCTCAAGTATACTACCAACTTTGGATTGTTCTACTATAGAGGAAAAGAATTTGATTTAGTTAATTATTCATATACTGATTATGGTGGTTATAAGTTAGATAGAAAAATAACCTCTAGAACATGTCACTTTTTGGGAAAGTATCTAGTATCATGGTGTAGAAAAAGAAAAATTTTGTTACATTATCAACTATTGAGGTAGAATACATAGCTTATAGTAGTTTTTGGGCTTAGATTTTGTGGATGAAACACGCTTTTCTAGATTATGGATATCAGTTTAGACATTTCCTTATAAACTATGATAATACAAGTGCTATTAACATATCAAATAATTATGTTTCTCACTCTAGAAAAAACATATTGATGTAATAAATCACTTTTTGAGATATCATTATCAAAAAGGTAATATAAATCTTTAATTTATTGGCACATAACATCATCTTATTGATATATTTACCAAGCCATTAAACTCTGAAAGAATGAGTTAAATAAAACATGAATAAGGGATGATTAGTTATTGAGGAACAACTTTTGATAAAATCGTCATTAAAACATAGTGTGGGTGACTCACTGATAGGACACTGTTGATGTCTCGCCGACACCGACAATGTCTCATTGACAATTTCATGTTGACACTGACAGTGTTATGTTGTGTCATGTCGATACCGATAGTGTTATGTTGTGTCATTATGACACCAATAGTGTTATGTTGTGTCATGCTGACATTGATAGTGTCATGTTGTGTCTTGATGATGCTGAAAGTTTCATGCTGACAGTGTCTTACTAACACCAATGATATCTCACTAACAGCCATTCATCGATAGAACTCACAGAATATTTTTATTTCTTTTTCAAAACAACATTGTTTTACTTTTTTTTCTTTTTATTTGACCCAGATTACATGATTTACGGATTATAAAACCCTAAATGATAAACCCAAGTTGATTTAACTTACTTCTTACTCTCATTCTTCCACTCTTTCACTCTTACCCTTAAGTTCTCTTTACCTTCGACCCTTTCACCTTATTACCTTCAACTGAACCCTCGATATGGTTAGAGTAAAACAATTCTTAGAAGGTTCTAAAGATGAGTCACAACCCAAAAAGATACAAAAAATATAATCAAGAAAGTATAATCTTATTCATCCAGGACTTGAAAACCAAGTGTTAACACCTGAGAGAGAAGTTCACTCATACTGGTTATAAACAAGTAAGTCTCTCCTGTTAAATGTGTTATAGACATAAGTATGGTTAGAATGGTTTGAAAATAATGAAAGACCTTATTACCCTAGACTGGTACATTAATTTTATCTTCATGATGAGTTTATTCTAGAAGTTAGTGAGATGTACTGGATTAAATATGTTGTAAATGGAATAAGACTATCATTTTCTTCAAGGAATTGGGAAGAATTTATGAAAGTACCTCATGAAGGGATTTATGATTACTATCAGGGGAGTACTCATCCCACAAGTGATTTCCTTTATTATGAGATAGCTTAGTGTGTTCTAACTGGTAGTATAGAGCATAGAAGACCAATTTCTACTAAGTTAGATGGTGAAATCAGGTTTTTATTCAAGTTCATCCAACACTAGTTGTGTCCCAGGAAATGGGACTTTTCTTCACTCAAGTATCAAGATGCGTATCTTATATAATTTATTAAGAAATGGTATAAGGTAAATCTATTTAGGTATTTGATATTCCATATAAGTGAAATGATAAATCCTTATTGTATGACAAATTCTTTGTTTTACCCAAGAATTATATCTTCCATGCGATAAGAAAAAGGTTGTGTAAGTAAAGATGAACAAACAATTTATTTATTGTAGTGGCATCTTCTTAAATAAGGATATTTGTAAGAGAATGAGGATAAATTGGAATCCCTAGAAGAGGGAGTGGGTTAGAGATGATAAGAAATTATATAATAATTTCAACCTGATTGACTATCCATCTAGGCCAAGAAATGTAGTTGACCCTGGTCTACCACCAGATGCTGATGTTATCTATTCTGATGAAGAGGAATCAGCTAAAACTAGTAGATAAGTTGAGTCTCCTATAAATGATAGGAGTGAACCTGATATTGGTGAAAGTTCTAAGGGGATAAATTTTGGACCTCATATTCCACCTTTATCTCTACCTTCCAAAGAACCTATTCTAGACCAGGATGATGATGATGAGACTGAGGAATCAGGAAGTGTCGAGTATAAAATCAAATCTGATGGTTTGGATGAAGAAACTGGAGAATAAGAAGAAGAAAATAGTGTGCAAGAGGAAAGTGGCAGTGAAGCTAAAGGTAGTGGCAGTGAGGAAGATGGTGGAAGAATCTAGTGATAAAAGTGGAGATTATAGAGAAGATGAAGCTGATCAAGAAAGTGATGGAATTGATAATAGCTTGGATCATCCAAGTGATGATCTAGGTGATAATATAGAACCTGTTAGTATTATGGCATAGGAACAGATAGTATAAACTCCTGAAGCTGGTGTTGAAGAAAGGGTGGTAGTTGAAGTTCATGGTGAAGTAGAAGCACATGTAGCCCCTATACTAATATTAGTTTATGCTAGAAGAAGATCTCAAATTGAGGGGGAGCCTCAAGCTAAGAAAGTGAGAGTTGATACACTCACTCCTCTTGATGATAGTGTGGTATCTGAATGGTAAAAGCTTCCTTGTTATATTGATCTTGATTTTTATTACTCTAATTCAGATGCTAAGGATGGTGTAGTTGTTCTAAGGATACCAGTAGTTGAGGAACTTGTTCATTCTGAGACACCTCCAGTAGTTTCATCTTATTCTTCTCATGCACCTCCAGTGACTTCAGTACCAAGTGAATATGTCACCAAATCTTATTTTTAAATGTTTAAGGTAGATCTGATCTCTCTCATTAGAAATTAATCTCAACCCCAAAATGATAATGTTCCTACTCTAAGTGAAAGAGATATTTTGTTCTAACAGAAAGAGTGATTTATCAAGTGGAACCTAGGATGATCTCGGTTATTGAAACTATAGTGAAGAATAACCAGATAATGAGTAATGAGTTAACTGAAATGCTTTCAGCTATAAATAGATTAAATATTGATTACAAGACAACCTTGGATAAAGTGATAAAGACTTTTGAGGAGGTAGTCTCTAGAAATTATATTGTTCAACCTCAAACCCCTAATATTGATGTGAATCAGTTGAGATAATAACTCATAGATATAGTTCAAGGTGCATCTATCTCAGCAGCTCCATTTTAACACCCTCTAGATATTGAGATGGTCAGAAATGTGATTAGAGAAGAGCTTCAAACAATTATGGGTGGAAATGACCAGGAGAGTATCTCCAATATTAGGAAGAAATATGATCATATCTATGACATGGTAATATTCTAATCCAAAGGTTCTACAACTTCACAAGAATAAATAACCAATAAATTGGCTTTTATTTCAAGAGAATTTACACCAAGCGTCAACTCACTAGAAACTTCAAGTATTTAGTTAAGAATCTTAGACTTCCTCCAGTGACATGTGATTTCAAAGATCATGTGAAGATACATAAGTATTTTAATCCTAAAATTGATAAGTTTTTGGAAAACAAGGAAGATTTCATGTAGTGGTACCTTTTGTGAACTTTGGTTTTCCATTTTTCTTAAAAATGGCTTCATAATAAAAAATTTAAATTTGGATGTCAAAAAAAGGAAGATTTTACCAAGGATATGGAATATGGTGGGTAGATTATCATGGATTTCATAAACCTTCATAAGCCTTATATGCATGTCCATAGTACATCTTGTACCAGCTACCTCAACTCTTAGACTCTCTCTCTGATCTGCTTCCTCTTCTACTATTTCCTTTCCTTCTCAGGAAATCTCTCCTACTCAAGACTTTAGGCAGAATCGTCCTATCATTTTTAAAGAGCTTACTGGACCTCCTCCCTCCTCTAGCTCAAGCTTGTCCCCATAATTGTTTTCTATAGTTCCTCTTCCACCTCTCATAATTTACTCTAAACCTCCAACCACTACCTCTACATCTACTGCTCCTACACCTATAGATTCTGATAATGGAAAGGTAGTGATGGACTCATATTTAAAGAAGTATTAGTTTGGATCACTTTCATATGAAATTCAGTATCTCTTCATTTCTTTCTTTGTGTTATGACTATTTATATTCTTATTTAGTCTTTATTACTAGATGAAATTTTATCTTTTTGATAATCCCAAAAGAGGGATAAGGTATTATTCATTATTTTAACTTTGGATAATATGGAAACATAAAAGGGGGTGCATGATCTTTCATTTTTTTAAGACCAACATTAATGGGGTGATAGTAAATAGAATAAATACTTTGATCATAATGAATCAAATGATTGTTCTTTATAATTCCATGATTTGTGATCATCAAAAAGGGGGAAATTTTTTTCCCTCTCCGATTTTAATGCTCACAAATCATGCCAAATCACATTCAATAATGTATTAATTTTTAAGTTCAAATATTCCTAATTATGATTATATATGTTCAACTATAAGTTTAACATATTATGTTAATGTTTATAATATAAGACAAGCTGACAGAACAACTCACCGACAGAATTATAAGCTACGAACATAAAAACTCATAGATAGGAGTATGATCTACCGATAGAACTACTCACCCACAGAAGTATGAGATATTGATAGGTTGAGTCACCGATACAATTTTGAGTCACTGACACGTCGACCTACCAATAGAAGGACTCACCGACACATCGACCAACCAATAGAAGGATTCACTGACACATCAACCTACTGAAAGAAGGATCTACCAACATAAGGACCTACCGATAGAAGGACCTACCAACAAAATGATCTACCGATCAACACTTAGAAAATATTCTTTACTCTTAAATTAAAAATTAATTCTAATGGTCATATTTATGAAACTTAGTACTATATATTATATTAATAACCTTGTCTGTCTTTTGTAGACATTGTCAGAGACCAGTATAAGGTACGAGGAATCCCTAATGTTGAGGATCATGCCTATTGTCAACTTCTGCAGTATATAAAGAAATCACCAGAGATAAAATAAAAAAAAAGTAACCCTACAAAGAGAATCTTGGTGTATACGAAGTTTCTCGACTGTGAAACAAACTTGATCAAACTATTTTTCATACAAGGAAGAATTTTCTTAGATCCAAAGTTCTAACATCCTTGCTATAACAAACCTTGGTGAAGAAAATATCTAAGGACCTCACTGGAAACCAGAACAAAAAATCTTACACAACACTCGGTTTTGGTGTTTGTTTCCGCAAGTGGACTCGATCTTCACATCAACTACACCTAAGAATTCCATAATCTTCAATACTATCACACAGAGAATTCTAAACCTTTTATCATTATTTCTAATCTATTGTGCACATTTTTTTAATAATTTTCAAGCAGTGTGTGTGTGTGTGTGTGTGTGTTTATATCAAAAACACATATTGTCTCCTAAGCTAAGCTGGAATATACAATATATCATTACTCTCTCACTCGTTTACACCATTTTTCTCACATGTATAACTGTTGAAGAGGTCCTTGTTTGGCCTAGTTGTATTTTTTTCCCATGAATAACTGTATTAGAGTTCTAGTTGACCTAGACAGCCTTGTGTGCTGTTGTGAACCTCGTTCTGGGATGTGGATCAATTTTGTTAATATAAACTACTTGGTGGTAGGTGATCACCAAGTGGAGAGGACTAAGTCTATGCTTGATACTAAACCTCTTGTTTTTATCCACTATGTTTTTCAAATCTAGTTTTCTCTTTTTTCATATAAATTTTAGAAAACTAAATATTACTTTGATAGTTAATCTTAGTTAGTGTTTATAAATGTTTTTGATTTAGTAAATTACTTTAAAAAGTTATATCAATATTTCAAATTGTTGTAAATGATAATTAATAAATCTTTTGGGAAATTAATTGAACATTAAAAACTATAATAAATATGCTACTTTGGTTAATTGGGTTGTTTGAATTTTAAAATTGGGGGAATTTTGAAATACGGTTTTTAACAGAAATTTTGATAGGAACTCAATTCACCCCCCCCCCTCTTGAGTGTCCTACTCCATCCAACATAATGAACATGATCCATGAGAGTATAACATAGGAATAATACATGATTTCATGACATACATATAATCATAGAAAATCATTTCCATAGTATTTAGAGATCACAACTTAGACTATCATAGTGGGTTGGGTTCACTCCTCAAACCATCATGGTAGACAAGGTTCACTCACAATATTATCATAGTGGATAGATTCCCTTATTAAACTGGCTTCACTCCCCATTCCAGTCTAATTTATCTCAAGATATATCCATATTTAACCAATTAATTAGAGGGATATATAATTCTTGTCCAACCCATCAAATATTGAAAATCATACTTTTTTGTTCCACAAGATCATAAAATATTCATTATATCATAACCCACTAAAATGAAATGGGTTTCATAAATATTTCATTAATTCATCCTATAATAACCCATGTAAAAGGTATGGGTTTCATAAAAAACAAGTTATCATAATTATAAACCATAAAAATAAAGAATAAGGATGGTATCCTTGGATGATATTCCCAATATATCATAATTATAATCAAGTTATTTTGTCATTGATTAATATAAATACCATTAAAATATCATTCAAAAATTCTTGAGGAAAATACCCTTTCCTCTTTGAAAATCACTTTTTAATACTAAAAAATAAAAAAAATATTTTCAAAATAATTTTATTTAAAAATAACCTTATAAAATTATTAAGTAATATTTAAATCATTTATAAATCATGATGGTGGTAAATTCAATTCATTCCATATAAATTAAAATAAAACATTCCTCTCACACTTATAAAAAAAGTTCAAAAAGTATCTCATTTAGAAAATAAAAATTAAGATTACTTTTAAACTATTTTGTAAAAAATTAAAGAATTGGAAAATTTACATTAAAAATTCATATTATAATATTAAAAAATATAGAAAATATTTTTAGAAAACATGAATATATAATAAAAGGTATTTTCGACTGAAGAGAGAGATAATGTCAGTTTTCATTAAAAATATTATTTTGGTCTCTTGAGTACATAAAGAAAGGAAAATGAAAGGAAAACATTTTTTATATATAAATAAACTTATGAAAATAAAATTCATGAGCTTATTGAGATATAGATCATGAAATTTCATCATTATAAACATAATCATAAACAATCTGGATACACAATGAGATTATAACATAAAACCCTTACCAATTTGGTAACTTTCAAATAAAAAACTAATGAAATAGATAATATTATATAGGTATGATTATACCCATAATTTTCATTATAATAATCATAAAAATCACTCTTTTGTATTATATTCACCATATAAAAGAAACAAGTGGTTAATATGTCATATGTCTCATGGAAGATAAAAGTGAGACGGCAAATCCCTTACCTTTGTCTGAATTCCTTCATACATGTTCGAACCTCTTTTATAATAAATATAGATTTATTATAAATATATTAAATAACCATAATCATAAATATCATAAAATATATTATTATTTATATCCTTTTATCACCAATGTTTTAATAATTATTTATTAAAATCACTGTTTTCTCTGATAACAGTTTTGTTTTTCATGTATGTTTTGGTTTGGCAGTTTTGGTCCTTGTGCTTTTAACATGGTTACATAATCTCCATAATTTTAATAATTATATAAATATAAAATATATTCATTATATACATATTTAAATTCATCTATAAATGTTATAAATAGAGAAATGTATTACACCGTTCATGGAGACGGTAGGCCATATATACGCATGAAGGCGGTTTTCATTTTTCAAAATATGGGATAAAATAAAGGTCAATAATAATTAAACTTTATATAATTACTTTTCTATAATATAAACAAAATATATTCATCAAATCTATTCTTATTACTATCCATGTAAAATATAAATGAAAAACAAAACACATCGCTTCATGGAGGTGGTAGTCCACGCATAAGCACAAGCGATGTTATTATTTGTTAAGGGATTGGAAGGTATAAAGGTATATGTGATATTATAATTAAAAAATTATAATTATGTCATAAATATAATATATAAACATTAAACCCATCATTATATCTAACCTTTAGAGGTGCTGATGGAAAATAAATTACACTGGTTTGTGAGGTTGTAGTCTGTCGTACATATGATGGATGATTTTGTTTCCCATTAGATGGAAGAGGAGATAGATAAAGGTTATTATATTAACATAATAAAAAGTAATTATATATAATATATATTTTTTTATTTATAACTTATTGAATAATATTTTAAGTAAGTAGAAGAAGAAATAAAATGAAAGTGATTGGTCAAGTTGATTACCTCTTCTCTAAAAGAACACATATGGATCTCCTATTAAGGACACTAGGGTTGGTCTTTCGGGAAAACCAGAACATATAGAATATATATAATGATGTTGATAAGATATTTTTATGTTTTTTCCTATCTATAAATTACAATTTCTAGTAAATAAGATAAACTAGGGGTTCACTTTTATAAGTGAGGGGAGGGGCACATTTGGAATTTCCTAAAAGAATAAAATAGAAAAAGGTAATTATATAGATAAATGACTCCAAATGGATAGTTATTCAAATATAAGGTATGATTTTAGAGACCTGAAGCTTGACGTACATAGATATTACATTACTTTTGTAGAATACTTAATACATAACAAAAACAGACACACAAGGACCGTAATAGTTTAGTGTCTTTGGAAACTTGGAACGTTATCTTTTAATCGTAGTGAAAGATCTTCAACATCTCCCATAAAGATCTTCCACTTTTTGTTTCCTTACCTAAAACCTTTATTTTAATCCTGGGGGAAAATAAAACATAAAAAGGGTGAGCTCAAATGCTCAGTAAGGGTAAGCATGGATAAAATAAAACATACCATATACATTTGAACTTAAAAGCATGACCATAATGTTTAAACATAAAAATATTGAGCAACGACATAAAACATGGAAGTACATAAGGCATAGATCATAATGGAACATAAATCATTATAAAATAGCATGGGAATAAAACATGTAATTGTGGCATACATTAATCACATGTCATGATTTCCATAGTAGCCAAGGCATTGCTGCCAAGACCATCTTAGTGGACAAAGTCCCTTTCTGAATCGAGTTCACTCCTCGTTCCAGTCCTGTAATACTGAACCGGATTAACTTACCATTCATTCCATGTCTATCTCATGAGATATAAATCTTTACCCAATTAATTGGAGGGAGATATAGGTCCCACCCATCTCATAATGAAATCATTCTTACTTGTGCCACAAAATAAACATACATCGTTCATAAAAATCCAATAAATAAAATGGGTTTCATAAACATCATTCCATCATCACATAATACATATAAAAGAAATGGATATAATTTCCTAATAAGAAAAGTGAAACCATTTAAATCATAGAGACATTATACTTGAAACATATAAATATTAAATAATGTCATAATAGATGAAAAATGGTTTTGATAAAACAATTGAAATGAATTCTTGAGGAAAATATCCTTTTTTTCTTCAAAATCATTTTCTTTTCAGAAAATGTCGTGCAATTTTAAAAGAAAGGGATTTTGTTGAAAATAGTCATGAAATATTTTGGAGGAATCTTCATGAAAATAAGGCTTTATAAAACATAAAAATTCTTTCATGTCGTATATGTTAAAAAACATTCTTCTCATACTTTTGTCAGAAAAGTCAAAAAGTACCTTGTAGGGTAAATAAAAGAAAGATGCCTTCCATACCATTGGGTAAATGTAAAAATGGGTAAAAAGTACTTTAAACATACATGAAACCATTTTTAGGAAACATGGACATGGATGATAACAATAACCCCATTAAATACTTACAAATAAACAATCTCGGATAAGTATGAGATTGGAATAGTTATCCCTTACCTTAGGTCCGATATGCTTCGTATGGATACGAAACTCCTGTATAATGATTTAAATAATGTCATTTACTTATTACATAATCATATTAATTGTTATGATATCATATATGTTTCACTTATGACTTTATATTACCCGTTCTTTTATAAATTCCTTGTTAAAGTAACGTTTTGGGTAAAATCATTTCATTTATCGTATGTGTTTCGACTTGTTGTTCTTGATATTATTAATTATATCCTAATTTACATAATTCTAGAGTGTAAAAAACGATTTATATATAATATATATTCATCATATACATATATATTATAAATCTATAAAAAGAAAGGAAACACATCGTTCATGGAGACGGTAGGCCATACGTACGCATGAACGTTGTTTTCGTTTCCTTATTGAATTGAATGAAATTAAATAGATGAAATAAATATATATATACATAAATCCAGTAACATTATTATGTCATATATTTCATTATTATTCATTATATATACTTTATAATCATTCTTGAATGGTTAATAATGGAAAATGAATCTCATCGCGTTCGTGGAGACGGTAGTCCGTACGTACGCACGAGCGATTATATCATTACCATGATTGTGAAATTGTATTAAAGTGTATGTATAATATTATATAATCAATATAAATTTTAAATAATCATATATATTCATCACTTTCACCATTATACCCATCCAAGTAAGGTGGTGGTGGAAAATAGATTACACCACGGCGTGGAGACAATATTCCGTACGTACGCACGCACGGTGATTTCATTTTCCGTAGGATGGATAGATGGTGAAATATGGTTGTTTCATACTTATACTAACATATCAGTATATTATTTATACTGATGTTATTACTTCATAACGAAACAACTAAATAAGAAGAAGTGGAAGAAGAAATAAAGTTGAAAGAATCGGTAACGGACATTACCTCTTCTTTGAAGCGCCTCTTTGAGACCTCCTCTTAGGGCACTAAAATTGGTCTTTGAAGAAGACCAGGACCTATAGTATGTTTCTAGGGAAGTGTAGAAGAGAATTTTCAGGGGTTTTCCGAGCTTGAAGGCTCAAAGTGGTGTTAGGAAGAGAGGGAGGAGGTGCCCTTTTATAAGGGAGGAGAGGGTCACCTTTGGAATAACTAAAAATATTATTTTATTATAAAGTCATATTCAGTTTTTAATAGATATAAATTGATTTATTTATAAGATAAGGTGGGGATGGGTCTAAATCCTCTAATCCAATATAATTTAGACAAGTTTAGGTTTCTATTTTAACCTTATCATTTAGATTTAACTTTAAGTTATATAATTTATCTTTTACTGTGTCTTCTTGTTTTCTTACACTATAATGTTAATAAACTTACTATAACAATCCAAAAGAACCCCAAGTTGTTTATTATTAATATATATAACCTTATATAAGTCATTTGGCCGAACCTTAGATTTTTAGGAATAAAATAACATTTAATAATATAATATTTGTTTTAAAAACTATTTTATGTCAATTTTGACACTATTTGGTAATTGATTTTTGTGAAAATCATAACAGAATGATTAGTTCGACAAAAGTTAACGAAATCAATACTAACATGTCATAGTAACCTAAAAAATTATTGTAATTCATAAAAAGTCTAAAATTACATTTATTTGGGTATTTATAACATCAATTATGTCAATATTTTATTAATAAGATAATTACTTCATCATATTTGTGTCATAAATAAATTAAAATATTTAATGTCTAAAAATTATAAATAAAATACCCCTCTGTAGGAAATATTTTTATCTTTCTAATTAATATTTATAGTCTAATTTATCTTATGTATAACCCTATATTCAAAATTATTTACTTTTTAAACTTTGATTTTAACTATTTTAACCCTTCTTTAAATATATTAATATTAAATGTCCTAATCTAATCCAAGTGGGCCTAAATGGTCATATTTTATTCCTAAGGTTGTTTTCGGTCGAATTCCACTTATCAAATAGAATTAGGACATGTTTTAGGGTAATAATAATATCATTTGTACCCTTAATTATCCTATTTACTTTTAATCGTGGTAAATAAAAGTAAAAAGTTACTATTCACAAAAAAATATTTTCATCTCATTGAACCACATTTTAGTCCTTGATATTAACCATTTCTCTCGGATTTTCTAAATTCCACTCATAGAAGCAGTAAAATTAAGTTTTATGAAAAATTCAGTTTTTTAACTACCACTTAGTGGTTTCACTATTCATCAAAAAATGAAACTTTCCAGAAAAATACCAAAAATTAAGCCTAAGCTATATTTGATATTATGAATTCAAAAATGATGTCTATTTTACCAAATTAAAAACATATCAGTTGCATTAATTAATTTAAAAATTAATTTCCGTCGTCAAAACAAATAGCGTATTTTTAAGAGATAATAACTATCAAAAGATTTATACTTGTTTATGTCTGGTTTAAATGTGAAATTACATAAAATGAACAAAATTTTATTAAATGGTAAAAATATATTCTAAATATAATTTAAAACCACTCAAATTAATAATTTATCACTATTAATGATTTTGATTAAAAAAGTTGTTTTTAATTAAAATTTAGTAATTTTCGCTATTCATCCGAATATGAAAGTTATCCGAAAAGTAACAAAAATTTCACCCTAAGATAATTTCGATATTTCAAATCCAAAAATGAAGTCCATTTTGAAAGATAAAATTTATAAAATTTCAAAAAGTGGGTATTACTATTCATAATGGCTAGTTCATAATAATATTATAATAATATCTCGTTTAGTGAAACTCGGTATTGCGTACTACACACGCTATCAAGGAAGGTCTTTATTGCATGTAATGCAAGCCAAGTCAGGGCTGCGTGTAGTGAAATCTATGTTTGGTGTTGCGTATAACATAATCAAAACTTATTTCATTTATACATTAAACAAAATCTATACATAATGTTGCGTAGAATAGTTTCTACAAAACGAACTTGAAATTGTGTGTAACACGAGCCAAGAATAGTGTTGCGTATACTGCAAGAAAATACGGTGTTGTGTATATCACAAGCTAATTTTGGTGTAGCGTACAACACAAGACATTAAAAATAAAATTTTCATAAAATCTCAGGGTGTTACATTCTACCCCCCTTAAAATGAATTTCACCCTCAAAATTCTTCGGGGTTATAAATGGTTTATTACACGAGAGTTTCATTCATAGAAACCCACATCGTAAAAAGGAATACTATAAATTCATTTAAAAAAGGAACTTTAGAAACATAACGGATACCCAAATAACTCATCACTGGGTTTCCACATAGGAGAACATATGTGAAAATATGGATATGGAGGAGAAATCTAACCATCATGTTCTGATGGAGAGTGGTAGAGAACATGGCTATGAAAAAGCCATAAATCACAAAGCCATAAATTTGTGATGATCTAAGGTACCATCTTATTCATCGAATATAAGAGCACTAGGACAACATTTTTGGTTTTCAATATCATTTCCCTAAAGTTTAAAATTTTGAATTAGAAGAAATACTTGCTTGATTTTGGTACAATCTCACTATTATTCGTGCTTTGAATAATTTCCACTTTATCTCTTAAAGAAATGAAGTTGAATTTGTTATTCGTGAAGTGTTAACAGATCATGTGACATAATGATGGGTCATTCCATTTATTTCAAACAAAAGGTTAGCAAAAATTATCAAATATACATAAGTCCATCTATGGTGAGGTTAATCGTATACGATTCCAAAAATGAACTTATACTTCATCTATCATGCCAATTAATAAAATAAAACTAGTTTATACTAACCAGGGACTTCCTGTAGGCCATTGGTATGTGATAAAGGCCAGTTGCACTTCAGTTGTGGGTTCGATTCCCACAGCCTTGTCTGACGCGATGGGTTGTCGCCTGTCCTGCAGGTTTTCCTTTTTCTAAAACTACATTACTATAACATCCCATCAATAATATCGAACTAACTTATGTCCAACATAATCCGTTCCAATCTTTAGTCTTATCTAAAATACTTCTGTCCAATCTCATAGTATAAAGAAAATGATTACTTGAAATGTCACATAACAATCACGTGAATGCCATCATTTATCCCCCATATATCATAAGATATATCTTGTTGGTCAAATTACAAACATGTGAATACCTTAATCATGTATTCTCTTGAAGAATGAATACCCATTGAACCTTAGTGAAAACATGAATGTTGTTAAATTTTAACACTTTCCACACACCAAAATCACAAAAATTCTATATACTCAAACCATAATATCACTTAGTCCTTGTATCAGTCATGAGATCATGATTACTATCATATTATTTTCTCCTTATCCCTTCATTATTTTCATTTCATCTTCTTTCTAAAAATATTTCAATCACCTTTTCATGGTTACCAGTACCATATAATTATTGAAAACCAATACATAGATATTCCAAAATTCCACAATACCATAAATGAGATTCCATGATACTATTTTTAAATCCCATTACATAAACACTTAATCATTACACAACATCATTTTCATACTCAACATCACAAATAGAGATCGCATGAGACTTCCCTTTATTATTTTCCTTAAGAGGTTGCTCACGTTGATCATCATTAACCCATGGATTAGGGCATTTATTAGCATAATGCCCCATTTACTTACACTTGAATAATTGAAGTGTTGGTGGAGAGTTCTCTGTAGTCTTTTCTCTATTCACATCATTAGCAACCTTTTTCCCATTAATTCGACAATCAACTGCTCGATGACCTTCTTTTACACACTTAAAACATTTTCTAGTACCTTTTAGGCAATCTCCACCATGCTTCTTTCCACACTTTGAGCATAAAGAAACATTCATCTTCTTTTCACCATTGTTCTGAGATTTATCCTTGAACTCCATCTTTCGTTTCTTGTCAAAACCATGAGATAGATATGTTACACCATCTTCTAGTTCTAACTTGATAGCAAAACGCACAATTTCTTCATAGATACTGAAGTCTCTTATAGCTAATGCCCTTTAAAGACATGGTTTTAAGCCACTGAAAAATCGATCAACTTTACTTTCAGGTTGGATGATAAAGCCAGATGCATACCTTGCAAGTCTTGTAAAATTCGCTTCGTATATACCAACAGATTCATCATCCTTCTTCTTAAGCTCAAGAAACTCCTTTTCCATCTTTTTTCGAAGAATACGAGGGAAGTACTTACTGAAAAACAAGTTCTTGAACTCGTCCCATTCCATGGACTCAATTTCATCTCTTTGCCTCGTATTCTTGATAAGATCCCACCATTGATCAGCATCACCTTCCAAACGATATACTGCTAAGATGACTTTATCATGCTCAGAACATTGTAGAACTGAAAATATCTTTTCAGTAGTACTGATCCATTGTTCAGCCACTAAGGGATCAGAAGACCCGTTGAATGAAGGTGGACGCTGCCTCATGAAGGATTCAACAGAATGTTGCTCCTTTCTCTGCTCATTTTGAAATCCAGAATGATTCATAGCTTGTGTAAGTATAGAAATAAGATTGTGCACTCCATCTCCCATGACATTGTTTTGGTCAAGAGGACAATCATTGCATTGTCCATTACATTGATCAACACGGTTCCTTCGGGTTCCAGCCATCGTCTAAAACCCAAAAATAATAGTGTGAGAGGAAAATACCATGCTAGGGAAAACAACATAATAAAGGGGGAGTACCTTCAATATCTAACATCTTAGGTTTATTTCTAAGATCGTTAGCACAATTCTAGTACTATAACCTATACGTATACTTAACCTTAGGGAAATCCCTAGACATACATTAGAAATATCTCTAGGGATCTCACTAAATTTTTCACATCCTAGTTTCCAAAGGTTAACTAAACCTTTCCTCTGATACCAATTGTAGAGAACCAAAGCTTGACGTACATAGATATTACATTACTTTTGCAGAATACTTAATATATAACAAAAACAGACACACAAGGACCGTAATAGTTTAGTGTCTTTAGAAACTTGGAACGTAATCTTCTAATCGTGGTGAAAGATCTTCAACATCTCCCATAAAGATCTTCCACTTTTTTCCTTACCTAAAACCTTTATTTTAATCCTGGGGGAAAATAAAACATAAAAAGGGTGATCTCAAATGCTCAGTAAGGGTAATCATGTATAAAATAAAACATACCATATACATTTTAACTTAAAAACATGACCATAATGTTTAAACATCAAAATCTTGAGCAACAACATAAAACATGGAAGTACATAAGGCATAGATCATAATGGAACATAAATCATTATAAAATAGCATGGGAATAAAAAATTTAATTGTGGAATCCATTAATCACATGTCATGATTTCCATAGTAGCAAAGGCATTGCTTCCAAGACCATCTTAGTGGACAAAGTCCCTTTCTGAATCGAGTTCACTCCTCGTTCCAGTCCTGTAATACTGAACCGGATTAACTTACCGTTCCAACCATGTCTATCTAATGAGATATAAATCTTTACCCAATGAATTGGAGGGAGATATAGGTCCCACCCATCTCATAATGAAATCATTCTTACATTTTCCACAAAATAAACATACATCATTCATAAAAACCCAATAAATAAAATGGGTTTCATAAACATCATCCCATCATCACATAATCCATATAAAAGAAATGGATATAATTTCATAATAAGAAAATTGAAACCATGTAAATCATAGATACATTATACTTGAAACATACACATATGAAATAATGTCATCTTATATGAAAAATGGATTTGATAAAACACTTGAAATGAATTCTTGAGGAAAATATCCTTTTTTTCTTCAAAATCATTTTCTTTTCACAAAATGTCGTTCAAATTTAAAAGAAAAGGATTTTGTTGAAAATAGTCATGAAATATTTTGGAGGAAGATTCATGAAAATAAGACTTTATAAAACCATAAAAATCCTTTCATGCCGTATACGTTAAAAAAACATTCTTCTCGTACTTTTGTCGGAAAAGTCAAAAAGTACCTTGTAGGGTAAATAATAGAAAGATTCCTTCCATACCATTGGGTAAATTTCAAAATGGGTAAAAAGTACTTTAAACATATATGAAACCATTTTTAGGAAACATGGACATGGATGATAACAATAACCCCAGTAAATACTTATGAATAAACAATCTTGGATAAGAACGAGATTGGAATAGTTATCCCTTACCTTAGGTCTGATATGCTTCGTATGGATCTGAACCTCCTGTATAATGATTTAAATAATTTCATTGACTTATTACATAATCATATTCATTTTTATTATATCATATATGATTAACTTATGACTTTATATTACCCGTTATTTTGTAAATTCCATGTTAAAGTAGTGTTTTGGGTAAAATCATTTCATTTATCGTATGTGTTTCGACTTGTCGTTATTGATATTATTACTTATATCTTGATTTACATAATTACAGAGTGTAAAACATGATTTATATATAATATATATTCATCATATACATATATATTATAGATCTATAAAAATAAAGGAAATACACCGTTCATGGAGACGGTAGGTCGTACGTACGCATGAACGTTGTTTTCATTTCCTTATTGAATTGAATGAAATTAAATAGATGACATAAATATATATATATAGATAAATCCAGTAGCATTATTATGTCATATATTTCATTATTATTCATTATATATACTTTATAATCATTCTTGAATGGTTAATCATGGAAAATGAATCTCATCGCGTTCGTGGAGACGGTAGTCCGTACGTATGCACGAGCGATGATATCATTACCATGATTGTGGAATTGTATTAAAGTTTATGTATAATATTAAAGAATAAATATAACTTTAAAATAATCATATATATTTATTACTTTCACCATTATACCCATCCAAGTAAGGTGGTGGTGGAAAATAGATTACACCACGGTGTGGAGACGGTATTCCTTACGCACGCACGTGCAGTGATTTCATTTTCCATAGGATGGATAGATGGTGAAATATGGTTGTTTCATACTTATCATAACATATCATTATATGAGTGATACTTATGTTATTACTTCATAATGAAACAGCTAAAGAAGAATAAGTGGAAGAAGAAATAAAGTTGAAAGAATCGGTAACGGACATTACCTCTTCTTTGAAGCGCCTCTTTGAGACCTCCTCTTAGGGCACTAAAATTGGTCTTTGAAGAAGACCATGACCTATAGTATGTTTCTAGGGAAGTGGATAAGAGAATTTGGCAGGGGTTGGCCGAGCTTGAAGGCTCAAAGTGGTGTTAGGAAGAGAGGGAGGAGGTTCCCTTTTATAAGGGAGGAGAGGGGTACCTTTGGAATAACCAAAAATATTATTTTATTATAAAGTCATATTTGGTTTTTAATAGCTCCAAATTGAGTTATTTAGAATCTAAGGTGGGGATGGGTCGAAATCCTCTAATCCAATAGAATTTAGACTTATATAATTTAACTTTTACCATGTCTTCCTGTTTTCTTACACTATAAGGTTAATAAACATACTATAACAAGACAAAAGAACCCCGAGTTGTTTATTATTAATATATATAACCTCATCTAAGTAATTTTGTCTAAGATTAGATTTTTAGGAATAAAATAACAATTAATAAAATAATATTTGTTTTAAAAACTATTTTATGTCAATTTTGACACTATTTGGTAATTGATTTTTCTGAAACTCATAACAGAATTATTAGTTCGAAAAAAGTTAACTAAATCAATAATAACATATCATATTAACCTATAAAATTAATGGAATTCATAAAAAGTCTCAAATTACATTTATTTGGGTATTTATAACATCAATTATGTCAATATTTTATTAATAAGATAATTACTGCATCATTTTTGTGTTATAAATAAATTAAATTATTTAATGTCTAAAATTTTTAAATAAAATACCATTATGTAGGAAATATTTTTATCTTTCTAATGAATATTTATATTCTAATTTATATTATGTATAACCCTATATTAAAAATTATTTACTTATTAATCTTTGATTTTAACTATTTTAACCCTTCTTTAAAGAAATTAATATTAAATGTCCTAATCTAATCCAAGTGGGCCTAAATGGTCATATTTTATTCCTAAGGTTGTTTTTGGTCGAATTACACTTATCCAATAGAATTAGGACATGTGTTAGGGTAATAATAATATCATTTTTACCCTTAATTATCCTATTTACTTTTAACCGTGGTAAATAAAAGTAAAAAGTTACTATTCACCATAAAATATTTTCATCTAATTGAACCACATTTTACTCCTTCATATTAACCGTGTCTCTTGTATTTTCTAAATTCTGCTCACAGAAGTGGTAAAATTAAGTTTTATTAAAAATTCAGTTTTTTAACTACCACTTAGTGGTTTCACTATTCATCAAAAAATGAAAGTTTCCAGAAAAATACCAAAAATTAGGCCTAATCTATATTTGATATTATGAATTAAAAAATGATGTCTATTTTACCAAATTCAAAACATATTATTTTCATTAATTAATTTAAAAATTAATTCCCGTCGTCAAAACAAATAGCGTGTTTTTAAGAGATAATAACTATCAAAAGATTGACACTTGTTTATGTCTGGTTTAAATGTGAAATTACATCCAATGAACAACATTTTATTAAATAGTAAAAACATATTATAAATATACTTTAAAACCAATAAAATTAATAATTTATCACTATTAATTATTTCCATTAAAAAAGTTGTTTTTAATTAAAATTTAGTAATTTTCATTATTCATCAAAATATGAAAGTTATCCGAAAAGTAACAAAATTTCACCCTAAGATAATTTCGATATTCTGAATCCAAAAATGAATTCCATTTTGAAATATAAAATTTATAAAATTTCAAAAAGTGGGTATTACTATTCATAATGGCTAGTTCATAATAATATTATAATAATATATCGTTTAGTGAAACTCGGTATTGCGTACTACACACGCTATCGAGGAAGGTCTTTATTGCGTGTAATGCAAGACAAGTCAGGGTTGCGTGTAGTGAAAGCTCTGTTTGGTGTTGCGTATAACATAATCAAAGCTTATTTCATTTATACATTAAACAAAATCTATACATAATGTTGCGTAGAATAGTTTCTACAAAACGAACTTGAAATTGTGTGTAACTCGAGCCAAGAATAGTGTTGCGTATACTGCAAGCAAATACGGTGTTGTGTATATCACAAGATAATTTTGGTGTAGCGTACAATACAAGACATTAAAAATAATATTTTTTATAAAATCTCGGGGTGTTACAATGATTTAGTTTAAATCTCATAAACTTATAAATTTTTAAAGGTTTTAGTGGTGTTTTAATGCTTATATTTTTTTAAACCCCATAGTTAACTTATTTTAACCTTAATCGCGATAAGAACTATTTCAATCTTAAAGGGTTAACAAAGTTAAAATAAATGGAAAATGGTTCATAGATGAAAAAATTATGATATATTGAATCATATTCAATTTACCTAGATGGGGACAATATTTTTAGGAATTTGAAATCATTTAATGAAATATTATTTATTATAAAATATCATTAATGTTATTTTTTACCTATTCATTTAATTTGAATTTAATGAAAAAAAGAAAAATTAAAATTAGAATGTATTATTTTCACTAATATATTTTCTAAAAAATTCTTGTAACACTATGACTTACTCAAATTATATTACTTTTAATATTTTTAAAATAATTTTTTTATTTTTCAATTAATTGAGAAAATATTGTGTCTGTGTTGTGTAACCATTTAAGGTAATTATTTAATTAAAAAAATTATAAATAAATTACTATAATTAAAATAATTTCATTATGATAAATATAAACATTAATATTCATTCACAACTTTCCTTTTTTCCTATATGAACGCATAAGATATATTTAAAAGCAATAGAGTGGCATTTTGTCTTTTTCTTCAGTTAAAATTTTATATAGGTCAAATTCATAGACAAGTTCCCCATAAACAAATAAATATCATTATTAAGGTGATAAGGGTAGAAAAATATATATATAATAAAATTTTAGATAAAAAATAGTGGAATTGTCACTTATTTTTAACCTAGTTTAACTCGATTTACCCTTTTTTGGTGATGAATTTTTTTATTTTTACTATTCGTTATGACCAAAAATTAAGTTCAACATATTAAATAATATTAATTATGTTTAATAAAAATATTTAATAAATTTTACCAAATTAAATTCACAAAATTGGTATAATTTAATTTAAAATTAAACCCACAAACGTGATGAAAAGTGGTTTTCCCAAGAAAAAGTTTTCTTAAGTATAAAAGTTTTTATATCAAAATTAAATATAAAATTGATTCCATTGACCTTAATTTGATTAATAAAAATATAATTGAAATAATTTTACTTTAAAAACATTTTAAAACAAAATTTTACTTTATAAATTCTTTAAATGAAAGGATAATTTTTAATTAAAATCAGTATTTTTCACTATCCGTCAAAAAATTAATCATTTCAGAAAATTATCAAAAAAATAACTCTAAGATAATTTTGAAATGTTGATTTAAAAAAATAATTTCATTTTATAAATAAATTTTCTAAATTGGTTCGAATTTATTTATATTATTTACTCACAAAAACTAAAAAACTATTTTAAGGAAAAACGTATATTTTTTAAACATATAAAGACTAAAAATATATTTTATTTATATAAAAACTTGATATATATTTTTAAAATGTGGTTATTATTATTCATAATAATAATTTAACTACTATGTTATAATTTTATACTATATTATGGTACATTAACACTCAGGGTTGTGTGTATCACAACCTAAAAAAATTATTTGAAAAGAAATGTATTATAAAATCTATGGGTGTTACATTATACCCCCTTAAAATGAATTTTTACCTTGAAATAATATCACTATGATATAAAAAATGAGGATATCTCTATTTCATTACATCCTAGATTTCCTAAATAGCTTCTTTAAAGAATTGATTACTCCAAATAACTTTAAAGAGGTGAGTAGTCTTGGTTTCTAACACTTTATCTCTATGATCCAACATTTCTACCAGTTTTTATTCATAGAAAAGATCATGATCCAATGGTATGGAAATTGATTTTAGTACATTTGAATGAAAATATAGGTACTTCCTCTGGAGAGATACATGGAACACATCATGAACACGAGAGTGGTTCAATGGTTTCACTAAGCGATAAGATACCATCCATACTTGATCAATAATATCGAAGGGAAAAATATACCTAGGTCTCAATTTTCCATTATTTTTGAATATCATAACCTTATTGGGTACAACCGCGAAAGAATCACATGACGCAATAAAGAAAATTACATTAAATTTCAAGCCCATGGACTTGACCCCGCGACCTTCCCCCCTATATATATTCATAGGAAAATATTATCACCATCTTCAAATTCTAGATCACACCAACGATTTTCAGCATAACTTTTCTATCGTCTATGAGTTTCCTTGATGTGTTGCTGAATGGTTATGACTTTCTCTATAATTTCCTCTGATAGCTTAGGTCCCTGTATATTTTTTCTCCAACTTCATATTAAAATTTAGGTGTTATGAACATATTTTTATAGAGGGATTTATTAGGATTTATACAAATTCTCAATTGAAATCTATTGTTGTAAGAAAATTAGACTAGAGGAGGGTATTGATCCCAAAGACCTTTGAAATCCATAAAAAAATCTTAGTATATCCTCTAGGGTTTGAATGGTTCTCAATATATGACCATCTATGTAACAAACTGTTATAGGCTTCCCATCTGATATACTTCTAAACTAGACCACCACTGGCCCAAAGGGAATTTCTGATCCCCATAGGATGTCAACTAGTGCATGAGAATCATAGAAACAGAGTTGGGAATGGTTTTTCCCAATAATAAGACTAAATAAAATATTAGGAATATAATAAAAATATGTCATGCATTATATATACATTATACATCCATGATGAAATAAAAACATAAACATCAACCTAATTTTAAAACTAAGAAAGTAGTAAATATAAGTGAGCATCAAAATCCTCTCTCACCCTCTGATATGTCTCTCCTTCAAGGAAAAAACACCCCTCCAATGGATTTACTTTTCCCACAAATATATACTTCAACCGTCTATCCATAGAAATAAATAAATTCCTAATTGAATGTAGTAAATCATATAAATGGACACACATCATACATTCTATAATATTAAATACAGGTCCTTTTAAATCATGAAGTTGTCACCACATGCTAAATGAAATAAAATAAAAAATAACCTCAAGAATAAATTCTCTATGAGAAGTCCAAAGAAGAAGCAGGAACCTAAAATTGAAATAATAATATAGTTATGAGTACATAAGCACTCAGTAGGCCACCATGACCCACCAAAAATAATAAGTCTCTTTCATATTATATCCTATGAATTATAGTTTTAAATAAAATATAGAAATAATAATTTTATATATTGTTTTATGAATAATAAACAATACATCATAGGTTCCCAAGTATCTTTTATAATATAATTATTAAATGAAAAAAATCACTTCTAAAATGATTTCCCCTAGAAAAAATGACTTGTAAAAACAACTTTTTAAATTCCCACTTTAAAACATTTCAGAACCACCCATTTTTCTCATTTAATAAAAGATTTTGAATTTATTATAAAAACATGGTTTCTTTTTTCCTTCTTTAAAAACATTTTACAAAACCTTTTCAGGCTTTTAAAAATTAAACCACAAAGAGAAGGAATAAATCTTACATGTAGGCACCATTATTTCAAGCCATACAACAAGGGAAAATAGTGAAAAGTACATATGTTCTAATGAATAATATTAAGAGTAGGGGATACAATATAATAAAAATAGAAATCCCCTAAAATGATTTAAAGGATCCTAGTGTCATGGGATCTACCCTAGGTTATAATGTGAGATTGTCTTAGAATTTTCTTTATATATCAACCTATTAGCATATGTTTTTCCCTAATACCACCAACCAACTAGTCATTACCTAGCCTCATTGGAATTGAAAACCCCATTAATCCATCTGAAAAACTGGAGTGGACATTATCAATGTGTGTCTACCTAGTGAATCATAACTCTATACTATCACATAGTTACCTGGGTTCTCATGACCAATAAAAATAGAGCAAATAACAATAAATAATTCATTTAATCAACGTTAAAACATTTAAAACAACACAATCACCACCTCCTTCCCCCAAAAAATCATCCCCATGCACAATAAGTATAAACATCATATACAATGCATTAGAGTAAACATCACCATATGGGATAACAAGACACTATGGGCCACAAGAATCACAAAGTATCTCAAGAGGGTATCAAATAATTTATGAAATCTCAATTTCATAAAATCGAAATTGGGAATTATATTTAAAACTAAAAACACTTTTAATGATAATAAATTTCACCAAATCACTTTTGAAACCCAAATAAGAACTCAATATTACCTTTTTTTTAAACACATTTGAAAACATTAAAATCCATAACATGTTTCTAAATAAAATCCACATTGTATAATTCACCCTTTTAAATCATCCAACTCATTTGGAAATCTCAAAATCATTAAACACTTAAAAAGTGTTACCATATCCCTTTGAAAACAACCAATCCTCCCTTTTTTAAATAAAACAACTCATACTAAATTCTTTAACACTTTCAAGACATCCAATAACATGGTTTAAAATCCAATTAAAATCAAGACAAATTTTAAAACATCATTCGTGTTCTCACCACCTCTTTAAAACCAAAATCATCCTCTAAAACCCAATAATGCATTTCCACAAACACTTGACATGGATGCACATCCCATTCTGAGATTTAGAAATAATTTTTATATCAAATTATCCCCTAATATTTCATATATATATCAGCATAATTAGGAAGGAAATCACTTTAAAACAAAAATAATTTAAAGATATGTAATATAAAGTTATAAAAAATAAACACGTGCCTCATATCAATGTAAAACGATATGGAAGCAATCTATGATGAGAAAAATCACATCAACTTCAAAGGAGAAGGCTCTCATGAGTGATAACTCATCCCTACAAGGCCTAAACACCAAAAATAATAATTTTAGAACTATCCATAACCCTAGTAGTGACCTTTCAGTGATTAGGGTTCAAAAAAGTGTAAATGAAATGGATAATAAATGTGATGAAAGAAAAAAAGAGGCATACCACTCAAAATCACAAGAGATGAACCACTGAAATCAAAGGCATAAGTATGACAATGAGAGAAGGTTAGAAATGCACAATGGAGAAGAGGAAGCATACTGGGGGGTCACGCAATAGGTAGGGGTGAGGTGAGGGTATTTATATATTAGATTTTTTTTAAAAAATAATTAAAAATAAATAATAAAATTCAATTTTTTTAAAAAAAAATTGATCGACTACACTGTTTGACTAACTATGTTCTAAACATGTGATAGGAACTACCTAACAAAAACCTAACCTAAACAGTTTCCCCTTGGTGGCACATGGTTGGACTAACCATACTAAAACTGTGCCAAATTTCCACTACCAAAATACAGAGGTGGTTCGAACACTTGTCATGTAGTTTACCTAACCATGCACAATACATGAGCTACACACCATACTAACCAAGGGAACTTCACGGTTGTCACATGGTTACTCCTAACCATTTTCAAACCATGTACAATGCAAACAATTTACAAAAAAATTAAAACTCCATCCTGTGTATTTCTAAGAAATAAATACCCCAATATAAATTAATTTAATTAATTAATTAAATCCATAGTGACATGTTGGGTGTCACAAACTTCCCACCTTACCACTTTATTCCCCCATAAAGTCTTAGTTAAAATTAGATTTCAAAAGGGAATTAATTCTAAAACAAATCTACAAGAAAATGAGAAATTGTAAAATAATTGAGCTTCCTCACATAAATCTAATAATAAACAAAAAAGTCCTCAAAAAACCAAATCAAGGACTGATCAAAAAAACATCAAATAGAGACTTTAAATAAAGAGAGACCGATAATTAGTCTCCCTACCATTTAGAAATAAACTAAAATGGTGAAACAACTAGTAACCCCTTACCATGGTGCACAAGAGTGTCACCAAGAAATCACATACCAAATGTATCTAAAGGGAATTCACAAAAATCCACCAGTCAAATATGACCATAAGAAACCAATTCAAAAACCACTCAAGGAAGGAAATATCTAAATAATGAACTCAAAAATAGAAAAAAATCCTTAGTAAGAAATGACATATCTCTAACCTAAGGGTCACAATCGGCATATGAGAGTGTTCCAATACAACTCGCTAAATTATTGTCCCATGGTAACTCCAATGGATAACATAACCTGGTGACATCTATAGCCCAATCATAAATAAAATATACCCCATGTATCTAAGAATGCACCCCATGTTATACCCACATCTAGGGAAACAAGAACATGTAGGCCCATGGTATACACCACACAAGGGGAATAACAACAATAAGTGATGAGGAATGAAAAAAATTCCAATGGTATCACTTCCCACAATAGGAAACCAAAAAATAACCTATGAAACAATGGGCCACTACTTCCTTGATCCAAAAATACTCTAAAATTAATTAACATAAATCCTAAAATGATTTTTTACCCAAAATAGATGAAACCAAACACATAAAGGATACATCAAACAATGACCACTCATCCACCAAACCTCAAATGTTCCCATGAAGAACCAAGGAAACAACCCGAAATAGATCTCACACAAGAATATTCAACAAAACCTATCCTCATTGATTCAACCATCAATCCAAGCTCACGGGTCTAAACCACTAGAACCAAAAAATATCCAAAATTTTATATTAAAGATTCACTTCCTTAGGTAAAACCAAAACACCATAGACCAAGGATGTAATAACACATGTAAACTCATTTGGATCCTGGACAGTTTGAAACAAAAGGAGGAAGTACCCATAATATGAACACTCTACTTTCACACTAGGCCTTTCTGGGAGGGTAAAATATCAAAAAACATGAGGCATGGACCCTTACATGATCATGTCCCTAAAATCACATCATGTTGTCCAAAAAACACACAATGGAAAAAACAAAACAAAATAAAAGATTTACAAAAACAAGAAATTATTTTTCCAAAATATTATTTTGAAAACCAAGGCACCATTAAAAATTGTTCTGTTTTTTATTATAAAAAAACAAAACCATTTTAAAATTTAAATTCCATATCCCAAACCAACTTGGTCAATTTAAAATGTTTTAAATAATGAATTTAAAAACAAAAGACACTTTTTTTACAACCAAAACTCCATTTGGGTTTCAAAATAAATAAAACACTTTTCATTTTGAATCATTTTTCACATCACTCACCCATTTAAAATACACTCACCAAGGTTAAAATACAATTTGTAAATATCCTGTTTCCATTAAAATAGGAAACTTACCCTTTAAAAACCCATTCACCTGATTATAAAAAAGCCAACCATATTTAAAACCTTTTCCAAATTTCAAAATGAAATTAACTATTTCAAAACATTTTATAAAAACTAAACTCATTTTACAAACAATCCTTAAGGATGTGTTTTAAAACTGACAACATTTTTATTGTGAAATAAATTTTCACACACAAAAAATAAATTTCATATCACATGTTCAATAGAATAAAAAAAAGGAATAACAAAATCCTCATAAGAAATACATAGATTACAACATATGACAAGACCAATCGTGACTATTATCCCATTTCCCAAACACACACTAGGAAATCTAAAGGCCAACTTCTATAAATAAAAAACAATTAGGATGTTGGCCCAGATATAACTTGGCCACATTGTTGATATATACATTCCAATCATGAATTGGTTTCATGAGCATGACCAGAATCAAGTGTTTAGTCATCATATGGTTTGTCAGGACCTATGAACCAAACTCACGTTTTGACTTCCTTCTTCATCACTATCCCAAAACACCACATACAAACCCCAAAGAAACATATCATTTCAGTTAATATCAAAACAACATGTCAATAGGAATCAAACCAAAATCCAACAAAATCTTGAGCTCAAAATTCAAATCCCACTTACTATGGAAACTTGAGGCTCAGGGTAGGAAAGATCTAGCTAGACTCACCCTGCACCTACCTCTTAGGTTCCAATGAAAAATTATAACTTGATCATACCCTAAAAACACTAATAAAAAAGGGTGTTCTAGAGGATTAGGCTCCTATGGAAAAGAAGATACTAATCTATAATACCATTTGTAATTAATTTTTATGATCTGCCCATCCAATGAACACCCGAACCGGCCCACCACTAGCTTAATGGCCATTCTCAATCCCCACAGGTTGGAAGCTAGTGACTGGGAATCACAGAAAAAAACTTGGGAACGTTTTATCCCAAAAATTTGAGTAAATGTGATAGTAGAAATATAATAAAAATATATCATGTCCCATAAATATGATGGACATCCACACTGAAATAAAAATACAAATCACAACCTAATATCAAAACTAGGATAGCAGTAAAAAGTGGTGAGCACCAAAAACTTATATCACTTTTTGATCTCCCTCTCTTGCGAGGAAAATATTCCTCACCAATTTCTTTGCTTCATCCACTAGAAAATACTTCTACCCTATATCTGTATAAAGAAATAAAATCATAAGTGGCTAGAGTAAGTCATATAAAGGGAAACTCACCAGAAATTTAATAAAACTATGTATAGGTTCTACTAAATCATGTAATGGGATCCACAAGGCAAATGTAATAAAATAAAAACTAAACTCAATAGTCACCCCTCAATGAGAGGATTGAAGAAGAACTAGGAACCAGAAACTAAGATAATAATATAGGCGTGAGCACATAAGCACTTAGTAGGCCACCAAAACCCATCGAATCTAAGAAGTCTCTTTTATATTACATCCTAATAATATTATTTTAAAATAAAATATAAAAATCAACATTTTCTATACAATTTTAAAAATTAGAAACAATACTTCACAAATATTGAAAACACTTTTACATGATTTTTATTAAATTAAAACCATCACTTGGAAAATGATTTACCCCAGCCTAAACCACTTGGAAAAAACACTATTTCAATGTCCCACTTTAAAACATTTCACAACCACTCATTTTTCTGAGACTCATTTCATAAAATATTTTGAAGAGATTATAAAATAATTTTTAAAATTTTCATTCACTAAAATCCTTTAACAAAAACCTTTTCAAACATTATAAAAGTAAAACATACAAAGAAGGAAGAAAGAACACTGGTGGGAACCACTATTTGTAACAAAATAGTCCAGGCTATACATCTGATAGATTTCCAAACAACCCCAACACTGGACCAAAGGGAATTCTCAATCCCCAAAGGCTGGAAACTAGTGCATTTGGATCATAGGAACACACTTGGGAATGGTTTTCCCCAATAATCAGAGTAAATGGGACAAATTGAATATAATAAAAATGTATGGACATGAAAATCCCGTGGAAATTTATTTTTTAATACATTGTAATTTTACGAGTCCGTGAATTTTTATGGCGCTTGATTCCGAGACCGGGTGTTCTCGAAATCAATTTCTGAAGTTTTTTTCGGGTACATTCCATAAACATACGAGCGGGTTTTTATAACTTTTTAACCGGTGCTCGGAACTGAAATATGAGGGCACCTTTGAACTCACAGTGCCGGTATTCACTTAGGAATACTTTCACCTCGATGGCAGATGGTCGAGAATAAAAGTTAGTTTTTGGATTTTTATTAAAAAAAATAAAATAAAGTGTACAACACTTTATTTTATTTTTGAGCCTCCATGAGTTTAAGTGGTTGTTGGTTAAAACCTCCAAGAGTAGGTTAGGGGTGGGGGCCACCACACCATAACCTACCATGAGAGGTTATGGTGATGGGGCCCACCCGAACATAACCTCCCTTGGAAGGATATTTTTTGTGGGGACCACCCAGCTTTTAAACCCTTGAAACTCTTCATTAAGTGGGGAGAACCCTTGAACTCCCACTT
This sequence comes from Viscum album, assembly GCA_963277665.1. Lineage (NCBI taxonomy): Eukaryota > Viridiplantae > Streptophyta > Magnoliopsida > Santalales > Viscaceae > Viscum > Viscum album. Next base: position 15,027,107 of record OY728150.1, read on the forward strand.
AATGGTTCCACAACCCTTGGAGCCTCTCCACCTTTCCCTTTAATTAAATGGAGCCAACCCCTTTTATTAATTGTGCCAACCCTCAAGAATTAATTAGGTGGGGCCCATTCAATTAATTCACCAATTTGAATTTGTGCCAACAACTAAAATAATAGGAAATCTATTATTTTTAGTTGGAATTTCTCATTTGGTGGAACAAAGGAAGAGGAGAGCTAGGGAGAAATCTCATAATGAAGAACCATTCTCCCAACGAAGAATGAAGAACATGTTCTTCCAACGAAGAACGTCGGCGATGATCCTCTTTGACTTCCTTACTCAAATCCTACCGGTGTGGAGCATCTTCAACAAGATGACACAACTCGGGATTTGAGACATGTGGTGGACGCGATGAACGACAGTTTTAATCGTCTTCTTTCCGTGACTTCGTCAACGAATGACGAACGACGAACGACGAATAAGAGGTGGGGGTTTATTTGTGTAATAACCCTTTTCTTATTCTCACCTTCAGTTTGAATGGAAAATTTGCAGAGATTGAAATGAAAAAATTTAATATTATCTTCTTTCTTAAAAATCTTGATGAACCGCATGCTACCACCCTAAACGTGGAGGAAGCGGGCCAAACCAACATGGTCTGAACCCCCTCCTCCATTCTTGTTTTTGGTGATCTTCGACAAGGAAAAGAAGCTGGAAACGACGAAGGTTGCGCTACTCGCGGCCTCCGCGAATTGTGCCACCCCCGCGGCGCACCAAAGCTCCCAACCGGACATCGCCGGCCCGAGTGGCGCCCGACCCGCCTGCCCAACCCCAGCTGTAGCCTGACCGCGCCCCCGCGCGCTGCCCGGCGCAGCGCGCGCTGCCCGCGCGTCCTCGCGGCCTGTCTGACCACGTCGGTGCCCTGTGTCCTGCCTGTGTGCCCCCGTGCACCCTTGTGGCCGGCAGGTGCCGCCGGCACCCAGCCCTGCACCCCTGCGCGCTGCCCTCATGCCCTGCGGCCTGTCGGCTCTACCGACACCATGCCCAGCGCCTCGCGGCCTGCTTGCGCGCCCCCGCGCGCTGACCATGCGCCCCCACACGCTGCTCGCGCGCCCCCACGCGCCCCGTGCATTTCCCGCGCCCTTCGGACCGAGCCGTGTCGGGCCACACCCTCCCAACGCCTCGGGCCAAACTGGCCCTGTGCCCGGGTTGAACTGCCCCCACATTCCGCTGGGCTGGGCCCTGCAAATCGGGCCAAACTTAGCGGGATGACCCACCCAATAGGCTGGGTCAAACCCAGCGGGTCTGACCAGGTTGACCTAGACCAGGTCAACCCAGACCGGGTCGGCCCAGACTGGGTTGGGCAGAGTCGGTCCGACCGGGTCGGACTGGACCCGGGCCCATTACTGACCCATTACCTTCTTTGGCCATATCTTTGGCACCGGACGTCTGTTTGACGAACCGTCAGTGACGCCGGTATTCTAGGAGTGAAGTCATACCTTTGATAATACCCCACTGGAGTTCGGGGTATAGTTGAGTTACGGTCAGGTTGGATCGTACACGAATCCAACCGGGACCCCAGGACCAAAAGGCTAATAACTAACAGACCGGGCGTCCGATTGATGCGCCGTCAGTTGCGTTGAGAACCCTATGATGAGGCGGACCTTTTAGATACTTCTTTGTGGCACTTTGCGATAGTTGGAGTTTTTTCCTGTAGCTTGTGGAGCGGATCCTTCCGATGATGAGCAGACAGAGTGCGGAGACCTAGTAGTGGGATGAGACCTTACGACTGTTTGACCGATTCAACTCGGAGTGATTCAACAAGCCCAATGGGGAGCGCCTAGTAGTTGGCGGCAGACCCATGGCGGTGGAGCGCTTGGTAGTTGGTGGCAGACCCATGGTACTTGACAAGAGGAGTACCTCTGTAGGCTATTAAGGGGAGCGCCTGGTAGTTGGCGGCAGACCTACAGTAGGGAGCACCTCTATGTGAGCGCGGCAGACCCACGGTACTCGATAGGAGGAGTACCTCAGCAATTCAAGGTTAGTGGGAAGTGCCTGGTAGTTGGCGGTAGGCCCAATGTACTCGACAAAGGAGGAGTTCTCCAGCAGTTGTGGTTTCAACAATGTGAATAAAAATCCTGGTTGAGCTAAGTCAATGACTTTTGTGTTTTCATCATGATTGAGATGGGTTACTAGACAACTTAGGTATATGTATGGGCATATACCTATGTAATGGTTATCCATTGATTTCATACATTTTGGTTTATCCTTGTTTGATTTTTTGAGACCTTGAGGGTCTCAGATGCCCTAATGAGTATCATTATACTCACCCCTGCATAGGCTATTCTCGTACCTCATTGTGTTGGTTGCAGACGACGGACAACGCTAACTGAGGCAGAGAGCAGCAGGACTGGACAGTACCCGGAGGTGGACCACTCAGAGTGATGGTGCACGGAGGAGACGGATAGACGTGGAGTGCTGAGGAGGCCATCTATACCTACCCTTCAGGTAGGAACCCCTGAGGACGACCCAATAGCTTCTTTAATTTTCATCAGTTGTACTTTCTTTCAGTTGTACTTGTACTTTCCAGTTGGGATTGTATTTATGGCCCCTTTTACTCTCCAGCACTTATTTTGTATACATTTTTACTTAGTGATTTTCTTCTAGTTGTGTACTCTGATGTGTTTATTTACAGATATAAAGGCAATGCCTTCCCATTTTGGGGATTTATGCCTTTGGTGCTAGTCGCCAGCCCCTGGCCTATGGAAGGAGGGCTTGGGGTAGTCACGATACGGGCCCTGGGGGACGTCTCGTGACAAATTGGTATCCGAGGAGTCGGTTCTACTGCAGAACTTAGGACTTTGATATTTCTTTTCTATGCAGCAATATTGTTAAGGGTACTAAGTGTGGTTTTCAATTTAGGGAGTCCAATGTTGGTGCTGGTGGCCGACATATCCATACACCAGGACCCTGACTTCTGATTTCCGACTCAGTGCACGAAAACACTAATTGCATGTGTGTTTTCAAAAGTTTTCTTTAAGTCAGCTCAACCGGTTCATCTCACCAGGTATAATCTTTTGACCATGTCATATCTGTTTCATTTAGGATGCCTCCACACGGATGACCAGTTCGATCCCCGAGAGTCATATGCACTAACAACCCACTGAGGGATGAGGCCTCAATGTAGGTCCCTCTTCCAGTTGAGGCACCAGTGGAGGCACCAGGGGTACCACTTCCTATTGGTCCACCAATGCCACCAGCCCCAACAACAGATGATACATGCCACTTGAGCATGTTTCACAAGTTCTAGCGCTAGAGGCCACCCAGGTTCAGGGGAGAGACGGACCCACGGGTAGCTGAGGATTGGCTGGAGGCTGTGGTGAGAGTATTCAGACTGGTAGGGACCCCATCCGACTTCATGGTGAACCTTGTCACGAGTCTCCTTCAGCCCACAATAGGCAGATGGTGGATCCTGATGCTCCAGGTTCATGATGAGGTGACCCTACTCTGGGCAGACTTCGAGAGCCTATTCTGGGTAGAGTTTGTACCAGCCACCCTTCATGTGGTGTGGATACAGAAGCTGTTGCATCTACAGTAGGGTAGCATGACGATGGCACAGTGCTCAGAGAGGTTCACCGACCTCTCGCGCTACTCCACAGATATGGTGTGGGACCCTTTCTTCAGGGCCAAGACCTTTGAGCAGGGATTCAGGCGGTAGATCAGTGCTCTGATGATCTCACTTAGCATCCCGACGTAAAAGGGGGTGCTAGAGAGATCCCTCTTGGTGGAGAGTTTCCTTACTGAGCAGTCTCCAGCAGCAAGACCCACCACTAGCCAACACGCAGTGGAGTCTTCTACAGCTAGTAGTAGACAGATGTCGTAGAGGTCCAAGAGGACCATACCTACAGGTGGATGATCACACGACTTAGGATCGGTTGTGCGGGGCACCCATAGTGGAGACAGAGCCTGACATGCCAGGAACGTACAGTGTTACTCATGCGGTGGTCTTGGTCACATGGCTCATGACTGTCCAACCCGCCATTCTGATGCTAAACAGATAGTTGAGGGACCTCCTAGGCAGAGGCAGAGTTTCGATCGAGGGGGTCTGTAGGGAGGAGGCAAACATGGTAGAGGATTTGGACGTGCAGCTGGCGGTGGACGACGTTTTGAGGTGTTTCCACCACCACCACCAGGAGGTACATCCCGACCGCAGGGAGCGGATGGACAGGGGAGATCTCAGCTTAAGGTATCTGAGGCCTATGATCACAGTGCTCCAAAGAGTATATGAGGTATGATCTGTGTCTACTCCACCTTAGTTGCAGTTCTTATAGACACAGGTGTCATTCACTCTTTCAATTCCACTGCCCTCGTTCGGAGATTAGAGATTCTGACGGAGCTGTTGGCTCGATCCTTACGGCTAGAGACTCCTACAGGAGCATATTCGATGATTACGCACTGGTGTCAGTAGTGCAAGATTACTCTAGGAGGTGAGAGCTTCGGCTGGGATCTCCTAGTAGCGACGTCAAGGCCTTACAATGTCATCTTGGGTATGGAATGGTTATCTACATTCCATGCTCAGATTGACTGTATTAGGAGAAAAGTGTGGTGTGTCCGCACGGATGGGACCTGTTTTACCTTCACCAGCAAGAAGGAAACCTTTTCACCACAGGATGAACTTACTAGGAGGAGGGGGTACATCCGATCACTCACCATTTGGCTTGCCTTACCCTCAGAGAAGTTGATGTGGAGATCCTGAGCTATCCTGTAGTGGTGGACCAGTACGCAGATGTTTTCCCTGACGATGTTCCAGGATTACCTCCCCGTAGGGAGGTGGACTTCTATATTGACCTGTACCATGGGACGACACCGATATCTACACCAGCATATCAGATGGCTCCCACTGAGCTTCGCGAGCTGCGGGTATAGCTAGAGGACTTACAGGGAAAGGGATTCATCTGGCCCAGTGTTTCTCCCTAGGCAGCCCTGATTCTATTCACCCAGAAGGCATATGGGATCTTGCAGCTTTTTGTTGACTACCGTCACCTGAACCAGGTGACTATGAAGAAAAATTACCCACTCCCAAGTATTTATGACCTCTTTGATCAGCTGAATGGATCACGGTGGTTCTCAAAGATAGACCTCAGATCTGGCTATCACCAGCTCAGAGTTTGAGACGAGGATGTGTAGAATATTTCCTTCAGATGTCAGTATGACCACTACGAGTTCTTGGTTATGCCATTCGGTGTAACCAACGCTCCAGCAGTGTTCATGGGACTCATGAACAAGATCTTCCAGCCATACCTTGATCACTTTGTCGTAGTCTTCATTGATGACATTCCGATCTACTCGACTACTGAGGAGAAGCATTCCTACCTTTTGCAGGTAGTACTGGACACACTCCAAGAGAACTAGCTTTATGGTAAGCTCTTGAAGTTCCAGTTTTGGATTTGAGAGGTTCACTTCTTGGGAAACGTCATCTCGGAGCCTGCAGTTGCAGTGGATCCAAGGAAGATTGAAGAGGTACTTTCTTGGGATCCAACCAAGAGTGTGACGGAGGTATGGAGTTTCCTAGGATTGGATGGGTACTACCGGAGATTCGTTCCAGACTTCTCCAGAGTTGCATCACCACTATCAGCCTTGACAAAGAAGGGGAAACCCTTTTTGTGGTCAGAGAGATGCAATCAGAGCTTTTAGGAGCTGAGGAAGAGGCTGACTAGTGCCCCCATCTTGAGGCTTCTAGAAGAAGGCATAGGGTACGTAGTCTACTACGACGCATCAGGGACCGGACTTGGGTGTGTCCTGGTACAAGAGTGAGCATTAATCACATATGGTTCTTGGAAACTAAGATAGCATGAGAATAACTATGCTACCCATGACCTGGAGTTAGCAGAAGTGATCTTCGCCTTGAAGATGTGGCGGTACTATCTGATGGGTGAACATTTTACCGTGTACTCTGATCATAAGAGTCTCAGGTATATCTTCTCTCAGAAGGACCTGAACCTGAGACACCGATGTTGGCTTGAGTTCCTCCAGGACTATGACTTCGAGATAATCTATACTCCTGGGAAGGGTAATGTTATTGCTGATGCACTCAGCAGGAGGACCGATATACGGCTACTAGGTGAAGAGACAGAGCAGTTGACTTCTTTGCAGATATCCTTTGTGGATAGAGATGGAGAGGCATTCCTATAGTCTCTTACAGTCACTCCCCCACTTCTTCGGCGATTCAGGGAGGCACAGCATGGGGATACTAACTACGAGACACGATGTGCTCAGATATCCATAGGGCAGGCACTTGACGGATTTTATGAAGGTGGGGAGCACTCCATCCACTTCAGAGGACATACCTTGGTACCGGTGGCACTTTAGGAGTAAGTGTTGAGGGAGTTCCACACATCCCCTCTAGTGGTACATCTAGAAGTGTTGAAGATGTACCGGGATATTCAATGACAGCACTGGTGGCCATGTATGAAGAAGGCAGTAGCAGAGTTTGTCTCATGGTGCCTCACTTGTAAGCAAGTGAAGGCAGAGCACCAGGTACCAGTAGGCTTGGTACAGCCTTTAGAGGTCCCAGAGTGGAAGTGGGATGAGATGTCTATGGACTTCATGATAGTTCTTCCACTCACATCCAGGGGTCAGGACTCGATTTGGGTGATCGTCGACCGACTCACCAAGTCATCCCACTTCCTAGCGATCAGAGAGCAAGGTTCAGTAGAGAGATTGGGACGCCTCTATGTGCAAGAAATTGTGAAACTACATGTAGTACCTTCCTCTATTGTCTTCAATCGTGACGCTTGGTTTACTTCTCGGCTATGGAAGGGGTTGCGGGAGGCTTTCGGGACATAGCTTCGCTTGAGCACCGCCTTCCATCCTCAGACAGATGGTCAGACCGAGAGGACCATTCAGACCCTCGAGGACATGCTACGTGCATGTGTCCTAAAATTCGGTCATAACTAGGAGGATCACTTACCGTTGGTGTAGTTTTCCTAAAATAATAGTTATCACTCCACCATAGGGATGGAACCTTTTGAGGCGTTGCACGGGCGACTTTGCAGATCACCCTTGTGCTGGACAGACCCTGGAGAGTCAGCATTGGTGGGACCAGAGATGGTGAGAACTACTAAAGAGAATGTGCAGATCATCCAGGAGCGGATGAAGACTGCACAGAGCAGGCATAAGTTGTATGCTGATAGGATATAGAGACCTCTGGAGTTCGAGGATGGCGACCACATATTTCAACGGGTCTCACCTCGATGAGGTCTACGGAGATTTAGATGAGGTGGAAAGTTATCTCCATGATTCATCGGACCTTTCCAGGTCCTCAGCAGAGTAAGTGAGGTGGCTTACTGCTTAGCTCTTCCACCTCAGCTGCACCGGGTGCACGACGTCTTCCATGTATCCCAGCTGAGAAGATACGTGCATGACCCTTCCCACATCATCGACCATGGAGAGTTGGACATCGACGATGGAGTGATTTTTACAGAGGTTCTGGTGGAGATTGAGGATCTACATGAGCGGGTCCTACGTGGATGGTAGATACCTCTGGTGCGCATTCGCTGGCAGAACGAAAACCTCTAGAAGAGCACATGGGAGCAGGAGGCTCAGATGCGTGCTCAGTACCCCCATTTGTTCTCATAGTTCGAGTTGTAGATTAAGGGGACATAAAGCCCAAAGGTGGGGAGAATTTAAAGACCTAGAAATCCTGTGGAAATTTTTTTTAATACATGGGAATTTTACAGGTCCTTGAATTTTTACGGCGCTTGATTCTGAGGCCCGGTGTGCCCGGAATCAATTTTTTAAGTTCTGTTCGGGTACGTTCAGTAAACGTACGAGTGGATTTTTATAACTTTTGAACCGGTTCTCGGAACTAAAATCTGAGGGCACCGTTGAACTCATAGTGCAATTATTTTCTTAAGAATACTTTCACCTCGATGGCGGATGGTTGAGAATAAAATTTAGTTTTCGGATTTTTATTAAAAATAATAAAATAAAGTGTAAAACACTTTATTTTATTTTTGAGCCGCCATGAGTGTAATTGGTTATTGGTTAAAACCTCCAAGAGGAGGTTAGGGGTGGGGGCCCCCACACCATAACCTCCCATGAGAGGTTATGGTGATGGATCCCACCCAAACATAACCTCCCTTGGGAGGATATTTTTGGTGGGGACCACCCGGCTTTTAACCCCTTGAAACTCATCATTAAGTGGGGAGAACCCTTGAACTCCCAACTTAATGGTGCCACCACCCTTGGAGCCTCTCTGCCTTTACCTTTAATTAAATGGATCCAACCCCTTTTATTAATTGTTCCAACCCTCAAGAATTAATTAGGTGGGGCCCATTCAATTAATTCACCAATTTGAATTTGTGCCAACAACTAAAATAATAGGCAATCTATTATTTTTAGTTGGCATTTCTCATTTTGTGGAACAAAAGAAGAGGAGAGCTAGGGAGAAATCTCCCAAAGAAGAACCGTTCTCCCAAAGAAGAACGAAGAATGCGTTCTTCCAACGAAGAATGCCGGCGGCGATCCTCTTCGACTTCCTTCCTCGAATCCTACTGACGTGGAGCGTCTTCAACGAGCTGACGCAACTTGGGATTTGAGACATGCAGCGGATGCGACGAACGACAGTTTTCATCATCTTTTTTCTATGACTTCGTCAATGAATGACGAACGACAAACGATGAATAAGAGGTAGGGGTTTATTTGTGTAATAACCCTTTTCTTATTCTCACCTTCGGTTTTAATGAAAACGTTGCGGATATTGAAATGAAACAATTGAGGATTATCTTCTTTCCTAAAAAAATTTATGAACCTCATGATACCACCCTAAATGTGGAGGGAGCGGGCCAAACCAACATGGCCTGACCCCCCTCCGTTGTTCTTGTTTTTGTTGATCTTCGATGAGGCGAAGAAGGCGGCAATGATGAAGGTTGCGCTACCCGCGGCCTCCGCGAATCGCGCCACCCTCGCGGCACACTGAATCTCCCGGCCGGACATCACCAGCCTGAGTGGCGCCCAGCCCGCCTACCCGGCCCTAGTCGCGGCCTACCCAGTGCTCTGGCATGCTGACCACGCGCCCTCACAGTCTACCTGCGCCCCCGCGTGCCGCCTCGTGCGCTAGTCGGCGCCCCCCGTGCAGAGCCTGCGCACCCTTACGTGCACGTGCCTCCGGCACCCCCGCGCGCCACCCCACATGCTGTGCGGCTCCCCTGCGCACCCTCGCGGCCTGCCCGCACCACCGGCGCCCTGCCCGGTGCCCCCGTGCGCTTCTCGGCGCCCCCACGCTGCCCGCGCGCCCGTGCGGCCTGCTTGGCCTCGCCGGCGCCCTGCCCGGTACCCTGCAGCCTGCCCGCGCACCCCCGCACACTGCATGCGTGCCCCCGTGGCCTGAACGTGCCCTCTGGGTCGATCTGTGTCGGGTCGCGCCCTCGCAAGGCTCCGGGCCGAACTGGCCCTGAGCCTGGGCCGAACCGCCCTCGCAGTCCACTGGGTCGGGCCCAGCGGATCGGGCCAAACTTAGTGGGATGACCCACCCAATGGGTGGGGTCAGACCCAGTGGGTCCTGCCAGGTCGACCCAGATCGGGTCATCCCAGACTAGGTTGGGCCGAGTTGGTCCGACCGGGTCGGACCGGACCCGGGCTCATTACCGACCCATTACCTTCTTTGGCCATATCTTTGGCACTGGATGTATGTTTGACAAACCGTCAGCAGCACCTGTATTCTTAGAGAGAAGACATACCTTTGAGAATACCCCACTGGAGTTCGGGGTATAGTTGAGTTATGGCCTGGTTGGATCGTACATGAATCCAACTTGGCCCACAGGACCAAAATGCTAATAACTAACAGACCGGGTGTCCGATTGATGCACCGTCAGTTGCATTGAGACCCATATGATGAGGCGGACCTTTGAGATAATTCTTCATGGAACTTTGCGACAGTTGGAGTTTTTCCCAGTAGCTCGTGGAGTGGATCCTTCTAGTGACGAGCAGACAGAGTGCGGAGACCTAGTAGTTGGCTGAGACCTGACGACTGCTTGACTGATTCGACTCGGAGTTATTCGACTAGCCCAGTGGGGAGAGCCTGGAAGTTGGCGGCAGACCCATGGAGTAGGAGCGCCTGGAAGTTGGCGGCAGACCCACGGTACTCGACAGGAGGAGTAACTCTACAGGCTATTAGGTGGAGCGCCCGGTAGTTGGCGGCAGACCCACAGTACTCGATAGGAGGAGTACATCAGCAGTTCAAGGTTAGTGGGAAGCGCCTGGTAGTTGGTGGCAGGCCCACTATACTCGATAGAGGAGGAGTTCTCCAACAGCCATGGTTTCGACAATGTGAATAAAAATCCTGGTTGAGCTAAGTCAATGACTTTTGTGTTTTCCTCATGATTGAGATGGGTTACTAGACAACTTAGGTATATGTATGGGCATATACCTAAGTAATGGTTATCCATTGATTTCGTACTTTGTGGTTTATCCTTGTTGGATTTTGTGAGAACTTGAGTGTCTCGGGGTCCCTACTGAGTATCGTTATACTCACCCATGAACGGGCTATGCCCGCACCTCATTGTGTTGGTTGCAGATGACGGACAGCACTGACTGAGGCAGAGAGTAGCAGGACTGGACGGTACCCAGAGGTGGAACACTCGTTGTGATGGTGCACGGAGGATACGGACGGACGTGGAGTGTTGAGGAGGTCATCTATACCTACCCTTCATGTAGTAACCCCGGAGGACGACCTAGTAGCTGCTTTACTTTTCATCAGTTGTACTTACTTTCAGTTGTACTTGTACTTTCCAGTTGGGCTTGTATTTCTGGCCCCTTTTACTCTCCATCACTTCTTTTGTATATAGTTTTACTTAGTGTTTTGCTTCCAGTTGTGTACTCAGATGTGTTTTTTTACAGATATAAAGGCAATGCCTTCCCAGTTTGGGGATTTATGCCTTTGGTGCTAGTCTCCAGCCCCTGGACTATGGAAGGTGGGCTTGGGGTAGTCACGATACGGGCCTTGGGGGATGGGTCATGACAAAAAATCCATAATGAACCTCCCATACATCAGATGTCCATAATAAATTAAAAATATAAATAACAACCTAATATCATAACTAGAAAATTAGTAAACAGTAGTGAACACCAAAAACCTCCCTCACCATCTGATCTCCCTCTCTTTCAAGGAAAAGATTCCCCTCATTATATTTTCTTCATCCGCCCACAGATAATTCTACCCTCCATCTATAGAAATAGTTAAAATCCAAAGTAGCTAGATTAAATCATATAAAGGGTCACATGTTATATATTATATAAAATTAAATGTATATCCTACTAAATCATGGAATGGTCACCACAAACCAAATGAAATAAAATAAAAGCTATGATAAATAATCAGTTCTCATCTAATGGTCTGAATAAGAACCATGAACCTACAATTGAGATAATAATATAGTTGTGATCACATAAGCACCCTGTTGGACACCAAAAACTTCTAAAACTAATAATTTTCTTACATATTACATCCAATCATTATAGTTTTAAATTAAACATAAAAATAAACTTTTTCTATATATTTTTACAATGGAACAACAATAAACCACAAGTGATGAAAACTCTTTTCCATGATTTTTATAAAATGAAAAAAATCACTTGGAAAAATAGTTTTCCACAACTTGAACCGCATGTCCCAAACACCATTTTAAATTTCCACTTCAAAACATTTCTCAACCACCCCTTTTTCCAAAACTCATTTCATAAAAAAATTAGAAGATATTATAAAACTATGATTTCATTTATCCTTCTTTAAAAACCCTTCACATCCAATTTTAAAACATTTTAAAATTAAACTATTCCAAAAAGGAAGCAAGCATACATGTATGAACCTCTATGTTAAGACATAAAATAAGGGAAAACATGGAAAAGAATATATATTCTAATAAAATATATGAATGGTAGGGTGTACAATTGAAATACAATAGAAATCCCCTAAAATGATCCCAAGGATCCTAGTGTCTTGGGATCTGACCTAGGTAATAACATGAGAAAGTTATAGAATTCACTCAACGAACTAAACTATCGATATAGGTTGCATCTTAATACCACCACCCTACAAGCCTTCACCCAACCTCATATGAATGTAACACACCTCTAGTCATATCACTAACTATAGGGAAAACTTACATTATATGGATACCTAGTGCAGCATAATTATAGACTATCACTTAGCTACCTAGGTTCCCATGACCAATCAAAATGGAGGTTCTCACAATCAAGAAATAATTCACTTAAAGTTAAAACATTTAAAACAACACATACACCACCTATTACCTTCACAAAATCATCCCTAAGCACAATAAGAATAAATATATTATACAATGCATCAAAGTAAGCATCCTCACATTGGATTACTAGCCACTATGGTCCATAAGAATAAAAAAAGGATTCAAGAGGGTATCACATCATTTATTAAATATCATTTTCATAAAATTTCAAATGGACCATCTCTTTAAAGCAAAACCCCCTAGGAATTATAATCCCTTTCACCAAATTAATTTTCAAAATAAAATAGGAACTCGTCTTTACCTTTTTTAAAATTCCTTTGAAAACATTAAAATACACAAAGAGTTTAAAAATAAAATACCTATGGAATAAAACACCCTTTTGAAATCAACCAACTCATTTGGAAATCTAAAAATCTATAAACATTTCAAAACAAAGGTTATTACATCCCTTTGAAAACAACTAAGAAACCCTTTTTTAAAATCAATCAACCCATGTAAACTTATTTAACACTTTAAAAAAACCAAATCAAATAATTTTAAAGCCACATTAAATAAATAACACTTTTAAAACATCAATATAGTTCTCTTCACCTCTTTAAAAACCAAAATCATCCTTTAAAATCCAACTAGATATTTCTAAAAAACACTTGGTGTAGATTCACATATCATGCCAAGTTTAACAATAATTTTCATACCAAGTTTTCACCTTAGGGACAATATATATTTTTTCATAATTTAAAAATAAATAATTTTAAAAAAATAAATTTGAGTCACGTAATAGAAAGTGAATACAGAGAAACGCCTACCTTGTACAAATGGAAAACGAGACAGAAGAAAGTTTTGGTGATCTAAATCACATCGCCTTAGAAGGATAAGGCTCCCACAAGAATAAACACATCCCTCCATGGAATAAACATTGAAAATAGAGTTTTATAACTATACCTAACCCTAATTGTGACCTAGAAGTGATTAGGGTTCACAAAAGGGGGAAAATCTAAGGGAGAAGAAAGGGGGGAGGAAGGAGAATCTTACCACTTGAAATCATAATAGAGAAATCACCAGAATTGGAGGTGGAACAAGGATGGTGGGAGAAGGGTGGTGTCATATAAGTGAGAGGATGGAGTGTCCTATGGGGTTTCATGTGATAGGTATAGGGGTGGGGTGATGGTGTATTTTGATTATAGTTTTTTACAAATAAAAATTTAAAAATCAAAATCAAAATCAAAATTGTTTAAAAAAAATCTAGATCAACCTCTGTTAAGTTTGAATAGCTGGGAGTATCATTTCTGAATGCATACATTAGGTACATTTTCATAATCTTCTTATCCAAAAAATGATCTACAATGTTCATTAAATTTAATAACTATTCATATTTTCTACAGGCATTTATATTACTACTATATAAAGGGAAAACCCTACAAATAATTATTTATATTCATTAATCCCTATATCATTTCTATAGAAAAAAAATATTTGGAGTTGGAAGAAATTGATAAGAGAAAATATAAACTAAAAAATTTGTTTGATAAAAAAAATAACAGAATACAAACTCTTATTGATTCTAACAATATAGGGGTAAAACTCTGCAATCTAATCATATAAAATATATTTTTCTTTTTTCATTACTTATTTGATTTTGTTTTTTTAAGAATCATTGTATGTTGATTGTAATCAATTTGGATACCCCAAATATTTATTTTTTGGATCCAATACATGGATTTCCATCAAACCAACCATACATGATGTGTATTTTGAATTTATAGTGCAATGTAATCAATATTTTACAAATAAACTTAAAATTATATGTTTCAGTTTGTGTTTTAATGGGAATTTTGTTATGATATGGTGATCTATAAATATAGGATAAATCATGGTATGATGTCATTCACTAAATATAAGAAGCCTATAGATTTATTAAAATGGAAACAGATTAAGGTATGTATAGAAACATTAACTATCAAAACATATTTCAAAACAATTTACTTATTTTGTTCAATGTTTCTGCATTTTCCAAAACAAGATTACAATAATTATTTTAGATATTATGTTTAAAAATTTATAAAGATATAATATACCATCAAAATACTAGAATCCTAGAACATTTAATTTCCAAAGTTAATTACAATTTCATTAAAAATATTTATTAATCATTTTTTTGTCTATATTTTCCTAGTAGTGCCAATATTTCCAAAAAATTACATGCTCAAAAGAAGAAGGAAATTTTTTTAGAGATGAGTGGGAAGAGTATATGGTGTCAGAATGTTTTCTAATAATAAATTTATGTGATTTCCTATTATTATTATAATCTAGCATGGGATATGACCTTAAAAATATATTTGGAATGTGAATCATTAGTATTGGAATTCTTATATATTATTTTTGATTTGTTTCTCAAGAAAAAGTATAATGGAAGAAATTAATTTTTTTAGAAATGAATGGAAATAATACATGGTGTCAGAATGTATAAAGACATTATGAATAGGTGAATTCTTACTAATTATTTAGTTAGTTTTATCTTCATTTTATCTAATTTTTTTAGTTAATTTGCTTATCATTTTTATCAGATAATTATTTTGTTAAATTTACACATTAGTTCAAAACACACGTTATATGCTCAAAACCAAGAAAACAATTTTATATTGTTTTGATAGATTAGGATAGTGATCTATAATCCATTTTTGACATATAGGAATTGACCACACATAAATATGACACATGATGTGTCCGATATGACTCGTAGTGAATGTTTTCAATAAAAAGTGTCATTTTAGTTTGAAACACATATCATATAGAAAAAAACAAGAATATAATCCCAGATTGTTTTCAAAATTTAGGTAAATTTCCAATAATTCGTTTTGGACATTTAAGAATTGACTGAACTTCAATCTAACACCCGATGTGGTTGGTAAGACTCGACGTGTGTGTTTTTAATACAAAAGCGTCTTTTTAGTATACAAAATTCCCCAAATAGACCAAACCAAGAAAATAGGATCAAATTATTTTTTGACTTTAGAAAAATGATTAATGATTCATTTTTTATGTGTAGGAATTGAACACATATTAACCTGACACCTGATATGGTCAGTATGACTTGAAGTTCATGTTTTCAATAAATAAGCTTCATTTTAGTTTAAAATGCATGTCACATCATAAAAAACAAGAAAATGAGATTATATTATTTTCAAACTTTACGAAAATTATCCATAATTCATTTTTCATGTATAGGAATTGATTTTATGCTAATCTGGCACATGATGTGGTCAGTATGACTCAAAGTATGTGTTTTCAATATAAGTGTCATTTTAGTTTAAAACACACATCAAATTGAAAAAACCAAGAAAATGATATCGTATTATTTACAAACTTTAGGAAAAAGTTCTATAATTAATTTTTTATTTATATGAATCAACCACACATCATTCCAACATATGATGTGAATGATATGACTCAAAGTGTTTGTTTTCAATATAAAGGTTTCATTTTAGTTTAAAACACATTTCACTTGAAAAAATCAAGAAAAAAAGATCATATTATTTTCAAAAATTATTAAAATAATCAATAATTCGTTTTTTATGTGTATGAATTGAATGAATGTCAATATGATACACAATGTGGTCGGTGTGAATCAAAGTGCATGTTTTTAATATATAAGTTCCATTTTAGTTTAAAACACATGTCACATCACCAAAACTGAGAAAAAAGATCTGATTATTTTCAAACTTTAGTAAAAGGATCCATAATTCATTTATCATGTGTATTAATTGACCGCACACCAATCTAACACACTATGTGGTTGGTATTAATCTAATTACGTTTTTTCAATATAAAATTGTTATTTTAGTTTAAAACACACATGAAATAGCCAAAATTGACTAAATGGGCTTGGATTTTTTTTCAAAGTTTAGGAAAAAATTCCATAATTTTTTTATGGTGTCTAAGAATCGACCACACGTCAATTTGACACATGATGTGATAAATATGAATTGAATTGTGTGCTTTCAACATAAAGGTATAATTTTAGTATAAATTCACATCACTATCCAAAACTGATAAAATAAGACCAAATTTATTTCAAGATTTTTTAAAATTATTGATAATTCATTTGTGACATGTAAGAATTGACCGCATTTCAATCTGACACCCGATGTGGTCAGTGTGACTCGAAGTGTGTGTTTTCAACAAAGAAGTGCCATTTTAGTTTAAAACATGTGTCACGTCACAAAAACTAAGAAAATGAACTAGGATTGTTTTCAAAATTTATGAAAATGATTCATAATTCATGTTTCACATGTATTAATTGAACACACACCAATCTGAATAACAATGTGATCAGTATGACTCAAAGTATGTGTTTTCAATTTAAAAGAGTCGTTTTAGTTTAAAACATGCATCAAATAGCCAAAACTGAGAAAATGATCTTGGATTTTTTTCAAACTTTAGTAAAACAAACCATAATTCATTTTTGAAATGTTGGAATTAACATCACATCAATTCATTACCTGATGAGTTTAGTATAACTTGAAGTGTGTGTTGTCAATACAAAGGTGCCATTTTAGTTTAAAACACACATCAAATAGCCAAAACTGAGAAAATGAGCACAGACTATTTTCAAAATTTGGTAAAATGATCAATAATTCATTTTTATATGTTTTAATTGACCACCCATCAATCTGACTCTCTATGTGGTCAATATGACTCAAAGTGTGTGTTTTCAATAAAGAAGTGTCATTTTAGTTTAAAACACGCATCAAATTTCCAAAACCAAGAAAACGATCTCTGATTGTTTTCAAAATTTAAAAAAATGATGCATAATTTATTTTTCAAATGTAATAATTGACTGAATTTGAATATGAAACATGGTGTGTTCATTATGTCTCGAAGTACATGTTTTCAATATAAAAGTGTCATTTTAGTTTAAATCTCACATCAAATAGATAAAAGCAAGAAAACAAGCTTGGATTGTATTCAAAATTTATGAAAATAGTCCATAATTTATTTGTTATGTGTATGAATCAAACAAACAACAATCTGACATATTTTTTTACTGATATGACTCAAAGTTTTTATTTTAAATATAATGGTGTCATTTTAGTTTAAAATGCATGTTGGTAGCCAAAATTAAAAAAGCAAACTCGTGTTGTTTTCAAAATTTAGGAAAATGATCTATAATTCATTTGATACATGTAAGAATAAATCCCATGTCAATATGACACCCGATCTAGTCGGTATGACTTGAAGTGTGTGTTTTCAATAAAGAAGTGTCATTTTAGTTTAAAACTCATGTCTCATATAACCAAGAAAATGAGCTTGGATTATTTTAAAACATTAAGAAGTTGATCAATAATTCATTTTTCACATATATGAATTGATTGCATTCCAATACGACACATGTTGTGGTCGGCATGACTCTAAGTATGTGTTTTAAATATAAAAGTATCATTTTAGTTTTATACGCACATCAAATAGAAAAATCTTAGAAAATGAGCTCGGGTTATTTTCAAACTTTAGGAAAATGATCCATATTTCATTTTTGACATGTAAGAATCCATCACACGTCAATATAACACATTATGTGACCCATATGACTCAAAGTGTGTGTTTTCAACATAAAGGTGTCATTTTAGTTTAAAACACAAGTCACATGGTCAAAACTGAGAAAACGAGATTATATTGTATTCAAACTTTAGGACAGTGATCAATAATTCATTTGTGACATGTTAAAATTGACTGCGGATCAATCTAATACATGATGTGGTTGGTATGACTCAAAGTGGGTGTTTTCATTATATAAGTGTCATTTTAGTTTAAAATGTGCATCACATAGGAAAAAACAGATCATAACAATCTCATATTGTTTTTGAATCATTTTATATGTTATTACTTAATTAATTTCCTAATCAATTTTATCTAATTATTATTTACTTACTTTTCATAGAGATAATGATTGAAGATGAAAATGAAATTGTGTGACAGTTAAAGGATTATTCCCAAAAAAAAGTTCTCTTGAATTGGATCACATCTGTAGTGATTTTTTTATCACCAAAGATGTGATCTAATTGAAGATAAACTAATTTTGAGAACAATAAGAAATGCTGTGATGTGTAAGAATCAACTAAAAGTCAATCTGATACATGGTGTGCCATGTATGACTCAAAGTATATGTTTTTAGTTTAAAATTAACACTTTGTGTTTAATTTATTTTTTTATATTATTACTAACGTAATCATTGTTTTCATATACTAGTGTATTATTTTTCTTGATATGGGGTGGATTTTTCCACAACTAATAGCATGAAAGGGGGTCGGGGTCCAAAGACAAAGGAACATTGATGTTTTTGAATATATGTGATAAATTATAATTAATCATGTAATTATAAAAACCAATGTTTGAAATTTATATAATATAGTTTTTTATTGTATTTGTGTTGTAAATTTTATTTTAGTTAAATTATTTATTTTCTCTCCCTATATTTTTTCTTATCTCACTTTTTTTTTCTACTGAAGTGTGATGTGATTTTAACAACACATTGCAGTATAATTCCCCTTTATCAGTGCTATAAAAAGTGGTAATAAAGGTATTATTTATCATCACTAGGAAAATAACTGATAAAGGTTCCCTTTATCAGCACTAAAAAAAGTACTAATAAAGGAACCCCTTTATCGAAGCTTATTTAAGCACTGATAAAGGACTAAGGATTTTAAGGGAGCTCTGATTTCCAAAGCTTATATTCATTATCAAAGCCTTATTTTTTCACTTTAAAAGTCCTTATGTGTAGTATCACTACCTTCATTAATGTCTACATAGCCAAGAAATAGTCGCACTATCGTTGGAATGTGGGGAATAGTGGCCAACAATCCAAACACCCAAATAGTATCCCTTAATTAATTAATTTAACAAATTAATAAATTATAATTATAATTATAATTATAATTAATTAAAACTATATATATAAAAATAATGCAATATTAAAATTCATGATATGAACTTAATGAGGAAGATTTAACATCCCTATATTGATCCCGAATGTGGGAATATCTTTGATCATATCTTCTTCTAAAAATTTCTTTGTCTTGAGAAGTGTTTTAAATGAATATAATTAAATACTTAACTAACTATTTATATAAAAAATGGGTCTCCTGGTGAACTGAAACTCAAAAATTTTAAAATTAACCCTGAATGAAACATAATGCCTAAAATAATACAATACTTGTAATTTTTCAATGTGAGGATCGATTTATGAGATATATATATTTTTTCTTTAAGAGACCTTGTTCAAAAAAATAAAAAATTATTAAAAACAAACACTTATCAAGTTATAATATTAAAATATAAAGTAACCAACTTATAATAGATCTCATAATTAATCTTTTGTTTAATGTCACTCTAATATACATTAAAAAAACTATTGAGTGAGTATCATGTTTTACAAAAGTATTCAATAAGTACTTTTAACAAATATACACTCACTAAAATGATAACTTTTTAAATCGTATCTATTAATGGGTCAATATCCATATAACAAATTTTCTAAATTCATTAGATGAACTATCTTAACTCCATTCCTCTAAGAACTCATTCATATTAAAGTCACACATCCAAGTGCAACAAAAATCACACAATTAAATATGCACACCTAATCATATTGAGGTAAACAATTTCTTATATACCTTAAAAAAGATAATCCATGGGAACCCAAATTTGGTATGACCATCACAATTAGATGATGTGGTTTTTTCATGGGTTTTCTTTGGATGGAATCTAGAAAATTTTAATTTTATAAGGTTTTTAATATACCACCATTTATATATTCATCTTATTAAAACTACTAAAAAATAACCTTATAACTATGATTCTATAACCATGGTCAGCATGACTATGGATATAGGTGTGGCTTAGGGAAATGGCCCACATCTCCCATGGTTGTAAGTAATCTTAAATCCACCTATTCTCATGGTCAACATGGATTATGGCCATATTCCCCCATTAAAATACCTACTTCTACGAGCCACATGGAATGTGGGTATAGGTGTGGCCTATGGTCACAAGTGACATGATTTTTGGTCATGTGTTCATAAGACCACATAGTCCAAAAAAATAACTTTTAAACATATAATAATTATAATTATGTTATGAATTGTGTGTGTGTGTGTACGAATGTACATACGTATGTTTGTATGTTTTTTTGGGGGAAATGTATGTATGTGTGTATGTATGTATGAATGAATGTATGTACATAATGTGTTGTAGGTTAGTGGTGAAAGGATCCATAAAATAAATAAGTGGTTATGGGATCAAACCTCCCTAGTTGAAATTTTTTAAAATTTTACATATGGCCACGAGCACTGCCCATGGAAATAGGTTTATATGGCCACAATAAGAGCTTGGTCGTGGTCATATCCCTTTTTTATATATTTTCATGTCATGTATCATGAAATCTCTATATGTTTATATGTTTCTAGAAATTTGAATTATATCACAATGGGTAGAAAAGCATCTCTTTTCTAGAATAGATCCTAATCTCTCGGGCCAGTGGGAAGTCTGAATCAAAGTCATATTATCCATACATCATTACCCAAGAGTGATTTTAAATTACTATATGATTTTTTTCTAAAACTTTATATTAATAGTTATAATAAATTCTCACCATATAATTATAACAAACACTACTACAGAAGTTGAATTTAAAAGGTATATAAAAATCCCCTATCAGTGCTAAAAAAGTGTTGTTGATCTAAGTGTCATTAAAAGTGGGCCACTTTTATCAGTTCAAGAAAATCGTTGATAAATGTCATATTGTTGTGGTGTGATGTTAAAATTACAACACAATAAAGTAAAAAATGAATCTATATATGGAAAATTCATAATTAAATTGAAATAAAAATTACATGATAGATAAAATAAAAAAACTATATTATAGTCATTTCAAACATTTCTTTGTACAATTACATTAGGAAGGACTATCACAAATATTCAAAAACCTCAATGGTTTCATTATCATTGGCACCCAAACCCTCTCAAAAAATCATGATCATAGTATCAGTTGCTGAACAAACTGATTCAACTTAAGAAAAATAATCCACCTATATAAGAAAATAATTCTCATGTTATTAATACTATAAATAAATAAATTAAACGTAAATATGAAACAATAAATTAAGAAAATGTCAGTTTTAAATAAATAGACACATTGAGTCATATTGGTCACATCGTGCATCAAATTAATGTGAGTATTATTCATACAAGTTACAAATGACTTTAAGATCATTTTTCTAAAGTATCAAGACAATCTGAATGTGTTTTCTTGTTTTTGAGTATGTCACATGTCTTTTTTACTAAAATGTCAATTAAAACTTAAAACACATAATTTGAGTCATACATGTCACGTTGTGTGTTTCTTTGATGTGATATTAATTCCAACATGTCAAAAATGACTTATGAATCTTTTTCCTAAATTATCAAGACAATATGAGTATGTTTTCTTAGTTTTCAATAAGTGAAACATGTTTTGATCTAAATTGCCAATTTTAAACTAATAACAGATACTTTGATTTATGATGGGCACACCATGTATCAGATTGAGGTGAAGATAATTCCTACATGTCATAATTGACTTATGGATCATTTTTTTAATGTATAAAAACAATAAAAATATGTTTTCTTTGTTTTGAGTATGTGACATTTCTTTGAACAAAAATGCCTATTTTAAATAAAAATATATACTTAGAGTCATACCGATCACACCGAGTATTGGATTGATGTTCAGCTAATTCATACATAATATAAATGACTTAAGGATATTTTTCCTAAAGTATTAAGACAATCCAAATGTTTTTTCATATTTTTTAGTATGACATGTGTCTTTTTTACTAAAATGTCAATTTAAACTGGAAACATGCACTTTGAGTCATACCGGTCACATCATGTGCCAGTTTGACATGAGCCCGATTCTTATACATTATGAATGACTTATAATTTTTTCCCCTAAAGTATCAATACAATTCGAGTGTTTTTTCTCAATTTTCAGTGAGTAAAACCTTTTTAAACTAAATTATCAATTTTAAACAGATAACAAACACTTTGAGTCATAGCGTAAACACTATGTAACAAATTTAGGTGTGACTAATTCTTAGATTTAAAAAATGTATTAAGGATATTTTTATTAAATTATAAAAACAATCTGAATTAATTTTCTTGGTTTTGAGTATAAGATATATCTTTTGAACTAAAATTTCAATTCTAAATAAAAATACACACTTAGAGTCATACCGATCACACCCTATGTCAGATTGATGTGAAGTTGATTACTACACATTGAAAATAAATTATGGATCATTTCCAAAAAAATTCAAAATAATTCAGATACATTTTCTTGATTTTGATTATGTGATGTTTGTTTTGAATTAGAATGTCAATGTAAAATAAAAATGCACACTTTGAGTCATACTGGTCACACCATGTATCAGATTGAGGTGAGGCTGATTCATACACATTAAAATGAATTATGGATCATTTTCCTAAAGTATCAAAATAATACAGATGTTTTTTCTTGGTTTTGAGTATGTCACGTGTATTTTTTTCTAAAATGTCAATTTAAATTGAAAACACACACTTTGAGCCATACCGGTCACATCATGTGTCATTTTGATGTAAGACTGATTTCTACGCATCAAAAATGAATTATGAATTGTTTCCCTAAAATATAAAGACAATCCAAGAATGTTTTCTTAGTATTTAGTGAGTGAAACATGTTTTGAACTAAATAGTCAATTTTAAATAGATAACGGACACTTTGAGTGATATCAGGCACACCGTGTAATGGACTAATGTGCAGCTAATTCCTACATGTCACAAATTATTTAGGGATTTGTTTCTAAAGTGCCAACACAATCCAAATTTTTTTTCTCAGTTTTGAGTATTTGGTGTGTGTTTTGAACTAAAATGTCAATTTTAAACTGAAAACACATACTTTGAGTCATACCGAACACACCATGTATCAGATTGAGGTGTGGTTGATTCTTATATATCGTAAATGACTTATATATCATTTTTTATAGTATCACAACAATATGATTTTTTTAATTGGTTTTGAGTGTGTTATTTTTGTTTTGAACTAAAATATAAATTATAAACTAAAAGCATAAATGTTGAGTCATACCAAGAACATTGTGTATCAGATTGAGGTGCGATTGATTGAGGTGTGGATGATTCCTACACCATTTAATACAATTTTTATGAAATGTATTTTTGGGAATTCATAATTTTCCATTAAACTATTGAAAAATCTCTTCGTAGATTCATCCTTATGATTCAATTCACATTTCAGGAATCATATGATTTCTTATTCCATCTGAAAGGAATATTTACACTATTTTATGTCATGTTATAGGTAAATGAAAGTAAATTGTGACTTCCCAAAATATCTTTGAAAAAAACTAAATAAGTATCAGATAAAAATGATAGGTAAATTAACTTTAAAATAGTATATAAAATTATGAAAAAATTAATTAAATAAATAGTATGAATTCGCCTTTTCTTGATGTATGTATACTGATACGCTTGAAAGGCGTCATTAATTCCTATGGGAGTGAGTCAAATTAGAAATTTATAATGTCATGAACCATACTATCTACAAAGGTTTATTATAGCATAAGTATGGGTTGTATCCATAGAGAGCAGGGAAAGCAGTGATGAAAAATCTTAAATAAAGGTTGGGTCAGTCCAATTTTAGTTTGATTTTATTAAACTAATTGTGAAATTAAAATAAATGAATTTTAAAAGAGAAACATAAGAGAGGGGAATCATTTTACAGAGTTGGTTTTGAAAGATAAATTAATTCAAATTTAATCACAAAATAATTATATTAAATATATTTGAAACCGAATATATTTATCAATAGAAGAAATGTCCATTCCCTATCAAACTACCCTGGAATCTCAATTCATCATGGTCAGATAAACCAAAATAGACAAAAGTGCATTTAGTTTAGATTGACTTATATAGAAGAGTAATTCCATTTAGTGATCATGAATAAATCATCTCAATCATGGTGGGGTTCATTCATTATTGAAAACATATAGTCAATGATTTAATGAAGAATAAAGTATTTGTGTAGGTACAACATGATACTATCGAATGAAATCATCTTTAAAAGAAAAGGTAAATCAACTAATGATGGTATACACCCCCTTTAATTGATTCCACTCTCCCCTATGGGGTTTAGACAATCATCGTTGGGTGGTCTCCAATGATGAATGAACCAATACCCATAGCGGAGAGATTAGAAAAGAGTAAAGGAGAAGGAGAATGAATGAAAAGAGAAATTGGAATTAAAATAGAAATCATTCAATCAATTACATCAAATAAAGGAAATAAAAAAACTGAAATAAACACCTATCTATGGAAGGGAGAATCCCTATGGAAGCCTCTAAGTGGTCACACTTTCTCCCTCAAGTCTAGAGTATTTTAGAATTTCCTTGGAAGGGTGGCCGAGGGTGCAGTTTATAGGATTTTCTGCCAAAACCCGTGGACCACGTCGCATTTAATTTTACTTATATCGATATCATCATGACGTGTACTTGGCATACACATCATGTACTTCAGATCCAAGTTATCCTCCACCGCGTTGAATCTATGGAAACTTTGTACGCTGGTTTGACTCTGGTCACATAGTGTACTGGAGTTACACGATGTGTACTTGTAGTTCACATCATGTTCCATAGTCACAACTTTTTCTACATGGTCTACAGTATGTCATGAACTACACGTCATCTATGCTAAGCACACAGCATGTATTGATTCGGATCCAGAATTTCCAGCTTCCTTCTCTCTCAAAAATTTGGTGTCACACCACTTTACTCATGATTTGAAGTGTCGTTTTGTTCCACATTTTTCGTGTTTTCCTTATTTTACTGCACAACTCAATCTTGCATAAGAACTTCCAAAACATTCATATCAGGTACATAAATTATATCACATCAATGAATTCATATGTAAAAACATATCAAAATATGTATACAAAATATAGTTATCTTTACTCATCCTAGAGAAAAACCTCAACATCAAACCACCAAGGGTCCATACATCAATAAGGAAATTTTCAAATTATGATGCTCACAAAAATAAGCTATAAATTAATATTTTAAAATCACAAAACATAACTAATAAATAATCAAAAAATCATCCTTCATTTATAAAGTGAAATGCATGACATGTTTCCCTTTTCACACACATTTTTTAACATTTTATCAACACCCATGTCATTTATTATTTACCTTAACATTTAATTTTTCCACTCATCACTGAAGGTAACAATTTAATGGAGTTATGATCATACCTTAATTACATGTTCCTAACCATATGATTTCATTGAATCTACTTTATCCACCGTGTAAAGATAAATATCACATTTAATCACAAGGGTTTTGAAATAAGGATCAAATGACTCTATGGATATGGGTAGGTAGGTAAAATGTTGAAAATCATGTAAGGATCAAGGAGGCTAAACTCTAATGTAAAATTCATGATATTAAAAAGAAAAGATGAATGAAAATTCCCCCCACTAAACTATAATGTCATCTCACACACCCCCCAAAGTGAAGATTAAGGCCCAAAAACAATGTATTCATAATGAATAATAATCCTATCGTGATTATTTTTTTTTTCTTTTTTTCCTCTTTTTTTCCTTTTTTTCAAAAGTATTTATTGGAATAAAACTCACATCAATCCCTTAACCACATATGATAAAAATCATCTGTCTGGAAAATGGTGATTTTTTATTCTCCCAATTCACAACCCATTTTTTCATGTTTTTTGGAAGCTTCCCTAGGATATGCCTCATATCCACCATATAACCACATATGATTTTAAGATCATCATTATAAAAATAGTGATTTTTGACCTACCCAAGAAACAACCCATTTTTTTATCTTTTTATAAATATTTTTTTAACAACAAGATGGATATACAATGGAATATAATGAATGTAAATATGAACCTTCTCCAAAATCCCATCAAAACACCCTATAGTCTCCCCTCAAGATATTAAATTCCATATCCACCATAAAAAACCCCTTTCACACACCCATTCAATTGAATATCATGAAAAATAAAAAGAGCTAGGTAGGAAAGGAAATGATGGATTGTGATATGGATTAATCCTAAAAAGTTCATCCATAGATTCTACTAGATAAAGGAGGATCAATGTGCATGTGGGTATCGGGATAAAAGGTATCATTAATAAAATTCCCCAATCATTTAAAAAGTGAATTTGTACAATCATAGCTTTGACAAGATAACAATGAGAGTTCTAGTCGGTTTACATGCCCCAAGTTTCACTCGAGAAATATGCTCAGAAAAATAGTAAATATTTTTTTCATAATACTATCAAGAATGGGAATAGAATATGAGTCAATTAGGTCATGGCATGAAAATCAATAATCATTTTACTCAATGCATGCTTCCAGGAATAAACATCATGAAAATTAATCATATAAATAATCATTTTAAAGAAATCCCAAATTAAAGTAAGCAATTGGGTTCCAAAATTTCCATTTATATATTTTCATTTGTGGTTATCATATATCAAATTTTATAACATGACAAAATATTTCTCCTCGATTATGATTTCTCCTAGATCAGTGATTACAAGACAAATAATTCCATAATTTTTGTGGGAGAATCTAATTCAATTAAGTCCATGCAGCAATTCAATTCATTTTTTTAAATCATGTGCAACAAAAAACTAGTGGTACAAATATATAAACAAGTAAAAAACAGTACTCTCCTTAATTTATTCATCTAAATGAGTCTCTTTGATTATGTTTGGCCAGGTACATGACGTGTAATCTAATTACATGAAATATAATGTTCATGTTTTCAGACTCTTCAATCATTTATTGATTATTCCTTCCATGGACCTGAAATATAAAAGTAAATTATGAAAGTACGTGCCATTGAGAATTTAAAATTTTTGGATCATACAGGTAAATAGACCAACCACAGGGATATTTATTTAGATTGATAAAATAATATAAATCTAAGTCCTAGAAAGCATTTTTTTAATCTAGGTTGCCTCTCAGTAGCTTCTATTTTTTATGGTCCTTCATCTTGACCTTTTACCTTTTTTAGCTAATTTGAATATAGCAAAAAGCTAACCATATTATATTTACCGACATCTATCATTGTGGCACATATGGGGTAGTATTTTTCTTCATCCTTCATTGGTTCATCATGAATAGTGGTGGGCTACAATTTGAGGATAGGTGTAATGAAAATAATAGGAAATAGAAATATGACTAGATTTTGTAGTCTGCCTCCCCCACCACTAATTCTTTCTTATATTTCTATGGTTCACATTTTAGAATGGATTATTTAGTCAGATCCTTTTTTTTCTCCATTTTATATTGAAATTTTAAGAGGGAGTCCCATTCATCTTTATTCTTAATAATACCTGTGAGTTCGATGGATGTTTTCTCATTGTCCTATTCCTTGAATTTTTCTCCATCATTTATAAATTCACTTGCATGCACATCTGATTCCATTGATTGTACTACTTTTACCTCCTCCTTTTCTTTGCGTAGTTGAAAATGAATTCTCCTTGTTCTTCTTGGTCTTTTCGTATGCATATAATGGGTGCTTCAGGTTATTCTACTTTTTCAAAGTCTAGGGTTTCATCTTTTTGAAATATCTCATCAATATCTAAGAATTCATCCTTGACAGCCTCATTATTATTTTTCCTATTTGTTTCAATAGTTTTAACATCCTCAATCTGCTCTTCCTCATCATCATCTTCATAATACTTAATACCTGCATTAGAATTTAAGGGCATATTATTCAAAATGGGATTTAAATTTGAACTAACTTGAGATAGGTGAGTAATAAATTATCCATGTTCACTGATTTGGGCTTCATGATCATCCATCCTCTTATCCAACACTAGAATAAACTTTGTGAGAAATACAAAAAGTATGTCATCTAAATTTTTCTCATGATTTTATTGGAAGGAAAGTTCTTCATGAATGTAATCCTCTTGAGTTTGTTTTATTTCAACATTTTGGACTTCCTCCACTTATTGGTGTTCATCATCTTCAAATCCACCTGTATATAAATTAGAGACTATTGTTAGGTGACAATTAAAATTTGAAACTATTTGGGATAGGTGGGTAGTCAATTCTCCCTACTTGTTGAGTTTAGCCTCATTATTTTCCATCCTCTTCTCCATCACTTCAATACCCTGGGTGAGAAATCCAGATAGTCTTTCTTCCAGATGTTTCTCTTGATCTTGCTAAAGATAGTAGTCTTCATGAGTGTACTTCTTGGCCCAACAATATATTTGGTAGTTAGGAGATCTTTTTTTGGGCTGATAGTGGATTTTTTTCAACTGTGGAGGTTAGAATTCATCATACTTATGAGAATATAAATCATTCTAACCATCATCATGTTGTTTCCACCCTTAGGAATTTAGTGCTTCCCATGTGGTCAGATACTCCAGATGTTCAATGCATTCTGATGGTGATGCATCATAATATTGTGTTGTCTGAAAAATCACCCTACTCACCGTGAAACACTTCCAAAGAGTGTAATATATGATGAAAAAAATTACTAAAAAATTAATTAAATAAACTAAAATCAGTAAACGGAAATGGGATTAGAAAATCCTTTTACCTAAGAAATTAGTCTTAAGTTGTTTGCAACACTCTGTTGCTTCCTGGAAACAGTGCCAAAATTTGAAACACCTGAAAGGTTTCGTTAATTATTTCGGGCGTGATTCAAATTAGAAATTTATAATGTCTCGAACCATACTATATACAAAGTTGTAGTATAGTAAAAGTGTGGGGTCGTACCCAAAGAGATCAGGAAACGCAGCAATGAAAACTCTTAACAAAAGGATGGGTCGATCCAATTTCAATTTAATTTTATTAAACTTATTGTGAAATTAAAATAAATTAATTTCAAAATAGAAACAGAAGAGAGGGGAATAAATTTCCAGAGTTGGTTTTTCTAAATAAATTAATTCCACTTTACATACAAAATAGTCATATTAAATAACTGCGCAACAAAATAGTTTTATCGATAGAAGAAATGTTCATTCCCTATCAAACTACCCTAGAATATCAATTCATCATGGTTAGATGAACCAAAATAGATCAAGTTCATTTAGTTTATATTGCCTTATACAGAAGATTAATTCCATTCAGTGGTCATGAATAAATCATCTCAATTATGATGGGGTTCATTCATTATTGAAAACATATATCCAATGATTCAATGAAGAATAAAGTATATGTATAGGCTCAACATGATACTATCGAATGTAATCATCTTTACAAGAAAAGTTAAATTAACCAATGATTGTAGGCACCCCCTTTAACTGATCCTTCTCTCCCCTATGAGGTTTAGTCGATCATCGTCAGGTGGTCACCGACGATGAATGAACCAATACCCATAGCATAGATATTAGAAAAGAGTAAAGGATAAGGAGAATGAATAAAGAGAGAAATTAGAATTAAAATAGAAATCATTCGATCAATTATGTCAAATAAAGTAAATAAAAACAAAAATGAAATAAAAAACCTATCTATAGAAGGGTGAATCCCTATGGATGCCTCCCAGTGGTCGTGCTTGCTCCCTCAGGTCTAGAGTATTTTGGAATTTCCTTGGAAAGAAGGCCAAGGGTGCCTTTTATAGGCTTTTCTTCCAAAACCTATAGCTTGTGTCGCATTTAATTTTCAACATATCATCATTGTCACGACGTGTACCTGGCATACACATCATTTACTTCAGATCCAATTTTTCCTCTACTGTGTTGAGTCCACAGAAACTTCATACGTTGTTTTGACTCTGGTCATGTCGTGTATTGGATTTATATGACGTGTAATTACAGTTCATAGCGTGTTTCGTAATCAGGACTTGTTCTACACCATTGACAGCATGTCACAAACTACACGTCGTGTATGCTCAGTAAACAGTGTATACCAGTTCTGCTCCAAAATTTTCAGCTTCCTTCTCTCAAAAATCTAGTGCCACACCACTTCACTCGTAGTGCGAAGTGTCATTTTGTTCTACATTTTCCACATTTTCATTATTTTACGGCACAACTCAATCCTTCATAAGAACTTTCAAAACACTAATATTAGGCACATAAATTATATAATAACAATGAATTCATATGTAAAAACCTATCAAAATATGTATAAAAAATATATTTATCATATACAATCTTAATATATTTCTGTATCTCTATTATCTGAATTGAAACCTCAAAGTCCAATCTCTCACAAGCATGGGTAGCTTCAAACATGTTATTATCTCTATCATACAGGGTACACCGTGTATTGGATTGATATTCGGTTAATTCCAACACATCAAAAATGATTTATGAATCATTTTCCTAAGGTATCAAAATAATATGAATGTTTTTTTTCTTGATTTTGAGAATATAAAATGTGTTTTGAAATAAAATTTCAATTTTAAAATAATAACATAATATTTGAGTCATACTGGGAATATCGTGTATCATATTGAGTTACAGTTAATTCCTACACATCACACTGTGTCTTTTTATTCTTAATTGCATTCAACATTCAGGGTTATCTTACAATATTGTTGTTTGATAACCCTAAATCTTGAATGAATTTCATAATAAAAAAAGTGCATCATCCTCATTGAGTGCATAATCATAGTACATGAGTGCATCATCATTGTATCATCCTTCTTTATTATCTTTATGAAAATTAATAAATTAAGTATTAGATAAAAATGATAAGGAAATTAACTAAAAATAGATAAAATGATGAGAAAATTCACTAAATAAGTAGTATAAATTCACCTCTTCGTGATTTCTGTATACAATCTAGCACCGTGTATTTTTTCCATTCATTTCTAAACAAAATATTTTTCCTATTGTGAATATAAGTACTATTTATAGTCCTAGTAGTACTGGAAAAATATAAATAAATAAAGTATGATTAAATATTTTAAATGAGTTTTTAATTATTATTACCTCTTTGGGGATGCTAGTTTGTTGATGGAATACGATATCTTTCATAGATTTGAAAACATAATAACTACAATATTTTATATTAGTTTGTTTTGATAATTGTTAAAAAAATTGATAAAAATAAGTAATTTATTTTTATATATGTTTTGATAGTGGAATGTTATTATATATACCCTAATACATATCCATTTGTAGAAGTCGATGGGCTTTTTGTGCTCATGGAATGTCCTCATGCCATGATTTTGATGATATTTAAATTCCACCCTATCATGATATAATTTTCATTAAAACATAACATAAAATGTTTAAATTGAAGTTTATTTGTAAAATTTTACATGCACCATATTACAAATTGATAAACTTCATTAATTTTGGTCTATTTTTGGGGTATTCGTGCATTAAATCCCAAAAAATCATTGGAGTATCCAAATTGACAGCAACGAGTAACCAATTCTTCCTAAAAACAAAACAAAATGATTAAGTAATGAAATGAATTAAATATATTTGATATGATTAAATTATAGAGTTTTACCCCTACATCATAGGTATTAAGAAGAGTTTGTCATCTTTAAGATTTATTTCAAACATTGTGGACAGTTTCCCAACTATGAATTCATATAGCTTTGGTTCCCATGATAATAGTTGTCTAAAAGTGATGTGAGTGATAATGAGTCTAAATTTTTGTTCACAGGGTTTTAAATTCAAATATTATTGATATATATATATTTCTGCAAAAATTATGAATAGTATTTAGTCATAATTAACATAATAGATCAGATATTGAAAAAAAATCATGAAAATACACCTCATATATGCGTTTAAAACTGATACTCCTAGCCATTCATTTTTAAGGATTTTATTGACGTTATCAAGACCAATATAGTATGTAATTCCCTCTTCATACATATGTTCCTCAAAATAAATTGTGTTTGCATCACCATTTAATGTTGTATCTACATGAACCTTTAATGTTAGTAAATGTGGATGTTGAACAGGTGGGGTAAAGTTACTTTGTGAAGATATTTTTGATTGGTTGGTTGATCTTCTAGACTATTTTGATTCGACCTTCCATTTCACCCCCTTCCCTTTGTCTGTCTATAATAACATTCATCAGTTCAGGCCCTTTTCATTAATTTTTAATGTTTTTTTATTAAAAATAAATTGAAAATGAATACCTCCTTATCGACATGTATTTTTACAACATCTAACAAACATGATATGAAAGTTAAAATATATTTCTTGACTATATGAATATTTGCATCATCAAGTGAAACAAGTAGCTCAGTTCTTGGATCATGATCTATGTGAATCTCCACTCTCACGTGTCTTATTGGAAGTTATTTATTGCGTAGAATATCTCCTTGGATATTGTACATGATACCCCGTTCAATAAGGTGATGGGTGGGTGTTGACATATAAAGATCATAATCATTTTCAACCTATATAATATCAGTATATAAAAGGCATTAGTGTCTTCTTGATTCAAATTTCATTGAAACAATTATAAAAATACTGATTACCTCTTCTAATATATCCCTTTACGATATGGGTACATTGGTTTTGTTTCCTGTTTATTATTTTCAGCACTCAGTTGTTGCTTTATAAATTAACAATTCTTAATAAAACTAATTAATACACGTATTGTTAAGAAATATATTACCAGTCACAATGTTCCTGAAAAGATGTATCCTCATGAAGACCAATAAACGCATCCCATGCTTGTTGGTTTATCAGGTGTCCATACATTTGTGGTGGGAGCAGGTTTATTTTCCCTTTAGTGACTTTGAGATGTTACTTTTTAATAATTGTTTAAAAGCCTCTATGATTATTTTTAGTGAGCATTAACAAAAATTTCATTTGAGATTCATAAACTATAAATTCACTTTGTAAGGTATAATGAAGAGTGAATCAATGTTTCATTATTGTTTTAGTAAAATAAATAAATTATATCATAATGTTACCCTAGTCTCTTACCAAATTAGTGCCTTAAGTGTGGGCACAACATTTTTCCATGAATCTACATCAATCGGCATGCACATTATATTGGTGATCATAATGTAACTACTGAACATGGTCATGTTGTGGTTATCAGGCTAGTTGCGTGCATTCCATCCAACCTCAAATTTTATGCCTTTGTTTTTTTCCTTAATATTTTTTACTAACACCATCATGCTATGGTGATCCTATTTTTTCAGGGATGTAGGTTTTTCACCATATACCATTTCCTCAACATCAACATCATCAATGATTTTTTCCTATGGATTCATAGCGTGTTTAGAAGGTTGTTGTTCCTCTGCATTGGGAGCATCATCATGTTGAGAAACCAATTATTCCTCAGGATCGGGATAATTGGCATGTGTGTAAGTCATTATCTATATAATTGGTTGGTCATTTAATTTATATTATATAAATTCAATAGTGAAAAGATAATAATATGAGGTAATGTAATGTATATTACAAAAAAATATAACTTAATTATTGAACTCTCTTTGTTTAAGGTTGAACAGATTTGACCCCTCTATCGAGTATCCAAATCCCCTCATTATGGTTTCGTCTGATGTACAATGCCCCATCTAAATTGGGACTATTGTGAACTGATTATGGAATCCAAATGAAATGGTCATCCTCGGTCGAATTGACATGTGACCCTTTATTGGTTTTGGTCGATAACAAAACAATTGACCACTTTTAGTTTGCAGGATCTAAAACATAAAATACTTATATTGTCTATGATTCCATAATAAAAAATCATCTTTGTACCCTTCCTTACTGAAATAAAATTTCATGAATCCAAAATCATATATTTTAACTATAGTACGGTTATTAACCCACTTTCATTGAAAAATCATCACTTTGAATGTTGTATACTACAACTCCCATATTTGTTTGATAATTCCAAATTATGACATATTATCATAAATTGGATTTATTTCCTTGGTACCAGACAAATGCATCACTTTATCCACAAGTGTAAATCCACTATTTTTCATGGTACTTCATTTATCATGTTCACTTTCATAGAATATATAAATATTAATTACATAACCATTATAGGATAATACATGAACACTTATTCCTTTTTCTAGCCATCGAATTTGTTTTGAAATTGAATCCATATTTTCAGTTGACTCCTTAAAAATATATACTCTAAACCATCTTATAAACAGTTTATTATGTGTATTTGATATCCATATTTCATCCCTTGATAGATCAAAATGCCTAATAATAACTTTGTTGGTTTCAACATATGGCACAACCTATAAACTTTTATGAGAAATGTAAAGGTGATCTTTCTCCCTCTCTGTAATAGTAATTGTGACAACATCTATTCTGGAAATTCCTTCACCCACAATACAGTCAGTGTGATGATATTTCAATAGACCAATGCTTTCCACAATGGATAGGTAGTCGGTATAGAATTTAATGGCTTCCTCAACAACATATCTCTCTGCAATACAACCTTCTATATGAATTTGATTTTTGATATTTCATTTTAAAATATTCATATACCATTCAATGGGTAACATCTATCTATAATGTACAAGACCACATAATCAAATATCTCTTACCAAGTAAACCATCATATCAAAAAATGTTAGCAATAAGAACATCTATAATTCAAATAATATGACAGCAATTTCCTTTTTCATAGTTGGAAATTTTGTTGGGTCTATAAATTTTACGCATATGGATTTGAAAAAGAAATAGAGCATGTTTAATGTATGAAGGACATTCTAGGGGAAAATTCAATGTAAAGCTACAGGCATTACATCTTTCATCAAAACATGAAATTCATGTGATTTCAAACCCTTAAACTTTAAATTGG
Source organism: Viscum album (assembly GCA_963277665.1). NCBI lineage: Eukaryota > Viridiplantae > Streptophyta > Magnoliopsida > Santalales > Viscaceae > Viscum > Viscum album. The sequence continues at coordinate 15,062,169 of OY728150.1, forward strand.
TCATTGAGAGGATATTCTTAATATTTGATGAATACCCCTCTGAAACCTTTACATAATTCAAGAAGTTTCAAAACTGATATCTCTCTTTATTTAAAAGAGTGTATGTAGTTGGAGGAAGAAAAGTTCATTTTTCACTCTTCATTGGCACCAACTCTTCTTGTATTCTCCTGTCAATCATATCCAACCTAACCATAATGTCATCCTTTGTTTTTTCGAGTGCATTTAATAATGTTCCAATGAAATTATCACATAAATTGTTCTCACATTCATAACATCAATAAAATTTCTGATGTACAAACAATTATATTATGGTAATTCAAACAAAATGATCGCTTTTCCAATCGGTTTTTGTGATATTTTTTGAAAAATGTTTACCAAAGCAGTGTCCATATCTTTTACTTTCTCCAACAGTTGATAACCTATTAGTAGATATGGTGTTTTACATTCTTTATAACTCCTATAGAATTATGTTTTCTAATATTGATACTTATTTCACTAGGGTAGAAATTTTTTATGACCTAAAAACACAATCTTCAGTGAATGTTTCAACCTAATTTACTGTATACCTTTTTCATAAATGAGTCACCCTTGAGTTCCTTTAAAGTTATATCCTAAAAAATTTTCATAACTAGGAAATACATTTATCATCTTGTAAAACATGGCTCTCAACATGAAATATTCATTTATGAAAGCATTATACAATGTAACACCTAGATCCCACAATAATTTCAAATATTTGATCAATAGAGCCAAATAAACATCAATATCATTACCTGGTTGTTTTGGTCCTGATATAAGCATAGATAACATAATTTATTTTTGTTTCATGCATAACCACGGTGTAAAGTTATAATTTACTAACATAACCTACAATGTACTATGAGTGCTTCTTTGAAAACTAAAATAATTCATTCCATATATATATAGTGTAAGAAGAAGGTTTCTCGACAATGAATCTTGTTATCTTATGGGAGCATATCATTCAAAAGAGAATTTGGTTCAATAAAACTAGAATCACTCCATCTGTTTCCATATTTTAAATTATATATATTCAATATGGATGAAAATGTTGTATATTTAGTACAACCAGCATACAATGGAGTCTTTTCACAACTATTATACTTCTCAAACAATTTTGGTCAATAATGAAGTTCATATTCAACTATCATTGTAATTTTTTCAATAAAATCATCATCATAGTTTTGACCTATAATCACATTCTCGATATGGTCTTCATCATTGTTCACACTTGTAATCATATCAGATGATCTATAAAACATAGTCTTATCCTAGTCACTAGATACATTCAGTTTTTCCTCATGTTTATTATAGCATTTATAGCTTTGATATATTCCACGATAGATAAAGTGTTCTTCCTACTCCTCTGGAAAAATTAGTCTTGGAAAACAATAGTATAAACATGGGAAAAGGATTTGAGAAGGATATTATGCATTATTTTTTGAAAATCTGATGAAATATTTCACCCCAAACTCATACTCTTTTCTCATAAAATTGGAATCCATCCATTTTTTATTCATATCCATCATATTTGATTTAGTAATATTAATATTTAACAAAATAAATAAATACATAGAAATTATGATCTTGGAACCCATAAAAGGTTATTATTAAAGAATCATTTAATCTACATGAAGTCATTGTTCTAAGATAATAATATCTAAATGATGGGAATTCATATTTCTTTATAGTGGTGGAAATCATTAAAGGAAAGGAATGTGTGATATCTATAAAGTTACATAGAATCTAATTAAATTTCAATATATGCAAAAAAATAAAGATCTCATGTAGGATTAATTAAATGGTATCTCATATGATTAAATAGATAGATAATATTCAAAAATAGTAGTGATTAATTGAAATCAATAAGAGGGAGGAGTTGATGTTTATTCATTTCTTCACTTATTACGTGGTGGACCAGGTGGTGTTTCAGTGATAGGATTCTTAGGATCCAAAGTTTATCTTTTTATAGATGATGAAAATGTTGATAGGTCCCAATCACATGGTCTTGCGAACCAAATTTTTGAATAAACTCTTGAATTTAAAACTAATGAACCATATGTCTCGAGTTCGGGTTCCTAAGTTCCATTTCCATTTTAGACAGTTCACATTTTATCAACAGGGCCTTTCAACAACCCATGCCAAGAAATTCAATTCATTAAACACCACATTCCACTTTAAAATATTACATTTATTAAATCAAAATAAAAAAAATGAACAGACCAAGAGGCATAAAAAACCATCACTATCATCATAACAAGGATATAAACAATTAAATCAACCTTTATAAAACATGGAATGAAAGTAAAACAATCTAACTTGGGAATTTTAATTTAAAAGGACTACCAAATTTTGAAAATACCATTTAGATAATCCCATTTTTAAGAACAAAATTTATATTTATGTAGTCTTTATTTAGTTCCTTCATTAACAAGAAATTCAAAAAAAATGTTTCTTCTTCCACTTGATAAATCATTATATAAATCAACTACCATTTTTATTAACTACAAAATCATTTTATTCTGCATCAATAACCTTTAAATGACTTCAAGTAACGTGAATTTTTAGATAATAAATAACAATATCAAGAAGATAAACCAATGTTAAATACTCAGCATGTAGTATGGTAGGTTGGAGTTCAAAAATAGTGGAGGAGTCATACATTCCAATGCTCACTGTGTTGGATTGATTTTGTTAGATATTTTGGCATTAGATAAATGAAATATCTTGTGTTGAAATAGTCATACTCTATTGGTGTTAATGTAAGATGTGTTGGGTTATGATTTAATATAAACTTCTGACAGTATGTAAGCAATTGACACCACCCATGTTCTGGTTATATAATAACACCAAGTTCTTTTGTATGTGATAGTTCATTCTGCATCCATAATCCATATTCATAACCCATGTTTTCATGCCATATCACACATATAAATATATAATAAATCGATATCCATAAAATATATAATAATAATGTTAAAAAATATTAAACAATATTAAAAAAATATATAAAACTTATTATTGTCATAACAAGATAAAATTATTAAGAACAAACTTAAAACAAAAAATAAATCATATTAATAAAGATAATGTGTATAAGTATCAAAAATATTACAAAATAATTTTTATTAAGTGCTATAAATATAAAAAATTTGAATAAATCATACAAAATAAATTAAACCCATCTCATAATTACTATAAAAATTATAAAAAAATCAGGAGATACTAAAATGATTGGGATTATTCTACATGGTAATGGAATAAAATGGGTATGATTGATTGATTTTAATACATTGGGGCAAGTGGGGTACTTGTAACTTTGAGCGTACTTCCATCTATGCACCACAAAAACTCTACCTACTTATCATTTGCAGTCACCACCATACATGATAAGTGGGCGGGGTTTTATGGTTCACAATTAGGAGATCCATGAAATAAGAGTGATAAATAATGATAAATGGGTGAAATAAACATGAAGGAAAAGGAGAGGGTGAACCAACAATGCCTTGAGTCAAGGGAGATTGGTTGGATAATCAGCGAGGTAGATCGAGGACAGATAATATCGTTCATGTGTATCGTTCAAACCATTTGGGAAAATTTAAAAGAAAAAAAGATATTTGAGGGGGGGTAATGGATCACAAGTGATCGTATACCTTGTATTTTCAAGGTACTGATTCATCTAAGATGATTGAGGGAGAGTGATGATAGGGATTCAGTTACATGAGAGGTAGAATGACATGAGCAAGGATAACTCTATTATGGTTCTATTTAAAATACCAGTAAGGGTTTTATTAGAACTTTTAAAAAAGTGTTGATAAAGAGTGGTTTTATCAATATTGAAATAATAAGAATTGATAAAGACCTAATTTTAATAATATAATTAATATAATTAAAAAATTTAAATGTATATAATTATATTATAGTCGATTAGGGGTACAATTACATCAAAGAACACACAAAACACACACATACCAATGGGAAGGTCATATCCCTCTAAGGGATAACCCACCTATTATATAGGAACATAAAACCCATACTTATAATTCCCTTGAAAATCATGACCCGAAATTCCCAAACCACTATGGTCATCCTAGAACATACAGTGCCAGAGATGGGTCACCACCAAACAAGCCTCACCTCCATTTCAACAATGAACACCCTACTTTTATTGTCCAGCCAGATTCCATATCAAGTTGAAACACACACGACCATCGGACCACTACCCCCTCCGTTGAGTGGGGGATCTCTGTTCCCATTCGATAGACACCACACCACTATCAAATTCTTCCCCTACAACTGTACCCATCCACAGCCACATGTCCCATCACCCATCGAAGTTAGTGCTGCCTGACACTAGAGGTGGACGCCATATCACCCTCATCTACATCATCCCCTCCTAACTGCCACTCTAAGATGATCCGACATTTGTTCCCCCACTGTAGATCAGTGTAGTCATACCCCGATTAGGACACATGTGCATCGTTGCCATTGCACCCCGCCATAGCACCTCGGACAGGACATAGATACTGCAACTGCACAGTTAGAGATGCCCTCCCCTGTGCATCATCACTATTGTCGGAATTCCCACATCCATATCCAATTTTACTGGTTTCATCCATACCATATACCTTCAAGGATTTCTTCCTATGTTAGTTCTATAGACATCCATTTACATCCAGGACCCACACTTATAAGTCTTTCTTCCTCTATCAGTTCTATAGGTATCTGTCCATATCACCTCTATTGACGAGCGGGGATCCATCATACGCCACCCAAAAATCAATGGGTCTCATTCACAAACAACGTCACTTGATGAAAAATGATAAAACCACCCCCAACCAGATGTCTTATTCATCTCTTTAACCTCTAGTCGGTCTCTTCCTTGCAAAAGGAATATTCAACTCCCACATGCATATAGGTGATGGATAGGATAGTTGGAAAATCTTTCATGGAGGGGATATTGTGGTAGATGATAGTGTGTTCAATTGCACTTTCTCTCTATTCAAGGGTTCGGTAGTGGGTGTCATTCATCAAAAGGGAAACGTTTCTCATGTCAAGGATAATCCAGTTTCAATCTTGGAATGATTAGAAATTGGGGAGCATTATATCATTGCTCATCTAATTTTACCAAGGGTATCTAATCCAGGTAAAATAGGGCAGTTGGTCGATATTATTTCATAAATATAGGGATTTATAAACTAGAAGTGTGTTTTGCTGGGGAGTGGTTTTTTCCACATGATTTTCCCTTCTAAGGAATTGAAGATGTAGTCCTAGGGATTTGGTTCAATTTCTCTCAAGCCCATATTTCTGTACATCTGGGAATGGGATAAGTAGTTCAATCCTATAGAGGTTTGAAGTTACACTACTCAATTATGGGTCAAGGTTTATGGTTTAAACCGGATACTTTGTAACCCTAGGATATTTTATGACATTTCAATTTCGATTGGGGTTCCGATTAAAATGGAAAAATAAACTGAGGTGGGAAATTTTTTCCACTTTGTGCACTTTTTAGTTGAAGTGGATTTGTGTTCTAATTTAGTAAACATAGTCTTTCATTATACTGATGATGATGATATTGATTTGAGAATTTATTATAAAAAGGTTTACATATTTTTTATGGATTTTAAGGTCATAGTACATGATATTTTTAATTGTAAGAGATTTATTGTTTGTGTTTTTTTATCTATGTGAGGGCATGATGAAAATTATTTCTTTAAAAAAATTAGATGATTGAAACATAATGCCCAGGGTGGTTCTAAAACTGTTGGTCATGCTCAGCCTCAAACTGGTGGATGGGTGGTTTTGGAGGGATAAAGGAATGGTCATGAGACTGGTTATGATGGGAATTTAGTTTCTTTAAATGATGTTTCTAATTTTGGGCCTCCTAATACAGATTTACTCAGTAGGGAAAAGTTTATGCCAGTGGAGACCATCTCCTATCAGGAGTGTGATAAAGTTATGGATTCTGCTAAACCTCAATGTCGGCATGCCTCTATAGGGTCATGTGAAATGGATTATAATGTGTAGTAGGATTCCCAGTCATGGGTGGATATTGAAGAAGAAGGGTTGGTTGGTTCATCTAATGAAGTAATGGCATAAGATTCTGCTGATCAGCAGCTCTTCCAAGAGTGGATGATTACTTCAAGAACTAGAAAAGGTAATAAAAAAGTGGATGAGGATGTTAATAATCATTTTAATTCTAGAATTTTTTTTCAAAGCTAGGGATTGTTTGAAAATTAATTGGTTCCCAGAGGGGTTGTGTCTAAGGGGAAAACTTTGATGGGTGGTGGTCTTAAGGATAAGTGCTCCTTGGCATTAGCATGTTCCTTGTCTACTAATCAGGATTTTGATCCCAAGTTGGATTACCCCAAAGGAAGAGGTATTATTGTTGCTTCCAGTAGCAGTGTGGAGCCTCATATAACTAATTATGTGGATGATCATCCCATGATTTGTGATCATGAATTGGTCACTCCAATTCCAACTCAAGATCTCATCCTAGTCCAACTTAAGGATGTATCTTATGAAAATCATGGGAGCAGGGCCTCCCAAGATACTAAAGATCATTTTAAATTTATCACCAAGGAGGTAGAAGGGTCCATGGAAATGGTTTTTGGTGATCGCTCTGGTACGATATCTAGTGGTAAAAATACAACATGCAAGTAAGAAGGGTAGTGACTCCCTTGAGAAGGATGAAGAACCTAAGATTGAATCCATGATGGGTGCATTGATTGGTGATAATTTTTAAGACCAAGCTTCCAAAAAGGAAGATCTAAACATGGATAAGATCTTCAGCTCCAATCTATTTGGAGTTCTTGACTTAGATCATAGAGCGCTAAAGGAGTTATAGATGTAAAATAGATGCAGGAGCAGTTGCATGAGGTGACGTCCAGAGATATTGGTGTTGCAGACTTGGCTACACCGTCTTCAGATGAAGGCTATGAGCCTTGGTAGTGAGTGAAGACCTAGAAGCATAGCCAGAATCCATGGGGAAGATCCCCTCATGGGAGAGGTTAGAGGGGTCCTAACCTAACTCGTGCGGTTGATTTTGATTTTTAGTGCTTATTCGAGTGTTTGATATTTATGTCTTTTGACATCTTTTGGCTTTGTTGTAGATGGTTGTGTTTCCATTTATAACCCCTTCTCTCGGTTGTACTTTTTTATTTTAATAAATGGGATTGGGCCTTAGCGCCTTATCCCAGACCTGTTAAAAGAATTATTTAAATATATTTATTATAATTTTATAATTATTTAAATATATTTATTTATTTATTTATAATTATAATTATAAATAAAAATTTTTATAATTTTTTTTATATAATTATAAATATATTTATATAATTATATATATTTATTAATATATAAATAAATATAATGATAAATTTAATAAATATATTTATTACTTAAATATATTTACTATAATTTTATAATTATTTAAATATATTTATTTATTTATAATTACAATTATTAAAAAATATATTTAAAAATATTTATATATAATTATATATCATAAGACGGCTCTCCATGGATTTGGATACCCAAATCCATGACCCAAAATTTTATTGAAAAATAAAACAAAGCAGATGGGGAAGATAGAAAAATAATTCCCTCATTAGAAGAAGAAAAGAAAAAAAATGTCATTTATGTTTCCCTCTATAGCCAATCTACTTAGGGTGCCTACCTCTTCCGCATGGATGTCAACCCTACCTCCATGTCTTGGATTGCTTTGGAAACCCAGGCTCATCATATGATGATGAGTTAAAAATGTCCTCCAACATGGTGTAGTTCCTAAATTTCCATGATAGATCATGATAATTCAGCTCTGGATTAGATCAAAACCCTTCCTCAAGGCTGATAGATAACAGTTTTAGAACTGAAATATTTTCCTTGAAGTTGAATATTTTTTGTTCCATTTTAGCAAAGAGAAACTCAACATTTGAATCGAACCAATCAACAACACCCCAAGACATTACAATATTTTCATTTCTGAATAAATTTAATTTTTTTACTTGATTTCTTTTTACACAACATCATGTTAAGCTTACACTACACACAACAATGATTTGTCTTGCGCTACACGCAAGACTCAATTTTACCGAACAATGATATGTTAATAAAATATTATTATTTAATATAATATATAATCTAGCTATTAAATTAGCGGTTATGAATAGTATTAAAACATTTTTTATTTTATATATTCGATATAATTTTAAAATTAATCATATGTATTTTCTAAACATGATATAAGAAAAAAAATCAATTTTTCAGATAAAAGAATTATTTTTCAAATAAGGCAGTTTTGCCACCTTTTAATGGAGACCTATTTTAAATCCAATATTTAACACTTTTATATATTAAATTTGAAAAAATAAACTTCTTATTTTAAATTTTAATATCAAAATTAAATTTGGTTTAATTTTTTGTATTTTTCTCATAGGTTTCATGTTTTTATGAATAGTAAAAAATACTAAATTTTAATTGAAAAAAAACTTTTTTCATCAAAATACTTTATAGTGTTAAATTATATATTTGATTGGTTTTAAAGTATAAATAGAATATATTTTTATCATTTAATATAATTTTTTTATTTGAAATTAATTTTACCATTGATTTTGATGTAAAAACATTTCAATCTTTTGCAATGTATTAACTTTGAAAACCCCGTTTTTCATTCCGACAATGGAATTAATTTTAAATTAATTACTAAAACTTATGGGTTTTGAATTTTAAAAAATGTATTCCATATTTGGAATAAGTGGGTCCAAATTATGTAAATATTTTTTTTTTATTTTTGGGCATTGTGAATTGTAACTTTAGTACTTTTTTTTATTACTGCGATTAAGGGTAAATCAGGTAATTAAAGATAAAAATAATATTACAATTACCTTAAAACTTATCTTAATTTTATTGGGTAAGTGTTTTTAGACCAAAATAATCCTTGGGTCTATTTTGGGACCACTTTGAGGCACTTTTATGACTTTAATATAATTATAATATTATAGTTAAAGAAAATCCAATTTTTCAATACTTTTGTTTTTAACAAGTAAAATATTTTTAATATGAGGTTATTTAAGTGATGTGATCAACTATAAATAGTAATTTGAAATAAAAAAATTATATACATTATGGTAATTTATTTATTATTTTTAGGAAATAAATAATTAAATAAATGGTGACCCAAAGATGATGTAGTAATTTCTTGATTAATGAAAGAAACAAAACAATGATATTAAAAATATTAAAATAAATATTATTTGACTTAATAAATGACATACATGGATTTTATAGATAACATATACATGTTAGTGACATATTGTAAGTATTGTTTCTAATTTATCTTGTTGGTTTTATATTTTTAAAAATGAAATTATTGAATAGTATCAAAATTGACATAAATGATACTTTAAAATAAATAATATTTTATTAAATTTTATAAACTTCATAAAATTATCAGGCTTAAAAAGATAACTATTATAATTCTAAATATATCATAATAATATATTTTGGATCATTTAATGGACATTTTTTTATGAAAATGACATAAATATTATTAAAATTAAAGAATGTAACAAAGTGCCACACTCTCATTTCTTCTAAGTTCAATAATTTTAATATATGGATAACCTGTAGATAAATTTGATCATGAATAGTATATGGATAGATAAAAGAATTATATGCATCATATTAAATTTATTTATAATTTTTATATACTAAATAATTTCCATAAATAATGACACAATAGTGAAGAAGTAATTATTTTATTAATAGAAGTATAAAATAAATGATTTTAAAAATATTAAAATAAATATAATTTGATATAATTTATGTGATAAAATAATTTTATAGGTTAATATGACATTTTAGGATTGTATTAAACATTTTTTTTCGAAATTAACTTTTTTTTGTTTTTAATTAAAGTCAATGTTATGAATAGTGTCGAAATTGACACTATTGGTATTTTATAAAAATAAAATTTTATTAAATTATTTAAAAATCATAAAAATATTTAAAAATTACAATTTAATAATTATAATGTATAAATTGTATTAAAGTGTCCATTTATGGTCAATTCACACCATATAAGTAAATATTTATAACCATTTTATATTTAGAATATTATTACCACAATTTAAATTAAATAGATTAAATAAGATAAATCAAAATGATAAGGTTTAAAAAAATAAAAACATGTCTAAATTTTATTTTTTGAGATTATTTCTACCCATCCACATCTTATCTTCGAAATAATCCACTTTGGAACCATTTGAATTTAAAAATTGATTTATAATAATTTAATAGTTTTAGTGTTTCCAAAGGTGCCCCTCCCCTCTCTTATAAAAGGGAACTTCTCCTTATCTTTAATTCACACCTCTAAAGCTCTTTGACACATCCAAAACCTACACATTTACTCTCCAAAAATCCCTCACTATATCTTAGAGGCCATACATTTGGAATAAAATCATCCTAAGGATTCTTGTGGAAATCAAAAGGAGACACTCGAAAACGAGGTAATTTTCTTATCACCTCTTTCAAAGTTCTTTTCTTCTTATACTTTCTCTTTCTATGTTTTTTACATACCAAATTAATAAATCCAGTATCATAAATATATTTAGATATTATTATAATCATGGTACAACCATATTTCTCATTTTATCCATCCTGCGAATAACAATATCACCATGTGTGCGTACGTACGGCTTACCATCTCCATGTTGTGGTGTAATTTGTTATTAAACACTAATTTATTTGGATGGGTATAATAATTAGTATAATGGAGATAAATAATAAATATTAAATAATAAATATTATTTATAATTAATATACATTTCAATTTCATACCATTTAACCATTAAGAAAAGGATATCGTCGCTCATATATACGTACGACCTACCGTCTCCATGACGCGATGAGATTCATTATCCATGTTAACCATTAAATAATGATTATAAAAGTCATATGATAATTAAATATAATATTTATGAACTTAATATCATTCTTTATATGAATAAAATATGTACTATTCATAATAAACATGACTTACATGACAAAACAGGAATGGGATAATGAAGCAGTTAACACCCAAAACAATGGTAATACTAAAATATTATTAACAAAACAATATAAGAGGATCATATATGATATCATAAATATGGATTTGATTCGATTGTAATTTAATAGGATAATTTAATGATTATGTAGAAGGTTAACGTACCCTAGACTAAATTAAAATACAAGGTAAGGGTTAATTTCACAATCTCATTATTATTCGAGGTTGCTTATACGTAAGTATCTACTGAGACATCTTTATAATCCATGTCCATGTATCTTGAAAATTTATTTCAAAATACTATTACAATTCTTCAATAATTGTTCAAAATCATTTTTACCCATTTTGTATTTTTATAAAAAAAATAAAGTAATATTTCCATCATTTTCTAAACAAAGTACTTTATGACCTTTTCGACAAATTAAGGAAAGAATGTTTTTTTAACTTTTATAGTGAGAGCGGCTATTTCCATCATCATGACACCTTAATGTTTTCAATCTTACCTTAAAATATTACAAGGTTATTTTTAAAATAAATTTTTTATTTTATAATTTCACATGCTTTTAAATGATTTCAAAGTAAAAAAAAAGAGATATTTATCTCAAACAGTTTTAATGATTTTCTTAGATTATTTTCATCTATGACAAAATCCTCTGTTGGATTTTATTCTTGATTGAGGTTGAATTATTATGATACAATATTCCATATTTTATTGAAGGTTTTATCATATTTTTTATTGTGGATGTGCTATTTTGATACCATTCATGGTTTATGGTTAAAGTATTAACATTTCGTATGCTAGTTTTAATATAAATGTTTATGTTATGTTTCACCCTTTTCATATGAGGAATGTATTGGACTTAAAATTAAATGGGTTGGGTACCGGTTAATGAAATACCTATGGTTTGGGGACCGGTTAATGAAATCTCCTCGGTGCATAGATAGTTCTCATGAGACAAACTAATTTGGGTTTTGACTAACGACTTACTTGTATGGTCTGGGCAAGAGTCATTGACGATATGTAGGGAATTATGAATTTCTTCATTATGAGATTAGTTTTTATATTAAATGGGATTATTTTACTAGTATAATATCCATTTGAATGTTTAAATGGAATTATTTGATTTATTCTTTCCATATTATACAGAATATTATGTGTAAAAGGCTTGTGTTTCAATTTTATAGTTTCCTTGAAGTTTATGGTTATTTATGAAATTTTCTATTGTATTTTTTAACCTTACTGAGCATTTGATATCACCCCTTTCTTATGTTTTATTTTCCTAGGATACCAAGAAGTGTATTATGATTGATATGTAGGGTTAATCTAGTATAATAATGGCATTCTCAAACAATTATCTATGTTTCATATTATGTTTTGAATTGAAATGTAAATTTCATTTATGTAATCTATTTTCCAAGACTTCTAAACTAATCAGTCTTTCGGGATTTGATTCGTTTAATCATTCCAATGTATTAAAATAATGTACCTAATCTGGGATTTTGGGGTTGGGGTGTATCCTCCAACATGGTGCAGTTCCAAAATTTCCATGATATGTCATGATAATTCAGTTCTGGATTAGATCAAAAACCTTCCTCAAGGTTGATAGATAATAGTTTTAGAACTGAAATATTGTCCCTGAAGATGAAGATTTTGGTTCCATTTTAGCAAAGAGAAACTCAACATGTGAATTGAACCAATCAACAACATCCTCCTGTAGCTCTCTAGGAATCCTTTCAACAGCCTAATCCTTAAAAGGAATTTTGATTTTTGGAATTTTTAATCCTTGCCTCATTACACTCCTAAATTAAATCCTTACTAAACCAATCACATAAATTTTTCTTGAGATCATAAAATTGAGGAGGATAAGACCATCCCTCTATAACAACTTCTTCATTCGTTGTCCAATATCAAGAGTTAGCTGGGACCTCTCCCTGAAGAGGGGGTGAAATTATGGGTGCCTGGTCACTAATGTGAACAACTGATTCCACTTGTGAATGAATTTAGATAGGTCAAGTATTAAATGAGTGTTGAGAACTGACTTTCCTATGGGTGGCCAGATGGTATCTCTCATCATCCACTAAAATATTTTTCCCTTAGTAAGTGGCATTTGATTGCCTGCTCGATTTGGGTAAATTCTCTCAACCAAAGGATGGTATAGCTTGTAATTTCCTTTCCCCTTGTCTATAGCTCGCTCCTATTGAATTTCTCTATCCACTTAATCTTGAATAGTAACCTCAAAATCATATTGAATACCATAAGAATCTACATTTTCAGTTACAAAAATAGGGCCTCTACAATGATCTCTATGAGAATTAATAATTGGTGTCAATAGTTCCTCTACATCCCCTTCATTTTCTATATCAGTCTCTAATTTTTTATTATAAGAGATCAGCCTCTCATATTCTCTATCAGTATCTTAGATGAAAGTTTCTACCACATCACCAATTTCCTTCTAAAAATCTACAATTCCAATGTTTTGGGCATTCCCTAGGTACTTACAACACCTTACTATAATGGCTATAAAGGAATTGGGTTCCTTCGACATAGAGGTAGAAGGGGCAGTCTCGTCTTTCTCACTAGCCTTCAAAGTAGCTAATCTTAACTTATTGAATTTGAACTTCTCCATTAAGTGACCCATATTGCTTCAATTCTATCATGGAAAGTTCTTTTGGCGGTTTCCAATGTAATGTCTAGTATATTAACACTTGAAAAAAAATATTTAAAGCTTCTCTAAAATAATGGAGATCTCAATTATGAAATCACTAGTGACCATGATTACATTTTTTATTAAGGAATTCTGGAGATCAATCTCAACAAGAACCCTGGAAAATTTCCTAAACCTCATTCATTCAGTCCCTTTATCGAACTTGATGGGAACACTAACCACATAGGCAACAACCTTAAGAATTTTAGGGTGCCATAAAACCCAATTTAACCCCCTGATCTGAAACCAAGTTTGCACAATAGTATTTTTAAATTTAAAAGGATTGAAGATTTGATCTCAATACTAAATCCAAATAATTCCATGTTTTGAGGGAAATGAAGCCATGCTGTATATTTAAGATATGTTGATGGAAACAAGATGTATAAGAAACCATTACCAATTGACGTCAAGATCCAGTTGTTGAACCCCCAAATCCCAGAAATATGCTTGTGAAGGTTATTCATTCTCTACGGACAGTCAATTGGGGATGAAGTTACCTGAGCGATGATTGGGTGTTGGCATGCCTTAAGTTGTTCCTTCGAGATGGAGTGATATACCTCGACAAAGACTAGCTTCCCATTTTTAGTTACCTTGAATGGGGATTTTTTGGCATCACCAAAAAAAAAATCATCTTCTCCATTTTGTGAATTTGAGCTTTAAAACCTGAACATTACGATGGAAGGGCAGCCCTGTTTGTAGTGATCACCACTTCCACTTGTTTCGAACCACAAATAAATACCTCACAAGGATTGAAATAACATTCCAATCCTGATCCCACCACCATGAAACCCTAAGCTTCGTCATCACCACCCATATAATTATATTTTATATATTTATATAATTATATATATATATATTAATATTAATATTAATATATAAATATATAATTATAAATATAATAAATATATTTATTTTAATTTTATAATTATTTAAATATATATATATTTATTTATTTATAATTATAATTATAAATAAATATATTTATAAATATTTGTATATAATTATAAATATAATTATATATATATATATTATGTTCCTGGGGGTAAAATTACATTCAAACACACACACACATCACACACACACAGGCTGTAAAGACATGTCATAGCCCCCTAAGGGATAATCCACCCATCCATCCTTATTTATTTATGAACATTGATATAAATATATAAGTTCAAATATCACATATTAACAATACATCATTTATATTTATATATTTTTTGGAATTATTAAATTATATATATTAATATATCATATTTATATTAATTATATACTTGTATTTTGTAATTAATGTATATAAATAAACAATAATTTTTTAATATAAATATGATAATTTTAAATATATTAAAAATATTTTTTTATTAAAATTTTTTATCAGCGCTAGTAAAAACACTAAATATGCACCTTTATAAGCACTAAAAATGTGATGATGAAGGGTATACCTTTATCAGTGCTTTTATCTAGAACTGATAAAGGTTACCCTTTTATCAGTGTTTTATATTAAGTTCTGATAAAGGAAAATCCTGGATAAAGTGTGATCTGTGGTAGTGAAATAAATCATTAATTTTCATTAAACTAAGAATAATTTAATATTATATCTAGCATGAAACTACTTAGATGCATGACATGACATTTATAATAAAAATTTAAATAATTTAAAACAAATTACACAAGTATTCACAATATAAACAATTTATATTCATAAATATTTAAATAAATAAATGAATGAATAAACAATTGATATATTTATCATGAGTTATAAAAACTTTAAATAATGATATTATCTTGCAAAAAAACTTTGGTATCCTATAAATTCGCTTTGGCGGGCCCATGCTAGTGAAGGCTTTTAAGAAAATTATTTTATTTATAATTATATCATGGACAATGATATCACCATATCATTGTTTTTAATATGTAATGTTATGGTTTGTGTTTTTTGTGATGGGTCATTAGCTACAGAATCCCATCGTAAAAAGTCATTTTCAACGGGAGTCTGTCGCTAATGATATGTCCCAAAAAATGGCATCGCAATTGAGTTTTTTGGTGATAGTCCATCACAAATACTTATTATTTTTTATAGTTAATACAGTTGTCACAAATAATTTGTGCATATATGTTAAATAAGTAATTGTGATGGGTATGTTGTAAATAAGAAATTGTGACAAGTACAGTGATCTGTCGCAATTACTAATTTTTTAAAAAAATATAAAAAACTACAAAAAAATAATTAAAATAAAATAATTTAAAAAATTTAAAAAGTTTAAAAAAAACATTAGTACATTATATCAGACATAATATGTTTATCACCTAAAAATATATAACAGATATAAAAAATCACACAACATCAACTAGTATCAGGTGGAGGAGGATCACTCGAAGGATCAGGGGGAGGAAACTTCATACCAACACCACACGGAAGATGTCACATATACTCCAATATTTTCTCATCTATCCAATGATGCTTCTCACGCTCCTCCTCTCTCTCTCTCTCTCTCTGAATTTGTTGTATCATCTCATCTTGGGATCTCAACCTTTCATCATACTGTGCAGCAGATGACAACATCGATGATGACTCTCCATGATCTCCCTTCAAGCTCACCGATGACATCACAAAAGTATCATAATAACTCATAGGTGTCAGTTAGGAACCAATACCAATCACCTGGCCTTTCTTGACACCATGAAAAGTTGCCTATATCTTGGCCCCCTCATCGAAACCTAAATCACCAGTGGCATCTTCTTTGATCTTATCTTGACTCTCTCATGAATGAGAAGTCACAACCTCATAAATTTCATTCAAATATAATTATAAATCAGAATAAAAAAGTTAATATTAGTGAAATTTAAAAAAAAAATACTAACCACAATATGGCATTTTCAATCGCCTACAAGTTCTTCTATACGGGGATCAATATACATCCTCTTATAAAATTAAAACTCCATAATATATGGGTTAGTATCAACCTATATAATATAAAAAATATTCTATATTTAAATTATATATATACATTAATAGATAATATCACTTACCATATTTCGTCGATGTATGCCAAATGTATAACTTCCAACCCTATGTGTGACCTCTTGCCTCCCCCAACTCTGATGTCCAGATGATGACCTCCATATAAAATTCCCTCTTAACTAGTTGGGTCACAATTCATCCCATACCTAAGCTGATATATAGTTAGGTTGATGGGATATGTAAGACTAGTCAAAGACACTAGCAGAAGATCTATTCTTATCTCTCTTTCTAAGGTTGTGTAAAAATCGATGAAAATTATCATGTATGCAAATATATCATGCCTTCTGGATAGAATCTCTCGGGCTATCAGCAATCAGATACCATAAATTCTACAAGACAGGTAAAATAAATATGCCAATAATTAAATAAATTTAAAAAATATATATATTATTTAACAACATACAATCCAGTGGTCAAACATCTGTTGACGAATGGTGATGAGAACCTGGTCCCATGACACCCATGGCTCATAAAAATAATTTCTTAGAATCGCATCAGCCTACCCAATAGCTAAATGTTAAAAACTGTGCAAGTAAAGATAAATAACCCGAATATTATTACCAAAATTAATACAAAAACTTTATATAAAATAAATATCTTAAACAATTAAACATACCTCTATAAAAAAGGATCAAAATAAAGATATGGGTGTCTCTCTAGAATAGGGTCTGGAATCATTGATCAAGAAAGACGGTGCCCCATCCTAATAGGTGCAGCATCCTATGGATTAGATGAATCGGGATCATCAACAAGAAGTATGGAATCAGTGGGAGAATGAAATAGAACATTTGGAGTATCTCCATCCATCTCAAACAAATAATCTTACTTGTAATAAATTATCAATACAAATAAAAAATAAAAAAACTAATAAATACCAAAATATAATAATCTTACCTATAAGAAATTGTGAATACATATATCAAATATAAAAAACTAATAAATATTAGAATATAATAATTACCTGTAAATAAATACCAAAACATAATAATTTAACCTATAAATATTTTTTAATATAGATATCAAATATAAAAAAAATATCATGCAGAATATAATATTATTACCTATAAATATTTGTTAATATGGATATAAAATATAAAAAAAACTAATCATTACTGGAATTAGTGAAGGAACGAAATAGATCATCGAGTCCATCCATCTAAAACAATCCTACCTGTAAATAATTATTATAATACAAATATAAAATATAAAAAATTGATAAATGCCTGAATACAATACATTAATCATCATATTCTTCATAATTTTCATTGAGGACAATGTCTTTATCCTCATCTTCAGTATTCTCAACTTCCATAAGAATTTCATCATCCCTTATTACTTCATCAACATTATCAATATAATCATCCCTTAATTGGGTTGTTTCATAATTGATATTTATATCTCATCAGGTAAGAGATATATTTGGGGATGTTTCTTGAAAATTTTCAATATGTTGCACTTCCATAGAACCATTTTCATTTTCAATAAACTGATTGTCACATTATTTCATTTTTATTACACTCCACCAATCATTCAAATATCTCGAAATATCATAGTAATTTTCATAATAAACTTGATGTGCTTGATGTGCCAACATAAATTGTTTATTTGATGCAAGAAGACTATTATATTTAATGTTAGTGACTCTGTGTTGTGGATGAACTTATAGTACTCAACTAGTATCAAACCAATAAAATTTAAACATTGTTATATAATTTGATCCTAGATAACATAACTCAATTATTTCATCCAATATACCATAAAATAAAGCTTCACTTTATTTGTGATGATATCCTTTCAAATAAACACCACTATTCATTAATTTATTCCAGACACCATATATACATGTATGGAATCAAAAACCATTAACCACAACCCCATTATATGATTTTACCAATTTTGATGGAGGATTTTTGAGCACACATAATCGACTATCAATTTTATTTTCATGTTGTGATGCCTACAAACAATAAAAATTATTAATAATAGATATCATTACAAAATTGATTTATTGTTCCATAAAAAGAAAATTAACCTACCAATATTTGAAACCAATACGAAAAATTTTGTTGACAAAGTTCTTCAAGAGTAGTAGATGTAATCTGTATAAATTGTTTTTTGATATGTTCATCATATAGTCTATAAAAAATCAATGTAAATAAAGGTATCAATTATAAAAATTTAACAAAAAAAATAAAAAGTAGTGCTTACTATAAAAATTGTGTCATTTCTTCACAATTTAATAGAACATATGTATAAGATCTATGCATTTCTTCATCTAAAATCTATCATTCACAATAACCACCAAAACTAAGCTCGGACTGATTAAAAATTGAAAAACTGATGGTCTGTGACATCATCAAAATTTGTCTCATTGTGACCCATCCTGTTATGTTTTAAAGTATATTCTTATTGAAAATAATAAGAGTATAAAATTGATATTTACTCCTATAAGTACACTTAGATAATTGATCCGTCAATTGATGATTTTTTACATACTTTATTATTTAACTTTTTCATACATCTCTCAAACAGGTATTTTCATAAGAATTTTATCAACCCTCCACATTTATCTTTATATGAAAAATTAAATATTAAATGTTACATGAAATAAAAGAATCCTAAAGGGAATATTTTATCCAATTTATATAAAATTAAAACAATATCCCTTTACAGCACACTCAATGCATCGTAATCTGATGTTGCAACACAAATATCTTAGAAGAAATAAGATATTTTGGTCAGCACATCCCAAATTTAAGAATTCAATATCAATCTAATACCAACAAGTAGTAATCATTCCATTATGACATGATAGTCATGACTTTTTAAACTACTAATATTCCCATTTCTAATGAAGTGAGACAAATTAGAATCATAACTATCTGGTAATCTCAAATCTATTGATAGGATAATAAACAACTTTATTTAGAAAGTGTGCAAGATACTTTTGGATTCATTAAATTATGAGATCTTTCATCTTCAAATGATTCAAGTAAAATATTTCTGCAAATCTGGGAAAGACCTAAATATGACTTTATATTATATTTTATTTTACTAGGTCTTTCCAACACAGTATAAAATATGTTATCAAAAAAATTCTTCTCAATATGCATTACATATAACATGTGACAAACCAACAAATCAGACCAATATGAATGGTCTCAAAACATAATTCGCTTTATCCAATTATGATCTCTCCCAAAACCATTTATTTTTTGTTTATTTATTGTTCATCCAAAATTTAGAGGATATAATGTAGAGATGGTAGATTTTACCTAAATACCTAATATCACTGTTGGAGATTTGGCTCTTTCAATTCTACCTTTTGTAAAATTATTTTTTTCCTTTGAAAAGGGTGATCCACAAGAAGAAATCATTGATGGCGGTCAAAATAACTAATCTTTCCTCCATTACCATTCTTAAATTCTTTGTTCTCATCCATAAAATATGGACATGATTTTAGACCATGTGTACTCCATCCAGATATCATACCTACGCTAGAAAGTCACTGATCATCTATATTAATGCAGCCTTCAGTATAAAATTCTAATCTGCAACTATATCAAATATAGTAACATCGTTGTTCCACAATGAAATTAACTCATCAACTAGTGGATTCAAATAAACATCAATATTCTTCTTTGTATGTATTTTAATTAATAGCACCAAATATATATATATATATGGTTCCTTCATTATCATCCAAGGAGGTTAGTTGTATGGAGTAATGAAAATATAACAATAAGAATATTGATTGTCGTAAGCACCAAGTGGACCAAAACCATCAGTAGAAAAACCCAATTATATGTTATGAGGTCATGAAGAAAAAAAAGGTTTCATCTAATTAATGTGTTTACATGAATCATCATCACATTGATGATTTAAGCTTTTACTGATGGAAATATTTTATTTATTCTATGTCATCAATGCAGTTGTATTTTGAAACATAAATTAACACAGTAAATGAGGTGTAATTGGAAAATATCTCAACTATTTAACAGGAAATCTGTAATTTTCTTGATGTGCCTCTTTATAACTTGATTCTTTACATGTTGGACAATTAAATAATGATTCATAATCACCATAATATAATATGCAGTCATTTGAACATGCATGAATATTTTGATAACTAAGAACCAAATTATAGACCAACCTCTTACTTTTTTTGAAAACTTCAATTAATGTATTTTCATCATGAAACAATGATTTAACTAATAATAATATATGATCGAAACAACTATTTTACATTACAAAATATTATTTAATATCCATAAATTTTTTAACATCTCCAGGTTTTCTCATCTGGAATCCTGGATATAAGGTATCCTCAGCATATTTCAACAAATTGTAAATTTGAGAAGGTTTTGATTCCGGATTTGGAATATCATTTTGACTTGTTTACTAAATTGATGGACCAATATCCTAATGTACTAAATTCTAAAATTATAGATCCTGAACCAAAAAAAAATTATTATCTATGAAATTTTATTCACCACGTTGATACTAAAAAATATAATCTTTTCAAAAACTAAAATGTAATAGATGAAGTCTAACCTTGTCAAACATTTTGAATCCCTTAAGATCACATTTATTACATGGACATTTAATTTTTCATTCAAAAAAAAATTCTAATTTTGAAAATGAAAATTATATAAATGTTTCTATACCCTCAATGTAGACATTATTTATACCATATCCATTGGGATTTTTGCAATGATTTATCTAATCACTATCACATAATAGAAACTGGTGACTACTTCTTGAGTCCATAGTTATCTAAAAAAATAATATAAATAAGAATAATTTTTACTAATCATTGTGAGTAATTGAAAATTATTATTATATTTTAACAACTTGAAATATTCTATGGAATGTGATCGGAATGAGGCGATGGTTTAGCACTAGATTTCAGGGCCCGTAGAGGCTCGACGCAGATAAAATAAAAATATTATATATATTATATCAAACACATGCTATTTTTTTAAAATAATGTAATATATGATGAATGGTGTCTCATAATGTAAATATGAGACCACCTTTAGGTCTGAGATATGGGTTTTACCCTAGGTGTAACATAAGATTTCTGTGCATTGGGTGTTTGGTTACATTGCACGCAAGGGTAATTCATTTAATATTTTTATTATAAATTTTTATAAAAAAAATTAATTATCTCTAAAACTATGTGTCCTATGAAAAAACGGAGACCACCATTAGGTCAGGGATGTGGGGTTTACCCTAGATGTGTCATAACATTTATGTGTGTCGAGAGTTCAGTAACATCACATGTGATGGTAATTCATTTAATATTTTTATTATATTTTTTTACAAAAGAAATCAAAGTATCTCAATAACGATGTATCATATCAGAAATTTAAGACCACCATTGGGTCAAGGATGATTGGTTTACCCTAGTCATGATATAAAATTTGTGTGTGTTGGATTTTTTATTATATTGCATATGAGGGTAATTCATTTAATATTTTTATTATAATTATTTATAAAAAATTTAAGTATCTCTCAAACTATATATCTTAGGAAAAATTAGAGACCACCATTAGGTCTGGAATGTGGGTTTTACCCTAGAAGTGACATTACATTTATGTTCGTCAAGATTTTGGTAACATCACACATGATGGTAATTCATTTAATATTTTTATTATAATTTTTTACAAAAAAACTGAAGTATTTACATAACGGTGTATCGTATTAGAAATCTAAGACCACCGTTAAGTCGGGGATGTTGGGTTTACCCTAGACACAACATAATATTTGTGTGCGTCGAGTGTTTGGTAACATTGAAAATGATGGTAACCTTTTTTTATTTTAATTATATATATATATATTACAACATTTATACAAATTATTAATAAAAATTATTTTTAATTAATACAACATTTATAAAAAATATTGTGAATTTATAATAGTTTTTTTCAAGATATGACAAATATTTTAGTCTTTATTACAAATATTTTTTAATTTTTACCAATTGATAAAATTATTTATTAAGTAATACCAATTATTTCTTATTTATAACTAGATTCATAATAAATATTGCTAATTTTTAACAATTACTAGTATTTCATATTTTTTTCTTTTACAATTTATTAAAAATTATAGTAATTTCCTAAAATTTTCAAGTTATTAATAATATTTTGTAATTAACACTAAATTTACTATTTATTAATAATATTGACTAATTAGTTATTAATTATTTTAAATTATTTAATGATTATTACTAATTATTTAAATTATTATTACATTTTTAATGATTACTATATATATCATGATTTCTTAATTAATGTAAATACATCAAATATATTCTAACTCTTTTATAAAAAATACATATCAAATCTATATAAACATATATATATATATAACCTTAAACTTTTTTTAAAACGTCTTTATATACATATTCATATGTCAATATATATATATATATATATTACACGATTTCTTAATCAAATATATGTTTACATGTTTTTTTAAACAAATATACATATCAAATCAATATATAAATACATACATATACATATATATATACATATCAAAACCCTTATATGTTTTTTAAACATTTATATATCTGTGTATATGTATGTATATATATCAAAAACCTTGCATGCTTTTTTAAAAATTATATATATATATATATATATATATACTCACATGTTAATATGCATACACACACAAACATATATATAAATATATATATTAAAAACCTTACACATTTTTTTAAAATGTTTATATATGTATATTCACAAGGTAGTGTATATGTATATATATATATATATTACAATTGCTCTTAATTAATATTAATACATCAAATATATTCTGACACTTTTTTAAAACAAATATACATATCAAATATATATATACATACAAACAAACATACATATATACATACATATATATATATATATCAAAAATCTTACATGTTTTTTAAAATTTATATATGTATATATTCACATGTTAATATATATATACACACACACATACATATATCCAAATTAAAAAATGAGTAAAATAACTAAAAATCAATTTAAATAACTCATGTGGACCCTATTAACATACAAATGGGGAATAATAAATTTGAACCAACCCTAAATACCAAATAAACCATGAAAATCGAATAAATATTTTAACCTAGGTCTAACCAAACTAAATCATGTATGATAAAATAAAAAAAATGTAAAAATAACAAAAGATAAGACAATGGGAATTTGTACCAAGAAAATTCGAACCTGGATCTGCACAAAATTGACTGTAACAAAGTATTTTGGAGGGGGAGATCGGCCATCGTGTGCCATCGATGGTTCAAGAGAAGAGATAAATGAGGGGGAGAGGAAGAAGGGTTTCATAGATTTTAATTTAATATTAATTTTTATGGGTTAATTGTGAGGGAATTAATTCCATCATAAAATTATTTAATCAAAAGTATGTGTGACGGACAGTAATGTTCATCACAAAAAGTTCATGTGTGACGACTATTAGCGACAGAATTATACATTCATCGTTATTTGTCGTTTCAACAAATTTTCACGCTGGGTGGCGGGTATTCCCACCAATTGTATTTGCAACATAACATTTTTTATGTCGTAAATAATGATTTTTTGTGATGAAAAAAATGGTCTGTCATAAAAACACCATTTTTCATGACTATTTGCGATGGCTTAATTTCCTGTTACAATTAACCCATCAAAAGTACCCTATTTTCTAGTGGTGATAGGGCAGGCACTACCATAGATTATGCTTTAGCCGGGCTCGAGTCCCGCTAGACTCAGATAGTGTGCATATTATGCACAGGGTGATTCAAGCCCATTTTCCTAGCTAGGGAACGCGCAGCGCGCTCTGGTCCTAGAGGGTCCCCCCAATGAGAGACGAGAATTACCTTTACACATGTTTTTTCTATGGGGTGTTATCCAAGTGGTACCTGCTGGTTATACCCCTCACGCTCCGTGGGAACTGGCCCAAACTCGAGTTTTTCTAGACTCGGACACTGTGCATATTATGCACAGGGCGATTCAAAGCCATTTTTCTGGTTGGGGAAAGTACAGGGTGCTCTAGGCTAGGCGGGGCCCCCCACGGGGAGGCAAGCATTACCCTTACACATGTTTTTTCCAGGGGGTGTTAGCTGAGTGGTACCCACTGGTTGTGCCCCTCGCTCTCCATGGGAACTGGCCCAGGATCGAGTACTGCCGGACTCGGACACTGTGCATATTATGAATAGGGTGATTCAAATCTATTTACCAATTTGGTGAACGTGTGATGTGATTTTCTCTTGGAAGGCCCCCCTGTGGGAGGTGATCATTACCCTTACACATGTTTCACCCATGGGGTGTTAACCGAGTGGTACCCTCTGGTTGTACCCCTCGCTCTTTGTGAGAACTGGCCCAATCTTGAGTCGTGTCAAACTCATACATTTTTCATATTATGCACTGGGCGATTCAAATCCATTTTACTAGTTTGGGAATTTGATATGTGATCTGGGCCTAGTGGGGCCCCCAGTGGTAGATGAGTGTTACCCATACAGACATTTTACCCCTCGCTCTCTGTGAGAACCAGCCCAGCCTCGAGTCTCGTAAAACTCAGACACTGTGTATATTATGTGTAGAGCGATTCAAAGTCATTTTCCTATATAGGGAATGTATGGCACGCTTTGGGCTTAGAGGGGCCCCCCAGTGGGAGGTGAGTGTTACCCTTACACATATTTGTCCATGGGGTGTTAGTCGAGGGGTACCTGCTGGTTGTACCCCTCACTCTCTGTGTGAATTGGCCCAGGCTTGAGTCCCGCCAGATTTGAACACTATTCATATTATGCATAGGGAGATTCAAATCCATTTTCCTAGCTAGGGAATGTGTGGCGTTCTCTAGGTCTGTAAGGTCCCCCCAGTGGGAGCCGATCGTTACC
Organism: Viscum album; assembly: GCA_963277665.1. Lineage (NCBI taxonomy): Eukaryota > Viridiplantae > Streptophyta > Magnoliopsida > Santalales > Viscaceae > Viscum > Viscum album. The sequence goes on from OY728150.1 coordinate 15,087,863, forward strand.
CTTACACATGTTTTGGCCCATGGGTGTTAGCCGAGTGGTACCCACTGGTTATACCCCTCGATCTTCATGGGAATTAGACTCAGCTCAAGTCTCTCCAGACTCCGACACTATTCATATTATAAACAGAGCGATTCAAATTCATTTTCCTAGTTGGGGAACGTGCGGCGCACATTGGGCTTGGAAGGGGGCCCAAGTTGGAGGCGAGTGTTACCCTTACACACATTTTTTTCATGGGGTTTTAGTCGAGTGGTACCTGCTGATTATACCCCTCTCTCTCCATGAGAACTGTCCCAAACTCATGTCCCTCCAGACTCAAACACTATGCATATTGTGCAAAGGGTGATTCAAAGCCATTTTCCTAGCTGGGGAACATGCAGCACGCTCTGGGCCTCACGAGTCCCCCAAGTGGGAGGCGAGCCTTACCCTTACACACGTTTTGTAATTGGGGTTTGGTTTAGTGGTAAGCACCCCATAATACTACATCGAGGTGGAGGGTTCAAAACTCATGGAGCACAGGTATTATAGCAACACTGTAGCGGTATTGTAGCAGCACCGTAGCAGCGGCGAACTATAGAAATGACGACACTATAGCAGTGGTTGGCACTGTAGCAGGGACTGTAGTGGAAGAAGCACTGTAACGAGAACTATAGCTGCCTGAGTACTATAGCATCACTATTCACTAATGGGCCTTTGGGTCAAAATTATGGGCATATGGGCCACGTAATGGAGTTCATGCCCACTGGGCCTATAGGCCATGTAATGGGCTTCATGCCCACTGGGCCTATGGGCTATGTAATGAATAATATAGGCTTGATGGGTGGGTAATCCTCTTGGGGGGTTATGGCCTGCCTTTCTGGCCTGTTTGTGAAGTGTGTGTGTGTTTAATTATAATTGTACCCCCAAGCACCTAATATATATATATATATATATATATATATTAATAAAAATATATAATTATATAAATATATTTATAATTATAAACAAATATTTATAAATATATTTATTTATAATTATAATTATAAATAAAGAAATATATATTTAGATAATTATAAAACTTTAATAAATATATTTAAATAATAAATATATTTTTTATATTTCTAATTATATATTTTTATATATTAATAAATATATATATAATTATATAACTATATATAATTATATAAATATAATTATAATTATATACAGATATTTATAAATATATTTATCTAAAATTATAATTATAAATATATATATATTTAAATAATTATAAAATTGTAGTAAATATATTTAAATAATCAATATATTTATTATATTTATAATTATATATATTATATATTAATATATATATATAATTATATAAATATATATAATTATATAATTATATATAATTATATAAATAACAATTTGTTTATAATTATATTTATTTATATTTATAAACATTTATATTTATTTATAATTATATAAATTTAAATTTTTTAATTATATTAATTAAATTATTAAAATTAGGATTTTATCAACGCTAAAATTCTAGCGATGATAAAGATTGGTTTTATTAATGAATATTTTAGCGTCGTTACAACTACTCTTTATCAGCGCTTTTTTGAAAATGTTGTTAAAATCCTTCTCAGTATTTTCAATAGAACCTTAATCGAGTTATGCTCACTCACACCATTCAAGCTCTCATAGAACCGAATCTCTGTCATCGCTCTCCCATGATCATTTCAGATGAATCTGTAGGTGCTGGGCACGGTGGAATCACGGGAGGGGTGGTGCCCAACTTTGCTTTTTTCCATTATCAATGATTAATCTGAGATCAAGAGACAATGAACTTCATGATCTATAGATTTGGATCAAAGAACAAGCAAGGGTTATTATCCTGTAACTAAGAGAGAGGAGATCAACACATGTTGTTTAAAATTAATTTAATTAAATAAGAATTACCTCCAATGTTATTCTTTCTTCATTGATACATCCAGCCACAGATCTACAGTGCGCTTCCATTGTGTTGTAAAATCCAAGCATAGGATTCCTCTATAAGTGATCCACCTGTGCTCTATGAATCTTCGGACGTCGCTGAATGAGTCCCTAGTTTCTAGTGCATAAGATCATTGTGCTTATGATGTATGCCTTCGATCGCCTTGAGAACCACTTTCAAATTGTTCTCTTTGATCCAGTGGAGAAGAATCTCTCTCATTCTTGAGTGCATTATTGGATATGAATGAACTCTCTAGGCTCATGAGATTTTCTCCAATCTGTTGTGCACAATGATTTGCTTGGCTAGGGTTATGAAAAAATAATCATAATCGCTAGGGTTAAAATTACATAATTGCACAAGTGGCCTTATATATTTTATTAATCCTAGTGAAACCCCATGCCAAATAATAATAGTATTATTATTATTATTTCTTGACAAGAACCTAACTTGCGAATTATAATTAAATATTATTTAATTAAAATAATATTCAATATTATTATTTCTCACCAGACCCTGGAACTTGGTCCACCAATCCTCCACCATATTTATTGGTCCTTGAATAATGTCTATTTATTTATTAAGAAATGTCACTACATTATTTTCCAATAAATATATAAATATTATATTCACTAAATAGAAAATAAATATTTATTAATTATTTCGTTCACAATATATTCTCTTGAATAACTAGTGTTGGAATAAATGCGATCAGGTATACATGAATAATTATTAAACCACCACTTGTACAAAAATTATTTACCACAGCATCATTTTTTACGCTGGTTATAAATAACCGATGTGAAAAGATGAAAAAATTTATTTATCACATCAGTTATACTATAACCGACATAAAAAAATGAATAAGATTTATTTATCACGTCGGTTATTTTATAACCAATGTGATAAATCCAATTTATAACATCGGTTATATAATAACCGATATGATAAATAAAACATCATTGCTTTATCACATCGGTTATATAATAACAGATGTTATAGATCATTTTATCACATCGGTTATAAAATAACCGATGTGATAAATGTAAAAAAAAAATCTTTATCATGTCAGATATTAAATAACTGATGTGATAAATCTTTTAAAATTTTTATGAATTCCCATTTCATATTACTTAGATTTTTTTATTTTGGGCGACAGCAACTCAGTCTCTCTCGTGTGGAAACCCTACATTCGAATCTTTGATCCTGTGGCCTCCAAACTCATTTTGAAAGATTCGTTCATCGTGTTTTTCATCGGTGCATCTATCCTCTCAACTTGCAACTCTCAAGAGGATTCTTAAGGTCAATCTCCCTTTTCTTCTTTTTAATCATCTATAATCTTCCATACACCCATTCATTCTTGGCATGTCTATCCCTGTAAACCTTAGTGGTTATGTGGATGAGAATAGGGTTTAGGTATGGTTCTAATTTGGGGATTTTTTGGTGTTTTGGAATTATAGAGGGCTCTTATTTGATTTATTGAGCTTCATTATTGTAGGATACTTTCTATATCTTTATTTCTACTTGATATAGGTAGGTATTTTGGTATAATTCCTTGAATTTACATTTCATTTAATTATACATGTTTTATAATTACATGTTTGTCAAATTAAATCTATATGTGATAGTCCAAATGCATTTCATCATGTTTTTATTGTTTTTATCACTTTGTATAATCAAATTTTAATAATTTTATTTTTTCTATAGAGATGTTTCAAATGAAAAGTGTTTGTAAAAATGTTTAAAATGTTTTTTAAATGATATTTATGTTTTAAATAGTTTAAAGTCATTTTGGTCATTAGAATAGAAAAGGTGCAGTTTTCATGGATTTTTTTGAAAAGAAGAAAATGGATGGATTTTAAAAATGATTTAAAATTAATATATTTTACACTTTAAATGGTTTCATATGTGGTTTATCATGGCTTCGTTTTAGTGGAAAATTTAAAATTGGGGTTTTAAATGGTGGGAATGAATTGAAATTCTACGTTCATTTTGGTAAAGGCTCATTTCAAACTTTATAAGAGAGTTTTTATAATTAAGATGGGACCCTTTATTGGTCCTCTCAATTTTTTTATACTTAATATGGATTGTGGTCCCTAAGGGGGTGTATTTTATTAGAAATTGTGATGTGGTTGATTTGAAAAGGGGTCAAAAAGGGCATTAGTGGTGATATGATAATTATGTATATGAAATTATTTTTAGTTGATATGATAATATAATGATTCATTATTTTCACATATCCACTTTGTTTACATTCATGGGAACCCTAGGAACTATGATAGAGGTCCATATTTATTCTATAGTACTTCAGTGTAGACAAGTTCTAATGCCCCTAGTTATCTGATACCAGGGCTGGGGTCCAATTATTCTAGTGTGGAATAGATGGATAGTTTGTGTTTTAGTTCGGATACAAAATAGCCAACAATTTGTCTAGTGTATTTTTACTTTCTAAGAAAATCTCACTTTAGGTACTATTTATTTTCCCCTAATACTTAGTGATGGTTGATGAAATTATAGGGGATTACCATCATTCATTTTATCAAATTCCCTAGTTTTATTGGCTTTTGTGGAACCATGGTATGTTGTTTATTTCATTTATTAGATTGATTCTATGGTGCCTTGTCATGTTTATTTTTTATTCTTTTAATTTGATTTCATTTTTCTTAAATAAATTTAATGGTGAATTTTTAAAAAGTATGTTTTGAAAAAGGCAATGATTGGTTTTTTTCTATATTTGGGTTTTTTTAAAAGGGTGGTTTTTAGAAATGATTTTTATTTTTTAAAAATACTCAAGCATTCTCTCAAATGTTTTCAAAGTGTATGTTTATTAGAGTAAAGATCATAAAAATGGTTTATGGTATGATGTCTTGATTAACCCCATGTTGGTCCCATGTCCAAGATCCAACCCATCCATCATGTTATAAACCATTAGTTGTTCACAGATGCCCTAAATCTTTGTTTTACGATTTCATTCATTGCGTCTTTCACTATTAATTGTTGAATATGGTTTAGTATCATGATATTATTCTATCATTAGTATCCTGGAATTTTTATTCAAGGATTTTTTCCCTTTAGTTACTTATCTTATTTCTAATGAGTATTTTAGGGAGATAAAATTAAATATGGATTTTCATTTAGATATGCATACCATGTCACCCAATCTACATTTTTGATGTATCCTGATGTGTTATAAATGAATGATACGGTCATTGGGATACTAGAAGACACTCTTACATCTTGATAATGAAGTCATTAGAACTTCTTATGATTAAGGGATATTTGCACCACCTTCCCAAGATAATCTAGGTTCCTCTCAAGGCATGTACACAAGACCTTTTTCCATAATACCATTTTTCACAACAAACTCAATAAGAATGTTAAAACCCATAAATGTGACCATCAAAATTACATAAAATAAAGAAAATATTTCAATTCAATACAATATTAAGACCTTTTAGGTTAATATTTTAGATAATTAGGGTAAAAAATTAAGTAAAATAACTCATACTGTGATGGATTAATAATACATCACGGTAGTGGGTGGTGTTTTTTTAATTTAGTGGTTTTCTATCTTATTTATCAAAAATAATGTCATTATAATTTTCAAATAATCATATATCTGTTTTATATTTCAAAATTTTGTTACTTTAAAATTATGGCATATTTCATATAAATATAAAATCTAACAATATTTTCTTTTTAAAATTATTTCTATGCATATATTTTTGTGATTTATCATTTATATTTAATCTTATCTTGCACTATTATGTAGAATTTGTAATTATATTTTTCAAACATGCGTATATTTGTTTTATATTTCAAAATTGTGTTACTTTCAAATTATAACATATTTCTTATAAATATAAAATTTTATTATCTTAAAAGGATGTATAATTTTGATATTTTTTATAGTTAATAATGATTCGAAGTTGGATTATAGAACATCGAATGAGTGATGAATATGAGGAAGGTGTTGATGCTTTTTTGGAATTTGCTAAATGAAATTCTCTAAAAAATTACATGTTTTTATGTCCATGTCTGAAATTTTTAAATATAAAGAAGTTGAAAAGTATAGAGATAAAAGATCATTTAATTTTTAATGGTTTTAATCCAAGTTACAGCCCTTGGATTTGGCATGGTGAAACTGGGAAGAATTTCAGATCTACTGATGATGATGCTTTGCAAGATGGTAACTTTGATGAAATTGAAGAAATGATTCATGATATTTAAGCAAAACAAATTGAGAAAGAATCAATAATTGAGCATCTATATAGTGATGATGAAAACCCATTGTATCCTAGTTTTATAGATTTCATGATTTCATCATCAGTGTTAAGATTGATTAACTTGAAGGAAAAGCGTGGATGGAGTGACAATGGTTTTACAGAGCTACTATAATTATTGAAAGACGTTATTCCTGAAGATAAAAATCTTCAAGATTCACATTATAAGGCCAATAAAATATTATGCCCGATGGGATTGCAATACAATAAAATACATTCATGTCTGAATGAATGTGTGATATTTAGGAAGGAATGTGGATTTCTATCAGAGTTTCCTAAATGTGGGACATCATGGTATAAGTTGAAAGAAAAAATAGAGGTTGATGTAGAGATTACAGATATCCCTTCCATTGCATTTCGGTATCTTCATATAATTCCTCATTTGAAACATTTATTTGATAATTCACATTATGCGAAAAGTTTAAGATGGCATGCTGATGAGTAGATATGTAATGAAAAATTACATCATCTAGAATATTGTCCACGGTGGAAGAAAATTGATGATAAGTATCCTACATTCAGAAATGAAGTTAGAAATCTCATAATTGGGTTGTGCATGGATGGAATGAATCCATATCTAATCCCCAGTATCACACATAGTTCATGGCCTATTTTATTGGTAATTTATAACCTATATCCTGAATTTTGTATGAACTGTAAATATGTCATGTTGAGTTTAATGATCTCTAGACCAAAGAAACCCAGAAATGATACTGATGTTTTCTTATCACCATTAATTTATTATTTGAAACTCCTATGGGAGGATGGTATTAGGGTATATGATTCTTATAAAATAGAATATTTTCAACTACATGCATTGATTATGTTCACTATAAATTACTTCCTAGAATATGGAAATTTGTCTGGATATATTGTTAAGGGGCATAAGAATGTCCAATTTTCAAACAACAGGCTTTATATTTTTAATTGAATCATGGGTGGAAAATAGTATACATGGTTTATCAAAATATTTTGCCTATGGATCACTCTTATAGAAGATTAAAAAAGTAATTAAATGGCTCATAAGAATTTTATATTGCTTCAAAACCTTTATCCACTGATGAGTATTTTGATAGGGTTCAAAACCTTGATGTGACATTGGGAAAGAAACATAAATCTGGTAATGATAGACATGTTTGGAAGAAATGATCAATATTTTTTGAGCTACCATATTAGAGATATCATAAAGTGAAACATAACATTGATTTCATGAATGTGAAGAAGAATATTTTTGACAGTTTGATTGGAATATTGTTAAGGAAAGACTAAAGATGGGTTGAATGCATGATTAGAATTACTATAAATGGGAATACATTTGGATTTAGCTCCCACTACTGATGAAAGATGAACATTTCTTCCCCCGTCTTGTCATACATTATCCAAGAGGGAGAAAATTATCTTTTATTAGTTTCTTCATGATATCAAAGTGCCACAGGGTTATTCTTAAATTGTAAAAAAAATTGTCTCATTGAAGGTTTTGAAGTTGATAGGTATGAAATCTCATGATTTTCACATTATGATGCAACAAATTATACCAAATGCATTGCATGGAATATTGTTTCATCTATGTTATAAAGACTATCATGAAGGTGTGTTATTTTTTCAAATCAATTTGTAATAAGGTGATTGATCTAGATTCTTTGAAATTTTTGGAAAACGAAGAAATTTCTATAATTTTTCAATTGGAAATGTATTTTACTCCATATTTTTTTTGATATAATGGTTCATTTAATGGTTCATATGGTTTGAGAAATAAAGTTTTGTGGATCTTTATATCTATGTTGGATGTATACTTTTGAAAGGTATATGAAGATATTGAATGGGTATGTTAATAATTCATATCAACCTGAAGCCTCCATTGTTGGAAAGTATATTTTTGGGGAGGTTGTGGAGTTTTGTATGATCTTCTTGTCTGTGGTATAGCACATTGGTTTGCCTCCATCTCTCCATGAACAAGTTAATAATGAGGGAAATGGGATTCAAGGATTGAAAGTCAAATCATTTTCAGGTGAATAGATGAAGAAGGAACATTTATACATCTTAAATAACATGGATGATGATCAACCATATATAACATTACATATTAATGAGTTGAAACAATGTCATCCAAAGAAGAAAGAAATGTGGATTTTGTATGAGCATAATAAAACTTTTTCCCATGGTTTAAAAAGACCATTCTTGGTAGATCAGATGCATCAGATACATTAAGATGGTTAGTGGGTGGTCCAAGTTTAAATGTGATAACATGGTCTGAGTATGACATTAATGGCTACACATTTTATATGAAATCTTAGGATAATAGAAGAGCTGTTCAGAATAGTGGTTTATTGGTGTTCACAGAAGCAATTCATTTTTCAAGTTTTAAAGACAAAAACCCAATTTCTACATCAAGTGCATATTATGGAGTCATTGATGAAATATGTGGGGTTTATTACATTAAAATTAAAGTTATTATGTTTAAAAACAAATGGTTCATTAGTAAAAATATTTTCATACACGATGAAATTGGAATGACACTTGTTAATATGAATAGATTGGAAGACACAGCTGATTCTTCTATAATGGAAACACATGAAAAAAATCTATGTTCTTGATCAATCTGATATCTAGTTGTCTATTTTTTTATAAGGAAAAAAATAATATGTTGGCGATGATCAACTTTATGAAGATGCTGATTTATGTGAGATCCTTACTTCCATGGAAAGATTAATAGATAATAATGATGAACATGTAATAGACATGGTTTGTTCTGTAAGGAACAATCATGACGAAGAAATTTGGGAAAACAATCCATTAGTACATTCATAATATTACAGGTAACATATGTTTATTTCTCATTTACTTTTATTAATTTCATAAAATTTTAGATATTGTATTTTTTTCTTTATTAAAATTCATATTAAAATGAATAAGTAGAAATATTTGTTTATTTTGGTTTATTTTTGTTTAGTTTACCATGTTTACCATTACGTAACTTATATATTTATTGATTTTTTTTTCGAATGACAATTATTTTAAATCTATATGTTAAAACATATTATTTTTTGTGTAAAAAAATATTTATTAGGTTGGACCATTTTTAATATTCATACAACAATTTTGGATTTGTTTTCATTCATTTACAAGACATTTAATATATCATTACTGTTGTTAGCATTTTAGTTAACTATAAAAAAATATGAATAATAATGTGGTAAGTTTTAGTTTACTTTTTTGTTTCATAATTTTTCTTTTTTTTGTTTACATTAGTATTGTAATATGTTAATTTGTATATTTTGTGTACTAAATGTTTGTTTCTTTTATTTGAAGGATAATAAAAGATCAATCACTTGATCAACCACAAACTTCTTCAGATGAGCTTCATGATCATACCTCTAGGGAGGAACATCCACATGCTTATCTTGATGTTCCCCAATCTTCTCCATGTGCTCCCATAATGGAAAATAAGAGTTTGAGGGTTGGTAAACGTGGAAGCACATGTTTAACAAAGTTATCACTTGCTTATAGCCAGGACCAGAGGATATTTGTATAATTTTATAAGAATGATGTTTGACCTAAACTGTCATTGAAGCCGGTCAAAGTTTAAAATTTATAATCCTACTAACTATAGTATATGTGGAAAGAATCCATTCTAATTTTTTTTAAAGAACACATTGTTGTCAGCAGTGGGGTAAATTCTCTATTATCTTTTTTTACTTTTATTTTATATTCTTTATTAAGCATTTATGTGACAGACACTACAGATCTTGTATCTAAACTAAGTTGAAGTGAGAAATAGTTGAAAACAAAGGTTAACAGAGATATAAAAACACTAATAAACGAATAATCTAGCAAAATGATCGGGGGAAAATTCAATTCTACTGGTTTTGAAAACTTTCCTTCTCACAAAAGTGATTATAACTAATACCACTGAAAATGAGTGATTTATTTCCCTCTCTAAGAGATAAATTACTCAAGCCGACAAGTCTTGGAGTTCGCCACTCCTAGATTAATCAAATTGAGAATTATGGTTTGAAAAAGATTACAGAACAAACTTGTTGTATGTTCTATAGTCTTTTATTTAAATTTAAATGTAAAAGAAAATTAATCCACAATAAAACTCACTGAATGAATGTGGAATTCCAAGATTAAGTTCAAGTGGTATGTTGCAATTGAATGAAATCAGAACTGATCTCACCGATCAATGCCGACCACATTAAAAATGATAGAGAAAAGGAAGGAAAAATATCTCAAGTAGACTTGATTTTAACCCCAAATTGAAAGTATTTAGCCTAACATTACCTCTATTACATATACTAAAACCATCCAATCACAAATAAAGATAATTTAAAGAAAATAGAGGAAGAAAACTCCCTCTACTAGCTTAAATTTCTGCTGCTCCAGGTCCTCGGATCTCTAGAGAATGGCTCTCCAAGGAGTTCTCCAAGGTTCACTCTAGGTTCTTACTCTGCTCCCATGTGATTGATCGAATGTCTTCCCCCCATCTAAATTATGTTTCAACTCTATTTTTATATCCTACATCATCTGTTTCATGTCACCGCTCACTACCACCGACTTCAAAAGTTCCTCAGTTTTGCACCACACACGTGTGTTTTTTCGTGACTAGCACGTCGTGCTAGTTTTTCTCATGTAACTAACTCCCACTGAGTTAGTTGTATGAATATGGATGCATACCCGTCTATTGAATGAACCTACAAAATTAGAACAGAAAACAAATAATTCAACATTAACTAAAAATAAATTTAACTATTATAAATAATAATCTACTTAGTTAATTCAAGATTAAATGTTATTTAATTTATATTAATAGTTTATCTGTTATAAATTAATTATTTTATTCTATTTTGATCTATGATTAAATTATTTAATTAGTTACATTACTTCATTTATTTTATTATAATTATTTTATAACATTACTTAAACAACATTAAAATTACTATTTATAAAAAACATTTTTTAAAAACTATTAAGATAAAATATTAGTTTATAGTAATGTATTTAATTTAATTATTAATGTTATTATTAATTAAAAATAATAATTATTGGTTAATTAATTATAATTTAATAAACTTAATTTAATTTATTTTCATTATTAATATTAGTAACTTAATTATTATTTTTATGTTTTGTTTTTTAGATTATATTTTTTTATATCTTCTTCCTCCCCCAAAATCGATGCTACAGGGGGAGGGTTCCTTCTCCAAAAGCAGGTCTATAGCTCCCCAAAGATCCTCCAGTGACGCGGCACGGCATCCTTTAGGAACGACGGATCCTCCTTCAATCCAGCGATGACGACACAACTACCCTCACTCGCAGCTCATTCCCTCAGCTCGGGCTTGACTCCAACAGGTGGGAGATCATCTTGTCTCGGTGACCTTCAACCATAGAGGACAGCGGCTCTGGCCTTGGCTCAAACCGATGGTGAATCCTTCCTTCACTTTACTTTGTCTCATGGAGAGTGAGACTTATTCAGTTCACATGGGTGATGGGTTCTTCAGTGGCTGTGTGAGTTTGATGGTCCACATGTCTCCACTTCCGGTGAATCAATGGTTGCAAATCTCAATAGGTGAAAAATCAGGCTTCAGTGGAGGAAAGAGGTTTTTTAAAGATCTAGAAATAAGACCAGTTGAAGTGATGGGAGCATGGGTTTTACTATGGTATTTTAGTTGTATGGTGGTGATTTTCAGTTGAAAAATTGTTGTGCAGTGGTACCAAACTGTGGCACCGGTTTGGTGAAACTGTGAGGAGTTACAGAATGTCACGGTGGCTATGAAGGATGAACCGGTGTCACCATTTCATAGGGAAACAGTGTGAGGAAAATAAAATGGTGCCTAAGGATTAATGGTGTCACGGGTGAAAAATGGGAAACGGTGCCAAAAAATGAAGCTAGAAACGGTGTGAGGGAGTTACAGTGGAAAAAAGGAGTCATCGTAAAGAGCCAAAACAGATGGAGAAAAATGGTGTGTGAGGTAGAAAATGATGCCAATATTTATGGCACCACCATATCATAAAATGGTGATACAGCAAGTTGGGATACGGTGGTAGAGTTTACGGTGAGACCGTGAAAGAAATAGGAAACGGTGTGTGGTGGCACCGTAAAATGAAATGGTTGTTGTGACACCGTGACAGGGGTGAAACCGTGAACCTACAAAATAAACAGAGTAAAAAAAATTGAACCTTAAGTAAAAACTGAACAAAATAATAAATTAAAACTAATTATTAATTAAAATAAATGAAAATTTAAGTACATCATAAACTTTTGATAAATTTATAAAAACATTTAAAACTTAAATTATAATATTTTTAACTTTAATTTATAAAATATAAATTATTACTAAACTAAAACTAAAAATTAAGAAGAAAATAAATTATTAAAAGTTAATATAAATTTAAAATTTTAAATAACAAAATTAAATTATTTATAATTGACTAATGTTTCAAATTAAATTAGTTAAAGTAATCAGATAACTATTCTTTTATTAAAAAAATTATGTTAACTAATGAAATTAAATTAAAGAGATGCATTGAGTTTATAAACATAAATTTATAAAAGTTGAATTATTATAATACAACTAATTTTCAGATTATGTTCTATTAAATTAATTAATATTTAATAAATTCAATGTTATATTAAAACTATATTATTCATGTACAAAAGCCAAATTAATTAATTAGTGCTAAACTATTAAATTAGTAGACAAAAATCACCCAACTAAATAAAAATTTATTATACTATAAGATTAAACTAAGATATAAATTAACTAATTTAAAGCTTAAAATACATGCTTAATTATAAAAATTGATTAATTGATAAACATATTTATAAAAAAATAAAAAAAAGTGAACTTATTTATTAAAAAGTGTTAAAATAAATAAATAAATTGATAAAAATTAATTAAAATATGTGGAAAAACTATGTAAAAATAGAGCCATATCAAATTCCCTCATAATTAAGAATTATTTGTCCTCAAACAATCCCATGTTTTATTATATTTGAAAAAAATATGTGACTGTATTTATTATTTTTCTCAAAAAGAAACATGTCCAACACTTTTAAAACAGAGGATTGAAAATTGATTTAGGATTTTGAAAATTAAATGCTCATATGAATCTTTCATAGAACAAATACTCAAAGGTTAATCAAGATAACTATTAATCATCAATCAATGAAGATGTCATGCCTCATATGTGATACTACTTAGTGAATAACTTCAATCCAGGCTTAAGTCCAAAGTCTGAGGGTGACAAGAGGTAAATAATCAATGGAATTAAAAACTTAACCAAAGGAACTTTGTACTTTTACTTTTTACCTAGGTTCTAAAAGATAAATATTTTTTTTGTGAATTACCTTAATGAAACAACCCAAATGACTCCCATATAAACCAATTGACACCTTCTTCATCCGGTGTTCATCATTCCCCTCACCTTAATGAAATAATTTTTAACCCTAAAAACTTTATTTATTTTTTCCAAGCCATGTATCATGTGCTAAGCACTGTGCAATGCACTTATTCAAAGTATACAGAAGGCTTATAATAAACAGAAACACACCCAGCATCTAGGGTCTCAAAGATTCACCATGGGATCCCAGATGCCCAAATTACTCCAGTTTCAAACGATTTTTATGAAAAATCATTTACATTGTCTCATTAAGATAATTAATTATATAATTAAAAGAAAAATGAGTCACCTAAGATCAATTCAAACTTCCAGTTCCAAAGATTATGAACATAGCTCCACAGACAAGTTACCCAAATCACTCTAAAAATAGTCCCTAAACCAAGATCTCATTAAACCACTAAGCAATATCACTTTTCAATCATCCAACATCATTAATTTCAAACTCAATGCACAACTTAACTACCAAAGAAATATTGTCCATAGGCAAGACCCATTTGAGAAACAGTGTAAAGCATAAAATTATACAAGAATTTTGAAAAAATTACCCATTTTTAAACAAAAAGTTTTACGTGAAGTGAGAATTGATGGGCTTTCAATTAAGCACAGTTTAACACAGTCAATAATTGACCCCCTCCCCCACACTTAAACCCAACTTTGTCATCAAAGTTGACTTCTAAATATAGAGAAGAAAAATTAATCAATTACGGTCCAAAGCATATTTTCAAAAAAAATAGATTAATGACATATATAAAGAGTATCTTTGAAGTTAAAAAATATTATTTTCCACAAAGATTAATTTATAGAAGATTCATAAGAAAGTACATGTATTAATATTTATGTTCAGTGACACAGATTTTCAGTTAAAGTATAAAAATGGCATGAAACTTGTAAGTGCATAGTGCACTGGGTGTAATCATTTTATTAGATTGAGTTCACTAATATGTTCAATAGAGCATAATAATGAATGCTAAACACCCCAACCTAAGGTGGTTCAATACAAAAAAAATTAGCCTACATGTACCCCCCCCCCCCACACACACACACACATACACTTAAGTTCATGCAGTGAAAGGTTTTAATAGAAATGAAATTCAATTTTCAGCAAGAGGAACATGCAGATTTTTTTTAATTTCGGTAGAAAGACATGCAACGGGATTTTTAGTACACATGTACCAGAATTTTCTACAAGCAGAACTTTCCGGGCAAGAAACACATGCAACGGAATTTTTTAAAGCATTAAGGAACAGAGAAATAAATGCACCAATTATGAGTTGAGTACTTCCCTGAATATATTTTCCAATTTCCCTCCAGTATGGGAATTCCACTCCTTAAATGACAACACAAAATCTTCATGATAATTGTGAAACAAGACAAAGAGACCAATAGCAAGTAGTAACAAGGACTTCCCAAAAACAAAGCACAAAAGTAGCACATTATCCAAGGGTAAAAAAATGAAACATAGTAAAGAAAAAAAGAACCATGGGATGCCTCCCATGCAGCACTAAGTTTTAAAGTCTTTAGACAGAATTTATTTAAAATTAGTTTTCAAGCATAGTGAAGTCAGCCAAGCCCTTTGGTTGTCCCTCAAAATAAAGTTTCACTCTCTTCCCATTGACTAACATGGGTTTATTTTCTTCAACTACAATTTAAACAGCTCCATTCTTAAGAACTATCACTACAGTAAAAGTTCCAGACCACTTGGACTTCAGCTTTCCAGGAAAGAGTTTAAGTCTAGAGTTAAAGAGGATGACCATCTGTCTAGGTTTGAATTCTTTAGTTTGAATGATAGAATCATGAAAAAATTTAGTCCTCTCTTTATAAATCCTTTAATTACCATAAGTCTCTCTCCTAATCTCATCTATTTCAGTAAGCTCAAGTAATCTCCTCTCACCATCACTCTTAAAATCAAAGTTCAGAGCCTTAACTGCCCAGTAAGACTTATGTTGCAACTCCACAGGTAGGTGACAGCATTTCCCAAACAACTGCCTGTAAGTAGGCATACCTATTGGGGTCTTGAAAGCAGTTCTATATGCCCATAAAGCTTCATCCAATTTAAGAGACTAGTCTTCCTAGAGGTTGACACAGTTTTCTCAAGTATTTTTTTTAGTTCCCTATTTGAGATTTCCACCTGTCCACTGGATTGTGGATGATAAGTAGTACCAGTTTTATGAACACATACATATTTCTCCATCAAATATTTAAATTTATAGTTCCTAAAGTGTGTTCCATTATCAGTGATAAAGGATTTGGGAACTCCAAATCGTGTAAAGATGTTCTTTTTCACAAATTTTATTACAGAATTGGCTTGATTGTGGGGCAGTGCAACTGCCTCAACCCATTTTGAAACATAATCAACAGAAACAAGAATATACTCATTCCCATGAGATGATGGAAATGAAACTATGAAATCTATACCCCATACATAAAAAATATCAACTTCCAGAATTCATTTTTGGGGTAACTCTTGCTTCCTACAAACATTGCCTAGCCTCTGACATTTATCATAGTCAACCACAAAGCTCCTAGAATCCTTAAAAAGAGTAGGTCAATAAAAACCAGATTGTAATACTTTTTGAGCAGTTCTTTCACCACCATGGTGACCTCCCCAAGGTGAGGAGTGACAACTCTCTAAGGTAGGCAGCATCTCTTCCTTAGGCACACACCTCCTAAGGATACCATCAGCACATCTCCTAAACAGTAGGGGATCATCCCAAAGATATTACTTAAGCTCAGAAAATGAATTTATTTCTTTGGTTGTTGGATAGATTTTTGGGAAAGACACATGTTTCCAGGAAGTTGGAAAAATCTGCAAACCAAGCAGATTTCCTGATTGACACAATGAGTAGCTTCTCATTAGGAAAGGAAGAGTTTATCTCCCGAGGATCTTCAGATTCAGAAAAGAGTAAGAGAAATCCTAGATAAGTGGTAAGCAACTAAATTTTCAACTCCCTGCTTATCCCTAATCTCTAAATAAAACTCTTTTAGTAATATAATCCATCTAATTAGACCGGGTTTAGTTTTCTTCTTAGACAGAAAATACTTTAAAGTATAATGATCAGTGAAAATGATGACTTTTTAATCTAACAAATATTGTCTAAACTTCTCTAGAGAAAACAAAACAGCTAACAATTCTTTTTCAGTAGTGGTATAATTATTTTGAGCTTCATCTAGAAGTCTACTAGCATAATACACCACATATAATTTCCTATCTTTCCTCTATCCAAGGACAGCACCTACATCCATATCACTAGCATCACACATAATCCCAAAAGGTAGTTCCCAATCAGGTGCAGTGATAATGGGTGATGTATTGAGTTTCTCTTTAAGCAGATTAAATGATCTCGAGTAGTTTTCATCAAAATTGAAAGGTTCATCCTTGACCAGCAAGGAACATAAGGGCTTAGTTATTTTGTAGAAGTCTTTTATGAATCTCTGGTAGAAACCGGCATGCCCTAGGAAACTTCTAACACCTTTGACATTTCCAGGAGGTGGAATTTTTTGAACGACATCAATTTTAGCAGTATCAACTTCTAGACCTCTTTTGGAAACCTTATAACCTAAAACAATACCCTCTGTGACCATGAATTGACACTTCTGCCAATTAAAAACAAGGTTGGTTTCAATGCATCTCTCTAAAACTAACTCAAGATTTCCAAGACAAGTATCAAAAGTACTTCCCACAATGGAAAATTCATCCATGAAAACATCAATGATTCTTTCAATCATATCCGAAAATATAGCCATCATACACCTTTGAAAGGTGGCTGGAGCTCCACACAACCAAAAGGGCATCCGCCTATAAGAAAATTTCCCAAAGGGGAATGTGAAAGTGATCTTTTCCTGATCCTCTGGAGCAACAGGAATCTGGTTTCAACCAGAATACCCATCCAGGAAACAGAAAAATTCATTACCAACAATCCTCTCAAGCATTTGGTCCAAGAAGGGCATTGAAAAATGGTCATTCCTAGTAGCTGTATTAAGCTTCCTATAATCTATATAGGCTCTCCATTTTGTAGCTTTCCTAAGTTGGACTTCTTCATTCTTTTCATTTTTAACTACAGTGAAACCTCCCTTCTTGGGGACAACCTAGACAGGGCTGACCCAAGCACTATCAGAAATGGGATATATCATTCCAGTGTTTAGCAATTTGATCACTTCTTCTCTCACAAGTTCTTTCATGTTCAGGTTCAATCTTCTTTGACACTCTACCATAGGCTTATGGTCAGGCTCCATAGATATTTTATGCATACAAAATGATGGATTAATACCCTTTATATCATCTATGGTCCAGACTATGGAAGATTTAAACTTCTTCAAAACATTTAATAATATTTCTTCTTGTTTTTCATTCAGTTCAGCAGAAATTATTACAGGCAAAGTGTATTTCTCACCCAGAAATGAATATTTGAGATGGGAAGGTATTGGTTTCAATTCAAGAGTGGGTGGTTCTACACTAGAAGGAAGACTCTTAGCCTGGGAGGTCCAAGATATTCAACATATCTCTTGTAAGGAGTTTGAAATGATGAAAGATTTTCAATTTCATGTTCAGTTTCAGAAGTAATAGTGATTTTTTCCAAAGTGGGTAGTATATTGTCCAATTTTTCCAGATCATTATTTAACAAGTTAATCAGATCAGAATCATCTAGTTGTCTTAAAATTTTTCCCTCAGTATCATCAAAGTGTTAATCAAGGTTGGTGTTAACGGAAACATCCTCAAATTCACTCTAAAATATCCTAAGTTCATAAATAGTGGACTCTTCTATATCAGAAACTGGACAGTTTTCCAATTCTAAAAAAATTTCCAGATTGAGTGTTTGAGAATAATTTTCAACTTCTGAGACAGATTCAAAAGGATTTTCAACTTCTAAATAAATTTCTTCAACAGAGGATTGATTTTCATATTTTTCAATATTTTCATTTGAGTTCTCATCTTCTAAAGACTCTAGCATTGAACAGTTTTTAGAAAAAGTTGGTCCTTTAACATTTTTAAACACATTGAACTCTTCTTGTTGTTCTCCAATTTTAAAAATAAGTTGACCCTTTGAAACATCGATAACAGCACCACATGTGGCCAAGAAAGGCCTACCCAAGATGATGGTAACCTCTTGATCACACTCCATATCCAAGACTAAAAAGTCTGTAGGTAAAAATATCTTACCAACCCCAACTAGAAAATCATCTACCCTACCCACAGGATGAGTGAACGATCTATCAGCTAACTGTAGTATGATCGTGGTGGGTTGAAGGTCACCCAACCTCAACTGTTGAAATAGTGAGTAAGGGAGAAAATTAATGCTAGCACATAAATCAAACAAATAGTTCAACTGGTCATAGTTTCCTAGTGTGTAAGGTATGACAAAACTACCAGGGTCTTTCAGTTTAGGTGGGATTTTCTTTTGAAGCATAGCACTGCACTCTTCAGTGAGGCTGTAAGTAACAAATTCTTCCAGAGTCTTTTTATTTGAAATAATTTTCTTAAGATATTTCAAATAATATGGGATTTGTATTGAGGCTTGAATGAATGTAATGTTTACTTGAATTTTGGAAAGGGGACCAAAGGACTGAATAAGTTCAGCCCTAGTGTTACTTTGATGTTTCAGCTTCTCAGGGAAAGGGATGGGTGGGGAAAAAATTTTAAGGACAGTAGGTATATCCATCACCTATTCATTAACTTTTTCTTTTCCTTTATTCTTTTGATTTTTAGATGAACTTTCATCCTGAGTTTCAAATGAAAAATTCGTATTCTTTTCATTTTCATGACTTTTCTGTAAATTTCTACCATGTGTGAAAAGCAGATTTTTGTTACCAGATTGAAGCGGATTTTTATTTTGGGCATTTTCATGGTCTTTTTCAGCACCAGTTTGAGTACTAAGCCCACTCCTAGTGACAACATCCATGGAATTCTCTCTAGGGTTAAGCTCAGTGGTACTAGGAAGTATACCTTTTTCCCTGGATGAAAAATCTCTAGCAAGTTGACCAAGTTGTGTTTCCATGTTTTTCATTCTTACATCAGTTTTCATTTTATCTGACTCATATTGATTTTTATGTTTAGTTAGCTCATACATGAATCTTTCCTCTTGAGAGTTGATTTTATTCAATATTAGATCATGTTTAGAAGACATGTGATTATCATTATTTCCTTATGCATTTGAAGACTCACCCCTTTGTTGATTTTGAATGTTTGGTCTTGGTTGATTAGAGTAATTAGGGGAACTGGATTGTTTGATTAATCCTTGATCTTTCCAGGAAAAATTTGGATGGTTCCTATAGCCTTGATTAAAATTGTTTTAAAATGGATCTTCTTTATGAGACATTATAGGACCATAGTTAACAAAGTTTTAATTCTCTTGTTGTTGGGATGGCATATCAAAATTAGGACAAAAGTTCTCAGTATGCCCAAACATACCACACAGGACACACTGTTCTCTTAAAGATTGGTTGTTGTTTTGACATCCCAATTTATTAACAGTTTCTTTAGAATTATGGTTCATTAAATATTGAAATTGGTTGGTGATTTCAGTGAGTTGATCTTGAGTTTCATTCATTGAACCAGTGTTGGAATTAACATTTCTATTGACTCTTTTCCTTCTTGAATTTTTATGTTGTGAATTCAGTGCAAGATTATTAAAAAAATTGTAAGTTCTTCATCTTTTTTATCATTGTAATTACCCCCAGCAGCCTGGTCAACTAGATTCTTTCTAGAGGATAACATCCCTTCATAGAAGGTATCCATGAGAAGGTGATATGGGAGTTGATGATGGGGACAATTCCTAAGAAGATCCCTAAATATATCCCAAGATTAATGAAAATATTATCCATCCTCTTGATAAAAACTAGTTATTTTTGTTCTAAGTTCACCTTTAAGTCTTTGAGGATAAAATTTCATAATGAAAGAGTTATACACTTGATCCCAGTTTTCAAAAATGTTCTCATCTAGACTCAGAAACCAATTCCTAGCATTCTCTTTAAGACAAAAGGGAAAAACTATCATTCTAATTTTATTCTCTGAGAGTCCTAGAAGATCTAATTGTTTTACAGTATTGTAGAAGTCTCTAATGAAGGCAAGGGATTCCTCATTAGAGAGCCCATTAATTGCAGGCAGCAACGAAATGTGTGATTGTTTCAATTCATAATTTCTAGCTCTAGGACTAAGTCTAATGGACGATGGGTTACATGAAACTTGTGGGAGTTGGAATTCCCTCATTCTAAGCCTTTCATTTTCATCTAAGAGTTTTGGTTGATTTTGGTAGTTGTTAGGTACAGGAACTCTATTTTTTAAGTTTTCCATTTCTGTTTTGTTCTTCTTTCTTAGAGCAGTGATATGTTTGTCTATTTCTAAGTTCAGTGGCTCTAGAGTAATAGAAGAGTGTCTTGTGCTCATACAAAGTATATTAACAATTCAAGTAGCACAATAGTAGAACTAAATAGGAACTCAATCAATACAGAAAATAGTAACAATTCAGTATAAGATGAAGTAGATTTTTTTTAACAGTTTTTAATTTATTTTTTTTATTTTTATTTTTTTGAGTTTTTTTATAAGAATTTTTTTAGTGTTTTTTTAGAGTAAATGGATCGTGCCTTCCCTGGAAACAGAGCCCAAAACTTGACCTAAAACTTTGTTGAATCTGGTCAAAGTTTAAAATTTATAATCCTACTAACTACAGTATATGTGGAAAGCAGGGTCGAACCCACAGAGAAGGCAATTTTGACCACTAATCTTATAATTTTTTTAAAAGACCCCACTGTTGTCAATAGTGGGGTAAATTATATATTATATTTTTTACTTTTATTTTATATTATTTATTAATAAGTAAAGTGACAGACACTACAGATCTTGTATCAAAACTAAGTTGAAGCGAGAAACAGTTGAAAACAAAGGTGAACAGAGATATAAAAACACTGATAAACAAACAATCTAGAAAAATGCTCAGGGAAAACAATTCAATACTACTGGTTTTAAAAACATTCCTTCTCACAAAAGTGTTTAAAACTAATACCACTTAAAAGGAGTGATTTATTTCCCTCTCCAGGAGATAAATCACTAAAGCCGACAATTCATGGAGTTCTCCACCCCTAGATTAATCAACTTGAGAATTCTGGTTTGAAAAAGATTACAGAACAAACTCGTTGTATGTTCTGTAGTATTTTATTTCAATTTAAATGTAAAATAAAATTAATCCACAATCAAACTCACTGAATGAATGTGGAATTTTGAGATTAAGTGCAGGTGGTATGTTGCAATTGAATGCAATCAGAACTGATCTCATCGATCAATGTCGACCACATTAAAAATGATAGAGAGAAGGAATGAAAAACGATAGTCAGTAGACTTGATTTTAACCCTGAACTGAAAGTATTTAGCCTAACATTACCTCTATTACATATACTAAAACCATCCAATCACAAAGGAAGATAATTGAAAGAAAACAGAGGAAGAAAACTCCCTCTGCTAGCTTGAATTGCTGCTGCTCCAGGTCCTCGGATCTCCAGAGAATGGCTCTCCGAGGAGTGCTCCAAGGTTCGATATAGGTTATTGATATTCTCCTATTTGATTGATCGAATGTATTCCCCCCATCTAAATTCTATTGGAACTCTGTTTTTATATCCCCCGTCATCTGTTGCATGTCACCGCTCGCTTCTGCCGACTTAAAAAGTTCCTTAGTTGTGCACCACACACATGTGTTTTTTCGGGATTGGCACGTCACGCTAGTTTTTCTCACGTAACTAACTCCCGCTGAGTTAGTTGTATGAATCTGAATGCATAACCATCTATTGAATGAAACTGAAAAATTAGAACAGAAAATAAATAATTCAACATTAATTAAAAAAAATGCTAACTATTATAAATAATAATCTACTTAGTTAATTCAAGAGTAAATGTTATTTAATTTATATTAACAGTTTATCTGTTATAAATTAATTATTTTATTCTATTTTAAAATATTATTAAATTATTTAATTAGTTACTTTACTTTATTTATTTAATTATAATTATTTTATAACATTACTTAAACAACATTAAAATTACTATTTATAAACAAACATTTTTTAAAAATTATTAAGATAAAATATTAGTTTATAGTAATATATTTAATTTAATTATTAATGTTATTATTAATTAAAAATAATAATTATTGGTTAATTAATTCTAATTTTATAAACATAATTTAATTTATTTTCATTATTAATATTAGTAACTTAATTATTATTTTTATGTTTTGTTTTTTATATTGGATTTTTTTATATATCATCTTCCTCCCCCAAAATCGGTGCTACAGGGGGAGGGTTCCTTCTCCAGGAAGCACGTCTACAGCTCCCCAAAGCTCCTCCAGTGACATGGCATGGCATCCTTCAGGCGTGACATCTCCTCCTTTAATCCAGCGATGACGACAAAACTACCCTCAATCGTAGCTCATTCCCTCGGCTCGGGCTTGACTCCAATAGGTGGCGGATCATCTTGCCTCGGCGACCTTCAACCACAGACAACAGGGGCTCTAGCCTTGGCTCAAACCGATGGCGGATCTTTCCTTCAGCTCGCATCATCTTATGGAGAGTTATACTTCTTCGGTTGACAATGGTGATGGGTTCTTCAGTGGTTTCATGAGTTCGATGGTCCATAGGTCTCCACTTCCGGCGATTCAATGGTTGCAAATCTCAACAGGAGAAACATCTGGATTCAGCAGTGGCAAGAGGTTTTTTAAACATCTGGAAATAAGACCAGTTGATGTGATGGGAGTATGGGTTTTACTATAGTATTTGAGTTGTATGGTGGTGATTTGCGGTTGAAAAATTGTTGTGAAGTGGTACCAAACTGTTGCACCAGTTTGGTGAAACCGTGAGGAGTTACAGAAGATCACGGTAGTTGTGAAGGATAAACCAGCATCACCATTTCATAGGGAAATAGTATGAGGAAAAGAAAACGGTGCCTTAGGATTGACGGTGTCAGGGGTGAAAAATGTGAAACGGTGCCAAAGAATGAAGTTGGAAACAATGTGAGGGAGTTACGGTGGAAAAAAAGGAGGCACCTTAAAGATCCAAAACAGATGGAGAAAAACATTGTGTGAGGTGGAAAATGGTGCCAATATTTACGGTTCCACCGTATCATAAAATGATGAGACATCAAGTTGGGATATGGTGGTAGAGTTTACGGTGAGATAGTGAAAGAAATAGGAAACAGTGTGTGGTGGCACTGTAAAATGAAACGGTTGTTGTGACACCGTGACAGGGGTGAAACCGTGAACCTGCAAAATAAACAGAGTAAAAAAAATTGAAACTTAAGTAAAAACTAAACAAAATAATAAATTAAAACTAATTATTAATTAAAATAAATGAAAATTTAAGTATATCATAAACTTTAGATAAATTTATAAAAACATTTAAAACTAAAATTATAATATCATTAACTTTAATTTATAAAATATAAATTATTACTAAACTAAAACTTAAAATTAAGAAGAAAATAAATTATTAAAAGTTAATATAAATTTAAAAATTTAAATAATAAAGTTAAATTATTTATAATAGACTACTATTTAAAATTAAATTAGTTAAAGTAATCATATAACTATTCTTTTATTAAACAATTTATGTTAATTAATGAAATTAAATTAAAGAGATGTAGTGAGTTTATAAACTTAAATTTATAAATGTTGAATTATTAAAAGACAACTAATTTTCAGATTATGTTATGTTAAATTAATTAATATTTAATAAATTCAATGTTAGATTAAAACTATATTATTCATGTACAAAAGCCAAATTAATTAATTAGTGCTAAACTATTAAATTAGCAGACAAAAATCACCCAACTTAATAAAAAGTTATTATAATATAATATTAAAGTAAGATATAAATTAACTAATTTAAAGCTTAAAATACACTCTTAATTATAAAAATTGATTAATTGATAAACTTATTTATAAAAAATACAAAAGTTAACTTATTTATTAAAAAAGTGTTAAAATAAATAATTAAATTGATAAAAATTAATTAAAAGATGTGGAAAAACTATGTAAAAATAGAGCCACATAAATGTTCTAAGAGGTCCTAATGAAAAATGGTTCAGGAGTTTTGTATCAACCTAGGGTAAAAGAAAATTCAACATCTTTTTTAATAATTAGATAATTTTTGACAAAACAACACTATATTAGTTGTGGGACACCATTTTGGTAATATCTTTTTCTATTATTTTACGAATCTTGAAATTTTTATAGTATAATATTTTTTCCCTCTTCTTTATCATATGACATTTGATATACCTGACATTGTAGGATTCAGGAGGTAATGTTTTTCAATGGCTACTAGGAGATGGAGGGATTTAAAATCAACCCTCACATCTAATTTCATTTTTGGGGATAGGAAACATGATATTCCATGTCATATATATCCTTTTATAGATGAATACACATGGAAATAATTTTTCGAGAGTAGAATACAAGAATCATTTTTGGTAAGTTCAATGTAAACTTTTATAATTTTTCTTATATTAATGATCTTATTAATGACTTCTTAATGATTTATTATCCTTAATTTACATGAATCAAGGATATCTCATCAGGAGATCTAATCCAAAAACGTATACCCTCGTAGTTTATCTCAGGGAAGGTATACTTTATTAGAAGAACAAATAATAGATGAAAATTTACAAAAAAAATGTAAATATGAGTCTTCCAACTCTGGAGAGGTTGCCACTCCATCCCCTTCATCTAAATAAGAAAAATGGAAGAGGTATCAGATGAGAAAAAAGGGGCAATATCTTATAGAAGAATCAAGGGTCCTAGCTGAGAGGATTGTAAGTTGATTATTTTATTTATTTAAGTCAATTCAATTAGTTATATACTTTGAATCATTACATAATTTTTCAAATAATTAATACGGGATTCTATTGAGGAGCATAGAACACATGGGGTATTCAAAACTGATGGGAGGCATGATATTTTATCTGCTGCATTGGGAAAGCCTGGACACTTGGGTCGTGTATGATGATACTCGGTGGGTGTATCGATAAGAAAAGTTTTACCATGTTCTTTAGATTCTTCCTTGGAGGGTTTATATAAAAAAATAGAATCTTTGGAGAATGAAGTTCACAATATTAATGCGACAATGGAGGAAAATATTAGAGTGTCGGTATAGTCTATGTTTGCATACATGAAAAGACAATTTCAGACTGCAGCTCCCACTTCACCTCTTCCAGCATCTCCCACTCCCACACCTCCACCAGAATACCCCATTATTTATCCACCACCTCTGTCTACAGGCCCCATTATTTATCCTCCACCTCCTCCTAAAAAACCCATTTTTTATCCTAATCCCACACCCCCTTCTCCGCATATTCCTATTTATTGTGAGTTGTATGTTGATGATCCTTACTATCATATAATTTCATATGGGATGATATATTATATAGTAGATACAATTCATCATCAAAAGTTAGAGGTAGATCAGCATAGGGTCCCTATGTAGGATATTATAGATATGTCAGTTGGAGTACCATTACCTATAGATGAGGTGATGACAGTTGGAAAACGTATCATCCACTTTTTATTTTGGCCATCTAGACTTCTGCAACCCATTACTATAGAGGTATGAGTATGTCATATATTTTATTTTATTTTTTAATTAAATTTGTTTTAAAATTTAAAAGTTAATATATTTATCTATTTATTTATAGGAATACTTTAAAGGTAAATAAATACTATATATCCAACAACAAAGAAAAATGGATATGACATCAGATTGAGATTCTAGTAGTCTTGAAAGATTGTCAAGATATTAAAATTTGTTGGAGGGTCATTATATGTTTCCAATAGAAGATCATGTTTGTGGACGTTCAATGGATATGGGGATTCTGAAAAATGATATCATGGAGCTTGTTACTAGATATAAGTTGGGAATCAATATGGTGAAAGTTTTTTCCATGTATGAATTAACACAAATCTTTCCCTACATTAAATTTATTGAAAATTTATACTTATGTATGTTTTGTATTAGGTATCTTTATAAAATGTGTGAGACGAATGAGAAGACGGATTTATATGGGTTGATGGACCCATAGTTTATTTCATCTTAAGGGAATGAATTGGATGAGGAACAAAAAGAAATTTATATTGTTGAAATATTTCAAAAGAATATAATTATGTAGTGTTGGATTTTTCTTTATGTTGAGACGTATGAAACATATGTCTCACAAATTTTTATTTATATTTTAACATAATAACCACTAACATTAAATTTTATTTTATATCAGCAATCATTGGATGTTAGGTGTTTTTTGTCCAAGGGAGAAAACACTTTATTGGATATGCTCTGTCCATGGTGATGTGCGAGTAAATTTTAAGAACATGTTGGAAAATTAAGTTTTAATTTATTAATAGTTTATTATATTATAATGAATTTTAAATTTATTTCATTCGTATTATTTTCTAATAGGGGATGGGATTTATTTTGAAGATCCATAAAGAAAACGAGTGCCAAGATCAAAGATGTAAAATTAAAGGTGAATATCCATTTATAATTAGTAAATTTTGGATTTCATAAAAATGATATTTTGAATTGAAAAACTAATTTAAACATAATTTTCATAAACAACAAGGTGTCATCAAATGTGGATATTATATTTTAAGATTTATGTATGAAATAATTACAACTAAAACAGTTATTAAGTTCAACTAGGTTAGATTTTCTTATAAATTATTCATTAATATTTCATTTATTTTATTCATTATACATTTTAACTACTTTATTTTTAATTTTTAGCTATTTGATGACCCTCAACCTTATAGTGCACAAGAGGTCAAACACTTACAAGTGGAATGGTCAAATTATTTTATAGGTTTGATTGGATTTTAGTTTGTTTTTAGTGAATATTTTAATTTTGAATGTTGTAATTATAAATGTGTATTTGGTAGTTGTATTGGTTGTATTTAGGTTTTTTTTAGTTAATATTATAATTTTTGAATGTTGTAAATGTGAATGTGTAATTTTGCTGCTAGTTTTTCTTGTTTTTGTCTGTTTTTGCGTGTTTTTTGTCTGGTTTCGGGTCTGGTTTTAGTGTTTTAGGTCTATTTCTACTGTGGAGAGGAAGGTTTTCATAAATTATTTAAAAATAATTAGTTTTTTCATCAGTTATTTTATAACTGATGTTAAAAATAAATTTCCCTGGATTTTTTACATCATTTATTGTATAACTGACGTAAAAAATTTGGTTTTTCACGTCGGTTTTTTTATAACCAATCTGGTATATAGTTTTTTACATCAGTTATTTAATAACCAATGTGAAAAAAATTCATCCTGATTCATTTTTTACATAGATTATTTACTATCTGGCATGAAAAATGTGTCTGGAGCAGGGTTTTCCATGTTGATTATATAAAAACCAACGTGGTAGACTGTTTTTTATGTCGGTTATTTAAATAACTGACTTGAAAAACCTTCACTAAAGTGTATTTAACATTGGTTATTAAATAAAAGATGTGAAAAAAACTCCAAAACAATATTTTTTACGTCGTTTATATTAACTAACATTAAAAAATATGATTTTTTACATCACCTGCAACAACATCGCCATAAAAATGATGTGAAAAACCAAAAAATGGACGTAAAAAATGTTTTTTGCACTAGTTCATTAACGGGAATAATATTTATTCCCCTTGTTAAATAAATAAATATTTAACTGAGATACTAGATACACTTAGTGTGTGACCCTCTAGGCCTCTTTCTCAGTGGAATTATACAGAGTAGCCTAAATTCCAAGGTTAGCATCTAGTAATACACCAAGGCACCCATAGAGAAAGAATTTAATGCCACAATGAAATGTCACTTCATGCAAATTCTTACCATGTAATATAATCCCTTTGTCTCGATACCTATAATCAATCGGGTTTCATGCTAGTGCCATCAACCCAGGTGTTTGGTTTCTCTTTCTTTGACTTCTTAGAAATCGAACTTACCTATAGAACACCATGGACATGGATTTATTTAGGCTATATCATTGAAATCAAAGGTTCTAATATATCAACTTCTATTAAATAATATAAGGTACAAATCCTTTCTCGCATTATTCATTAATGTAGTTTTACTCATGACGCACCCAATATACCCTACCTCACTGCGAACATATATCATAATATTTTTCATCAATACATCTAAGTGCACAAGTCAAAATACTCATTAATAATAATAATAAAGTCTAAGGACCAATACACACATCTGTAGCTAGCAACATATAGTAACACTTATGAATGTGGATTTCCTACTGGCGGGTCTCGTTCTCATAATATCCCCCTTGATATTACCAAGGGAGTACACCATGAGAAGGTTCCTCAAAGTCCTATGAATCTCCACCCATGATATCATGGATAATTTTCTTCCCTCAAATTATATCATCTAGTTATAGAACATATATTCAAGAATAGTGTTATAGCACTTCTGGGTTCTCATCATGGAAGGGATCCGCTATGACCTTTTAGTGCGAAAACTACTCTTAAGACATTATCACATAAAATTTTATGTAGAAGAATAATCATGATGTGATAATTAATTTATTAATATTAAAAACCGTTAATATAAGTTATCATAAAGTAAAAAAGAAGTTGGTTCTAGGGTACCAACTCTAATAGACTCCCATTTTCACTAGAGCCAACTGCTAACAACCTTTAGTTCGATAGATCTCACATGATATTCATGCTTCTAATGAGATGGGCCTTTAGTCAAGGGGTATGCCATGTTCTCTTTTTTGGGTAATCTTCTCACTGCAACTTCACCCCTCTGATAGAAACCCCTCAAGAGGTGATACTTTTGGAGTATGTGTTTTTTCCGTTGTTGTAACCTTGGATCTTTTTCAAGATCCACAGCTGCAGTATTATCACAATACAATGTGATAGATTATTTTTTGATAGGCACTACGTTAAGATCATAGACAAAGTTATGAATCCAGATGGATTCTTTATATGTATCAGAAGCTGCTATATACTCGTACTCAACTGTAGAATCACTAACAACTGGCTACTTTGAACTCTTCCAACTCACAGCTCCTCCATTGAGACAAAAAACATATCCTTATTGCGACTTCAGATCATTTTGATCTGTATGAAAACTAGAATTGGCATACCCCCTGATGAAAAGATTCTAGTCTCCTTCATACACCAATAACATATCCTTATTTCTTCTCGAATTCTTAAGTATAAACTTAACAAAATTCCAATGCTTTTCTCCTGGATATTATTGATATCTACCTACCTTACTCAATGCATAGGCAACATCAAGTCTAGTGCATAACATGACATACATGATTGATCCTATCACTGAAACATATGGTGCCTTACTCATTCTATATTTCTCCTGTTGTTTTTGGGGACACATTTTCTTAGAAATATGTAAACCATATGACACTAGAACCAATCCCCTCTTGAATTATTCCATACTAAATATCTTTATTTTATGGTCAATATATATAATTTGACTTAGTCCAAGCATCCTCTTGGATTTGTCATGAATGATATTGATCCCTATAATGTAGGTTGCTTCACCTAATTCCTTCATGTAGAATCACTTTTTTAACTAGTACTTAACTGACTATAAGATTGGTATGTCATTTATAATAAGTAATATGTCATCAAAATACACTTCTAGGATAATGACCACATTCCCATTAAACCTTTTATAAATACATTGCTCATATTCATTCTTAATGAAACCAAATTCTATTATAGCTTCATCAAATCAAATGTTCCATGACCTAGATGCTTGCTTCAATCCATAAATGGATCTATGTAACTTGAAAACCCTTTTGGCATCACCTGGTTTCAAAAACACTTTTAATTGTTTTATAAAGACATCTTCCTGAATGTTCCCATTAAGGATTTCAGTTTTTACATCTATCTATGAAATCTCATAGTCCTGGTAAGATGTTATGGAAATTATGATTCTTATGGATTTAAATATGGAAACTGGTGAAATTTTTTCATCACAGTCAATACCTTGTCTCTATTAAAAACCTTTAGCCACTAGCCTTTATTTATAGGTACTTACTTTACCTTCTATTTCTAGTTTCCTTTTGAATACCCGTTTACATCCAACAGGATTTACATCAACTGGTGCATAGACCAGAACCCAAACTTGGTTCTGATATATGGAATCCATCTTAGAATTTATAGCTTTTATCCATCTTGAATCTTCTGATCTCTCTACTACCTCCTTGTAGGAGATAGTTTCATCATTTCCCAACAATAATTATTCACCATCCTCGGTGACTAGAAAACCATATCTCTCTGGTTCCCTTACCTCTCTTACACTCCTATGCAGTACTTGTGTTTCAGGAACTACTTCTTCCACAGGGACCTATGGAATCTATTCCTATACCAAATCTTATATATCTTGAGAATCAACTTCATCGAAGTAAATATTTCTCCCAATATCCCTTTTGAGGGTGTGCTCCCTCTCAATAAATATAGCTTGTCTAGCGATAATTACTTTCTTGTCTGTGGGGTTGTATAGGCAGTATCCCTTTGTTTCCTTGGGATACCCTATAAAGATACACCTCATACCCCAGGATTCTAGTTTGTTTCCTAAGAAAGCCTTACCAAACGTTTCTTAACCCCATACACATGTATGCAACAAAACGGGTTTCTTTCCACTCTATAGATCGAAGGGAATTCTATTTTACACTTGAGTTGGTACTCATTTTAATTTGTATGTTGTAGTTTGTAATTCATATCCCCAAAAGTATAATGGAAGATCTTCATGATTCATCATCGATCATACCATGTCCAACAAGGTACAGTTCCTCCTTTCACTAACACCATTCCACTATAGCGTATAAGGTGGAGTTAGTTGAGATAGAATCCCAAACTCCCATAGAAATTCGATGAACTCTTGGTTAAGATATTTACCACCTTGATCCAATTGAAGATTATTTATCTTCTTACCAATATAATTATTTTCTTCATTCTTGAATTCCTTGAATTTCTCAAAGGACTCGGACTTATACCTCATTAAGTATATATATCCATATCTACTCAAGTAATCAGTATAAGTTATGAAGTAAGAATATCCACCTTTAGCTTCTACTGGAAATGGCCCACACACATTAGTGCATACCAATCCTAGAAGCTCTGTGTCCCTTTCACCCTGTCCACTAAATGGTGTTTTGTTCATTTTACATTGTAAACAAGCATGACATCTATCAAGTGGGTTTAGCTTAGAATAGTCTAAATATTCATCTTGACAGAGCTTTTTCAAACACTTCTCATTTACATGACTAATATGGTGATGCCAAATATGGGTGTTATATGATTCATGTGAACTTGATTCTTTATCTATTTTCAACACTTGGTTTTCATAATTTAATACATACATACCATTATTAAATTTGTCATACCATAACGTATGTTTTCCTTATAAAAGAAATAACTTTTATTTATGAACATTAAAATAAACCCATTTGTATTTAAACTTGATACAAAAATTATTTTTTTGGTAACATTAGGTACATAATAACAATCACATAAAACCAAAATCATTCCCATTGGCAATGAAAGGTGGTAGTCACCAATGGCCAAAGTATCCATCCTTGCACTATTGGAAGCTTGTAGATCCTCCTCTCCTCTGGAAATCTTCTGGAATCTACTTGGTTCCTACATTTGGATATATATGTGAGCACCACAAGCTTTATCTAATACCCAATGTGTAGATATGTAAATATTGCACTCAATAACAAATTCACCTTTAACTTCCCCACGCTTTTGGGTGTAGTTCTACTTCCAATGTCCTGGATTCCCACATGAAAAACATACTGCCTCCTTTTAATTTCCCTACCTCTGGATCTTACCCTTCTTGGAAGGACGGTACTCGGGAGCTTTAGATTGTTTATAGGTCTTGGACCCCTTTGACTTGTTCTTCCATTTCTTATTCACCATTAGGACTGTGGGTTTGTCATGCCTCATGTCCTTATCCACTTAAAAAATTAAGGTCAGAAGTTCTGATAGACTCTTCTCATTATTGCTCGTATTATAATTCACAATAAAACTAGACAAGGTATTGGGTAGTGATGAAAGTATGAGATCTGCACACAACTCATTCGGGAATTTAATCCCTAAGATGTACAGGCGTTCAATGTAGCCAATAAGCTTGACTACATGAGGCCCAACTGGTGCAGACTCTCCAAGATTAGTGATAAATAAAGCATTGGAGATCTAGTACCTCTCTTGTATCTACTTCTCTTGATAGAGATCCTGAAGGTGATAAATCATGTTATAGGAATCCATATCCTTATATTGCTTCAAGATCTCATTAGACATGGACAATAGCATGAAACACTGAACATATGTAGCATCATTTAGATGTTTCTCATAGAGAGATAGATCTTCATCACTTGCCTCATTTCTAGGTGCAACTAGTAAAGGTTCTTCCAACACATATAATTTCCTTTCATGGAGAAGGATGATGCGTAAATGCATCTTCTATTCCTAGAAATTTGTGCCAGTGAGAAGGTTTTCCTTCTCAAGTATGGATCGCAGTGATATGTTTGATGTCATTTTTAATGTTATTTCATGAAATAAGATAAGTAGAGATTTAGTACTTTATCTGATAAAATTAGACAAATAAATAAATATTATATTTATTAGTCTCCCACTATTTTATCGAAACCCAATAGCCCTCACCATTTGCTTCGAAATATCCTGTATCTTATACATTCAAGTGGAAAGGATCCATATTCACCTTCTCATTACCCTAACTTTGGTTGGTCAAGTAACTTGAAAGGTTTTAGATAGTCATTCCAAATTCCAACTACATTAACACACAGTTCCTTGATCTGTTGAGTGGACTCTCCAATCCTGAAATCCTTTAATTTGATTTACTCAACCTTTGCCTCTCAGTTACACCAAGTCCTGCTTTGGAAGTCAACCATTGAAGTGAACCAAGTCAATTTAACCCAAAACCTCATGTTAGAATTCCCCAATAATTGAAAGAACCCCAACTTTGGCTAGTAAATAACTTTGAATTATGGTTCAATTCAAACCAAAGTATTAAAAGGCTATACCGACTTAATATTTTATTGAGGGATTTTATCCTTTATGTGTAAATTTCTAATTATTACGCATAATCTAGTTTATTTTAGTTCCATCATGCAGGACTGTTAATTAATTAATTATGTAATCATGACCAAACATCCATAATGAATAACCATGCAACTGACAGAAATAAAATAAAGGGTATGATCATGATCATGTTCTAATGGTTAGTTTATCTAGCGGTTGATAAACTAACCACTGGCCTATGGTAGAAACACCTTGAACCATTCTAAGGTTTGTGTTTACAGCTTTCCACATGTACACCATTGTATCTTGCTTGGATTGGCTTCACCTAGGCTCCTAACTTGAACTGCCTCCACTAGCTTCGGAGCTCCATCCATTACATATGCCTTTACTCACACATAGGTGAGGGGTAAAAGGGGGTTTATATAAAAGAAACCATGGGCATGCAGGCCCTATATATTAATGAGGAGAGAAGGCAAGAAGACCAATAATTTAATTTAATAATAAATTAAAATGAAACTAATCACATACAAAGGTCTAGTCTAGCTCATGATAATCCACATGCATGAAAATCATTACACATTTAATAAAACTAGTATTAAATTCTTTAATCGTTCTTATTTAATATAAATTGCATTCAAATTGATTAATTATTATCTTTAATTAATCAATAATTTTATCTTAATTATTATCTGAATTTCCTTGAGATTATATTCCATTATAATTTTAAACAAATTAAATAAATTCATTTAAAATTAACCTTGTACATAAATGTACCTTGGAGGAAACATGGTGAATACCAGTCCAAATCTACCCAACATGTATTATACTCATTAATAATGTGAAATGGGTAGGTCGGGGCGGGGCGGGCCAAGCCCGAACTGGTTTGACCCCGCATGGGTTTGTCTGCAAAAGCCTGCATATAATGCGAACAAAAAATTTCAAGCCCGCCCCGCCCCACATTAACCCATGGGTTGCCCGTGGGCTTACACACATTTACAAAAAATATACTATTTATAATCATTTAAATACTGTATTTTTTATCATTCTTAATGGTATTTGTGGGGAGAAGTATGAATTAACAATAACTAGAGTTTTAAGGAATGTGGTGGAACATTTTTTTGTGGGTTAATGGTGGAATGTGGCGACGTCGATGTGGTGGAGAACTGTTGTGATAGAAAGTAAGTGAGTGATCGGTGAGAGATGATGAATGATAATGTTGGTTGTGTGGTGATGTTAATAGCTAAACCTGTGAATTAAAGAATTCTATTCAGGTAACGATTAGTTTCAGAGGAAGCTATTAGGGTTTCCATGAGGTTATATCCTATTCTCTTAATAACAAAATTAAATCGACCAAAAAAATTTATGATTATAATAACTCTTATAGAATTGAAACCGTGTGCAGGGGCGATGAGTTCCATTTTTCGAGAGATGGGTTGACGCACCATGTGAATATGGTTAATAATTACTATATAAATAATATAATATCATATTAAAACAATAAATATAGGCCTATTTAAAATTCACATGTGAATAAATGGTGAATTAGTATGATCATTACGGTGAGAAATCATATGTCACCATTTAACCATTATTTTTTATTTAAAAACTATAATGTTAAAGAAATATATATTGTAAAAATGATATTTTTTTAAAATCAGGCATGTGGGAAAGCCCGCACCCACATGGGATCAACCTGTATTGGCGTGCACCCATATAGGCTCAACTAACATTGGCCCGCACTCTAAACGGTCAAAATTTTTAGGCCCACCCCACCCCACATCCGCCCCATACCTGCAAAGCCCGTGGGATGTGGGCCCAATTTGCATCACTAATACTCATATATTGTTTTACTCTTGTGACATATGGCATACATGTCTTACCACATACTTTCATGACGTGTACTTTATGGATGATTACACGAATTACATGATTTTTCAGTCACGTGTTATGCTTCAATGTGCATAGAGTAACAACTTGTAATACGACTCGTACATGATATGCAGATCTTGAACATTACATAGATATTAATTAAACATTTAAATATCACATGGTGTGTCTTATCTTTATGACCACATGCAAGTACATGTATCATGGTTTACATAGTAAAATAAATAAATTTTAAATCTGTGTAATCTCGTAAAAGTACACGGTGTATAGATCTGATCTACACAACATGTACACCCTTCATTGTCTATCTGAATTACACACCTAGGGACTCAGCATGTGAGGTGTACTTCATAAATCTTGGAGTACATGGAATGTCCAATGTGCAACATGTCGTTTGGAATCTGTGTTACATGGTCACCCATCGGATAGGTCGTGTATTGAATACACAGACCATATTTGATGCAAAGGGAAAACATGTCGTGTCTAATGAGCCACACAGCATGTATTTTGGATGATCATTCTCTAGTATATCCCAGTCAACACACGGTGTAAGAATTAACTACACCGTGTGTCATTAATGCACACAGGTTGAGTAATTTCTGAATTAACTCCTGGTGTATTGAACACAACTACATGACATGTAACTTAGGTTACACGATGTGTACTGTTGTGTTATCTGGGAAGAATCCTTGGCTCATCCAGATGATTTCTTCGATTTTATTTTAATCATAAAATTAATCGTTTCTGTTATATATGTGAGAAACTATAGAGGAATAAACAGATCTCGTAATTCATATTAAAATAATGATTAAACTTGAATTGAAAAATTAAATTATGAATGTGTAAATCACTAATAAAACTAAATAATTATAAAAAATTATATGCCCACTCTGATACCACTTGTAGGTTCCGGACGTAGTGGAAGTGTGGGAGGGGTGGTGCCCAAATTTTCTTTTTTCCATTATTAATGATTAATTTGAGATCAAGTGATGATGAACGTTGTGATCAACGGATTTTAATAAAAGAAAAATAAAGGGTTATTAACCTGGAACCAAGAGAGAGGAGATCAACAAATGTTGTTTATAATTAATTTAATTAAATAATAATTACCTCAAATGTTATTCTTTCTTTGTTGATGCGTCCGGACACAGATCTGTAGTGCACCGTTGTTGCGTTGTAGAATCCAATCATATGATTCCTCTAGCGGTGATCCACACGTGCTCTAATAATATATGTACATCTTCAAAGGAGTCTTTGTGTGCTAGTATGGAAGATCCTTGTGCTTTTGATGTTCTCCTTCGATCGCCTTGTGAACCGCTTCCAAAGCGTTCTCCTTGATCTGGTGTAGGAGGATCTCTCTTGTTCTTGATATTGTTCTTGGAGAGGAATGAACTCTCTAGGATTGATATATTTTCTCCAATCCATTGTGCATAATGATTTTCTTGGCTAGGTTTATGAGAAAATAATCATAATTGGTTATTTATATCGCTAGGGTTGAAATAATATAATTGCACAAGTGGCCTTATTTATTTTATTAATCCTAGAAAAAACCAATGTCAAATAATAATAGTATTATTATTATTATTTCTTGACATTCACCTAACTTGCGAATTATAATTAAATATTATTTAATAAAATAATATTCGATATTATTATTTCTCATCGGACCCTAAAACTTAGTCTGCCAATCCTCCACCATATTTATTGGTCCTTGAATAATGCATATTTATTTATTAAATAAATGTCACTATATTATTTTCTAATAAATGTATAAATATTATATTCACTAAATAGAAAATAAATATTTATTAATTATTTCGTTCATAATATATTCTATTTAATAACTAGTGTCGAAATAGATACGAACAGACATACATGAATAATTATTAAACCATGACTAGGAATATTATTTATTCACCTTGTTACATAAATAAATATTTAATTCAGATACTTGATACACTTAGTGTGTGGCCCTCTAGGACTCTTTCTTAGTGGAATTAGACAGAGAAACCTAAAGTCCTGGGTTAGCATCTAGTAACACACCAAGGAACCCATAGAGAAATAATTTAATGCTACAATATCATGTCACCTCATGCGAACGCTTATCGGGTAATATAATCTCTTTGTCTTGATACCTCTAATCAAGTGGGTTGCACGATAGTTCCCTAAACCTATGTGATCGATGTAATGTCTCGAATTTTCTATGTATTATTTTTAAATATTTTATGAAATTATTTTGAGACCAGGATTTTTGACAGCGTGTGATTCTGAGACCCAGAGTTCCCAGAATAAATGTTTGAAATAAATAAAAAATTTAAACAGTACACACGAGCAGTTTTACTGAAAAAGTGGAATAACTTTTAAACAGGTGCTCGAATCAGAAATCTGATGGCACCGTTTCATTTAGAGTAGTGACTTTACCTTAGGTGGGGTCTAACTTTGACCAGCACGGGTCGGCTGCAAAAGTTAGTTTTTGGACTTTTTAAAGGAAATAAAATAAATTGGAAATTAATTTATTTTAAATGTTTCCTTTTTACGCAACGGCCTAATTCCTACCCTTTAAATACCTACTTATGGAAAATTCGTAGGGTTAGCCGCATAACCCTGCAAATTGAGCACTTCCATTGGAGATTTGGTGGAGAACCTGTTGGCGGATGACGACGACGCAATCGATCGACACATCTCAGATTCGACAAACCACACCAACGAACCTAAAGCGGTGATTGTTATTCAACCGAATCAAGGTAGGGGTTTGTTATTTTGATTTAGTTCTTCCCCATTCTTTAATTAAAAGATGAATGTGAATCAACCCACGAACATTTTGATCCGCAGATCGTGCGTTCTTGCGGGAGGGTGTTATTTTCCATTTCTTTTGGGGTTTGATTCGGGAAATTGATTTATTATTATTTTTGGATTATATTTTGATTCACCCTATTTAATCCTTCTAAAGGGAGAGAATTGAAATAGTGATGAATAACGGCAGAGGTGCGTTCCTATTTTTTTATTGATTTTCTTCCTCCTTTTAAACCTCGTGTTCTTCGCGTTCTTCACGGGGTTGTGAACAACAGATCATTGAATGTCTATTTCTCAACGTAACGATCCCAAATTGGAGATCCAACATCATGAAGACTCAACAGAGGTGTGATGGAGACGGTGGCAGATGAATTGACATATTTTGGAAGAAATCATTCTTTGACCATTCTTCACGTGGATGATTGAATTGGGTTTTCGAGGCCGATCAAACCTCTGAAACCTTCTGAAACATTGATGGTATAGCAGGGTGAACTCAAATCTTGAGTATCGCGAAAATTAGATTTCTGGATCGATAATCTAAGGAGCCCCAAGGCGTGGTGATGAAGAACGATGATTTCTGGAAATTTCCGATCAACACAGTGTGTATCCTGAAGAACACACCATGTTGGGTTGGCCTAGCGGCAGCTAGGGCTTCCGTGCTGCACATGGAAAAGAACACGACATGCCCCCAGGAAGACATAGTTTGTGGGCCCCACCTAATGACGGCTGGTGTCCCGGGTGACAGGAAGCATAGAAATGGTGTGTGACCATTGTCACACGAAGTGTGGGTCCTTACATGGGGTTTGGCGTATATATCAGACGATACACAAACACAGAGTGGAGTACACGCCATGTAGTCCACCACACAGCCATATGAGTCCAGTAACGCGGGTCACCCCATATGCCAATTACATGGGTTGAATCCATGTACAACCACATGGCTAGTGTACACGGAGAAGACCCAGATACTTTGACATGGTATGTGATCCTTCATACACGCTATGTAGTTTCATTTTACACGACAAGCCTTACGACACGGTTCATTGTACACGGGTTGTACCTGGGGTCAGAAGAAATGACGTGTGACACTTATACACGTCGTGTACTTCTTAGTAAATGGCTTGATCTTCTTTTCCATTGTTCCTTGTACAGGTTTCATTTGGGTTAGTGCCCCTTTTCCTCATTCCTCTGAAGGTCATGTATCGTTTACATTCATAGGAGTATGATCCCTTCAGTAGGACATTCCGAGATAGAGTCAGGTATCCCTCCGAGAGGCCCAGAGCGAGATCCTCTATCCATTATTTACCCTAGGTAGAGTTAGGTATCGAAGTGACTATTCCTAAAGGACATTGATCCTCTACTTATTAGGTGAATTCGGATGAGTTGTGGTATCCGCCAAGGCCCTGTCAGTGATCCTCATCTATGTATCATGATATTTCCCCGCTCAGGAGTGTGTTCTCTCATAATGATTGTATCTATCTCTCATGATCCCTCCTAAACGAACAGTACTTCTTGGACAGATGAAATCAGAGCTATCAGACACATGGAGTGAGTTCTCTCATATGAGTGCTTCATGGAACCTTCGAACTGAATCCCTAGCGGTGGTATGCTGTTGTGTGAATTGTCTCTAGACTGCGGGTCTGAGTTTTGAGTATATCTGGATTGTGTTTCTATTGATATATGTTTGGTAGAAATATATTGTGTAGTGATATCTGTACCTTTTCTTCATGTATTACTTTGTGGTTTTTGAGGTCCTCTACTGAGTATTGTTGTACTCAATCCTGAATGGGATTTGTCTGCACGTGTCGCGTCTTGTGTAGACGAGCAGCCTTTTGACGGAGTCTAGGGAGGATTAGGACCGGACCGAGCTTTCTGAGTTACCTACTAGATGAGGTGTTCCTATGGCTACAAGCAGTAGTCCCAGTACCTCTTTGTGTTTACAGGTTGTACTTTGTAGTTTGCATATTCTTGTTTTTGGTGGGCTTGTATTCCGGACTAGTTCTACTTATGTTGTACTCTTTTGGTTGGGTTTAGTTATATGCATGAATTTTTTTACTTAGTGTTTTTTACATTTCATCATTTGTGGGATTGGATATGTGTGTTTGTGTGTGTGTACAGGTACTTAGGTAATGCCTCCCTTGTTAGTGATATGCCTACTCGGTGCTAGTCACCAACTCCTGGCCTATTGGAGGCGGGCTTGGGGTGTCGCGGCATGGGCCCCACTGGGACGGGTCATGACAGAGTGGTATCAGAGGTGGTTGGTTCTACCTTAGGACCAAGAGTCTGTGAGATTGGTTTAGGGAAATAGTGTTAAGAGTTTCGAGCTCGGCTTTTAGGCCAGAGATTTCAGGGTTGGTGTGGGTGACCATCGTATCCATAGACCAGGACTCTAATAACCTAATTTTTGAATCGGTACATGAAAACACCAGTTGCGGGGAAGTAAAATAATGGTACATACATTATATAGGAATGGGTTGTGTTTTCCATGTCCTTTGTGTCAGCTATCCGGATATATTTGTTGACCATGGTAAATCTTGTTTCCTTACAGGATGCCTCTGCGATGCATACCCGCTAGGATTTAGCTATGTGATCATGAGGATGACCTCATCAGCAAAAAGGATTTGATACAGGGACCAGTTCTCCAAGAGTTACCTCCAGGTGGTGCACCTGCTATACCACCACTAGTGGAGCATCCCGTGGTACCTACAGTACTGACAGATGAGGGGCGCAGGCTGAGCGCACTCTATGAGTTCTAGAGAAAGAGACCCCTTAGGTTCCAAGGAGAGCCTGACCCTCAGATGGGTAAGGACTGGCTTGAGGTAGTGACCAGAGTTTTTCATCTAGTGAGGACACCAGCGGGCCAGATGGTGATCATAGGAGTGATCCTTCTTCAGGGTTCAGTGGGACGATGGTGGAGTCTGACCATGCAGACTCATGATGAGGAGACTATTTCATCGACGGATTTTGAGCGACTCTTCAGGGAGGAGTTCTCTTAGGTTGTGTGTTTCCATGAGCTTCTTCAGCTCCAGCATGGAAGTTTGATGGTAGCTAACTA
Source organism: Viscum album (assembly GCA_963277665.1). Classification (NCBI taxonomy): domain Eukaryota; kingdom Viridiplantae; phylum Streptophyta; class Magnoliopsida; order Santalales; family Viscaceae; genus Viscum; species Viscum album. Next base: position 15,129,269 of record OY728150.1, read on the forward strand.
TTCATAAAGGTTCACCAACCTCTCTAGCAACTCGATGGATATGGTTTGGGACCAGTATTTTAGAGCTCAGACCTTTGAGTGAGGTCTACAAAGGGACATCCAATCTAGTGTCTTGCCTATATGCATTTCGACTTATGTCGGAGTGATCGAGCGGGCCTTGGTGATCGAGAGCTTCTTGGCAGAGCAAAGATAGGCAACGGAAGTCAGCAGCAGGCAGACATGTGCAGAGACCTCAGCAGTAGGGAACTGACGTCAGGCACAGGGATCAGGACATGGGAGATGTCACAGGAGGACCCAAGATAGGGGTTCGGCAGTCCAAGGCTATCAGGTTGGATCTAGTCAGCCTGGGGAGAGGTGATTCTACTCATGCGATGATAGAGGCCATCTCGCTAGAGATTGTCCAACCCATCGAGTTGCTGACAGGGAAGCGGTGGATGGACCACCGAGGTAGAGGCATAGAGTGGAGCATATGGGCCCGCCAGGCGGCGGACATAGTAGAGGAGTAGGGAGAGCTTCAGGTGGGGAAAGACTCTTTGATCTACTTCCACCACCGCCCCCAGGAGGTCCGCACCAGGCTCAGGGAGCCGAGGGACATGTGGTCGAGGCGTAAGACCCAGGGACTCCAGGGATGATCTGAGGTACGATCTATGTCTTATCTACCTTAGATTTTGTACTTATAGACACAGGTTCTAGTCATTCCTTCCTCGCCACATGTCTTGTGTAAAACCTTGAGATTCCAATAAAGTTGTTGACTCAACCCTTACACTTGGAGACACCTGCGGAAGGAGACTCGATGATCACACACCTTTGTAGATAGTGTGATCTTACCCTTGGAGGTGATAGTTTCGGTTGGAACCTCTTGTTATTATCTTCGAGGCCTTATGAAGTCATTCTCAGGATGGATTAGTTATCTTTGGTCCATACCCATATTGACTACTTTAGGCGAAGAGTGTGGTGTGTCTGCAGTGTTTGGATGAGGTTTTCCTTTGTCAGTGAAAAGGAGACCCAGGCAGCACAGAATGGGCTCATGCATAGGAGGGTGTAGCCGATCACTCATGAGTTTGATAGCCTTACCCTCATATCAGTAGATTTTGTGAGCTTCCAGTTCCCAGCAGTAGTGGCGTAGTACGAGGACATCATTCCTGAAGATATTCCAGGACTACCTCCCCGCTGGAAGATTGACTTCTGCATCGACTTACACCCTGGGACGGCATCGATTTCCTCACCAGCATATCAGATGGCTCCCGCAGAGCTTCACGAGTTGAGGGTGCAGTTGGAGGATTTACAGAGTAAGGGTTTCATAAGACCTAGTGTTTCACTCTGGGCGGCCCCAGTTTTGTTTTCCAAGAAGGAGGATGGGAGCTTGAGGTTGTGCGTGGATTACCGTCACTTGAATCAGGTAACGATGAAGAACAAGTATCCACTGCCAAAGATCGATGACCTCTTTAATCGGCTAAGAGGGTCACAGTGGTTCTCTAAGGTTGACCTTCTATCAGGTTACCACCAGTTATGAGTACGGGATGAGGATATACTGAAGACGGCTTTCAGATGCCGTTATGGTCACTATGAGTACTTGGTGATGCCTTTTGTCATGACGAATGCCCTCGTGGTGTTCATGGAACTTATAAACCAGATCTTCTAGCCATATTTAGACCGGTTTGTATTGGTTTTCATCTATGTCATCCTTGTGTACTCAGCGTCATAGGAGGAGCACGCGAGACACCTTCGGATGGTTCTAGACGTACTCTGAGAGAACCAGCTTTATGGGAAGCTCTCTAAGTGCCGGTTTTGGATTCAGGAGGTCCACTTTCTAGGACATGTCATCTTAGGAGATGAAGTATTTATGGACCCAATCAAGGTGGAGTCAATGTTAGCATGGGATCCACCTATGAGCGTGAAGAAGGTGTGGAGCTTCCTTGGGTTGGTAGGATATTATCGGAGATTCATTTCTGTTTTCTCCCATATATCAACATCGATGACGACCTTGACTAGAAAGGGGAAACCCTTCATGTGGATAGAGAAGTTTCAGCAGGCTTTCGAGCTATTGATACAGAGTTTGACGAGTGCCACGATTTTTAGATTGCTGGAGGAGGGTGTCGAGTACGTAGTTTTCTGCGACGCATTAGGTCCGGTCTTGGTTGTGTCCTGATGCAGAAACATGCAGTGATTTCTTATGGTTTGCACCAGCTTAGGCCACATGAGAAGAACTATGTGACCCATGATCTCGAGTTGGCATCGGTAGTCTTCGCATTGAAGATGTGGCGACACTACCTTATGGGAGAGTTTATCGTCTACTCTAACCACAAGAGCCTCAAATACATCTTCTCATAAAAGGATATGAATCTGAGAAATAGGCGTTGGCTATATTTCCTCCAAGACTATGATTTTGAGATCATATATACTCCTAGGAAGGGGAATAAGGTGGAAGATGCTCTCAGTAGGAGATCGAGCTCACAACTGTTGAGTGAGGTGATGGAATAGTTGGCCTTGTTATAGTTATCCTTCATGGATAGATAATATGAATCTTACCTTTAGTCTATGGTTGTCACCCCTCCACTCTTACAGCGAGTTAGGGAGGCACGTCTAGGGGATGCTGACTATGAGTCTTTGCATGCTCAGTTATCCATAGGTTATGCTCCTGGTGGATATTCTCAAGGTGGGGATCACATTATTCTCTTCAAAGGATGCACTTTTGTACCAGTGGCGTTGTAGGAGGAGTTCTTGAGGTAGTTTCATACATCCCCCTTATAGGTACATCCTAGAGTGGAAAAAATGTACCAGGACCTCTGGAGTTAGTTCTGGTGGTCAGGTATGAAGAAGGAATTAGTAGAGTTTGTTTCTCGATGCCTTACATGCTAGCAGGTGAAGGTTGAGCACCATATTCCAGCAGGGTTAGTTCACCCCCTAGAGGTTTTTGAGTGGAAGTGGGATGGAATATCTATGTACTTCATGATAGGATTACCCCAGACGTCCAATGGGCATGATTCCATCTGGGTGATCGTTGACTGACTCACCAATTCGACCCACTTCCTAGCCATTAGGGAGTAGAGTTCTGTAGAGATCTTTGGATGCCTCTACGTGCAGGAGATTGTTCGGCTTCATGGAATCACTTCGACGATAGTCTCAGATCGCGATGCTCGTTTCAAATCCTATTTGTGTAAGGGACTTTAGGAGGCATATGGGACCCAGATATGCTTGAGCACAACGTTCCATCCCCAGACTGATGTTCAGATGGATAGGACCATTCAGGTATTGGAGGATATGTTTTAGGCCTATATCTTGGACTTTTGTTGCAGTTTGGAGGACCACTTACCACTGGTGGAGTTTACATACAATAATAGCTACCACTCCACCATTAGCATGGCATCGTTCGAGACCTTGTACAGACGACCTTAACGGTCACCACTTTGCTGGACCGATCTCATAGAGTCAATGCTCATGGGTCCAGAGTTGGTGAGAGCTACCACCAAGAAGGTGTAGATCATCCAGGAGCGGATGAATACTACACAAATCCGGCATAATTCTTATGTCGACAAGAAAAGGAGACCTCTGGAGTTCGAGGATGGAGATCATGTATTCCTTCAGGTCTCACCTCGACGAGGGTTATGGAGATTTGGATGGGGTGGAAATCTATCTTCTAGGTTCATCAGGCCTTTCCATATACTACTCAGAGTTAGAGAGGTGGCGTACCGCCTAGCTCTACTGTCGAAATTGCACCGGGTACATGATGTCTTCCATGTGTCGTAGTTGAGGAGGTACGTGCATAACCCATTGCACGTCATCGATTGGGGTGAGATGGACATCGAGGATGGAGCGACATTTGATAAGTAACCGGTGGATATTGAGGATCATCAGGAGAGGATCCTTTATGGGTGATCAATTCCCTTGGTGCACGTCTGGTGGTAGCACGGGAATCTTCAGGAGAGCACATGGGAGCGAGAGGCTCAAATTCATGCGTAGTACCCACATCTTTTTTTAGTATAATTATTTTGGATTTTCAGGGACGTAAATCCCTAAGGTGGGGAGAATTTAATGTCTTGGATTTTCCGTGTATTATTTTTAAATATTTTATGGAATTATTTCGAGACTAGTCTTTTCAACGACGTGCGATTCCGAGGCCTGGAGTTCCCGGAATAAATGTTTGAAATAAATTAAACTTTTAAATAGCATGCACAAGCATTTTTCTTGGAAAAGTGGAATAACTTTTAAATGGGTGCCCAAATCAGAAATATAAGGGCACCATTGAATTCAGAGCAGTGACTTTACCTTAGATGGGGGATAACTTTGACCGGCATGGGTCGACTGCAAAAGTTAGTTTTTGGAATTTTTAAAGAAAATAAAATAAATTGACAATTAATTTATTATAAATGTTTCATTTTTATGAAATGACTAAATTCCTACCCTTTAAATGCCTTCTTATGGAAAGTTTGCAGGGTTATCTGCATAACCCTGCAAATTTAGGATTTCCATTGGAGCTTTGGAGGAGAACTCGTTGGCGGACGATGACGACACAATCGATCGATGCATCTCGGATTCGACGAACCTCACCAACGAATGCGACACAGCAATTGTTCTTTAACCGAATAGAGGTATGGGTTTTTTATTTTGATTTAGTTCTTCCCTATTCTTCGATTAAATGATGAACGTTGATCGACCCACGAACAGGTTGATCCGCGGATCGTACATTCTTGCAGGAGGGTGTTATTTTCCGTTTCTTTTGGGGTTTGATTCAAGAAATTGGTTTATGATAATTGTTGGATTATATTTTGATTCACCCTATTTAATCCTTCTAATGGGAGAGAATCGACGTCGTGACGAATGACGGCGAAGGTGTGTTCCTCTTTTGTTTATTTATTTTCTTTCTCTTTTTAAACCCCACATTCTTTGTATTCTTTGTGGGGTTGTGAAAAAAAGATTGTTGTGCATACATTTAGAAATGAAACAATCCCAAATTGGAGATCCAACATCATGAAGACTGAACGGAGGTGCGATAACAACGGTAGTAGAAGAATCGACATGGTTCGGTAGAAATCGTTCTCCAACCGTTCTTCACACGGATGATTGAATCAGGTTTTCAGGGTCGACCGAACCCCTAAAAACTTCTGAAATGTTAATGGTATAGCAAGGAAACCTCGAATCTTGAGTATCGAAATGATCAGATAGCCGGATTGAGGATCATAAAATCCCTGAGGTGCGGCGACGAAGAATGACGGTTTTTGGAAATTTCCGATCAACACGGCGTGTGTTCTGAAGAACACACTATGTAGGGTTGTCCTGGCGGTGGCTAGGGCTTCCGTGCTACGCATGGCAAAGAACTCAGCATTCCCCCAGGAAGACATGGTGTTTGGGCCCCACACAGCAGCAGCTATAGTCCTGGGCGATAGGAAGCATAGACATGGCGTGTGACCAATGTCACGCGGTCTGTGGGTCCTTACATGGGGTCCGGCGTGTATCTTGGATAATACATGGACACGAGGTGAAGTACACACCATGTACTCCACCACACGGCCATACGAGGCTAATAACATGGGTCACTCCGTGTTCCAATTACATGGGTTGGCATACATGGGTTGAGCCCGTGTACGGGCACAGGGCCAGCGTACACGGAGTGGACCCAGATACTTTGACCCAGTGTGTGATCCTTCCTACAGGTCGTGTAGTTGCGTTTTACACAACAAGCCTTATGAAACAGGAAATTGTACATGGGCAATACCCGGGGTCAGAAGACACAGCGTGTGACACTTCTACACATTGTGTACTTCTCAGTACATGGCTTGATCTTCTTTTCCACCATTCCTTGGATAGGTTCTGTTTGGGTTAGTGGCCCTTTTCCCCATTCCTTTGAAGGTCACGTATCGTTTCCATTCACAGGAGTATGATCCCTTCATCAGGACTTTCCAAGATAGAGTCAGGCATCTCTCCTAGAGGCCCTAAGCAAGATCCTCTATCTATTCTTGACCATAGGTAGAGTCAGGTATTGATGTGACTGTTCCTACAAGACGTCGATCCTCTACTTAATAGGTGAATCTGGATGAGTTGTGGTATCCACCAAGGCCCTGGCAGTGATCATCATCTGTGTATCGTGATCTTTCCCCACTTAGGAGTGTGTTCTCCCAGAATGAGTGTATCTATCTCTCATGATCCTTCCTGACGAACATTACTTCTCGGACGGATGACATCAGAGCTATCAGACTCATTGAGTGAGTTCTCACAGATGAGTGCTTTGTAGAACCTTTGAACCGAATCCCTAGCGGAGGTATGCAGTTGTGTGACTTGTCTCTAGACTGCAGGTATGAGTTTTGAGTATATCTGTATTGTGTTTCTCTTGTTATATGTTCGGTAGACATATATTATCTAGTGCCGAATGTACATTTGCTTCATGTATTACTTTTTGGTTTTTGGGGTCCTCTACTGAGTATTGTTATACTCACCCCCGCATGGGCTTTGCCCGCACGTGTCGTGTCTTATGCAGACGAGCGGCCTTTTGACAGAGTCCAGGGCGGACCAGTACCGGACCGAACTTTCTGAGTTCCCTACAGGACGAGGTGTTCCTATGGATATGATTAGTAGTCCCAGTACATCTTTGTGTTTACAGGTTGTACGTAGTTTGCAGATTCTTGTTTTTGGTGGGCTTGTATTCCGGCCTAGTTTTACTTCTGTTGTACTCTGTTGGTTGGGTATAGTCGTATGCATGCATTTTGTTCCTTATTGGTTTTTATATTTCATCATTTGTGGGCTTGGAGATGTTTGTGTGTGTACGGGTACTTAGGCAATGCCTCTCATGTTAGCGATATGCCTACTCGGTGCTAGTTACTAGTCCCTAGCCTATTGGAGGCGGGCTTGGGGAGTCGTGGCATGGGACCCACTAGGACGGGTCGTGATACTCGATTTCTCTTTCTTTGACTTCCTGAAAATTGAAATTTCCTATAGAACACCATGGACATGGATTTATTTAGGATATATCATTTCCATTAAAGGGATGAGATATCAACTTCTATTAAATAATATAAGGGACATATCTTTTCTCTCATTATTCATTAATTTAGTATTACTCGTGATGCACCCAACATATCCTACCTCGTCGCAAACATATGTCATCACGGTTTCCATCATACATCTAAGTGTGTGGGTCATAATACTCATTAATAATAATCTTAAATTATAAATACCAATACACATGTCCATAGATAGTAACATCCAATAAAACTTATGAATGTGGATTTCCTACTGGCGGGTCTCATTCTCATAATATCCTCCTAGATATTACCAAGGGTGTATACCATGAGAGGGTGACTCAAATTCCTATGAGTCACCACCCCTGATATTTTGTATCATTTGTGTCCTTTAAATTATATCATTCAACTATAAAACATATATTCAAGAATAGTGTTATAGCACTTATAGGTTCTCATTATAGTAGGGATCTTATATGACCTTTTAGTGCGGCAACTACTCTTAGGACATTATCATATACAATGTTATGAAGAAGAACAATCATGATTTGATAAGGAATTTATTAATATTAAAAACCATGAATATAAGTTATCATAGAGTACAAAAGAAGTTGGTTATAGGCACCAAATCCAACAGAATTTACACCTTCCAAATCCAAGGTATGTGATCACTTATGATTTTTTTCTCCCCCTTTGCTTTTAATTTTCCCAAATTTCTATCCTACCTACAGACTCCCGCACTTTCCACCATTAAAATGACTATAGTGTTCCCACACAGCTCGATCACCATGCCCAATATAGCTCACCTCTTAAATGTCTCCAACACTACTACAGTTCTTACCCATCTTCATGCCATGCCCCATGTATGGGAAGTCTATAGCTTCCTCATAGCTCAGTTTTTCATCACATGTAAATTAATGCTCCACTAATCAACCTCATACAATTTACACAAGAGTGAGATACTTCTGTATGTCCATGCGATCCCACCAGTGTAATTTTTCATGAAAAGGCACTCAATACACGACTCACCCATACTGCCATGATCCCATCCTTCACCACACACATTTTCACTTATTTACATGAATGAGATACTCCTATAATCAATTGGTTTTAGAATTTTGAATTTTATTTCATGTATTTTTTAAAAAATTAAATGTTATTTCTTTTCACTAGTGGAAAAAAAATTCTATGTCAGTTTTTTTTTATATTTTGACGTTAGTTTTTAACCGGCGTCTATAAAGGAGATGTTAAAAATGGAAGTTTAAACGTCAATTTTTATAAAACCGACATCTAAAAATCAATTAAAAATCCAATTAGAGTCATTTTTAGCATCATTTTTTATAAAAAAACAATGTTGAAACTCATCCCCTAGGGATCTTTGGCATCGGTTTCATAAAAACCAACATCAAAATTCGGTCCATGGGGGTCTTTGGTGCCGGTTTTTATAAAAAATGGATGCCAAAATTCAGGCCTCAATGGTCTTCGGCATCATTTTTTATATAAACCAATGCTGAAAGTTGGGCTCCATCGGTCTTCAGTGTTGATTTTACAAAAAACCAACATAAAATATAAAAAAATATTTTTCACATCGATTTTAGTAAAAACTAATGTGAAAACTTAAAAAAATTAATACTATAATGTTGTTGGTTTCCCAAGATTCAATTTTACTGATCATGGAGCTAAAAGAGACTTGTGAATCAAAAATTGTGTTTTTCTTAAGTTGTACCTCTTTAAGTTTCGATTGATACAACTCTCTTAAAAAACATTAGAAATAAGAACTAAAAATTATAGACACCAAATGACAACAAAAAAGAATAAACTTTAAAATTCAACCTAATTTCAATTATTTTCTTGGTTTCCTTCGAATCGATGTATTTTTTGTTGTTAATTATATTTTTTTTAGGATAAACTCAGAGAATAATGAAAACTGTGATTGATAAAATGATGATTGGTAAAGGATTTTTCACCTCAGTTGGTGAATCTCAAGTGGAAGTTTTATCTTTGTATCTTGATTGGAATAATTCTGCATCATCATAAGAAAAATTATCAATATTTTTTGTGATAAGGAAAGAAATAATAATGAAATTAAATTATGAGAATAAATATCATATAAAAATCATCGATTGAGGAAGTTTTAAAATTTTGATTGGATCGAAGATGTCGAAAATGTTGAAAGAAAGAGAATGTAGATTTATATATTGAAAATGAAAATATTTATGTCAGTGGTGTATTAAAATTTAGGCTGGATTTTGAAAATTGAAATGTACGTTGTGAAAAAATGGAAATACCAAACCCGCGTATTTGAAATTTTTACATTTAACATCAGTTTTTACAAAAAACCGATGTTAAAAGTATTTTAATATTCATCTCCTGATGTCCGTCACTTTTTATCTATAAGTATTTTTTAACTCCATGGTCAATCAAATCTAAGCTTAAGAAATTATCTAAATCTTGGTGAATATTTTTAATGTCGGTTTTAAAAAAAACAATGTTAAAATTATTTTAATGTTCAACTTACTATGTCCATAAATTTTGATCTGTAAGTTTATTTTAGCTTCACGACTAGTCAAATAGAAGATTAGGAAATTATCTAAATATTGGTGAACATTTTTTATGTTAGTTTTTACAAAAAATTGACATTAAAAGTCTTTTAATGTTCAACTTCTAATGTCCATAACTTTTGATCCATAATTCCATATTATCTCCAAGACCATCCAAATCGAGGATTAGGAAATTATCTAAATGTTGGTGAACATTTTTGGAATTGATGTTTTTGAAAACTAACATTAAAAGTTACTTTTAACATTAGTTCCTTAAAAAAATGACATTAAAAGTGTTCCATTAGTACTTTTAACATCGGTATTTAAGAACCAACGTCAAAAAGCTAACGTTAAAGACCATTTTTATAATAGTGTTTATGCAATTTTTTATTTGATGTAAATGTTGGAATATTCTCACCGGGGTACCTGCTTTGGCTTTTTTTTGGGCCATGTTTTTTCTTCTTACTCTTATCTTGATTCATGTGCTAGAACAATGCATGTAGTGATTTTATTATGATCGATCTACCTCGCTGGTTCTCCACCCAATCTCCCTTTCCCTGAGTCAGTATTGGTTCTCTCTATCCCTCTCCTTTATGTTCATTTCACTCATTCATCATTATTTATCACTGTTGGCACCAAAATATTGGACGAAAAACGAAGGAAAAAACGAAGCCTGCACGCTGCCTCGTGAAGCTCAGACGCGGAGGGCCCCCAAGCAACGCGCCTGCCGTGAAACCGTAGAGCCAGTAACGCTCTGCGAACGCCCTGACGTTTGTGAGCCCGCCGCGAATCCCCGGAGGCGGTAACGCTCCACGAACGCCCTGATGTTTGCGAGCCCGCCGCGAAGAACCAGAGGCGGTAACGCTCCGCGAACGCCCTGACGTTCTCAAGCCCGCCGCGAAGCAGAGGAGGCGGTAACCCTCTGCGAACAGGTTGACGTTCACGACCCATCGTGAAGCAACCGAAGCCCCCTTCACGCCGCGTGAGCCCTGCTTCACGGCGCCCCTGGCCTATAAATATCGGGCTCCCCCTGAGCTCAAGGGAGGGATGATCCGACCTTCTGGCTTCTCATCTCCCGAATCGCGAAGCACCCTTTGCCCCGGGAATCATGAGCTCTGTGAGGTATTTTTGCTTCACGAGATGCCTTCGACTTGTATCGTTTTGAGCCCCTCTTTCGAGAGGGATGCCCTTCGTGAAGCCTAAGGGCCTTCGCAAAGGAAGGGTATCCCCAAGGGGACCCGGGCAGCCGCGGATCATTCATGCTTCGTGAAACACCCATTATGTACATGTGATCCATATGCCAAGGCAGGATCACTGTACTTCGCGAAGCACATTGCTGAGAAGCACCATGCTTCGTGAGGCACCTCCGCTTCATGAGGTAGTGCTCCGCAAATGCTATTACACTTCGCAAAGCACCTCCCATTCACACCTCTGCCCCATGCTAAGTCCAAGGAACTCCACTTCACGAAGCACACCCCTTTGTAAGTTCTCTCCACTATGCAAAGCAGCCGAGCTCCGCAAGGTCCCTGCTTGTGGACCCCTTTGCTTGGAAATTCCCCTTCCCGTGCGGCCCTCCAGGCTCGAACGATGTGACTTCAAACTCCCTTGGACAATACCACTCATAGCGTTGCTTCGCCTAATGCTTCTCTACATAGGCATGCTAATGGCTGTTGCTTCTTCCCATAGCCACACTAACGTGGACCCCTCAATGGTTCGCTCTGTGACCCCCCTTCTATACGGCCTTGCCGATGCCTTCCCTCCCAGAAGGAGTAGAGGGTACCGGTTATGTAAGTCCTAGGGGTGCGGAGTAAACCCACCTCGTCCGATCTGCAGGATGTTAAACTGCCAAGCACCTCGTCCTCAACACATGACGTTAAACTATGATCTGACCCCATGCTTCGCATGAAGGGTCCCCCCATCTCGGACATTCTTTACACCACTCGTCTCCATGGGAATGGAATATTCCTCAAATGGAATGGGATCCTCCATTTTGGAGTGGCGTTTTTCCACGGGGGGAGGGCTGCCTCAGAGTGTAAGCCCCTAGCCTCTCCTGTGGAAGGTTGCACCCATGCACCTCCGTACTTCCCCACCGCCAAGGCTAGGGGAGGGTGTGATAGGGAACGAGGAATCTCCTTTGTTCGGTCCCAAATCCCTATCCCTATGCACTTTTTCACACCTTTGGGCTCCATCCTGGAGTAAGTCCCAGCACCATGGGCTGCCTAACGCGTAATCCCCTCTTCGTTTCCCACGGACACACCCTTCGCGACGTGATCGTCAGGTCCCTGCAACCTCTTGTTTCTCACACCGATCATGACTCACGTGAGCTTAGAGTGAGCACCAACCCTGACCCCCACCTCAAGAAAACTATAGGGACTTTGATCTGTGTTAAGGCATGGTACGTAGGAAGCCTCCACGAGGTTCAAGCCCACCACCACCTGGACCCCTGGTCCTCCTTCACATCGGCCTTCCGGTGTCCAACCTGAACTACGTGGTCTTTGATCTGTGCTAAGGCATGGTACGTAGGAATCCTCCACGAGGTTCAAGCCCACCACCACCTAGACCCCTGGTCCTCCTTCACGTCGGTTCGCCGTAGAAACCCAACATGAACTATGTGGCCTTTGATCCATGTTAAGGCATGGTATGTAGGAAGCCTCCACAAGGTTCAAAACCATCACTCGGTCATTTCTTCACGTCGAGTTCCACCCTTGTCTAACATGACGTTAAACTGTATGCCCCCATCCAACATGACGTTAAACTTCACACCCGAACTATGAGTACTTTGATCTATGTCAAGGCATGGTACGTAGGAAGCCTCCACGAGGTTTAAACCCACCACCAGTGGACCCCCTGGGTTCACCTTCACATCGGTTTTTCGATGAAACCCTACCTGAACTATGTATCCTTTGATCCGTGCTAAGGCATGGTATGTAGGAAGCCTCCACGAGGTTCAAGCCCACCACCACCTGGACCCCTAGTCCTCCTTCACGTCGGTTCACCGACCCCACATCCATGGGCCACCTCAGAGTGTAAGCCCCATTCCATACCGACCTACGTAGACTTTGATTCCCCACTACGGGGATATGTAGGAAGCCTCCCTGAGGCTCAAGTTCATCACCCATGTCTCATCCTAATCTCTCCCTCGAGACTATGTTTCCCGGGAAGGTCATGCCACAACCCGGAGGTTCCACTTCCTCTAAGTCCCATCCATGCGTCCATTCTCACGGGCCACCTCCTCAGGTGTCCCACCGCATCATCGAACTATGCGGACTTTGATTCCATGCCACTGGGATACGTAGGAAGTCTCTTCGAGACTCAGGCCCATCACCACCATCACCTCCATGACAACCCCATTTCATCCCCCCTCCACTCCATGCCATTCTCCATCACCCACCCTGACTCTTACCTGGGCTGCCACATCCCGGTGAGATCATGCCACCCCACTCCCCTCCACAGCATCCGGGAAGCCACCCACAGGATAGCCCCGATATCAGTGTTCCCTCAAGAAGGTTCCTCAGTCTGATCCACTCCAGTTAGTGTTCTGATCAGCCCGATCCGTCTCCGCCAGACGTTAAACTTGCGGCATACACCGTGTTAAACATGGGAAGCTGAGGAAAACCTCAGATACATGCCTATGGAATATGATTCCCCATGTTCGATGTGGGATGTCTCGGGCTTTCGTTACCTCGAGAATCCCTATAATAAGAGACCAACAACAGACACACCAACCCCCCAGCGTTCAGACATGTTAATGATGCCTCGACGTGACTACTCCCCCAACTGAAGGTTGCTTCCCTGACTGGACCCTTTGGAATGTCCTGACAGAAGCAGTGTAATTAACTGGAATCCATGGAAATATGGCACTGGGAAGAGTTTCACGAACAACGTATTAAATCTATGAGGGAGACCCGGACTAGGTGATGAGTTCTGAGGAGGAATCCGCAAAAGGAAGAACTGACATCCCATCATCCCGATTTCGATCAATGAGTAGATTTCCCTAAATAAGGAGCGAATGTCACCCCCCTTTGGAAAGCGGGAATGCAGGGTAACAAAAAAAAGCTGCACCTGTCACGTCCAAAGTGGACGGATGCGCGCGCCCCAGAGAAAGCGTCGGAAACAGAAATGGTGAACCCGACGTGAAAGTCTTCTCCTCAATGTGGAGATTAGTAGCACTCGAGACATCAGTAGATTGACGTGTCACCGGATCCAGATATCCAGCACCGGGCCCCGCTAAGAAAACAGCGGGCCTGGCGTGAAACTCACCAGAAGTTGGGGCAGTAGAATGTGGGGTGTTCCATTCTGCAACGTTTTCGGTGTGGATCCCTCTTACCGACCACGGAAGACGGAATGGCGCTGGGGCACTGGTTGTCGATTCCTTTCCTCGCAGTGTTGACGAGTTAATCTCCCTGCTTCCCAGAAACCAGATTGCTACTATGGAGACACGATCACCACCCGCTCGCCTACACAGGGGTAGGGGCAATACCAGCATAGCCACTCTGTGTGGCTCCACTGCCGCCACAATGGAATCTACGTCCATGAATGTGGGACGCCCATGTCCCCTCTCTCCGTTAGAGATTGTCCAACGAAGTGTGATCAATGACCTTGTATGTAGGTATGAGGAGGAAGGGGTCATCCCAACCTGGGATATGGCCCACCTAGACCTGGAGGCGTCCAGGCCTCGCCGTCAACGCTGCCCTCGAGGGCCGCGCAGGGAGCCCCTACTCCCCACCCCAACGTTCAATTGTTTCGGGAGCCTATCCTCGGAACGCCTCGACGGCTCCCTGCCTTACGCTGATGAGGTGGGTGATGTCCGGTTCAGCACTGCCAGGGCCCCGGTCCAAGGACTCCAAGAAAGGGTCCCCACTCGGCCGCGTCAGCACCGCCGTCCGGCTTTTCCAGAGGATCAGGGAGGCTACGCCCCTGCACCACCTGCACCGACTCGTCTGACCCGACGCCAGCGTCGGGCCCAAGCTAAGGACGCCCATCAAGGGGAGTTAACGTCAACAGCTATTATGTCCCGAACCACCGCCGACGTGCACTGTGAAGCCCCTGAACGCACTGAGCAGGGGAACTCCTATGCATGATCGGGATCAAGGCCCCAACCGCCCCATGGGCAGACTGGGTTGACTCTCCGGGTCGCAGGCCTAAGTGGTGATCGCCGCGAACCAATTTGCGGTGATGTCACACCGTACGGAGGCCCTCCCCGTACTACCACTCCACAGATCATGGGCCTTCCCCGCTCCGAAGATCGTCATGGAGGTATGCCTTTTGCTACCCCCATCCCGAATGAAGACCTGCCACGTGGCAGTGATACTCAGTGCGAAAGCCTCTCCCGAACCCACCACACAGAATATGGAGTTCCTCCTCCTGCCCCTGACCGTCGATGTGAAGGTATTTCCCATCTTGTTCCTCTACAACGTGGGGATCCTCCATACATTCTCTCCGCAACTGGAGAAGGTCCCCCTCACCCTGGCAACCAGAGGGGTGAAGGTCAACCTCGCTCCACCCGAATCGAGCATGAAGGTCCTCCCCATGCTCCTTCCGGTTCAAACAGAGGTTCCGCCCATATGAGTGCTATTCATGGAGGTCCTCCCCATGTACCCTTCGACATCTACCCCGGTGCCACTCGCACCCCGGCCGTCTCAAGCAGAATTCCTCTCCGCCCTGGCACCAGCGCGGCCCCGAGACTACATGTTGGGAATAAACCTTGTCCCGAAGAGCCATCTAGGGGCAGGAGAGCGGGTCATCACTGCCACAAGAAGAATCCTAGAAAGGTCTAGGTGGAGATCAAACTGGCCCGCTTCTCAGATTCTGAAGCAGAATGTGACTCAGCGATGGAACCTTCTCCTCGGTCCTCCGTGTCAAGGACTAGGGTAGGAACAAGGCGTGTCAGCCTCATTCTCCCAAAATGCGAAGTCCATCAGATTCCCACCTCTCTTCGCAGGTACATTCAGGAGGAGAAAATCATGGGAATCTCACAGGTTCCGACCATGCAGTCACCACCGTCGTCACCCGAAGCACCCTCTATCTCTACCAGAGATCACGGAGAGCTATTTTGGGGACCAACGGCGGTTAAGCAATGGCGTGACCCACCGCCGATGACCGCAATCCCTGAGACAAAATCCATGATGGTCAGCCCGTCGTATCGCGACATTGTGGTTAGGTCACCTCACTATTCGGAGGATGGCCCGGGGTTCAGCGGTCAGTCAGCTCGTCTGCCATATTCTCCACCGCCTAGATTACTTTCACAGTAGTCCGCCTCAGTACCGCTATCGGTTCCTCAGCCGCCCCCGGTTGACGAGTGGGGCAATACGGGGCCAGACTCTGAATCTAAGCCCAGGATCTTCTAGAACATTCTTGTGGTGGACCACTTCCCAGAGAAGTTATGGCTGGCGGCACTGTTGAACTTTTGTGCGCTGGAATCCCTCACCCCGGAGGAAGTAGAGTGCTTCCTCCAAACCCTATAGGTGATGCACTTCCGCCTTCGTTATGAGAAGGTGGTGTATCCCAGGAGTCGAGATAACTTTGAGAAAATCGGCGAGAAATGCCGCCTAGTCGATTTGGCTGCACTCCCCGTGGCCCAGTGCCCTGAGGCACCAAGACGCCAGAGTGCCCTCCAACACAAATGCGTTCAGAGTTTCAAAGTACTCCTCAAAATCATCAGGTAAACTACCCCCCATGTGCAAGTCCATGGCTGGGGACAGTATGTCGCCCTTCTCTTCAGTCCTATCTGACGGCAGCCCGATTCATTATGCGACATTGAGGACATGCCCCCAAGATGGGTAATGGTCCACGTGGCTGACATAGTGGACAAGGAGGATGAGCTGGAGTTTCTCGATGGAGACTTACCCCCTGATGGTGTACCACCACTGCTGGACCCATCAGAGAGGATTACCCGTCAGCAGAGGAACCTTCTAGGCCTCCCTGTACCCACTGAGTCGCTGGTACTCAGTTGGATGGCTGGTAAGGGTAAGGAGAACGTCGGAACTGTCAAGAACTCTGACCCATCTGCCTCAGTGCAGAAGACGGATGAAGACCCCGAGAAGGTTGCGTTGCGCCAATAGCTTGCTGATCAGAAGAGGTTGGTCAACGAACTCCTGGCTGAGTGTGCTATCGAGAGGCGACCCAACTATGGTGATCCTAAGCCATGGCAGTAGGGGAAGGAACAATTTCTCCCTAGCGAGATGCCTCTGGGAAACCCTGATCATGTTACTTCTGCAGACAGGGAAGAAGCCAGAACTCACGGCAAGAGGGCGTGGTATGTCTCGTGAAACCCTCCTGAACGGCGAGGCAATCCGAGGAATCCAGCCCGAGTTCCCCCATCCTCCCCACAGCCTGTTCCCCCAGTCACTCCACGAGTTGTCGGAGCCGGCTACCATGTTGAAGAGTCTGGAAACGCACTCGTGATTAGGTATCCCCGTCAAGACAGTGACCCCCACCCAGATAATATTATAGCGGTACTCATCGCCCATCTCGAGGTGTTGGAAACGCGGCAGGTGGCAGTCCCACCAGATGGAAAGTTATATCCCGTGTGGGTTGATGATATGCCTGCACCTTCGGGTTTTGGGAACCCCACTTTCTCGCCCTTTAACAGGATAGGAGACCCACTGCAACACTTGTCCTACTTTTCTTCCAGGTGTGGCCCCATGTTGGGGACCCTGGATCATCAAGAATCCACCAAGCTCTGATGTTTTGTGCAGAAATTGGAGGCCCCGGCGTTCATCTGGTACAGCCATCTCCCCATTGGATCGGTGACCGGCTGGGAGGATCTCCACTGGCAGTTCCTATATTAGTTCAGCTCCACCACGTGAAAGACCAGCATCACAGACCTCTCCAAGTGCAAACAAAGTCCTGATGAGCGAGTCACGGACTTCATCTCCTGGTGGAAGGGGCTCACATACTCCTTAGACATGCCACTTACTCAGGAGAAATTACTGATGATGTGTGTAGGTAATGTTAAAATAGAGCTAGTTCCTTCCCTGATCACCCAGAACTACCCCAGAGGGTTCTGAGACTTCTCATATAAGGCCCAACGCCTCGAGGAAGCTCTGCAACAGGCTAGTCAGGCGCGTCTACTGCCCCTTGTGATCCCAGCCAGGAGGACTTCCAGAGCTGAGCCCATCGTAGTGGCCCAGATAGAATCCCCCAGACAACTAGAATTGCTGTCGGTGGCGCCAGATCCGCAACCTCGCAGAGGCCCTCCACCACAGGCACAGGCTCCTGCCCAGCAGCGACCGCCTCAGAACCGACAGGTTCCCCCGTGCGATGCGCTACCACTACCTAGGTGGGATAATCAGGATCCGCCTCCTCGGTAGGCCCCTCAGGCCCCTCGTCAGGGCCAGGCTCCCAGAGCTCCCTTTCCGGAAAGAAAGCACCATACTTACTCGTTCAATGAGAATCCGGTCCCCGGTTACTTCTGAAGTGCCCTAGAGCAGGGGATTGTGCGCCTACCTGAGTGCAGAAGTCCGGAAGAGGTGAATCTTACTGATCGCCCCAACTACTGACCCTATCATCAGATCCTAGGGAATACCCTCAAGCAGTGCTTTGTGTTTAAAGACTGGCTCCAAGACCAGGTCAACAACAACATAGTCAGGCTATTCCCGGCTCCGACACATGTAGTGGGTGTTTTTGTCAGATCAGAAAGAGGTAGTGATGACGGAGGCGAGTGGCAGCAGGTTCCCAGCCACGGGTCCCAGAAGTACGATGGCTAGATGGATCGTAAAATAGTCGCTTGTGCCCATGGTATCATTCGGGCATGCCTGAATCATCTGGAACCTTCGAATGAAGCAACCAGTACCTCTGCATCGTCATCTCTGCCGGCCTCTTCCCAAAAGGGCAAGCTGCGGCGACATAAGAAGAAGCATCGTGCTCCCCCACTACCGTCGTCATCCCGCACTCTTGGCGACTTTATGCCCCCTGAGATGGGGATCCCTCCCAGAATCCGCCCAGTGGTGGATGATTCGTCAAGTGATAGTCAGGGGTACGCTTCTGTTAATACTGTGGAGCTAGTAAATCCCTACATGACTCTCGACGAGGGGGAATGCCAGGCGAGCCTCCCTAACGTCCCCAACTGACGTCAACGTCAGCAAAACTATGGCCACGTGGGTCTTCAAGGCACATCAGCAGGCACTCTCATCCAGGACATGCATGCCACTGAAACTAGACATCAGGTCCAGCACAAAGCTCATCATGCGCAACCTCATTTGGTTCCCTATGATCTACCTCCACCATCGTTCATGCTACTAGATCAGGCAGAGCTGTCTTGTCCGTACCGCGGCCATCCTCGCCCTACTACAGGCCAACCTCAGTTTTTCGGTCCTCATCCGACAGCCGCCCTCTAGGCCTCAACTAGTAGGCAGCGGGATGTAACCAGTACCATCCAGTCGTTGGTTCAACTGGTAGGGCCCTCCATGCCTCCAACTACGGAATGACCTCCTATAAGCAGAGGCTCGCGTTTGGCGTGGGAGTATGATGTTCTGAAGCACCTTGTCGGCATTCCATCAAGGCTCTCTATCCTTGAGGCTCTTAGCATGTCATCTGAAATGCATGAAGGACTTTCCGAGTCCCTAAGGATCCCCCTCCAGTTTGAGACAGAGGTAGCAGCTGCAGAAGCCTTCCATGCTGAGGTAATTGAGAGTGTCGAATGCCAGGCAGTTATTTAGTTCTCTGGTGAAGATGAAGACTCTCCCATACAGAGGCATGTTCTCCCACTGTACATTACTGGTCGGTTCAACGGCGTGGAAGTATGATGCAGCCTCATTGACACGGGTTTTGGGATTAACCTAATCCTGACTCAGATACTGCAGAAGCTGGGTTTGTTAGAGGATGACCTAACTCCCTCCGACCTCATAATCCAGGGATATGACAGGACCGAGCAAACTCCAGTTGGCAAGATCCACTTGAAGACCCAGTTCAGTGGCCTAATATCTAGCACTGAATTCATGGTTGTCTCCCAGGATACTGTGTACAATGCATTGATGGGCAGGCCATGGCTCTATCTGCATGCATCGGTCCCTTTGTCATATCACCAATGCCTCAAATACTCCCTCAACGGTCGAGTAGGTGTGATCCAAGGAGATGTGTCTCCTTTTACCTCTTGTGAAGCCCGCTATCTGGATGCTGACTACTACAAGAGCAAGGACAAGAAAATCCTGGAAAGCGAGGTTGAACCCACCCTGACCACAAGTGATCCCTGGGCAGGTCTAGATGACGCCTACATCTTCCCAATCCATCGGTTGGAGGCCACGAACCCCGACATGGGGAAGTGTTTTTTTGTTTCGGGTGCAAGGGGAAGGAATATTATCAGGTCTAAGCAATGTCGGGAAATCACCTCGTACTCCTACACTAACCAGGCTCAGGTGATCCTAGAACCTCCTACCCCTTTGCAGTACCAAAATGTCAGGCTCATGGCAACAACAGTACATCATATGTGTCTATTCCATCGGTCTGGAATCAATCGGCTCAAGCCGACGCGCCACCACTGCTTCGATGTCATCAAGCGTGGCCCCTTGGGCCGAAGGCCGGATGGAATTGGATCGACCTCTTTCATCGCCATGGTCTCAGTAGCGCATGAGTCTCCTGACGTGATGACCACTGCCACTCAATCCGACACCATTCCCCCATCAGAGGCTGGTGGCTCGGAAGCAACTCCCTCCATAGAAGATCCCTCCACAAGTGGAGAAGAAGATCTATAGGACGCTCCCCCTGCCTTTGAAGAAGGATTTTCTATCACAGTCGATGAACTGGTACAGGTGACCCTTGGTAGCGAGGCAGATCCGAGACCCACATTGATCAGCACCGCCATGTCCCCCGAGGAGCAGCAACGGTGTGTGGAATTTCTCAAGCAGCGCCGTGGCGTTTTTTCCTAGAGTTACGGTAAGATGCCAGGACTAGATCCTCGAGTAGCCGTTCACCACCTTGGTCTCCCGACAAACCATCATGGATTCAAGAAGCCTCCCAGAAAGATGCACCCCTCTCACGGTGCCATGGTTGAGGCCGAGGTTGACAATCTTATCAAATCCAACTTCATCAAGGAGGTCAAGTACCCTAAGTGGTTGGCCAACATTGTGCCGGTTAGGAAGAAGAACGGACAGATTAGATTCTGCATCGACTTTCGCAATCTCAACCGCTACTGTCTGAAGGACGATTTTCCCCTCCCAGTGATAGAGTTGTTGATTGACACCACGGCCAGGTTCCAAGCCCTCTCCTTCATGGATGGGTATTTTGGGTACAACCAGATCTAGATGGCCCCTGAAGAAGAGAATTCCACTGCCTTCAGGGAACCCCAAGGTACTTTCTGTTACCAGGTCATGTCGTTCGGCCTAAAAAATGCAGGTGCCACTTATCAACAATCCATGAACCACATATTCAAGTCGATTCTCGGGACATTGGTGGAGTTCTATGTGGATGACCTGGTGGTCAAATCTCATTAGCGCCAGGATCATCTCAAGGACCTTGAAAAAGTGTTCAACTTCCTCTGTTCCCGCCACCTGAAGATGAACCTGTTGAAGTGTGCCTTCGGGGTCACCTCTGGGAAGTTTCTTGTATTCTTTGTCAGGTACCGAGGCATCGAGATCGACCCAGGGAAAATCAAATCCATCAGCCAGATGACTCCCCCGAGCAATATTTGGGAGCTTCAAGGTCTCCAAGGCCACTTAGCCTACATACGCCGATTCATCACGAATCTGGCTGGCAAGTGTAAGCCCTTTTCCTAGCTCATGAATAAAGGCTCCGCCTATGAGTGGGATGAAGAATGTCAGACCACCTTTGAGGAAATCAAGCAGTATCTGCTCCAACCTCCAGTCTTGATGTCACCTGTCTTCGGAAAGCTGCTGGTCCTTTACGTGACCGCCCTGGAACAGTCCCTCGGCGCACTTCTCGCCCAGAAGAACAATGAGGGTATAGAGAACAACCTCTACTACCTCAGCCGCATGCTCCTCGATACAGAGACCAGGTACTCCCCCATCAAAAAGAGCTACCTTGTACTCATGTTCGCCATGCAGAAATTGAGGCATTACCTGTAGCATCATGAGGTACAGTTGGTCTCTCGGGTAGACCCACTGAAGTATATCCTGAACCGCCCCATGTTGACTAGCTGACTAGCACGGTGGGCGGTGATCCTCCAGCAGTTTGACATCAGGTTTGTGCCCCAGAAGGCTGTCAAGGGACAGGCATTGGCAGACTTCCTAGCTTCCCATACAACCTCCGCAGATCAATCCCTGGACCTGGATTTTCCTGATGAGGAAATACTATCAGTCGATCATGTCGTCTCATGCTGGAAAATGTACTTCGACGGTGCCTCTCGGAGCCCCACCGGTAGGAGGCTCAACGATCCTAAGCTCAACAGAGTGGGTATGGGTGTCGTCTTTATCACCCCAGCGCAAGTCGTTCTGCCATACTCATTCCCGTTTTCAGAAGGCTGCACCAACAACGAGGCAGAGTATCAGGATCTTATCACTGGCCTCGAGCTGTCCCTTGAGATCGATGTGCCCCATTTGCACGTAAAAGGGGATTCCGAACTGGAAATTAAGAAGTTCAATGGCGCTTATGTCATCAGGAAGCCAGATCTCATGCCATTTTTGGAGTGCACCCTCCATCTAATGGCCTGGTTTCCTTCTCAACCAGAGGTTACCCATGTCCCTAGGTCACAGAACGGTCAAGAAGACACTTTGGCCGGCTTAGCTGCATCACTTGCGGAATCCGAACAGGATGATTTGATCATACATGTGGCATACCGAAGGGTCATTTACCCCATCACCCCGAAGGATGAAGATGGCCTGCAGGTAATCCATATTACCGCCAGATCCTCCACTCTAGGAGACTCAGGTTCTTTAGATGTAGTGGTCGAGGCCACTCCCGACTAGAGGGAACCCTTTGTCGAGTATCTCCAAAATGGTTTCCTCCCAGGTGATCGGGTCGAGCGCGAGCGAATCCGACGCCGCGCGTTGCAGTTTACCCTTCAGAATGGTCCCAGTCTTGAGTAGATCCTCTATAAGAAGATATTCGATGTTGTTCTCCTCCGTTGCATCCAAGGAGTCTATATTTCTCAAGTTATGCAAGAGGTTCACGCTGGTTGCTGCGGTGCCCACCAGGATGGGCCAAAGCTGTCCCATCAGATCCAAAGATTGGGGTACTTCTGGACCTCTATGATCCATGATTGTATTGATTTTGTCAAGAGATTCCACGCATTCTAATTTCATGCTAACTTCCTGCACCAGCCGCCAGAGACTCTCCACTTCACCAAGTACTCTTGGACATTTTTTGTGTGGGGACTCGATGTCGTGGGGCCATACCCACCAGCGACAGCTCACCAGTGCAGGTTCATCATGACTGCTACAGATTTCTTCTCCAAGTGGGCGGAGGCAGTTCCACTCAAAGAGGTTAAGTCCCATTCCATCATCGACTTTGTGAGCTCCAATATCATCCACCGGTTTGGAGTACCTCATGATATCCTCACCGATAATGGCACCAACTTCCGAGCAGCCGAGCTGAAGAAATTGTATGCCAAGTACAACATTTATTCAAACCATACCTATTGCTATCATGCGCAGGTGAATGGATAGATCAAGGTGTTTAACAAAACCCTCTCTAACATTCTGCAGAAGATGGTTGGTCAGAACAAGAAAAGTTGGCCGGACAAGCTCCTCAATGCCCTCTGGGCCTATCGGACGACGACTCGCAATTCCACCCAGGTGACCACATATTCCCTAGTGTATGGAGTTGAGGTCGTCCTTCCCATCGAGATCCAGCTGCCGTCATTATGCATCATGGTCTATGACCAGCAGGTGCCAGATAAGGTGGCCGAAATCCGTCTAACTGAATTGGAAGCACTAGACGAGAACAGGCTTCGTGCCCTGCACAATCTGGAAAGGCATCAGAATAAGATAGCCAGATCCTTCAACAAGAAGGTTCGCCTCCGCTCTTTTCTGCAAGGCGACCTAGTGTTGGCCCTCTGAGAACCAATGATCCCCGGTAGGAAACCACCCAAGCTGGAGCCCAAATGGGAAGGACCCTACGCCATTCATAAGGTTTACCCCAATGGAGCATACTCCTTGGTGACCATGGATGGTGAGCGTATAACTCCTCCCACCAACGCCAAGTTTCTTAAGCAATACTTTTCCTGAGCCCCTTGGTTCTGCACGACATTAAACTTCATGGTCCTACATGACCCTAAAATGCGTGTTACCGTCCCGCATGACACTAAACTGCATCTCGTCCCGCATGACGTTAAACTGTGCTTCTAGAACTATGTATGGCTTGATTCTCATCCTCATGGGATACGTAGGAACGCTCAGACGTCCCATCTTGAGCCCAGCCCTGAGCTTTTCTCTTTGACTATCCCCCCTGGGTATAGTTTTCTCAGAGGGTCCTCTCATGGTGTGGAATAGGCTTCCTTAGCCCCACTCATACAAGGATTATAATGGTCGCACCATGTACCCACTCCCATTCTTCTATTCTCCCACGTCTTTACCGAACGAAGTTAAACTGCTTGGCCTTCAAGAACTATGTGTGGCTTGATTCCCATCCTCATGGGGTATGTAGGAATGCCTGAAAATTTTGTCTGTTGGCCCAGCCCAAAAGCCAAAATCTTCTCCTCAGGTCAATACATATGGCAGGGTGCACACTTTTTCCCCAATTTACGTCGAGTAAGACTCGACCCGGCTGTTCGTCCCCAACCCTGGAGATGTTCTCCTCTTTTGTAGATGGGTACAACTATGCCTCACCCACTCCTTGACTGGGATTCCATCACTTTCCTCACCCAAAGGGACTCCCAAGAATGGCCTAGATACTACGCCTAAGGGCTCTCTTACCGATACGGGCCAAAGCCCCTGAGTGTTTCTGATCAACAAGCCGATACAAGTCACACGTTTCGAATTTGGTCAGCGGTCGACGCTCATTTGTTGCTCCCATATCAGGTCACCATAGGGACACTGTGTTTTGAACATGGTCAACAGTGTCCTAGATCTTTAGGTCCACCCCAAGATGTCCCAAACATCGAGTGCAGTGATTCGTTCTGCCCCATCCCGAAGTGAAAAACTTCTCTCTGTGTGGTGACAACGGTTAGGCCCACGGCCCCGATTCTTCTATAAGGGATGTGCGGCGTGGTGTAGGATTACGTCCTCATTCATGTCGGGTTGCTTTCCATGTCATACGTACCCCCTCACCGAGGCCCAGCCTCAGGCCCCTTGGCCTTTTCGAGATCACAGACCCCGTCCTTGCTGCAAGACGTTAAACTGCAAGTTAGTCAAGTCGTCTTGACCGAGGCCCAGCCTCAGGCCCACTGGAATTTTTGGGCCCACGCCCCCCATCCTTGCTGCAAGACGTTAAACTGCAAGTTAGTCAGGTCGTCCTAACTGAGGCCCAGCCTCAGGCTACTTGGCCTTTTCGAGCCCACGGGCCTCGTCCTTGCTGCAAGACGTTAAACTGCAAGTTAGTTAGGTCTTCCTGACCGAGGCCTAGCCTCAGGCCCCTTGGCCTTTTTAGGCCCACGGCACCCATCCTTGCTGCAAGACGTTAAACTGCAAGTTAGTCAGGCTGTCCTGACCGAGGTCCGGCCTCAGGCCCATTGGCCTTTTCAGGCCCACGGCCCCCGTCCTTGCTGCAAGACGTTAAACTACAAGTTAGTTAGGCCATCCTGACTGAGGCCCAGCCTCAGGACCCTTGGCCTTTTTGGGCCCACGGCCCCCGTCCTTGCTACAAGAAGTTAAACTGCAAGTTAGTCAGGCCGTCCTGACTAAGGCCCAGCCTCAGGCCCCTTGGCCTTTTCGGTCCCACGGCCCCCATCCTTGCTGCAAGACGTTAAACTGCAAGTTAGTCAGGCCGTCCTGACTGAGGCCCAGCCTCAGGCCCCTTGGACTTTTTGGTCCCACGGCCCCCGTTCTTACTGCAAGACGTTAAACTGCAATTTAGTCAGGCCGTCCTGACCGAGGCCTAGCCTCAGGCCCCTTGGCCCTTTCGGGCCCACGACCCCCGTCCTTGCTGCAAGATGTTAAACTGCAAGTTATTCAGGTCGTCCTGACCGAGGCCCAGCCTCAAGCCCCTTGGCCTTTTTGGGCTCACGACCCCCATCCTTGCTGTAAGACGTTAAACTGCAAGTTAGTCAGGTCGTCCTGACCGAGGCCCAGCCTCAGTCCCCTTGGCCTTTTCGGGCCCACGGGCCCCGTCCTTGATGCAAGAAGTTAAAATGAAAGTTAGTGAGGTCGTCCTGACTGAGGCCCAGCCTTAGGAACCTTGGAATTTTCGGGCCCACGGCCCCCGCCCTTGCTGCAAGATGTTAAACTGCAAGTTAGTCAGGTCGTCCTGACCGAGGCCCAGCCTCAGGCCCCTTGGTATTTTCGGGACCACGGCCCCTGTCCTTACTGAAAGACGTTAAATTTCAAGTTAGTCAAGTCGTCCTGAACGAGGCCCAACCTCAGGCCCCTTGGCCTTTTCAGGCCCACGAACCCCATCCTTTCTGCAAGACGTTAAACTGTAAGTTAGTCAGGCCGTTCTGACCGAGGCCCAGCCTCTAGCCCCTTGGCCTTTTCAGGCCCCTGGCCCCGTCCTCCCTATAAGATGTTAAACTGTAAACCGGTCAGGCCTTCCTGACCCAAGCACCAAT
Organism: Viscum album; assembly: GCA_963277665.1. NCBI lineage: Eukaryota > Viridiplantae > Streptophyta > Magnoliopsida > Santalales > Viscaceae > Viscum > Viscum album. The sequence continues at coordinate 15,155,359 of OY728150.1, forward strand.
TATCAGGCCCCTCGGCCTTTTGGGCCCCTGGCCCAAGTTCTTATGAGGGGATTATACAGTGTGGTGTGGGATTACATCCTCATTCACGTCAAGTTACTTGCCATGCCGTACAAATCCCCAGATGAGATATAGTTATCTCTTCCCCCATCCTCATTGCAAGACGTTAAACTGAAAACTGGTCAGGCCTTCCTGACCGAGGCCTAGCCTCAGGCCCCTTGGCCTTCTCGGGCCCCTTCTCCCAACTTCTTACCCGGAGTGTACGGTGTGGTGTGGGACTATTTCCTCATTCACGTCGGTCTACTGGCCATGCCGTACACCTCCTCTGTCTAGGGAGTCCTACTCCCCTCCTCGTCCTTACTAAAAGACGTTAAACTGCAAGCCGGTCAGGCCTTCCTGACCAAACCACCGACTAGCAGGCCCCTTGGCCCTTTTCGGGCCCCCGGCCCAGGTCCTCTCTCATGGGGGTGTGCGGTGTGGTGTAGGATTACATCTTCATTCACATCGGGTTGCTTTCCATACTGTACGCACTCCCCTCACTGAGGTCCAGCCTTAGGCCTCTTGGCCTTTCCGGGCCCACGGCCCTCATCCTTGATGCAAGACATTAAACTGCAAGCAGCCTCAGGCCTCCCTCACCGAGGCCTAGCCCTAGGCCCCTTGGCCTTCTCGGGCCCCTTATCCCCAGTTTATACCCAGTATGTATGGTGTGGTATGGGATTATGTCCTCATTCATGTCGGTTTGTTCACCGTACCATACACTTCCCATGCTTGGGGGTATCTTACCCTCCTCCTTGTCCTGCATGACATTAAACTACATCTTGAGAACTATATGTGGCTTAATTCCCATCCTTATGGGATACATAGGATCACCTGAATGTCTATGCTTTGGGTCCAGCCCCATCTCTCGGGAATCTCTATCCCACCTTGGCCCCTTGGCCTACCCTTCCTCCATGAGGGGATTATATGGTGTGGTGCGGGATTATTTCCTCATTCACGTCAGTCTTGTAATGACCACGCCATGTACCTCTCCCTCCCGAGCTGTTTCGTGGACCCTTTTTGGCAGTTCACCAACGTACCTAAGGGTACTCTGGTTTATTACCTAGAATATCGGACTTTACTCGGACACATCCGTGCTCGCTTTTCAGGCTTTTTGTATCTTTTCATCGGGGCTTCCATTACCTTTCACACCCGAAGGGACCCCCAAGAATGGCCTGGATACCATGCCTAAGGGCTCTCCTACCGATATGAGCCAACGTCCCTGAGGGTTTTAGACAAAAAATTGATACAAATCCCGCATTGAGAATATGGTCAGTGGTCGATGCTCATTTGTTGTTCCCACTTCAGGCTAACGTGATATGGAGACTGTTTTCCCGCCACGGTTAACAGTTATCCTCCATCGCCATTCCAAACCCCATTAAGCCCAAAATGTCAGCTACACGATTCACATCCTTCTGCATTATCATCATGTCCGAGTAGAGTTTCTAAACTCTAGACACTATCCCTCAGTGTGCATCTGCATGTTACGAGGACAAAGCCGAGTTAAAGGTGTCCTTCGGGGCTCTCTGCCGACCGCCCATTTTTTATGGACGTTCTGGGTATTGCAATAAAGATCTTCCCCCCTTGTTTCCCACACCGAGTTTAACTCACGTGGTCTTAGGGATCGGGTTAAGGTCTGCGCTTACTGAGAAGGTTGTCATCCATCCATGGTCTGAGCTCTAAGACCATAAACTAAGATCTTCTTAGAACTATGTGCAGCTTGATTCCCATCCTAATGGGATACGTAGGAACACCCAGACCTCCTGTCTTTGGGTCCGGCTTGAGTTCAGCTAATTTGTCTCTTTTGTCCTGCCTTCGGGACCCCGACTACGGAACTGCGTGGCGTAGTGCAGGATCATGTCCTCATTCACGTCAGGTTTGCAATAGTTTCACCACGCGCACCCCATTCTAAGAATTAGCCATCCTATTTCCTGTCCCACGTGACATTAAAAGGCGCCCTCCAGAACTACGTACAGCTTGATTTCCATCCTAATGGGATACGTAGGACCGCCCGGACACCTCGTCTTCGGGTCCAGCCCATTTGGGGAGCTAGTATCTCCCCCCTGTTTCACCTCTTACCTCTATATAGGCCCCGTGACCCGAGGTCTCCCTCTCGGAGTGGCGTATGGTGTGATGCGGGATCATGTCCCTATTCACGTTGGTTGTGTTTCATGCCACCGTACACATTCCTCGCCTAGCATCGCCTCTACTACATCTGCGTTGCATGACGTTAAAATGCATGTTTGTCCCATCACATGACCCAAAACTGTGACATTATCGTCCTGGCCGCACGATGAAAAACGGCACTGCATTGTGATAACCTCATCATGGAGGAAATCACGTTGGGTATTGGTCATGTGCCATACCATTTTTCAACGCCTACTATGGCTTGATTCTTGTGGCGACACCAAGACTTACTACCCTAGGTATGTCGCTTCACAAAAAAACACTCACCTTAAAGGACAAACAATATCTATCAAATACCGCTTCTCTTGGTGTGAGGGCTAGTTCCTCGCGCCCCTTTCATCCTTCGTACTGGTACCTTACCGTGTCGTGCCACCTTCTAGAACTACGTATGGCTTGATTATCATCTTTATGAGATACGTAGGAGTGCCCGGGTATTACCCATGGGTCCAGCCTAATTTTCATGTTTGGTCCCTTGACTCGAGCATCTTCCCCAGAGAACGCATGGTAGATGGGGCTCATGTCCTCATTTACGTCGGGTTTTTCCTAATTACCCGCTACGTACCTCCTGTGTTTCCTCCCATCCATGGTCCAAATTCTATGACCCTAAACTAAGATCTCCCTATGGTAAGGGACTGGGTTTCCTCTGTCTAATACTCTCATTAACGCATCCGTATTCATTTTGAAAAAGAGCCCGGAGTGCGGAACTCTCATGGGGACATCCCCTCATTCCATGTCCAAGCTTTGCGTGCCCCTTATTTGGATCCTCATCCACTTCCATGTTTGAAGGGACCCCCTAACGGCCTGGTCCCATGCCGCATCGGCTCACCTACTGTCCTAGGCCAACGCCCCGGAAGACTTCCGACAACATTTGTGACATGGTCCCGTGTTTCGAACATGGTCAACGGTCGACCCTCATTTTTCCGTCCCCATTCTAGTCTAGTGCGATTTGGATGCTGCGTTTCCTCCATGGTTAACCATTATCCTTCATCGTCATGCCACCATCATTGTGATCCAAATTCTGAGCATCATGATTCACACATTTCCACTTCCTCATGTTCAAGTGGAATTCCGACATACTCGGCTCTATCGCTTCACACATCTAGGTGTTCCATATGGACTTGTTAGCATCATTGGGCCGATATTCACCGAGTGTCCCTTCTCCATAACCCACCCCTTCTTATATCAGGAAGTTCTCCATTACTTCTTGTTTCCCACATCAAGCATGACTCACGTGGGATTAGTAGTTTTGGTGGGATATGTACCGACGCAACCAGGCTTCTTATCATCCTACATGACGTTAAATTTTGCCTTCAAGAACTACGTATGGCTTGATTCTCATCCTTATGGGATACGTAGAGACACCCCGGCATTTTTCCTAGGGTCCAGCCCCCAGAATTTATAACACTCGTTCTTCCCCTTTCTGGCTCTCTGGCTGGACCCCTCGTGGGGAAACGAATGACCACAACTCTACCCTGAACAGGTTCAGAATTCCCCAAGATGATATTGGGAATTGATAGACCCCCTCGCCAGAGAGGCCCTGTCTAAAAGAAGGAATTATCCATGATCAAACCAATACGCCCATCTAGCGTACTCCAACCATAGTGGTGTACTTTCACGGGTGTTGGATTCTGTTTGAACAAACCATCACTCCACTTCCCACGCTTCGCGTGCCCCTTATTCGTATCCCCATACTCTTTAATGTCTAAAGGGACCCCCTAACGGCCTGGTCCCATGCCGCATCGGCTCACCTACCATTCTGGGCCAACGTTCCGGAAGACTGGTCATGTTTGGAAGGACCCCCTAACAGTATGGATGCTCGACCTAGGGTCCGCCTACTATCCTGGGCCAATGTCCCAAAGGATTGATCGACAAAATTTGTGACATGGTCCCGTGTTTCAAACATGGTCAGCGGTTGACCCTCATTTTTTGTCCCCATTTTAGGCTAACGCAGTAAGGATACTGTTTCTCCACCATGGTTAACGTTTGTCCTTTATTGTCATGCCACCCCTACAGTGTTCCAAATCTTGGGTATCGTGATTCACACTTCCCATTTCCATCTGTTTGGACCGATTTCAGCACCCCTGTAGTTGCACCATTCGTGCATAAGATCACGCTGAAAAACGGTAATTTGGTTGTTCTGAGAACTTCCTTCTCCGGTCAGGTCTCTCCTACTTCCTGGAAATCTAGACCGATTATCCAAACCCCTGATGTCTGAGGTCTGGTTTACACTCCTATGTTGGGTGGGACGATGAGGCAACTATATATTGTTTCTCACATAGGGCCCGACCCACGTGAGCTTAGGGAATTGTCGCTGGACGTTCCACAAACATTGTAAGGATGCAATGAACCAGTGCAAACAGTGGAAATCATGCATTCTACGGCATTCAAAGAAAGAAGAAAATTGAAGCATGAGAGTACCATTAAATGGTTTGTAATTGTTACAGTACTTGGGGGCCGACTCCCCCCATGGACGGATTGACCTCGTCAAAAGAGCATTGCAGCTCCGCCACCCTTCGACTGGTGGCATCCAAGAACTGCTGCTGTCGACTTAGCTCCCGCTCCTCCTCAGCAGCGATGGGGAACAATCCATCAGCCTCAGTTCGGGCCCACTCTACACCAGCCTGGATGATGGCCATATCTTCGGAAGCCTGTCTCATGCACTCTTCCGCCTCTGCCAGCTGGGCCTTCAATCGCAAGATCAGCTCAGATTGTGCATTGAGAGATGCTGAATGCTCGTCCACCCGGATCTACAGCTGATGGACCTCACTTTCAGCCTCCTGGAGCTTCTTGATGTTTGTCGCTTTCCTTCGCTTCCATCCCACGCTGAGCCCGCAATCATACTCCCGGATCTTCTCCTCCATGAGATCTCAGATGAGCGCATGAGGACGTTGGGAATCCACTCCCCCAGCGCACAGTTCTCGCAACCGAGAGCGAAGTCTATCCATCTCATCCAGCCATTGTGCTTGGGGGTGTCATTGATGAAGTGCGTGATTAACTTCCAAGATCGGCGGTGGACTATTTTTTTGTCCTCCTCATCGGAGGTCGTTTCATCCTAGTCCGCGTGATTGGAAGGTTCGTATTCGGGGTATGCCCGTAGGAAATCGTCAGCAGGATCTGCGTCTGGCGTTGAATCTGGCATGACATCTGGCGCCGGGGCAGGCGTGACGAGACTTGGGTCGTCCGTTTGATCCTCATCATCGGACTACACCTCAATAACCTCAGGCACAACCCTGCTGGTGGTCCCGCCAATGATAGTGTGTGTTGCAGCTCGGGTAGGTGGGGGAACTATCTCCACAATCACCGGCATGCCCCTAGGAGGGATGCCACCAGAAATCTCGATCAGCCTCACCGCAGAAGCCCAGGCCATTCGTAGAACTGTACATGATAGAGAAGGACATGAACATCAGTTGGAACGATCTACATATGACAGCAATGAATCCAGTGGAGAAAGCTTACGGAGATCGAACTCCTGGTGCTGCTCCTGAGTCAATGTTGACGCAACCCCGAGGCTTGGCCCTCCATATACTGTTGGAAGGTCTGGAGATTATGGAGGAGCCACCTCGGGTGCTTTGGCCCCTCCAGACACAGAACTGGGCGCAGTCGTAGGCGCGGGTTCTGAAGGTCCTGCATCATCACCTACCAAAGGGCGAGAGCGAGGTCTGTGTACAAGTTCCTCCTGCACGGTTCAAATATTGTTAAGAAATCCATGATGTCCTGAGAGCGGACCATGAGGAAAGAAGCTTGTAATGATACCTCGATATCCTCTACGAAATCATCGGAATCTAAGTCTTGATCTCCGACTTTTCCCTCCTCCAATGGGCTCCTTCCGCCGGCCCCGTCATCCCCGAATGATTCGTCTGATTCTTCTGGTAGAGGGAAGTGCTCTCTCAATTCGGCGGACGATAGCTGTGGGGGAACCGTACGATCCAGCAGTACCCTCACCCGATCTTTCATTGGGCATGGGACACCACTAGAGTGAACGTAGTCCTCCAGCTCATCCAAGTATTTATCTGCCTCCGCTGGAGATGTCGTGAAACCATCCCGGACTAGGCCTATGCTCGGTAACTCCATCCTGAGATGATTCAAGTGTGCCCACATCTCGGGTGGATTGAGGAATTGTCGGTTGATGTCCCAAATGTCTCAAGCCTCCAGGAAGACGGCATCCTCTAGCATGTCGATGTGGCGCAGTCGCTTCCCCGAAGCCTGAGTGGATATCCTGCGAAATCCCCTCGGCGGTCGCCCCTCCGGATGGCTCTGCTCTTCCGGGACCACCGGGTCCACTACCACTGCTGGATCCGTCGCTGCTGCCACACCCTCAGCCGGTGCAGGTCTCGCCGCCACGGCAGCCCTTCCACCGTGAGAGGCCCTTGTCACTCTTCGACCCTGACCTTGGGATAGGGGAGGCCTTCCATCACCGGTTCGAACGATTGGCTTCCTCAGCATCTCCCCCAGATAAGCTGTCTCCCAGCTGATGGCATACTCCTTCACCAATCCGAAAGCGGTGGTGGATGGAGGCAATGCAATTCGCATCTTCCTGTCTTCCCGTGTGAACATGAGCCACAACTGCCTCATTACACATGGGTTCTCCTCATGACTCACCTCCTAGTAGACCTGCGGGGTCAGCCGCTGCAGGCACCATAATTTCCTCGTGAACCGATACGAGGTGTACAGTTCGTAGAGCAGCTCATGGTCCACCCGTGCCACCAAGACTCCGCCTCGAAAGGCCAGGAGATAGGCCCGGTGCTCTTCATTTCCCTGACTATCATCAGTGAGCACTCCCATCGGCAATGGAAATGGGTGGAAGTTGAACTCGTTCGCCTTCCATACCCGGTTCAGCACCATTGGTATGGTTAGTTTGAATGGGAAGTTCCCGGCCGCATTCAGAATGGAGGGGCGGAAGTTCGACCTCGGTGGTGAGATGGGGTTTGGATACTCATAAACCCCCCTGATGTGCACTGTGATCCACCCATATAGAAGGTGGAAAGGTCTGCATATCCTCGGCGGATTCTTTCCCTCAATGACATGCCGCAGCATCTTGTACAGCCTGGCAAGCATCGGGATCCCCAGATTGACCCGTCGTCCCATGGCCAGCATGGACGCCATGATGAATGAGTTGGGTCGCACCCCCATGTTGGTATCCCTCACTGGCAGGATCCAACCGCAGATAAGGGTCGCGATGAATGCCGCCATCCTGACTATCGGCTGTTGTTCAATACTGACACTGAAGCCCCAGGTCTTCCATTGGTTGTCCTCCTAGATCCGCCAATACGAGTGCTCCTTTCCCCGTTGATCCCCCTTTGGACAAGTTCGAGGCCTCGAAGGGAAATCTTGATCCTCTGGGAAGTTCAGGAACCGCTTGAACCACTTCTTAAAGTGGACATCTCTCACCGCCTCCTTGTCCTCTACAGGAACTAGTGCCATCGGTGCCAGTGCCAGCTGTGGCATTTTCTTTGGATCCTCCCACACACTCAGGATGGGGAGGAACTCATCATACATGGCCCCCAAGATTGGGACCCCTGAAATCTGATGGAAATCCCACAGACTGATTCCCACCTCTCCATTGTGTAGGTGAAAAGTGTTGGTCCTAGATGGCCATCTTCTCAACAGCCCCGGCATCAGCTATTTTAGTTGATAAATGTGGAATTGGGTGGCCCATGTCGCCTCGTACAAGCCCACCCTCCTCAGCTCGGCCCCGAACTATTCGCATGAGGCACCTACCCAGTAGGCCCATGCCCAGTCATTGGTGAAGTTGCCGCCCTGGAGCAGGTCCCACTCATCGGACCACCCCTTCTTTGGATCCTACAAATCCACCTTCAGCATAGTGTGGTAAAAAGGGGGGGACATCTTTGGTTGCAAGGGCTTCCCATAGATGTTGTTCATGTGGTTGTATAGACAGTCGGTGGTGACAGGCGTGAAGTCCTCCTGCGCATGACCACTAGCCGCCCTGAACCATTGGTGCTGACATGGCGTGCTCCTGAACCAGCAAGCCGATTCTTCCCTGCTCGCCTCAGGGATGAAGACATCATCCCTTAGCCTGAAGCCATACAAGGGCAGTTTCTTGCATAGCGGATAGTTCTTTTGGATCTCTGATAGCAGGTCTGTCAAAGAATTATGATCCGAGTGGCTTCGGACCAGCTCCCCAAGGCCCAGACAGTTGGCCATCTCATCCCTCCGGGCGGCGTCTGCAAGCACCCCCAACACAGCTTCTTGATGGGCCATTACAGTTTCGAAACTCGAAAAAATTTCGGGTCGGGCCCCGAAGGTTGATCGCAAAGATTGCTCGCAAAGATCGGTCGCGAAACCAAGATGCGGATCCTGGCCTCGGCTTGCAAACAGACGTTCGCTTGGCACAGTCACGGATTCAGAGACTCGTGGTTCATCGCGAAGCTCGAGTCGCGGTGAGCAGACGCGGAGTACGCGGAGCTTCGCGAAGTCGAGAGCGCAAAATGACAAAAGTCGCAAGAGGATAAAAGAGAGGTCAGCCCCCCTATTTATAGGCGGTGACCCTGGAGCTTCATGGCACATCCCGCCCGTGCGGAGCAACGCGGCGCGTACGGACTGCGCAGCCGCTGTCCGCCCCGCGCGCCCTCTTCGCGAGTCAGCACCGCGAACTACCGATAATTTTGGCGATTTTCCCTCAGAATTTGACCCTTGATCCCTCCGCAGATCCAAGTCTGAGGGGGGGAATTTGTTGGCACCAAAATATTGGATGAAAAATGAAGGAGAAAACGAAGCCCACGTGCTGCCTCACGAAGCTCAAACGCGGCGCCCGCCGCGAAGCCCCAGAGGCGGTAACGCTCCACGAATGCCCTGAAGTTCGCGAGCCCGCCGCGAATCCCCAGAGGCGGTAACGCTCCGCGAACGCCCTGACATTCGTGAGCCCGCCGCAAAGAACCAGAGGCGGTAACGCTCCGCAAACGCCCTGACGTTCGCGAGCCCGCCGTGAAGCAGAGGAGGCGGTAACCCTCTGCGAACTGGTTGACGTTCGCGACCCGCCGCGAAGCAACCAAATCCCCCTTCGCACCGCGTGATCCCTGCTTCGTGGCGCCCCTGGCCTATAAATACCGGGCTCCCCCTGAGCTCAAGGGAGAGACGATCCGACCTTTCGGCTTCTCATCTCCCGAATCACGAAGCACCCTTTGCCCCGGGAACCATGAGCTCTGCGAGGTATTTTTTTCTTCGCGAGATGCCTTCGCCTTGTCTCGTTTTGAGCCCCTCTTTCAAGAGGGATGCCATTCGTGAAGCCTAAGGGCCTTCGCAAAGGAAGGGGATCCCCAAGGGGACCCGGGCAGCTGCGGAGCATTCATTCTTCGCGAAACACCCATCCTGTACATGTGATCCATATGCCAAGGCAGGATCACTGTACTTCACGAAGCACATTGCTGAGCAGCACCATGCTTCGTGAGGCACCTCCGCTTCGCGAGGTAGTGCTCCACGAATGCTATTCCACTTCGAGAAGAACCTACCCTTCGTACCCCTGTCCCATGATAAGTCCAAGGCACTCCACTTCACAAATCACACCCCTTTTCAAGTGCTCTCCACTATGCAAAGCAGCCGAGCTCCTCAAGGTCCCTGCTTGTGGACCCCTTTGCTTGGCAATTCCCCTTCCCGTGCGGCCCTCCAGGCCTGCACGATGTGATTTCAAAGTCCCCTGGATGATACCACCCATAGCGTTGCTTCGCCGAATGCTTCTCCGCATAGGCACGTTAATGGCTATTGCTTCTTCGCATAGCCACGCTAACATGGACCCCTCAATGATTCGCTCTGCGACCCCCTTCTATACGGACTTGACGATGCCTCCCCTCCCACAAGGAGTAGAGGGTACCAGTTATTTAAGTCCTAGGGGCACGGAGTAAACCCACCTCGTCCGAGCTACAAGACGTTAAACTGCCAATCACCTCATCCTCAACACATGACGTTAAACTGTGATCTGACCCCATGCTTCGCATGAAGGGTCCCCCCATCTCGGACATTCTTTACACCACTCGTCTCCATGGGAATGGAATATTCCTCAAATGGAATGGGATCCTCCATTTTGGAGTGGCGTTTTTCCACGGGGGGAGGGCTGCCTCAGAGTGTAAGCCCCTAGCCTCTCCTGTGGAAGGTTGCACCCATGCACCTCCGTACTTCCCCACTGCCAAGGCTAGGGGAGGGTGTGATAGGGAACGAGGCATCTCCTTTGTTCGGTCCCAAATCCCTCTCCCTCTGCTCTTTGTCACACCTCGGGCCTCCATCCTGGAGTAAGTCCCAGCACTATGGGCTGCCTAACGCGTAAGTCCCTCTTCATTTCCCACAGACGCACCCTTCGTGACGTGATCGTCAGGTCCCTACAACCTCTTGTTTCTCACACCGATCATGACTCACGTGAGCTTAGAGTGAGCACCGACCCTGACCCCCACCTCAGGCGAACTATGGGGACTTTGATCCGTGTTAAGGAATGGTACGTAGGAAGCCTCCATGAGGTTCAAGCCCACCACCACCTGGACCCCTGGTCCTCCTTCACGTCGGCCTTCCGGCGTCCAACCTGAACTACGTGGTCTTTGATCTGTGCTAAGGCATGGTATGTAGGAAGCCTCCACGAGGTTCAATCCCACCACCACCTACACCCCTGGTCCTCCTTCACGTTGGTTCACTAACGAAACCCAACCTGAACTATGTGGCCTTTGATCCGTGTTAATGCATGGTACGTAGGAAGCCTCCACGAGGTTCAAGCCCATCACTCGGTCGTTTCTTCACGTCGAGTTCCACCCTCGTCCAGCATGACGTTAAAATGTATTCCCCCATCCAACATGACGTTAAACTGCACACCCTAACTACGAGGAATTTGATCTGTGTCAAGGCATGGTACGTAGGAAGCCTCTACGAGGTTCAAGCCCACCACCAGTGGACCCCCCGGGTTCACCTTCACATCGGTTCACAGACGAAACCCAACCTAAACTACGTGGCCTTTGATCTATGATAAGGAATGGTACGTAGGAAGTATCCATGAGGTTCAATCCCACCACCACCCGGACCCCTGGTCCTCCTTCACGTCGGTTCACCGACCCCACATCCATGGGCCACCTCAGAGTGTAAGCCTCATTCCATACCAACCTACGCAGACTTTGATTCCTCGCAACGGGGATACGTAGCAAGCCTCCCTGAGGCTCAATTTCATCACCCATGTCTCATCCTGATCTCTCCCTCAAGCCTATGTGTCCCGGGAAGGTCATTCCACAACCCGGAGGTTCCACTTCCTCTGGGTCCCATCCATGCATCCATTCTCACGGGCCACCTCCTCAGGTGTCCCACCGCATCATCGAACTATGCGGACTTTGATTCCCTTCCACGGGGATACGTAGGAAGTATCTTCGAGACTCAGGACCATCACCACCGTCACCTCCATGACAACCCCATTTCATCCCCCCTCCACTCCATGTCATTCTCCATCACCCACCCTGACTCTTACCCGGGCCTCCACATCCCGGTGAGATCATGCCACCCCACTCCCCTCCACAGCATCTGAGAAGCCACCCACGGGATGGCCCCGATATCGGTGTTCCCTCAAGAAGGGTCATCAGTCTAATCCACTCCAGTTAGTGTTCTGATCAGCCCGATCTGTCTCCTCCAGACGTTAAACTTGCGGCATACCCCGTGTTAAACATGGGAAGCTGAGGAAAAGCTCAGATACATGCCTATGGAATATGATTCCCCGCGTTCGATGTGGGATGCATCGGGCTTCTGCGCCCTCGAGAAGCCCTATAATAAGGGACCAACAACAGACAGGCCAACCCCCCAGCGTTCAGGCACGTTAATGATGCCTCGACGTGACTACTCCCCCAACTGAAGGTTGTTGCCCTGACCGGACCCTTTGGAATGTCCTGACAAAAGCAGTGTAATTAACTAGCATCCATGGAAATATGGCACTGGGAAGAGTTTCATGAACAACGTATTAAATCTATGGGGGAGACCCGAACTAGGTAATGAGTTCTGAGGAGGAATCCGTAGAAGGAAGAACTGACATCACATCATCCCGGTTTCGATCAAGGAGCAGACGTCCCTGAATAAGGAGCGAATGTCGCCCGCCTTTGGAAAGCAGGAATGCAGGGTAACAAAAACAAGCCGCGCCTGTCGTGCCCAAAGCGGACGGACACGGGCGCCCCATTGAAAGCGTCAGAAACAATCACTCTTAATTCATGGAGGTCCTAGTTGTTCACCTTAAAAACCATACTTGCTTATCATTTATGGTGGTGAATGAAAATGATAAGTAGGCAGAGATTTTATGGTGAACATATGGTATTGGATCTAATTTCCAAGTACCCCTACCACTCCAATGGATTAAAATCAAAAAATTATGTCCAATTTCCTTCTATTACCAGGCAGAATAAGATCAATCATTTTAATATCACCTAATTTGTTTGTAATTTTTATTGGAATTATGAAATGATTTTAATTTAGTTTGTATGATTTGTTCCAATTTTTTATATTTATAGTGCTTGATGAAAATTATTTCATGATACTTTTGATACTTATACACATAGTTTTTATTTATATGCTTTATTTTTTGTTTTAAGTTTGTTCTTAATAATTTTATCTTGTTATAACATTAATAAGTTTTTACATTTTTGTAATATTGTTTAATATTTTTAGCATTCTTATTATATATGTTTTTTATGGATACTAATTTGATATATATTTTTCACATATGATATGGCATGAACACATGGGTTATTCACATGGATTATGGATGAAAAATGAACTATCATGTACGAAGAACTTTAGGTTATGATATTACTAGAAAATGGGTGGCGTTAATTTCTTACATGCCATTATAAGTTTATATTACATCACAAACCAAAACATTTTACATTAACACCAACAAAGTATGACTATGTCAACACAAGATATGTTATTGCTCCAACGCCAACGTAGCTAAAAAGTCAATCCAATACAATGAGCATTGCGATGCTCGAATCCACTATTTTTAAACTAAAACATGCTACACTGCATGCTGAGTATTTAACACTAGTTTATATTCTTGATATTTTCCTTCATTATATAACAATTAATGGTACTTGAATTCATTTAAAGGTTCTTGATGCAGGCTCAAAGGATTTTGTAGTTCATGAAAATGATAGTTGATTTATACAGTGCTTTATCAAGTCGAAGAAGAAAAGTTTTTTTCATTACTTATTAATGAAGGAATTAAATGAAGACTACATGGATATAAATATTGATACATTATTTTATATATTCACACAATGGTGTGTGAATATGTTCAACGGGATGAGTGGTATCTATATTTATAAATTCATACATGTGTAAGGACAAAGTGTGGTTTGGGAACTCAAATTCTATATCTTGAACTTGGTTTTTAAATGTTATTTTTAAAAATGGGATTCTCTAAAGGGTATTTGCAAATGTTAGTAGTCCTTTAAAATTAAAATTCCCTGTTTGGATTGTTTTAATTCCATGCCATGTTTTATAAAAGGTTGTTTAATTTTTTATATCCTTTTTATGATGATAGTGATGGTTTTTTTGTGATTCTTTGGTTGTTTAAAATTTTTTACTTTGATTTAAGAAATGTAAATTTTTAAAGTGGCATATGGTTTTTAATGAATTGAATTTCTTGGCATGGGTTTTTGAAAGGAACCTTTGATAAAATGTGAATTGTCTATAATGAGAATAGAACATGGGAATCACAGCTCGATACTTATGGTTCATTTGATTTAAATTCAAGGGTTTCTTAAAACATTGGGTTCTCAAGACCATGTGACTAGGCCCTATCAAAATTTTAATCATCTAAAAAAATATCAAATTCAAATCCTAAGAATCCTTTCACTAAAACACCACCTGGCCCACCATTTACCAAGTGAAGAAATTAATAAACATTGACTCCTCCCTCTTGTTGATTTCAATTGCTTGCTGATTTTTCTGGATCTTGTCTATCTATTTAATCATATGATATATCTTCGAATTAATCCTATATGAGATCTTCATGTTTTGAAATGGATGAAAATTTAATTTGATTCTTTGTAACTTTATAAATATCATATATTCCTTTCCTTCAATGATTTACACTACTATAAAAAAATATAAATACCCATCATTCGACTCTTATTATCTTAGAATAATGACTTCATGTTTCTTAAATGATTCTTTAGGAATGAATTTTTATGGGTTCCAAACTCAAAAATTTTGTATATTTATTTATTTTTTTAAATATTAATAATACTAAATTAAATAGGATGGATATGAATAAAAAAAATATGGATTCCAATTGTATAAAAAAGAGTATGAGGATGGGGTAAAAGAGTTCATCAAGTTTTCAATAGATCATGCATATGACCCTTCTCAAATCCTTTTTCCATATTTATGCTATTGTTATTCAAGACTAATTAGTCTAGAGGAGTTATAATAACACTTTATCTATCACAAAATAGATTGGAGTTATAAATGTTGGACTAAATGCGGGAAAAAACTGAATGTTTCTAGTGAATGAGATAAGACTACATTTTATGGATCATTTAATATGATTAAAAGTGTTTAAATAATTAATACAATATTAAGGTTGTGAGTACAGGTGTGAATGATGATGAATATTGTATTGAGGAAATGATAATGACAGTTGAAGATGAACTTCGTGATTGTACAAAATTGTTTGATAAGTTAAATAATTGTGAAAATACATTATTGTATACCAGTTGTACTAAATATACATCATTATCAACCATACTGAATCTATATAATTTAAAATATGGAAATAGATCGATTGATGCCATTTTTACTGAACTACTCTCTCTCTCAAATGATATGATCCTAAAAGATAATAAACTTCCTTGTCAATCATCTGATGCTAAACGAATGCTACGTTCAATGGGTATGATCTCTGAAAGAATACATTCTTCTTCAAATGACTGTATACTATTTCTCAAGGACCATAAATCACATAAAAAATGACCAAAGTTTGGTGCTTCTCAATTCAAGAAAGATGAATCGGGTCCTACGAAAGTTGTATAGTTTTTTCCAATCATTCCAATGTTTAGGCGCCTATATGGAAGTTAGGATACTGCAAGGAAATTGATGTGGCATGCATATACAAGAAATAAATATGGAAAACTTCATCACTTGGTATACTCTCCTCAATAGAAGATAATTTATCACGAGTATCCTAAATTTGGAAACGATCCGAGAAACTTTCATCTTGTGATATCTACAGATGGAGTGAATCCTTTTGGTTTTCAAAGAAACACTCACAGTATATAGATAGTTATGTTGGTAAATTATAACTTGTCATCGTGGTTATGCATGAAATGAAAATACATTATGTTATCTCTACTTGTTTCAAAACCAAAACAACAAGGTAATTATATTGATGTTTATTTGGATCCATTGATCGAGATTTGAAAGTTTTATGGTATTTCAGTGTTACATTATATGATGCTTAAAAAATGAATATTTCACATTGAGATCCATGTTGTACAGGATGATAAATGACTTTCCCTCTTATGGAAAATTTTAAGGATGTAACATTAAAGGAAATCAAGGTTTTCCCATTTGTGATAAATTCATACAGTCAATTAGGTTGAAATTCATCGAAGACTATATTTCTAGTACATCGTAGATTTCTACCCCGATGACATAAGTACTAATCTTGGACAACATCATTCTATGAGAGTTCAAAAGAACATAAAATACCATATCCACTAACAGGTAGTGAACTATTTGAGAAATTAAAAGATATGGACACTAATTTTGGTAAACCTTTTTTTGAAAAACCTTACAAAAAACAGTTGTAAAAGGAGATCAGTTTTTTTAAAATACCATACTATAATTGTTTTTACATCAGGAATTTTTTTGATGTTATGCATGTTGAGAAAAATGTATGTTATAGTGTCATTGGAACATTACTAGATGTTCCTAACAAAACAAATGATATAATTAAGGCTAGGTTGGACATGATTGACAAGGGAATATGGGAATATTTGGTGTTAGTGAAGAGTGAAAAACATAATTTTCTTCTTTTAGTTGCTTACACTCTTTCTAGGAAAGAGAGATATTAGTTTTAGAAATTATTTAATGATGTAAAGGTTCCATAGAGGTATTCATCAAATATCAAGAATATTATTTCATTGATTTATTTAAATTTGAAGGTTATGAAATCACATGACTGTCATGTTTTGATGAAAGATCTGATGCTTATAGATTTATGTTACATTTTTTCTAAGAATGTTCATCTTACATTAACCAATATTTTTTTCTTTTTCAAATCTATATGCAATAAATTTATAGACCTGGTGAAATTTTAAACTATGGAAAAGGAAATTTCCCTCATATTATGTGAATTGAAGATATTATTTCTATAATGTCCTAGAAATTCCATGTATTTTTTTTAAATTATATGGTATTATTTCGAGACCAGACACTTGATTCTGAGGCCTGGTGAGCCCGGAATGGAATTTTGAACTTTTTTTAGTTCATTTAAATAAACATGTGAGCGGGTTTTTCTAAATTTTAAACCGGTGCTTGGATCAAAAATATGATGGCACCATTGAACTCAGAATGTCGGGATTCACCTAGAAAGGACCTAACTTCAACCGGTGGGGGTTGACCAGAAAATTTAGTTTCTGAACTTTTCGGGAGAAAAATAAAAATAACTTAAAAGGTTATTTTTTTGTTTCCTTCACCATTGAGCATTGTCACATCCGCAATGAAGTGTGGTAACAAGACCACAGAGATTTACATTAAATGAATCCCTTTAGTGGCTCATCAACGTGCAACATAATGACCCATTAAATGAAGCATAACTGATGCGTTGTTTCATAAATGAAACAGCGTAACGACGCGATGATGTACTGTAATAGAAACATTGCGATGCATTTCTATTTTAATGGATTAACAGTGTTGGAGAAATGGGACAAAACATGGAACCCATCTGACAAATCAACGGCAAGGAATACTCTCCAACGAATGCCGGAGAAATGCCAGTGATATTGACGCACCTAGAAGAACGGGACCGGTGAGCGACGAACGCCAACAACTTTGAACTCTTGAATCTATACGGATGTATCTCCACCAATAATGAGTATCCCTCCAGTGATGAACCTTCTCTAGGTAGGGGTTTTTTTTGTTTTGAGTTTCCCCATTCTTCATTCTAAAACAACTAACACGGATCAACCCACGAATAGGTTGATCCTAGGATTGTTTGTTCTTGCGAGAGGGTGATTATACTTGGGGTTTACATTAGAGTTACCTTGTTGTTACAATATTGAACCTTCCCCTTGTTTTAAACTCTAACACGGAGTGTACGGGTCGATCGAACAAGGCCTGAACCCCTCCTCCCTTATGCGTTCTTATGTGTTCTTAGTGCCCGAACCTCCAAGTTGATATCAAGGAGTTTTCGAGGCTGTATCAAGAAATATTCCACCCCATAAAATCAAGAGGTGCAGACGTCTTGAAAAATGGACCACCAGAGTGAATCGGTGGTCCGCAGAAGGCACTTTCGGCACGCGAACACTGGTGGTGTGCCACAACAGCGCCCTGAGAGGAGGTCGCGGCTGGCTCGGGCTGTGGTAGAGCAGAAGAAGTCACTGGTGTTTGGGCTAGTGGATTGCAGTGGCGGACGTAGCCACCCGGTCGTGTTGAAGGAGTGGCCCGTAGCGCGGTCCACATTGTGCGCTGGCACATGGCCCAGTGGGACCGCATTCCAGAAAGGGGGCGGTCGACTTAGCTGGCTTCAGTACACCACCAACCAGATGCCATTCGGGTGGATGGGCTGGGGAAGGAACCAGCCTGTACTAGCGGGCCGATTTGGATCCAGGCTGGGACAAACCTAGGTCAGGTCGGGTCGATGGCCCCCAGACCGGGTTGGGTCGGGTCAGTCGGATTAGGCCCGGACCCAATTGGACCCTTTTTTAAAAAATAGTCATATATTTCAGACCGGGCATCCGATTGATGGGCCATTTATGGCGTTGAAACCCTTGAGATGAGGAGGTTCTTTGGGAATAATCTAAGGAGGTTTTCATGGAAGTTGAAATGTGACAAATGTATTGAGGAGTGGATTCTCCCAGAATCAAGCATACTATGTGCAAGAATCTTGTGGATGGATGAGACCTGAAGACTATTGACGAGCAGGTCCAAGTGACCCTGTAGTCCTAGAAGAAAAGAGACCTTGTATGGATCAGCTCTAACCAACCCTGTGTGGATCAGCTACCAGCGACCCTATGTGGATCAGCTACCAGCGACCCTGTGTGGATCAGCTAACAGTGACCCTGTGTGGATCAGCTATGATGGACTAAGTGGGAAGTGGCTCTATGTGACCCAGAAGTCCCACGGTACTCATCAGGGATTAGTACCTCAGAAGTTCAAGGTGTTCGGTGTTACGAATGATAGTCTTACTTCCATAATTTAGATTATACCAATGTGATCTATCTTTATTCATGATCATGCTTCATGGTTTTCTTTGTGGATTACTTTATGGTCTTTCCTTTGTGGTTTGGGGTCCCTACTGAATATTTTGTTACTCACCCCTGCACAGGATTCACCCGCACATGTTGTGTCTGGTGCAGACAATTTCTACCTTGACAGAGGACTTGGTGGCCTAGGACCCGATGGTGCCTAGTGAGATCAGGTAGGTAGGGCATGCTTCTACGGATTTCAGCAGCTACTCTACACTTACCCATCATGTGGGGTTTTCAGTGGATGAATTTTCAAAGATCTTCTATACTTTCCTGTTTTTCAGTTTGTCTTTTGTTGGGTTTGTATTCTGGCCCATTTGACCTATAGCTTGTACCTTTACTCAGCGGTAATTTAGTAGCATTCATGTTTTACCTTTCCAATATTAGGGACATGGTTGTGTGTATGTGTGTACAGGTAATCAAGAAAATGCCTCCCATTTTTTGGTTGATGCCTTTGGCGCTAATCACCAACCCCTGGCCTTCGGGAGGGGGCTTGGGGAGTCACGACACGGTCCCTAGGGGACGGATCGTGAAAAAATGGTATCAGAGGAGGTCAGTTCTACCTCAAAGATCGGGAGTCTGTTGTTTTGTTTTTTGGAAATAGTGTTAAATGTTTCGAGTTTGACTTTCAAATTTGGGGAGTCCAGTGTTGGTGCGGTGACTAACGTATCCAGACACTAGGACCTTGAATTCTTCTTTTCAAATCTATACATAAAAAACATTGGTTGCATGCATCATATAGGAATTTGTTGTTTCCTCATTTTCTTCTTGAATTAGAGTCATCTCACCAGGTATAATATATTGATCATGGTACATCTTGATCTGTTTCAGGATTCCCCCATGCAGATATCCAGCTAGGATTTTGATGTGTGACTGTGATGATAGCCTGCCTAGTGATGAGGCATTAGTTTAGGGACCCATTCTAAATATGGATTTGTTGGGTGGTGCACCAGCGTTACCACCACCCGTTTATCAGCAGTTACTACCGGCATTACTGGTAGAGGATGTACACAGGCTCAGTGCCTTGCACGAGTTCCAAAGATAGAGACCTACTAGTTTCAGGGGAGAGACAGATCCTCAGGCTGTTGAGGACTTACTGGAGGTGGTGACGTGGGTCTTCCTCTTAGTGAGTATTCCACTTGACTAGATGGAAATCTTAGCCTCAAGCCTTCTTTAGGGCTCAGTAGGGAGATGGTGGAGCTTAGCGATTCAGACTCATGATGAGGCGACCCTCTCCTGGGATGACTTTGAGCAGATTTTCTGGGAGGATTTATTCCCTATTACCTTGCACTTAGTGTGCATACAGGAGCTGCTTCACCTAAAAAAGGGTAGCATGTCTGTGGCTGATTACTCTATGAGGTTTATAGACCTCTCCTGCTACTCTACGGATATTGTATGGGACCCTTTATTTAGGGCCCAAACCTTTGAGCAGGGACTCCAATGGAATATCAGGGTGTCGATGATTTCCCTCAGCATCCCCACTCAGGCTGGAGTGATAGAGAGAGCTTCACTAGTATAGAACTTCCTCTCAGAGTAGGTACCAACGGTGGGAGCTACCACCAGGTGACAGGTTGATGAATCATCCATGGCGGGCAGCCGACAGATGACGCAGGGGTCCAAGCGGTCCAGACCATCTGGAGGGTGACCTTGAGACACAGGATCGATGGTGTGAGGCTACCTGGGTAGTGGGGGTTGGTATAGGATCAGGGAATGTTATTCGTGCGGCGGGCAGGGACACATGGCTCATTACTGCCCGACCCACCACACAGATAATCACCGGATGGTCGAGGGACCACTGAGGCAGAAGCAGAGGTTTGAGCGAAGAGGTCCGCAGGGTGGAGGATGTGGTAGAGGAGAAGTATGAGCAGAAGGTGGTGGGTGAAGGTTCGAGGTACTACCACCACTACCCCCAGGTGGTCCACCATGGCCTCAGAGAGCATGCGGATAGGGGTGAGATCAACTTCAGACAGTGGTAGCCTATGACCCCAGTGCTCTAAAGATGATTAGAGGTACGATATGTGTCTTTTCCATCCTAGATGTAGTTCTTATAGACACAGGTTTCAGTCACTCTTTCTTTACCATGGACCTTGTTCGAGGCTCAAAGATTCTGGTGGAGCCATTGGCTTGATCCTTACAATTAGAGACTCATACGGGATGGGATTCAACAATTACACACAGGTTCCAGTAGTGTAAGATTACTCTTGGAGGTGAGAGATTCAGTTGGGATCTCCTAGTAGCGGCATCGAGGCCTTATGATGTCATATTGGGTATGGACTGGTTATCTATAGTTCATGCTCAGATTGATTGTATTAGGTGTAGAGTGCGGTGTGTCCTCTAGGATGGGACCAGGTTCTCCTTCACTGATGAGAAGGGAACTCTTGTAACACAGGATAGAATTTCTCAGAGGAGGGTACAGTCGATCACTCTCCAATTGGCTAGCCTCACCCTTGGTGTGGTGGATGAGAAGATTCCTCACTTTCCTATAGTGGTGGATGAGTATGAAGATGTTTTTCCTAAGGATGTTTTAGGGCTACCTCCTCGCATGAAGGTTGATTTCTATATCAACCTGTACCCCAGAATAGCACCGATATTCACACTGGCATATTGGATGACCCCCGTGGAGCTTCATGGGTTGAGGGTACAGCTGGATGACTTGCAGGAGAAGGGATTTGTGAGGCCCAGCGTTTCACTATGGGCATCCCCAGTGTTGTTTTCAAAGAAGGAAGATAGAAGATTGAGGTTATGTGTGGACTTACAGTGCCTGAACCAGGTGACCGTGAAGAACACATATCTGCTTTTGAGGATTGATGACCTCTTTGATCAGCTGGAGGGAGCAAAGTGATTCTCAAAGATAGAACTCAGATCAGGTTATCACCATCTTCGAGTACGGGATGAGGATGTACCAAAGACAGCCTTTAGATGCCAGTATGGCCACTATGAGTTCTTGGTGATTCCCTTTGGCATGACTAATTCCCCAGTAGTATTCATGGAACTCGTGAATAGGATCTTCCAGCCTTACCTCAATCGTTTCATGGTGATATTCATTGATTAAATATTTTTGTACTCAATGTCAGAGGAGGATCACGCTACACACTTGTGGATAGTCCTGGATACACTCCAAGAGCACCAGCTTTATGGGAATCTCTCTAAGTGTCAATTATGGATTCAGGAGTTCCACTTTCTGAGACATGTCATCTCGAAGGATGGAGTTGCAGTGGATATGTCTAAGATAGAGGCATTTCTTTCTTGGGAGCCACCCAATAGCATTAATGAAGTGTGGATTTTCTTGGGGTTGGCTGGATACTACCGGAGGTTCGTACCCAACTTTTCCATAGTAGCATCACCCTTATCGGATTTGACACGGAAGGTACAACCCTTCATGTGGATAGAGAAGTGCCGGTAGAGTTTTCAGGAGCAGAGGAGGAGACTAACGAGTGCCCCCATCTTGAGACTACCAGAGGAGGGTATTGGGTATGTAGTTTTATGTGACGCATCAGGGACCGGACTGGGTTGTGTTCTGATGTAGGAGTGAGCAGTTATCACTTATGGTTCATGGTAGTTGAGGAAGTATGAGAATAACTACTCAACCCATGACCTGGAGTTATTAGTAGTGGTCTTTGCTCTGAAGATGTGGCGACACTACTTGATGGGTGAACAATTTACTGTCTACTCTGACCAAAAGAGTATCAGGTATATCTTCTCCCAGAAGGACCTGAACTTGAGACAATGGCGATGGATGGAGTTCTTATAGGACTATGACTTCAAGATAGTCTATAATCCTGTGAAGGAGAACGTGGTGGAATATGTTCTTAGCAGGAGGTCTGGTTTTCAGCCACTGAGTGAGGTGATGGAGCAGCTAGCTGCGATGCAGATATCCTTCATGGATAATTATGGAGCATCTTACCTTCAGTCAGTGACTATTAGTCCCCCACTCTTACAATGAGTTAGGTAGGCACAGCTTGTGGATGTTGACTGTGAGACCCGATGTGCTCAATTATCCTCAGGATAGGATCCTAATAGATTTTTGATAGGTGGGTAGCATGTCATCCTTTTTAAAGGGTGCACAGTAATACCAGTGGCGTTGCGAGAGGATATTTTAATGGAGTTTCATACCTTCCCCTTGGTGGTACATCCTAGAGTGGAGAAGATGTACCAGGATATCTGACGTCAGTACTGGTGTCTAGAGATGAAGAAAGATGTGGTTGAGTTCATTTCATGGTTCCTCACTTGTCAGTAAGTGGAGGCTGAGCATCATGTTTCAGCGGGATTGGCATAGCCACTTGAGGTACCAGAGTGGAAGTGGGATGGTATCTCAATGGACTTCGTAATGGGATTACCACACATGTCTAAGGGTCATGATTCTATCTGGGTGGTTGTTAACTGACTCACCAAGTTGTCTCACCTCCTACCCATCTAGGAGTAGGGATCGGTAGAGGACTTGGGACGCCTCTACGTCCAGGAGATAGTGCGGATTCACAATGTGCCCTCGATGATCATCTCAGACCATGATAATCACTTCATATCCCGGTTATGGAAGGTATTGTAGGAGGTGTTCAGGAATCAGCTGCACTAGAGCATAGATTTTCATCCATAGACAGATGGTCAGACGGAGCGGACCATACAGACCTTGGAGGATATGTTTCATTCTTGCATCCTTGATTTTTGTCATAGTTGGGAGGACCACCTACCACTGGTGGAGTTTTCATACAACAACATCTATAACTCCACCATTGGCATGGTACCATTCAAGGCTTTGTATGGGTGGTCTTACAGATCGCCTCTATGCAAGACAGACCTAGGGGAGTCAGCACTCATGGGTCCAGAGTTGGTACGAACTACCACTGAGATGGTGAAGATCATCCAGGATTGGATGAGGGCTGTACAGAGTAGGTATAAATCTTATACTGATAGGATACGGAGTCCCTTGGAGTTTGAGGAAGGAGACCATGCGTTCATCCAGGTCTCACCCTGATAGGGATTTTAGATATTTGGTTGGGGTGTAAAGTTATCTCGGAGGTTCATCGAACCTTTCCATATTATGAGCAAAGTTGGTGAGGTGGCGTATCACCTAGATCTCCCCTCATAGATGCACCAGGTGCACGATGTTTTCCACATGTCGCAGTTGATGAGGTACATGCATGATCCATCGCACGTCATCGACTAGGGAGAGCTGGACATTAATGATGGGGCGATATTTGTGGAGTTCCTAGTGGATATAGAGGATCAACAGGATCAATTCCCTCATGGACGGTCGATTCCTCTGGTGTGCATTCGGTGGCAGCACGAGAATATTCAGGAGAGCGTATGGGAGTGGGAGGCTCATATTCATGCTCAGTACCCCAATTTGTTAATTTAGCCTTGTTTTGCCTTACGGGGACGTAAATCCCTAAAGGTGGGGGTAATGTAATGTCTCAGAAATTCCACGTAATTATTTTAAAATTATATGAGATTATTTTGAGATCAGAAACTCATACGGAACTTGATTCCGAGTCCTGGTGAGCCCGAAATAGAATTTTGAACTTTTTTTAGTTCATTTAAATAAACATGTGAGTGGGTTTTTCTAACTTTTAAACCAGTTCTTAGATCAAAAATATGATGGCACCATAGAAATTAGAATGTTGAGATTCTCCTTGAAAGTACCTAACTTCGATCAGTGGGGGCCGATCAGAAAAGTTAGTTTTCAAAATTTTCAGGAGAAAAATAAAAATAAATTAAAAAGTTATTTTTTTTCCTTCACCGTTGAGTGGTGACACGTACGCACTGCAGTGCGGCGACGAGGCGACGATGAGTCGCATTAAATGAATCCCTTTAATGGATCATCAACGTGCAACGTAACGACCCATTAAATGAAGTGTAACTGATACGTTGTTTCATAAATAAAATAGTGTAATGACAAGACGACACAACATAAAAAAATGTTGCGATGTGTTTCTCTTTTAATGGATTAATGGGGTTAGAGAAACGAGATCAAAACGTGGAAACCCTCTGACAAATCAATGATGAGGAAACCTCTCCAATGAACACCGGAAAAACGCTAGTGACATCAGAACACCTCAAAGAATGGGACCGGTGAGCGACAAACACCAATGGGTTTGAACTCTTGAATCTTTACGGATGGATCACCGCCAACAAAGAGATTCCCTCTAGCGACGAACCTTCTCTAAGTAGGGGTTATTTTTATTTTGATTTTCCTCATTCTTCATTCTAAAACAACAAATGTGGATCAACCCATGAACAGGTTGATCAGCGGATCATTTGTTCTTGTGAAATTTTTCTTATACTCAGAGTTTACATAGGAGTTAGCTTACTGTTACAATCTTGAACCTCCCCCTTTTTTTAAACTCTAATGTGGAGGGTGTGGGCTGACCTAACAAGGCCCAAGCCCCTCCATCCATGTTCATTCATGTGTGTTATTCATGGACGAACCTCCAAGTTGACGGCAAGTAGTTTTTTAAACTATAGCAGGAAAGATGACACCCCATGGAGGCTGGAGGCGCAGACGGCTCGAAGAATGGACCACTGGAACGAACCCGGTGGTCCGCAGAAGGTGTTGTTGGTGCACTGGCAATGGTGGTGGCCTCGGGCAGCGGCGGCGTGCCGAGAGGAGGTCGCAGCCGGATCGGTCCACAATGGAGCAACAGGAGCCGCCGGTGCTCGGGTTGGCGGCTGGCAAGGGCGGACGCGGCCACCTGGTCGCGTCAGAGGATCATCCTGCATCGCAGTCCGTGTTGCACACTGGCATGTAGTTCAGTGAGACCACGTGCGGGAAAGGTGGGCTTATGGCTTAGTCAGTCATGGTGCACCACCAACCAAACGCCATCCGGGCATCCGAGCTGGGGAAGGAACTAGCCTGCATTAGCGAGCTGGGCCGGACCGGGTCAAATCCGAATAGGTTCAAACTCGAGTCGTGTCGGCAGCCCCATCCCTAGGTAGGTCCGACTGGGTTCGACCGGGCTCGGACCCAACTGGACCCTTTTCGGAAAAACATCCATATATTTCATATCAGGCATCCAATTGATGGGAAGTTTGTGGTGTTGGAACCCTTGAGATAAGGCAGTTCTTTTGGAATACTCTAAGGAGGTTTTCATGGAAGTTGAAATGTGACAAATGGATTGAGGAGTGGATTCTCCCAGAATCAAGCATGCTATGTGCGGGAATCCTGCAGCTGGATGAGACCCGAATACTGCTGACGAGTGGGTCCAAGTGACCCTTTAGGCCTAGAAGACAAGCGACCCTATGTGGATCAGCTACCAAAGACCCTGTGTGGATCAGCTACCAGCGACCCTATGTGGATCAGCTACCGGCGACCATGTGTGGATCAGCTACCAGTTACCATGTGTGCATCAGCTACCAGTAACCCTGTGTGGATTATATATGATGGACTAAGTGGGAAGTGTCTTTGTGTGACCCAATAGACCCACGATACTCATTAGGGATGAGTACCTTAGTAGTCCAATGTGTTTAATGTTACGATTGATAGTCTTGCTTCCATACTTTAGATTATACCTGTATGAGTTGTCTTTCTTCATGATCATGCTTCATGGTTTTATTTTTGAATTTCTTTGTGGTGTTTTCTTTGTGGTTTGGGGTCTCTACTGGGTATTTTTTTACTCACCCCTACACGGACTTCGCCCGCATGTGTTGTGTTGGGTGAAGATGATTATCGCCTTGACGGAGGATTTTGTGGCCTAGGACCTGATGGTACCCAGTGAGATTAGGCAGGCAGGGCATACTTCTACAGCTTCCGGCACCTACTCTACACTTACCCATCAGGTGGGGTTTTTAGTGGATGGATTTTTAGAGATCTTCTGTACTTTCATGTTTTTTAGTTTGTCTTTTGTTGGGTTTGTATTCTGGCCCATTTGACATATAGCTTGTACCTTTACTCAGTGGTAGTTTAGTAGCATGCATGTTTTACCTTTCCAGTTTTTGGGATATGGTTGTGTGTTTGTGCATACAAGTACTTAGGAAAATGCTTCCCATTTGTAGTTTGATGCCTTTGGCGCTAGTCTCCAACCCCTAGCCTTCAGGAGGCGGGCTTGGGGGAGTCATGTCATGGGCCCCGGGGGACGAGTCCTGACACTTTCCACTGACATTATTTGATATGGTGGCTCACATGATGGTTCACTTGGTAAGAGATATTTGACTATTTGGTCCTGTACATTATAAATGGATGTATCCAATTAAACAACATATGAAGCTTTTAAAAGGGTATGTAAAAAATAAAATTTGGTCAGAAGTTTGTATTACGGAGTGATATGTTGTTGATGAATCCATTTAATTTTGTACTAACTACATGTCTGATGTGAAAAGCATGGGTCTATCAAAATCTCATCACATTGGGCGGCTTATGGGTGAAGGAATTTTCAGAATAAATTTTGTCACAATTACTATTACAGACTGGGAGTAGGACCACCTTTATGTTTTTCATAACAATTTAGAGGTTTCACCATATTTTGAAACCCACAAAGTAATTATTAGGCATCTGAATCCATCATGAGCTAAAATTTGGATATCAAATACACATAATCAGTAGTTTATAGGATGGTTTTGAGACCATATTTTTAAGGATTCAACTGAAAATATAGATTCAATTTCAGAATTAATTCAATTGCTAGCCATAGGACCAAGTGTGCACGTATTATCTTATAATGGTTTTGTAATTAATGGTTATAAGTTCTATATAAATGAACATGATGAACTCAGTACCATGAAAAATAGTGGAGTTACACTCATGGATGAAGTGATTCATGTATCTGGTACCAAGGATAGAAATTCAGTTTATACTAATATTTCATACTTTTTTATCATCAAAAAAATATGGGAGTTGGATTATACAACATTCCAAGTGCTGATTTTTCAATGCAAGTGGGTTAATAATAGGAGTGTAGTTAAAATAGATGAATTGGGATTTGTGAAAGTGGATTTCAATAAGGAAGGGTATAAAGAAGAACTATTTATAATGGAATCATAGACAGTATTTTATTTTATGTTCTAGATCCGTCAAACTGAAAGTTGTTAATTATTCTTTTATCGACCAAAACCATTGAAGGTTTGGATGTTAATTCAACTGAGTATGACCCTTTCATTGGGATGTCAAGATCATTTTTCAATGGTCCCAATATATATGGGATCTTATATGTCATAGGAGACCGCAATGAAGGGATTTGGAAACTCGATAGAGGGGTCAAATCCCTTCAACCTTTAAAAAAAGAGAGTTCAATAATATGGTTATATTTTTTTTGTAATATACATTGTGTTACCTCAGATTATTATTTGTTCACTAATGCATTTGCATAATCTAAATTAAATTTTCAACCACTTTTGTAGATAATGAATTTTGAACATGTCAATGCTCTCAATCCTGAGGAACAATAGGTTTCTCGACATGCTAGTGCTCCCGATGTAGAGGAACAACAACCTTATTCACATGTCGATGCTAGAAATCTAGAGGAAAAATATATTTACAATGTTAAATCCAAGGAAATGGTATATGGTGAACAACCTGTGTCCCAAAAAAATAGGAGCACTGTAGCATGACAGTGTTAGCAAAAAATACTAACATGAGAAACAAAGACATCAAATTCAAGGTTGGTTGGATTGCATGCGGCCATCCTGTTAACTCCAACAAGGTCATGTTCAGTAATTACATTAGGCTCACCACTTGAATGGACACACTTATTAATGTAGATTCAGGGAACAATTTTGTGCCCTCACTTAAGGCACTAATTTGGGAATAGATTATGGTAACATTATGATATACTTTCATTATTTTACTAAAAAACAAAATAATTATATTTTGACTTACTCTTTATTATCCCTTATAGAGTGCATTTATAGTAGATGACTCCCAAATAAAATTTGTATTAATTCTTGCTGTAAAGGATCATAGAGGCTTTCGAACAATTCTTACAAAGTATCATCTCAAAGATTCTAAAAGGAAAATAAACCTGCACCCACTATGGATGTATGTACACCTTATAAACCAACAGGCATGGTATGTGTTTATTAGTCATCGTGAGGAGACATATTTTCAAGTACATTATGAATGGTACTACATTGCTTTAAAATACGTATATTAATCACTTTGATTAATAATTTTCAATTTATGAAATAGATTCTGAGTTTTGAAAATAAGTAACGGGTATAAAAACCAACGTAACCCTACCATAAAGTAAGGATAAGGTATGATTCACTTGAAAAAATTATGGTAGGTATTTTAAATCTATAGTAATACTTTTATGTGACATGAAAAAACACCATAATTATGTTTCTCTGTTTATATATAAATTGATGAATTGAAATCCAACGCCACTTTCATCCCACTTCATGTGCTATGGAAGGAGTCACGTGTAAATAAAAAAGGGATATTAATAGATGAAAACACACAAAAAGTGTGGGAATAATGTGTAAGTATAACATAATAAAAAATTGTTTTTAATTAAATCGATATTACATAATAATGATTACTTATTTTACTATTTTTTTTATCTGATTTAGACACAAGAATCATCATTTGTACCTAATGAATAGATACTATCAGTGACCTTGAAGTAGGTAGAACAGTATGGTTGCGTTAGAGGTGTGGTTTTTGGAGAGTCACCCTAAACATATTTTGAGAAAATAAATGAATATGGGGATAAAGATAAGGAAATTGAAGAGTCGCAAGCACAATTAGATTCTCTAGAAGACAAACTTAATTGGAAGTCAAAGTTGTTAGAAAATGTTATAGGAATGAATCAAAGAGAATAAACAATACAAGAACCACCACTACATGAATATCCCCCCCCCCCAACCCCACTAGCTTTGAGGTGAGTCATTCCCCTCAAAGAGTTTTCTTAGAAGAGGTAATCAATATTATCATAATTGTTTTTGTGAAATACGAATTAGATAGACACTGATACCTTTCATGTACTGATATTCTACAAGGTGAAAATGTTTTTGATTTATATCTATAAACACCCACCCATCACCTTGTTGGGAGGGGTGTCATGTACAATATCCAAGGAGATATTATACACAACAACAAAACTTCTAATGGGTCATGTGAGAGTGGGGATTCTCATAGATCATGAGTCAAGAACCAAGCTACATATTCCACATGATGATGCAAATATTCATACAATCAAGAAAGTTATTAGAAATTTCATAGAATGGTTATTAGATCTTGTAAAAATACATTTTGACAAGGATAAATTCATTTCTAATTTATTTTTCATGAAAAACCTTTAACGATTAATGAAAAAAGACTAGATATGATGAATGTTATTAAAAATGGACAAAGTAAAGGTGTTGAAATGTAATTTTGAATCAAAATGATCAAAATGATCAACTAACCAATTGAAAATATCTTCATAAAGTACCTTTACCCCACCTGTTCAACTTCTATATTTATTAACATTAAAGTTCCATGTGAATAAAATGTTAGAAAATGGTGATATGACTATAATTGATTTTGAATAACATATGTTCGAAGAGGCCATTACAAACTATATTGTTCTTGAGAATGTATATGAAATCCTCATGCATGAATGGCTAGGAGTCTCAGTTGTAAATCCATACATGAGGTGTGTTTTCATGACTTGTTTGTCCAATAGCTGATCTACTATGTTAATTATGACTAAATGTTATTCATAATTTTTTCAGGTGTATATATCAATACTATTTGAAGGGAAAACCATGAAAATAGAAATTTGGACTCATTAGTCCTCACGTCACTTTTACACAACTATTCTCATTGGAACCAAATAAATATGAAAGAATAGTGGAAAAACATGTCACAACGTTTGAAAGAAAACTTACAGATGATAGACTATTATCAATACCCGGGATGGAGAGGTAAAACTATACATTTTAATCATATCAAATATATTTTCATTCATTTCATTACTTATTTATTTTTTAAGCAACATTGGTAACTCATTGCAGTCGATGTGGATACTCCAAATATTTATTTTCTGAATTCAATGCACGGATACTCAAAAAATCAACCACACGTGATGAAGTTTATCAATTTTTAATACAATTCATGTAATATTTTACAAATAAACATCAAATTATAAATTTGATATTATTTTTTAATGAAAATTTTGTTATGATGGAGCGGTGTTTAAATATCACCAAAATCATGGCATGAGGACAGTCCGTGATCATAAAAATCCTATCAACTTCTAAAAATTGAAAAATATTAGGGTATATATAATAACATTCCACTATCAAAAAATAGATTAAAACAAAATACTTATTTTTTTCAATGTTTCTATAGCTCCCAGAACTAACAAATTGCAAAGATTATGGTTATTATGTTTGAAAATTTATGAAATATATCAACAAATTAGCATCCTCGAAGAGGTATTTCAATGATAATTACAATTCCAATTAAAATATTTAATAATCCTTCATTTATTTATATTTTTCCAATACAACTAGGACTGTCGACATTCATCGTATTTATAAGAGGAAATATATTTGTTTAGAAATGAATGGGCAGAATACATGGTGTCAGATTGTATAGACATCATGAAGAGGTGACTTCCTAATACTTATCTAATAATTTTATCATCATTTTATCTACTTTTTTTAGTTAATTTCCTTATTATTTTTATATGATACTTATTTTGTTAATTTTCATAGATATCATGAAGAAGGATGATATAATCATGATGCACTCATGTACTATGATTATTCACTCAACAAGAATGATACACTCATAATGATGCACTTTTCATTTCATTTTTCAATACATTCAACATTTCATGTTATCAAACAATAATATTTTTAGATAACCCCAAATGTTGAATGCATTGAAGAATAAAAAGACACGGTGTGATGTGTAAGAATCAACCGCAACTCAATCTGATACATGGTATGCCCGGTATGACTTGAAGTTTATGTTATTAGTTTAAAATTGATATTTTAGTTCAAATCAAATGTAACATACTCAAAATCAATCAAACACATTCATATTATTTTTATACTTTAGGAAAATGATTCAGAATTCATTTGTGACATGTAGGAATCAGTCGCACATCAATTCAACACACGGTGTGCCCAGTATGACAGATCTGGTAACATGTTCAAAGTTACTTGTGTTTTGTGGGAATTATCCACACATCAATCTACTACACCTCAATCTGATACACAGTCTGCTCAATATGACTCGAAGTGTATGTTTTTAGTTTATAGTTTACATTTTAGTTAAAAACACACATCAGACACTCAAAATTGAGAAA
Source organism: Viscum album (assembly GCA_963277665.1). NCBI lineage: Eukaryota > Viridiplantae > Streptophyta > Magnoliopsida > Santalales > Viscaceae > Viscum > Viscum album. The sequence continues at coordinate 15,187,247 of OY728150.1, forward strand.
ACACATTCAGGTTATTTTGATATTTTAGTAAAATGATCTATAATTCATTTGTCACATGTAGGAATCAACCTCACCTCAATCTGATACACGGTGTGTTTGATATGACTCAAAGTGTGTTTTCAGTTTAAAATTGACATTTTAGTTCAAAACACACGTCACGTGCTCAAAACCAAGAAAACAAATTCTTATTATTTGGATACTTTAATAAAATGATCCATAAGTCATTTTTGACATGTAGGAATCATCCGAACTTCAATATGATACATGGTGTGCTCGATATAACTCAAAGTGTCTGTCATCAGTTTAAAATTAACAATTTAGTTCAAAAAGTATGTCACTCACTAAAAACCTATAAAACACACTTGAATTGTCTGGATACTTTAAGAAAATGATTCATAAGTCATTTTTGATGTGTAGGAATCAGTCTCATGTCAAACCGACACACGATGTGACTGGTATGACTCAAAGTGTGCATTTTTAGTCTAAATTGACATTTTAGTAAAACTGACACAAAACATACTCAAAACCAAGAAAACGCATTCATATTGTTTTAATACTTTAGTAAAATGGTTCTTATGTCATTTTTTATGTGTATTAATCAACCACTCATCAATTTGATGCATGGTGTGACCGGTATGACGTGTATTCTTTTATTTAAAATTGATATTTTAGTTCAACACACACACCACACACTCAAAACTGAGCAAACACATTCAGATTATTTTGATACTTTATAAAAATGATCCATAGGTCATTTTTAATTTGTATAAATTACCCTCAACTCAATTTCATACACGATGTGCCCGATATGACTCAATGTGTCCGTTATCAGTTTAAAATTGACAATTTAGTAAACGTGTGTCACTCACTAAAAATCGAGTAAACATGCTCAGATTGTATTGATACTTTAGGATAATGATTCATAAGTCATTTTTGATGTGTAAGAATCAATCTCACATCAAATAGACACATGATGTGACTGGTATGACTCAAAGTGTATATTTTCAGTCTAAATTGGCATTTTAGTAAAAATGAAACATGACATACTCAAAACTAAGAAAACACATTCTGATTATCTTGATACTTTAGTAAAATGATCTTTAAGTCATTTATGATGTGTAAGAATGAACTATTTATCAATCTGACATACAGTGTGACCGGTGTGACTCTAAGTGTGTCATTTTATTTAAAATTGACATTTTAGTTTAAAACATTAATCACATACTCAAAACTGAGTAAACGCATTCATATTGTTTTGATACTTTAGGAAAACAATTCATAAGTAATTTTTGATGTGTAAGAATCATCTGTATCTCAATCTGATACACGGTGTGTCTTGTATGACTCAAAGTGTCTGTTATCAGTTTAAAACTGACAATTTAGTTTAAAATGTGTGTCGCTCACTGAAAACTAAGAAAAAATCCTTAGATTCTCTTGATATTTTATAAAAAATATTCATAAGTTATTTTTGATGTGAAGGAATTAGTTTCACATCAAACTAACACATGATGTGACCGGTATGACTAAAAGTGCATGTTTTCAGTCTAAATTGACATTTCAGTAAAAATGATACCAAACATACTCAAAACTGAGAAAACACATTCAGATTGTTTTTAAAAATTTTAAAAAAAATATCCTTAAGTCATTTGTGACATGTAGGAATGAACTGCATGTAAATTTGACACACGGTGTGGCCGGTATAACTCCATGTGAGTCCTTTTATTTAAAATTGACGTTTTAGTTCAAAACACACGTACTCAAAACCAAGAAAACTTATTCAGATTTTTTTATACTTTAGTACAATGATTCATAAGTCATTTGTGACATGTAGGAATCAGTCTCACCTCAATTTGATATACAGTGTGTCTGGTATGACTCAATGTGTCAGTTATCAGTTTAAAATTGACAATTTAGTTCAAAACGTGTGTCACTCATTGAAAACCAAACAAGCATGCTCGAATTGTCTTGATACTTTAGAAAAATGATTCATAAGTCATTTGTAATGTGTAGGAAGTAGTCTCAACATCAAACTGATGCACGATGTGACTAGTATGACTCAAATGTATGTTTTTAGTCTAAATTGACATTTTAGTAAAAATGACACATGACATACTCAAAACCGAGCAAATGCATTCTGATTGTCTTGATGTTTTAAGAAAATGATCTTTATGTCATTTGTGACATGTAGGAATCATCCGCATGTCAATCCGACGCATGGTGTGACATGTATGACTATAAGTGTGTCTTTTTATTTAAAATTGACATTTTAGTTCAAAACACACATCACATACTCAAAAGCAAGAAAACGAATTTAGATTTTTTTTATACTTTAGAAAAACGATTCATGAGTCATTTTTGAAATGTAGGAATCAACATCACATCAATCTGATACACGGTGTGCCCGATATGACTCAAAGTGTCCGTTATCAATTTAACATTGACAATTTAGTTCAAAACATGTGTCACTCACTGAAAACTGAACAAACACGCTCAGATTGCCTTGATACTTTAGGACAATGATTCATAAGTCATTTTTGACGTGTATGAATTAGTCTCACATCAAATCGACACACGACGTGACTAGTATGACTCAAAGTACGTGTTTTCAGTCTAAATTGATATTTTAGTAAAAATGACACAAAACATACTCAAACCCAAGAAAACACATTCAGATTATTTTGATGCTTTAGAAAAATGATCCTTAAGTCATTTGTGACGTGTATAAATCTATCGCACATCAATCCGGCGCATGGTGTGACCAGTATGACTTTAAGTGTGTCTTTTTATTTAAAATTGACATTTTAGTTCAAAATATACATCACATACTCAAAACCAAGTAAACACATTCGAGTTGTTTTGATACTTTAGAAAAACAATCTGTAAGTCATTTTTGACGTGTAGGAATTAGTCGAACCTCAATCCAATACATAGTCTATCTGGTATGACTCAAAGTGTCCGTTATTAGTTTACAATTGACAATTTAGTTCAAAATGTGTGTCACTCACTAAAAATCGAGCACACGCTCAAATTATCTTGATATTTTAGTAAAATGATTCAGAAGCCATTTGTGATGTGTAAGAATCATTCTCCGTCAAACCGACACATGATGTGACCGGTATGAATCAAAGTGCGTGTTTTTAGTTTAAATTGACATTTTAATAAAAAAGACACATGACATACTCAAAACCAAGAACACATTCGGATTATCTTGATACTTTAGGAAAATGATCCTTAAGTCATTTGTGACGTGTAAGAATCATTTGCACGTCAATCTGATGCACAATGTAACCAGTATGACTCCAAGTGTGTCCTTTTATTTAAAATTGATAATTTGTACCAATGTGTCTCCAAATGAAGTAGTGAATTCCCTTAGCGATCACTTAGAAATAGTCAAAATACTATTTTCTTCATAGGTAATCCACCAACAATGGAAATTTCTAATTCTTTGGAAGAAGCTTCTTTGATTTCCAAAGCTATACTAATGCCCCCTTGGTTAAGGAAGGATAATTTCAGCAAGTATAATTTGTACCAATGTGTCTCCAAATGAAGTAGCGAATTCCCTTTTATATAACTCTGTTTTGTTTCACAAACACTTGGTCAACCCCCAATCATATATATTTACGCTATAATGTATGTTTCCATTAACTCAAGTGATCGTTTAACTCTTCAATGATTCAAAATATCAATTATACTTTAATAAACACATAATCCAATGGTGTGTACACTGAAGATAATAACATCTTACATGGAAAGCAATATAGTAGTAGACATGCAATATCTCTATATCTGAATTTTATCGTTCCACGCGATGCACATCACAAACAACAATACAGCCCATGTTATAGGTTGCAATATAGGCTTCAGTGTATATTAACTTTCACTTCCAAGTATCAACGTTATGACATTGTACTCTTCAATTTCAAGTATCAAAAAGTCAACGTGGAATATGAACATTCCTACCTTCACAAGCATGTGCTCCAGAACTCACCTTGGGTGTTTAACTGATGAATTCATGAGTTGGAGGGCAACTCATGTCAATTTGGGAGTACCAATTAATTGAAAACACTTAAAAGGAATCAAGTTATCATTTTCCCTAATCACACAATATATTCTTGAAAGTATGGGACCAAATGGTTCAGGAGATCAAAAAAACTCTTCGGATCTTAAAAGTTTTTTAGGGATCTTTCATTGAACATTCATTGAGCACTCCTCACCGAGTGGGTTCGTCCACATTTTGCAATCCTTCTTCTCTTCCACCTTTTGGTTGGCTCTCCATGAGATGATTAAAAAGGTGCCCAAGTTGTAGTTCAATGTTTCGAATGGGGTGGCTTCCTAATTTCATAGTTCAATAATTGGTTTGATGAGGTAATGAACTTCCATAACAACTCTTCTAATGAATGTTTATTGCCATTTTATGTTGCAGGTAAGGTTGTTTGAAATTATTCCTTAGGTTGATATGGGTGGTTGAAAGGTATTTCTCTCCCCCTGATATCTGTTGAGATTCCCCCACACCTGTTGATTCCATCCGAAATTATGATTCGTTGACATCAATGGTTGAATATAATTTACATATTCATGCATTTAAAGCGAAAGGGTAACGGATATCATCCAAGCAACTTATAAAATCACCCTCATACCTCATAAGTTGAGCTGAACAAAAGTTCGAATGTTGTTTCACAACTTAGTAAAATGAAAAGTAGTCATCCAAAAATCATTTTGCCAAGGTATCATGATTGATCAAGGTGGAAAGCTCTTCAGCTAACCCTCAAGTCCATCTCTCGGCCAGAATAGAAAATCCCACGAGTGAATAAAAATCATTTTCATAATTTCATTCCATTTATGATGCTGGATTTTATATCTTATTAGAAATATTTGATCAATATTCTAATAAGAAATAATATAAAGCAATTTAACTCGATATAATACAATTGAAAAAAAAATAGCTTCGATAAAAGGTATCATTCAAAAAGTAATCGACTTTTTATTATTAAATTTCGAATTTGAAATCAATGTTAAAAGGTTCAAATAGAACTGCCCAATCATTCCAAACGGTTGGAGAATAACATGGGAAGAAAATATAACATAAAAACAACGGAGAAATTCGACTAAAAAGCCACAAGACTCTAAAACTAAACAAAATTACAATTTATAGAACTCCACTAAAAAAAATTGTGCCGTGGAAATAAATCTATAACTTGAATATCACGATTAAAGTCAAATTTCCTTAAAATTCAGGAACAAAATGAGTAGCAGTTATCAAAGGGCATTTGGCTTATTAAGATAAAGAATGAAGGTAAAGTGTGTCTTTTCATTGTTTCCTAGATTGGGGGAATGCCAGCATGCTCAAATTTCATGGCAAGGATCCTGCTGGATGATGATAAACCCAAGCGTGCGAAATCTGCCTTCTCACCTTATTATATTGGACTCGCTCTTGATATCTGCACGCACACAAATTGGATGTCACTAGGATTCTCCTATCCAATCAGTTGTCCTAGACATAATTAGGATGTTATAAAATTACACACTTGCTCGCATCAAACTCAAGCTCACTGTTTGGCCCAGGCTGTTTTTACACCCATATTTTCCAGTTTTATCAGTACATAAAAACAGAAATACCAGCTCAGGGTACTGAGCTTTCTTTAGACATTCAAATTACCTTCAGTTTCATGTGCAAAAGCTCAAGTTTTCAAGCTGTCATCACACAAATTATATTAAGCCAAAACACAAACAAATCCATGAAGCTAATCAATGTAATTAGCAACACCTGCAGGGGTCAAAATAGAAAACTGAAAAATGATGGGAGAAAAGGAATGCAGCCCACCTGACTCTGTGCACTCATGGCTGTAGTCCAGTGCCGAGAAGGAAGTGCAGCTACAGACCAATCATTCATAAAAGTTACTGTTCTTCCTTCATCTTTTCTAGCTGAAATTGATGGTGGCAACTCTCTCATCACCCACAGTAAAAAAACTGAGGGTACTGATGAACCTGAAACAGTTTCTTCAACATTAATTCTAAGACCAGCAGCATAGTGTTAATCATGTGCTACTCAACAACAATATTTGGGAGTAAGGGTACACCAAAGAGATATCACTGAAAAAGAATGCATTTGATGAAGAAAAACAAATACGATGAAATTGAGTGGGAAAGATAATTGGAAGTGAAGAATGATAAAGAGGTGAACCGAATAACCAAGATCCTCTCTAAGGGAGGCCTTGGTGTCTATTTATAATGAATAATAAAGATGAAAAAACACCGAAGTCCGATGTGGGACACAGACTCCAACAAGATGGAATAGCTCCATGTCTTCCCAGAGGCCTTTCGTTTCTCTTCTGTTATTTGTTAGGGCTTTGGCATGGCCTTCATTGATTGGTAATCCAGGCACACAATGCAGGCATATGCAAAATGGGAGACCATGCTCCACGCACTTATTTCCCTCTGAACTTAACCCTTTCCTTTGCATATAGTATGCAACTGTGAGAAGGTTGTCACTGACAATTTAATCCCTTGGCAAAATCGGCATCATGTTATTGCATCGCATCATTTTTGTTATTATTATTTGACGGTTGTTTCTTCTATAAAAACTCTCCAAATTACAGGAGGCATTACAGGGCCCCAAATGAAAAGCGATGTCATCTAAAAAGGTCCCAACTAAAATGGCACTGGGGGAATTATCAAATAGCCATGACAAAAAAAAAAAAAAAAAACTCGTTAATTCAAAGCAGGTGTTGACCATCAAACACAGATCAAGCAATTCCATTGAAAGATGAAACATTCAACTTGTTGAAAACAACTTTACCTAAAGTGACTAAGATGGCACCACCACACCAAAAGTAATGATGAATCCAGTAAAGACCAGTTTGGAGGAAGTTCAAATGCAAGTTGCATGGTCCTGAGAAATCTACATAGGCATGATGGGAGCTGCATAGCCATGCAACTAAGAAATTAGTGTTTCACCAAAATCCTATTGATCATAATTTGGTATATGGGTAACAATGTCCTTCAAAATTTACATCAACACATATACTTCTGAGATTTTTCTCAGAGGGATGAGGTCACAATAAGCAGAGTTGTTTCCACAAAAGAGAACATGGCGGACTTGTTGAGTAAAGTTCTATCTTGGCAGAAGCATGAACACGGGGACAATACCCAAAACAAAGATAACAATCTCAGAGAGTTTTAATAATATGAAAAAAGCTAATTACAACTAACACCAAACTCCCTAATTTATAGACTCAAACCCTAAAACAAATAAATTACTAATCCGCCCTTAAAATAACATCTTAAGCTGGGGCAAAAAATTCATTAACAAAAAAAAAAGAAATAAAATAATAAAAAAAAAAAACACGATGGTTTTGCACTGGCTGCAGGATGGGGCCTGAATCAGTGTTGCATCAGTCTCCCCTGCATGGAAAGGACTCAACCTCAAGTCCCGTTGGATGAAGATCATCATCTAGATAGATTGGAAAGGTGTGGTAATGCATGCCCTTTTAAGGGAGGAAACCACGAAGGAAGTTCCTCTGGTGTGCAGGTGAGGAACCAACGATGCCTGTACTGTGATGATTGTTTCACATGCTTCGCTGGGATGGGCTGGTTCCGATTCTAGTCCAAGCGCTTGTTTTCAGAAATAACTGTCAACTGCTTCAAACCTCCATATCTCATCGTTGCTGGGCTCGGTTGGCTCTGCCAATCAGCATTACTATCGTTCGGGTGACTGTCTCCTTCTGACCTTCGCCCCGAGCCTGCTTTAACCCCGAGGAGCTGGATACTGACAACAGTATATGATAGGAATGTGGGTAGATGGTGGGGACTCTTTAAATAAGGGGAGAGGCTCTAGGGTGGAGGGTAGACAAGTTCACAACCATAGCTGGACGTGAGGGTGAGGCCTCCGCCTTGGGAGCACTGACTTCCAGGGAGCTCTGCAACCTTTTCTCTCATTTTTTCTTCTTCTCCAACACCTTCTGCTAATTCCTGTGTATTTCCTATATGCCGATTTGCTAGAAACAATAGTGATCCTCTGCTCTTTCTCTCTCACTCACTTGGCTTCCAACCAATTGGCGCTCTCGTTGAGATTCGATGTTCTGATCGACATCGGCTAGAGTCGCCTTTGCTGGTGGATGCCGACGAGGATGGATGTGCGCGTTACAACGCTTGAGACTTCGTTGGAACGGTTGAGGCAAGTTCAGACTGCCGAAACGATGCGACAAGCCAAGCTATAACAAATATTTGAAGTTCACATATAGCAGTTACAAACGACTATAAAAGTCCCATGTGTCCTCTGCTCTTTCTCTCTCACTCACTTGGCTTCCAACCAATTGGCGCTCTCAGTGAGATTCGATGTTCTGATCGACATCGGCTAGAGTCGCCTTTGCTGGTGGATGCCGACGAGGATGGATCCACGCGTTATAACGCTTGAGACTTCATTGGAACGGTTGAGGCAAGTTCAGACTGCTGAAACGATGCGACAAGCCAAGCTATAACAAATATTCGAAGTTCACATATAGCAGTTACAGACGACTATAAAAGTCCCATGCGGAATCTGCGTGAACAATCGCAAAAATCTATGGAAGCAGTCACAAAAACTGTGAGAGAAGACAAAGGCCGACGCTGAGCTGTCAACTAGGCAGAATGTTCCAGAACGGATGATGTGTGCTGAAGATAAGCCAGAGGATTCGAATTTCCAACCTGAACAGAAGAAGTCTTGCGTGGAGCCGAACGACACAAATCTTGATCGGTTTGCAGAGGGAAGCTCTGATCCGAGTCTCAGTGCTGATGCGTGTGAGATTAGCCGAGTTGAGCGAAGAAATTCAGCTCGAGCTGGCTGTGAGACGAGTCGAGTTGCCAACTTTTTTGGGAGAAGATCCTATTGTATGAATTGCTCAGGCTGAACATATTTTATGATCCACAGGACTCATGGCCATTGTCCGAGTGTTGATAGCGCAGTTGCGCATGGAGGGGCAAGTCCAACATTGGATGAGTGGGAAGATTTAAAAGAAGAGCTACTTGGCCGCTATGGTACAACATGGGACAGTGATCCTCTGAAGCAACATAAAGGTATCTGTTGAAGTCTGTATCCCACATCGGACTTGAGGTCTGGTGTGGTCTTAATTATTCATTATAAAAGAACCCCAATGGCTCCTTTAGAGAGAACACCTTGGGGGTTCGGGTCTCCTATTTTCCCATTCTACATGGTATCAGAGGAGGTTTTCGAAACCCGATCCCTCCCTCCCTAATTTTTTTTTTCTCCCTTCAGGCTTTAGGGTTTTCCCCGTCCGGGAAGCGGCGGCTCCAATCCAAATAGTCGCCCCCCCCCCCGCTGCTCCTCCCGGTCGCGCAGGCCCTCCCTCGCGGCGGATCTCCCTCACCGGCGGATCTCCCCCCTGTCGGCGTCTCCTTCCACCGCGGATCCCTGCCCTTTCGACGATTCTCCCCTCAAGCGGCACCCCTCTCCTGCGCGGCTCCCCTCCCAGCTCTGCCGCGATCCAGCTCCTCCCGCGGCGCTCCTCCAGACCGAGCCTCCCAGAGATCCCGTCGACGGTTCTTCCCGGCGGCCCTGGAGCCCGTCGCCTCCCGTTGTCGTTTCCAGACGCGACTCTCGGCTCCTTCGCCCCGGCGTCTCCTCCCGGTTGCGCGCACCGGCCCCGTCAATCCGAGCGCGACCCTCCGTCGCGGCTCCTCCCAAGCGCGACCCTCCGTCGCGGCTCCCTCCTAGCACGCTTGTCCGGCGACCTCGCCCGCGGCCTTCCCCGGCGGCTTCCCTTCCCCGGCTTGCGGCTCCCATACCTCCCGCAACTCCCGCCTCATCTCCAGCGACTCCCGCCCTACCCGCCGCCGTTTCCGGCTCTCGCACCTGCCGGATCTAGCAATTGCCGGCTCCAGCAACTGCCGGCTCTGCACCTGCCGGCTCCAGCAACTGCCGGCTCTGCACCTGCCGGCTTCCGTACCTGCCGGCTCCCACACCTGTCGGCTTCCACTTCTCCAGGAAACCGCCCTCCCTCCATGCGGCGCACCTGCTTTGTCCGGCGACTCCCGGCCTGCACCGCTTCCTCGCGCGCCGGCCCCACCCTCCTTGCACGACGCATCAACAACTACTTTGCACCTGTCGGCCTCCTCCTGCTTCCTGCGGAATCCCCGCCTTCCTGCCCGGTGCCTCCTGCGGAATCCCCGCCTCCCTTCCTGGCGCCTCCTGCGGATTCTCCGACGCTTTGATGACCGGCCCTCCCGTGCGGATTTCTCGGCACTTTGATGATCGGCCCAACATTGCAAATTTCCCAGCACTCTGACTGACCGACCCGTAGTGCGGATTTCCCGACGCTCTGACGACCGACCCGCCGGTGTGGATTTCCCGGCGCTCTGTTGTCCGGCCCCGCACTTTTTCGGTGTTTACCCACCCTTTTTCAGCGGCATCATATCAACATCATCAGGGGGAGCAGCAATGTTGAAGCTTTATCTTTTATTATGTTTTGTCTTGTTTTTGTCATCAAGCTGGGCCCCTCCAGCTTGGGGGGTGTTAGCGTCTGTTTTGTTGCTTTCTTTTCATTATGTGTCCAAGCTAGGTACACCTAACTTGAGGGGGAGTGTTGGAGTCTGTATCCCACGTCGGACTTGAGGTCCGGTGTGGTCTTAATTATTCATTATAAAAGAACCCCAAGGTCTCCTTTAGAGAGAACACCTTGGGGGTTCGGGTCTCCTATTTTCTCATTCTACAGTATCAAACAGTTCGGGTCTGTGGATGAATACATCAATGAGTTTGAGCAAGTCGCTTTGCACATGCCAGATTTGTCGGAATCATGGTATATCAATTTCTTCTTGAGAGGATTGCGATCTGAGCTTGACAGCACTGTCACGACACATGAGCCACATAATAAAGCGAGGCTTATCACCTTATCAAGGAACGTGAAACGGGAGTTGCTGGCCACCGGTCTTATTGACCAGCATGACCTGCATAACAGGTAGACTGCATTTAGTAGCCAAGTGAGGAGCTGGAGCACAGGTACAGTGAAATTTGTTCCAACAGTAGAAGGAGGTGAGAAGGACAGGCGAGGAGGCCACGTATCTTCCACCTTTTCTCGCATTTCTTCTTCTCCTACAACTTTTTCTAATTCCTGTGTATTTCCAGTATGTCGATTTGATGGAAACAATAGTAATCCTCTGCACTTTCTCTCTCACTCACTCGACTTCCTATCAATATGCACAACCTTTGGCGGGAGTCGTGACAAATTTCGGGGAGTCAACAAAATATAATCAATAACTTTCACTGAGGGCACACGAGCAAAGCCATCTGTTGGTGGCAAGCGGGAAGTGTCTCCAACCATTGGAGCGTGAGAAGCAGCTTCGCAAAGGGAGACATGAACAACACCTCGGTCTTGGGGTCCTTCATGTTCACGCCTTCATCAGCATTCTTATCGAAGTCTGAATCCGTCGTCATCTTTGCTGGGGGAGTGCATGCAACACCCACATCGTAAACAAGGTTAGCAACACCATGGTGGGGTGCACAGACAACCAAAACCCGAGGCCTCAGCACAGGCGCAGCGTGAATGTCTCGCAATGCCTCTAAAAATGCCTCATGTTGGATTTAAGACCGCTCGGCGAAGTTGATCATGTTGTTGCTATAACCGAAATTGCTCCAGAGTTATTCACGTGTGTTGAACCCTCTAGGAATCTAGTTGTTTTACTATGTTTTGATAATCCCAATTATGCTTTATTATATGTTGATAATCTCAATATTTCTTATTTATAGTTTGATGATTCTTATTGTGGATAAATACTTACTTTAGTATTTGTGTACTTCAGACACATTTATATGTTATGATAATTATATTATAATCAAAGAATGTGGTTAAGAAATGCTCTATTATTTTATGTTTAGTATTAGACTTTCGGTTACTGGATGTATGTATACTCTGACTTAACTCATTCTGCCAATAGAATGCTTAAACAGAATAGAGCTACCGATACAGAACAGAGCTACCGATACAGTTAAGTCTACCGCTATGTGAGAGCTACCGGTACAGATTAGTCACCGTTACACAAGTCTACCGATACATCAAAGTCTACCGATACATCAAGGAAGCTACCGATAGGGACTTACCGCTACTGATACAAGACAAGTCTACAGCTACCGATACAAGAAAGTCTACCGCTACCGATGCAATCAAGTCTACCGACAGAAAGTCTACTGTAACAAATGAAGTCTACCGATAGAAGGGTTACCGATGGAAAGGTTACCGTTACACAAAGGGCTACCGTTACACAAGAAGCTACCGATACTCAGACCTACCGTTCCAGAGACAGAACCCAATGCTGCTTTAATTTCTTTATCATTATTTAATCTAACCAACGGTCATATCAGGTATATTTTAATACACTGACATTTATTTAATGTGTGTTGTTGGATGTCAGGGAACCGTACCTCGTACCTGCAAAAAGGAAATCATTTCTGTTGCCGGAGCTTGTGCTTTAAATAAGAGATGCTCCTGCTGCTGAAAGAAGAAGTTGGAAAAACAAATAAGAGCGTGACAAAAATAAGAAGGTGCTGAAAAAGTGTGCGTGAAAAGAGACGACTGAACTTACACGAAGAGCTCATACATTCCTGCATACCAGAAAGAGCTGAGAACGAGAACGAGAACATCCACACAAGAACTTCATTGACTTCAGTTTCATTGTCTCTGAATCTAGATGTCAAGCACTCTGTTTTTCAGACAAAAACCAGAAGAGGACTCAGAACCAATTCTAATCAATCCAAAGGAGTCCAGAGCTGCACTGCAATCACTAGAGCCATTCTAAACTCTACATCTTTGCCTCTGTGATTTATTATTTACTTTTCGAGCAGTGTGTCATCTGCTGTATTTTTACACACACACTGTCTCCTGAACTTCAACTGGAGGATCTGTAAATCCTCACTCAAACTCTTACATTTTTTATTTCCCACTGGGATAGTGGTAGAGGTCGTGCGTGATCTGGACAGCTGGTTTGCTGTTGTGTTTGTTTCCCACGAATAACAGTGGTAGAGGTCTTAGACCTGGACAGTTGTATACTGTTGTAATCTCCGATCCAGGGTGTGGATCACTTTTATATAAAGTTTTGAGAGGACTAAGTCTCAGCTTGAGACTGAACCACTTGATTATATCTGTTGTGCTTATTTCTTTTCAAAGTCATTTTTATTCCGCTGCAAACTACTTTAAAACCAAAAACTGTTTTAAAGTCACTTTGATAATTAAACTCGCAAGTGTTTATATTAGTTGTAAATCAGTAAGTTAGTTTCAAAAGTTAATCAACTCTTCTGATTTGATTAACTGGGAAATAATCAATCCCTTGAGAACCTAACAGAACCTTTACTTTGATATAAATTCACTACAGCTTAATTCGGTGTTTTATTTGGGGGAATTTGGTAAATGATTTTTAAACAGACATTTTAATTGAAACTCAATTCACCCACCCCCTCTTGAGTGTCCACTCCGACCAACAACGTGGTCTGATTCAATAGAGAGATTTTTTGAGTTTGTCATCATTGGCCATGACCACTGAAGTAGACGAAGGTGTGTTCCGGGCAAGGTGCGAGGCTGGTTGCATGGGGCTGGGGCTTGGAGTAAGTCCCACATTTTTTTTTAACGTCGGATGCACTTCCTGTTTTCTTCTACTTTTTCTCCCCGTTTTTTTTTTCTACTTTTTTTTCCCTCTATTTGTCCGAACCTGGTGCTGCACGTAGGGCTGGGCACACAGTGGGTGAGCACGGAGGGTTGGGCGTGCTAGCAGCCTGGGCGCGCGCTGGTGGATGTCGCACGAAGCAGGGGGTAGCGAGCATAAGGGGCGTCGTGCGTTGAAGGTGGTCGCGAGATGCAGGGGGGGTAGCACACGCAGGGGAGACGGACGCGGAGGACCCAGGCAACAAGAGTGAGTGCGAAGCTCGAACGCGCACTGGGGTGGACTTGCATGCGGAGGAGTTCGGGCGCACTGTAACTGGGCGATTGAGGGGAGTAGCACGAGCAGGCCTGGGGTGTATAGATGTCGAACGCATTGGGGATCACACGAAGGGCTAGAGTGGGGGAGCCTAGGGTGCGTATCACCAAGCGCAATTAGTGGCGGAATTTGTGGATGTTGCACAGATCAAGCACGAGACCCGACACGATCCTCACGATGCAGGCGGCAGATACCACTTTTCTCCTTTTTTTCAAACCACTATCTTTATTTTATCTCTTTTTTTGTTAATACAGAGATGGGCGGCGAGTCAAGTTGGCCGACTGGGCGGTCGACGCTTGACCTAGCCGACCGCCACTACACCATCACCTCTTTCTGGAGGGAGCTCCCACTGGTGCTCCAGGGGGGTCATTGGACGCAGAAGGGTGGGGCGCAACAGGGTGGCGAGGTGTCACACCCCAACCTTACCCTCTTAAATATTTTATTTATTTCTTGAGTTTTTATCTTTGTTTTCTATTATTCTTAGTCTTCCAAGAGTTTTGGGGGTCCTAAGCAATTTGCAGTGCAGACTATAGTTGGTCGCACCACGACCTAAGGTCACGTCGCGACCAACCCTTCTGCAATTCCTAAGTTTTTTGGACTCTGTCACAGTCACGACGTAGGGAGCCCTAGGCCCACCCCCCCCCCTCCAATTTTGAGTCCCCTCCCCTTTATTTTAAGTGGGTTTCTTCAAGGCTAGTCTCACCTTCCCTTCTTTCTTCATCTTCCTTGTTTCTCCCTTATTTTCTAACCCTAAGAAGGTCCCGGCGACCTAGGGTTCAATGTCGCTCAGTTCTTATGTGGGGGTTCCTTGATTTAGGATCTCTCTTAGCGTTTTGGAGTTCCTTTAACCTTGTTAGGTTGGATTAAGTCCCCGGTTTTTGAAAGCTAGGAATTGACGTAGATATTTCCATGTCTTTCCTTTTCTCGGTATACCATGGGATGCTTGAGGTTTTCCTAAATTTGTCTTTCATAAAATTTCTCTTGTTTGTTGATCCTATAAATTGTTTGTGAAAATCTTATGGAATTTGGGTTTGATTTACAAAGGGGTTGTTGGATTGATGTAGCCCGGTTCATTTGGATGATGTTGGGCCGAACGTTAGCGGTCCATACTGAACATTAGGCCACAACTCTTGCAGGTCGAGCTCTGCGGTGAACTTGTTGAGGGTTGCAGGGGACAATCTGCCCTAGCTCCGGGGGTCTAGGGGCCGAAGGCTCCCGATTCAAATTTGGTGGGCTGTAGCAACACTGACCGACTGTAGCAGAGCTAACCAAGCGACACCGCCAGGGCACTATAGCAGTGCAGACTATGGCACGACTACTGTAGCAGTTCGGACTTTGGAGACAATGGCATTGTATCTTCGCGGACTTCTTGCCACCAGCTACTGTAGTAGCTTGGACTGGGGTGGCCTCGACACTGTAGCAGTGCATACTTCCAGCCATCGTTCACTGTAGCATAATGGACTTACTGTGTGGTTGGTGGCACAATACTTAATCATCTTTATTAGCTCATTCGAGCTAGGGTTTCTGAGTATTAGAAACTCTGAGATCTCCCTGTAATTGTGCTCCCAATTTTTGTTTAGTGCTTCTGTCTCTTCATGGACGTAGAGATTTTTCCCGAACCATGTAAATCGTTGTGTCCGTGTTCATATTCTTCTTCTTTTGTTTTCTATCTTTTTTTCATCTACAAACCTCTGTTGTTGCGACTCCCGACATTTTCGCAACAAGGGTTTCACATTAATTCTTTTGTTGCAAATTGAAAAGTAAGAATTATGCATATAGGTGATGTTTTAGTCCCTTCAATGATTTAATATGAATCTAGTTACGGGTTTGGGGTATTGTTTAATTTGAGATTGACTGTTTATGGTTTTCAATGATATATAATTTTGTGAGGTTCTTATTTCATGATTTTCTATATGTTGTTTTATGATTTCTAAGCATGTGTATATATGAAGGAAAGTTTTCAAATATAACATAGTTTATTGTGATTTAAAGAATCTTTAAAGTGACCTTTTGAGCTTCAAGTCAATAGAGAACTCAACCTCCCTCTTCGATGGCAAACCAAAGGTCTGATGGAAAAACAACTGAAAACTCATCTGCTGCTGGAGGAAGTTCACCACATGAAGACTCCTCCAATTCAAAAGCATACATGGATATCATCCTACCCACCACTAGAATAGGACGTTCAGCTAGACTAGACCTCGAGTCCCATTCTCTATGAAAAACACGACTCTCTATCAAGGGAAGTAAAGGAGACTCGTTGTAAGTGATCATCAATCTGGGCTTTATGAGCAATCAGTTAATCCATCCCGAGAATGGCATCCATAGGTTTCATATCAAGAACCAAAAAGTCTCAGACGAGCTCGATTTCAGATAAAGAGAAGGCACAAAAGGGACATCAAAGACCCTGCTCACTCTTCGTCCTGAGGCGTTGCAATTTTCATCATATAAGGCATGACCTCCATAGGAAGATTTAACAAGCCCACTATGCAAGTTGGTATGAAAGAATGAGAGGCACCGATATCAAATAAAGGAGTCGTTAAAGAAGAAGCAATAGTAATGGTACCTCTCACTGTCGTAGGACCCGCATCACCTCCCACTGGAGACTCATCCACTATGTGAAGAAGCTTTGTTCCTGATGTCTGTGGTTGAAACCCCACTTTTCTTGAAGCATCAGACTGCGCCGCAGATCCTCTCGATACAGATGAGTCCATACCACTACACGAAGTGGAAAAAACATGGCGAAACCTTTGCAAGCGACCTGAGTGTCCGTGGGAGCTACAAATCATCGTTGTCTTCATGCAAGCATGTTTCGAGTGCCCAACCTCGCCACATTGAAAGCAAGTCAATGGTCCTTTACCAAATACCGCAGATGATTTGGAGAAAGTCTTTTGTCGAGGACCATCGCTACTGTTACTATCGCGAGATTCATCCCGCTTTCTCTTTACTTTAAAGGAACCACTAAAACTGCATCTGGGAGTAGGAGGAACTCCTATCAACCCTGACTTACCATCCAGATCAATTTCAACCATCAAAGCCCTCTCCAGAACATCATTATACGAGGTAAGCATCAGTATGAAGACCTGAGATCGGATATCTGGTCGAAGACTCATCTAAAGCCTCTGGGCCTTCAAATTTTCATTAGACACTGCATCAGGTGAGAACTGAGCAAGTTCATCAAAACGATTGGCATACCGAGTCACCATCCTAACATCTTGATGAAAGTCGAGGAACTCCATGGCTTAGCTAAAACCATTGACTTTGGATAGTATTGCTTCGTATTGGGAGTCGTCCTTCGATTCTATACAAGTGCAGGGAGGGGGTGGATATCCTTTAGCACCAACATCTCAAACATGGATATTATTGCTCTATGAGCAAGCGTATCTAGCTCAAATGATTGAGTCCAAGGAAATGATCATCCTTGAAGAAATGCTCATTGTGAGGGAATACGCTGAAGTGTTTCCCAAAAAAAATTCTGATCTTCCTCCTAACCGAGAGCTTGAATTTTCAATCGAGCTTATACCTGGAGCATTACCATTATCCAAGACTCTGTATAGAATGGTTGTTGTACAACTTGATGAGTTGAAAAAACAACTACAGGAGAATCTGGATAAAAGGTTCATACGCCCAACAAGATCACGATAAAGAACAAGTATCCTCTGTCGCGGATTGACAACTTGTTCGATCAGCTACGTGGAGTACAATACTTCTCCAAGGTGGATATGCGGTCGGGATATTACCAAGTTAGGGTGAAGGAAGATACCCCCAATACTGTTTTTCGTACAAGGTACAGGCACTATGAGTTCATAGTAATGTCATTTGGACTCACTAATGTTCCATCAATCTTCATGGACTAAATGAATAGTCTTTAGAGATTAACTCGACAAATTTGTATTAATCTTTATATATGATATTCTAATATACTCCAAAATCAAGGAGGAGCATCTGAGCACTGTGTTAAAAGCCTTACGAAAGGAGAAGCTTTAAGATGTGAGTTCTGGTTGAACGAAATCTCATTCTTGGGGCATATCATCACAAGAAATGGTAACATAAGCAATTGAAGGATGGTCGAAGCTAACATCTGTAACAGAGATCCGTAATTTCCTTAGATTAGCTGGATACTATCCTCGATTTATGAGAAATTTCACACGATTGTCAAACCCTCTAACCAAGTTAACTCGGAAAAGAGTCAAGAGAGCTTCAAGGAGTTGAAAAAGAGGTTTATCACTGCACTTGTACTCACACTACCCATAAGTGGAGAACTTCATGGTATTCAGCGATCCTTCGAAGAAGGGATTGGGTTGTGTGTTAATACAGAATGACAAAATGATAGTCTATGCCTCAAGGTAATTGAAAGTTCACAAACAGAACTACCAACCGCATGATCTGGAGTTGGCTGCAGTGATTTTCGCGTTGAAAATCTGGCGGCATTATCTTTTTGGAGAGAAGTATGAAATATACACGGATCACAAAAACCTCAAGTATATGTTTACACAGAAAGAGTTGAATATGCGTCAATGAATATGGTTAGAGCTTATTAAGGACTATGACTGCTCCATTCACCATCATCCTGAGAAAGCAAATAAAGTGGCAAATGCTCTAAGTAGAAAGGATCCATCAATTATATCATTGATGTGAATTGAGAGGGATCAGATCTTCTTAGATCTGAAAGGGATGGACATGGGAATCATAAAGGAATGAACATCATCAATCCTTTCACAAATGATTGTTTAATCGTCCCTTCTGGAGAGGATAAAAGATGCTCAAATTGATGATATGAAAATTTAGAAGAAAGTGGAAGTTATAAGAAAAGGGAAATCCTCAGAGTTCAATGTTAATGAAGAAGGTGTTGTGAGATTTGGGTCACAACTATGTGTACCATCAAATCCAGAAAGCACATAGGATGATGCACATAGTTCGACACTCTCCATCTATCCAGAAAGCACAGAGATGTATCGAGATCTCCGAGAGCATTATTGTTCGGACAATATGAAGAAGGAGATCGCAGAATATACATCAAGATGTCTTATATGTCATCAAGTGAGGTGGAAAGGCAAAAATTTCAAGGGGATGATGCAACTGCTACCCATACCTACATGGAAATGGGAAAACATCACCATGGACTTTTTCACTGGTCTTCCAAAAACATCAAGAAGAAATAATGCTCCATGGGTTGTGGTGGATCGGTTTACGAAGACTGCTCGCTTCATTGCAATTCGAGAGGATTTCTCACTCGATCAACTTGCAAGAATATATATTAAAGTGGTAAGGCTGCATGAAATACCACTATTGATTGTATCGAATCGAGATCTAAGATTTACCTCTATTTTTTGGAAGAATCTCCAACATGCTCTAAATACAGAGTTGAACTTCAGCACTGCTTATCATCCTCAAACTGATAGTCAATCTAAACGGACTATCTAGACATTCGACGATATGTTGAGAGCATGTTCAATTGACTTCAAAGGATGATGGGATCAACATCTTCCACGGATCGAGTTCTTATATAATAACAGTTTTCACTCAAGCATCCAAATGGCTCCCTATGAAGCCTTTTATGGGAAGAGGTGCAGAACACCTGCATGCCGGGATGAAGTTGGGGAATGCAAACTGATAGGTCCTAAAATGGTCGAGGAAATGGTGAAAAAGGTTAAGATCATTCAGCAGCACATCAAGGCTGCTCAGAGTCGACAAAAGAGCTATGCAAACAATCATCGACGAGACCCAGAGTTTGATGTTGGAGACATAGTATTCCTCCACATATCTCCATTGAAGAAAGTCATGAGATTTGGGAAGAAAGGAAAGTTTAGTTCAAGATAAATCGGTCCTTTTGAGATCCTTGGTCGCATTGGAGCGTTGGCCTATCAACCGACACTCTCACCTAACCTCTCTCAAGTACATGATGTATTTCATGTATCCCTCTTAACGAAGTACATACCAGACCCCTCACATGTACTCAATCCAGAGGTGGTCCTGTTGAGTAATGATCTCTCATATGAAGAGTAACCGGTGATGATCTTTTTTGGAGTCTGCATCCCACATCGGACTTGAGGTCTGGTGTGGTCTTTACTATTTGTTATAAAAGCACCCCAAGGGCTCCTTTAGAGAGAACACCTTGGGGGTTCGGTCTCTCTCATTTTATCTTCCTACATGGTATCAAAGGCAAATTAATCTCGAACCCTCCTCCCATTTCATTTCCCCCCCTATCTAGGGTTTCTCATATCCTCTCACCCGAGGGGGGCAGCGGCCCCCATGTAGGGTTAGGTTAATCTTCTGTCGCCGCCCCTCCGGATCATTTCTCAGGCGGCCCCTCTGCCTGATCTCCTCCCGGCGGATCTCCCAGGCAGCGGATATCCCTCCTAACCAGCACCATCTTCCCCGAAGTCCCCTTCCGCAGCGGCTCCTTCCGCCCTTCCCGCGGCTCTTCGATTTTCCAGGCGCGATCGACCCCTGCCGGCCGGCTTCGTTCCGCCCCGACGAAGGCACGCGGCTCCCTCTGCGCCGCTTCCCCGCACGACGACCTTCCTGCACCCCTCCCTGCTGCGCACGACGGACGTCGGCTCCCCCAATCTAGGCGAAACTCCTCTACGCGCATAGCCCTCTTGGTGCGACGGGCTCCAGCCGTGACGGCTCCCTGCGCGCGACGGATCCCAGCCTCCCGATCTCGCCTGTTGCGGCTCTTTCTGGCAGCCCGCCTCCTGCGGCTTCTCCCGATAGCACGCCCCTTCGGCGACTAACGGCTGCCCTCCCGCGCGACGGGCTCCAACCGTCTCTGCCCTACGCGGGGGGCTCCTCCGCCTCGCCTCCTCCGCAGCGCCGCGCTCCCGGCGTCCCGATCCAGATCTACTGCCAGCTCAACGGCTCTCCGCTCCCGCATCTCCTTCCGCGGCGGATCTTCCCCCCCTGCTGGCCCATCTCCGTCCGCCTGCTTCCTTCCCAGCGGATCCCTCGCGCCGGCCCCCTCTCCGTCCGATTGCTCCCTTCCCGGCGGATCCCTCGCGCCGGCCCGACTCCGTCCGGTGCTCCCTTCCCGACGGATCCCTCGCGTCGGCGCCCGCCCGTCTGGTTTCTTTCCTTCCAGAACCGACTCCCTCCTGGCGAACCGGTCCAGGCGAACCGGTCCAGGCGAACAAGTCCAGGCTGCTCCCTCCATGTCGGCCTCCTCCTACTTCCTGCGGAATCCCCGCCCTCCTGCGGATTTCCCGATGCTTCGACGACCAGCACCGCCATTGCTGGTTTCTCGGCACTTTGACGACCGGCCCTCCCGAGCGGATTTCTCGGCGCTTTGACGATCGGCCTGACATTACGGATTTCTCGGCGCTCTGACGACCGGCCCGTAGTGCGGATTTTCCCGACGCTCTGACGACCGACCCGCCGGTACAGATTTCCCGGCGCTCTGACGACCAACCCGTAGTGCGGATTTCCCGACGCTCTGATCGAGCGGCCCGTAGTGTGAATTTCCCGACGCTATGTTGTCCGGCCCCACACTTTTTCGGCGTTTACCCACCGTGGCGCAACAGCTCGACCACCTAGGATCTGGGCCTGTTGGCGCCGCCAGTTCCCGCAACACTTCTGCGAAATCTCCGCCTCCCGTTGCCGGCCCCGCAAGTGCGGTTTTCCCGGTGCTAGTGTGGATTTCCCGGCGTTTCATCGACCGGCCCCACTAGTGCGGCATTCCTAGCGCTCCATCAACCGGTCGGTCTGAGTTGTTTCTTCTGCTGCGCCCGCGACATCATCCATCCATCATCGTGAGGGGGAGCTG
The DNA here is from genome assembly GCA_963277665.1 of Viscum album. Classification (NCBI taxonomy): domain Eukaryota; kingdom Viridiplantae; phylum Streptophyta; class Magnoliopsida; order Santalales; family Viscaceae; genus Viscum; species Viscum album. Next base: position 15,208,962 of record OY728150.1, read on the forward strand.
CGATCGTGAGGGGGAGCATCATCTTTGCAGCTTTTATCTTTTATTCTGCTTTGTCTTGTTTTGTCACCAAGCTGGGTCTGCCCAGCTTGAGGGGGAGTGTTTGCAGTCTGTTGATTGTTTTGTCTTCATTTGTTTTGCTTGAGGGGGAGTGTTGGAGTCTGCAGCCCACATCGGACTTGAGGTCTGGTGTGGTCTTTACTATTTGTTATAAAAGCACCCCAAGGGCTCCTTTAGAGAGAACACCTTGGGGGTTCGGTCTCTCTCATTTCTCAACCTACAATCTTAAATCGTAGAGACAAAGTTCTACGAAATAAGACAATGCACTTTTTCAAAGTGTTGTGGAAGAACCACAAGTTTGAAAAAACGACGTGGGAACCAGAGGAAGTGATGAAACAGAATTACACTAATTTGTTTTAGTGGGGGAAAAGAAAATTTTAAGGGTGAAATTTCTGAAGGGAGAAGATTGTAACGACCCGTACTGTTATAAAAAAAAATCCCCCTTGTGATTTAATTAAATGTTTTATTATGTATAATGGATATAGAAAACACAAGCACTCCTTTGGTTTTATTATATCTTATTGGATTTAAAAGACCGTTAAGCATCATTACCGTTGATAATATAGTCGTTGAACAGTGATCACATGATTAGTATAAATATATGGTTTTAACAAATCCAATTGACACAAAGGAAATGATGGCCTCAACTAGTAGAATCATACCCTATGAAGCCCATTTATCGGAGATTCTGAGAGAGATAGCATCACTGGGTTTTGCTCTTGATGAAGCCCAAGCTGAGATTCAACAACTTAAGTATAAGTGAAACCGTTTATGGGAGAAGTTCAAACTCATCGAGATCACGGCCCAAACCATGTCATTGAATCACCCCATGAAAGTCTCACCATCGTGCACCTTACCCTTAGGGCTTTTACTGGTGTATTAAAGAGATGTATTAAGACCATAATAATATGAATATGTATATTGTATTTTCAATAGAATAATGTTCATATTTTCTTTTTATCGTTACTTTAGAAGTGATTTTGATTTTTATACAATAAAACACAATTTGTATTTTTAATTAGTATTCAGCTTCAATTAAGGCGTTTATTTTGATCAATTAATAGATTTTTCAAATAAATAATATTTTAATAAAATATTATTATTAAATAGTGTTTATTAAATATAAATGATCATATAATTTTTATGAAGTCAAATGTAATTTTTATAAGGGATCAAAAAATGTTATTGTCAAAAAACACAGCATTTCTCAATAAATGTCGATTCTTATTTTAAAAGTGAAAATACACATTTAGAAAATTATTTTGATAAAATGAATTTTATTTTTGGAATCAGAAATTTAAAATTATCCAACGGTAAATTTTTCATAATTCTCCGAAACTAACGAATTTTGGGATAAAAATTAAATACCATATAAATATACGGTATGTATTATGATATCATAATGACCCAAAAGTGATGTAATAAATACTATAAATGGTATCCACAACCAAATCTATGTTTTCCCTTTAAAATAGTGCGATTTTATATTTATTTGATTAATTTTATAAAAACTTTATGAATCCTCCAAAACTAATAATATGTTTTACGGTTTTAAAAGCATTTCTTTAAAAGTATGGCTCACTTCCACATAAGCAAGGGTATCATTTTATTAAGTTCGGCCCTTGAACTTTTAAAATAATGAAAACCACTCCCCTTTGGCAGAAACCATGAGCAAAAACTATGAGAAGGTTTTTGGTTTTGGTTATTTTATTATAGAGTCCAAAACCTAAGTTTGAGAAATGATAAATAATTCTCCACTCATTTCCAATATAATCTCACCCAAACTCTTATTTCTCTTCACTCAAAATCCTTAGAACACGTCCTTACTCTGTCCTCCCCTCTAGAGTCCTTCCAAGGTGCCCATAAGCTATCAACAAACTCCTCCCAAGCATTTGGAATCACACTCTCAAGGTAAATGGTCCTCTCTCTCTCCTCTTTATTCAATTATCTTCTTTATCTTATGTCTTCTATTTCCAATTCCTAATGTTGGGATAGGTTTTTCCATTTCCCTATTACCGTTCATTTGATGTCCAAATGATAAGAGACCTATTTGGCTCTCATCAACCCATTTTATGAATCTTTAAGTGACGTCGTTATGCTGCTGAAATTCCACTACAATTTTCCATGCCAAAACAATTTTGTAGTGAATTACTTATTTTTTATCAAGGGTGTTCATCTTTATACATTTATACTTTTTTGATTGAGGACTAACATGTATGTATTCCACACTCCTTGATCGTGAAATAAAAAATGATGAAAAATGATTTCATGTTTTATGATCTATGTGACACAGTTAAGCATGAGAATGAAATGAATGTGACGGGTGTGCCCAAAATTATATAGCGCTCCAATACATTGGGTAATGTTTTAGTCTCATGAGACATAATGCAAGGGATTAGGGAGTGAACCTAATCCATTACAGGACTTTGTCCATCATGATGTTTTGGCAGTTAGCCTTGACCTATGTTTATGATGCAGTATTTTTAAGTTGTTATCACATTTCTCAAATTGTCTTTATGATTATCAAGTTATATAATGCCTTGTTATTCATGTTTATGATTCTCACCCTTTTATACCCCATTGACATGTCTATTGTATTTCCTGTTTTAAGTTGTTATGTAATATACCTAATTCTCAAAGACACTAGACTTCTCGATCTTTCGGGTTTTTTTATGTGTAATCTTATGTAATAAATCATGAATTAATATGTAATAAAGAGCAGAGTTGTCATAGGGATGGTGATAAGGCCCAAAGGGGTGGGAGATGGAGCTGGGCACAAATGAATAGTAAGTCTATATCATGAGGCCACATGGGGAAAAGATGAAGGAAGAGAGGAGAGTAGAATTCAAACAGAGTGAGGGGATAATCCCATTGGGGAGGCACTTCAATTCGAGGAGTTCAGAGTATGGCCCTTGGTAGGAAGAGAGATGACTTCTGTAAAAGACTCAAGCCCTCAGTTCTTTTGAGTGAATAAAGAAATCTTTAATCGAGTTGCCTATCATTGAGCACGGTGCATCCCCTTTCTGCCCATCAGTTTATGTATGGATGATGATTAGATCAAAGAAGAAAATTTTGAATGTAAAAAAACTGCCAAATATAATGCATGCTTACTAAGACTTGGGATTTGTTTTAAAAGTAAAATAAATATAAATGTTCCATTCTACCAAAAAATGAAATAAACAGACATAGGTTTGAGAACATGAAAAAGGAGATGCAATAATAGAAAATCATGGATCATTATCAATGTCTAAAATGATTAAGAAAATAACACAAGATACCTATAAAATAATACAAAATCAGTAAAGCAGAAGTAAATGCCGCATTCATTTGCTGTCGGTTCCAGTGGTAAAGTAGCTGCAATCATAGTTATAAAATAAAGTTTCAGAATCATTGAATTCAAAAAATATAATAAATAAAAATATAGTGCAAATTATGGATCCAACTGAGCACATACAGGAATATCAGTAAAGAGCGCTACAAAAGCACTTGAAGTAAAACAAATAACAGAAACCACCGCCAAGCCTGCAACCTGCCAACAAATTCGATGTTTTCCAAAGAAATCAAAGAACCGACGCAAAAAAAAAATCCAACAAAAGCTGAAAAAGCACCTTCCACGTTTCAGATGAAGCCCAGTCAGATCTTACTCTCTTCATTCTGATAAATAATAGGACTCCTGAAAAGAAATAACATCTCATTGACAGAAAGTACTTCCAAAAGAATAGACCAACTTGAATATATTAATTTAAAGCCATATGCCAGATATTCTAACAAACAAAAATTTAAGCAGATGTTCAACCTACTAAATAAAAAATTTAACAAAATTGCAGGGTAATAGTAATCACAATGCTAGCCATCAATTTATCAAGATAAAGGTCCACATCTCTAATCACATCAAAGCATATACGACTCTGGTACCCAACCATGCTCAATGCAAAAGAAATGATCCTCGTGTTTATGGAAGTATTACAAAACTTGATTCCTCCATACATATAACATCTAAATAATAAAATCATCATGATAACATTTGTATATATTATGAGCAACTATGCCCAGAAACCAAGGAGGTAGACTAATGACTTTGAAGACTGGTGAATAATATGTGGATTAGGATTGTTAAAGGATTGAGTTTGGATCCCGTTTTTCCCAAAATCATCATAATAACATTTGTATTATTGTAAACGGTAGGAATGGAAAAAAAATGACAACATTTGTATATATTATGAGCAACTGTGCCCAGAAACCAAGGAGGTAGACTAATGACTTTGAAGGCTGGTGAATAATATGTGGATTAGGATTGTTAAAGGATTGAGTTTGGATCCCATTTTTCCCAAAACTGGATGCAGCAACAAAAGCTTTCACGATTCTAATTTGAAAAACCACTAGTAGGCCCATGCAATAATTATATTATTAACTATTTGAACGTTTAGTTTATTTAAGTATATGGCTAAATAATTGCTGATAGGAGCGTGGGTTATGTGACAGCAGCAGCACAGGCCAGTGAGGCCAAGGCTGGACACTTCTAGGTGCTGGTGTGCTGTAGAGTTGTTGGGGTTCTTCTGCTGGATTGTAAGGGTAAAGCTCAAAGGGGTGCAGCTAGGATGAAGCGTGATGGTAGGAAAGGAGGAATTAACTACTTCCAGGGGCAGTATTGTATTTTGGATTAGATAGTTGTTGGCTGAGTTGTTGGAGTGGTTGGGGATAATAAATAGAGGGAAATCTGTAGATTGGGGGATACAGATATTTGGAGTATTCAGCTACGCTGAAAGAAGGCAGCAGCCTGGCCTCAGGGTGCAGCGTTTCCCAGGGGAATTCTCCTTTTTCTCCTGTAATTCTCTGGTTCGTTCAGTCCTTTGGTGTTGCCAGTTACAATCCAATCAACAGAAACCTCTATTAACTTCCATATTTTCTCTCTCTCGCACCTACATTCCTATCAATTGGTACTTTCATTGAGAGATGTTCTAGAGAGAGAATCAAGAAGAGTTGCTAGAAGTAGTGGATGCAACAGACGCAAACAAAGTTGAAGAAGCAGCTTTTGCCCACGCAGCAGTGGAAAGATTCAGATGCAACGGCTAGAGATTCAGATGCAGGAGCTCAAGACGTCAATGGAAAGATTTGTTAAGAGACAGGAGTTGTGGACGATCGCCAGGTGACAGATGATGTCCGTTTTTTCTGGAAAAGATCCTGAGAGATTCAGATGCAACGGCTAGAGATTCAGATGCAGGAGCTCAAGACGTCAATGGAAAGATTTGTTAAGAGACAGGAGTTGTGGACGATCGCCAGGTGACAGATGATGTCCGTTTTTTCTGGAAAAGATCCTGAGACCTAGATCACAGAGGCTGAGATTTATTTTTCGATCCGCCAAACACGGGAAGACATGAATGCACCGATGGCACGGATGAGTATGGCAGGTATGGTTCAAACTTAGTTTTTATTGTTGAAAGTAGCTAAGGTTGGGATCAGATGGACGCAACTCAAAGAAGAGTTGCTCTGGAGTTATTGAAGTGTGGCAGTCACGGAAACTGTTGCCAGTTTGGGTAGAAGCCAGGTGGAGCAACAGCGCATGATGAAAGAGAAATTGGTTCCTGATGTGAGCAGAGAAGAGTAGTTTGCGACAGGAAATAGAAGGGAAAATCAGAACAAATTCATCAGTGATTCTGTCTACGGGGGGAAGGAGTCCAAGTCGTCGCAAATTTAGCGAGGCGTGAGCTGAACCTGCTCATGATACTCGTGTAGCGGGGGAGCAGAATACAAGAGATAGCAACCTCTTGTCTGTTGCTGGTGTTGCAGAGGAAACTGTTACAATTAGTGGAGGTGGTGCTAAGCCGAATGAGCAGCACAAATTGAGAGCTGCAGTTGCTGAGGAAGAATGTATGGGGACACGAGCAGCTTAAGAGGCTGCAAGAGGGAGCTTCAATCAACTGCTAGCAGAAGCTGCAGACCGTAATCAAGAACCACCGCATCGGAAGGAGTCTCATCATATTCCTAATATTATTGCTATGGAAGAAGTGTCGGTTGTTGCTTTTCTTAGTCTTCTTGGGCAAGCCCTAAGTAATGGAAGAACATCATAAATGTCTGAGAATGAAATAATTGACCAACCGCATTTAACAAATGAGTTAGGTTGTTACTGCTGCAATACAAGAACATGCTGAAACAGCAAAGCAGCCTATCATATTGACCAGCATTATTGACAGTCCTGCTCTGCCAATCAGTTTACATAGGCTACAGAAAAAATTAGGCATGAACAAAATTTTGGTCATTGATTGGGATGTTCATCATGGCAATGGAGCCCATAAAATGTCCGGGAAAGATTCTAGAGTTTTATTCTTCTGTATGCATAGGCATGATTTTGGGAGTTTCCATCCAGCTACTCATGATGGTTCACATACTATGAATGGAGAAGGATGCGAGTTTGATGCAACTGTTAGTGATTCTGCAGTTCAAGTGTTTCTATGTGGGTGGAAACAAAATGGAGCCAGGGAGTTGCACTCTGTAACGTCCCGACCCGGGTACCACGCACCGGTGTCCTAAGCGGTTCGCTACGTGACCTCAAGCGCACCTCCCCATACGGCAGAGGCTGCCAACTAGCAACAATGACCTGATATCGATCATGGAAAGACTATACTCTCTTTATCAGAGTAATGCCATAGCAGAAATAAAACTATATAACCAAATTATATAACCATAACCAGAACAATACCAGTATCACATGATGACCAAAACAGGAAATACAATAACCCAAAACTAAACAGTAGCTATGACATGTCAATACGTGTCAAGTGTCATTATGCCAAACCCAAAACACATAGACACTCACTACTCCCAAGCGGGTCCTGGCACCAAGTTTGGTTCCCTCATCCATGCTCCGTCCCATATCAATCATCTAACATAAGCCCTTACAATTAACCCATCCTGCAACCATGAAATCTATTCGGGTACTGATCAGGTAGCCCGAATAGGGTGTGAGTACAACTCAGTAGGTCACCACCAACGACGTCTAAAACAATATCCAGTCAATAACAGTGTATACAGTTGTGTAAAGAATAAAGTACAAGCAACAAAGTAAACAGTTTACATTTATTCAATTACTCTTTATTTAACCACATAACCCCCGGGTTCCCGAGGACACTCGAACTCTCAATACCTGATTCTGCTCGTGTCGGAGTCTAAACTATCCCCAAGGGATATCATATATCAAAATATCATTGTTAGCATTCATCATCTCAATTCATATCACGGCCAATTGGAACCATAGTCCAATGTCAACTCAACATCGTGTCTAACCCCCCGTGGGTATTTGGAGTCTCAGTCCTTGTCCCGCACCTCAATAATCACTATGGGCTTTTGAAGCAGCAGTCTCTGTCCGGCGCTCATTTATCAATTTATCACTATGGGCTTTTGATGCGACAAACCTTGTCCCACACACGAATATCAATATTTATCACTATGGGCTTTTGTTGCAGCAAACCATGTCCCAAACACGAATATCACACAATCACATGTTTCACAATATCACATGTATCACAACATCACATCAATCAAGCTTAATCAACATTGATTCTTTTATCAAATTTCCCGATCACAACATACCATTAATTAATTCACCAATTAATTAATCCAATTTAACTAATTGGATAATCACAACAATCTATTGATTATTTCATCAATTAATTAATTTAATTCAACAATTTCAAAATCTCAACAATCTCATTAATTAACTCAACAGCTAATTAATCCAATTCAACAATTGCATATTCACATCATTCCATTAATTAATTAATTCAACAATTAATTAAGCACATCAATTTTGTAGGATTTTGGCGAATTCCCTCTTACCTCAATATGAGGTGGGGACATTCTTTTATAGATGGGTAAAAAGGATTACATGGTGGAGTATTCCGATGTGGGACTCATAAATACCCTTTATAATAAAACTCGGTTTAACACTATCCCTCAAACATGCCCAGCTGGGACCAAGAGTCCCACAAAAGAAAGACGACATCAACCAAGACCATACACACTTCCCCTCAAGTTGGGTCGCTGATGCTGTGGATACCTAGCTTGGTACCGAGAGAGTCCAGACGAGCTCCCGGAAGGCCTTTGGTGAAAATGTCGGCAAGCTGATTTGCCGTCGGAATGTGGCCGAAACTGATATAGTTTTGCGTGAGGTGATGACGAAGAAAGTGGCAGTCCACCTCGATATGTTTCGTCGTTCATGGAAGAAGGGATTAGAAGCAATCTTTGTGGTTGTCTGATTGTCACACCAGATATGAGCAAACGTCTGCGGTTGGAAGCCAAACTCATGAAGGAGATAAAGATGCCAAAGGATCTCAGTAGTGACCGTGACCATGACACGGTATTCAGACTCCGCACTAGATCTGAAGACAATAGTCTGCTTGTTGCGTCAAGAGATGAGGTTACCTGCTAAGAAAACGACAAACCCAGAAGTAGACATTCAGGAAGCAAGGCAGCCCGCAAAGTCAGCATCACAAAAGGACTCAACATTCAGATAATCGTGATGTGAGTACCGAAGACCACGGGCAGGGTCTTTCTTGATGTATTTGGCAATGCGGAGGACAACATCCTACTGAGATTTGGTCGGATGCTCCATGAATTGGCTCACTTTGCCAACAGCGCAAGCAATGTCCGGACGTGTCATGGTGAGATAATTGAGTTTTCCCACAAGACGACGGTAGCTCTTTGGGTGAGAAAAGAGTTTTGTGTTGTCGTAGAGAGACCGTTCCCGAGGCTCAAGAGGGGTGTCAATGACAGTTGTCTGAGTCAAACCCGCATCCTGCAAGATATCCATGGCATATTTCCGTTGGCAGAGAAAGATGGTGTTCGTAGAACGGGAAACCTCAATGCCAAGGAAGTATATGAAAGGACCGAGATCTTTGGTGTGAAAGTGGTGGTGAAGATGCCACTTTCGTTGGGCGATTTCAGTGGAGTCGCTCCCAGTGATAATGATATCATCAACATACACCACCAGCAGAATGCAGCCTGAGGACGTTGTACAGTAGAAGACGGTGTGGTCCTTCATACTTCGAGAGAGCCCAAATGTGGTGACGACGGTGCTGAATCCATCAAACCAAGCATGAGGAGACTGCTTGAGGCCATATAGAAAGCGACGAAGTCGACAGACATGAGAGTCGGCTCTGGAGACTCAAAATCCTGGGGGTTGTTAGAGATACACTTCTTCAAAAAAGTCATGGAAAAAGGCATTCTTAACATCCAGTTGATGAAGGGCCAATGATGATGAGCGGCCAGAGAGATGGATAATCGGACCGATGTCATCTTTGCAACCGGAGAGAAGGTATCAAAATAATCGATACCATATGTCTGAGCAAAGCCCTTCGCCACAAGTCGGGCTTTGAGGCGATGGAGAGTGTCATCGGCATTGAGACAAACCGTAAAAATTCATTTGTTGTCGACCGTCTGTTTGCCTACCGAAAGGGGGACCAGATCCCAAGTATGGTCGTCGTCCAGAGCCTGCAATTCATCCCACATCGCTTGTAGCCACCACGGGTGAGATTTGGCATCGCCAACCGTGCGGGGAATAGATATCGTCTCCAGAGCGGAAAGACCTCTGTATGAAGATGTATATAGTAGTATTCTAACAAGAACGAATACCTTTCCGGAGTGCAATGGGCAAGTCGTCTGGTGTCGGGGCAGGAGCATCGAACGAAGCTGGTACGATGTTATCCTCGGACTGGACAGGGGACACAGTCGATGGGCGACAGGAGTAGACAATACCAAACCGGTGATCAGCAGGGGAAGACACCAGAGGGGGGTGGATGATGAGAGGAAGACAATCATCGATGGTAGTGTCTAAATAGGAAGAGGGAAAAGAGAAAGGAAAGCATTCAACAAACGATACGTCAGCAGAGATGATATACCACCGGAAGTCCGAAGAGCTCAAGCAATTCATCCTGGAGAGCTTTCCATTCCATGAAGTACGTTGGAAATGGACGGGCCTGCTGACGAATGAGCGACAGGCGCTGAAAAAGGTCTAACACCCGAGCCAAATTTTTGGTATTGGAATACTTGAGGTTTAAGGAATTCCAGAGTTCCTTAACCGTATTGGCGGTCCAAGTGACGGACTTGACGGAGCGGTCCATGGAATTGACAAGCAAGGCAAAGATCTTGTCATCAACAAGCTTCCATGGGCGGTATTTGGGATCGGAAGGTAGTGGCGGGGGAGCCTTGAGGCGGGAGTCAAGATCCATGTTAGTGACTGACATCAATACCGTCTTCCGCCATACCGAGAAATCAGTGGAGTGAAGCCGCTCATCAACCAGGCGGGTGGAGGCGTTGATCAGCGGGGGCGGGAAAGACGAGTTGGCCATTGGATAGGCGGAAATCTGCAGATGAGGAATTGGTCAACAGTGCGGCGAAGAGGGCGGGTTCGGGAGGCCGCGTCGGAGGCGGGGTCGGGACTCGCCGAGCAGAGCGGGACCGGGAGGCGCTGGGAGATCGCAACGGAGGCTGGGGCCGGGAGCCTCCGAAGAGGGGCGGGGCCGGACGAAGCTGGGAAGCCGCCGGAGGGCGGGCGATCGGGAGGCGCCGAGAGAGACGGAACCGAGACTTTCCGCAAGAGAGGTGGGGCCGGTTGTTGCGAATGAGGCGGGCCGGGACAGCGTCGCGTCGGATGCGGAGGACCGGGAGACCGCATCGATCGGGAGGCCGAAGAGAGGGTGGGGTTGGACGACGTTGGAGGTCCGCACAGAGGGCGGGGTCGGACGAAGCCGAGAATCCGCAGGGATGGCGGTGTCGGTCGTCCGCGTTAGAGGCGGGGCTGGAACGTCGCACAGGGAGGCGGCGGGAGGATCCGCTTGGAGGGAGTCGGGAAGGCCGCAGGCGTCTGGAAGCCGCGCAGCACAGCGGAGGCCGGACGGGACGCGTCGAAGGGGCGGCGGGACGCGTCGAGGAGGGCGGGCCAGGAAATCGCGACGAAGGCAGGGCCGGGAGTCGTCGCAACGGATGATGGACGCAGGTGGGAGAGTGCTGCTCCGGAGGGACAGAGGTGCGCGGGCAGGAGGGGTACGTCGGGCGAGAGAGAGTCGTCGGGAAGGACGGAGTGCAGCGGAAGGGAGGGCCGCATCGGGAGGGAGGAGTGCGGCGGAATGGAGGGAAAAAAAATTGGGGGTTACCCTCTGATACCATGTAAGATTTGGGCGAATTCCCTCTTACCTCAATGTGGGGTGGGAATATTCTTTTATAGATGGGTAAAAAGGATTACATTGTGGAGTATTCCGATGTGGGACTCGGAAATACCCTTTATAATAAAACTGGGTTTAACAAATTCCATTAATTAATTCACCAATTAATTAATCACATCAAATCCATTAATTAATTCAACAATTAATTAATCATATCAATTCCATTAATTAATTCAACAATTAATTAATCTAAACAATCTCAATATCTCCATAATTAATTCAACAATTAATTATTCTAATTTAATCGATTTCATAATCACAACAATCTCCATTAATTAATTAAACAATTAATTAATCCAATCCAACAATCTCAATTTCCCCATAATTAATTTAACAATTAATTATTTCAATTTAGCAATCTCAATATCACCAATTTCACAATCTCTTAATTAATTAATTTACCAAATTAATTAATTCAATTTAAGAAAATTAATTGCTAATTATCCAATAGCAATTCTACAATTACATAAATGTAACTGAAATCAAGACTTTGAGATTTGAATAATAGACCACCTACCTCAAATCGTTGACGAGCGATCGCCCAGCGGAAATTCCCGAAATTGAAACGGAAAGGTCAAACCTACGATGAAGAATGAGATCTTGAATCAAATCCTAGAAACAAGATCAAACGGATCACGATCCATCAAACCAAGATCTAGATCTAAACCCTTTCCAACAGCGGATAAAATATCCCTCTTTTATCCGCAAAGAGGAGCGGGAGAGAGAGAGATCTAATTGGAAAGAAACACATAGCCGAAGAGGTGCAGATCTGACAATCCGGCCTTTGATTCATCAAGAACGAAGGTCAGGAGCCCTATGAATCCGTCTGAGACCCTCCAAAAACAAGAGAACTTGTTTAGAGCCGAGTTGGGTCGAAATAGTGTGAAGTCCAGGGGGTCGGGGTTTTAAAATCTAATTTTCGGGTTAATTAAAAACTCACGCACAGTTTCCTAGACAGGGGCGCACGGTTTGTCAAACAGTGCGCCTTAACCGTGCGTCTCTTCTGGGGTGAGCACGGTTTGAAAAACCGTGCGCCAGCCGTGCAATCCACCTCTGTCTAGGGTTGCACGGTTTGCTGGGCCAGGGCGCACAGTTTGGGAAAACCATACGCCAGTCGTACACTGTCATTCTTTCTTCCAATTTTCTCCGATTGTCACCAAAACACACCCAAGGTAAAATCCAAACAAAAAGTACTCAAAAGTGGCCCCATGAAGCTACTGGTGAAACGAAGGTTGAGCCGCAATCCGTGGTTAAGGCTCTGGCTCGAACCCAGTCCTTGTTGAACCACACAGGAATTATTTACTTGGTACTTGTTGATGGATTAAAGTGTGTGAGTCGGGACGTGTTCTCCTGTGCCTAGATAGTTGATTTTATCAGCAAAAGTCCTTATGCAAGGGACTCCCAATGGCGGTTATCACTGCAAGATGCCTTGCCTCTCACCGTAGTTGGATACATATTAGCTGAATACAAATGACAGTCAATAAGCTAAAACCCTAAACAAATTATAAGACTAAATTACCCCTACAATATTCTAAACTGGAAAACAGATAAAAATAACTAAATAAAAGGATTAAAGATTCCATGTGGGTTGGGCCAACACGCATTGCATGAATCTCCTCAGCTTGGAAAGGACTTGACCTCGAGTCCGAATGAAGACGAAGCGGCTCACGCCTAAATTTTGATTTACTTCCATAATCTTGAGTGTTCGGGTCTTCCCATGTCGGCTAAGTGGTCAAGCATTGCACCACCATGGACTTCTGGCTCTTCCTCGACGATGTCCTCCAGGCTAATGGCATAGTGCTCCTCACAATCATCATTGGCTACCTCCTCATCCTTAGCACTGGCTACCAGGTGAACCCGGCCTTGGTTCTGGCAATTATTTGAAAGGTGTCCAGGTTGCTCATGTTGGAGTTGGTGTTCTAAAATCAACTACTTGTACTTTGAATTACATGTATATTCGAAGATTTGTGTTAAATCCTATTTTTATTATTCTGGGTATTTTCGAGTCTCACATTGGAATACTCAATCATTTATTCTTTTTTCTCAATCTATAAAAGGTCTCCGCCTAATCTTGAGGTAAGGAGAATTCCTCCTTTACATGGTATTAGAGGGAAAATTTCGTTAACCTTTTTTTCCCAACTCCTACCCTACGCACCCCCCCCCCTCTCAACTCCTGCCCTATGCGGCCCCACCTCCCTGCTCCTGCCCTACGCGACTCCCCTCCAGGCACCGCTCCCGTCTCTCGCCCTACGCGGCTCCCCTCCCAGCGCTCCTTCTAGCTCCTGCCCGATGCCGCACACCGCCTCTGTTGCGCCTCCCGCCTCCTCGCCTCCAGCGACCCACCGGCCCTCTCCCCATCCCGACACTGATGATCCCCGTTTTGGTAAGGTCTACTCTCGTCGCCCATCAACTGTATCCCTCGACCCGACCGACAACACCATCGTTCCCGCTTCGTCCGAGGCTCTTGCCTCGGCACTAGACGACTTGCTCATTGCACTCCGAAAAGGTACTCGTTATTGCCAGAGTACTCTTCTATTTACATCTTCATACAGGGGTCTGTCATCTCTGGAGACGATATCTATTCACTACACACTTGGCGATGCAAAATCTCACCCGGGGTGGCTAAAAGCGATGCGGGGTGAATTACAGGCTCTGGAAGACAACCATACTTGGGATCTCGTCCCCCTTCCGACAGGAAAATAGGCGGTTGGCAGCAAATGGATTTTTACAATCCGCCTTAATGTCGATGGCACTCTCCATCGCCTCAAAGCCCTCCTTGTGGCAAAGGGCTTTTCTCAAACATATGGTATTGATTATTTTGATTCCTTCTTTCCAGTTGTCAAGATGGCCTCCGTTCGATTATCCATCTCTCTAACTGCTCATCATCATTGGTCTCTTCATCAACTGGATGTCAAGAATGTCTTCCTCCATGGATTTTTTGAGGAAGAGGTTTATCTGCAGCAGCCCCCTGGTTTTTGTGCCTTCGACGTCGACTCCCAAGTCTGTCGACTTCGCCGCTCTATATGGTCTCAAGCAGTCTTCTCGTGCTTGGTTTGGCCGATTCAAGCACCGTCGTCACCGAATTTGGACTCTCTCGCAGTATGAAGGACCACACCATGTTCTACAGGACGACATCCATCGGCTGCATTCTGTTGGCAGTATATGCGGATGATATCAACATCGGGAGCGACTCCACTGGAATCGCCCACCTCAAGGGGCATCTTCATCATCACTTCCACACCAAAGATCTCGGCTCTCTCACATACTTCCTCGGCATCGAGGTCTCCCGTTCTCCGAACACCATCCTCCTCTACCAGCGGAAATATGCGTTAGACATTCTGCAGGATGCTGGGCTGACACAAGCCACCGCTGTTGACACTGCTCTTGAGCCTGGGGAACAGTCTCTCTATGACTCATCGGAACCGTATTCACACCCAGAGAGGTACTATCAACTGGTGGGCAAACTCAATTATCTCACCATGACTCGTTCAGACATTGTCTGCGCTGTTGGCAAAGTGAGCCAATTCATGGAGCATCTGACCACCTCTCAGTGGGATGATGTCCTCTGCATCGCCAAATACACCAAGAGGAACCCTGCTCGTGGTCTTCGCTACTCCCACCACGCTCATCTGAATATTGAGGCCTTCTTTGATGCTGACTATGCTGGTTGTCTTGCTACCCGGAAATCTACTTCTGGGTTTGCTGTTTTCTTAGCAGGCAACCTCATCTCTTAGCGCAGCAAGAAACAGACTGTCGTCCCCAGATCCAGTGCGGAGTCTGAGTACCGTGCCATAGCCACCGTCACTACGGAGATCATTTGGCTTCGTCATCTTCTTCAGGAGCTTGGCTTTTTCTTCGGCAAACATCTGCTTATATCTGGTGTGACAATCAGGCAGCCACCAAGATTGCTTCAAATCCCGTCTTCCATGAACGCACGAAGCATATTGAGGTGGATCGCCACTTTTTTCGCCACCACCTCGAGCACAACCATGCCAGCTTTAGCCACATCTCGACGGCGGATCATCTTGCCGACATCTTCACCAAAGACCTCCCAGGGGCTCGTCTGGCCTCACTCAGTTCCAAGCTGGGCATCCACAGCATCTGCGACCCAACTTGGGGAGTCTGTATGGCCTTGTCTGATGTCATATTTCTTTTGTGGGACTCGTGGTCCAAGCTGGGCATGTCCAGCTTAAGAGGGAGTGTTAAACCCTGTTTTTATTATTCTGAGTATTTCTGAGTCCCACATCGGAATACTCAATCATGTATTCCTTTTTCTCAATCTATAAAAGAAGGCATCGGCCTCACCTTGAGGTAAGGAAAATTCCTCCTCTACAATTTGCATATTAATAAAACTTATTAAATATTGTTCATTGTTCTACATGACTTAAATGTAAAATTGTCCTAAAGTATCTGTCGTATTGATAAGGTCATAGTAGTTCCCTACTATGATAAGAAACTTGAAATGTCATAACAATATTCTTAAATATAGTTCTACGATCGAATAACATACTATAATGGGACACATAAAATGTTGACTGTCGGGTGCGAGTACTCGTAATCAAATGAGACTTCTTTTCATGAAGTCCACACTTGGTAATCTCCAAAACAGGAGATTATGAAAACAAACCAGTCTGTAAAAATTCTGCATGTTTAGTGTCATCGGATATTCCTATCAGCGAACGTGTGTAACGGTCCTTAAACTTTAAGATTATTATTAATGTTTTTCATGACTCGTGTACTTTGATGTACTGACCAAAACTATGACATCGTATGTTCGTGGGAAGTAGGGTACGTTTAGTGCGTCACAAATGACATATTATTAATGAATAAGTCAAAGAAGGATTTACCCTTTTATATATATATATATATGTGTGTGTGAAAGTTGATATTTCGGCCCTTTGATTGAAACGGAACCGCCGCATCAAATTCCATGGTCATGACGTAACAAGTTTATTTCAGATAATCGTGCGGCCAGTTTGATGAGATATTGTATAAAATTGATTATATTACACAATAGATGTTCGTTTGTGGTTGTCGACATTGCGACATTAACTTCTTTCACTGGGGTTGCCTTGACATGTTGCTAGACATTACTCTTGTACTTTAGGTAAGCTCGCATTATGTGAACGAAAAAAAAAGCTCAGAGGGTCACACACTAAGTGTTTCCGTTGATCTCAATTAAATTCTATTTGAAATAAACTAATGGAATAAATAATATTCTTAAGACCGAAAAATAATTTTATTCAAGAATTATTGATCGCAAATATGCGCAAAGTAATAAATAATTATTTATTCATTAATAAATAATTTATTTAAATACGTGAATAATTAATAAATATTTATTCGTCATACTATGGATAAAATATTTATTTTATTTATTGAATATTTAATAAATGTTAAAATGGAAGAGAGGTGAACCCAATATCCAAGATACCTCTTAAGAGAGGTTTTGGAGTTTCTTTATAGAGAATTATAATGATAACAAACACCCAAATCCGGTGTGGGCCACACACTCCAACACTCCCCCTCAAGCTAGGTCAACCTAGCTTGGATACATAAGAAAACATAAAGAAAACCAAACACTTCCCCTTAAGCTGGACATACCCAGCTTGATTACATAAGACAAAACATAAGAAAATATAAAGCGCCATGGGCGCTCCCCCTCAAAAAGTTGATGGATGATGCCACTAAAAAAGACTGTACCAACCAAGGAACAACATCCGTCATATGGAACCAGCAGGAATACTGGAAAAGAAATGCATCGGCGGGAAAAGCCAGACTGAATAAAATATTTATTTATAAATAAATATTTATTCAGGTATTCGATAAATGTCGAGGAAGATGAGCGGAAAAAGATCATATCCGGTGATAAATATTAATTTGCAACCCAGTATGATAGTATTTATTGTTGCGCCAGATAGCGTTCGCCCTAAAATAATATTATTATTATTATATGGCATGGGGTTAAATAAGGTTTATTATATTATTTAAGGGGCACTTATACAATTAAAATATATTTTAACTTAAGCCCTGACTTTATAAATAGATTGTCATGTCTATTGTGTACGGTTAATTGTTAGAATCCTATAGATGATAACACCTAAGAGGGGGTAAATCAGGGTATAGGCAATTCTTAGATGAGGATCATATTCTCTCACCTTGAGAAACACTTTGATTTCTCTCAACCTTTCCCCTCAATGAGCGATGAAAGCAGAAAACACAAAAGATTTTATTTGGTTCACCCGCACTGGGCTATGTTCTAGAAGCATGTACAACAATGCGTTTGTGCACCGAATTCAGTAAAAGCTCACTGCTTTAAAGTTACATATTTGGAGCGGTCTCACTGGCCCTCCTGGTTCACTACCAAGAACAATTGGACAACTCACTGCTCCCCAACGAGGAACTCACTGCTCCGTTGTTTGAATCTTCCTTCTTCACACATAAGGATGATGTGAACATGCACCAACAATGGTGTTTCTCTTCAACACAACAATGTCGATTTCCAATGCGGATGAGACTCCTGGAAGAGCACCTTCTTCGACCTTCAACCTTCCAGAAGAGATCTAGAACAAAACCTCTGGAGATCTACTCTTCCTCTCCCTGAGTGTATTTCTCTGTATTTTTCTGTGTCTGTGTTGCACAACATTATTCTTCTCTTTTCAAATCAATCCAATGGTTGTGATCGATCCCTCTAACTCCAGGATTGTGCCAGATGTCCCCTGTGTTAATTGGAGGCATCATGCACCGTTAATTTTGAATTAATCATTGAGTGTTTCAACCCATAACTCCCAACTTAAAACAATCACCAGTCTGAAAATTGCCTGGCTGCGGCATGATATGAGCCACTACGACGAAGCACCTTACATTTTGCACCATATGTTGCGTGGCCACTATCGCTACGACAAAGTCATGAGTCCCTCCATTCATCTTGCATTGTGGTCAACAACACTGCTGTGTGGAGTCCTACAGTTGACCAGATTCACTTCTCTCGAAGAAATAACTCCTCTTAACCGCCTTGACACTGCGGATGGAGCCTTCTCACACAGTATGGGTTGCGCCGTGGTAAATATTGCTACGGCATAGCCTCCTTTAGCCTCCTATAGGATAGGAAATCCTAAAACATTACTTATGCCTATTTAAGACACTCTGCATCGCAAGGCATGGTTGTGGCGTGGACACCCCCCAAAATTCCAGTGGCACCAAAATCCACCTTTCATGGCTCTTTGTCGTGGTCTACCTTGCTGTGGCGTAGACATCCCTTGCACTGCCTCCTTGCGGCGTAGCCATACCAGCTACGGTGTGGACACATCCAAATTTCCAGAGGCGATGAAATCAGTTTGTCGTGCCTCTGTGCCGTGGCGGCCTAGGCTACGACGCAGCCTGAAATCCAAGAGTTCCGCAACATAAATCCATTCGAAAAAATCGCAGCATATTAGTTAACTTGTTCCTCAGACCGACAAGGTTGTAGCGTAGCCCAGGGACTATGGTGTGGCCCCTCTCAAAGCCAATTGAATTCATCTTTACACATTCCTTCTTTACCTTGTCAACAAACACAAAAAACACAAACCTCCAAAGGGATTTTGGCCAACAATCTCCCTATTTGGGTTTGTTGACAATTCTCCAAACACTCCAACCTTGACCACTTTCAAAGTGTATCATTAATCATCAACTCTAAGCTCATATGACCAATGCTCGGTGTGAGAAACAATAAAAGGTTGTCATGATCATCTTTGAATCATTGTAACCACACCCAACTCCATCAAACTCCCCCTAAATTATCATCGACATACTCGCCCCTTTGGAATCTTCTTACTACCTCCTTGGCATATTTAGTTTGTGAGATAAATATCTCATCCCTCTTTGAGCTACCTGCAAACCAAGGAAAAATGACATTTCACCAATTAGAGACATCTCGAATTCACACCACATGAGTTCTGAAAACTGCTTGCATTGGTCGTCATCCTAGCCTTCAAAAATTATGTCGTCAACATAGATGACCACCAACAACCACTATTCATTCTCCTTCTTGATATAGAGATTGTGATCCATTCCATTATAAAAACCGAGCTTTGGACATTGGTCTAATCTAGAATACCATGTCTGTGCTGCTTGCTTGAGGCCATACAATGCCTTCTTTAGACGACACACTTTGCCTTCATCTTCATCAATCAGAAAAAGGTGGATTTGACATCCATTTGATATATCTTGAATCCCTTCTGAATTGTCATGGCTAGAAATAATCAAATAGTCTCAAGTGTAGGACCTCGGGACACCCTGAGAGGGGAGGGGTGAATCAGGGTGACAACTTTTTCTTTTAAACTGAGGATCTTGCTCCCACGTTGGTAGGAACTAGTTAAACCTGTATGAAGAATATGATCTGTAATGAAACATTCACATGCAAAGAGATGACACAGCAAATTTTACTTGGTTCACCGCTAAGGGCTACGTCCAAGGAGCATACGCCGACAAGTTGTCGGGCGTACCAAATTCCACTATTTTTCACTAGTTGTGGATTACAAAGGTTCGGGCACAGTCACTCTGTCCCAGGCTCACTGCCTTTACAATTGTTCAGGGATAGCTCACTGCATCCCTCGGGTCACTCCGGTTGACTCCCCCTGGCTCACTGCTGTTGGTGAAGTTCCACTCAGTTTATAGACGTGAAGGTCTCTTCATCATTGCTCAATTGAATGCATCCTTTGCATTATGTGGATGCTCTGTTGAAGTCCAACTATCACCCGTGAACTGATCTACAACTTTCGTGCAGCACCAAGACAATCAGCAAGCCTCAACAGCACCTGGCACGCAACTCCAAGGCGGCGCGCAACTTTCAAGGACGGCGCGCAAGTTATAACTGTCGCGCAAGTCCACCTTGCGCGATTCAGTCTTCTTTAAAGCCAAACTTGCGCGACTCAACTTCTTCTCAACTCAAGCCGATTTTGAAACCTAATGGAAACCCGCCGCGCAACTTCAATTCTGGCGCGCAAGTATCACCAAATCACTTGCGCGACTACTGGACGGGCAGCAAACAACTGCCGCGCTGCTCCACCTTGCGCGACCCACCAACACTTGCGCGACTTCAACACCTGCGCGACGGGAGCTCTGAATTTCTTCAAGTCCAAAGTTCGTGTTGAATGAGGGGTGGTCCTCTATTTATAGGCATTCAGATACCCTGCGCGGCGGCGCGCAAGTCTTCCCTCGGCGCGCAAGTCTCGGCGCGCAACCCTTCTGTCCTCCTAGACACTTGCGCGACCAACTTCCAATCTTGGGCGCCCCTATTTACTTTGCCATATTTTGATGATCAAAACAGGATGGTCAAACGGCGCGCAACTTTCCAATCCTCTAAGGCCTCGGCGCGCAAGTCTCTTTGCCAAAAACACATTTCTCCATTTTTCAAGTTTTGAAGCCCAAAAATTTGGCAAACACTGGGAAACGGCGCCATCTTCAATATTGTTGTCTGCTTGAACTGTATGATCACTTTGTTGGTACACGTTCTGAACTTCCACTGAGAATTGACAACAAAACAAACCATACTCCAATTCATGCACAGAACATCCATGGTTCCAACATCAAGTCGTGCAACGGGTGCATATGTCTCATCAACATCAATTTCCTCAATTTGAGAATACCCTTTGCCCACAAGTCGTGCATTGTTCCGAATCATGCCTTGTACCATGCACTTCCTGATCACACTCTCAAATTCCGAGATTTGGTATTTGTCATGCAAAATCTGGTCATGTGTCATTGTCATGTGTCCATCTTCAACCACCACAAAATCATTACTCTCAATCATCTTTTCAAGTCTTGTTGCGACATCAGTAAGTTTTTCTCTTTGATGAATATCTAAAAAATATGTCTTCATCTCCCCAATCTTCACATTTTCTGCATTTTTCCTTATTGAGAATAAAGCATTTGCTTCCAAACTCTCAAAAGTATTTGAGAGTAGGTTTCTTTTCATACCACATTTCATATGGAAATCTCTCTTTGTTTACACATAGCAATGCTCTATTAGAGATGTAAACCGTTGCTAGAACCGCTTCTTTCCAATATCTTTCCTGAAGAGGTTTTCAATCAACATCGCTCGAGTCATGTTGTTCATTATACGATTTCTTCTTTCCACAATCTCATTTTGTTGGCGTGTTCTGACAACCGATATCTGATGTTGAATTCCGTGTTTTTCCATATATTCCTCAATTTGATGATTTGTGAATTTGGTCTCATTGTAAGTTCGAAACTTTTGGATCTTCACACCAAGCATCTTTTTAGCTCTCCTCCGATATAGAGTGATACATCTATATACCTCGGTCTTGTGTGTGATGAGCATAATCCATATCATTTTGTTGTAGTCATCAATAAACAACAAATAATACTTGTTTACATTCGTTGCTTTGGGTGAAATTGGCCCACAAACATCCACATGCAATAATATGTTCTTCTCTTCTTTGGACATCATACGCAAATTTTCTTCTCCAAAAAGATAGATTTCCCTAGGTTATTTTTCCCCAGAGAATAAGTGAACCATCTTTTCCTTTGACGGTACAAGCCTTTTGGCAGAACTCTACCGCATGTCTGTGGTCAGACAATTGGCTGAGACAAAGAAGATTATGACTCAATCCATCTACTAAGAGAACATCAGTTCATCTGAGATCTTTTCCTTCAAACTTGGCTTTTCTGGAACGAACAATTATAAGACACTCATCGTTCCTGAAACGAACAATGTCATCTTTATTGTGTTTGATGATATTATTATTACTACTAGCGACTCGCATGGCATTGTCAATCTTAAGGTTTATCTTCAACAACAATTTCAAACCAAAGACCTGGGTCCTTTGACATATTTTCTTGGCATTGATGTCTCTCATTCTCCAACCAACATCTCTCTTTCCCAACGAAAATATGCATTAGATATCTTGCAGGATACTGACTTGTCTCAGGTAACGGCCGTTGACACTCCTCTTGAACCCGGGGAACGGTCTCTACATGATGTCAGGGACTCATATTCTCACCCAGAGAGGTATCGTCGTCTTGTGGACAAACTCAATTATCTTACCATGACTCGCCCGGATATTGTCTGTACTGTCAGCAAGGTTAGCCAATTCATGGAACATCCGACGAAATCCCAATGGGATGTTATCATTCGCATTGTCAATAACATTAAGAAAGACCATGTCTTCGGTCTTTGGTATTCATATCACGATCATCTGAATATTGACCTCTTCTGTGATGCTGACTATGCCGGTTGCTTAGCTACCCGTAAATCTACTTTTGGATTTGCCATTTTTCTGACTGGTAACTTAATCTCATGGCTAAGCAAGAAACAAACCATCATCTCCAGATCCAGTGTTGAATCTGAATACCATGTGATGGCTACGGTTACTACTGAAATTCTTTGGTTTCGTCATCTTCTTCATGAAATTGTTTTCCCGCCACGAACTTCTGCTCGTATTTGGTGTGATAATCAAGCAGCCACAAAGATTGCTTCGAATCCAGTCTTCTATGAACGCACGAAGCAAATCGAGATTGACTGTCAATTTCTTCGTTATCACCTCGAGCAATACCATGTCAGTTTTAGCTACATTCTCACAGCTCATCAATTTGCCGACATCTTCACCAAAGGCTTGTCGGGAGCTCGACTGGACTCTTTATGCACCAAGTTGGGCATCCATGGCATCAGCGATCCAGTTTGAGAGGGGGGTGCGGTCTTGTTTTTTTGTGTCTTCTTTCTTTTTTGTGGGACTCTTCTTCCAAGCTATACTTGTTCTAGCTTGAGGGGGAGTGTTGGACCCGCTTAATTGTATTTTCGGGTTAATTTTATTTCTGGGTCCCACGTCACTTTCCTCCTACTTGTATTTATTTTCTTCTATCTATAAATGAAAGACTCCACCTCTCTTTGAGGTGGGAATTTGGACCATCCTACAGAAGTAATGTTGATAGACGGATATGCTTGGCCCAATCCTACCCATTTATCCATGTTACGTCCAATCAAGCTGGACTAGAATATCAGCAATGCTTATTGCTGCCATGACACAATATTATCTGACTGCAGCTTCAATAGGGAATTGAAGCTAAGTCAGCAAAGTCCTATCTATAATACTTTAAAAAACCCATTTGTCGTGGATTAACATACTACCTTTGTAGTGAGATGGGCAACATCCAACAGCGCCTTAAAAGCTTTTATATTTAAACGAACATGACACCACAGAACTCAAATTCATTTGTTAAAATCTAGGAATGGCACGGAAGCAAAAGCACCCTTCCTGTCAGGGTTCAAACCTCATCAATAATTTTCAATATTTAAGATAGCGAAGAAAAAATATATACCAAAATATTTTCGAGCTGAGGGGGAGGTTGAAGACAAACCTCACAGACTGAAATTCATTAATGGTGGATAAATAGAAAGAAAAAAATTCAACCATGCTTCACTCAACAAAATAACACAATCTGAAATAATTACTTACAAAATTTAATGACCAACAAAACAAAATTGAAGGTTTAAAGCAAGAAACATTTGCAGTACAGGGGAAAATGTCTTTAATATTATTACTAATGTGAAATTAAATTGTGAATATAGAAAAATGCCTTACCATAACATGCCAATGCTCCTCCTGATAGAAGGACTGCTATGGCAAAAAAATCAATATATACCTGCGTGATGAAAACATTCAGTTCATTGCAGCATGATTCATTATCAATTATATACTTTCAAGCAAGGTTGACATTGGAGAGAAACCATCTGGAAATCTATCTTAAACATATGCAAATAATAGTACTTTGTGGCAACACAGACACATACACATGCAATGACAGAGCAGAGAGCAGAATTCAAGAGAAAATGAAGTATTTTATTCACAGCAGTTGTAGTAGAGAATACAGAATGAGAAAATAGTTCTATCAATACTCCCGCCCCATTAGCTCCCTTCCCACAAAGCACATGAGTAATCAATATATACCTGCGTGATGAAAACATTCAGTTCATTGCAGCATGATTCATTATCAATTATATACTTTCAAGCAAGGTTGACATTGGAGAGAAACCATCTGGAAATCTATCTTAAACATATGCAAATAATAGTACTTTGTGGCAACACAGACACATACACATGCAATGACAGAGCAGAGAGCAGAATTCAAGAGAAAATGTAGTATTTTATTCACAGCAGTTGTAGTAGAGAATATAGAATGAGAAAATAGTTCTATCAATACTCCCACCCCATTAGCTCCCTTCCCACAAAGCACGTGAGTCTTCAAAAATTTTCCCACCAAATCTTGGGAAGTCACAGGACCGGATGTGTCAATGGTTCTATCAATACTCCCACCTAGAAAATTCACTTTGTCCTTTAGGTGAAAAGTAGGAAACTGAACTTGAAAGACACTGGTGGTCCACTCATGCAGCCGCCTCAGATGGCCTTCCCTTCCATTTAATCAACCACTGAACAGACTTACGGCCTTCCCCTTTTCTTTTTTAGCCAAAACAGCTTCAGGAATAACCATTTCAGCTCCGGAGATGCTGCAACTAGAAGATTGTGTGTTGGATTTGCTAACAATAATTGTTGAATTTGTTGACAGTTCACATTAGTAAAATTCTCAGGCCCGTGCAATCACCTGAGAGGGTGGTGAATCAGGTGTGAACTTTTTACCAAATTCTATTTTACCTTTTAATTCCCCTCTCAATGTTCGAACCACTCTCTCGATTAAGAGGTATGGATCAGTGTATGTGCACTAAACACTTACCACCAAATGCAATGCAGATAATAAACAAGAGACAATCAACACGCGGGATTTTTTACAACGTTTGATCCCAGTGTGGGAATCTACTCTTTGTTGTGTTTGACTCCCATCGACACACATATTGGCCCGAATTCCACCTCTAGTAGGCCCCGAATTTGCGACTAGAACCAAGGGTATAAAGAAGGTCACACGTATTGGAGGCATGACCCTCGACAAAAAGAAAAGTAGGATCGGAAGATAGAATATCAACCACCAAACAACTTCATGACATAAAAAATGTAAAATCCACAATATCCACAATGCATGTAATGTCATACAAATACAATGAAAGTCTCCAAGTAAAACTTCAAATAGAATCCTACGGCAACAACTCAGCAACAGCTCCAACATCCAAGCTAGTAATGTCCATCTTAGTCCCCGAGGTCCTCCCAGAAACCTGAAAAACGGTTTATCTATACATAGAATCACAATCAAAGTCTCTCGTGTACATGTGAAAAAAAACATACTAAAGCATCGGTGAGCAAACAACAGAACCAACATATAAAGGTCTAGAATATTCTCGAGTCTACCTTTTCCATTCTAGGATGTCCGATAGTTCAGAAGGCATTTCATAAATTCTAGAAGTTGTTTTAAAATGCTTTTATAAATTATCAAGTGGTTTTAAAAGGGTTTTACAAATTAAGGAATTTCAAAGTGTTTTTGGGATTTTGAAAGTGTTAATAAAGTCTTTGCTTAATTATTTACAAGTTTTTGTAAGTGAAAATTTAGTATTTCTAAAGTTATTTTTACGCTTACGGGTCTTTGCTTCTGTGTAAGGGTAACTCCTATTTTAAAGGATTGTGTAAGGGTAAGGGTTGTTTTTCTTTAGTTACGTAAGGGTAAGGGTAAGGGTAAGGGTGAGTTTTCTAAACCTGTGTAAAGGTAAGATGGATCTCTTATGCGTTGCATAAAAGTAACGTTGAGATCCCTTGAGTTGTTTAAGGGTAAGATCGTGGTTCCCACTGTTACGTAAGGGTAGTTTAAACTGCTGCGTAAGGGTACCCGAGTCTCACGTAAGGGTAAGTTGAACCTCACGTAAGGGCGAGTTCGAGTTTCTTAAGGCTACGTAAGGGTAAGAGTCAACCTGCGTAAAGGTAGCAAACTGCGTAAGGGTGCTCATGTAAAGGTAGTTCACCGTTGCGTAAGGGTATATGGAATTTTCTTAAGCCCACGTAAGGGTAATGTTGAAGTTGCGTAAGGGTAACCGGATGCACAAGGGTAAAAGCACACTACTAGGCAGCGCATGGTTCTGGCATAAGAGTAATCAACCGCGTAAGGGTAAAACCATATTACCCTTACGCAGCGCTATGTACCTGCATATAGGTAACGAGAATTATCCAGTTTTCCAGTTTTTCTTCTTCATCAACATGTAAAACGCGTTTTCAATGATTTAAAAGCCAAAAATCATGGTTTTTTATTACTTTGACTCGCTTAAATAATTTAAAACTCCTTTTTGAATATTTTGATCGATCCTTGATTAAATCCCGACAAACAAATCGTTGGGGAAAATTAAATGGGGAATAAAATATAGAATTTAACAGAATATCCGAGGGATATTTATGAATGTTAAAACGAGTTTCTTTCTAACGTTGGAGTTCCTCGTTTCTCTCGATTTCAGGTGATCTCAAAGCCTCCTCTGGAGTTACAAAGCCATCTGCAGTTGACTTGCGATTCTTCCTCGCACACCAGCCTTGTGTCTTCCAAGATGAAGAAATCTCTCATCTATCCTCTTGGGTGCAGTGATTTACACTGGAAAGGAAATATCGGATAGGGGATCCTTCGTCTTTCTTCTAACTGTAACATGCGGGAGGGATCATGCTTTTGTTTATCATTTGGGAAGATGGTATGCATCGGCTTAAAGAAGATAATTAAATAGATAACTGAAATTGAAGGGAATGAGGAGTTTCGCCTATATTTTATCAGATTTCTTCATGCTGCAGATATTTGATTCCCTAGAAATTATTATTCTTATTATCACATGTTGTGTTGATTTAGATAATCGAAAAATTATCCTGGAAAAAAAAAGTGATAATCACATGAAGATAATATTGTTTTACATAAAAAGGGAGCCCTCGTATGTTTTTACTTGCGTTGTGATATTGTTTAAAGGGTTATCCATATTTGTTGCCTTGCTGAAAATAACAATTGTTGGGAACCTTGATTGTGCGGTGATTATTGTGGATTATGATTGTGGAACCCATGTTGTGTGATTGTAGATATCACTGTGAATGAAATTGGTTAAGAGCGTATATTCGGCTAATAAATTTGTTGTCAATGGAAATTCTGGTTTGTATGAGAATACCCTTGAAAAGTAAAGTAAACGTGATGGAAAGCCCCTTCTTTAAATCTGAAATAAGATATGTGAAATATGTGAAAAGTGGTAGTTGTGGTGGGTGGGGCAGATGTGATGAGATGTGGTTATAATATGTGGTGGTTGGGATGAAGAAGTGGTTGTGATGTGTGGTGGTGATAAGGTGGGGCTTGTTGACATGAGAAAGATGGGTTGTTTGTGCTTGTGATGTGTTGTGCTAGTTGCCCAATAGTAATGGAATAATTTATCAATAATGAAACTGAAATGGTTAATGAGCTGAATTGGCCAATGGGTTGGAATGATTGATGAACGCTTAAATTGAAATGGGAAGTGTGGTTAAAATGGTTGATGCTTAATATGAAATGGCTTGGGGCCGGAAATAAATGAAATGTAAATGAGATGATGATGTTTAATTTGAATGTGGAAAGATGATTAATGAATGTGAAAATGGTTGGTATTTGATGTGGTTAATTGAGAACTATGAAATTGATGTGTGGTAATTGGCCTAAATGAATTGGAAGATAAACAAATGGGTTGTGTTAATATGAAATGAAATGACTTGGTGAATTGGAGTTAATGAAAACTCAATAATTCTAGAAATGGCAGAATTTGTAATTGAAGTGGGGTTTGTGTGGCTTGTGGTTTGTGGCATGCTTGTGTGGTGTAGTGCATTTAGAAGTGGCAGCGAAAGTGGTGGAGGTTGTGAGGCCTTTATGGCGATGTTGTGAATGGGGTGGTATTCTTGTTGAAAACCCATAGGATTGGGCTTATGTGTGTGACTATCATATATTGTATTTTCATTGTGATTTCTATACGCACCCCACATGCGTCAAACACTTTGTGCCGACACCCAAATATCTTGGGGTGTTTTTCCTAACATCAAGATGGTGAGGACGAATGGCTGGCTACCACCCCTTCTCCGCTCTCTTCCAAGCGAGGTTCTTACGCACAGGCTGTGATGGCTTGCGGATTGTAGTGCACTTGCGGTTGTGTTTGACGAGAGGATGATGTGGTTCATGGTGGAGGTCATGCATGGTAAGAGGAGGGCACGAGGTTGATGTCTTTCATGTTCACGATACCCTACTATTCTGGTTGTGGTTGTGGTTGTGATGTAATGGCCCAGGTGTCTTCGGGCGAGATGTGATGTGATGGCTCAGGTGTCTTCGAGCAGGGTTATTATACGGAAGAGATGGGAGCATCAGGGCGTACAACATTGGGGTGTGAGAGCAGCACAACATTGGAAAAGTGGTGTGGGGTACCCTTTTATACATATTCTTCTTATCATGTTGCTATACTTGGATGCGTTATTTGATGAGCGTGTCTTCGTGAGAATGAGATTGGTTAGTTGACATGTTTAGGTGTTGTTGGTTATGTTGTTTGCTCAATGATGTTTTAGTATGCTCTTTTCACATGTGCACGAAAGACTTTAGGTGCGACCCGACTGAGTATACATGTATGCTCACCCTATGCATATATAAACTGTTTTTCAGGTTTCCAGGAAGACTTTGGAGACTAAGTTGGACATTACTAGCCTGGGCATTGGAACTCTTTTCGAGTTGCTATCATAGGATTGTCTTTGATGTTTTACTTAGAGACTTTCGTTGTATCTGTATGACATTACAGGCATTGTGGATATTGTGGATTTTACCTTTCTTATGTTATGGAATTGTTTGGTGGTTGATATCATATCTCCTGATGCTACTTTTCTTTCTGTAAAGGTAATGTCTCCCATATATGAGATTTGTATACCCTCAATGCTAGTCATCAACTCGGAACCTGCTGAAGGCGGGACTCGAGGGTCATTATCTATCTTCCTTCATTGTCAGTCCAGAAGGGGCACCTTTGGAGGGAGGGGGTCATGACAAAGTGATATCCTAGGTTTGGGTTGAAAGATAAGATGAAGTTTGTAGTTAGGCACAGTAGAGCAACAACGTCAGTTAATCTTGGTATTGACAAAGTCCAAGGAAGACCGGCTAAGACACTGGATTTTAGGGCACCCTGTAACACGATGTAAGGACCCTGAGCCCACCGAACGACCAAATGAGGTGATGGTGCATGCGGGGTAGAGACCTATGAGAGGTACATGCATCATGACTAACTGCACCTGTGATTGAACGGGGTTGGCTTTGGTAAGTTAAGGAATTTAATTAAATAAATCATGAAGTAGCACCACATAAATAATAAGAAGCTGCAACAAAACTAAAATAAAACTAAGTAGATAAAAAACAATCAATCTACAGAAAAATGATTGGCCCCTTTGTTGGTAAATAATTGCGAGATCCATGGTGAATAGATGTGTGGAATAGCAGTCAATTCTGGGATGCAATAGATGGACTGGGGCAGAATATGAAAGTGGGAGATTTGTTGTACAAAAAAAAAACGACCTTTTTCCCTTTAAACTAAAGATTGAACATTAATGGCTCACAGTTGCAACAAGACAAGGAAGCACGTTTTTTCTACAAACTGAAGGAAAGAGTGAAACCTGAAAAGATTATACAGCATTAAGTGTGGGACTGGTGGTAATTTAGATATTTTGAGGCCAAAATCCAAGTGTCATGTCACTACTTTTAAACCAAAACTGAACCCAATAATTACATAATATTACAGGTAGGTAGAGAAAATGAGCAAGCATAAGTTAAATACATGAATAAAGAGAGACCTACCGCAAATTGTCGATTAATTTTGAGTTGGATGTCTACTGGATTTACGAGCAATAAATCATTGATTAATAAGCGTAAGCGCAAATAAGTCAATACCCGAGCAATGACAATTATATTGATAGGATTCTTTCCGGTCCCAATCCACATTAGCACAGCGGAAGCCATCATCAAGAAAAAAACAAAAAGAACAACCTGGCAAAACAAAACAGAATTAATGGATTTTAAAGAAGTATGAAATTGTGCCCTGCGCCTTCCAAAATTTTAAAAATAACCCATGGGAAAACATGAAAATTTAATAAAAGTACTTTCACTATTGTCGTACAAATATAACAAATCTTTGGCGACTTGCAACATGAAAGCATCGAAGAGGAAAACATTTTCTGTGCCTATCTGTATTTAAGAGGTTTGGTCTATTCAGAGTCTTCTCCAACAAAGCTTCCCGAGCACCACATTCTTCGTCTTCATCTTCGTCTTCATCATCTGCCTGATGGAAAAGGTCGATCCTGCAAAATAATGTCCCAAAAACCACATGATATTGCTTAAAATTGGCATCAAGTCTAAAGTAACAAAATTAGCAAACAAAAAAGGCACCTTGTATGCTCATCAGCAATTGTGATATTTATCAAACAAAGACAAAATTGTCAAACAGAACTGTCTGTTCACAAAATTTGAACAGAAATGATCCAGAATCTTGAGATTATTTAGCAATAACCAAACCATCTCTAAAGTACAGTTCAACTCACAAAAAAGACAACCAATGCCATGATAAGTACGACAGCAGATGGCAATAAGTAAAGCCAGAAGATGGGATTTAAAGGTTGGCAGAACTATGAAAAGCGAAAGTATAAATTTTAAAAAAAAATGATGAGAACTGTAGAATGAGGAAACCCCCTTACCCTCAAGGTAAGGTGGGGGCCTACTTTTATAGAATGATACGGCGAAAGATACAAAGGAGTATTCCGATGTGGGACTCGGAAATACCCATAATAATAAAAAGAGGGTTTAACACTCCCCCTCAAGCTGGACATGCCCAGCTTGGACAACGAGTCCCACAAAAAAAAGAATAAGATGACACCACACAAGACCAAGACATACTCCCCCTCAAGCTGGGTGTCAGATGTGGTGGATCCCCAGCTTGGAACTGAGCGAGGCAAGGCGAGCACCAGGGAGACCTTTGGTGAAGATGTCAGCAAGCTGGTCTGCCGTCAGAATGTGGCTAAAGCTGACATGTTTGTGCTCCAGGTGGTGGCGAAGAAAGTGACAGTCCACCTCAATATGCTTCGTGCGTTCATGGAAGACGGGGTTCGAAGCAATTTTAGTGGCTGCCTGATTGTCACACCATATGTGAGCAGACGTCTGCTGAGGAAAGCCAAGCTCCTGGAGGAGTTGTCGAAGCCAAAGGATCTCGGTAGTGACGGTGGTCATGGCACGGTACTCAGACTCGGCACTGGAGCGAGAGACGACCGTCTGTTTCTTGCTGCGCCAAGAAATGAGGTTGTCTGCCAAGAAAATGGCAAACCCAGAGGTAGATTTCCGAGTGGCAAGGCAGCCAGCGTAATCAGCATCGCAAAAGACCTCAATATGCTGATGAGGATGTTGGGAGTAGTGAAGACCACGGGCAGGATCCCGTTTGATGTACTTGGCGATGCGGATGACAGCATCCCACTGAGATGTGGTCGGATGCTCCATAAATTGACTCACTTTGGCTACCGCACAGGAAATGTCGGGTCGAGTCATGGTGAGATAATTGAGTTTGTCCACCAATCGACGGTACCGCTCGGGATGTGGGCATAGTGCCTAGGAGGCATAAAGAGACCGTTCTCCAGGCTCGAGAGGAGTATCGACCGCAGTGGCCTGAGTCAGCCCAGCATCCTGCAATATATCCAATGCATACTTTTGTTGGCAGAGGGAGACGGTGTTCGAGGAGTAGGAAACCTCGATGCCGAGGAAGTATGTGAGAGGACCAAGATCCTTAGTGTGGAAGTGCCGGTGAAGATGGGCCTTGAGATGGGTGATACCCACAGAGTCGCTGTCGGTGATGACGATATCATCCACATAGACGACCAAAAAGATGCAGCCATGTGGAGTCGTCCTGTAGAAGACAGTGTGGTCCTTCATACTACGGGAAAGCCCAAAGTCGCTGACGACCGTGCTAAAGCGGCCGAACCAAGCACGGGGAGACTGCTTGAGGCCGTAAAGAGAGCGGCGTAGACGGCAGACACGAGATTCAGCGCCGGAGGCACAAAATCCGGGGGGCTGCTGTAGATAGATTTCTTGCTCAAGGAAGCCATGGAGGAAGGCATTCTTGACATCCAATTGATGAAGAGGTCACTGATGATGGGCGGCGAGAGAGATGAATAACCGGACAGAGGCCATCTTGGCAACCGGGGAGAAGGTATCAAAGTAGTCAACACCGTATGTCTGAGCAAAGCCTTTGGCCACAAGGCGGGCTTTGAGGCGATGGAGAGTGCCATCGGGATTCAACCTGACGGTGTAAATCCATTTGCTGCCCACTGCCTGTTTGCCTGCTGGAAGGGGGATAAGATCCCAAGTATGGTTTTCCTCCAGAGCCTGCAACTCATCCCGCATTGCTGCTAGCCACCCGGGGTGAGATTTGGCTTCACCAACAGTGCGAGGTATAGAAACGGTCTCCAGAGCGGACAAACCCCTGTATGAAGATGCAAATAGAGGAGTACTCTGGCAGGAGCGAGTACCTTTCCGTAGGGCAGTGGGCAAGTCCTCGGGTGGCGGAGCAGGAGCAGCGGACGAAGCGGGAGCATCAGTGTCACTGGCTGGAACGGGGGGATACAGTCGAAGGACGGCGGGAGTAGACCTGACCAAAATGGGTGTCAACAGGGGTTGACGCCGGTGGAGAATGGATGAGGAGAGGAGGAGGCAAATTCGGAAGAGGATGGATGATGAGGGGAAGACAGTCATCAATGGCAGAGTCAGGAGGAGGAGAGGGAAATGAGAATGGAGAACTCTCAACAAAGGAGACATCCGCTGAGATGACATACCGGCGAAGGTCCGGGGAGAAGCAGCAGTATCCGCGCTGAGTGCGGGAATAACCAAGGAATATGCAGCGGAGAGATTTGGGAGAGAGTTTGGTGCGGCCAAGGCGAGTGTCACGAACATAACACAAGCAGCCAACACTCGAAAAGGGAGGGAATAAAGAGGGAGAGTGGGGAAAAGAGCCCGAAAGGGAGTCTCCCCCTTAAGGATAGAAGAAGGAAGGCGATTGATGAGGTAGGTAGCAGTGAGAATGGCATCTCCCCAAAAGAGCAGAGGCACCTGTCGGTGGAAGATGAGGGCACGAGCAGTCTCCAGAATATGTCTGTGTTTCCGCTCGGCCACGCCGTTCTGCTGGGGTGTATCAGGACAGGAGGTCTGATGAAGGATGTCATTCGTCTGGAGAAACTGCCGAAAGGAAGTGGAGAGATACTCGCGCCCATTATCCGAGCGGAGACATTTGACAGAGATAGAAAAACGGTTCTGAATCTCATTAAAAAAAGTTTGGAAGGTGGAAAACACTTCGGAGCGTTCTCGAAGAAGGTAAAGTCACGTCATTCGCGAATAGTCATCAATGAAGGATATATAGTATTTATATCCCAAGTGACTCGGAATGGTACACGGGCCCCAAACATCTGAATGAACCAGATCAAAGGGGTGGGAGGCCCGTGTATCCGTGCGAGGAATGTAGGAAGAGCGATGATGTTTCGCAAAAGAACAGGACTCACAATGAAAAGTAGGAGTCCGACTGAAGTCTGGAAACATCTGATGAATGGTGGATGCAGACGGGTGTCCTAATCGGGAATGAAGATCAAGTGCCCGAGAAGAGGTAGACGTGCAAGCAATGGGTGCTGGGCCCTCGAACATGTAGACCCCGTCTCGAAGCCGGCCTCGACCAAGTTCCCAGTTCGTAGTCTGCTCCTGAAACACAACACCAGAAGAGGTAAATATGGCCGCACAGTTATAATCCTTAGTCAGTTTACTGATGGAAAGCAGATTAAAGGGACTACGGGGCACATGTGCCACAGAGGATAGGTGTATCGATGGAGTCAGGGAGCATGTGTCGAAGCCCGCTATGGGGATAGTGGACCCATCAGCGACGGTGATGGCTGAAGAACCGGCATATGGGCAGTAAGACGTCAGCATACCAACATCACCGGTGAGGTGGTCGAAGGCACCTGAGTCCAGCAGCCATGCAGGGGAGCAATGGCTGATAAGGGCAGTGGGGCGAACAGTACGGGCCAGAGAAGCTGAGGAGGGACCGGGTCGGACAGAGGCCGGAGGATCGTGAGGCCGCCTGAGGTCGGCCATAGAAAGGGCCAGAGACGGGGAAAGAGAGGTGACAGTCGAGGACGCGGCCTGGACCGCGGGTTGTCCCTGCCGCGGGTGCTGAGATGGCCGTCCATGCAGGACCCAACATCGGGCGATTAGGTGGCCAAACTTGCCACAATGTTGACAGAAGGGACGTGGACGACTGGACGCACAACCACGTCCCGAGGATTCTGCCATGGAAGCGACGGGTAGCTGATGCAGCGGGCTGGTGGGATGATCTTGCGCAGGACGTGCGCGTGCAGGAAGGGCCGCCGGAACGAGAGCGCGCTGCTGAGACGAGGGCGCGCTGCCGGGAGAGGCTGTCGGGGCGAAACTGGGGGCGTCGGGACTAGGGTGCCGGGACGAGGGCGCGCGGCCGGGAAGTGGTGAACCGCACCTGGACAGAGGGCTGCGGGAGGGAAATAACGCCGGGAGAGAGGGCCGCTGGGTGAGGGGAGCCGCGGGGCGAGAGCAGCCGGAGCGCGCGGGAGGCGCGGGAGTAGCGGGAGGCGGGGCGAGGGTGGCCGGGAGGCGCCGGAGGCGCGGGAGCAGCGGGAGGCGGGGCGCGGGGAGCCGCGGGGAGCCTGGACGCCGGGGAGCCGGGAGCCGCGCCAGGCAGGAGGGCCGCCAGGGAGCCGGGAGCCGGGAGCCACGCCAGGCAGAAGGGCCGCCGGGGAGAACCCTAGCTGGGGAGAACCCTAGCCGGGAAGGAGGGGAGAGGCGGGGCCGGACAGAACCGGGAAATCCGCAGTGAGGGAGGGTCGGGACTAATCACCCTCTGATACCATGTAGAATGAGGAAACCCCCTTACCCTCAAGGTAAGGTGGGGGCCTACTTTTATAAAATGATACGGCGAAAGATACAAAGGAGTATTCCGATGTGGGACTCGGAAATACCCATAATAATAAAAAGAGGGTTTAACAAGAACAACCAGCAATAATAAAGCAAGCAGCACTGTTAGCAAATATGCAAATGATGATCTGCAGTAGAATAAGAATTCTGCTAATTTCAATTAACTACACTACACCAGCATGCCAGGAAAATTTGGAAAATCACCTCCATAAAAGTAGAGTCTCGTTTCCCAACCATGTTGGTTATGGCTTATTAAATGCTTTTAGTTTAACAGTAACCAGGTCCATCAAATTATGGTATTAGAGGAATCTCAAGAAATTAATCCAACAAAGTATTAAAAAAATGAAAATACATCAAGGAGAAAGAAGCTTGCCTTCCTCTCCAAATCCACTAAAGCATGCTCGTCAAAATCATATAATACATGGTCAATTTACACTATTCTACCCAATTCACAACATTTAGCAACGTGGTTAAACCACATAGGAACAAATTTTGGAGTCCAGGCACAAGAAAACATTGAATAGTTAAATAATCGAAAGACATGATAAATAAATAAATAAGAAAATTTTAAATTACAAGCAGCAAATGGGTAAGTGGCGGATTTTTTTCTCAAATTCAACCCAATATATAAACAGCAGGAAAAAGAAATGGGATGCATGAGAAAATCTGGAATTGCATTCTCCATTAAAGGTCGTCAAAACTAGTTGATCAGGACTTGTACTAGGGGTTGATTTGCATAATGTCCTGCAGGATTTTCTAGCCATTTTAATTTAATTAGTCGGCTGTTTTATTGCATTCTGTGTGGTCACAGATGCTAGGCGATCTCAAGGAATTGTGCCTTCACATTGCCCAAGGCACTAGTTCCCAGTAGAAGGAGATACCCAAGAGACTTAAGGCGTTGTTTGTTTTTAAAAAGAAAATCGCTGAAGTACTTTGTGCAGAAATATGTTAATGTTAAAACAATAAGTAAATAAATATATAAATTTTATAAAACTATACCTATGAGAATAGACATCTACCAAAACCACCGAAATTTTAAAATACCCCATATCCATTGTGAGCATCCTCCTCCCCTTCATACATATGTATGCATTAAAATAATATAAAATTTATAATACATGCATATCTGAGTGGTATAAAAATTAATAAAATCTAGCACTTGTGAATGGAAAAAATTAAAATTAAGTACTTTTTTTTGGGGGGTGAAAGAAGATGAAAGATGAAATAACAATCAGCACTTTCAAAAGAGCTTCCATCAGCAATTCAATCATCAGTTTCATTAACACTGACAAAAATGAAAGAATGCATTTCAAAGAAAAATGATCATTATCAATTAAAATAACAAGACATATACCAGAATGATAGAAGTAGAAGAAATGCTGCGAGAAATAATATTTTGGGGCAGGCTGCGAAGGGAACTTCACCATGTCAGTTATCCCACAAAACCTAAATAGGAACATGAAATAACCATTGAAAACTAAAGGAGTACCCATGGAGATAAAACCACAAGATTGAGACCAGCACTGCCACTTTTTACAGGTAGCAATGGGATTAATTAAAAAATAAACAAAGTAACCTGCCAAAAAGGAATTAAAGTATATCAGTTGGATTGAATAAGAAACCAAAACAAGGTTTTAGCAGACAACATTAAGACGGAGCCAAGAAAAATATGTAGCAGACAGTAGCAGCAAAGGGTCATAATTATGTGCCGGAAAGATTTAAACAGCCCATGGATCAAGGGCGGGTGTTGCAGGACCAGTTTACCCCATGGGTACCACAAGTCAGGCGGGCGGGGATGCTATTAGGCATTTGGGTGAGTGACTCCGAAGACGGTATTGGGTTGAAACTGCGTTGTACGGGTCTGGGGATTTTCCCAGAGAGTAATCCTTCCAAAAAAAAAGGAAAAAAAATATAGAAATCCTTGTTAAAAAAGAGAAAACCATATAGAAAAAAAAAAATAGTGGCAGAGGAAAACACAGAGAAAGCTAGGCGCCAAGGTCACAAATGTCATACCATCAACAGATTATCACTTTTTTATCAATAGCCAGACAAGATAGTAAACCCAACCAAAAAAAAGAAACATAAAATGGCAGAATGCAAACAAAAACTGATATTTGGAAAATAAGACATTCTATATTTGAGAAAATATCTCCAGAAAACCCACACTACATCAGGTGCATTTCAAATTTTCCACCTTCCCTCCCATTATTCCATCATTCAAGTACGATAAATTAATTGATTGTCACCATCCTAATTCAGTAAAGCATTGTACACATCAACAGTTTTCCCTGTGATTGGCAGCCTGAAAAGTGCAATAAAAACATTTCCAGATAGTCCAAATAATAATTGTTGTAGAATAAGACCATTCAAAAAAAAATATTGTAGAATAATTCACTAGTCATACTTTCACAACAGATACTGTATCTCTGCAATCGCAAAGCATAAAAAACTGAAAACCAAAAGGGCAATTATAGCACAGGAAGTTGGGGCTAAATATTAAAAATCAAGAAAAATATGAGTGAAGCTTTACAAAAACAGACAGAGCCAGAAGACAGAAAGGCGAAAAATTGAAGTTATTCATTGAAATACACATCAACATAAAAATTGCAAGAGAGGATTCTCACCCATGCTAGAAGAACAAATCAGTAAATGAAATACCTGCAAGTTCAGAAACATTTCCATCAACATCAATGCCCTTAAATTCTAAAGAAAAAACAATATAAATTGAAACGCATCAGAGTTACTCTTCAGCAATTGTAATCATTCATGTTATTGCCATAACAGTATGGTCTCATGGCATACGATTGTTAGAGGGGTCAATATAAACACAACTATTTTAGAACCTCAAGACCGTAGCTGTTAAAAGGCACATTGAGACGCGTGCCTTGAATTGAGGCACTGCGAGGCACACCCTGAGCACCTCGCGATGGCTGAGGTAAGGTGATCTCACTGAGGCGCGCACCTTTTCCAGAGGCACAGAGGCACCAGGCGAGGAAAAGGCGCACCCCGGACCAACCTAGAAAAAAAATGCCCGAAACCTAATTAAAAATTTTAATAAAATCAAAAACAAAATAGTACCAGTAGGTTTCTTCCTTTTTTCATTGGGAAAACAAATCTGACTGAAATGAAAAATAAAACCAGCAAAGACGAACACTAGATTTTATGTGGTTTGGTTATAGAAAACCTACATCCATGCGGCTGCACTCAAACTTCATTTTGCCTCTCAGTGCATGAGCTCCCAGACTCCTGCTACCGTTACAGTCATCAAACAACACTGTATTACATTTTTTCTCCCCTTTTTAAGAACACCGGGTCTCGCCCTCGTCCCATCTCCTTCTCTTTCTTTTTTTCCCTCGTTTTCTCGGATCTCTCCATTGTTAATGGACCATTATAGTGGAGACAATTAATGATGATGAAGATTCCATTGATGATGATTTTGATGTTTAGGTTCTTTAAGATCAGTTGTTTGTCTATGTTTGGTTGAGACAATTAATAAGTACTTTAATTTGCATTATTTTAGTTGAATTTAAGTTTTTCAGAATTTAAAATATTTTTGAAAACCATGTATATTCAATTATGCTATTTTGCATGGCATGTCCCTAAGAGACCTTTGCACTTTACTGTGTAGTGGCCCTCGGACAAATATGCCCAGAAAATTGATCCAATGCATGACAATATAAGCAAACCACAATCTAGCCAAAAACTGAACATGTGTAGTTCAATGGAGGGCGGTGCAAAGTTCAAATTCA
Organism: Viscum album; assembly: GCA_963277665.1. NCBI lineage: Eukaryota > Viridiplantae > Streptophyta > Magnoliopsida > Santalales > Viscaceae > Viscum > Viscum album. Next base: position 15,247,891 of record OY728150.1, read on the forward strand.
AAATATTCTACATGACACCAGACTAATGTTCACGCCACAATGCTAAACAGGGAAATGATTTCACAGACCCTTAAATAGGTGCATCATTGTTCAAAAAGCAGGTACCTTTTGTCTTAATATCAGCTTTTGTCTTAATATCAGCACGCACAAATTGGAAAAAAGAAAAGAAAGAAGAAGAAGAAGAAACAGCTTAAAAAATAGCACGTTCCCACTAATCTAAGCAGCCATAATATTTAGAGAAGATGCAAAAAAAAACCAAACATATATTGGAAGATGTAGAAAAGCTGAAGATCACTTACTTTCTGTCGAGTCCAACCAAGCTGTGAACTCCTAAAGTGAATCCTTATCAACTGTTACAACATAGCACCCATCAATGATGGTTGTGTCCAGAATGGGAGAGAAATAAATAAATGCTTTTATGGTTTTTGAGCCACTGTCATGAGCCTATATAATCGTACAGCATACAATTTGCATCCATCCAACATAGAAAAATGTGACTGTTGAACTGAAGCATAAAAGCGCGAAGCTCCCATTAAGAGGGTTCAATGCCTAGCACCCACAGATTACATGCATAAGATGTAAACAGAAAACCACCACCGTCGAGCAGATCAAGAATATCATCGTCAAAAAGAACAAAAAATTTGAGGATGAGGGCGCTAAACAACTTTTAGAGGAGAAAATTTGTGATTTTGATAGGATGATAATAGGTGTGGACGCTACTCCCCCCAAAAGTGGAGCATACATGGAGTCATTAAATGATGATCCTTTTCTACGTATCATGGTGGTGCCATCTCGGACTTGAACTTGAGACCTTGTCCATAAATGAATCATCACGGCCATGGTCAAGAATCAACTGATTCATTTTCAGGAGAAGCTTATCCTTCCTGAAAACACCATAGCGCTCTCTTCTTATACCATGCTATCAAAGATAGCTCTCCCTTACTGTTATGACGCTATCTTTAATAGTTTTTCCCAAAATGAATCATTTACTATGGCCCATTTAGGTTCAAGATCAATCACACAAACAAAAGGTAGTATTTAGCTAGAGCATGTAGGTGTGATTTATTAAATTCAATACATCAATTAAGCACGTTTTAGTATTTTGTTTATTGTTTATACTAGGCAACCATATCAAGAGAAAAATAAAGAAATTTAGATCATTTTGTTACAATTACAACAGCAAAAGTTCACCATTGCCCGCTTTTTTTCCTCGTAGCATATTAAATAGATTAGTTTGATCTTGGTAGCTAGTTCTCCAACTCCAAACAGAACTATCTAATTATAATTGAGTATTTAGATATATAGAATATGAGTATTGACTAGGTCTAACCTATCCCCTTTTCCACTAATTTGAATTTCGTATTTGTTATCTATCTCGGCACTCTGCAACGACTCCTTTGTGGAATTTGCCGCACAACAATAGATCCGAGGGGGAGAGACAATAATATTGATAGAGCGAGCCCGTGACACCGCTACATCCTGGAAATCACACATTCTAGAAGGGGCAAAAGGGCCACTACGGGAGAAAATAGAGCACTTAGTCTAACCAACGGGGTTGTTTGTTATGGTCCCCACAGTTGTTTGTTAGGGATCCCACGTGAGGAATAGGGGGCAAGAGGTGGTTATAGGAGGGAGTAAGAGAGAATACCATTGGAGAAGATTTTGTGCAACGGCCTAAAGGCTTGGGTGGGGGGGGGGGAGCCTTCTCCAGTGTTCTCTTTTTCTGGTCATTTATTTTCTCCTTTCTCCATACTGTACTCATACCACTTGGTCTTAATACACAAAGGAGTTCTCCAGGTCGTCTGCTTATCAATTGGTAAAACCTGACGGATCCCAAAAGAGGAGAATGGAGATGCGTAGTTAGGCTTGAATTGAGGGATTGGAGCAGAGAATAGGGATAGCTGAGACGACGCTTTCAAAACTATCAACAGCGGTGGGGGTTGTAACCCAGGGGCAACAGAAGTGGGATCAGGAGATGAAGGAGCAAACTGAGTTCCATAAGTACATTGTGAGCTTGGTGTGTCGAATGGAGAAAATGCCGCACACAAAGAAGATCATCCTTCGGCGATGTTTGAAGTGTCGAGTAATCATATGGGGGAGACAGGCAATAAAGAGAAACAAAGTCGAGATGTTATGATGTCTAACTTGGTCGAAACCACAGACAATCTATTTGTTGAGAGAGTCGAAGCACAAGCGCAAATCGTGAGTTCACCAGATGTTCAACCACCAGAAGTAGGATCTTGAATTCATCGGAAGTTAAACCACCGGATGTCACGCACAGCGGACACGCCAAACTCCATGACCTAGAGCATCGGAACTTACGAAGTTATACGCACCCTAAATCACCACACACCAAGCCTTCCGACAAGCATGCAAAGCATACAAACAAGCAAACGGGAATGCTGCAAATTAAAGAACACTTCGACTTACGTGGTCCGAATTTTCATCCTAGGTCAACAGGAGACCACGGCAAAGTATATTTCTCCGAAAGTACAAAGATTACAACCTAGTGACTTTTCAGTCACATGTATCACTCTTAGCAAGTAATTGTGTTACACATCAATAGGCGGTTCCACCCCATATGTATAATGGAGTCCAGTCAGTGATCTGGTTGCACCGACCTACATTTGTGGGCCTCCATCTGTTTGCAATAGTAACTGCCAATCACCTGTAGCAATCATCAACATGACCGGCTTCATTCGGTAGACTGAGCGCATCACCATTCATCGAACACCCTACCTTACTAAATGATCCAACTTCCCCTGAACAGACACTTCATCGGAATTTCCTCCCAACCGATCTCCCGCTAGTTGAAGTCCTATTGTCGCTGCCTCCTTCCGATGAACTGAATCTCGTTCTTCTGGTGAACCGAATCTGAAGCCTTGAAGAGGATTCACAACAATCTCCCATTTGAAGAATGTTGCAAGGATCCTCAGGCAACCTCCAAATTTTAACTCACATTTTTCTTCACTATACATGCAGTGCTCTCCACCACCTTCCGGTCACCTCAATCACAATGAGGCACAGTGTTGCCTCAAACTTTCTTGGATTAGAACCTCAGTGCACACGTCACCCAGATTTTGTCTTCCAACAATCTTCCGTAGCTATAACTCCCCATCCTCAAGCAACTTCTGAGTGAAGTGGTATTTCAGGTTGATATGTTTTGACTAGGAATGAAACATCAGATTTTTCACAAAGTGAATCATACTTAGGCTATCACAATAAACCACTTTTCTTGATGTTGGATTGGTGTAGCCCGATCCGTTTGGATGATGTTGGATCGAATGTTAACGGCTCATACTGAACACCCGACCGCGACTCTCGCAGGTCGAGCTCCGCTGTGAGCTTGTTGGGGGTTGCAGGGGGCAACGCACCTCTGCTCCGGGGGTCCGAGGGCTGAAGGTCCCGGACCCAAATTTTGGGGGACTGTAGCAACTCTGACCGTTTGTAGCAGAGCTAGTCAGCCGACACCAACAGGACACCGTAGCAGTGCGGACTTTGGCATGATTACTGTCGCAGCTCGGACTTTGAAGGCAACGGTACAATAGCTCCGCGGACTTATTACCACTGACCACTGTAGCAGCTTGGACTCAGGTGGTCACAACACTGTAGCAATGCGGACTTTCAGCCACCGTTCACTGTAGCACAATATACTTATTGTGCGATTGGTAGAACAGTACATAGTCTTCTTTATTAGCTCAATTCGGGCTAGGGTTTTTGTATTATGAAACTCTAATATTCTCTCTGTAGTGTGCTCCCGAATCATGGTGAAATTCTGCATCTCCGTTAACGTAGGGATTATTCCCGAACCACGTAAATCGTTGTGTCCTGTGAGATCTTCTTCTCGTTCTTTTCTCATAATTTTATTCTGTCTTTTCTTCATCTACAAACCTGTTTTGTCGCTGCGACTCCCGACGTTTCTACAAAAACTCATATCAAAGGTTGAATTCGAATTTCTCAAATTGAACGATGGTTATGGAAGAAGGCAAGGTGAAGATTGACTGCTTCGTTGGAACTAACTTCAGCTACTGGAGAATACAGATCGGAAGACTATCTTTACCAGAAGAAATTGCATTTTCCGCTTTTGGGTTTAAAGACAACAGACATGGAGTAAGCGGAGTGGGAGCTTCTGGATCGACAGGTTCTGGGAGTTGTGTGCCTTACGTTGGCCAAAAACGTCACGTTCAACATCAAAGAGGAGAAGACGACGGTTGGGCTCATGAAAACTCTCGCGAATATGTACGAGAAGCCTTCAGCGTCAAACAAAGTGTACTTGATGCGACAATTGTTCAATCTGAAAATGATTGAAGAGGGGATTGTTGCAGATCACAACAATAAATTCAACACCATCATAAGTCAGTTGACAACGGTGGATATTTCACTTGACAACGAGGTATATGCACAAGTTTTATTGCCTTCATTACCTGACAGTTGGGAAGCGATTGTAACAGCTATGAGCAATTATTCAGAGAATACCAAGCTGGTTCTGAAGGATGTGCGGAACCTGATCCTCAATGAGGATATTAGAATAAGAGAATCAGGCAGATTCTCTGGTTCTGCTTTGAACGTAGAAGAAGAGGAAGATATGTGCAGCGAGAGAATCGTACAGGACAATCAAAGTCAGGAGGAAAAAGTGGAGACAAGACAAAGGGGGTTGGTCCTACCTGCTGGATTTGCGGGAAGAAAGGACACGTCAAGAAAGAGTGCAGAGAAAGACAAAAGTAGAGAATCAACTTGGTAAAAAGATAAAGAAACTTCGATCGGATCGAAGTGGAGAATATCTGAACCAAGAGTTCATCGACCTTCTACGGGAGTTTGGGATTCTATCTCAACTCACTCCTCCTTATACACCACAGTGAAATGGTGTTAGTGAAAGGAGAAATCGCACCCTGTTGGACATGGTGAGGTCGATGATGAGTCATGCAGATCTTCCATTATCCTTTTGGGGATATGCATTACAAACTGCAACATACACATTAAACCGAGTACCAACTAAGGCGGCAAATGGAATTCCCTCCGAGATATGGAATGGAAAGAAACTCATTTTGTCGCACACAAGTGTATGGGGATGCGAGGCGTTTGTTAAGGCCTTCTCAGGCAACAAACTAGCACCATGGGACACGAAGTGTATCTTTATAGGATATCCCAAGAAAATGAAAAGATGTTACCTATATAACCCTTCGGACAAGAAAGTCATTGTCACTAGACAAGCCGTCTTTCTTGAGAGGGAGCACATCCTCAAAAAAGATAGTGGGAGAAAGATTGACTTCGACGAAGTTGATGCTCAAGATACACAGGAGTTGGTACAGGAATAAGCTTCACAGGTCCCCGTGGAAGAGGTTCCAGAAACACAAGTACTGCGTAGGAGCTCAAGAAAGGTAAGAGAACCGGAGAGATTTGGTTTCCTAGTCAACGAGGATGGTGAATCATTATTGTTGGATAATAATGAACCTCTCTCCTACAATGAAGCAGTAGAGAGCTCAGAAGCTGCAAGATGGCTAGAAGCTAGAAATCTGAGATGGATTTCATGTATCAAAACCAAGTCTGGGTTCTGGTCGATGAGCCAGTTGATGTGAAGCCTGTTGGATGCAAATGGGTATTCAAGAGAAAGCTGGACATGGAAAGTCAAGTTAGCACCTATAAAGCAAGGCTAGTGGCTAAAGGATTCAAACAGCGTCAAGGAATTGACCATGATGAAACTTTATCGCCAGTTGCCATGTTTAAATCCATAAGAATCATACTTGCCATAGCAGCTTACCATGACCACGAGATTTGGCGGATGGATGTCAAAACAACATTCCTTAACGGGAACCTTCAGGAAGATGTCTATATGACACAACCAAAAGGGTTTGTGACACCGGGTGAAGCCAAACGGGTTTGCAAGTTACAGAAATCCATTTATGGATTAAAGCAAGCATTCAGGTCATGGAACATTCGATTTGATAAAGTCATAAAGGAATTTGGTTTCATTAAGAACGAATGTGAGCCATGTGTTTATAAGCGGTTTAATGGGAATGCGGTCGTTATCCTAGTAGTATATGTTGACGACATATTACTTATTGGAAACGATGTACCAGTCTTGCAGTCAGTTAAGGACTGGTTGAACAAGTGTTTCTCCATTAAAGACTTAGGTGAAGCAACCTACATTCTAGGGATCAAGATCATTCGTGATAGATCCAATAGGCTGTTTGGACTAAGTTAGGGTACATATATTGACCAGATACTAAAGAGATTTAGTATGGAACAATCCAAGAGGGGATTGATTCCAGTGTCACATGACCTATATCTTTCTAAGAAAATGTGTCCTCAGACACAACAGGAGAAAGATAGAATGAGTAAGATCTCATACGCTTCGGCTATAGGATCTATCATGTATGTCATGTTATGTTATGTATCAGGCTTGATGTTGCTTATGCACTGAGCATAGTAGGCATATATCAAGCAAACCCGGGAGAACAGCATTCGACTGCTGTTAAGACTATACTTAAGTATCTGAGAAGAACTAAAGATATGTTCCTGGTGTGTGGAGGAGATGAGGAGCTTGTCATCAGAGGGTATGTCGATGTTGGTTTTCAGACAGATCAGAACGATTTGAAGTCGCAATCTGGATATGTTTTCTGTCTCAACAGAGGAGTTGAGAGCTGGAAGAGTTCAAAGCAGCCAGTTGTCGCCGATTCTACAGCAGGGTCTGAATATATAGCGGCTTCTGATGCAGCCAAGGAAGCCGTCTGGATTCAGAACTTTGTCCAGGAGCTTGATGTGGTGGCTAGCAGTAAAGATCTTGTCACATTGTATTGTGATAATACTGCAACGGTGGCTCTTGCAAAAGAACCAAGGTCGCATCAACGAACAAAGCACATCCTCTGAAAGTATCACCTCTTGAGGGATTTCTATCAAAGGGGTGAAGTTGCAGTGAGCAGAGTGTTCACGGAAGAGAACGTGGCACACCTCATGACTAAAGGTCTATCTCACCAGAAGCATGAATATCATGTGAGAGCTAGCGGGTTAAAGGTTGTTAGCAGTTGGCTCTAGTCCAAGTGGGAGTCTGTTGGAGTTGGTGGCCTAGAACCAACTACTTTGTACTTTATTCATTAATAAATATCTTATCGCATCTTGATTGTTCTTCTGCGTGACAATGAATGTGATAATGTTCTAAGGATAGTTGTTGCACTAAAAGGTCATAGCGGATCCCTGCTATGATGAGAACCAGAAAGTGTCATAACACTGTTCTTGAATATATGTTCTATGGTCGGATGATGTTATTTGAGGGACACAAATAATACAGGCCATTAGGGGTGAGGACTCATAAAACTTTGAGACACCTTCTCGTGGTGTTCGCCCTTGGTAATATCCAAGAGGATATTATGAGAACGAGACCCGTCAGTAGAAAATTCACATTTCAGTGTCATTGGATATTCCTATCTGCGGACGTGTATTGGTCCTTAGACTTTAAGATTATTATTAATGGGTATTACAACTCACACACTTAGATGTATTGACGATAACTGTGACGACACACTGTTCGCAGCGAGGTAGGATATGTTGGGTGCGTCATGAGTAATACTGCATTAATAGATAATGCGAGAAAGGATTTGTCCCTTTTGTTCCATAACGGAAATATATATCTCAGGCACTTTGATGGAATTAATATAGCCTAAATAAATTCATGGTCATGGTAATGAATGGGCGAGTTCAATTCTGAAAAGTCAAAAAAAAATCGAGCACATGGGTTGATGGCACTAGCATGAAACCCGCTTGATTCGAGATATCGAGACAAAGGGATTACATTACACGGTAAGCGTTCATAGGAGGTGACACGTCATTACGGCGTTAACTTCTTTCTCTATGGGTGTCTTGACGTGTTGTTAGACGCTAACCTTGGACTTTAGGCAGGCTCCGCCTAATGCCACTAAGAAAGAGGCCTAGAGGGTCACACACTAAGTGTGTCCAAGTATCTCAGTTAAATATTAATTTAACAAGTTGAATAAAGATTATTCCAGATTGTGGTTTAATAATTATTCAAAGATGTTTGATCGCATTTATTTCGACACTAGTTATTCGAGAAAATATATTGTGGACGAAATAATATATATTTATTAGCGAGTAATGCAGTGATATTTATTTAAGAAATAAATAGTCATTATTCATGGTCTAATAAATATGGTGGAGGAAATAAAGAAAATGGAAAAACAAAAGTACATGTCGTGCATATTAATATACACGCCGTGTAGTTATTCTAGGGATTCGTGAGAAATAATATTATTTAATTAATTAAATAATATTAGGTATAATTCGCTGGGCGCATGTCAAATAATAATAATAGTCAACTGTTATTATTAGACATGGGATCTTACTAAGAATTAAATGAAATGAATAAATGCTTTTGAGTAATTAATTCATTTTATTATTCTAAGTAATTAAAAATCTCAATTATATAATTCTCATTAGTCTATCCATTTTTGTTGGTTTTGCACAACGGATCTAGAGAAAGCTCTCAAGCCAAGAGAGAATTTTTTTTCTTCCAAAAACGCTCTCAAGCTACGAGAGAGATCCTCCTCCACCGGATCAAGGAGAGCGCTTTGCAAGCGGCTCTCAAGGCGATCGAAGGCGGACATCACAAGCGAAAACTCTTCCACGCTAGCACCCGGAGATCCCTTCGGTGACGTCCAGAGATACGTGGAGCACGTGTGGATCTCCGCTAGAGGAATCCTACACTTGGATTCTACGACGCAACGACGGATCACATCGGATCGTGACCGAAAACATCAACGGAGAGAGAATTTCATCAAGATAATTCTTGTCTTTTAATTAAATTAATTATAACCAACATATGATTATCATCTCTATGGTTCTGAGACTCCCTTTATTTCATTCTTCGTTCTATTCTGAAGATCCGGCGTTTTATTATCGTGACAGATCTCGGATTGATCATTGTTAACGGAAAAATTAAAGTTGACTAGACCCACCAACGCGCTTCCGCTGCGCCCGGAACCTACAAATATTACATAGGGGAGGTTGTAGAGTGAGGGCGCTACGGGTTGTTTTGAGTTAGGCTTTCAGCATTGCTGAAGGAGGCTGCAGCCAGAGCCTCGGGGAGCGGCGTCTTCCGGGGGAGGATACCTTGTCTTCTTCCTATTTTCTTCTTCTTCCTCTATTTCCCTCCCCCTTCTGTTGTGATTCTGCAGGAGATTTCTGGATATTCTGTAGGGGAGCTGGTTGCTAAGGTGAAGGCTGGTGTGGCGAGCTGGAAGATTCCAGCATGGGCTGTGAAGGGGGCCGCCACACAGGTCCTGCGATGCGTGGTGCTGGAAGAATCTGTCCGCTCATCCTGTATGTAGTTGCAAACTCTTCAGAACGAACTGGATTAGAAACTTTCTGCTCCTCGCCTACCCTTACCTGTTCAGTCCAGGAAATTCCCAAGCCTTCTGCAGCAGCTTTCATATTTACAACTTCTTCCTCAGGGGAGGGAAATAGAGCAAGAAAATAGGAATAAGACAAAGAAGAAGTATCCTACTCCGGAAGACACTGCTCCCCGAGGCACTGGCCGCAAACTCCTTTAGCAATGCTAAAAGCGCAACTCAATACAACCCGTAGCCCCTAACTCTACAGTCTATGTAATATTCCCCAACAACTCCAACCACTCGCCAAACTCCATATTGTATTTACAACACCGCCGCTGGCAAATATTACTCACTTTCCGACTAACAACAAATTATACCTGTAACATCCCGAGATTTTAAGATATATTTCTCTTTGAATAATTTAAAGTGTTCAATGATTTGATTAGCACGCAACACTGAACTTTCAGTGAACTAAGATATATTATAAAAATATTATTATTTAAATATGATAACCTAACCGTTGAATTGACAAGTATGAATATGAGTAACCGCATTATAAAATATATGTATAATGGACATACTCAATACAAATGTATGGATGAATGTTTAAGAAATACCCACTCAATTTTTAGTAAAGTCATTTTTCCCTTCAAAAATGATTTTATTGTATTTTGTGTGTAGAATTATAATTAATTTCTCACTTTTAGAAATTGTATTTTATCAAATGAACATCATTTTTGAAATCAGTGTATCAAAATTAACTTGGATTGAAATTTTGGGATTTTTCTGAAATGATTAATTTTTCAGTGAACACCGAAAAATACCGATTTTTCAAATACTCTCATTAATTAAATCAAGTAATTTAAAAGTCTCATTCTATTTTGGATTTGGTCTTAAAGTGACGTGATCCATTTGATTTAGAATGATCCAGTTACTTTCATTTTAATCAACAATATTCATGATTTTGATATAAATTAATTGTTATGTTTAAAAACACATTTTTCTAAAAACCGTTTTTCATTTCGTTTTACGAATTTATATTAAAATTGATTTCTGTCACTTCTAGAGATTGAATCTTGAAAATTGAATACCGTATTTGGAAACAGGAGGTTAAAATCTGGTAAATAGATCTCTCTTATTTTTTGTCATCATGAATAGTAATCGTGATAAATATTTGTCACCTTGATAAGGGTAAAATGGGTAAAACGGAGTTTAAAACTGTTGGATCCCACATCGAACTTGTCGTCCGATGTGGTCTTCATTATTCATTATAAAAGAACCTCAAGGCCTCCTTTAGAGTGCACTTTGAGGATTCGGGTCTACATCTCTTTATCGTTCTACGTGGTATCAGAGGGAAACTAATCCAACTTGAGGCCCTCCCTCCTATTTTGTTCTCTCTCGTCTAGGATTTCCTGTTTTTTTTTTACTCTGTGGGGGGCAGTGGCCTCCATGGCCGTGAGCTAAGTCCTCCGCAAGCGCCCCCCTGTTGGATCTCCCTCCCTCCCGGCGGATCTCCCCCTTGTCGGAATCTCCCTCCCTGCTGTCCCGACAGCCCGCCCTCATTTTGCGGTTCCCGGCCCCGCCTCCCGCCGCGCTTCCATCCCATCCGCCTCGCTATAGCGCGGCTCCCTCTCGTCAATGCTCCCGCGACGGCTCCCTCACGGCGCCTCCTGGTCCCGACGAGGGCTCCCCTCCTGTGCGCTATCCCCTCCTATGCGCCATCCCCTCTAGTGCGCCAGCCCCCCTCCAGTGCGCCAGCCCCCCCTCCGGTGCGCTGCTCCTCTGCAAGGCAGCCCTCCCGTCGGTTTCATCCGCTCCAGTCCGACGACTCTCATATTCTGGCACTTCCTCCAGCGACCCGCTGCTCCCTCCATGCCAGCCTCCTCCTGCGGCAGCCACCGCTTACATGTCGGCCCTCCTGTTGTTTTCTCAGCGCTCCGACGACCGGCCCGTCTGTGCGGTTTTCCCGGCGACTCTGACGACCGATCCGCCTGTGCGGTATTCCCGGCGCTCAGTCGACCGGCACCGCCAGTGCGGCTTTCCCGTCACTCCGTCAACCGGCACTCCGTCAACCGGCACTGCTTGAGCGGCTTGGCAAATCTTTTTCGGCAGCATCATCCATCTTCGTGCGGGGGAGTAGCAATCATGGCGATTTATCTTTGTTTTATTCTGTTTTGTCTGGTTTTATCATCAAACGGGGTATGTCCAACTTGAGGGGGAGTGTTTGCAGTGTTTCTTGTTTGCTTTGTATTGTCATTGCTTTGGTCTTTTTTCTTTATGTGTCCAAGCTAGGTACACCTACCTTGAGGAGGAGTGTTGGAGTCTGCATCACACATCGGACTTGTGGTCCGATATGGTCTTTATTATTCATTATAAAAGAACCTCAAGACCTCCTTTAGAGTATACCTTGGGGATTCGGGTCTACCTCTCTTTATCGTTCTACAAAAATCATGAGATAGGGTCTCAAAATCAACCAAACACTTGCCTTTATTATATTATTAATTACTAATTTTATTAATTATATTATTAATCAATTATTTTATATATACCAAACCCTAACTTGTTTTTAAAAATTTGTTATTTTTTAAACCTAATTTTAAAAAAAAAAATCTCCAACTGTTGATTATTATTGTCACTCTCAACAATCACTTTTCCCAACTTCAAACAATTTTCAGTTTTTAAATTTTTTAAATTCAGTTTGTTAGAATGAAGGAGTGAACACAATACCCAAGATGTCTCTCTAAGGGGGGTCTTGGTGTTTATTTATAATGAATGATAAAGATGACATAATACCTCAACTTCGATGTGAGACTCACATCCTCTAACACTCCCCCTCAAGCTAGGTGTACCTAGCTTGGATACATAAGAACGCAAAAATAAACATTTTCACATTCCTAATACACCCCATCAAGCAGGACATGCCCAGCTTGAATACGTAAAAAAAGGACCAAAAAGAATAGCATCCTCGTATGCACTATCCGCCTGTTTTGTTCCGCCTGTTGCGTTGCCACCCATGGCTACTAAAGAATATATGACCAATCGTAAACTCTCATGTTGATGACAACCATTGCTTGAAGATGTCGGATGAAATGGCGACCGACAAACAGCTACAAAATCATCAGGTGAAACGACACCCAATTTTGCAGATCAAAATTACCAAGGTGAAACAACGTCCGACTTTAGGACCCAAATTGTCGAGGTGAAATGGCGTCCGATGTTGCAGACCCAAATTGTCAAGGTGATTTACGGACCCAAATTGCCAAGGTGAGCGTCCAAATTGCGGACCCAAAAGACCTTGCGAAATGCCACCCGATTTTGCAGAGCCAAATTGCCAAGGTGAAACGGCGTCCGACTTTGTGAACCCAATTTGATTCTAGTTGACAGCAAAGGTTTGGGGTAACAACGGGGAGCAGTGAAGAACCCAATAGAGGCAAAGAATCCATTTTGCAGCAGGTTATGCGAGAGAAAGGAGCAGATTTGGAGAATCCGATCAGGAAGGGGTGACGTATGGGTCGTGCGTGCCTGGATCAGGAAGGGGGCATGCGATCTGGAGGTAGGTTTTCATGCAGGGAGAAGGTCGGCGAGACTGCGGGCTAAAGGTGTGAACGCTTGGGGGGGGGGGGGTCATCGCACGGGAAGGGTCGACGCACAGGGAGAGGCGACGCGTAGGGTGAGGGGTTTATCCTGCAGGGAGAGGCGACGCGCAAGGGGGGACCGTCGCACAAGGACGACGTTGGGAAGGGGGGTTGGCGCAGTTGTTGGGAGATAAAGAAGCGTCATCAAGCTGGGTGGGGGGTGGCGCGCCGTCGAGGGTCGCGTGGCTGTTGGGAAGGCGGCGAGAATAGGGGCTGGATGAGGGAGTCACTACGGTTATTGGACGTGCAACGAGGGGCGTTACGGGTGAGGGGCAGTGCTAGAAAACAAGGGTTTGCTGGCCATGGGGGGTCGTCGCTCCCCTTTGAGGGAAAACTTGTTGAAACCCTAAACGGGGAGGAGAGAGACGGGGGGTTTGGGCTTGACCTCCTTTGATATCATGTTAGAATGGAGAAGAGTGGACTCAATGCCCAAGATGTCTCTCTAAGGGAGGTCTTGGTGTTTATTTATAATGAATGATAAAGTTGGCATAATACTTCAACTTCGATGTGGAACTCACATCCTCTAACACAACTCATCTTCAACAGATGTTCGGCTTCAACAACTTCAAACATGAATCTTTACGGATACTGGTCATTCCGATATCACTTGTTGGTGTATGAATTCTTACTCCTGAGTCCAATTCCTTCAACATGCAATTCTAGATGAAAATATTAAAGTTATTCTTCACAAAAAAAAAAACCTTCTAAAGACAAGGAATCTTTGGTCAACTTCTCTAAGCTCATTTGAGTCAAAACTAGGTGGGAAAAACAAGAGAAAAATAACTTTGAAACCTATCAAATTTCTCTTGGTAACTTCCTCCTTTTAAGTTCAGATATCACTCTAAAGTTCTCCTAAGATTATGAAGGTGTTGTATTTGCTGTCAACTCTATTTGGAAGAATGTTTTTGAGATGAAAAGTAGAAGTTTGTAAATCCGGATAACTGAGTCCGAAGGTTTTCATAAGTTCACTGGAAGGTAGGAAGGCCAAAAGTCGGTATGACCAGCAGATCGTGGAAGCTTGGAGAGTTGACGTTTTCCGAAAAGAGCTCTGGAAGGTTCATCAAATGATGTATTGTTCAGTCAACGAAAGAACATCACTTTGGCAGAAGACCCAACAACAATTCAAACTGAGCAGATTGGGAGAAAGAAGGGAGGCCAGTGTTGAAGGCTTCGAAGGATGACTGTTTGCATAAATATGACTATGTAAACATAATCCGGCATCTATGTAAACATCATCTGTGAAAGCATCAGAAACTGGAAGTTGAGTCGATCGAAAGATGAGTTGCTGAGGAGTTGTAAGCCGAAGTACGAACACAGTGTAAGTGCAATGGATTCAGATCACTGGAAGCACAAGATTCATATCAGAGTTGTTCGATGTACTGAAGGCTGCAAAAGATTAAGTTGAGCTGAAGTAGAGACAAAACCGAAAGAAGAGCAGAATGAAGCTATGGAAGTACACTCACTGGAAGATGCTAAGTGACTTCACATACTCATTGTGAAGTTACAACCATTATGACGATGTTGAGCTGGACGTTCAAGGAATCAATGTGCACGAAGGAAAGTTTGCGATCCTAGCCAAGATTTACGGCAAAGATGAAGACTGTTGATGTCGAGTCTTGCAGAGGATTTGACGAAGTCAAACTCCAATATCCTCGGAAAATATTAAAGGTTGTTGACCGAAGACTTGGAGTGAGCGGGAGTTTCAAATTGGAGCTCGCGTGTTCCCCCACCTTTATTGGAGAAAGCGAAGTTATTAAAGGGGGGAAATCATTCAAGTAGTTACTATTGTTGTTATTGATCACGTTAAGATTCTGAGTGAAGAAGATTACCGAGAACCCGACCTACTTTCACCGAAAGATACGTTGAGACGAAGAAGGAGATTGTTGAGTTGAGGTGACTGGAAGCCGAAGAACCGGAAGATCAAAGTCCTGATCGTTGAAGTACGGAGATTGAAGTTTGTGAGCAGAACTTGCTTTGCTATTCAAGAGGCTCAAAGGATAAGCTAAATGTTGTAACTAGTGGGAACCAATATAATCATCTTGTCTGGAGAAATTTGTGCAGGATGCATTTTTGTTTTACGTTTTTGTTTTACGAAATCATGAAACAAAGAACTAAAACTTCAATACGTGATATATTTAAACACTCTTTAGAATAACAATAAGAATCAAAGAATAAAATAAAATAAAATAATAAACTATGAATTTAAAATTCATCAGAGTCAACGTCATTCTTAAAACAAAATTAACCAAGCATAAACACAAAATAAAGAGAGTTTTGTAATTATCAAAACAAAAAGGTAAGAGGGCAAAGAGCCACTCCAACACATACTTGATTCCTCCAAACTATTAAGAGTTGTGGCTTCCTTCTTTTCTCCTTCAGCGCTACTGCAATATCTTGCCATATGTCGAAAGTTAGTACAAATGAAATACCTCCCAAAGAACTCATACCCCGTGTTTTTCTTTCCAGGCCGAGATGATTCAATAGTCATTCTTACTTAAACAGCTCAATGGCCTCCATGCACACACTCATGGTGTGTCCTGATCCTTCATAAAAGTAACACTTCTTCCCGGTTCTCCTTTTCTCCAGATTTAGCCAGTTTCTTTTCTTCCTTGACTGATTCCAGATTTATACCTTTGTAATTGCCACTGGTTGAAATATTGGTGTGAGAATCTTTATTGCAGTAAAGATATTTTCTTCCAGATTTCAAATTTAACTCTAGAATCTTCCTATCTCTCTCTTTCAATTGGGTTGTCATCACCTCTAATTGAGAGCATGCTTCTTGAGCAGATTTTATTCTTCCGTTCATCTGTCTCTTGAGAGAAATCACTTCAATCTTACGTGACAGGTTGAATCTTCAATTCAATTATCCGTCGCCAATTAACACTTCCACATGGCCAGTTCAACCTCGAGATCTCACTTACATAGCAAGATATGATTCCAGTTCAATCTTACATAGCAACGTCAACCTCACCAAGGATCTTCAATCATTTTTCTAACACTTTCCACACTTCAAAAAAGCTTAATCAAGCTAGAATAAATATTCTTCATTTTTACTCAGTTCTTCCACTTCATCATACCTCCTGCAACTCCTTGAACCTGTTATCATCAAGTTCTTTCAGTTTGTCCAACTTACTGTAACCATGTTTTTTCAGCCTATAGTTTCTCTCCTTTAACATACTCAGCCCCCTTTCTCTAAGCCAGATATATGTTCTTCCATGCATGGATCTTTCACCAAATTACTTCCAAGACTCCACCAAATGACTTCCAGCACAAATCATGGTCTCAGTGCAGAACATATTCACTTCAGCTTTATCCAACACACAACTTTTTCACAATATGTACTTCTTATTGACAATCAATCCAACATACAACCATTGACAATTGACAACAAATCGGTGGATCACACGTAGGGTGATACACACTAAGGAAGGGTGAGCGTGTATAGCAATTTCAAATCTCTTCCACTCGAGCTTTTTCAGCATCTTTCTCTCAAGATACTCATCAGTGCAGAAAATAAGAATGACACGACAAGTTTATTGCCGAGGTTTGTCTCCTTGTGGATGACTGCGCCCCCGGTGTGTCATGGTTATTATCCCACGCACACAGTCCCCTTATTATCAAAAGGAACTCAAGCAAGGGTGTGCCCTTTGAACTCGTACAACTGATGGCACCAACCAAATACAGATTCGCATCAACAGAACACAAACGACACCTTCTAAAGAATGATCGCAAATGAGTATATGAGCCTCTTCAAGAACTCCAAATGTCGATCTTCTTCCTCTTCCTCCCACAACAATAACCTGTGGCTGTTCTCAGAGTATCTTCTTCTTCGATGTAGCAGCGTAACGGCTCTCCTTTTTTCAGAATGCAACTCACTCGCATTTTCCTTTCTCATTTCACCTTATTTATATTCACTGGATATTGCATGAATACTGTTTTCATGAAAGTTATAAAAACTCCCCTTGGATTGCGACAGACTTAGACTCATTCAAACTCATAATCTTTGAGTCAAAGATTTATTCAAATTCTTCATGAAAGTTCGGGTGAAGACTCTGTTCTTTTCCATCGTGCGATATTTGAATTAAAACGGTCTTTTTCTAAATTCAAATTCTCCATGAAATCTGCACTTTTTAGTTCGTTTGATGTTTTCAAGCAAGCATGATGACGTAGCATCTATAGCATGCGGTGTGGAACTCTCTTATCAACATCAGTTTCTCCCTTGGCTGGTTATTTCTTGATCTTGATCTTAGCTTGAATCATGATCATGTGTTTGATCATGATGTATGATCCATGAAAAGCATCACACAATTATTCTTACTTCAGATAATTAAATCTAGAAACATCAATTT
This sequence comes from Viscum album, assembly GCA_963277665.1. NCBI lineage: Eukaryota > Viridiplantae > Streptophyta > Magnoliopsida > Santalales > Viscaceae > Viscum > Viscum album. The sequence continues at coordinate 15,265,216 of OY728150.1, forward strand.
TCACCCAGCAGGAACTTCGAGGTTTCACAAAATATTGAAGTCTTACGAGCCAAAGCTTTACGATGAAGCTTTACATTCAGACTCAAAAGCTTGCGCTCGGCTTTAAAGGCTTACGCTGAAGTCATACAATTTGTGCAAAGACTTAAGTTCAGCACAAGGCTTACGCAACGAAGTCTTATGCTCAGCACAAAGACTTACACTCATGCCTTTGTCAAAATTCAGACAGACTCCCGAAGTCATACGATCACTTGAAGTTTTACGATGAAGACTTACGATCAGCATGAAGTCTTACGCCCAAGAACTTTGCCAATTTTCTAATCTACAGTGAAGTTTTACGATGAAGCTTTACGATCATACCTTTACATCAAACTTCACACACCCTGGATGGATTCTCCAAAGCTTCAGCTCATCCATCTTCCATTCAGGCGTCTTCAACATTATAACCAACAACTCCCGAAGTTGTATACAACAATCGCACATCAAACTCTTTTCCAAAATGTTGTAGACAGTGCTTCCTCAACTCCACATCAATTGTCTTATCTCCATGAAGATCAGCACATCAATCATCACACTTAACATGTATTGACAACAAATACAACATCATCCTCAAGGGAGTGCAACAAATTTCCCCCTTTGGATTTGTTGTCAATACCCCAAACTTCTCTCCCGCTTCTTGACAATAAAACCAATGAGTGTAACTGATAGGGATTAACTCAAACTTTTGTAAGCAAAGGAATCATGAATCAATCATCTCTAAGTCTACGTGAGCAAACTCTTTGTAAAAAACAAGAGTGATTAAATCAATCAACAATGTTGTCCATAAAACTACTTATCACCCTGTCAAAACTTCATGCAAACACAACCACAATAAGTAGTAAAGGTTTGCCCAGAGATTTTCCTGCATAGATCAACACACACATTAAAACAACTCACTGCCATTTTTCCAGTTTCAGCTCCAAGTTGCAGACTTTCTTCAAATGACTTTTAGGCTTCTTCAAAGCAACTTCAGCCCTTCTCAATCACTTCAAATAATCATCCAAGGCATCTTCATACTAGTTTTAGTGGACATCAAACTTCAAACACCCTGGATGGATTCTCCAAAGCTTCAGCTCATCCATCTTCCATTCAGGCATCTTCAACATTATAACCAACAACTCTTGAAACTGTATACAACAATTGCACATCAAACTCTTTTCCAAAATGTTGTAGACAGTGCTTCCTCAACTCCAAAGCAATTGTCATATCTCCATGAAGATCAGCACATCAATCATCACACTTAACATGTATTGACAACAAATACAACATCATCCTCAAGGGAGTTCAACAAATTTCCCCCTTTGGATTTGTTGTCAACACCCCAAACTTCTCTCCCGCTTCTTAACAATAAAACCAATGAGTGTAACTGATAGGAATTAACTCAAACTTTTGTAAGCAGAGGAATCATGAATCAATCATCTCTAAGTCTAGGTGAGCAAGCTCTTTGTAAAATACAAGAGTGATTAAATCAATCAACAATGTTGTCCATAAAACTACTTATCACCCTGTCAAAACTTCATGCAAACACAACCACAATAAGTAGTAAAGGTTTGCCCCAGAGATTTTCTGGCATAGATCAACACACACATTAAAACAACTCACTGCCAGGGAAACCAACTTTCCTCCACTTTTGTCCTTTTTCTTGATCAAGCAAGGACTTCCAAACACTCTGAATTAACAGTTGGCTACCTTTTAAACCACATCTCATAGGGAGTCATGTCTAAGTTTGGTCTTAAGAGACACCTGTTCTGAATTATTCCAACAGTAGTGATGGCCTGCAGCCGGTAATACCTTGAGGTGTCATGTTCTTTGATAGGACCCGGAGGTATTTGTGTCTTTATAGGGAGGATATTGTTAGAGGGGAGTGAATATTGTTAGTATGTTGTTAGGAGATGTTGGGACCGGGACCGGGGGGGGGGGGGGGGGGGGGGGGGGGGGTCGTTATAAATAAAAGCAGGGGGTGAGAGGTAGGCAAGAAGGGATTAGTGTGTTCGGCTTGGAATCGACAATAGTCGGGGCGAGAGCTTCATGGGGACTTGAGTGCCTTCATCCCCTCACTGTTTTTCATTGCACTGCCCGATTTCCGTTTGAAGAAGGCACGCGCTGCCGTAAGCGCGCTTTATCGGATTTCGCACGGAGTGATGCTCTACCGGCTCGCATTTAGACGAAGAGCGCACCGTCGGGACTTCGCTTGGAGGAGACGTGCTCTACCATCTCGCGTTTCGAGACGGCGCACTCGATCAGGTCATTCTCGGTGGAGGAGTTGTGCACTGCTTTTCATCCCCTTCTGCTACGAGCTAACTCGTAACCTAACGCCAACGACCAGACAAGTCGCGCCTTGCCATTTCGTCTATTTCTGGAAGCTTCGCTTACGTCTAACAAGGTGCCCAGCCGGAATCATTGCACGACCAAGGCGTGCACTTCCGAACACCGCATGCACTGTCGGCTCGCCTTTCGAGGAGGCATACACTACCGGATTGCGCCCTCAACACTGCGCCCTGCGGGGCTTCCTCGTGCGGGTCAAAACATGCAATTGGATTCTACTTGTAGGAGGCATCCTATTGATGCTCTTATAGTAAACGCACGCATTGTTAAGCCTTCGTTCGGAGGGGACACGTCTAGCTGGCTCACGATCAAAGGGGCGCGCTCGTCATGACGACCTGTCATCAACCTCGACTTGCTGCCTTGGACCAACGCCTGGATAGCCTTGAATCAGCATTGTCTAATCTGGCGGCAACGATGAGTACATTTACACAGGAGAAAGCCGAATTCCTGAGGAGCCTCTCTTAAATGGTGGCTCGCCGGGAGAAAATGCTTGCATAAGAGGAGACACGCCCATCGCTCACAGTAACTCTGACGGAAGCGCATTCAACGACAATAAGCGAACCGACAGCACCGTGGTGGAATACTTATATTGCCGACAACGGGTACGGTGGCAAGCGATCGTCGGCGACGATGAAGGAATCAAGCACGAACACCTTCGCATGCGACTCAATATCGAACACCTTGGCATGCGACTCAATATCGAACGGTCGATAGGGGAGTTTTCCATCTTTGACAACGGAAATCCATACCAACTTGGTGAAGCTGCAACAACAAGCGAAGGAGCACACTTCGTTCGCACCAGTGCTGACTAGTGGGGTGCAGGGGGGTTAACGTGCAATCCACAACGATCATGGGGGACGCACTTCGCGACTCCACCTGCCTTGATGTCGGCGCTGCTTGAAGGGTATTACGCAACGTATGTTGTTACGAAGGCAAAGCAGTGCGACAAAGCGACGTTGTCGGGATTGACATTAATGGTGGAAGCTTGGACAATGGCAAAAGACGAGCAAGTCGCACTTGGGAAATTCAGGGAGCCGATCTAGTCCGATGCAATTTTTTTCTGGAAGTTGCATGTAGAGTTGTTGGCCCATGCAGAATTACAGCGCATATGGGAGATCGCTTGGCATGCCTGTGAGTTCCACCACCTTGAAGACAATAAGGTTTTTTAGGATGGGATGGTGGAAATGATAGGACCTAGGGGTATGCATGTCTTTACAAGGAGGATATTGTTAGAGGAGAGGGAATAATGTTAGTATATTCTCCGATGCCTTCTTCCCCTTTCTCTATTTTTCCGTTGTAGCCATTTCCTCTATACAAAGAAGTCGGTCCTCTGGTTACCTATCATTCTCCCAACATAGTTCTAGCCATATCAACTAAACTTTTGTTATTTTTTTCAACCACTCCATTTTGTTGAGGTATATATGGAGCACTGTATTCATGTCTGATCTCATGTTTGTTAAGATGTTCAGTGAACTGTCTGTTGGCGTACTCACTCTCATTATCCGATCTCAATCTTTTAAGGTACAGGCTTGTTTGCTTCTCTGCAAGTCTTTTAAAACTCTTGAATCTGTCCAAAGCCTGTGATTTGTGTGACATGAACATGATACATGTCATCCTTGTGAAGTCATCTATGAAAGTGATGAAATATCTTTCTCCATTTGTTGACTTCTTGGTCATTGGACCACATAAATTAAAGTGAATCAGATCAAAAGGCATTAAGGTTGGAATTTCAACTCTCTTCTGTGTGTTTTGTTCAACATTCTTCCTTTTGTGCATACCTTACAAACAGTGATGGTGCCTTCTTTTCGTAAAGGCAAATTTCTCACAGTTTCTTCTTGAATCAACTTCTTCATATTCTTTTGGTCAAGGTGACCAAGTCTTTTCTGCCATAACTCATTTTTTGCTCGTTTGCTTAAGTAACACCCTGCACTTCCTTCCCCAATTTTAAACAAATTTTCTAGGGTTCTTATGCCCCTTGTAACCACAGTCACATCTTCCATTCTTTTGACAATGCATCCATTTTTTCTGAAGATGGCCTCGTTTCCGGCATCACACAGTTGTGATACACTCAACAAGTTGTGCATTACCATCGACAAACAATACACTATCTGGACTGATTTGACTTTTAGTTTAATGTCCCAATACCTTTGATTTTAAGAGAACTGTCATTATCAAATGTCACAGTTCCTTCATATTTCTTGTTAAAACCCTATTTTTATTATTATTCTGGGTAGGTTCCGAGTCCCGCATCGGAATACTCATGTGTGTATTTTGTATCCTCAATCTATAAAAGTAGGCCTCCGCCTCACTTTGAGGTAAGGGAGATTCCCTCATCTACATGGTATCAGAGGGAAATTAAGACTTCCATCCAATTTTTTTTTCCTCCCGTCAATTTTTTTCCCCCCTCTGTCGTTCGGCTCACCCTTCCCTCGGCGCCTCCCGGTTCGTCGTCTCCCGGCTCCGCCCGTACGCGGGTTTCCCGGCTTCCGTCGACGTCTCATCCGGCATCGCCTCACTGTGCGGTTTCCCGGCCGCCCTCCTCCCCTCCGCTGCGACGCGTCCCGGCGAGTCCCGGCCCCTGCGCACAGCCTTCCGCCGGCATCCCCCTCCTGGCGGTTTCCCTCTGCGCTCTTTCCGGCTCCCCGCACCTGCCGGCAACCACTTCCGCAACTCCCGGCGCGCAGAACGGTCGCACCCGCATCTCCCGCTTCGCCCGAACTGCCCGCCTATTCCTGCAACTTTCGGCGCCGTCTCCCACCCGCTCCAGAAACAGCTGCAACCTCCCACGGCGCCGCTTCCTCCTACGGCCGACCCTGCTCCCGCGACAGCATATAGCCTCCTCGTCCCGCTGCGTCTCCAGCGGCTCCCGCCCTACCCGACGCCATTTCCGGCTCCGCACCTCCCTGCACCCAAACCAGCCGACTCCGCACCGGCCGGCTTCCACACCTGTCGGCTCCAGCATCTCCAGGCAATCGCCCTCCCTCAACTGGCGCGCCTGCTTCGTCCGGCAACTTCTGGCCCGCCCTTCCCAACGGTGATTCCCGGCCTGCCCGATGCACGAAGCTGCCCGGCTCCCACGACTCCAACAACGGCTACGCTTGACCCCGCAACTCACGGCGCTTCCCGGCTGCCGCCTTCTGCGGCGCCTCTGCTGCTTCCCGGGTTAACCCAATTTTGTTTTATTGCGTCCTCTCATTGCAGGCTCGGCGCACCACTAAGCCTCTCATCATCTGCCGATGTCCGACTCCTCCATGGCAGCCTCTTCTGCTCTGCCCCAGATGATCACTGCCTCGACCCGCCTCGTCGATGAACGGCTCGACTCAACCAACTTCTCCATCTGGCGAAAGACGGTGTTGATGTCTCTTACCGGAATGGACCTTGATTCACACCTTGAGGATCCTCCACCGGCATCCACCGATCCCAAATATCGTCCGTGGAAACTTGCTGACAGCAAGATCTACACATTGCTGGTCAATTCAATGGATCGCTCAGTCAAAGATGTCACTCGGACTGCGAATACAGTCAAGGAACTCTGGGATTCCTTGACCATCATGTATTCTGAGACCAACAATTTGGCTCGTGTCTCAGATGTTCTATAGCAACTGTCGCATATCCGACAGCAGGACAAATCCTTCCTCGCATATTTCATGGAGTGGAAAGGTCTTCGCGATGAGTTGCAGAAATTATGGCCCGTTCCCCAGACACTGACGGACGCTCAGACCCAGAGGGACCAACTCTGCATCTTCAATCTTCTCAATGGCCTCACTCCTGAGTATGCCACCACGGCCACCGAGATGCTCGTCAGCCCGTCTACACTGGTGTTACCACAGGGGTATCATCGTCTGGGCAAGGCCCAACGCGCTCTTCCCCCGCCCACCCCCATCATCGATCACTCGGCTCTCGTCGGTCGTGGCGGGGAACGCTCCTCGGGTAATCGTGGACGTGGCCGTGTGGAGGGTCGTCCTCGGCCCCTCTGTCAGCACTGTGGCAAGCTCGGCCACCTGATCGACGGTTGCTGGGTCCTTCATGGTCGCCCTTCTCAGCAACCGCGAGAGGGTCAGACGGCGGTCCAAGAAGCTTCCTCATCAGTCTCAGCTCTTCCAACATCTTTGGACCTCTCTATGGCGGACCTCCGACTGCTTCACGATTCTCGGCCCTCTGCAGGACCCGGTCCGTCTTCAGCTTCTCTAGCCCACTCTGCTGGTTCCACAGCATTCGTCGGTCGTCGCTCACCTGCATGGATGCTCGACTCAGGTGCCTCCGACCACATCACCAGTGATGCTGGTATGTTGACATCCTATTGTCCTTATACCGGTTCTTCAGCCATCACCGTCGTTGATGGCTCCACTATCCCTATTACGGGCTTCGGTGCATGCTCTCTGACTTCCTCACTTCACCTGCCCTCTGTGGCACATGTGCCCCGCAGCCCATTTAATCTTCTTTCTATCAGTAAGCTTACAAAGGATTACAATTGTGCTGCCATATTTACATCATCTGCTGTTGTCTTTCAGGAGCGGACTACAAATCGGGAACTTGGTAGAGGCCAGCTTCGGGACGGGGTCTACATGTTCGATGGCCCGACAACAGTCGTCTGCACCTCTGTCACTGCGAGAGCATTGGATCTTCATTCCCGATTGGGGCACCCTCCCGCCTCCACCATTCATCAGCTTTATCCAGATTTTAGTCAGCATCTTTCTTTTCATTGTGGGTCTTGTTCTTTTGCGAAACATCATCGCACCTCATACATTCCTCGGGTAGATACACGGGCCTCACACCCTTTTGATTTGGTTCATTCCGACGTATGGGGTCCCTGTACCGTCCCGAGTCATTTGGGGTATAAGTATTATATATCTTTCACTGATGACTTTTCGCGAATGACATGGCTATACCTCCTTCGAGAACGCTCTGAAGTATTTTCCACCTTCCAGACATTTTACAATGAAATTCTTAACCAATTTTCAATCTTTGTTAAATGTCTCTACTCCGACAATGGGCGTGAATATCTCTCCACTCCCTTTCGGCAGTTCCTCCTAACGAAAGGCATACTTCATCAGACCTCCTGTCCTGATACACCCCAACAGAATGGAGTGGTCGAGCGCAAACACAGACATATTCTGGAGACTGCTCGTGCCCTCCTCTTCCACCGCCAGGTGCCTCTTCTTTTTTGGGGCGATGTCATCCTCACTGCTACCTATCTTATAAATCGTCTTCCTTCTTCTATCCTTCAGGGGGAGACTCCTTTTCGGGCCCTGTTCTCCTCTCTCCCTCCTCACTCTCTTCCACTTCGGGTGTTCGGATGCCTCTGTTATGTTCGTGACACTCGTCATGGCCTCTCCAAACTCTCTCATAAATCCCTTCGGTGCATCTTCCTTGGCTATTCCCGCACTCAGCGCGGATATCGTTGCTTCTCCCCGGACCTCCGGAGGTACGTCATCTCTGCTGACGTTTCATTTGTTGAGAGCTCTCCATTCTCCCTTCCCTCTCCACATCCTGACTCTGCGATTGATGATTGTCTTCCTCTCATCATCCACCCTCCTCTGGTGTCCCCCCCTGCTGCCGACACCCATTTTGGTAAAGTCTACTCACGTCGTCCATCAACTGTATCCCCCGTCTTGGCCAATGACACCGTCATCCCCGCTTCGTCCGATGCTCCTGCCCCGGCACCAGACAACTTGCCCATTGCTCTCCGAAAAGGTACTCGCTCTTGCCAGAGTACTCCTCTCTTTGTTACTTCCTACAGGAGTCTGTCAGCTCTGGAGACAATTTTCATTCCTCGCACAATTGGTGATGCAAAATCTCACCCGGGATGACTAGCAGCAATGCGGGATGAGTTGCAGACTCTGGAAGAGAACCATACTTGGGATCTTGTCCCTCTTCCAGCAGGCAAACAGGCAGTTGGCAGCAAATGGATTTACACTATCAGGCTAAATCCCGATGGCACTCTTCATCGACTCAAAGCTCGCCTTGTCGCAAAGGGATTCGCACAGACTTACGATGTTGACTATTTTGATACCTTCTCTTCGGTGGCCAAAATGGCCTCCGTTCGGTTATTCATCTCTTTGGCAGCTCATCATCATTGGCCTCTTCATCAACTAGATGTCAAGAATGCTTTCCTTCATGGTTTTCTTGAGGAAGAAGTTTATCTGCAACAGCCCCCCATATTTTGTGCCTCCGGCGCCGAATCTCAAGTCTGCCAACTCCGCCGCTCTCTTTACGGCCTCAAGCAATCTCCACGTGCTTGGTTCGGCCGCTTAAGCACTGTCGTCACCGACTTTGGACTCTCTCGCAGCATGAAGGACCACACCGTGTTCTACAGGACGACCCACGCTAGTTCCATCATGTTGGTTGTTTATGTGGATGATATCATTATCACCGGCAGCGACTTTGCTGGTATCACCCACCTCAAGGGGCATCTTCACCAGCATTTCCATACTAAGGATCTCGGACCTCTCACATACTTCCTCGGCATTGAGGTATCCTATTCTCCGGACACCATTTCACTCTGCCAACGGAAATATGCCTTGGATATTCTGCATGATGTTGGGCTGACACAAGCCACTGCTGTGGACACTCCTCTGGAGCCTGGGGAACAGTCTCTTTATGCCTCCTCAGAACCATATTCACACCCGAGCGGTACCGTCGACTGGTGGGCAAACTCAATTATCTCACCATGACTCGCCCCGACATCGCTTGTGTTGTTGGCAAAGTGAGCCAATTTAGGGAGCATCCGACCACCTCTCATTGGGATGTTGTTCTCCGCATCGCCAAATACATCAAGTGCGACCCTGCCCGTGGTCTTCGCTACTCCCAGCATGCTCATCTGCATATTGAGGCCTTTTGTGATGCTGATTATGTTGGTTGCCTTGCTACTCGGAGATCTACTTCTGGGTTTGCAGTCTTCTTGGCAGGCAACCTCATCTCCTGGCGCAGCAAGAAACAGACAGTCGTCTCTCGCTCCAGTGCAGAATCTGAATACCGTGCCATGGCCACCGTCACAACGGAGATCATTTGGCTTCGACATCTCCTCCAGGAGCTTGGCTTTCCTCCACAGACATCTGCTCATATCTGGTGTGACAATCAGGCAGCCACCAAGATCGCTTCGAATCCCGTCTTCCATGAACGCACGAAACATATTGAGGTGGACTGTCACTTTCTTCGCCACCACCTAGAGCATGATCTTGTCCGCTTTAGCCACATCCCGACGGCGGACCAGCTTGCCGACATCTTCACCAAAGGCCTCCCAAGGGCTCGCCTTGCCTCGCTGAGTTCCAAGCTGGACATCCACAGCATCTGCGACCCAGCTTGAGGGGAAGTGTGTCTGGTCTTGTATGTTTTTCTTTCCTCTTTCTTTTCTGTGGGACTCGTTGTCCAAGTTGGACATGTCCAGCTTGAGGGGGAGTGTTAAAACCCTATTTTTATTATTATTCTGGGTAGGTTCCGAGTCCCACATCGGAATACTCATGTGTGTATTTTGTATCCTCAATCTATAAAAGTAGGTCTCCGCCTCACTTTAAGGTAAGGGGGATTCCCTCATCTACATTTCTCAACGTTTTTAAGATTGTTCAAATCACCTGTCATGTGAGATGAACACCCATTATCCATGATCCAGGGTTTTTAGAATTTGCAAGCTTTAAATACAACTTCAACTACATTAGCCTGATGCCCGATATGACTTTGATTCTGATTGTTTCAGAACTTCTGACGCACATTCAACTGAGCTGGGATAAAAGCAACACGGACATCTGAGGTATGTCCTTGATCACACCTTCCACAGATTTCTTATTGACTTATGAATCTGTTTTGAACTTCAATTTTTTGCTCAGGCTGTTGAGTCCTTTGAGTTCTCACCAATGGTTGCTGTCTCCCCCTTGATTCCTACTCTCTCCTCTGTTCAGGAAAGGACCTATTATACCAACAATTGTAAGCCTTGTGCCCAAACACACCGCAACACCAGCAGTATCCCTGAAACCTTCTATTGTGATAATAATTCTGCTGCTGAAAGGATTGCTGTCTAGATTGGTTTTCAGCCCTTAAATGTGCAGACACCACAAAGCCCTTTTGTGGAATTCCTTCTTGAAAATTTGTGGCTATTAAGAACTCGTTTCTTAAATTTTTTTCTTTCCAGATTTAAGCAAATTTGGACTTTTCTTCAGACCTCTTAGCAGTTCCAGAATGCAACATGTCATACGATGCTTCAGTAGAAGTAATCTTCCTTTGTAATAGCAGTTATGTAGACTTTCCCTTTTCATGTCTTACATCTTGTTCAAAAAAACTACTTGCAGCATGTTGTTTGGAAAATTCACCTTCCTCTTTAGCAGCCTTGTTCTTGTTGCATTTAGTTGTCTCTTCCTGCTTCTCGAATTTAAGAATATGTTTCCCTCGTTTAATCACTTTTTTATTCCGAAGGATAATGGTAGAAGTCATATCTTCAATGATTGTCCCCTTTTTGCAATATTGAGCTTTACCATCCCAACTTCTTTGATCAAGCTATCTCTTTCAATCTGTAGTTCTTTCACACCTTCTTCTACTGACAGAAAATTCCTTCTGAAGGAACTACGTGAGAATTTTTTCTTTTACTTCGATTGGAATCTTGAAGAATCTCCCCTAATGGTGGTCTTCGTAGTGGCTTCTTCATTATCATTCTCTTCTCCAATTTTCATTAGACAATTGGCTGAGAAATTGTCAACCTTTCCGCAATTAAAACATTTGAAAAGAAGTTTACCTCTATATTGCAGGTTCCGGGCACAGCGGAAGCGTGCGATGGGTCGATGGGTCGTGCCCAACTTTGATTTTTGTCATGATCGATGATCAATTCGAGATTTACATGACGGTGAACGCCGCAATCAACGGAATTGAATCAAATAAAAGAGATAGAACGCTGGAACGAAAAGCAGGATCATCACATATTATTTATAATTAATTTAATTAATTAAATAACTACCTTGCATGAATTCTTTCTTCGTTGATGGATCTAACAACAAATCTACATTGTATCGTCGTTGCATTGTAGGAATCAAGAACAAATTCTCTCTAGTGGTGATTCACACATGTTCTATAAAAAGTGAAGATCGATTTTCGTTCTTGGGAGCGTTCTTGAATAGGGAACTCTCTAGGGCTTGAGAAGATTCTCTCTGGTTGTCGTTGTGCACAACACAAATAAATCGGCTCTCTGAGAAAATAATATAATTAGGTTTAAATACCGCTAGGGTTTAGAAATAAATATTTACACAAGTGACCTTTAATATTTATTTAATCGGAAACCCATATCTTAAAATAATAATATTATTATTATTTCCCCAACATGCGTTTAACTTACGAATTAAATTAAATATTATTTAATCAAATAATATTCAATATATATTATTTCTCACCAGACCTAAAAACTATGTCGGTCATTCCTCCACAATATTTATCAGGTCTTGAATACTATTTATTTAATAAATAAATATCACTGCATTATTCGTCAATAAATAAATAAATATTATATTCACTAAATAGAAAATATTTATTTATTAAATATTTCACTCTCATAATATTCTCTCGAATAACTGGTGACGGAATATATGTGATCAAGCATACATGAATAATTATTAAACCATGTGCAGGAATAATATTTATTCAACTTGTTAAATAATAAATAATAATATATTATTTAACTTAAGATAATGAATACACTTAGTACGTGACCCTCTAATCCTCTTTCTCAGTGACATTAAACGAAGTAGCCTAAAGTTCAAAGTTAGCATCTAGCAACACGTCAAGACACCCATAGAGAAAGAAGTTAATGTCGCAACGACATAATACCTCATACAGACGCTTGAAATATAATATAATCCATTTAACGTGATATCTCTAATCAAGCAGGTTGTATGCCGGTATCATCAACCTATGCGCTCGATATCTCTTTCTTTGACTTTCTGGAAATCAAACTTGTCTATAGAACACCATAGCCATAGCTTTATTTAGGCTATATCATTTCCATCAAAAGGTCTGAGATATCAACTTCCGTTAAAGAACAGAAGGGAAAAATCTTTTCCCGCATTACTCATTAATGCAATATTACTCGCGACGCATCCAACGTATCCTACCTCACCGAAAACATATGTCGTCACGGTTTTCATCAATACATCAAAGTAGGCAACTTATAATACTCATCAATAATAATCTAAAAGTCTAAGGATCAATACACACGTCCGCAGATAGGAGCATCCAATGGCACATATAAATGTGGATTTCCTACTGGCGGGTATTGTTCTCATAATATCCTACACTGGATATTACCAAGGGCGTACACCATTGAAAGGTGTCTCAAAGTCCTATAAGTCTTCATCCCTGATAGTCTGTATCATTTTTTCCCTCAAATGATATCATCCAGCTATAGAACATATATTTAAGAATAGTATCGCAGCACTTCTGGATTCTCATCGTAGCGGAGAACTGCTATGACCTTTCAGCGCGACAGATACTCTTAGGACATTATCATATACTATGTTACACAAAAGAACAATCATGTTGTGATAAGGAGTTTATTAATATTCAAAACTATGAATACAGGTTATCATAAAGTACACAGAAATTGGTTCAAGGGCACCAACTCCAACATAAATTTACCACTTGCCCCTCTTGTGATGTTTCTTGACATGAGTGGGAGAGTTTCATAAAGAATTCCACATTCTCTTCTTCATTCGAGTTGTCATGCTTCTCTTCAATCTTTATGCTTTCGAAAGCTTTAAAAACAATCTTTTTTTCTTGCTTACCTTTGATCTTAAGAGCAGGTCATCTTCTCGTTTCATAATTAATGAGTGTTGTGAAGTTCATCAATGGTAAAGTCATCAAGATCTCTGTCTTCAGGTGCTGAGATCTTAGCATCAAATTTATCTAGCAGGATTTTGATCAAATTTTTTACAACAGTAGAGTCTTCAAGAGTTTCTATGAATCCTCTAATAGAGCTCGCAATCAGATTTACTCCGGTAAAGAATTCATGAACAGCTTCATCCTCCTGCATTCTGACATCTTCAAACTATTGTCGACTGATCTGCAGCTTTGCTTCTTTCATCTCTTTATTTCGTTCATAGATGCAATGGAGCTTCTTCCAAATAACATTAGCAGTCATGCAACCCATGACCTTTGTAAACTCCCTTTCTGATAAAGAAGATAATAAAGCATTTATGGTCTTCCCATCATTTTCAATATTTCTTCTGTCGGACAGCAACTATGCGGAGTGTTCATCTGGAAAAGTAAATCCATATTGAACATAGTCGAGAACATCAAGCCCTAGAAACAAAATGTAAGAAGCTATTCTCTCTTTCCAAGAGAAAAACCCTTTGCCATCAAACATTGGGATGTATTTACTGTTGACATAGTTGTGTTGATCCATATCAAGCACTTTAGAGAAAAGAGAGTAGACCTCCCACTAATACCAATTGTTGGATCACGCGTAGGGTGATGCACACTGAAAGCAGGGGTGAATCAATGTCTAGCAATTTCAAATCTCCTCCACTTGAGTTTTTCAACACCTCTCTCAAAAACTACCAATGCAAAAAATGAGAATGAATGAGCAATAACGAGGTTCGCCTCCTTGTGGATGACGACGTCCCCGGTGTGTCATGGTTATTATCCCATGCACACAGTCTACTTATTATCAAAAGGAACTCAAGCAAGGATATGGCCTTAAACTTGAACAGTTGTCGGCACCAACCAAATACAATTTCACATCAACGAAACACAAACGACGCCTTCTGAAGAATGATCGTAGATGAGTATATGAGCCTCTTCACGAACTCTAGATGTTGATCTTCTTCCTCTTCCTCCCACAGCAATCACCATTGGTTGTTCTCAAAGTATCTTCTTCTTCGATACAACAGCGTATCACACCTCTCCTTTTTCAGAATGCAGCTCACTTGCCTTTTCTTTTCTAATTTCAGCTTATTTAAATTCACTGAATATCGCGTGAATATTATTTTCATGATAGTTATGGAAACTCCCATTGGATTGCGGCAGACTTGGACTCATTCAAACTCGTAATCTTTGAGTCAAAGCTATATTCAAAATCTTCCTCAAAATTTGGCTGAAGACTCTGTACTTTTCCATCGCGTGATATTTGAATTATCGTGGCTTTTATCTAAATTCAAATTCTCCGTGAAATCTACGCTTTTTAGTTAGTTTGATATTTCCATGCAGGCATGATGACGTGGCATATGTGCCATCTGGTGTGGAACTCTCTTACCAACATCAACTTCTCCCTTAGTTGGTTATTTCTTGATCTCAACATGAATCATGATCATGTGTTTGATCATAATGTATGATCCATGAAAATCAACACACAATCATTCTTACTTCAAATAATTAAATCTGGAAACATCAATTTTCACCCAGCATGAACTTTGAGATTTCACTAAGTATTGAAGTCTTACAATCAGACAAAGCTTTACAATGAAGCTTTACGTTTAGGCTCAAAAGCATACACTTGGCTTTAAAGGCTTGCGCTGATTGTGCAAAGACTTACCTTCAGCACAAGGCTTACACTCCGAAGTCTTACGCTCGGCAAAATGACTTACCCTCATGCCTTAGTCAAAATTTCGACGGACTCCCAATGTCATACGATCACTTGAAATCTTACGATGAAGACTTACAATCAACATGAAGTCTTACGCTCAAGGACTTCGCCAATTTTTTTATTTGCACCGAAGTCATAAGATGAAGCTTTACGATCATGCCTTTGCCATTTTTTTAGTTTCAACTCCAAGTTGTGGACTTTTTTCAAATGACTTATGGGCTTCTTCAAAGCGACTTCAGTCCTTCTCAATCACTTCAAATCATCATCCAAGCCATCTTCGTACTGGTTTTAGTGGACATCAAACTTCACACACCCTGGATGGATTCTCCAAAGCTTCAACTCATCCATCTTCCATTCAGGTTGGCTTTCAACATTATAATCAGCAACTCTCAAAGTTGTATATAGCACCCGCACACCAAGCTCTTTTCCAAATTGTTATAGACAGTGCTTCCTCAGCTCCACAACACTTTCCATATCTCCATGAAGATCGGCACATCAATCGTCACACTCAACATGTATTGACAACAAATACAACATCATCAACATACAACCTTTGGGTGCAAAATTCTCGAAAGAGAAATTCAATTTGCAACCATATGACATAAAAAAAATGTTTGGGTGCAAACAAATCATAACTCCTTTGGAGCAAGAATCCCATATCATCCAAAAGTTCACATTTGTCCCTGAATATCATTTTCAAATGCAGTTGTGCCTCCCATATCCAACATGAATCTCCCTCTCAAGCTTTACTCGCATGATGCAAGATAGTGCTTTGCTATCAAGCAATCCAAGTGATGAGGCAACAGAAATCATCGAGCATGTAAATTTAATGGGTGATCCATGTATTAAATGATTCGTAATCAAGTAAAACACATCATATATAGCATCACAACTAATTATCAACTATCAGTGAAACAAAATGCATAAAACACCTTATTAAACTATAATCTACACAATTCCATATCAAAAAAATGTTGTTGAAATGTAGCATCAATGAGAAGTATTGTTGATGGATTTGGAACCATGTCCACATTGGGAATGAACTTGGCCCGATTTTTTTTTTTTTTTTATTTAATCAATTCTTGGATAAAGTGAAGCAAAGCGGGATATGCATATGCTTTGATTTTCTTACCAATTGCAAAACTAACATACTATCACTTGCAAGAACACAAGACAACCAACACAATCATCGTAGCCAACACAATCATCGCTTGACATTTATAGAACCCTCCGAGCCAAACTGCATCATTCATCGTAGTGCAACAAGCTACGTAAGCAACATCAATAGAGGATAGAGTTATATCAGTTGACTTTTTTTGCCACATGAAACAACCCTTCCTCCCAATGTGAATGCATACACCGCTGTGAATTTTCAATGGATAGGATCATTGCCAAATCAACATCTTCACATCCATATATGCAAGGCCATTCTCCTTGGAAACACAACAAGATGTGTGTGATATCATGCAGGTACCTCGTGATTGCACTGTACCTTATGATAGCTATGGTTTGTGAGTACAAAGATAGCTAGGGTTTATGAGTACAGGGATATAAGGTAGAGCCACTTGTGAGCACCCTAGTTGACTCAGGCCCATATGGACGAAACCCATCTGAGCTGTGCCTTAAACTAATAGTTTCACATACTTTCCATTGGATCCCGACCGCTGGCTTTCAAGGCTGCCTGAGGGGTCTCATCCCAATAAATGCCAGAAACAGTTTAGAGCATTCCCGCATCTGCAGTGGTGACTGGGATAAATTGGTTGAAAAACAAATAAACAGATTTCTTCTGAATACCCAATCCGATGGACTCGCCAATACAGCTTACAGTACGTCAATGAGAAAGATGCCGCGGGCAACCATTTCCGTAGATACCAGAAGCATAAATTAACGTTCTCCATTCGAAGAACAAAAGAAAGCTATCTCTCAATCCAAATCATAACAGCGTCCATTGATCATTTTCGCTCTATTACGCACGCATCAGGCATGCCAGATTGAGATTTCTAAAACGATACACATAAACGAGAAGCGTTCCACGCGACCAAATACCTGACAAAACGCAATAACGGCGATGGCACAGTTTGCAAACGCAAGAGAAACGTTGACGACCAGCAATGCCATCGGAGAGCAGCCGTCGTCTCTCAATTCCAACATCGCCTTCATAACAAAACATGCACTAGCGGGCAGAGACGTTTGCTGCGCTGCAGAAGGGGAGCAGTTCCATCTCTCTCCCCCGCTCCCGGTGCTTCGCTTGAAGCGGGGAAAGTCTATCAGGGTATGCCCAATGTGCGTAGTGGGGAGTAAGGATGATAATGGAAAGGACACAGAGTTCGGGTTATTCTCTGCTCGAGAAGAGAAACCCGCTGAAGCAGATCGGGCGGTCGAAAGGGGAGCGGTCGGGTAAGCGCGGGGTTTGGGAAGAGATATTTATAGGCATGGTACAGGTATTTAATTGCATTGCACTATAATTTAATTAGCTAAGATGGTGACCGTGGGTATCCGCTAAGATGGTGATACCCGTGCCCATACCCACCCGGAAAAGAGGGATTTAAATCCTGCCCAATGGATGGCTGCCACGTCACTGCCACGTCACTGCCACGTCACTGCCACGTCACTGCCACGTCGTTGGAAATTTCCGGTGGAAATTTCCAATGTAAATTTCCACCGGAAATTTCGCGACGTGACGGTCATCCATTGGCCAACCTCACCCTCAGGTTCAACAGTGAACCTGAGACAATTTTTTTCCAGAAAAGAGGTTGATAGCTGAATATGGACCCCAATCCGAAAAACGTATTTACTACCCATTTATAACTCGAACAAGTTTATTAACTTGTTTGAATTTTTTATACTTAAATTTTATAATAGTATTTTAAAAAATTGAACCCCTTTAGAGATAATTGTTGGGTCGGAGTTATTAGATGCAGCGAAATAAAATGAAAAAAACACCAAAAATTATTGTGGTTCGGCGAAAGCCTACACCACCCAAGAATCGGTAATTTTATTGTCAAATAAAAATTACAAGTCTCACAGATCACACACTTGAATTGGCGCAACAATCTTTGCTCCGCTCTGTGCTTTATTTCAACCGCCTTCGTGATCTCAGGGTTCCCCCTCTGCTTGCAGCCACGCCGTGCGCCGCACGCCACTACTCGAACCCTCAACGTCGTGTATCCGTCAACGCCCCTCTCTCAATATGAAAGGGATTTGGAACCTTCAAAAAGCATACCTCCTCTATTGTCTGTTACGCCTTTTATAGACCTCTTTTTTTTCAACATTCCGCGTTGTTTAAATGCAGTCAAAATGAGATCCCATTTTTTAGGAGAATTAAAACAAGTATTTCGTTCAGATTTTAAATCACCGCCAACAATAAATATTCCGTTCAGATTTTAAATCACCCCTAACAATTAATATTCCGTTGAGATTTTAAATCACCCCCAACAATCTCCACCGTGATTAAAAAAACTGAATAGTTCACCACCATCATCCATTTTGACCTTCAATGTCATGCTCAATATTGGCATGACCCGCCACACCCATAACGGGTGTTAAAATGCTCAAATCTGATGAACAAAATGTTGTGGCTCCACCGTGCTACGAACAACTGAAGCAAATGTCACATTCTTTTTCAAATAGCCATTTGCATACATATCTTTTCGAACATCACCTGTAATGATACTCTGGGGCCTCGAAGAAGATTCACCTACATGAATTAACTTGTATAGATTCTCAACTTTCCTTCCTTTGATCACGGTCATTACTCCTCGCATCACTTTGAGAACTCCACTGCCAGTAGAAAACCTAAAACCTTTGGAATCCAACATGCCCAAAGAAATTAAGTTCATTCTCAAATCAGGTACATACCTCACATCAGAAAGTGTGTGAATAACCCCATCAAACATACAAACTCGCACCGTACCGATTCCAACAATTCGACCTTCTGATTTGTTGGCCATTTTCACAATATCACTGTCATACTTCTCATAACTGTCAAAACATTCCTTTTTTGCACATACATGATAAGAGCAACCAGAATCTAAAATCCAGTCTGAATCATCCACATCTTCCACAATTGTAAGCAATAAATCACTAGCATACCTCTCATCTTGAGTCACGGTATTCACCTCTATTGATTCTTCTTTTGTTTCGGCTTCTTTTTCTTCTTTCTTTATTCGCTCACTGAATTTCTCACAATTCCTTCTCATGTGACCTTTTTTGCCACACTCCCAGCATACAAAATCAGCTCTTGGTCTTGATTGATTTCAATATATCCTGCTCCATGAACCATTCCTTCGTTCTATCGACATTCCTTGATAGTTACGTCCACCAGTCACTGCAAAGAGCCCACTATTACCCGATGATCCATCATCGTTGGTCTTTCGTCGAGTCTCGTTAATTAATAACGATGAAATAACATCATTCAATTTCAGAGTGCTTTTTTTCCAAATAACAATGCGGTGATGAGATTGTCATATGAATCTGGCAAAGAACCTAACAAGAGCAAAGCCTTGTCCACTTCTTCCATTTCCACGGGCACCACGTTGCCTTTATCATCAGTTTTGATCACCACCAAAGACAATTTCGTCAAGAGTCTAGTGAACTCATCCAAATGGTCTCCCAAATCTCCGTTTTCTGACATTCGAAGACGATACAATCGTTTTTTCAAATATAAACGATTTGTCAGAGATTTAGATTTATACCTGGCTTCCAGCTTTGTCCAGATCTCCTCCGGATTTGTTAGATTCATCACCTCTCATAGTGTATTGCCCGCCAAATACAATTGAATGGTGCTCGTCACCAAATCTCTCATATCTTGCCAATCATCAGAGCTAGTCTTCTCTGGCTTCTCTGATTTTTTCTTCAATGCTTTCACTGTCCCTTCTCGAGTCAAAATATTCTTTACTCGTTGTTGCCACAATGTGAAATCATTTTTCCCATTAAACATATCAATATGGAAAGAAATCTTTGGACATGAATCTCTCATAATTATTCAGCAAGAAAGAACATATAACCTCCTCTGATACCAGATGTTGGGTCGGAGTTATTAGATGCAGCGAAATAAAATGAAAAAACACAAAAAATTACCGTGCTTCGGCGAAAGCCTACTCCACCCGAGAATCAGTAATTTTATTGTCAAATAAAAATTACAAGTCTCACAAATCACACACTTGAATTGGCGCAACAATCTTTGCTCCACTCCGTGCTTTATATAAACCGTCTTCGTGATCTCAGGGTTCCCCCTCTCTGCTTGCAGCCACACCGTGCGCCGCATGCCACTACTCGAACCCTCGACGTCGTGTATCCGTCAATGCCCCCTCTCAATATGCAAAGGCTTTGGAACCTTCAAAAAGAATACCTCCTCTATTGTCTGCCACGCCTTTTATAGGTCTTTTTTTTTCAACATTCCGCATGGTTTAAATGCAGTCAAAATGAGATCCTATTTTTTAGGAGAATTAAAACAAATATTCCATTTAGATTTCAAATCACCCCCAACAATAAATATTCCGTTCAGATTTTAAATCACCCCCAACAATAAATATCCCGTTGAGATTTTAAATCATCCTCAACAATAATGTGATAGGAATGATCAAAACCCGATACATAGTTATTATTACCTCTATAGGGATCAAACACCTCAATTGAGCACTCATTATGACCCCACTTGCATGCGCCATTTTTTTTCTATTCTTTTATGATATGTTTACAGATTTTTTGTGGGATTAGACTCCTCCCTCTCCCTCAAGACATGTATTATGAGTTGTTTTCACATTCTTTTAAAACTATTATACTCTTGTACATTTACACGGGACATAATAGCTTTTGAAACAAATAAAAATAATCTATGTTTATAAAATATATAGATAGATATAGTATAAAAGGAAAAATGAATTTAGGTACTACATATGAAATATACATATACAACATATGCATTGTGCATATACATGGTATACGTAATACGCATAACCTGAATATACTCTGTGCATTGGGAATATGCATATAATAGTTTTGTAAAATGAAATGTCGGTACAAAGGAAGAAGAAAAAAGAAATGCGCTTATAGTCAGCATATTACTATGCTTCGAAAAATTGATGAAGGAATAAAGAATTAGGTTTAATGTTTCACAACAAATAGGGCGCACATCCCCATAACATGCCTAATGAAATTTGAATTTGGGTCGCAAGAAATGTCCTGCATAGTTTAAAAAAAATAAAAACAATTACAAATTAAAATTTAACATGTGTGTTAATAGTGGACCATAGATTTGAATATGGATAATTGCAAAAAATAAAGAAAAGAAACAAAATTATCATGGTTTACAATTTATGATAAACCGAATATATGGTGTAGTAATATATATGTGAATACATAAATTTTTCCAAATTGATGGGTATGTCTAAAGAGATAAGTTTAATTATGACATGCGAAAGAGTACACATATTAATTATGTTAAAATCATCTGACCGTGTGTACTGCGATGTCACCTGATAAAACAAAATTTTACTGAATATTTTATTGATAATAAATGATATAATTTCCTCACATTATGCTAAATATGATTAATTATGAAATATTTGGGATTAGATCATTCATTTGCAAATTTGATGAAAAATCCAGTTTTACCCTTTTAAAATTAACTGTAGTATTTCGGGCATAAATATTGTTATGTAAAATATTTTGACTTAAAATTTTGTAACTGTGTTTATGACTTAATGGGATACAAATTCTATTTAGGAAATGGGAGCTGGATCATGCATTTGAGTGGAGTAAATGAGCCATGAAGACAAAGTTGGACAGAGCCATCCAGATTGGACACCACTTCACTGTTTGGGCCGTATCATCTTCATCCGAAATTGGATTGAGCCCAAATTTGGAGGGAAGCTTGGGAACATAATTATAAACAAACCATACTTCTAGAAGGCTGGACAATTCACGTGTTTTGGAGGTAAACTATGCGGTGAAACTTGGAATAAAATATTTGGCCCAATTTTCATTTCACACTTAAAAAGTTATGTAACCCCAACCCTCACAAAATCTATTTAAAAAGGGTTTTCACTATTTGGGAGGGATTTTAGAGGATTTGGGAAGGTTTTGAAAAAATGGTGTCTCTTGGGAGCCCCTCACAACTCTTGGAAGAAGTAAGGCTTTGCGCAAACATCTCTTCCAAAAAGGCTCTCCTCTCCCACCTCCTCTTTGTATTTCTTTTCTTTCATGTTTGTATCTTGAATTTTTATTCAATTAATCTTATGTGTTTTTACCTTTTCTTATTATTTTAATCTTTATAATTGGGTTTGAATCAAGAGTGGATACGAGATTGGGTTCTACCCTTTCAATCCTTTCTCATGCAAAACATCTCCACGATGACCACACCGCCCATAGAAGAGTAGTTTTCTTAGTGATCGATCTATCTTCTACCCTATTAATTTAATTATTACGAATAATTGATCTACTATAATTCACTTAATATTATCCATGAATTGTGTTTTTAAATTATAAGAAACTAAGCAAGCAATTGAACAATTAACACAAAAACACACGAGGTCGAGATTTTGTGTAAATTGTGAGAGCGCGATCTTAATCGGTAATACAAGACCACACGGGATAAATTTTTAAAGTTAAAATATAATACCTAAACACAATTAATCCTCATTTACAGAATGTATATGTGCTCTAATTAACCACTGACCATAATCTAACCTTAGAACAACAATCAAAGCAGGGTGTTGCGATTGCGTGTTCCGAAGCTAGCCTAGGGTTTAAGTAATTTCATCCTTGTGGATAAGTTAACTCTCGTAGGGCTTGAGGGTTAACAAATTAGGGGATCATAATTAAGTGTATATTGATTTAAATGATAATGGTTAATAAGTAAATGAAGTGGTAGAGTTAGATCGATTACACCTTTTAAAATATTTTCTAAAAAAACATCTTCTTGTTGCGTCTTTTTAATCAAACTTCATTTCAAAATTAAAAACAAAAAAAATGCAATCTTCTTCTAGCAAACTTCTTCAAGTTTTATAAATGATAAAAAAACCCCATCCTTTCAAGTTTTGTTTTAATTAAATTATATTTTATTTTTAGAATACCTTTAAGAAGTTGTTTTAATTTACTTCCTCCTTTGAGAGACGACCTTGGTTAGCCACTCTACTGCACCTAAGTACCCAAAAACCACTAATCATTTGAGGGCGGCCACGACAACACCTTTCAAATTGACACCATTTTCGGGGAGGCAAGTAATTATTTCAACCAATTAGAGGTATTTATTTTATTTTAAATTTTATTCTCTGTCTCTCTTCTTTCTTCTTTCTTTACCCAATCTGATTTTTTTATTCTTCATTTATTTTCTTCTACTTATTTTTGGACCATCAACTCAAACTTCTAATTTTTATTTTACTATGATCCACTTTCCTTATTTTAATTTTTATTTGATTTATGACACGAACTAATCCCGAAGATCTCTTAGATCTTGACCCTGAGATTGAACGCAACCTTAGGGCTCGAATCAGACATTCTCAGTCTATGAGAAGTTTCAACATTCAAACAGTTGGAGAATTTATCCACTCCAAGAACATTGAAATTAAAAACACTTTTAATTATAACATAAAACAAGAACCAATGGCTGAAAATAATGGAAATGAACTTAATATAACTATTTGAGAATTGGTTGCACCAGATATTAACTATCAACCAAATTGTATTGCATACCCGAATCTCGAATCGGACTTTGAACTGAAATCTAGGTTAATTAACCTTCTTCCAAAGTTTCATGGATTATCTGGTGAGGATCCAAACAAACATTTGAAAGAATTTAATGTGGGTTTCTCAACCCTTAAACCCAAATTTTTTTTCTGAAGATCAAATCAAACTAAGAGGATTCCCATTCTCACTTGATGGAGCTGCGAAAGACTGGATGTATTATTTACAACCTGAATATGTAACTTGTTGGAACGATTTGAAATGTCTTTTCTTGCAGAGATTTTTTCCAGTATCAATGACCACTTCTATTCATAAGGAGATATCGGGGATTAAGCAAACCCAAGGGGGGTCAATGTATGAGTACTGTGAGCGATTCAAGAAGTTGTGTGCAAGCTGCCCACATCACCAAATCAGTGAGCAAATCCTCATAAAATACTTCTATGAAAGACACACACCTATGGAGAGGATCATGGTGGATGTCGTAGCTGGAGGAGCATTGGTGGAAAAGACACCATTAGTTGCACGTGTGTTGATCGAAAAAATGGCCCAAAACTCCCAAAAATTTGGCGATTGAGGTACACCACATGTCAGGGGAGTACATAAGGTAAGTCTTTATTCTATTGAGAGTTATTTGATTGATACCAAGTTAGAAGAATTGACAATTATGGTGAGGCAGATTGCTTTGACACAAAAGACATCCCAACCCCCTCCTTCAAGGCCTTGTGGCATTTGCATTGAGATAATCCACCCAAATGACTGTTGCCCACAACTACAAGAGACAAAGGATTGCACAGAAGTATTCCCAGGGAGACCATATCAACAACAACAATATACATACCCCCAAAAGAAGTTTGATTCATTTGCTCCAACATACAACCAAGGGTGGAAGGATCAATCAGACATGAGGTATGGCTCTGGACAACAACAAAGGCCCCCTTTTCAACAAAACTTCCAGCAGCCTCCGCCTTACCAGCAGGGTTTCCAACAACCCCAAAAGAGATTTGAAGCCCAAGCATCAACATGCTAGAAACAAGGGAATCCCCCACCCAAGGTAGATTCTAACACTGATGACCTTTTGAAGCAAATTGTTCTTAATCAACAGAATGAGATGAAGAGTCAAGGTTCGGAGCTGGGGGAGTTAAAGATTCAAATGAGCCAGATTGCCACTGCCCTCCATGAACTGGTAAGTAAGAATTCTAGAAATCTACCATCCCAACCTACTCCAAATCCCAAGGGGAATGTCATTACCATCACATTGAGAAGTGGGAATCAAATAACTGATACATCTGCACCTATTGTTCCACCTGGATTCAACTCAAATCTAGATAAGCCGCATTCCATACCAATTGATGAGCAATCTAATGAGAAAGATAAAGGTAAGAAAAAGATTGATGTTTTTCCTCCTAAACCCCTTCCATTTCCAAATAGAGTTATACAAACCAAGAAGATGGCTGAAGAGGCGATGCAAAAAGAAGTTTTGGATACATTCAAGCGTGTGGAGATCAACATCCCTTTACTTGAAGCCATCAAGAAAATAACAAGGTATGTGAAATTCTTAAAAGAACCTTGTACCAATAGAAGAGGGATCAAGGGAAATGAGAGGATCGGTCTTGGAAGGAATGTGTCAACACTCATTACACCAACTCTAGCAATGCCGATAAAGTGAAAGGATCTAGGGACATTCACCATCCCATGCACCATAGGGGAGTTGCACTTTTCTGATGCAATTTGTGATTTGGGAGCTTCCATAAATGTGACGCCTCACTCTGTATTCTCTTCTTTGCAGGTTGGTGAGCTGAAACCGACGAGAGTAGTGGTGCAGTTGGAAAATAGAGCTACAACATATCCAGCAGGAGTCCTTGAGGATGTACTTGTCCGGGTAAGAGACATGATCTTTCCAGCAGATTTCTACATGCTTAACATGGAGGATGATCAAGTAAGTTCTCATGCTCCCATTATCTTAGGTAGAACCTTCCTCAAAACTGCAAAAACTATCATAAATGTCAATGAGGGTACACTTTCCATGGAATTTGGGGATGAAGTTGTGATATTTAATGTTATGGATTTTATGAAGTACCCCTCAAAGGATCATTCTGCATTTGTTATCTCCCATTTTGAACCACCAAATAACCCCCCCTGGAATTTGATTGTTCTATTCTTAGGGATATTATGAGTATTGGTTCTAGTTTGATGTCTAAGAGTACTTTCACACCTATTTCTAATGCATAATACTCTCTTAGATTTCATTTTGAAATGAAACCATATTCTGATTTTGATCATGTGAACTCTAATTATGACATGACTATTGAGTATGCTGATGGATTTGATGCTTTATTCTTTGATTTTGATGATGTATATTCTGATATTGATGCTCTTTGTGCACATATTTCAGTTCCTTCTATGTCTCCATCCATACACCACCCCCCTACACTAGAACTCAATCCATTTCCACCAAATATAAAATAATCATACTTGTTAAGTGGTGAGAAATTACCTGTTATCATTGCTAACAATATCCATTTTGAACATGAAAAAAACTTTTGAATCTTTTGAGGGAGAACATCAGGGCAATTGGGTGGACCTTGGATGACATATCAGGTATTAGACCCTCCATTTTCATGCATAGGATTCTTTTGGAGGATGGGGCTAAACCAGTTAGGCAGCCATAAAGGAGACTCAATCCAACACTTTTGGAGGTTGTTAAAAAAGAGGTTGAAAAATTGCTTGAGGCAGGTATAATCTATCCCATTTCAGATTCCCAGTGGGTGGGTCCTATTTAGGTTATGCCTAAGAAAAGTGGTGTTACAGTTGTAAAAAATGATAAAAAGGAGTTAGTTCCGATGAGGGTACAAAACAGTTGGCGTGTGTGTATTGATTATAGGAAACTAAACCAGTCCACTCGCAAAGACTATTTCCCCCTCCCATTTATTGATCAGATGCTTGAGAGACTAGCTGGGAAGACACACTATTATTTCTTGGATTAATTTTCTAGATATTTTCAGGCTCCTATAGCTCTGAAGGATCAGGAGAATAATACATCCAACTGTCCCTTTGGCACATTTTCCCACCGAAGGATGCCATTTGGACTTTGCAACGCCCCAGGTACCTTCCAGAGATGCATGGTGAGTATTTTTTCTGATTTTTTTGAGACCTGCATGGAGGTATTCATGAATGATTTTACAGTGTATAGGTCTTAATTTGATTAATGTATAAGTAGTTTGGTAAAGGTGTTGAATCATTGTATTGAGAAGAATCTGGTATTGAACTTTGAAAAGTGTCATTTCATGGTAGAACATGACATTGTCTTAGGGTATGTAGTGTCAAAACATGGGATAAAGGTTGATAGATCTAAGGTAGACATTATTTTATCCTTACCATATCCTTCATGTGTGTGTGATGTTAGATATTTCCTAGGGCATGTAGGATTTTATCGGTGCTTCATCAAAGATTTTAGTAAGATTGCTCTTCCTATGTCACGATTACTTCAAAAGGATTCTGATTTTGTGTTTGATGATTCTTGCAGGACTTCCTTTGATGAGATAAAGAAGTGTCTAACCACTCCACCAATCATACATCCCCCATAGTGGGAGAATCCTTTTGAGCTTATGTATGACGCCTCCAACTTCGCGGTTGGAGCTGTCTTATCTCAGAGGGTGGAGGGACGTTCACATGTGATTGCATATGCATCGAGGACACTGGATTCAACCCAATAAAACTACACAACCACATAAAAGGAGTTTCTTACTGTTATATTCGCTTTAGATAAATTCTGTTCATATTTATTGGGCTCTAAAGTAGTTGTTTTTTCTGACCACGTAGCTCTGAGGTACCTCTTGAAGAAGCTAGACGCAAAGCTGAGGCTAATCCGATGGATGCTCCTTCTTCAGGAATTTTACATTGAGATAAAGGACAAAAAGGGGTAAAAAAACTTGGTGGAGGACCACAAGAGTAGGCTTACTCACACACTATAGGATGACACCTTGGACCAAGTACCACTTCGGGACACTTTCCCCAATGAGCATCTTTATTCCATCTCAGGTATGCATCCTTGGTATGCAGATTTAGTAAACTACCTTGTTGCCTCCGAAATCATGGAAAATTTAAAGAAACATAAAGTTCAAAAATTAAATAGTGATTCAAGATTTTATGTTTGGTATGATCCATACTTATGGCGCATGTGTAGTGACCAAGTTATTAGGAGGTGTGTTCCTGATCACGAGTTTAAGTCTGTTCTACAATTCCGTCATACACTTGCTTGTGGTGGACACTTTGGACCTCAACAGACAGCTAGGAAAGTTTTAGACTCTGGATTATATTGTCCTAGCTTATTCCATGATGCTCATGTGTATTGTAAGTTGTTCTCACGTTGCCAACACATAGGAGACATTTCTAGGAGACACGAGATGCCCCAACAACCCATACTATTCTGTGAAATTTTTGATGTATGGGGAATCGATTTTATGGGTCCTTTTCCTAGTTCATATGGTTTCCTATATATTTTGGTTATCGTTGATTATGTGAGTAAATGGGTGGAGGCTAAGGCTATAACAACCCATAATTTACATACATTGTTATTACTTCAAAATTGAAGCACACTTATTACAACATATAACAAAACCAGGAAAGGACCGTATAGGTATAGTGTCTTTAGAAACTGGGAAACATAAACAACTGGTTCATAAAGCGTCTACACTGTCTCCCATTTATTTCATCATATCTATAGTCCCTTTTGGAATATCTTACTTAATAACCTTCTTCCTGACTTGGGGAAAGAAAACATACAAAAGGGTGAGCTCAAATGCTCAGTAAGAGTAAACAAAAGAAATCTCAATTACATCATTTTTATAAGAACATAACTTTTGGAAATCTTAACCTGCAAAAGAGATCATAAATTCATAACATGGGGTAAATCATAGTAGTGAAATGTAATCCCAATAATCATAACTTAAAACATGAAACTTTTTGGCATACACGCATAATCATAGAGAATCATTTCTTAGTAGTCAAGACTCATTTCCAAGACTATCTTAGTGGACAAAGTCCATTTCTGAACTGAGTTCACTCCTCGTTCCAGTCCTATTTCACTGAACTGGTTTAACCTGCCGTTCCAGCCATGTCTATATCATGAGATAT
This sequence comes from Viscum album, assembly GCA_963277665.1. NCBI lineage: Eukaryota > Viridiplantae > Streptophyta > Magnoliopsida > Santalales > Viscaceae > Viscum > Viscum album. The sequence goes on from OY728150.1 coordinate 15,293,951, forward strand.
AAAATCTTAACCCAATGCATTGGAGGGAGATATAGGTCCCACCCATCTCATAATGATACCATTCTTATGTGTGCCACAAAATCATAAACCATACATCATAGCATAACCCATGTAATAAAAATGGGAATCTTAAACATCGTGACATCATAAAACAATTCATATAAGATAAAGGAATTCATAAAAATAATTCCATCACAAAATAATCAAATCAATGCAATAATAGGGATAGAAACAAAACCCTTTATTATCTTATATGGAAAATAATTTTGATAAAACACTTGAACTCCATTCTTGAGGAAAATATCCTTTCTACTTCAAAAACACTTTTCCTTTCTTAACATGTCATATAATTTTAAACTGAAAGAAGTTGATTAAAAATAAACTTTAAAACTTGTAAAGGAAGCTTCTTTGAAATAGTGTTTTAAAAATCCATTCATGCCGTATAAGTTAAAAGAAAACATTCTTCTCGTACTTTTGTCGGAAAAGTCAAAAAGTACCTCGTACGAAAAACGACAAAAGATTCCTTTCATATCTTTTACTAAAAACTCACCAAAGGGTAAAATTGGATATAAACTATTGTATAATGATGTAAATATTACATATTGAGGAAACATGGATGTGGATGATAAAATGCACCCCAGTAAATTCCAAAGTATAAACAATCTCGGATAAAAATGAGATTGTGATATTTCCCTTACCTTAGGTCCGATTTGCTTCGTAAGTGTCCGAACCTCCTGTATAATGATTTAAATAATGTAATTGACTTATTCCAGAATCATACTCATTGTTATGATATCATATATGGTCATATTCTTAGCTTATTATTAGTAATATTTCATTGCTACTTGTTATTCGGGTGTTTATTACTTTTTGTTCTTATGCGTGTTTTGTCGAATAAATTCTTATTCTTATTTTTAGGTTATAGATACCTCATTTCCATAATGGTATTAGTGTAATATATATCATATTAATTCATTCAATTCATTTATATAATCATTATGCAATGAAGATCATGTAAAATGAGTCGCATCACATCGTGGAGACGATATTCCGTACGTACGCACGAGCGATGATATCGTTCCCATGATCGTGGAATTGTATTGGAGTGTATGTATACTATTTCAGAATCAATATCAATTTAAAATAATAATATATATTCATTCTTTACACCATTATACCCATCCAAGTAAGGTGGTGGTGGAAAATAGATTACACCACGGCGTGGAGACGGTATTCCGTACGCACACACGCGCGGTGATTTCATTTTCCGTAGGATGGATAGATGGTGAAATAGGGTTTTTTCATACTTATAATAAAATATCAGTATATGAGTGATACTGATGTTATTACTTCATAATGAAACAACTAAAGAATAAGAAGTGGAAGAAGAAATAAAGATGAAAGAATCAGTAACAGACATTACCTCTTCTTTGAAGCGTTTCTTTGAGACCTCCTTTTAGGGCACTAAAATTGGTCTTTGAAGAAGACCAGGACCTCTAGTATGTCTCTAGGGAAGTGGAGAGAAGAAATTGGCAGGGTTTGGATGAGATTGAAGGCTCAAAGTGGTGTGAGGAAGAGAGGGAGGAGGTGCCCTTTTATAAGGGAGGAGAGGGGCACCTTTGGAATAACTAAAAATATTATTTTATTATAAAGAAAAATTCGATTTTAAATAGCTCCAAATTGATTTATTTAGAATCTAAGGTGGGGATGGGTCGAAACCATCTCATAAAATAGAATTTATACAAGTTTATGTTCCTATTTTAACCTTATCATTTAGATTTAACATTAAGTTAAATAATTTTACTTTTACCGTGTCTTCTTGTGTTCTTACACTATAAGGTTAATAAACTTACTATAACAAGACAAACGAACCCCAAGTTATTTATTATTAATATATATAACCTTATATAAGTCATTTGGACGAACCTTAGATTTTTAGTAATAAAATAACAATTAATAATATAATATTTGTTTTAAAAACTATTTTATGTCAATTTTGACACTATTTAGTAATTGATTTTTATGAAAATCATAACAGAATGATTAGTTCTAAAAAAGTTAATTAAATCAATAATAACATGTCATATTAACCTAGAAAATTAGTGTAATTCATAAAAAGTCTCAAATTACATTTATTTGGGTATTTATAACATCAATTATGTCAAGATTTCATTAATAAGATAATTACTGCATCATCGTTGTGTTATAAATAAATTAAATTATTTAATGTCTAAAAATTATAAATAAAATACCATTATGTTGGAAATATTTTTATATTTATAATTAATATTTATAGTTGAATTTATCTTATGTATAACCCCATATTAAAAATGATTTACTTATTAAACTTTGATTTTAACTATTTTAACCCTTCTTTAAGTAAATTGATAATAAATGTCCTAATCTAATCCAAGTGAACCTAAATGGTCATATTTTATTCCTAAGATTGTTTTTGGTCGAATTAAACTTATCCAATAGAATTAGGACATGTGTTAGGGTAATAATAATATCATTTTTACCCTTAATTACCCTATTTACTTTTAACCGTGGTAAATAAAAGTAAAAAGTTACTATTCACCAAAAAATTATTTTCATCTCATTGGACCGCATTTTACTTACTAACATCAACCGTGTCTCTCGTATTTTCGAAATTCCACTCACAGAAGCGGTAAAATTAAGTTTTATGAAAAATTCAGTTTTTTTAACTACCACTTAGTGGTTTCACTATTCATCAAAAATTGAAAGTTTTTAGAAAAATACCAAAATTTCACCCCAGGCTAATTTCGATATTCCGAATCCAAAAATGAAGTCCATTTTGAAAAATAAAATTTACAAAATTTCAAAAAGTGGTTATTACTATTCATAATGGCTAGTTTTAATAATATTTTAATAGCATATTGTTGTTTAGTTAAACTCGGTATTGCATACGACGCAAGCTATCGAGGAAGGTCGTGGTTGCGTGTAAAGCAAGCCAAGCTAGTGTTGTGTGTAGTGAAAGATTCCTTTGATGATTTATAAAAACAAAATATTTCTCATAAAATTCTCGGGTGTTACATTCTACCCCCCTTAAAATGAATTTCGCCCTCGAAATTCGTCACTTTGTAACAAAAAGATGAGGATACCTCTCCCTCATCATATCCTCAAGCTCCCATGTAGCTTCTTCTAATTGGTGGTTCCTCCATAAAACTTTCACCAAGCGAGTGGTCTTGTTTCGTAGTACTTTTTCGCTACGATCCATAATCTCTATCGGTTGTTCTTCATAAGAAAGATCTTGCTCCAGCGGTACAACTTCTGAGCTAAGTACATGTGAAGGATCTAGTATGTACTTTATCAGGAGAGATACATGGAACACATCGTGAACTTGAGAGAGATTCGGTGGAAGCGCCAATCGGTAAGCTACCTTTCCAACACGATCCAGTATTTCGAAAGGACCGATATATCTAGGGCTCAACTTCCCCTTCTTTCAAAATCTCACGACCCTCTTCTAGGGAGATATTCGTAAGAACACTTTATAACCCACTTCAAACTCTAGGTCTTTTCTTAGGTTGTCGGCATAAATTTTCTGTCGACTTTGAGCTGCTCTTATGTGTTGTTGAATAGATCGGACCTTTTCTGTCATCTCATCAACAAGATCAGGTCCTAATAGCTTTCTTTCCCCAACTTCATCCCAGCAAGTTGGAGTCCTGCATTTCTTTCCATAGAGAGCTTCATAAGGATCCATCTGAATACTGGAGTGAAAGATATTATTATAAGAAAATTCCACCAAAGGTAGGTGTTTATCCCAACCACCTTTGAAATCCATAGAGCAAGCTCTCAACATATCTTCTAGAGTTTGAATTTTTCTCTCAGACTGACCGTCTGTCTGAGGATGATAAGCAGTGCTGAAACTCAACTCTGTATCCAGAGTATGCTGAAGATTTCTCCAGAACTTTGAGGTAAACCTCGGGTCCCGATCAGATATAATATAAAGTGGTACTCCATGCAATCTTACCACTTCCTTCACATATATCCTGGCAAGCTGATCCAGAGAGAAATCCTCTCTAATAGCAATGAAGTGTGTGGACTTTGTAAGACGATCAACTATGACCCAGATAGCATTATTGTCTTTGGATGTTTTAGGAAGTCCTGTGACAAAGTCCATAGTGATGTTTTCCCATTTCCATTCGGGTATGGGTAATGGTTGTATCATCCCCTTGGACTTCTGTCTCTCAGCTTTAACTTGCTGACAAACCAAGCATCGAGAGACATATTCAACAATATCTCTTTTCATGCCATCCCACCAGAAGTACTCTTTCAGGTCCCTATACATCTTCGTGCTTCCAGTATGAATAGAGAATGAAGAACTATGAGCCTCATCCAGCAGCTCCTTCTTTAATTCTGGGATGGGAGGAACACAAACCCGATTCCTGAACTTTATTATCCCATCACAATCAAGGTTGAATTCAGGAATATTTCTCACCTTCTTTTGTAACTCGACATCTTCTTTCTGTGTCTCTTTAATCTTCACATGTATAGATGGTTGAACATTCATTTGAGAAAGATATGATTTTCCCCCTTCCATTAAAATTCCAAGATCCATCCTTTGTAAATACATAAATATTGGATCTTTTGTGATCCTCATCATGGATAATCTAGCATTGTCTTGTCGACTTAATTCATCTGCCACCTTGTTTGCTTTCCCAGGGTGGTAATGGATTGAGCAGTCGTAATCCTTAATCAACTCCAACCATCTTCTTTGGCGCATATTCAGCTCCTTTTGTGTGAAAATATACTTTAAACTTTTATGATCAGTATAAATATCACACCTTTCACCATAAAGATAATGCCTCCAAATCTTTAATGCAAAGATTACCGCAGCTAACTCCAAATCATGAGTTGGGTAATTTTGCTCATGTATTTTCATCTGTCGTGAGACATAAGCTATCACCATATCATTTTGCATAAGAACACACCCCAATCTCTTCTTGGATGCATCACTATAGATCACAAACCTTTCTCCACTACAAGGCAGTGTGAGTACAGATGCACTGGATAATCTTCTTTTCAACTCCTTGAAATTCTCTTCACATTCTTCCGTCCAAACAAACTTAACCCCTTTCCGAGTCAACTTGGTGAGTGGATTAGATAATCGTGAAAAATCTTTCACAAAACGTCAATAATATCCAGCCAAACCAAGAAAACTTCGGATCTCAGTTACTGTTGTTGGTCTCGACCATCTTTCGATAACCTCTGTTTTTGCTGGATCCACAGATATCCCCTCTTTTGAGATTATGTGACCCAAAAATGCAACTTTTTGAAGCCAAAATTCACACTTGGTAAATTTGGCATAAAGTTTCTCCTTTCTCAGGGTCTTCAATATAATTCTCAAGTGCTCTTCATGTTCTTACTTGCTCTTTGAATATACAAGAATATCGTCTATAAAGACTACCACAAACTGATCAAGATAGTCTCTAAAGACTCTATTCATCAGATCCATGAAGATAGTAGGGGCATTAGTAAGACCAAATGGCATCACTATAAATTCATAGTGTCCATACCTTGTACGGAAAGCCGTCTTTGGTATATCCTCCCTTTTGACCCTTAATTGATGATACCCTGAATGAAGATCAATCTTGGAAAAGTATTGAGCTCTGCGTAGTTGGTCAAATAAATCATCAATGCATGGGAGAGGATATTTGTTCTTGATAGTGATCTTGTTAAGTTCTCGATAATCAATGAAGAGTCTCATTTATCCATCTTTCTTCTTAACAAACAGAACTGGTGCTCCCCAAGGTGACGCACTAGGGTGTATGAAACCCTTATCAAGATTCTCTTGGAGTTGCTTCTTCAATTCTTACAACTCAATTGGGGCCATTCTATAAGGTGTCTTTGAAATAGGCAAAGCACCCGGTACGAGTTCTATTGAAAACTCAACTTCACGATTTGGTGGAAGACCCGACAATTCCTCCGGAAAGACATCATCAAACTCCCATACAATGGGCATATTCTTAATTGTGAGTTTCTCACCAACCATTTGAGATAAATAACCTTCATTTAGTGGAATCAAGACCCATAAGATGGAAGAAATTTCCACTGGAAGGTTATGTTCATCCTTACATCGATAGACGATCATAAATTGATCTGGAATATGAAATGTGACTTCCCTTCTTTGGTAATTGATATGAGATCCATATAAAGAAATCCAATCCATGCCAAGGATCACATCAAATTCCACTATAGGAAGGATCAAAAGATTTTCAGGAAGCACTTTCCCACAAACTTCAATCGGGGAAGAATTATAAACTTTTGATGCGACTGTTGTGCCATTAAGTGTTGTCACAGATAACTCAACATCTAATTGTTGAGGTAATATGGTGATACCCTTAAAAAAATCTTCAGAAATAAAAGAGTGGGTGGATCCAGAATCAAATAAAACATTTGCTACTTTAGAGTGGATGGTAAGTGTACCTTTCACCACATCGTTATTGTACTCCACATCGCTGATAGAAATTGCAAGAGACTTTCCTTTGTCTTTAGCCTTAATATTTTGTTGATGTAGATCATCATCAACAACCCTTGGATTAGGGTATTTATTGGCATAATGCCCCATCTCCTTGCACTTGAAACATTGAAGTGTAGTAGGTTCATTCTGTGTGTCCCTTCCTTTGTTTGCATCATTAGACATCTTCTTCCCATCATTGCGGCATTCAAATGCCCGATGACCTTCCTTTCCACATTTGAAACATTTACTTGTACCTTTAAGACAACTCCCTCCATGTTTCTTTCCACACTTTGAGCATAAGGGAAAACTCATCTTCTTTTCGGTGTGCTCTTTAGATTTTCCTTTGAATTCCATTTTCCTCTTCTTATCAAACCCATATGACTAATGGGTTACTCCAATCTCCATCTCAACTTTGAGAGCACATCGAACGATTTCCTCGTAGCTATTGAAGTCCCTTATGGCTAAGGCCCTTCGAAGACTTGGTTTTAAGCCGCTAAAGAATCGATCGATCTTACTCTCAGGTTGGATAATAATACCAGAAGCGTACCTTGAAAGTCTTGTAAAATTTGCTTCATAGGTACCAACAGATTCATCATACTTTTGCTTCAGTTCAAGAAACTCTTTATCCATCTTTGTTCAGAGAATACGAGGGAAGTACTTATTGAAAAATAAGTTCTTGAACTCGTCCCATTCCATGGACTCAATTTCATCTCTTTGCCTCGTATTTTTAATAAGATTCCACCATTGATCATCATCTCCTTCCAAACGATACACTGATAGGATGACTTTATCATGTTCAGAACATTGAAGAACTGAAAATATCTTTTCAGTAGTACTGATCCATTGTTCAGTAACTAATGGATCAGTAGACCCGCTGAATGAAGGTGGACGCTGCCTCATGAAGGATTCAACAGAATGTTTCTCCTTCCTTTGCTCATTTGGAAGTCCAGCATGATTCATAGATTGAGAAAGTTGTGTGATCATGGCTACAAGATTTTGCATTCCATCTCCCATAACGTTTGGTTGCTCAGGGGGACAATCATTGCATTGCCCATCGCATTCCGCATTAACACGGTTCCTTAGGGTTCCAACCATTGACTAAAACCAAGAAGAATAGTGTGAGCAACACTAATTATAATAGGAAAACCACATAATCAAGAATAAAATTTCACACTTAAGTTCTTATCCTAGGTTATTCATGGTCATTTCTAAAACACTAAGTTTTTGTTCTATGCTTATACTTATCCTTAGGGTTCTTACTAAGGCTTTCACATCCTAGTTTCCAAAGGTTGACTATACCTTTCCTCTGATACCAACTATAACGACCCATACTTTACATACATTGTTATTACTTAAAAATTGAAGCACACTTATTACAACATATAACAAAACCAGGAAAGGACCGTATAGGTATAGTGTCTTTAGAAACTGAGAAACATAAACAAATGGTTCATAAAGCGTCTACACTGTCTCCCATTTATTTCATCATATCTATAGTCCCTTTTGGCATATCTTACTTAATAACCTTCTTCCTGACCTGGGGAAAGAAAACATACAAAAGGGTGAGCTCAAATGCTCAGTAAGGGTAAACAAAAGAAATCTCAATTACATCATTTTCATAAGAACATAACTTTTGGAAATCTTAACCTGCAAAAGAGATCATAAATTCATAACAAGGGATAAATCATAGTAGTGAAATGTAATCCCAATAATCATAACTTAAAACATGAAACTTTTTGGCAAACACGCATAATCATAGAGAATCATTTCTTAGTAGTCAAGACTCATTGCCAAGACTATCTTAGCGGACAAAGTTCATTTCTGAACGGAGTTCACTCCTCGTTCCAGTCCTATTTCACTGAACCGGTTTAACCTGCCGTTCCAGCCATGTCTATCTCATGAGATATAAAATCTTTAACCAATTCATTGGAGGGAGATATAGGTCCCACCCATCTCATAATGATACCATTCTTATGTGTGCCACAAAATCATAAACCATACATCATAGCATAACCCATGTAATAAAAATGGGAATCTTAAACATCGTGACATCATAAAACAATTCATATAAGATAAAAGAATTCATAAAAATAATTCCATCACAACATAATAAAATCAATGTAATAATAGGGATATAAACAGAACCCTTTATTATATTAGATGGAAAATAATTTTGATAAAACACTTGAACTCCATTCTTGAGGAAAATATCCTTTCTACTTCAAAAACACTTTTCCTTTCTTAACGTGTCATACAATTTTAAACTGAAAGAAGTTGATTAAAAATAAACTTGAAAACTTGTAAAGTAAGATTCTTGGAAATACTGTTTTAAAAATCCATTCATGTAGTATAAGTTAAAATAAAACATTCTTCTCGTACTTTTGTCGGAAAAGTCAAAAAGTACCTCGTATGAAAAACGACAAAAGATTCCTTTCATATCTTTTACTAAAAACTCACCAAAGGGTAAAATTGGATATAAAATATTGTAGAATGATGTAAATATTACATATTGAGGAAACATGTATGTGGATGATAAAATGCACCCCAGTAAATTCCAAAGTATAAACAATCTCGGATAAAAATGAGATTGTGATATTTCCCTTACCTTAGGTCTGATTTGCTTCGTAAGTGTCCGAACCTCCTGTATAATGATTTAAATAATGTCATTGACTTATTTCAGAATCATAATCATTGTTATGATATCATATATGGTCATATTCTTAGCTTATTATTAGTAATATTTCATTGCTACTTGTTATTCGGGTGTTTATTACTTTTTGTTCTTATGCGTGTTTTATCGAATAAATTCTTATTCTTCTTTTTAGGTTATAAATACCTCATTTACAGAATTTTATTAGTGTAATATATATCATATTAATTCATTCAATTCATTTATATAATCATTATTCAATGAAGATCATGTAGAACGAGTCGCATCACATCGTGGAGACGGTATTCCGTACGTACGCACGAGCGATGATATCGTTCCCATGATCGTGGAATTGTATTGGAGTATATGTATACTATTTAAGAATCAATATCAATTTACAATAATCATATATATTCATTATTTACACCATTATAACCATCCAAGTAAGGTGGTGGTGGAAAATATATTACACCACGGCGTGGAGACGGTATTCCGTACGTACGCACGCGCGGTGATTTCATTTTCCATAGGATGGATAGATGGTGAAATAGGGTTGTTTCATACTTATAATAACATATCAGTATATGAGTGATACTGATGTTATTACTTCATAATGAAACAACTAAAGAAGAAGAAGTGGAAGAAGAAATAAAGATGAAAGAATCGGTAACAGACATTACCTCTTCTTTGAAGCGTTTCTTTGAGACCTCCTTTTAGGGCACTAAAATTGGTCTTTGAAGAAGAAAAAAACCTCTAGGATGTCTCTAGGGAAGTGGAGAGAAGAAATTGGCAGGGGTTGGACGAGATTGAAGGCTCAAAGTGGTGTGAGGAAGAGAGGGAGGAGGTGCCCTTTTATAAGGGAGGAGAGGGGCACCTTTGGAATAACTAAAAATATTATTTTATTATAAAGACAAATTCGGTTTTAAATAGATCCAAATTGATTTATTTCGAAGCTAAGGTGGGTATGGGTTTAAATCCTCTCATAAAATAGAATTTATACAAGTTTATGTTCCTATTTTAACCTTATCATTTAGATTTAACATTAAGTTAAATAATTTTACTTTTACCGTGTCTTCTTGTGTTCTTACACTATAAGGTTAATAAACTTACTATAACAAGCCAAAAGAACCCCAATTTGTTTATTATTAATATATATAACCTTATATAAGTCATTTTGCCTAACCTTAGATTTTTAGGAATAAAATAACAATTAATAATATAATATTTGTTTTAAAAACTATTTTATGTCAATTTTGACACTATTTAGTAATTGATTTTTGTGAAAATCATAACAGAATTATTAGTTAGAAAAAAGTTAATTAAATCAATACTAACATGTCATATTAACCTAGAAAATTAGTGTAATTCATAAAAAGTCTCAAATTACATTTATTTGGGTATTTATAACATCAATTATGTCAATATTTCATTAATAAGATAATTACTGCATCATCGTTGTGTCATAAATAAATTAAATTATTTAATGTCTAAAAATTATAAATAAAATACCATTATGTTTGAAATCTTTTTATCTTTCTAATTAATATTTATAGTCGAATTTATCTTATGTATAACCCCATATTAAAAATGATTTACTTATTAAACTTTGATTTTAACTATTTTAACCCTTCTTTAAGTAAATTGATAATAAATGTCCTAATCTAATTCAAGTGGGCCTAAATGGTCATATTTTATTCCTAATATTGTTTTTGGTCGAATTACACTTATACAATAGAATTAGGACATGTGTTAGGGTAATAATAATATCATTTTTACCCTTAATTACCCTATTTACTTTTAACTGTGGTAAATAAAAGCAAAAAGTTACTATTCACCAAAAAATTATTTTCATCTCATTGAACCACATTTTACTTACTGACATCAACCGTGTCTCTCGAATTTTCGAAATTCCACTCACAGAAGCGGTAAAATTAAGTTTTATGAAAAATTCAGTTTTTTAACTACCACTTAGTGGTTTCACTATTCATAAAAAATTGAACGTTTTCAGAAAAATACCAAAATTTTACCCCAGGCTAATTTCAATATTCCGAATCCAAAAATGAAGTCCATTTTGAAAAATAAAATTTACAAAATTTCAAAAAATGGTTATTACTATTCATAACGGCTAGTTTTAATAATATTTTAATAGCATATCGTTGTTTAGTGAAAATCAATATTGCGTACGACGCAAGATATCGAGGAAGGCCGTGGTTGCGTGTAAAGCAATACAAGCTAGTGTTGTGTGTAGTGAAATATTCCTTTGATGATTTATAAAAACAAAATATTTCTCATAAAATTCTTGGGTGTTACAAAGGCTACCAGGACCGATGATTCTCATGTTGTTGTGGACTTTGTCAAAGCGCAGATTTTTTGCACGTTTGGAGTACCGAAGGCCATCATTAGTGACCAAGGGACACACTTCTGCAATCGGAATTTGGCTTCCCTCCTTCGGAAGTATGGGGTGACACACAAAACATCAACACCATACCACCCCCAAACAAATGGCCAGGCTTAGGTTTCAAATCGTGAGTTGAAATAGATTTTGGAGAAAACCGTGCAACCAAATAGGAAGGATTAGAGCAAGTGCTTGGATGATGCGCTATGAGAATATAGGACAACATACAAAACTCCCATCAGTATGTCTCCATTTCAGATTGTTTTTGGGAAATCGTGCCATCTCCCTGTGGAAGTTGGGCATCAAGCTTATTGGGCTATAAAGAAATGCAACATGGATTTGGCCCAAGCTGGAATCCAAAGGAAGCGGCAAATTCAAGAGCTTGAGGAGATTCTATTATCTTTATATGAGAACTCAAGGCTCTATAAGGAAATATCCAAAGTATCTCATGACAAAAATGATCCAACAAAGGGAGTTTCATGTTGGAGAGAAAGTCCTTCTCTACAGTTCACGACTAAAACTGATACCTGGTAAGTTGCCTTCCAGGTGATTAGGTCATTATGTTGTGAGTAATATTTTTCCTTATGGTGCAGTGGAGATCACACAAGAGGACACATGAAAGAGATTTACAGTCAATGGGAAACGTTTGAAGAGATACATCAAGGGACTTCCTACCGATGCATTGGATTTTATCACACTACATAACCCCATCATCACTTAAGCATATCAGGATGTTCCTAACCCTTTAACTTTTTTTATTATTTGTCCTATTTAAAATTATACATTTCATGTGCATATATCATCTCATGGGTTCACATTGAGGACAATTCAATATTTTAAGTGTGGGGGAGGGAACCTTTTAGTTTAGTAATTTCAATGTTTTCCTATTAAAAAAAAACAAAAAAAAATTGCGTGTTTTCAAAATTTGTGTTTTTATTTTTCAATTTTTTGTGTGTTTTTGAAACTTTTGAGCTGAAATGATTCTCATAGCCATTTTTGAAATCCATATCAATAAGTGAAACAATTTATCCCTTGAAACTGAGCTTAAATGAATACTGAAAATGACTTTGTTTCAAGTTCAAATATTTAGTAATTTCATGAAAAGTACACTGAATTTTGAATCCCATGACACATCTCACTATATTTATATTTGAAATCAATTTCCTGTGAGGATTCTGAACCATTCATTTCATATTCTTTACATTTATATCACTTTTTAAAAGAACCAAACCATGTTTGATTTAATCAGAATTTGATTTATTCCTGTCAAAACTTGAGGGTTTGAGGTACTTATGTTTAAATGATTGAGGCATTTGTTTGGTATTAAAGCCCATATTTCAAGGAATTATTTTTTTATAATGAACTAAATTGAACATTTATTCCTTGTAGCCCTTAGAATCCATGAATAGCCTATTAGGTTAGCCACATTACAAGCCAATTTCCCTATCCAACCAACTCTTGAAGTGAAATTGCATAATCTAGTTGAACTTAAGTGTGGGGGAAGCTGTCTTGTGTTGTGCTACCACATTATGTGATAATTTGGGTAGAAAATTAAATTCTAAAGATATGTGTTTACTGCTGAAGAAAATCATTATATTGGAAGCTATGCCTTTTCTGGAGCTTTTATGATAAGTGAAGTTGTGCCTTTCTGGAGCTTCTAATAAACAGAGAAAGTTGTTCCTATCTAGAGCTTTCAAGAAAATCATGTTTGAGAAGATTGACATTTTTACTGCTGAAATGTTAAATGGTGTGCACATCCATTTATTTTTCATGATTATTAACATGAATTGATTCTATAGGGATTGAGGAGGAGACCATATTAAAATGAAAATTAGATTAATGCAATTTTGCTTCAAAAAGAGTCAAGCCCTCCTCATTCAGCCTCAAAATTTTTCACATCTTAATCCTACCAACTGAAATCCACAGAACAACCCTGAAAAGTCCTCATGATAAACATATGTCCTTGACTCACATTGGGTGGATATGTAGAAATTTATCAAGCCTATGGTGACCCTTGTATGAGTTTAGATGAGAAAGACATTGCTAAAAATTGACATTTGTGTGATAAGAGAAAATTCAATTGAGGTAAGTGTTTTGTGCATGAGAGGATAAATAAAGTGGAAATATATTGAATGATATAAATTGAGAACTTGAAATAATGGTTTTTTATGAGACATGATATATTTTTTTCTTGGTGTGGAATTGTTGGATCTCAAGGATATGTGTTTTAAAATTTGTTTTGATTTGATATTGATGTTTACTTAATATGAGGTTTTACCTAGGAGTGCAAAAGGGTAAGTTTGGGGGAGTTGATAAAACAAATTTTTTTTGAATATTTTATTGATAATAAATGATATAATCTCCTCACATTATACTAAATATGACCAATTATGAAATATTTGGGATTAGATCATTCATTTGAAAATTTGATGAAAAATCCAGTTTTACCCTTTTAAAATTCACTGTAGTATTTTGGGCATAAATATTGTTATGTAAAATATTTTGACTTAAAATTTTGTAACTGTGTTTATGAATTAACGTGATACAAATTCTATTTAGGACATGAGAGTTGGATCGTGCATTTGAGTGGAGTAAATGGGCCATGAAGACAAAGTTGGACAGAACCATCCAGATTGGACACCACTTAACTATTTGAGCCGTATCATCTTCATACAGACTTGGATTGAGCCCAAATTTGGAGGTAAGATTGGAGAAATAATTAGAAACAAACCATCCTTATAGAAGGCCGACTAATTTATGCGTTTTGAAGGTCAACTATGCGGTGCAACTTGGAATAAAATATTTGGCCGAGTTTTCATTTCACGCTTAAAAAGTTATGTAACTCTAGCCCTCACAAAATCTATTTAAAGGGGGTTTTTACTCTTTGGGAGGTCTTGTATAGGCTTTTGGAAGGTGTTTCCAAAAGTTTGTCTCTTTGGAGCCCCTCACAACTCTTGGAATAAGTAAGGATTTGTGCAAATATCTCTTCAAAAAAGGCTCTCCTCTCCCACCTCCTCTTTGTATTTCTTTTCTTTCATGTTTGTATCTTGAATTTTTCTTAAATTAATCTTATGTGTTATTACCTTTACTTATTATCTTAATATTCCTAATTGGGTTGTAATCAAGTGTGGAGACTATATTGGGTTCTACCCTTTCAATCCTTGCTCATGCAAAACATCTCCACGATGACCACACCGCCCATGGAAGAGTAGTTTTCTTAGTGATCAATATATCTTTTACCCTATTCATTTAATTATTTTGAATCATTGAGATATTGTAATTTACTTAATATGATCCATGAATTGTATTATTAAATTATAATAAACTAAGCAATCAATTTAACAATTAACACAAAAACACGCGATGTTAAGATTTTGTGTAAATTGTGAGAGCGCGATCTTAATCGGTAATACAAGACCACACGGGATAAATTTGTAGAGTTCAAATATAATACATAAACACAATTAATACTCATTTAAAGAATGGATATGTTCTCTAATTAACCACTGACCATAATATAACCTTAGAACAACATTCAAATTAGGGTGTTGTGATTGCGTGTTCCAAAGATAGCCTAGGGTTTAAGTAATTTCATCCTTGTGGTTAAGTTAACTCTCATAGGGTTTGAGGGTTAAAAAATCAGGGGATCATAATTAAGTGGATATTGATTTAAATGATAATGGTTAATAAGTAAATTAATAGGTAGAGTTAGATCGATTATGCCTTTTAAAATATTTTCTAAAAAAAACATCTTCTTGTTGCATCTTTTTAATCAAACTTCTTATTCCAGTAAACTTCTTCAAGTTTTATAAATGATAAACAACCCCCCATACTTTCAAGTTGTGTTTTAATTCAATTCAATTTTATTTTTATAATACCTTTAATAATTTTTTTAATTTACTTCCTTCTTTGAGAGATGACCTTGGTCAGCCACTCTGCTGCACCTAAGTACCCAAAAACCACTAATCATTTGAGGGCGCCCACGACAACACCTTACATCACCAAATTCTAGTTAATCAAATAGAATCTCTATGGTGTTATTATTTTGTAAGTCAACTACAACTTAATGAGATTAAACATTGATATAAGTGCTAAATTCACTAGATTATATATGAAATGAGTTTATAAAAATACCAGTGATGTTTAAAGATACAAAACCTGCTTCAGAATGTCTCAAAATGTTGGGATATTAGGATTCAACATAAGCTTCGACGCATTGATTCTTATGCTAACAATAACAATATATGATAATAAGGTAAGATTTAAAATAAAATTAGTAGTTATATCCATATTAAATGAAATGTAAGTTACTGAACATTGTAAATAAAACACTGTAATAATGGTGGAATAATTAATAAAATGAAAGCGGTTTTGTAAATATTATAAATAAAATACCTTGAAGAAACTGTAAAATGAAGCAGAAATAGTGAAACTAAGCAACTGATAATGTTCATAATTGAAATCTAAATAAACTAAACAGTGATAAAGGCACACAAATCCAATAAAAATACTTTATAAATTGAAATGTTGAAACTGTTGAAGTCATGGTAACGAATTCAAACATTCTAAGTGGGTTTAATATGGGTTTTCACTACTATATAAAATCAAAAATCGCCATTATTCATATTTTTATTGTAGATCCTATATTCATTCCAGGAAAATGATGAAGATATTCCCTAAAACCTTATATATATATATATATGATGACTTGCATGCAAATTGTGATTTCCATGTAGAAAGGGGAATGCCATTTACACTGCCTCTAATAATAGTTATCGTTTAGACAGTTAGATTTTCTACGTGGATATCATTCAATGAGTCATTTCATATGAAACGTATGAGATTTAAATCCATTCATGCATATGACACATGAATTAGTCGAGGAACTAATACATGCGTAATAAATGCATGAATTAATATATTCTTCATCAAGGAGCATCCCCAAAAGCTATATAAAGTCTTTTTCATGTAATTGAAGTGTGTGTGTGACTGCTCATGCTTGGCCGATACTCCCTGACACATAACTCTATCTTTTCTTCCTTTTTTTCATATGAGATGCTAGCACATCATGAATGTAAGAATAATCGCATCTGAACATAGAATGATTCAGCGCAACCTGTGGATACACTATAGAGAGGGGATGTCTTTTGACCGCCCTTAGTGATCTTTATTAATCCATGTGATGGAGTTTAAAGATGTTTCAAAATCTCTTAGGTGTATGGTACACTTATTTACAACAGTTCTTCATTTTTTGTTTTATACATAATTTCATATTTCTTACATGAGCGATCCTCAGACAAGGGTTTTAATCACTTCCACTTGATCTAATAATCATTATTAGACTATTAAAAAACCCTTTAGTGGTATTAAAGAAAAGGTTAAGGAGTTAACTGGTTTTTGGGGACTCTCACACATGAATGGTGATGAAGTGTGGCTCTCCGCCCATGAGCTCCATTGTGATGCAAAGAGTTGCATGCCCAAAGTACTGGGGAAATTGATTTATTTTATAAGTTCATATGGATGTCACGTTGGATGTGTTCATATAATGAACAGATATTTTGTCACCTTTCAGTGGTATCAGAGGGATCCATGTTTAGTTTTATGAAATTATGTGTGGAAATGAAGAAGAAATCACAAAAATAGAGAAACATTTTCATATTTTTGAAACTTGCCTTTTAAAATGGATTATACTTACATAGTATGGCTACATAAAGGTAATCAAGGTGTTACCTTTATGTGTATAGGTTGTGTAAAGGTAACTAGGTCATTACCCTTACGCAAATCAATTGCATAAGGGTAACAAGAGCGTTACTTATACGTGTGTAAATGCCAAGGTAATATTAAGATAAATAATTTTCATGTATTATCAATATTCATTAATTATATTTTATTGAGTTATATTCATTATAATAATATTACATAATTTTTCAGTCAAAAGAAAAAAAGCTTAATTTCTAACCAAATTGGGTTTTCTAGCATTCTAAAATTTTATTTAAAATCTTGATTTTAAAATTATAAAGTTTTTATTTGAAAAAATGAACTTAATTTTTGAATTCATCATATCAAAACTAGCTCAGAATGAATTTTATAGAATTTTTTGAAAAGTTTTATTTTTCAACAAATAGTGAAAAATATTGATTTTTATTGAAATATGTATTTTCTTTTCAAGTGTTTACAAGTCACATTCCATTTTGAATTATTTTTAAATTTTAATCAGATCATTTTTATTAAAAATAATCCAATAAATTTTATTGTAATTAACATTATACATGATTTTGGTATAAAAACATTTTTATACTTAAAAAGTCATTTTTCTGAAAAATTGTTTTTCATCGCGTTCTGTGGGTTTAATTTTAAATTAAATTCTAAAAATTCTATGAATTTAATTTGATAAAATAAATTAAATATTTTGAATTACCATAATTAATATTAGATAAATGTTCAACATAATTTTTGATCATAATGAATAGTAAAAACAACAAAAATCTGTTACCATGGTTAAGGTTAAAATAAATTTACCGGGGGTTAAACTAAAGTGATAAGGGTTAAAATGACCCAAAAACTTGTCTAAAATATATTGTATGACCATATTTAGACCCTAAATCATACCATATTCATAAATGGTCTATTTTGTAGCCATTTGGTTTGAGTAAGACATTAATATATTTTAATCTATTTAAAAATTCCAAGTGTGTCTTCTCCCCAAATTATAAAAGGGAACCCCTCTCCTCTTTTCTCAACACTTAAAAAATCCTTTTGGTTCAGCCAATACCTATCCAAATCCCTTATTTAAATCTCTAACCACATCCTATATTCCTTAGTTTCATCATAAAACCAACCTAGGAAGGCTTTAGGTATAAACCTGAAGAGGTTGTCCGAAGAAGAGGTACAGTTCTTAACTGAGTATTTTTGTTTTATTTCTTCTTACACCTCTTTAAAATATTCTTCAACCATGATAAAATAATAAAACCATTATCTTATATATATTGATATGTTTTTATAAAAATGGTATAACCTATATCCATCTTCTTCTTCCATCAAATGGAAAATTAAACCATCATTCACGTGTATGGTGGACTACCGTCTTGCTGACCGATGTAATTCATTTTCCATCACCATCTCTCACAACTGATTATAATGATGGATTTAATGTATATATATGATATTAATGACATATTTATCATTTTTAAAGATAATATGTCATCTAATTTCTTACCTCTCCATCCATCAAAAAATGATAATGTTGTTCATGCGTATGTGTGGATTACCACCTCCACGAAGCGATGCAATTCATTTTTCAGGATCACATAACATGACTGATATATATAAGTGTATTTAAAGAAATAATATTATATTTATGATATAATAATTAATATTTAAAGATAAAATAGTACTTACCTTCTTTCCATCATGTTCTTTGAAAAATGAAAACATTACTCATGCGTATGTAAGACCTACCATCTTTATGATTTCAACATAATTCATTTTTCATAATAATATTTAATGGTTAGTTTTAAAAGTATAATTAATGTATAAAAATGATAATTATTTCATAATAATTATTATATATATTATTTAATAATGAAATCTTTTACCATAGTCAAATTACCAAAGTCATTTTAGATATATGAGATGAATATCGTTAAAACATCTGACGCGAACATAGTTGACTAAGTAATCATATATAACCTGGTAATAAATGAAATAAAATTAATAATAAACTTAAAAAGGTTATTAAGTAAGTAAATAATTAATATAAGTTTATTATTCAAGAAGATAAATAATGTACATGATGAGTCAGATTCGAGGTAAGAGACACTTTACTTTAAAAACCTCATTTTAAATGTTTTGTAAGATTTATTTTCTAATTTTTTTTCTTCCATGTCCATATTCTTAAAAATACTTTTTATATGTATTTATATATACATAAATGAATTATAAATAATATTTTATTTCTATTTTTATTTTCTTTTAAAGTTTTTCAAAATGAATCTTTTTACGTATTTTATACGGAACGTTTTGAAAAAAAGGCAGAAGGAATGTTCTATTTTAACGTATACGACGTCGATTATTTTTATACCATTGTAACTATTATTTGATTTTTGGTTTCATTTATAATATTTCTTGTTTTCTTCAAAGAAAACCCCCTTTTCCCTTTGTTCTGGGTTTTTTTCAAAAAGGATTTTAAATGGAATGAATATTCTGATATCTGGAAATGTTTTTTCTTGTCAGTGCAAATAATATTTTTATGAGTATGATGATGAAAACACAAGATTTCATGTTTTATGATTATGTTATTGATCTTGGGAATTATTTATGATGATGGATGATCCCAATATATCTCATGATGATGATAAATCTTGGTATAGCTCATGAGGATGTGTGATCCTAATATATATCTCTAATGCATTGGATAAAGGGATAAAGTTAATCAGATAGGTTTCTTCTAAGAGATTATTGGAATTTACTGGGTATGTTATTCCACTTGTAATAGTGATTGTAAGACTTATATGAAGATGATGTCCCAATTTATCTACATGATTTATCTACGCTTTCCATGGGTTTTATAACAGCTTTGAATTCACTCCCGGATCCGGTGCTAAAATCACAAACATTATATTTATGGATTTGATACCGATGAATGTTACCCAATTTTCATCATCCAAAACTTACAATATTAAAAGGAAATATTGGATCACCTACATACCCAAAGACCTTTTAGATTTAGAGTTTTATAGAATTAGGAAAAACTCTTACATAAACAACACTCATGGAATCAAGGGAGTATTTTTCCCACTATACCCAACTTTTCATATTCCATATTAGGTCTTCATCATCATGTAGGACCCCAGAACATCCTGAGAGGGGAGGGGTGAATCAGGGTGTCAAATTTTTCTTATAAAGTGACAGATATTATTCCTACATTGGTAAGAAATTTTTAAACCTTTCTGATGGTAATGTTTAGTAATTTAAACATTCACATGTAGAGAAAATTCACAACA
Organism: Viscum album; assembly: GCA_963277665.1. Classification (NCBI taxonomy): domain Eukaryota; kingdom Viridiplantae; phylum Streptophyta; class Magnoliopsida; order Santalales; family Viscaceae; genus Viscum; species Viscum album. The sequence goes on from OY728150.1 coordinate 15,314,479, forward strand.
ATTTTACTTGGTTCACTAGTAAGGGATAGTCCAAGGAGCATACACCAATAGTGTGTCAGTCGTATCTAAATCTATTAATCTTTACTAGTTGTGAAATACAAAAGTTCAGACACAATCACTCTATGTTAGAAACACTTCCTTTATAAGATTTTAAGAATATCACACTACCTCCCTTAGAAAAATTTCGTTGACCCCCCTAGCTCACTACTTTGGATGAAGTCTCAATCAGTTTAATGACTTGAAGGTCGCTTCAGTAGATTGACATTTAAGTCTTTGTCCCTAACTAGCATGAGACTTTTCTTGCATCGAAGTCCTAAGTTGATGCACTTTAAATCACTATTCACTTAAACCTGATGTTCAATACTGTCATTCGTGAAACTCCTTTATGAAGCTCACTACCTTCATGGAACAAACTGCCTTCAAAAATCTCACTGACTAATCACAGAATACCTCATCACTGTGAAACTCCTTTTTCCCAGATACCTAATCATTGGTCAATACCATAGAATTTTTTTCATGATGCTCAAGCTCACTTTGAATACTTGATTCGTGAAGCTCTTGGACTTCGTGAATTTAGAGCAATTCAACCTTTTCTCCAATTCTTTTCATATCAAATGAAGTGGGGGGGGGGTAGCCGCCTATTTATAGGATCAACCTTTCGTGATTCTCCCATGCCTCAAGTGGATTTTTTATGAACTCCAAATTCATGTTCATGAATCTCCTTCACTCATGAATCTCTAGTGAAATTTAAATCACTTGTGAATCTTCTCGTAGTTGTAGAGATTACCATCAACCCATCGCGCCATTCATGATGCTTGTTCGCGATTCTCTAAATCTTCGTGAATCTCAACCTTTGAAAACTTAGTCTTCATAAAATCCATTAATTTACCATATTTATGAAGATTCAATCCCATAAAACTACTTTTCAGGAAGTTCACTCCATCTTCCTGATTTTGAGCCCAAAAATTTATCAAAAACTGAGAAATGATTCCACCTTCAATACTATAGTCATCTTGTACTATAAGATCACTTTCCTTACAATTCCCCGATCATCCTAGTGTGGATTGAAAACAAACACAAACTAGACTCCATTTCTATTAAAGAAAATCCTTGGTTTCAATAATATACCCCTTTAGGTTTGTTGTCAATCTATAGAAAAATTCAATAAAGCACCAATCATTATCAAACCCTGATACGTGAGAAACAAATCATACAACACTCTAAGTCTATGTGAGCACATATAAGTGTATAAAACAAGAGGGTAATAATGAATTGAGTTCTTGTGTTTTGTAAATCTTAAATATGTCTAAGATAAGCTCTAGTTGTTTCCTCATAAAACTGAATTCTCATCGTGTTTTGGAATGCTTAAAGATGTCCAAGCTAAGCTCCCTTTATTTCCTCATAACACTTAATTTTCATTATATCACAGAAGCATTGAATGGTTTGTCAAAAACTCTACTTGAAATTAGAAAACATTTATCACATTGAATTTCAAATCTAATTTGTCCATTATCCCCCTCTAGAAATAAACCCAAAAAAACTATATTTTTACTTGTAAAGAACAAAATACACTCCCCCTGGATCATATCTCCCCCATGAACCTACATCACATCCACAAACAGATTAAAATAGTTAACAAAAATGGAGATAGGGGGCCATTCATAACCTCCTCATGTACTGGGAGGTGGCTTAGTCAGAATGTTATCCACTTGGTCATCAGTTCCAACATGATCCATTTTAATCAACCCTTGTTTAACTTTTTCTTTGATAAAGTGATATCTGATCTCAATATGTTTTGTATGAGAGTGATGAACAAGATTTTTTTATAAGATCAATCATGATCATATTGTCATAGTGGATCACTATTGACTGTGTCACCTCATCACCAATATCGTCTAGTTGTTGCTTCATCCATAATAGCTGAGTGAAAGCCTTTATAGTGGAGATATACTTTGCTTCATCCATACTGAGAGATTTTATTTATTATTTATTTCTCAACCAACCCACACACTTATTTACAATGAAAAATTATCCACCACTTGTGGACATTATATCAACCACATCTCCACCCCAGTTAGTATAAAAAAGGTTGATAATTCATTATATCTTCCTGTAGTAAAGTATAATCCATAATTTTGAGTACCTTGAATCTAACTCATGATTCTTTTAACTATTTCCAAATGTTCTTCTTTTGGATTAGTTTGAAAGTGGACTACTAAGCATGTTTCTAAGACAATATCTAGCCATGTTGTAGTCAAGTACGATAAGCTTCCAATGATTCTCCTATATGGGATGGGATCCACATATGTCTCATCCTCATGCTTTTCAAGTTTTTTTACAATCAAAATTGAAGTAGACATTGTTGGAAATAACTTCAATGTTCTTTCTAAATGAATATGTCAATGTGTGGATCATTAACTTCTCTATCCCCTTTACTTTTCTAGAGTTTCATTTCACTTTATCTCCCCCTTATTGACAAGAAATACACAGTTCATGGGAAAAAGGGTATTAGTCTATACTTAAGCAATGTTTCATCCATCATTTCACTCTAAGTCTACTTGAGCTGTGCTCGATGTAGAAAAAAGAGGATTTGATTTAGAAAACAAAGTTTTCCATTACCTATTGATCATGATACCTTATGAAATGATAACTCATAAACTTATCTTCAAGGGTTTTCAATTTTTATTACAAGATGAAGATACTAAATGTGATATGAAATTTTTAAGAACAGTCAACCCGAAACTCCTAAACTCACTTCAACAAATAGATAAAAAATGTTCAAGTGTAATAGGATGCATAAGTGTACTTGGATCACTTGGATTCTTCTTATGTCACTGATTAATTCAATTACACCCCCACAAAAATATCATTATTTTGAGTTAACAGGGATGAAAGATTAAGAGAGACACACTTTTTCCAATGAAATGATCTTCAATCAATTTTCAAAATGATTAAATTTGATACCAATTGAAATAATGATTATGTCATCTTCTTAATTTTCCTCCCCCCTCAAGGGAAACACTTATCAAAATCTTCATAATGGTGGATCTCATCAATAATGAATTTCAAGAAATTCCAGTATGGAGAATACACCAGGATGGATCTTCAACTTATGACTATCCAAATTGGACAACTTTCACAACTTCACCAAGGATAATCTTCTTAAACACTTTCTCTCCAGGATACTAGAAATAATATCAGACCAAGACAAGATGGTACCTTCTTTATCCTGATTTTATAGAATAGAACATCTCCAGATTTATCAAAAATGATCCTCCGTCATGTTTTTATTTGAATACCAAATTGAGGAATCATTCAAATATGGAGACTTCATAAACTTTTCTATATAAAAAAACCCTCACTGCCTCTCAAGTTATCCCCATGATAACTTGATTCACCTTTCAATTACCTGTATTATAACCACAAATACAATAACCAAAGATTAAGGGGATAAGGTGGCCCCTCCTTGCTTTATCAATGTGTACAACACGATTGAGATGATCTTCTCAACCAATTTGATCCATTTTCTCCAGTATTCATGATTTCAAATTTGAACATATTTTTTTATTTATGTTTTGGTAATATAGATCTCTTTACATTCTCTTCTGCTTTGTGTGGAGAATTTATCTTCCTAACAGACTTCATGGATGATATATTATTACTCCTCTTAAGGATTGTTTCTTGTTCTGGTAGTAAGGTTGATCAAAATTTTGTAATGTGACTAGATTTATTGCATCTCTCACACATAACTCATTTAACCCAAGTGTTTCCTTTTGTTTGTAAAATTTAATGCGCTTTGTCTTCATCATGTGGGAATCTTTTCATTTTCTTTTTCACCAGCCTTAGCTAGTGCATCTTCAAGTTTCCTCAGTATTTCCAAATATTTTGGCCAAATAACTAACATGTTATCAGAAACTATTCTATAAAGTTTGGATCTTACACATGGGTTCTTATGAGTGTCATCCCTCTTAGTATTTCTTTTGGATTCACTACATTTCAACTTCTTGAATTTATAATCCAGGGTCTTCTCAGCTTCCTTACATGAGATCTTCTTGGGAGAATTTTTGTTCACAATATTCTTTTGATTTATTCCCAAGTTAGATTCTTCATACTTACTCAAATTTTTTGGTCTTATTTTCTTGTCAAATTTTAATGCATGTTGAGATAAGAATTTACCAAACTTATGACCACTTCTACTGCATACATCACATAAGTTATCAAGTTTACCAAATTTGTTTTCTTTATACAGATTCTTCTGGACCTGTGGATGTTGATTCTTCTTATATGTATTTCTCCCCTTTGAAATAGGCTTCCTTTTTGATTTTTAATTTGGAGGAGTGTATGAACAATCAACGCACAATGCCCAAATCTTTTGAAACACCAACATTGAACAAAAAACCTTGATCTCCTTATATCTTATGTATACGGTTATTGGATCTTCTTTATGAATTGTTGTGATATTTATGTGAAAAATTCTTCCTTACTCTTTTTCCTATACACCCTAGTCATGGTGGTGGGTTTATTATCACCTTTATTCATCCATACTTATTCAGTATTTTCCTTACAACCTGAATTGTTCATGATAAGAGCTTTAGAAGCATTAATGAAAGTTCATATGGATGGTACCTGTTTCTTCCCAACTTCTTGAGATAGGTCATCAAAATATGTCATGATATTCTTATCAAATTTTATAGGTCATATATATTTATAATACTCTAGTGAAAATTGAGTAGTTACAACAACTATTTCCTTATTTTATAAAGTCTCAATATATTTCTTCTCATGATTGTCCATCTGAGCACTAGTAGAAAAATGGACTTTAACGTCAAAAATATGACATTGGTTTCTTATAAAATAACACAAAATATGTTTGAAGAGATTTTTTAGTGTTAGTTTTGTTTAAAACTGAAACCAATTGGTTTTTTTGGCATCAGTTTTGTAAAAAAATGATGAAAACAATACCCATAGACATCATTTTTGGTGCTGGTTTTTAAAGAAACCAACGCCAAAAGGTTTAAAAAATATTTTTTGCGTCGGTTTTTAAAAAACCAATGCCAATTTTTTTTAAATAAATGCACGTTTTATATCATTTCCTAAGTTTTGATTTGACTGGTCATGGAGATAAAATGGAGTTACGGATTAAAGGTTATGGATGTCAAAAGTTGAACTTCTCTAAAAGAAGTCTTAAATAAGTCCAACTTTCGAAGGCCATAACTTTTAATCCGTAACTTTGGTTTAGCTCCATGACTAGTCAAATATAAGATTAGGAAATAATCTAAAACATAATATATATTTTTTTAAATTTTAGAGTAGTTTTTTTAAAATCGACGCCAACATTATTTTTTTAAAATGTTTGACATTGGGTTTTTTAATAACTGACACCAAAAATAACCTTTTTTTTACTTTTTGTAATTGGTTTTTTTAAAAACCGATGATAATTTTTTTAATATTTTTTTTTACTTTTTTTCATCACTTTTTAAAAAAATCAATGCCAAAAAGTATCCGTAGATACACGAGATCAATATTTCATTTTTTTTCACAACGCACGTTTCACTTTTTATAATCCCGCCTAAATTTTTATATAACACCATTGAAAATATTTTCATTTACTACATATAAATCCATTTTCTCTTTCATTAATCGTTTTTAAACTCTTCTATTCAATCAAATTTTTAGCGTGGCTTCAATCGATGATTTGAACATTGTATCTGTTCTAATCATTTAATTTCTTTGTTATTATTTTCCACCATTGATAAACATCTCTATAATTTTCATTAAAATGATGATTTATTCTTATTATCAAGTTACAAATATAAAACATCCAGATGAGATTTACTAACCGAGGTGTAAAATTCATTATCGATCACTGTTTTCATTGCTGCATGAGTTTTACCCTAAAACTAAGAGATATGATGATAAACAACACATCGATTTGACAAAAACTCCTAAAAGAATTGAAATATATTTGAAGACTTAGTTTATTTTATTTCATTTGGTGTATGTAATTTTCATTCATGTTTCTCATGTTTTCTTTGAAGTGAGTTGTATCTATCAAAACTTTGATAAGTCCAAATTCCGATGATCATAACCTTTGATTCGTAACTCCGTTTTAGCTCCATGACTAGTCAAATCGAAGCTTAAGAAATTATCCAAAACATAGTATTTTTTTAATTTTTGGCATCAATTTTTTTAAAAACTGTTTCCAAAAATATTTTTTTAATTATCCACATCGGTTTTTGTTAAAAACTGATGCCAAATATATATATTTTTTAACTTTTTGGCATCAGTTTCTTTAAAAACTGATGCCAAAATGATACCGATGGGTATTTTTAACATCATTTTTGTAAAAAACTGACACCAAAAAACAAATGTAAATTCTTTTTGGCATCGATTTATAAAAAACAACTTCAAAATCCCTATTTTTTTATGTTAGAGGTTTCAACATTAGTTAAAAACCAACGTTAAAATTAAAAAAAAATCAACGTTAAAAACTATTTTTCTACTAGTGGAGCTTCTAAATATATCCATTTCATATTAAGGATGATTTTATGATCTTCAATCATAATAATCTTTTCTTTATAATCCTTCTTCATTTTAATAACTTTATCTTCATGAATCTTAACTTTATTTAGAATCAAAGAGTCAAGTTCCTTGGTCTTCTTGGATATTTATTCCAATTATAAACCCTTGAGATCTGTGTTATTTTTTAATTTCCCTTCAAGCACATGGATCTTTTCTTCAAGAGTCCTTTTGACTCCCTATTTCTCTTCAAATTCTTTGAGGTATTTTTAGGAACTTATTTCAAGTTCCCTACTTGTTTCTTAAAAGGTTACAATCTATTTGGAGAGCTTTAAACATTCAAGAATATTTCCTTGCAAGCCCTTTTCCAAAGCATTAGCTTCTCCTTCCAGCTGGGTGACCTCTACCTGCATACATTGAAAGACTCCATAAACAAGGGAGGCTCTTTATTCAGGAATATCATGCAAATAATTTTTTAATTTATCAATTAAAAATTCTTGTGAGGTTGTAGATTGATCATCATCATCACTTATTCTAGGGTCCTTATTTTGAGGACAAATTTAAAAGGTTCTAACACATACCTCTTGATCACTTGAATATTTTGACTTACATGAGGTAGAAAGGTTTTCCTTATCTTTGGTGGAAACCTGATGAAATTTCACTTTACTTTCCAAGCCTAATATATCTTCATTGTTATAAAGTCATGGAGAACTAGATACTACCTCTTCAGTAAATAAGAGGGACTTCTTCAACTTTCTCTTATCTTTATTTTTTCTATTCATCTTGGTCTTGGTGGATATAGACTCTTGCTCAGAGATAACTGAATCTTTATCAAAATTGATCTTCATTGTTGTCTCAGTAAAGGAACTTAAATCTTCAAAATAGAATATATTTAATGTATGGAATCCAAAACAGGTGAACCTTGGCTCTGATACCACTTGTAGGACCCCAGAACACCCTGAGAGGGGAGGGGTGAATTAGGGTGTCAAATTTTTCTTTTAAAGCGATAGATCTTATTCCCATATTAGTAGAATCTTGTTAAACCTATCTAATGGTAATGTGTAGTAATTTAAACATTCACATGAAAAGAGACAACACAACAATTTTACTTGATTCACCACTAAGGGATAGTATTAGGAGTATATACCGAAAATGTGTTGGTCTTACCAAAATCTACTAATCTAAACTAGTTATGGAATACAGAAGTTCAGACATAGTCACTCTATTCTAGGAACATTAACTTTACAAGATTTTAGGAATATCACACTACCTCCCTCATAAAACTTTTGTTGACTCCCCCTAGCTCACTGTTTTGGGTGAAGTCTCACTCAATTTAATGACTTGAAGGTTGCTTCAATAGATTGACATTTAAGTCTTTGTCCCTGACTAGCATGAGACTCTACTTGCATCAAAGTCCCGAGTTTATGAACTTGAAATCACTATTCACTTAAACCTAATGTTCAATATCGTCGTTTGTGAAGATCCTTTATGAAGCTCACTTCCTTCAGGAAGAAAACTGCCTTTGTGGAACAAACTTCCTTTGTGAAGCTCATTAAGTAATCGCAGAATACCTCATAATCATGAAATTTATTTTTCCTAGATACCTAATAATTGGTCAAGACTAGAGAAGTATTTTATTAATGCTCAAAATCACTTTGAATACTTGATTCATGAATCTCTTTGCCTTTATGAATTTAGAGCGATTCAATATTTTCTCCAATTATTTTCGTATCAAATGAAGTGGGGGGTAGCCTTCTATTTATAAGCTCATCTTTTCACGATGCTCCCATGCCTCTAGAGGATTTTTCATGAACTATAAATTAATTTTTATGAAGCTCTTTCACTTTCTAAGCTCCAATAAAATTTAACCCACTCACAAAGCTTCTCGTAGTCATAGAGATTACAGTCAACCCATCGTGTCGTTCACGATTCTTGTTCACGATGCTCTATATATTCTTGAATCTCAACCTTTATGAAACCTAGTCTTCGATAAACCCATGCCTTTACCATATTTATGAAGAGTCAATCCCATAAAACTAATTTTCATGAAGCTCACTCCATCCTTCTGATTTTGAGCCCAAAAATTTGGAAAACTCTGGGAAATGATGCCACCTTCAATATTGTAGTCATATTATACTATAAGATAACTTGACTTGCAATTCCCCAATCATCCTAGTGTAGATTTACAACAAATAGAAACTAGACTCCATTTCTATCAAATAACAACCTTGGTTCAAACACATCATCCATATAAAACCCTTTTAGAGATAATTCATTTAACATAACCTAGGGAAAAGGAAACATAATAAGGGTGAGCTCAAATGATTATTAAGGGTAAACATAAGCATTAACAATTGGATGCCATCAGTGAGAGCAAGATGAGCATAAGGGTATAATGACATAATCAAAGTGCATGAGCATAACATAAGATAACTCATACCTATAAAACTTGGATCAATAAACATGTGGCATGACATAATGATTTAACAAAGGAAATAGTCATCAGAATCAATAATCATGATCCATGTGATATCAATATTGATCAAAAGAAACATTTATAACCCATATCAAGCATAATGAAAATGTGGTGGTATCTTGGAACATTATTTACTACTAGGAATTAGAGCTATACCAATGGACCTATACCAATGATTTTCCATAACCATTGGTATAACCTATTTATATGAAATCTATACCAAGGATTTCCATGAACCATTGGTATAAGTGCAGGATATACCAATGATTTCTTGGAACTGTTAGTATAGATGGCATAGATAATGCTATGATAATGGTTTAAAAAAACTATAGGTATAGCCTCCTGCCCAAATTTCATCCACGTTCCCCCCTCCCATATAACTCCCATCCAGATTGAACCTTATGACGAGTGGAATTCCATTTCCCCCCCAACCATGGAGATCTATCCTCTGTGTGTGTTTTCATTCTATTGTTCTTCAACATCAAATTGGTGAGTTCTAGATCCTTCATATATTATTCCAAGAATCATTTTCATTTTTATAGGTTTAATACATTAACCTAGATTCATTTATGTTAGGATTATTCCAAAATCATTGAATAATGGTTAGTTTTGATTATATTTTCCATTTCATTTCATAATAAATTTGATTATTAGTGATGTATTTTTTTAATCAATTTCTCCCTACTTATATATAAACTAGTATTTCGCTTGTGCAGTTGCACTAGATTTGATTTGTGGTTTCTTTTAAAAAATGATCTGGATATGGATAATAAAACAAAAAACTACATAGTAAATGTGAAAAACATATTATCATCATGTTTGGAACATGTGAGATTTTATATGTCTTGATAAAACTTGGGAAACCTTATTAGAGGTGTTGGAGTTTAGGCTAATAGGACATTGAACAAAGCTAGCATGTGGTGACCAATTCATTTCAATACAAGGATTCACATTATCTATAGATTAACTTAAGTACTTAAATCATTCATTTTAGGTTATAATTAGGTTGGTATATGAATCATATAGTGGTGAGGACACAACATATGTCCAAGATTTCTTGTGAAAGGGTCTTACTCCTACTACCATACTTAGGATTTGGATCAATAGAGTCTAATATATATTGTGTGTCTGAGATGCTATGAGTAGAGTTTGGGAACTTGTGTGCGAGGGATAAGTGGCTGGACATTTTTTTGTTTGAATGTTGAATCCTATTTGACTTACCATTTTATGATTTGATTAAGGGATTTCATTTGTTTCATTATTTAATGTTTTGGTCTTCTTTAATGGATAATTTTATTCATTATTGTAGTGAAATTTATATTTTTATTCTTGAGCACACCTTGATGACCCATTTTGATATTCTTTTTATGATAGTGATTTCCAATAACATATTGAGATTGAATTTTAGTGAGTAGTGAGATGATGGATGTGATATGTTATATTCTGATGATTTTTTAGATATGTTATTTTTTATACAATGATCTAATTTCATAGGTTAATTGTAAATTCTATAAAATTATTATCTATACTCAGGGTAGGAGTGTCTTAACCTCAGGCTCAGCTCGCTAGCACCAGCGGACCAAGCCCACGGGCTGAGCTGGGCCCAACTGGTCCGGTATGGGCCCAATGGGCTGGGTCAAACCTGGGTTGGGACAGTCCGACCAGGTCGGATCGGATCCAGACCCAATTGGCCCCTATTTTGCTAAAACACCCGTAACTTTCAAATGGAGCGTCCGTTTGAAGATCCGTTTGCAGCGTTGGGACCCTTGAGACAAAAAGATCCTTTTGAGGCAATCTAAGTTAGTTTTTGAGGAAGTTGGAGGATAAAATATTGATTTTAAGCGTAGTTCCTTCCGATACAAGTGGATTTTGAGTAGAGTCGGGGTAATTCTCTTGAAGAGATGCTAGGATGGTTACTCCCTTAATGACTCAGGGCATGGGTAATACTTATACCTATAATTAGGTATAGATGGGACTCCCCACATCATGGTTTTGGGTTCATTTCCTTCAGGTAGTTTCCTCCAGGGGTGTTACTCCCCTGAAGGATTAGGGCGTGGGTTCTCAGAGATATTCATGAAGGAAGAGTAGATACTCCTCTCTGGGACCAGGGAGCGAGTTCCATAACTTTGGAGTCATTACTCCACTGCCATTATAGGGTGCGGGTCCTCCTTACGCATTATTCCAGCAGAGTCGGTACTCCCCTGTCGTGCCAGGGAGCGGGTCCTCTAGCCTGGGGTTAGTACTCCCCTAACATACTAGGGTGCGGATCCCCCATAGTGAATAAACTGACAGAGTCAGTACTCCCTTATTACCAGGGTGTGAGTCCTCTAGTCACTGAGTAGTACTCCCATACAGGGTAGTAGGGTGTGGGTCCTCGATATACGAAGTAGTACTCCCCCATCACAATAGGGTGAGAGTCCTTCATGAGTAGTCTCCCCTGTTGGAACCAGGGCATAGGTCCTCAATTACAGAGTAATACTCCCCCGTCTCTAAGTAGTGATTGGGAGAGGGTCCTCCATAGGAGTTGGAGCTCCCTCGACTGTAAGACATAACTATGAGGAGTGGGCCCCTCCACTTGAAGAGATCGATACCTAAGTAGGAGAAAGTGATCCCTCAACAAAATTGAGGTGCATGACACTCTTTGCAGGAGTGACTAGGGTATCACAGAATAGTATGAAGCAGTGCTCCCTCAACTCTACACAGTGGTAAGGGGCAGGCCTCTTCACTTGGGTTTCCTTAGTCTTGAGTTGGGTGCAAGACTGCTATGACTAGACCTCTAGTGTCGGGCACTAGAGTTAGACCTAGAAGAATGTTCCCAATGTAGTATATCTCTTGGACGAGTGCCACTAGAGATGGATGATCCCATGGAGTGTGATCTCCTAGTTTATGTGTTATGACTTGAGCCTTCAGTGAGAATCCTGATGTTGGCTATGAGGTTGGGACCTCATGTTTCTTAGTGGATGAGATGAGTATATCTGGATGTTCATGGTATATGTATGGTCATATACCTGAATAGAGCTAAATGTGTATTTCTTCATGGGTTTTCTCTTGTGATTAATCTTTTTGGTTTTGGGGTCCCCTACTAAGTATTATTTTACTCACCCCTTCACAAGCTTCACCCGCACGTGCTGTGTTTGGCGCAGACGAAAAGCGCTTCGACAGAGACCTCGGCGGCCCGGGACCAGGCAGTGCGCAGTGAGATACGACAGGCATGACGTACTTCCACAACCTTCGACAACCACTCCTTTCCTAACCTTCAAGTGAGGTCTTATGCGGACATCTTACAAAGATATTTTGCACTTTCCTGTTTTCAGCTTGTCTTTTGTTGGGTTTGTATTCTGGCCCATTTGACTTACAACTTGTACCTTTACTTAGCGGTTGTTTAGTGGCATGCATTTTTTCCTTTCCAGCTATTTTGGACGTCGTTGTGTGTGTGTGAGTACATACACTTTCACTAATATTTGATACCAATAGTCCAAAGTCCCTACTCATAATTCAATGTGCATTAAATCCTCCACAAAATTCATATTATTCAATGACACCCCTTAAAATGAATCTAGATGTTATTTCTATGTCTAATAAATAGAATATTCCATGAATTATTCTAGTTGAAGATGATGTTCTATAATATAATCCACCTCTCATCCAAATCCAATCTTGAGAATAGTTCAAAAACATTAATAATAAATTAAATTCCCTACTAAACCTACACATTAATTTATAAATAAAATGGAAATCATGATCTAACATGACCATAAATAATACTCTGTATAACCACACTATCATATACATGATAATCTTTCAAATAAAAAACATGATATCACATCAATATTACATAAATCATCCTTCTATTTGATTGAATTAACTACTTGTTAAAATTCAACAAGATAATAATAATGGGTCATGATCGTCTTCTCTTATCTTTAAAACATCACATAGAGCTATTAGTTTATCTTTGATAAACTAAAAAAATACTCTTATAGTGAAACAAAAAATACAAATCAATAGGATATTAGGTACTATGTTCCAACATACCAAAATTCCTACAATCCAATGTTGAAAAACGCCCCAACTCCATATAATGATTATTAAAAAGATATTCATAAAGAGTCACTGCCATGTTTTAGCACTACCACTTAACCTTATTGTAAATATATACTCATTACATAAATTATCACTCAAACAGTAATATAATATTCTACATTAATAAAACTATGTATCTCTTTAGCCTTTTTCCAACCAGTAGTGTTGTCTCTTGTACTAGTGGTACATCATTGTAACACTTGGTATACCAATAATTATTGTTTTAGAATGGATTTAAGTATCATTTTAATTGTTATGTCCATACTCTTGCACATAAGTTTTACTATTGATTAAAGTAATGATTGCATCAATGCTATATATCATAATTTTTGGGATAATTTTATGACATATTGAGTGTGATTATTTCATTTTCTATAGCTTATTATTATTTCATCTTTTATTTTAGTATTTTTTTTTGTGATAATCCACTATATTGTAAATCACTCTAGAAGTGATATCTATAGACCCCCAATACTAGTTCCCAAAGTCTAACAATTCTGGAGTTTACTTGAGGACATGTGGGAACTCACTTCGAGAATTTCCTACACAATTTTGTAGTTTCTGTTGGGAAAAAATCCATCAAGGTATCATTGAAACATTTTTGAGGTGATTGTGTTTGTTGACAAAGAGGGAGATTGGAATTTTGGCACGCAAGTCATATTTCAAAATCAGACATCAAAATATGATAAAGGAAATAAAGTGGCGTGAAAGTGAATAATGGGTGCGCAAGTGTGGCGCGCAAGTCATAAAGGGGCGCGCAAGTGTGGCGCGCAAGTCATAAAGGGGCGCGCAAGTGACGAATTGGTGTGCTAGTCATTAAGTGTCATGCAAGTCCTCAAGGGTCATGTAAGTCATAAAGTGTCATGCAAGTCATATTTCAAAATTAGACATCAAAATATGACAGAGGAAATAAAGTGGTGTGCAAGTGAAGAATGGGCGCACAAGTGTGGCGTGTAAGTTATAAAGGGGCACGCAAGTGAAGAATTGGCACGCAAGTGAATAAGAGGCGCACGAGTCATATTTCTAGATCATCCCATCAAAATATGAAAAAGGAAAGAAAGGGTCACCCAAGTCATGAAGTGGCGCGCAAGTGAAGAAGTGGCGCACAAGTCATGAAGTGGCGTGCAAGTCAAGAATTGGCGCGCAAGTGAAGAAGGGGTGTGCAAGTCATATTTCAATTTCATCACCCCAAAATATGAAAAAGGAAATAAAGTGGCGCACAAGTTAACAAGTGGCATGCAAGTCATCAATGGGTGTGTAAGTCAAAAAGGGGCATGCAAGTTACGGAGTGGTGTGCAAGTCACGAAGTGGCGCACAAGGTGAGCAGTGCACCTCATGCACAGGGTCCTCAAAATGCCTATAAATAGAGGGATACCCATCCTCATTTGAAAAAAATCTCAACACTTAGAGAAAATACGATCTCTAATCACACAAGTGTAAATGGCGCACAAATAGTGTGGCACGCAAGTATTGTGGTGCGCAAGTAGGTTGGTGAAAAAGTATCTTAGCGCGCAAGCAGTGGCGCGTAAGCAGTGGCGCGCAAGCAGTGGCGCGCAAGCAGTGGCGCGCAAGCAGTGGCGCGCAAGCAGTGGCGCGCAAGCCGTGCAGTGGCGCACAAGCAGTGGTGCCCAATTATAAAATTGGCGTGCAAGTTGGTTTTCCTGAAACAAAGGCAGAGGTTTCATACTAGTTAAAGGGGAACACAAGTCACCCTAGGGTTACGTGAAAGTTGGAAGTTGACCAATACAACTGCGGTAAATGGGTATTCATCAGTGGATGAAAATTAGACTTCACCAGAGCATCTACATATAGTGGAGGATGCATTCATTTGAGATAATGAAGGGACCTACAAGTCCATAAACTGTGAGTGAATATTTTCCAGAGTAGTGAGAAAAGGAAGAGGAAGAAGGTGATCCTCTCCACTGGAAGTGAGCCAGAGAGAGAGACACAGGGAGTTACCCTTGGGAAAGCAGTGAGCTGACCCAAAATGTTGTAAAGACAGTGAGCCTAGGCATAAAAGTGATCTAGCCCGAACATTGTAAATTAGCAGCGAGATTTAGTGGATTTGATACATCACATCGCATTTGTATACTCCTTGGACGTAGCCCAGTGAGGGTGAACCAAGTAAAAATCTCTATGTATGCCTGCTTGATTCTTTGCATTTCATTAAAATCATCACCATTAGATAAATAAGGAAAGAATAAGATCAATAGTAAAACATAAATTCAAAAAAAGTAACCCTTATAATAAACAGGTCAAGATCCAGTGGGGTAAGGATAATCTTACAAAGAATATCCATACCCTGATTCACCCCCCTCTTAGGGTATTTAGGACCCTTTTGGTCCTAAAAATTGGTATCAGAGGAAGGTTACTTTTATTAGATTTGTTTTCTCAGACTTGGTTTAGTTGATTTCTAAAGATAAAGATTCAGTCTTCTCTTATCTTGGTGTGCCATGGAAAAGAGAAAAAACATCAAAGAAGAATCAGAAGTCAGATAGTATTCCTCGGTGTGGAAGTGTTTATGGAAAAGCTGTGATTCAGCTAAAGGAATCAAACAGCTTGTTGAAGGAAGTCTTGGATTAATCAGATAGGGAAAAGATATATTCACTCAATAATGATGTAGGAATGAGTGAAACATTTGAAATTCAAAGTGATGCTGAAACTACTGATGATGATGAAGTTTCAAGGAGGCCACCAGTAGATGATGTCGACATGAAAAAGGAATTGGATTGAAAATTGGATGAAGAAGTTAAATCTAAAGATATCCAGATCCAAGTACTAGAAATTGAGGTCAAAAATCTAAGAGGCTTAAATCAAAGGCTTATTGATGTGGCTACTGACCTAAGGGATAAGAATGATTCTCAAGATGAAGAACTGCAAAATTTGTCTATAAAGAGAGAAAATATTAATGTTGATTTCAAGGGAATGAATATGAACTCAGATGAAATTCAAAATATGAAAGCTAGAAATGATGATCTTTCTACACAACTATCTGAAATAGTTTAGAAGAATCAAAGGCTAAAATAAGAGAATTCATCCTTATCTAATTCTATTGATCAAGAAAAATTGAAAATAAAGGAGCAAAGTGATATGGTAGATAAGATCACACGAGAACTAGTACATGATATGAGTAATGAGAGGAATCTCAAAAGAGAACTCAATTCTCAACTTGAATCAAGAGATAATAAGATTCAACAACTGGAGGAAGATACATAACCATTCAAGAAAGAAATAGATAAATCAAATAACAAAGGAAATCCTAAGTTGAAGGATGCACTGCACTTACTATTCGATTGTCCTTAGGCAGGTGATGATAAAATGAAAAGAAAGTATGCTATTTCTGAGGAGAAGCAAGAACATATTTTCTCATCTCAAAGACCACATAGTATGGGAAAGTCTAGAATTGAATATGATGATCCCCCTCCTATGCATGATATGAAGAGAGAAGTAAAGAGTTCCAGAGATAAGAAAAACATTATAGGTGCTAGAGATAGACCTAAAAAGGCTATTACAGAAATTAATGATAGAATGTGTTATTTCTATGGGATTCATGGTCATACATAAAGATTTTGTTTAGAGGACCAGGAATACATTTCATACTGTAAAGATATAAATTTTACTAAATCTGAGAATAAGAAGCATCATGAAAAGTTTTAAAGGAAAACCTCTCAGAAGAAAGCATTCATCAAATTCTATTACTATGGAAGAATGGGACACACTATGAGCATGTGTCAGGAATCTCAAGAGATCGATATCATAAGAATAACTCAAGCTGCATCAACATCTCGGTTGAGAAATGATGAAATGAGGTATGCCTTTGATGGAAGAAGTTTTATATGTTCTGATCTTGGGCATTTGGAAAGATATTGCACCAAGAAGAAAGTGAGAAAGGAAAAAGAACCTAGAAAGATATTATTGACTCCAGTGATGTATAACGAGAAATCTTACATTGGAAGACAAAGTGGTAAGTTGAAAAAAAGGTTTACTACCTCAGGGGAATCACAAGGAGTTGAACAAAAGGTGTATCAATCAACTTCTTTATCACACTGATAATAGATCTCTTGGAGAGAATGTGAACAAACCTAGAATATTAAGGGGAGATCTACTCTAGTTGTGAGTAAGAAGAATATAAAATCAGTGGAAAACTCAACCCCAAAAATAAAGGGTAGCATGATTCAAACAACTGATAAAATAAAAATTAATAAACAATGTCTTAGAAAATACACATCTCATGCCACATATCGAGAAGTGAAGACAAGTGGAGAGATTCCTACTCAGATAAGGAATCAAGGGATGTGGAATATTGGTGGAACATCAAAGAACGAAATTCCTACTAGTGATTTTAAACCCCAAAAGTTTGAGAATGGCCAAGCCTGCATAATCTGCATATCAGAAAAAAACTCAGCATGTGGGTAATGAATTCCTGGTCGTATGGCCAGAACAGTTGAAGTTGGCTAGGCAATTGGACCATTCAAGGAAAGAGTGAAATACTTTGCAAGAAATAATCAAAGGGTTGACCCATTAGGATCAACCAAAATCCTCTTCTTGAGGATTCCAGAAAATACCCTCTCCCTATGTTTAAAAATGTTGTTTACTAATTATTCATGTGTTTCGGGTTTTAGGTAGATACAATCCAAGGGGAAGTGGTATCTAAAGATGAAAAGTGAGGAAGTGATACGCTCCAGAGTTTCAATTGATTCAAATATGGTACCAGAGTTGAAGACAAAAGGGAGAAACTAAGAGTGATAGAAAGTGATTGTGTTATTAACTTTATCTCCTGTTTCCTACTATAAGTTCTGACTCAGTAGGCTTAGGGATCTTGTTGATAGCTCATTGCTAAGTGGTGAATTCACCCAATGATGATCTCGTTGATGTAAGTGAGCTAGAGAAGTTTCTCAAACCTACAATCGGATTTGAAGAGACAATGCAAGAGAAGAAGAATGTTTATGGGTCTAAATAATAGGCCTTATAACTAGAAGAGATGGAAATCATAGGGGGGGGCTTTTTATTTACTAATCAGATTCAACAAGTGTTGTTACACAACAATTCTATTTTTCAAATCTGTATCATGAGGCTGTGTACTATGGAAAAAGGAGCTGATACAATGAAGAGTATACATTGAAACTGAATATCTCTTAAAGATATACATGGATGATCTAGTGGTTCAGAGCTGCATTGAATATATATCCATTAGTATCATTCCCTAGTTTAGGTGTTAGTTGTCCACTGAGAGAAGACAGATTGCGGTGAAGCAGCAACAATCATGCATTTCATGATTATCTATTTTGTTCTAACAATGTGGTATCAGTTGAATGTTTTCAGAATATCAATATGCTGCAAGAGAATATCAACAAATTTTGAACAAGAAACTGAGAAAAGAAGTTAAAAAAAATGAAATGACACAGGGGAAAAATTCTTATTGAAAGTAATGCAGTGGTAAGAGATTTAGGGTGATCAAAAGTGGAAAATGATTATTCCGAAGAAAATAAAGATAATGATCATGAAGAAGTCAAGTCTATATCTACAAATATGCCAAAGATTCAAGCTGAAATTGACTGGAAGAATATCATTGGTGATCAGATAGTTCCAGTCTAGACGAAGAAGATGGGAACTCTACAGCACACATGATACTTATCATAGGTAAAGCCTAAATGTTGAGAAGATTTGGAATAAAAAACTCCAAGTAGATGAGAACTCCAGTTTTTACCCGGATGAAGATGTCGAAAGATGATGATGGTATGGTAGTTAATATCATAGAATCCAGGAAAATCATTGGAAGTTTGCTGTACTTGACCGTGACAAGGCCTGACATTGTATTCACCACATGCCAAGCAGTGAGATATCAAAGTAATCCCAAGGAAATCCACATGCTTGTAGTGAAAAGAATAATTTGGTATATCAAGGGCACGGTGGATTTCAACTTGACATATAATGAAAAATCTCAGACAGAGTTATTGGGATATACTGAGGCAGATTGAGCCGGTTCAGCGGATGACAAGAAATCAATGTCAGAAGGTGCTTTCTATCTTGGTGGTTTGTGTATTTCTTGTCTAATCAAGAAGAAATATTGTATTTCATTAAGCACCACAGAATCTGAGTACATTGATGCCACTCAAGCATGCACACAGTTATTTTGGATAAAGCAATAACTTGATGATATGGGAGTTGAAGTGAAGTCTCCGGCCAGAATTTAGTGTGATAAATCAAGTGCTATAAATCTTAGAAAAAATCTAGCCCATCATTAAAGGACAAAGCTCATTGAGATAAAATATCATTTTATCAAGGAAAAAGTGGCGCAAGGGATAGTGAAGTTGGAGTATGTGCCTAAAGAACTCCAGGTTGCAAACATTCTGATGAAGGCCTTACCCTAGGAAGCTTTTGAGAGGCATCGACTGGCTCTGGGAGTCTAGTCGACTCCCCACACTTGAAAAAGCGTGGATGTGGGACCCCCTCTCCCCGAGGTATGGTGTGTTTTCCTTATGGTACTAATATGTGCTCTCTACTCTGTTGCATACCACAAAGGAGTGAATTTTGGGTTTGTTAATAAAGGGGGAGAAAGAGTGACTTCTAAAAGGGGAGAAATTGTGGCTAACAAAGGGAGAGAAAAGGGAGACAATGTCTTTTTCAAAGACACAGGGAGAAGCTAACATGTGGAGTAGCGAGATAGGTGAAGAAGATGATAGGGGGAGCACCATGATGAGAGTATGCAATGTTTGAAGTGATCATCCAGAGATTTTCTTGGACAACATAAGAACCCAAGAAGTGAAGAAGGAGAGTATTAAATCTGACGATGCTAGAAGTGATCATTAAAAGAGTAGATATCACGATAGCTAAGAATCGTGATAAAAGTAGAAGAGTGATGTTGGAATGTTGTGAGAAGGTCTCCAGTGATCAACAATTGGTATCAGTTTGGCAATTGGTATCAGTTTGGTGTCAACAATTGGTGTCTGAAATGAAGTAATTCATTGATGAACTTTTCATTTACTCTTGTTTCTCACGCCGAGCATTGCTCATGTGGGATTAGAGTACATGTTAAGTGAATCCTTGAATGCTATCGTAATCGCAAGAGGCGAATGGTGGTAGTGGTTGGAAGGAACTTTAATGAGGTATCAAAGTGCAGAAAATAATTATGAGAAGAGTTGTCAACAAAACAAAAGGGGGAGATTGTTGGGAAAAAATCCCTCAAGGCATCATTGAAACATTTTTGAGGTGATTGTGTTTGTTGAAAGAGCGGGAGATTGGAATTTTGGCATGCAAGTCATATTTCAAAATCAGACATCAAAATATGACAAAGGAAATAAAGTGGCACGCAAGTGAATAATGGGCATGCAAGTGTGGCATGCAAGTCATAAAGGGGTGCTCAAGTGACGAATTGGCGCACAAGTCATAAAGTAGTGCGCAAGTCATATTTCAAAATTAGACATCAAAATATGATAGAGGAAATAAAGTGGCGATCAAGTGAAGAATGGGCGTGCAAGTGTGGCGCGCAAGTCATAAAGGGTCACGTAAGTAAATAATTGGTGCACAAGTGAAAAAGGGGAGTGCAAGTCATATTTTCAGATCATCCCATCAAAATATGACAAAGGAAAGAAAGGGGAGCACAAGTCATGAAGTGGTGTGCAAGTGAAGAAGTGGCGCACAAGTCATGAAGTGGAATGCCGGTCAAGAATTAGCACACAAGTGAAGAAGGGGCGCGCAAGTCATATTTCAATTTCATCACCCCAAAATATGACAAAGGAAATAAAGTGGCACGTAACTTAAGAAGCGGCACACAAGTCATAAATGGGTGCACAAGTCAAGAAGGGGTGCACAAGTTACGGAGTGGTGTGCAAGTCACGAAGTGGCGCACAAGGTGAGCAGTGAACCTCACGCGCAGGGTCCCCAAAATGCCTATAAATAGAGGGATACCCATCCTCATTTGAAAAAAAGATCAACACTTAGAGAAAATATGAGCTCTGATTGCGCAAGTGGAAATGGTGTGCAAGTAGTGTGGTGCACAAGTATTGTGGCGCGCAAATAGGTTGGCGCACAAGTATCTTGGCGCGCAAGCAGTGGCGTGCAAGTAGTGGCGCGCAAGTAGTGTAGTGTTGAACAAGTAATGGCACGCAAGCAGTGACACACAAGTATAAAATTGGCGCACAAGTATAAAATTGGTGTGCAAGTTGGTTTTCCCGCAATAAAGGCAGAGGTTGTACACTAGTTAAAGGGGCACACAAGTCACCCTAGGGTTGAATGAAAGTTGGAAGTTTCCTAATACACTTGCATTAAAGGGGTATTCATCAGTGGATGAAAATTGGACTTCACCAGAGCATCTACATACAGCGGAGGATGCATTCATTTAAGATAATGAAGGGACCTACAAGTCCATAAATTGTGATTGGATATTTTTCAGAGCAGTGAGGAAAGGAAGAGGAAGAATGTGATCCTCTCCACTGGCAGTGACCCAGAGAGAGACACAGGGAGTGACCCTTGGGAAAGTAGTGAGCTGACCCTAAACATTGTAAAGGCAGTGAGCCTAGGCATATAAGTTATCTAGCCCGAACATTATAAATTGGCAGCGAGTTTTAGTGGATTTGGTACATCGGCACATCACCTTTG
This sequence comes from Viscum album, assembly GCA_963277665.1. NCBI lineage: Eukaryota > Viridiplantae > Streptophyta > Magnoliopsida > Santalales > Viscaceae > Viscum > Viscum album. The sequence continues at coordinate 15,336,155 of OY728150.1, forward strand.
TATACTCCTTGGACGTAGCCCAGTGAAGGTGAACCAAGTAAAATTATCCGTGTCTGCCTGCTTGCTTCTTTGCATTGCATTAAAATCATCACCATCAGATAAATAAGGAAATAATAAGATCAACAGTAAAACATAAATGAAAAAAAAGTAACCCTTATAATAAAGAGTTCAAGATCTAGTGGGGAAAGGATAATCTTGAAAAGAATATCCACACCCTAATTCACCCCTCTCTCAGGGTATTTAGGACCCTTTTGGTCCTAACAATTTCCTTCACAATTCTAGAGTTTCCTGCACAATTATGGAGTTTCCTGCACAATTTTGGACCTTCCTCCACAATTCCGGAGTTCCAGACTCTAGAAATTCTAGAGTTTTCACAACAATTTTGAGATTTTTATAGATAAAACAACTTAAAATTGATAAATTTTAGATGAAAAAACTTGGTATTTTGAGTGTAGAATATCAAATTTTCAGTATGAGAGAAACCCAAATAGTTGATGAACATATAATTTTTATACAATTGCTACAATTTTTTTCCAAATTTATCAACTAAAGGAAGAATATAGAAAATATTTTTTTTAAACTTGAACAAGATATTGGAATTGAAAAAAAACTGATAAAAAAAATAAAAAATTATATAGTTTAAATGATCTTGAATTGTATAGAAATATATTTATGAAAATCTACATTGAAAAGATATATTATATTAACCACTATACTTAAGGCATTAGATTTTATTAATCTAGTGAATGTTATTTATTTTTTATCAATATTTAAGTAATTAAAGGTATTTTATTTCTAAGTCATTTTCCTAGGAAAATCTATATGTTTATAATGTTAAATCTATTTTTTTTCAAAAAAATATATTTGTGTTCTAAAATGTATTTTTGTTAATATAATTAGAAAAAAATTATATTAGTACCAAAATCATTAAGTCTCAAGAAACAATTGTGGTACATGTGTAATGGATTGTTAAGACACATGAAGGGAGACATATCAATGTTCCAAAAATTCAAAATTTTTAATAGAAGTCATGTAACTTTTATAGATAGTTCTAAGGAAAAAATAAATGATTATTTTGTGGCAACAATTTCAGATTTAAAAGAATATATAAAATATATATTAATTTAAAAATAGTCTATTGAATTTTCATAACTAAAGTAAGATGACCTGGATGAATAAAACGTGGAAAAAACATGTGGAAATCCTAAACCTAGTCCCCTAACATAAATTTAAACCTAAACTTGGAACATATTCCATAATGTATTCCCTAATCCTAAATTTAAACCTAAAAAATAAAAAAGTCCCTCTATACACTGATCCCTTAAACCCTAACCCCAAACCTAACATAACCACAAAAACTAGTTTTAAACATACATCATAAATTTAATATCTAACCTAAACCCTAAATCCTAAACACTAAATCTCTTACAAATAAAAATGTAACCTAAACCTTACCCCTAGCCTAATTTTAAACCTAAACCTTAAACATAATCCTCCTCCTACACTCTAAACCATAAACACATAATCCTTTAATCTATATCTAAACATAACCCCCAATATTATTCCCTAACTACACCATAAACCTAAAAACTAATCCAAAATACTAAATCCCCTACCTCACTGCTAAATCCTAAACATAAACCCTTGAAAAAAAAACCTAACACTAAATCTAACCACCACCCCTCCCCACCACACACCTATGAATAACCTATAATCCTAACCAAAATCTACACCTATACCCTAAAATTAATAATAAACCCAAAAAACCTAGCTTTTAACACCTAAAAAATATATATAATTCCTAAACTAAATACCTAAACTAGACCCTATACCTAACCCTTAAACCCTAAACCTAACCCCAATAGTAAAACTAAATCTAAAACTCACCCACCCATACTTAATACATAAAAACTAACCTAAATCTAAATATTAAACAAACCCAACACTATAAACTAAATCTAAAAAAAACCCCACTAAGAACTTAAACTTAAACATAACCCTAAATTGTAACCTAAATATAATCATATACCTCAAACATAAACCATAAAAACTAATAATAGTCTATAACCCATAACCTAAAACTTTGAATACTAAAGATAACACCCAACCTAAACCCTGAATCCACCATAAGCCCCAAAACCAAACCTAAACCTATCCCAAACCCATAAAACTAAGCCCTAATATATAACATATATCCAAACATATCTCCTAAAACTAAAACATAAAATTGAACTCTAAACATAGAACCTAAATCTAAACCCAAAAAACTTAAAACCTAACAAAATACCTTAAACACCCAAGAAAAAAAGTACAATACTTTAGGACTTCTAGGATACTATAAAAAATATATATCGATTTATGGTTTATGAGATATTAGTATTTTTCCATGAAAAGTAAAAAACCTCAAATATCATGATGATATTTATCTTCAGTGTCAAACCAGCATGTTTCATGCCTTCTGAACCTAGTTAAATGTTTTGTTTTTCTTATGAGGATTTGTAGTATGTAATCTCACTTTCATATACTATGTCGATTATCTACATTTGATGTTATTATTTTCTTTTTTAGTTTTTATGGTTCATGATGTTTTAATGGGTTGTATTGTGATGGTACTACCCACTAAATTTATTCATACTCTCTCAATGGTGGGGGATTATACCCCTCTCAATTTTTTGATAAAAACCATTGCTGATTGATTCATTAAATTGGGATTATATGTGTAAATTAAATTCATAAATGAGTTTTTATATTTGAAATATAGTTTCCCAAGATATGAATATCAATTTTAGGATTTTTCAAATTATGTATGGGGTTGTTTAGAATTATTTTATATAATTTCTGGTCGATTAATATCATGTTTCTGTTAATGTTCTAAAATATTCATTATCATTGAAGAGGGTAGCATTGAACATTAAAGGATGAATTCCTCGAGAAAAAATGTTTTGATTAAGCATAATGAAGAAAGATAGAAGTGTGGTGACTGTGAAGATAACAGTGATGATGATGATGATGTTGATGAGTATGTTGGTGATGATAGTGGCTGGGATGAGTGAGAGAGATTGATCCTTTAAATTTTCAATTTATATTTATTATAGATTATGTTTTATGACTAAATGTGGTTGTGTATGTGTTGTATATTATAACTGATTCAATATATTAACTTTTTTCTTGATTTTTTTTGTATTGGGTGCTACTTGTTTAGGGGTGCGTGTGTGATGGTTTTGGGAAAGCATTGGAGGTGATACTGTCTAGAAATGTGAAGATTAGATATACCAATGGTTTGATAAACTGTTGGTATAGACTTATAAAAATTCTAGGCTACCTATACCAATGATTTCATTAAACCGTTGGTATAACTTAAATCCAATCAACCTATATCAATGGTTAAATCAACCGTTGGTATAGAATACTTATACTAATGGTTTCAATAAACCATTGGTATATGGTAAATCCAGATCACCTATCCAAATGGTTTCATGAAAAATATTGGTATAGGGCTATAACCACACCATATTAACCAATGTTTTAAAGAACCATTTGTATATCCTATACCAACAGTTTTTGAGGTTATACTAATGATTCAAAACCATTGGTATCAGGTATATTTCTAGTAGTGATTTCCATAACACATTTTAAACCCATGTTAGAAATAATTGGATCCCAATTAAATCTATAGGAGAAACCAATCGATAACTCCCTCCTTATTGACTCTAAATACAATGAAAATTACCCAATGCATTAGAGCACTATCTAGATACACCCATAGTATAAGCTATATTGGGATCACCCAACACTATTTGGGCGCACCCATCATATAAGCTCTATCAAGATCACCCAATTCTATATAGGTGAACCCATTATATAAGTTGTATCAGCTCACACGTGATCATTAATAATTTCCAAGTATAATTCATGAATAAAACATTTTTAATATTTCACTTTTTAATATAACAATAATCATTATTCTTCCATTTATTGATTCATCAGTGGAAAATAAATCAGTTCCATATCAATCTCATAATCCATACAGAGAAAGAATATAGATGGTATTAATACCATATATCCCTGATAGAGTGTAAGTAACATCAAGGGTTATTGTCTTTGATGAATGGAAATACCATTAAAGGGCCACTAAAAACATTATTGATGAAAAACCCTTTTTAATTTAAAAATCACTTTTAAAAACTAAAAATTCACAAAATATTGTGAAAATACTATTCTTAGAAATCAACCTTGAAAAAATATAAAGGAAACTCTAAGGAAAATAATGGAAATGGTAGTGGAAAAAACTATTAATGTTGTAAATGTTAAAATAAACATTCTTTTCAAATATTTTTTAAAGGGAGTCAAAAAGTGACTTATTTGGAAAACATTAAAAAAATTCATTTTTAAAACCTTTTAAAAGAAGGTTGTAGATCATATAAAATAGATTTAGGAAATCATTTATTTTTATAAAAGATTTTTTTGAAAACATTTCAGAAAATATGGATATGGAAGAGAAATATAGATGATCTAAAAGAAAATACAAGATCAATATCACTTACAAATGAATTTCTTGATGTTTCATTAATCAATAAGGGAGGAAGTGGAAATAAAAAATGTTAAAAAAATTCATAACCAAATTATAATAAAATAATTTTGGTTCAATAAAATAAGAATATATTATTTCCTTCAAAGTAACCTTTAACATAAACAATCCCTAAAATAAAGTAGATTGTATCATAAAGCCTTTTCCACTTTGGTAACTTTTCAATCGTAAGCCCCATGAAATAATAAATACAAATAAAATTTAATATAATAAGCATAATGTGATTCATAATATAACATGTTGAAAGGTTATTACATACAATTCACAAATTAATATACATGCATATCATAAACATATGTCTCAAAGAAAGAGAATTTGTGACAAATAACCCTTACAAATATCATAACATTGGATTTGAGAATTAATAAATGAATAAATTATGTGTATCAAATATAAATCAAAATAAAAAAATTGGAAATACAACATAATATAATCAAAATTCATTACATACATAATCTTATAATATCAAATACAATGAAGAAGTAATATAACCCAATGAAATGAAATTGAGTTTTGAAATTCTTTATCACTTGGTAACTTTCAAGTCAAATATCCTTGGATGAAATAATTCAAATTTAAACTTAAAAACACCATGATTTATGAAGGATACGTGATATTACATGTATAAGGGTTATTATATACACTATATAAAATAAATTAGGTGCATAACATTATAATATTCCTCAATAAAATGAAATTGAGACAAAACCCCTTGCAGGTTTGGTAATCTTTGGATCAAAACCTGATGAAAGGGAGAACCTAATTTGGATTTGTAAATCACAATAATTTCCATGAAAAAAATCATAAAATACATTCATTATAATTATATATACCATAAAATAAAGATAAGTGGTGAATATGACATATGTCTCATAGAAGTAAAAGTGAGACGAGGAACCCTTACATCCGATCCGACTTCTTTTATACGTGTTCGGACCTCCTGTGTAATAAAATTATATTAATTATTTTATTTCTTAATAAAATTTTCCATGTTTAATACCATATCCTTAAAATCATTTATTTTATTTATTTTTAAATAAATATTTAAATATTTAATTAGTTAAGACCACGTTGGGTGTTTTGAGGATGTTCGGTCCATTGTTTCAAAACAACTTGGGTGTGTTAGCTGGGGTCAAAGAGGTCATTATTTCAGAATATCCAGAATAATAATCATGACATAATTATAATTTTTTACATCCATTATAACTTTAAAACTAATAATAAAATATGTATATGAAAAATAAACTACATTACTATCATGGTGACAGTAGGTCGTACGTACGCATGAGTAACGTTTCCATTTTTCAATGATCATTATGGAAAAAAGGTAAGTATTATTTTATTTTATAGAATGATAATAATATAATAAATACCATATTATTTATTTACGTTTAATTATATATATCATCCATGTGATGTGGTGATGAAAAAATAATTACATTTCTTCATGGAGGCGGTAGTCCACACGTACGCACTGGCGACATTATCATTTTTCAGTGAGCGGAAAGGTAATAAATAAAATGATATATTATCTTTTAAGAATAATAAATATGTCATGAATATGATAATTATATAATATATATCACATATATTAATTAAATTTATCCTTATTACCTTCCATGTAAATCATTAGTGAAAAACGAATCACATCGCTCCATGAGGCGGTAATCCGTCGTACACATGAACAACATTATTGTATCCTCTACAGAATGGAAAGTAAGAAGGTATATGAAATATAATAATTTTATAAGTATAATTATGTTAAAAATATAATATACATATATACTTTAAATATATAATTATAACAATCCATGATATTCGATGATGAAAAATGAATGACACTGATTCATAAGGCGATGGTCCGCTATACACACGATTGATGATTTAATTCCCCATTTGATAGAAGAGGAGATGAATTTAGGTTATTAAATTAACATAATATCATATAATTATATGGTATATAATGTTTTTATTATATTATCATAATTTAATAATATTTTAAGGATGTGGAAGAAGAAATAAAATAAAGAGGCTCGACTAAGCATGATACCCCTTCTCCGGACAGCCTCCTTAGGCAAGCACCAAAAAGCTTCCTAGAGTGAATTTATGATCAAAATAAGGGATCTAGGTAGTGGGGATGGAAGTAAGGAATATATTTAGATAAATATTGTTTGATACAAAGGGATTTTAATTTGTGAAGAGGATATGATAAGGGGTGACCTTTTATAAGTGAGATGAGTTACATACTTGTAATTTTTGAAAATAAAAAGGTGTAACCATGTTTTTCACATGAAAAAAGGATCCAAAATGGACTATTATAAATAATTAGACATTATAAGGTATAAATATTTCTATAAAATATATTTTAGACAATTTTTTAGGTCATTTTAACCCTTATATTTTTAGTTTAATCCCTCGGTAAATCTATTTTTACCTCAACCATGATAATTAATTTTTATTGTTTTCATTATTAATTATGGTAAAAAATAAAGTTGAACTAATTAGATAATATAAATTATTCTAATTAAAAATATTTAATCCATTTTACCAAATTTAATTCATATAATTGGAATAATTTAATTTAAAATTAAACCCGCATACGCGATGAAAAAGCGGGTTTTCAAGAGATGTATTTTTCATGTAAAAGATGATTTTATATTAACTCTATGACTAGTAATAATAATTATATGAATTTAAAATAATATTTATTGAAATATAATATAAAAATTTCATTTAAATCATTCCTAATTATTGTTTTTTTAATTAATTAAAAAGGATAAACATTATGTACTTTAAAACAGTTTTTAGAAAACCCTATTTTTAAACCCAAAAATAAACTTATACTAAAATACAAAATAAAGTTGATTAAAAAGTAATTAAGTGTATTTAATATAACTAAATAATATTTATTTTACTTGAAATCATACTCAAAACATAATGGTACTTTCTATTTACTTAATTTATTGAAATGAAATGATTTTTTTACAAAAATCGGCATTTTCACTATTCACTGAAAAATCAATATTTTCCAAAAAATCCCAAATTTTCACCCTAAGTTAATTTTTACGTTTTGATTTAAAAATTGAAGTTCATTTTTTAAAATATATTTTTTAAAATTTATAGAAATTAATTATAATGTTTTCTCATAAAAAACAATAAAAATCATTTTTGAAGAAAACATATTTTTTGATGAATAAAATTACTTTACTAAAAATTGATTGATTATTTACTAAGAATTAGTTAATAAATTTAAATTGAGTCATAAATTTATATATATATATATATATATATTATAAATTCATTAATACTATTAATACCCATCAATTTAACGTCTAGGTTATAATGATCATATTTAAAATAATATTATTCCATGGTTCGTTTAATCTTGTTGTTACATTTCTTGTACACTATCAAGCATAGATTTATTATTTAAAAAATTCAGGTGTTACATTATCCCCCTTTAATAAATTTATTCCTTACAATTTTAACTTTATCTTAGTAATTAAAGGTTTGGATATTTTATAATACCTTTGTTGTAAACCCACATCATAAAAAGGGTTAAAACTCCCTCTTGATAAGAGAAAATAAAGTAAGAAGGTCATCTGGAATAACACATAATTAGGTTTCCAAATAGGATAACATTGGTGGGAAGTAAATATTTGGACATGGAAGAAAATTTTAATTTCCAAATAATTATGTAGAGTGAAAAATACCATTGATCACAAGAAAGTGAATGATCATGAGAAAGTCAACTACCACAAAACCATAAACCAATGAGGTGTGAAAAAGGCCACTGATTTCATCAGAAATAATGGTAAAAATACAACATTTTTGTTTCAAGATCATTTTCCTAGAGTTAAGGAATTCCATTACCATCTATATAAAGAACATAAATAAATATACTTACTTGATGTGTATAATTTCATCCTTTAACCAATTTTCACCAAAATCTCACCTTTGGCTCCAAATGATGAGTATTTAAGATGATTATATATATATATTTTCATGATTGAAGCACTAAAATAAAATTCTAAAAGATCACATAATCCCTAAAAGGATAACAAGATATTACTCCTATCTTTAGATATTAATAAAAACCAAGCACAAGGTAAGATATTTCCCAAAATAAATAAACCTTCAGATGATAAAATAATACATTAATCTCCAAAATTTAATAATTATGCCCAAGGTTTAAACCATTTTTTTAATAAATAACCTCAATATAAAATAGTTTTTTAACCTCAAAGGTCATCTCGTACCATTCATCTTTCAGGCCCAAAAAAATATGGTGATCTTCTTTCGAAATAACATTTATCACCTAATCACTAAATCACTTTTCGATCCCATGGTTATCTATACAATAAAACTTATGTTCCCTAGTTACCTAAATATACAAGATAATGTAAACCCTAATGGTTATCAATACCTTAAAACTTATTTCCAAAAAATTTAAAGGCATACTTCATGTTAAACCAAAACTTTTCATATACTTAAACCTAAAGAAACATCTCCAAAAATTTCATTAATCAATTTAATATCTCATCACTTAAAACCTCAAAGGGGTATCTAAGAACTTGAAATTATGACCATGCTTAATATTATAGAGCTATGATGGTATCCATAACTCTTGATATAACACCACATGAAAACATCATAATCTCCAAATTTATCTAAACCCTACTCTGATATCAACTATAACATCCTTAAACCCACACTCCTGAATCCGATACTAAAATCATAAACATTAAATTTCATGATTTGATACCGATAAAGGTGGACAAATTTTAACAATCCAAAAATTACAACATAAAAATGAAATATTAGATCACCCACATACCCAAGAACCTTTTAGGTTTAGAGTTTTATAGAATTAGAACAATCTCTTACATAAAAAAAACTTATGAAATCAAGGGAGTAATTTTCCCACTATACCTAGCTTTTCATATTCCATATTAGCTCATCATAATCATCCATATGAAACCCTTCTAGAAATAATCCATTTAACATTATTCTTGATAACCTAGGGAAAAGGAAACATAATATGGTTGAGCTCAAATGCTCAGTAAGGGAAAACATAAGCATCAACAATTGAATGTCATCAGTGAGAATAAGATAATAATAAGGGCATGATGACATAATCAAAGTGCATGAGCATAACATAATATAAATCATACCCATAAAACCTGGATCAATAAACATGTGGAATGGAATAAAGCTTTAACAAAGGAAATATTCATTAGAATCAATAATCATGATGGATGTGATATCAATATTGATCTAAGGAAACATTTATAACCCATAACAAGCATAACAAAAATGTGTTGGTATCTTGGAACATTATCACCATAACCCATTTTAAACTTGTTCCATAAATAACTAGATCCCAATTAAAACCATATGATAAACCCTCAAAAAAGTCCCTCCTTTTTCCTCTAAAACAAGGAACATTACCCAATGCATTGGAGCGATATCTGGGTGCACCCATCATATAATCTATATCGGACTCACCTGACACTATCTAGGTGCACCCATCATATAAACTATATCAGGCTTACCCTGTGCTATCTGAATTCACCCATCATATAATTTGTATCAGGATCAATCATGAGAATCAATAATGTCCAAGTACCGTTCATGAATAAAACATTTATAATATTTCACTTTTCGACATAAAAATAATAATTATTCTTACATTGTTTGATTCACCCGTGGAAAAGAAACGTGTAATGTCCCGGAATTTACGTATAATTTTTTTAATTATATGGAATTATTTTGAGACCACAAAATCTGACGATGCGTGATTCCAAGGCCCAGAGTGCCTAGAATGATCCATCGAAGTTTTGTTAATCTTTAATTAGCGCGTGTAAGCAGTTTTCCTGAAAAATTAGAATAAATCTTAAACAGTTGCCCAAATCAGAATTCTGAGGGCACCGTTGCGTTTAGGATGACGGGTTTACCCTAGGAGCGACTTAAGTTTAGTTGGTGTAGGCCTCCTATGAGAAAACCCGAAAATGGAATAACCATAAATAAAATAATTAAATAAAGTTATTTTATTTTTCAAATGCTTATAACTCATGAATGGTGACTCAGATTAAAAATCCGAGATCACCACTGAGCTTGTGAGGGTATTCTCTCTTTAGGTAGATACTAACATTGGCAGGTGCGAGCCACCAGTGAAAGTTAGTTTTTGGCCATAAATAAAATAATTAAATGACAATTATTTTATTTTAAAATCCATAATTTTTAAATGATAACTCAGATTGAAAATCTGAGAGTACCATTGAGCTCGTGAGGGCGTTTTATCCTTAGGAGAAGCCTAACCTCGACCGACACGAGTCGATGGTGACTGTTAAAAATTTTCTGAACGTTTTTTCGGGTATACTCAGTAAACGAATGAACATCATTTCCTAACTTTTGAACCGGTGCTCAGATTAAAAATAAAATGGCACCGTTGAATCCGGAGTGCCGAGATTTTTCTTAAGGGAGACTTTATTTTGATCTTAGTAGGTCTAGAGAAAAAGTTAAGTTTTGTGACTTTTTAAAAAGAAATAAAATAAAATAATTTTATTATTTTATTTTCATTCTTATCCTCCAATGGACAAGCAGAGTGTGGGGCCAAAAATGTTTCAAGCCATTAAATGTCTTGACCCATCAATCTAAGTAACAACAATTTTGGGGAATTAGGAAGTTTCTTAATTAATGAGCCACCATTAATTCCCAACATCGTTACTTACCCTCCCCCCCTCTTATTTATATGGAGCTTGGGGAGGGGTATCGACACTGCTTTGCTAAGCAACGAAGTGCTGACCAAGTGCCGAGATTCCAAACCCTTAGATGATAGAGCTGGTTCCGGCGGGCGGTGACAAGCGACACCGAACCACGAACCGAAGATCGACGTACGAGCAGCGCCGTTGGAAGCTAGTTGCGGAGGACGGAGAACACCGACCAGCTTCCACAAACACGCGCTCACCATTGTTCTTGATGTAAGGGTTTGATTCTTGTTTAAATTCAAGTGAATTTATTGAACCCTTTAATCCTCCCTCTTGACTACGAGCTGACGCGGAGGGCGCGAGCCTAACGAACCTGGACCGAACACTCCGCTACTTTGCTACCCTTGCGACCTCTATAGAAAACTGTCAGCTCGGCGGCATCGACCGGCTATGAAGGAGACGACGCAATGACACACGCTGCAAGAGGATGCCGCGACATAAATCCACGATGGTCATCAGAGTGGCCAACAACGACTGGCCACGGAGGAGGTGCGGCAGAGGTAGAACTCATGCCTCCAGCGGGTTCCGCGACGACTGGGTGACGCCTACGTGGCGCCACTGTTTCACAAAACCGAATGGCCTCCAGGTCGTTTGGGATTACAGGGGAAAACGCCCCCCTTTTCAACTTGGGTGGACCGTGGCCGGACCACCTGCCCAGCGGGCTGCCTACCCCGCGGGCCGGGCCGCCTGCCCAGCGAGCTACGCGCCCGGCGGGCTGCCCTTTGCGGGCTGGGTCGCCCCACTTGCAGGTCGGGACAGACCGCGACCCAGCGGGCCGAGCCCGCCACAGCCCGGTCCAACCAGGTCGGACCTGCACCGGGTAGGATTGGCCAAGACCGGGTCGGATTTGGCCCCAGACCGGGGCGGGATGGGTCGGTCCGACCGGGACAGACCGGACCCGGGCCCAATCGGACCCAGAAAATACTTAAAGGGCCATAACTTGAAATTCGAGCGTCCCTTTGACGAACCGTCTGTGGAGATGTGACCCTTGGAGTGAGACGATCCTTTTGGTATACTCCAATTGTGTTTTGAAGACATTTGGAGTACGTCCGGGTTGGATCGAACCTGAATCCAACCGGGACCCTAGAACTAAAACGCTTATAACTCACAAAAAGAGCGTCTGATTGACGCACCGTCTGTCGCGTTAGAACCCTTACGACATGACATAACTTTGGGATTCTCCTTTTTGGAGCTTATTGGCAGAAGAGGTACAAATGATATCTCAAGGGGAAGATTCTATGGAACTCGAGCGCACCGGGTGAGAGGAATCCTGTGGCTGGCTGTAAAGTGAAGAAAGAACATAAATCCTGTGTGGGTCAACATCTATCAGATCCTGTGTGGGTCAGTGCTCAACGATCATGTGTGGGTTTGCACATACTGATCCTGTGTGGGTCAGATCCTGTATGGGTCAGCGCTCAGTGATCCTGTGTGGGTCAGTGCATACCGATCCTGTGTGGGTCAACGCTCAGTGATCCTGTGTGGGTCAGCACAAACCGATCCTGTGTGGGTCAGATCCTGTGTGAGTCAACGGGGGTTAGTTACCTATCAATACTGTGTGGGTTAGCGGGGGTTAGTTACCTATCAATCCTATGTGGGTCAAAATCAGTGCTACTTAACAGAATAAGATAATCTAGCTTACGACTAATCATATATACTTCTGTACTTAAGTTATACCTGGTGTGAGATGAGTCTTTTACCTTTGTGGTGTTACCTGTGTGATACTTCCATCTTTGTGATGATACCTGTGTGGTACTTCTATCTTCATGGTGTTACCTGTGTGGTAATTTTACCTTTGTGGTGTTACCTGTGCGGTACTTCTATCTTCGTGGTGTTACCTGTGTGGGACTTCTATCTTCGTGGTGTTACCTGTGTGCCACTTCTATCTTCCTAGTGTTACCTGTGTGGTACTTCTATCTTTGTGGTGTTACCTATGTGGTACTTCTACCTTCTTGGTGTTACCTTTGTGGTATTATTCTCTCATGTATGAGATGAGTATATCTTGATAACTTAGGTATATGTATGGGCATATACCTAAGTAGTGTTGATGTCTATCACTTTTTGCTTTGAGTTTGAGGTCTTGCTTTGTGGATTTTCCTTTGTGGAGCTCTGGGAGACCTACATGGGTCTCAGGGTCCCTACTGAGTATCGTTATACTCACCCCTGCATGGGCTATACCCGCACCTTGTTGTTTCTTGTGAAGACGACGTGCAATGTTGATCGAGGATGAGGGAGCCAGGACCAGACATGCTTGGAGGTGGACTATTTGGTGTGACACGATGCAGAGACTAATGATCATGAGCTATACCTACCCTTCAGGTAGGATCCCCAGAGGATGATCCAGAAGCTGTCCTGTACTTTTCAGTTGTATTTTTACTTTTCAGTTGTAATTGTACCTTATAGTTGTGCTTGTATTCCGACCCCTTTTACTTTCATCACACTTTTACTACAATAGTTTACCTCATGGTTGATTCTTGTTGTGTTCTTGGATTGTGTGTCTATACAGGTTAAAAAGGCAATGCCTTCCTGTTTTAGGGATACGCCTTTCCAGTTCTAGTCTCCAGCCCCTGGCCTATGGAAGGTGGGCTTGGGGTAGTCACAGAACGAGCCCCAAGGGACGGGTCGTGACAAAACAAGTTCCATGTCAATCTCAAAATCCATCCAGAGAAAGAATATGGATGGTATCAATACCACATATCCCCAATATAGTGTAATTAACATTAAGGGTTTTTATCATTGATGAATGAAAATACCATTAAAAGGACATTAAAAATATTCTTAAGGAAAATACCCCTTTTTTACTTTGAAAATCACTTTTACAAACTACAAATTCATAAAATATTGTGAAAATAATTTTCTTTGAAAAAAAACTTAGAAACATATTAAGTAAAATCCAAGGAAAATAATGGACATAATTATGGGAAAAACCATTCATGTTGTAAATGTTAAAATAAGCATTCTTTTCAAACATTTTATAAAGAGATTCAAAAGTGACTCATTTGGAAAATGTTAAAAAATTTACTTTTTAAAAACTTTTAAAAGGAGGTTAAAGATCATATAAAATACATTTAGGAAATCATTTATTTTTAGAAAATAATTTTTTTTAAAACATTTTAGAAAACATGGATATGAAATAGAAAGATAACCGATCTAAAATAAAATACAAGATCAATATCACTTACAAACAAATTTATTAATGTTTCATTAATCAATAAGGGAGAAAATGGAAATAAAAAATGTTAACAACATTCATTACCATATTATATAAAATATATGTGGTTAAATAAAATAATCACATATGATTTCCTCCAAAGTAACATTGAACAAAAATAATCCTGAAAATAAAGGAGATTGTATCATAAAGCCATTTCTAATTTGGTAACTTTTCAATCGTAATCCCCATGAAAGAATAACTTCAAATAAAAATTTAAATATCATGAATATAAGTTGTTTCATGATATAACATGTCAAAATTTTAGTATATACACCCCATAACTGAATATAGGTTCATATCATAAACATATGTCTCAAAGAAAGAGAATTTGAAATGAATAACCCTTATAAAGATCATAACATTGAATTTGATAATTAATCAATGAATCGATTATGTGTATAAAATGTAAATCCATATAAAATAACTATAAATACAACATAATATAATAAAAATTAATTACACACATAATCTTATAATATCAAATACAATTAAGAAGTAATATAACCCAATGAAAAGAAATTGGGTTATGAATTTTTTTACCACTTGACAACTTTCAAGTCAAATCCCCTTAGATGTAATAATTAAAATTTAAACTTAAAATAACATAATGTATTAAGTTTTCATGATATTACATGTAAAATGGGTAGTATATACACCATATAAAATAAATTAGGTGCATAACATTACAATATTACTCAATGAAAGGAAATTGAGACAAAATCTCACACTGCTTTGGTAATCTCTGGATCAAAACCTCATGAAAGGTAGAAAATAATTTGTATTTATAAATCCAAATAATTTACATGAAAATAATAATAAAATAAATTAATGGTAAATATATATATCACATAATAAATATAAGTGGTGAATATAAAATATGTCTTATAGAAGTAAAAGTGAGATGAGAAACCCTTACCTTCAGTCCAACTTCCTTTATACGTGTTGGAACCTCCTGTATAATAAACATATATTAATTATTTGAATTACTAAGAAAATTTTCCAAGTTTAATACCTTATAATTAAATCATTTATTTTATTTATTTTTAATTACATATTTAAATATTTAATCAGTTAAGTCCACATCGGGTGTTTTGAGGATGTTTGGTCCATTGTTTCAAAATAGTTTCAGTGTGTTGACTGAGGTCAAAGAGGTCATTATTTCAAAATATCTAGAATAATAATCATGAAATAATTATAATTTTTCAAATACTTGATAATTTTAAAACTAATAATGAAATATTTTTATGAAAAATGAACTACGTTACATTCAAAGAGACGGTAGGTCGTACGTACTCATGAGTAACGTTTCTATTTTTCAATGATAATTATGGAAAGAAGGTAAATATTATTTTATATTTAAAAAATTATCATCATATAATAAATAACATATTATTTCTTTAAATATAATTATATATATCATCCATGTGATGTGGTGATGAAAACATAATCACATTATTTCATGGGGGCAGTAGTCCACAGGTACGCACGAATGACATTATCATTTTTCAGCTAGCGAAAAGGTAAGAAAAAAATAATATATAATATTTTTATAATGATAAATATGCAATTAATATAATAATTATGTCATATATATCACATATATTAATTAAATTTAACCTTTTTACATTCCATGTAAAGCATTAGTGAAAATGAATCACATCGTTTTGCAAGGCGGTAGTCCACCGTACACACGAGCGGCGTTATCATATCCCCCATAGAATGGAATGTAAGAAGTTATATGTGATATAATAATTAAAAAATTATAATTATGTTATAAATATAATATATATACTTTAAATTCATCATCATAATAAGTTGTGGTGGATGATGATGAAAAATGAATGACATCGGTTTGTGAGGTGGTAGTACATCGTACACACGAATGATGATTTCATTCCCCATTTGATGGAAGTGGAGATGGATTTACATTATGAAATTAAAATAATAACATATAAGTATATTATATATACTAGTTTTATTATATCATCATGATTTAATAAGATTTTAAGGAGGTGGGAGAAGAAATAAAATAAAGACGCTTGGTTAAGCACGATACCTCTTCTTCAGACAACTCCCTTAGGTAAGCACCAAAATGATTCGTAGGATATATTTTTGGTCAAAATAATGGATATAAGTAGTTTTTAGGTAAGTAATTAATATGTTTGGGCAGGTATTGGCCAATAAAAATGGATTTTAAGTTGTGAAAATAAGAGGAGAGGGGGTAGCTTTTTATAAGGGAGGTGAGTGACACACTTGTAATTTTTGAAAAGAAAAAGGTGTAACCACATTTTTCACATGCCAAAAGGCTAAAAAATTTACCATTATAAAGAATTAAACATGATAAGTTCTAAATATTTCCATAAAATATATTTTAGATAAGTTTTTAGGTCATTTTAACCCTTATCTTTTTAGTTTAACTCCCTGGTAAATCCGTTTTTACCTTAACCATGGTAATTAATTTTTACTATTTTTACTATTCATTATGGTAAAAAATAAAGATGAAATTATTATATAATATAAATTATTATTAATAAAAATATGGAATCCATTTTTTAATTATAAAATTTTCTCACAAAAATCAATAAAAATCATTTTTGAATAGAATATATTTTTGATAAATAAAATTACTTTACTAAAAATTGATTGATTATTTACTAAGAATTTTTCAATAAATTTAAATTGAGTTGTAAACACACACACACACACACACATTTCATAAATTATTTAATGTTATTCATACCCACCAATTTAACTTTTAGGTTATAATGATCATATTTAAAATAATATTATTTTATCATTCTTTGAAGCTTGGTGTTGCGTGTATTATATACTATTGCGAATAGTTTCCTTTTAAAAAATATTAGGGTGTTATAGTTTTTCATGTAAATATTATGATTTTAAAAGGTAAGATAATCAGCTTAAGTTTAAAGGGAATTTTATGCTACTTCCTAAGGGTGAAATGTATAACTTTGTGAATAAGTTTTCATGAGTTTTTCATGATTGTAATATGAGTTTTATTTTGAATTTAGGATTTATAATGAAATGTTTTATGAAAATATTTGGGCATTAAAGTTGATTTATTGGGTAAGAAAATTTTTATTTTGAGCCCAAAGTTTATTTTTTAAAAGGAAAATTTTTATGAGTATTCATGGACTAACGAGTTTATTTATTTATTTTTATATGTACCATACTAAGTTTTTTGGTTCTCATAAAATGTTTTAAAATGTTTTTAATAGGGTTTTAAGGATGATTATGGACAAGGATGAGGTCAATCTAAAAATTGAGAAGATATTTCATGAAAAGAAAACTTGTTATATCTTAAAAGTTTTCTATTGTGGAAAAAATGGATACTGAGTGGAAGTGTCCACCTTATTATGTAATATTAATTTATGTAAGGTTGGTGAACTATTTATCTAAAACTATAAATCTAAAAGATCTTTGTAAATGCAAGAAAATGAATTCTTTTCTAAAGAACCAATTTTACAAATTATTTAAGGTCTGGTCCTTATAGTTGGTATTAGGGTAAAGGTTTAGATAATTAAAGGTGGATATTTAAAAATTCCTTTATAGAAAACCCACATTGTAAGAAGGGTCAATAAAAATTCCTCTTAAAAAGAAGAAAATTAAGTACAATGGTTACCTAATATAACACAAACTAGGTTTCCATGTAGGAGAACATTGACATGGAAGATAAAACCAACTCTCAAGGACTAATAGAAAGTGATAAATTACATGATCATGAAAATTTAACCATAAAAAAACCTTAAATATGTGATGGGTTAAAAGTCCATTAATAAAAGTAAAAGGATATTTCTTTTGTTTCAAAATACTTTTCCTAAAATTGAGTAATTATTTTACTACCTATAATAAGAGCACATGGAAACATAATTACTTGAAAATTATAATTTCATCCTCATCTTTTCTCCAAATGATGAGTATTCAATATGATTTTTATACCCGAAGCATCAGAATAAACTTATAAAGATCACAAAATACACAAAAGTATAACTATCTATTTATCCTATCTTTTAGCATTAACCAAAAATAATAGTCAATAAAAGATATGATATTTCCCAAAAATAAATAAACCGTTATATAAAAAATTAATTTAATATCCAGAATTAAATATTAATACCCAAATATCAATATATATTATTCAAGAAATAACTATCCTTAAAATTACTCAAAATACTCCAAACTAAAATTGAAACCCAAAAATCATATGGATTTTATCACATAGTCTTCCAAGATAATTTTAATATTTCTCTCCAAATAACATCAATTACTCTTTAAGTATCATACCAAAAAATAATTTCCTTAATAATATTTAAGATACACTAACCATTTCCATGAATAACCTAAATCACCATAAATCCATAATGAAATAATATATTCTTCCAAAATATAATTCAAATTTTATTCCTAAAATAAAATCCCATAGTATTCTATTTACCTTAATCATACAAGGTTCTGAAAATAGTGAAAGTTTTCCAAAATAACATTAATCACTTAATCACTAAATTATTTTCCAATACCAAGGTTATCTACTTGATAAAACATATATTTACAAAATCAACTTATTCTTAATTACTAAAATCATTTAAGTAAAAAGAAAAAGTTATACTAATTAAGAATTCTTGTAGGCTATTGGTAGGCGATGCACCCTGGTCACCCTCCAGTTATGAGTTCAATTCCCATGACCTTTCTGGATGCGATGAGTTGTCACCCATCCAGCGGGTTGTACTTTTCCTAAAACTATATTATTATAATCCTTATAAAATTCTATAAATGTGAGAAACATCCTAAAAAATAACCTTAATATGTTTTAACCTCAAAGTCTATCACATACCATTAATTTTGTATCCCAAAATGTAATAATCCATAATTATCTCAAAAATGAATGTCTCTAAAAATACCATTAACCACATTAAAATTCCATAAATTAAAGCCTCAAAGGGGGTTTCTAAGACTTTGGTCTTATTATCATCCTTAAAATTATAAACACATGACGATATCCATAACTCTTAAGAAGAAAACATAATAATCTTGAAATTTTTCTAAACCCTACTCTGATACAAACTATAATATCCTAGAACTAGCACTCTCGGATCTGGTGCTAAATTCATAAAATTTACATTTTTCAGCTTTGATACCGAAGAAGGTGAACCAATTTTTTTTCTAACAAAACTTACAACTTCTAAAGGAAATATTGGATCACTTACATACCTAGGGACCTTTTAGGTTTAGAGTTTAAGATAATTAGGACAAACTCTTAACCTCTTAGGTTCATAAAAAATTGGCTCATAAAGATCAACATTATCTCCCAATATACCCAACTTTAACAATAGGATATCAATATTATCCATTCAAAATCCTTCTCGATACAGTTCTTTTAACATCTTTCCTCATAACTTGGGGAAAAGAAAGCATAATAAAGGGTCAGCTCAGATGCTTAGTAAGGGTAAACATAAGAGATACACAAGTATAACATGAACATAGGGATATGAGAACATGAGCATAACATTTTAAAATCACACCCTATATATCAAAGATCATAATCTTGAATCATGTAATTAATGATTGACAGTTCATAAGACATGAATTATAATACAATCAAAGAACACAAGTCACAAGAGTATAATAATGGCATAAGACATGGAATTTTTGGTATACACATAAGCTTAGGAAATCTTATATTAATGCTACCTACTAAGAAATTAATAACATGTTAGTCTTGGGATATTGACTCATGTACCTGCCTTTGGCTTGGGATGACCTATCGTCTACCTTCTAGTTTCGGTATTAGGATAAACTCATGTGTACCCTCTTGTTGAAATCTTAGGATGACCTCCCATATACCCTCTTGATGTGGGATTAGGATAACCACCTATGTACTCTCTTGTTATGGGATTGGATCCCTACCCACGTACCCTTTGATATCATAGAATATTTATAATTACCCACACAATAAAAATCATACATATTTGTTCCACAATAACATAAATCATTCATCACATTAGAACCCACATAAAGAAATGAATTTTATAAACATTTCATCATAACATAACTCATGGAAAAGAAATAGGTTCCATAAATATCATGCCATTATAAATATAAAACAACCATAAAAATAATAAGGGTTTTATTCTTGAATAATATAAACAATAAATCATAAGTAACATCAAATAATGTTATCTTTTATGAAAAATAATTTTGAAATATCTTTTTAAACATTCATTGAGGAAAATATCCTTTTCTCTTTGAAAAATTATTTTTAAATCATAAAACATTTAGAAATCATTTTTCATTGAAAATAACCTTGAAAAATTATAAAATAATATTTGAAAAACATTTTAACATATTTGAAATCATTTTCCTTAAAAATTCTTACAAGATAATTTTCAAAAAAATTGAAAACTTTTTTAGAAAACATGATTTTTGAATGAAAAAATTTCTGATCAAGAGAGAATAAAATTAAACGAAACATATAATATCATGAAAAGAAGTAGATTCATGATACATAATTTCAAAGGTTAGTATATACTCCTCATAAAAGAATATAGTATTGGGAATGTATTGTTTCAACAGTACTCTATAAGATATGATGATTTTGATGCTCACAAATAACCTTGTTTGTTTTCTAATAAAGTTTCATTAATTATGTTTCAGGAATTTATATCATGTTTTTATCTTTTATGTAATGAAAAGCTATGAGATGTGTTATGGAAACACTGTTCATACCCTACATGCGGTAAATGAACGTATGGATCATCATCCCTACACTATGCTGAATAGTTCATATATGGATCATCAACCCTATGCTAGATATTAAATGTATGGATCCTTAACCGTATGTTCAATAAATGATAAATGTATAGAATATCAACCCTACCTTGGAATCTGGAATCAGTGTTCGTACCCTATTTTTGGAAGAATGAACATGTGGTTAATCAATGCTACATTTGGAATCTTATGTTGAAAGGATGAACATATAGATCATCCTCCCTATGTTACTTTTGTTACCTACGTTACGTGAAAAGGAAAGTATGGTTAAGGAACCATATGTGGAAAGGAACCCTACGCTATGAAAAGGAACCCTATGTTACACAGTTGAACCCTACATTTGACTATTCTTCAGTAGAGCTTTATTGCTGTGATTTTATCCAAAATTCATGTAACAGTCTTGATAGATTTAAACACTAATTCAAAGCTCATTATTTTTGATTCAAAGGAACATATTCATCATAGAAAATCAATCATATTCTTATGGGAAGTTACGACTCCACTGGTCAATTCAGATTTGAATATACACGTTCTATCAGGTGATTTTCTTAGATCTAGGATACCATATCAATATATCTACTTTGTATATTATACCCATATATATTTTACAATTATGTGTGATATAACATTCACACATATGATTTTATTCTTGTTAATATCTTTTATAGTAATTTAGTAACGAACGATCGACTCTGAGGCTACGCTTTGGTGACATACATACACATTTTAACCTCATGATACTGTAATATTACTACTACTATTTGTTGATATTCATATTGAAGATCATTTGCAACCAAGATCACTTCAAAATTATTAATTTTTTAATACATTAATTTCTGAAGAATAATATCCATCTACTATCAATTGTTGCTGCTACAATTGTGAAGATCAAACCAAAACATCATCAAGTTAAACTCTTTTTATTTATTAGAGTATCAACTAATTGTACTCATTTTTGGTTTAAGTATCATCTTCTTATTATAAGTTGTGGATAACTGGTTCCCTGTTAAAGAAAAAAAGGATCTATTTAGCCTTGTTATAAAGGTGTCAACTGCCTTCACTCAGTTGTGGATCTGAAGGCCTTGTGATAAGAGGAAATTTCTAGTGAAATTCACCAAGCTTGTAGAGAGAGATTTGTTGGAGTGGACTAGGGGATATTTGTGCCCCAAACCACTATAAAATTATTGTGTTCATTATTTCTATTCATCTATTGATCATACTCATTTTAGAAGAGAACACTGTATATCTGCATAAATCGCTAAGAGATTTTCAAACCAAAATCTATTGAGATTTAAAAAAAAACACAATTCACCCCTCTTGTGTTATATTTTTATTATTCTAACCTAACAATTGGTATCAAAGGTGAGATTTTGGGATAAATCTATAGAAAGATGAAAAGAATAAGGTCTATACAAAGAATATATCAATGGATGATCCAAAAGAATGAATTTCTATGGTTTGTGCTCTATACTTTAATGGTGAATAATATGTATGCTAGAAATCATGAATGATTATCTATCAAAATAATATTGAATTCAAAGTCTATTCAAATATCATTACTCCTTATGTGATTCCTGAAAAATCAGAGACTAGGAATGCCAAAATAGAAGCTGGATATAACATTAATTCAAAGACAATGAATGCTATCATCTATGGACTTGGACCTAATGAATTAAATATAGTCTTCACAATTACCTACTACTTATGAAATGTGGAAAACTATTTTAGTAACTTATAAAGGAATAGACAACATTAGACAGATGATATATGCCACAAAAATCTAAAGTTTGGCACCTTTAAAATGATTGATGGTGAAAGCATCACACAAATGAATGGAATGTTAATAGATATTGTTAACATTATTAATGACTTTTTAGATCCTATAAATCAATTTGATCAAGCACTGAAAGTACTTAGAGTACTACCTTAAAAATGGAATGGAATATTTGTAGCTATACGATAATCAACACTTGTTAAGAATTTAACTATGAAGGAACTGATTGGAACTTTGTTGATGTATGAAGTAGAAATGAAAGATGAAGCTGAAGATCACAATATTGTAGTAAAAAGGCAAAATATTTCTCTGAAAGGTCATCTAATAAGAACAACTGAAAAACAAAACAAGAAGTCAAAACAGAAAAAAATTGTACTCCTTAGATTCTGAAGTGGAACTGGCTCAACTAGCCATAAAATTCAGAAAATTTTACAAGAAGAAAAAGGCTTAAAAAAATCCTTTAAGAAGGATAAAAAATAATATATAGAAGTTCTATTCTATGATTGTAAAAAATTGGGTCACATCAGACCTAATTTCCCCTAACTAAAGGATGAAAGAAGAAGGACAAAAAGGAAGTATCAGAAGAATGATTATATTGAACATAAAGGGAAAAGTTATATTAAGGCTAGATGGAGTGTATATGAAGGCTCCAACAACTCTTAAAAATCTGATTTAGAGAAATATCCAAAAAAACTGGAAACCAACATGTGCTTTATAGCTAAGGAAGAAGAATAAGTACAATCCTATTACTCTTCTAATTCTGAAACTGGTAGTTGCTTAAATAGTAAATTAGCTGCCTATTGTAATATGTTAGAAGAGAAATATGATTATTTATTAAATAAATATAAATCATTGAAAAATATTCACAATTATATTTTAGGTTAAAGAGACACAATGCTAAAACAACATTAATAATTAATTGAAAAATTTAAATCATTTACATCACACTGTATTGATCTTGAAAAAAATATAAAAGAATTATAGGATGAAAAATAATATTATAAAAGTGTTTATGCTGTTTTTAATAAAGGAGAAAATACTCTCAATGAGATTCTTGGAAATAATTCAATTAAAAGAGAAAATTTTGGAATAGGAAGAAAGGGTGAAAAATCAAAACTATACAAAAATTATTTTGTGCCCAATTCAAAAAATTCTACCTGCTATTATTATGGAATAAAAGGTTATTAAACTAATAACTGTTACTTAATAAATCCTAAAATTAGTAGTATTAAAAATGCTTTTAATTATAAAAGTATATCTAAATCAAGTGATATAAATTATGGAAAGATAAGGCAGATCTAGATTCTAAGATCTTTTCTCACTCACACTGCTGGATCCAAGAAAATATGGGTACCAAAACAAACATGTGTTTAAATTATTTTGCAAGAAAAAGGCCACAAGAACAAAAATTCTATATAGTATATAGATAGTGGTTTCTATAGGAAAATGAGTGGATACTTATCAAATTTCTATACACTAACTTTGATGGATGGAGGTTTAGTCACTTCTGGTGACAATGGAAAAGGAAAAATTGTTGGAGTTATAATTGTTAGAGATCCAAAGACTATCTCAATCAACAAAGTATTGTATATGAAAGGGATAAAGAACAACCTAATAATTATTTCTCAACTTTCTTATGATGGATTTTATATTGATTTCTCAAACAATTATTGATCAGTTTTTAAAGATAAAATGGTTAAATTTAGAGCACCAAGAACCGATAATGTTTATACTTTGGATTTAAATTCACTATATAAACAAAAAGTGGGATTGTTTAAATTCTAAGACAAATGAGTCATGGATTTGGAATAGAAGACTTGGAAATTTAAATATATATGATTTATATAATTTATCTAAGAAACAATTAGTTTATTATTTTCTAATTCTTAAATTTTACAATGATAGATTCTATGATTCATGCCAAATTTGAAAACATCACAAATCTTCTTTCAAATATATTAACAAAATTGTTACATATAAACTATTAGAAATTATCCATATAGATTTTTTATACCATCCAAAGTATAGAGTTTAGATGGTAAATTATATTTCTATATCTTAGTTTATGATTATTCCTAATTTACTTGGGGGTATATTTTCTAAAATTCAAAAGTGAAGTATTCAATATTTTTGAAAGTTTTTGTAAAATTGTTCAAAATTAAAAAGGTTTTAAAATAATTTCATTTAAAAGTGATCATGGTAGAGAAATTGAAAATAAAGAATTTAATTCTTTTTACTCAAACCTAGGTGTTAAATACACCTTCTCTACACCAAGAACATCTAAAAAAAATGGAATTATTGAGATAAGAAATAGAACTATTCAAGAAATTACAAGGACTATGTTGAATAAATACAATATTCCTATCTACTTTTGGAAAAAATCTGTAAGTATAGCCTACTATACCATGGATAGAGTTTTAATAAGACCTATTTTTAAAAGTACACCCCATGAACTTTGGAATAATAGAAAACTAGAGTAAAGTTTTTTAAAGTATTTGGATGCAAGGTGTATATCTTGAATACTAAGGAAAACATTGGTAAGTTTGATCCAAAAGCAGATGAAGGAATATTTTTAAGATATTTTACTACATATAAATCCTACAGAGTGTTTAATAAAAATTCAAGGATTGTTGAAGAATCAGTTCATGTGAATTTTGATGAAACCTAAACATTCAATAAAAAGACAAATCAAACATATGATATTACTGAATCTTTTGAAAACATGAGACTTGATTCACCAAAATCAGAATTTGAAAATAATATAAAAAAAAATCATTCTAGTTTAGAAGAACATGAAATTACAGAACTCAAAAGTGTCTTTAATAGACAGTCTAGAACCTTAAAGAACCATCCTTTGGAAACTGTCATAGGAAACCTAGACACCATAATTAGAACTAGAAGAAATGTAGGAAACCTACTTGAATTCTCTACCTTTCTATCTCTATTAGAACCTAAATATTTTGAGGAAGCCTTAGAAGATGAGTTTTGGATTTTAGAAATTCAAGAAGAGCTAAACCAATTCATAAGAAATGAAGTTTGGGAATTAGTAGAAATACTATCCAATTATCCAGTAATAGGAACCAAATAGATCTTTAGAAATAAATAGAATGATCAAGGGATTATAACCAGAAATAAAGCTATATTAGTATCAAAAGGATATAATAAGAAATAAGGTATAGATTATGATGAATCCTTTACCCCTGTAACTAGATTAAAATCCATTATAAACCTTTTAACTCAAGAATCTCATATGAATTTTAAATTATATCAGATGGATGTTAAATATACCTTTTTAAATGGATATTTAATGGAGGAAGTTTATATTGAACAACCTCCTAGTTTTGAAAACCATCATAAACCAAATTATATTTTTAAACTTACTAAATCTATCTATGGTCTTAAACAAACACTCAGATCTTGGTATGAAATATTAAGTTCTTTTCTTTTGAAAAATGGATTTACTATTGGATTGGAAGATCCAACAATTTTTACGAAAACCATTGGTTATAATATTTTATTAGTATAAATTTTTGTTGATGATGTTATTTTAGGTTCAACAAATAAAAATATTTGCAATGATTTTTCAAAACTAATTCAAAAGGAATTTAAAATAAGTATGATGGTAGAATTGAATTTATTTTTAGGATTTTAGATTTATCAAAAATATTATGGAAATATTTTAAATCAACGTAAATATATTAGTTATTTATTGAAAAATTATAGACTTTATAACAATAATACATCTACAACTATCATGTGTAATAATATAAAACTTGATTTGGATAAATCTGGAAAACCAATTGATAACAAGTTATCTATAGGTATGATTGGTAGTTTGTTATATCTTACTACTAATAGACCAAAAATTATGTTCTATGTCTGTTTATGTTCTAGATTTCAATCAAATTCAAAAGAATCCCATCTTACCGATGTTAAAATAATTTTTATATATTTAAAAGGATCTATTTTTCAATCTCTTCTTTACCCCAAAACTTATGATTTTAATTTAATTTCATATTCAGATGTTGATTTTGTAGGATTTATATTAGATAGAAAAAGCACCTCGAGAACCTGTCACTTTTTAGGAAAATCTTTAGTATCATGGTCGAGTAAGAAACAACACTCAGTTTCCCTGTCAATGGCTGAGGCATAATATGTTTCTGCTAGAATTTTCTATGCATAAGTATTGTGGATAAAAAATACTAGACTTTAAACTAAATTTTAATAATATACCTATTTTATGTGATAATAATAGTTCTATAAATATTTTAAAAAATCCTAGAAGTCATTCTAGGACTAAGCATATTGATATCAGATATCATTTTATAAGAGATCATGTTATTAAAAAGGACATATCTTTAGAATTTTTAAATACTGAATATCAATTAGCTGATATTTTTAATAAACCACTTCCCAATGAAAGTCTTGATTTTATTAAGGTGGAGTTAAGAATATTTAATTTTAAATGAATATTTATTAATTTTTTTTCTTAATCTCTCTATTTTTATTTTAATTAAACTATATATATTTTATTTAATTATTTATTGATTTTTATTTTTCGTTCAGTTACATATTGATTATATTTAAAAAATAATTTGGCTTCAATTTCTTTTTATTCATCATTTCAAATTAAAAAGTAACGAGTACATTCTCAATCAACGTGAGAAAACTTTCTACCTTATCCAGATCTTTCTACTCCTTCACATACTTTCAGTTTACAAAGATTCTATCTTTCTAATTTTACTAAACCTTAAACCTTTGAACTCTCACTCCTCAAACCATCAGAAATGGAAACTTTAGGCAAAGTTGAATATGTTGGTCCAAGAGAGCCTGTTCGTCAGTTGAAATATCGAAAAGTTATTCAAGGAAAGGTAATCAATTTCGATTGGATAAATCAAACGAATATCTCGTTAAAGAATGCTATAAGATTTCAAGGTTTTGAATTCATTTTTGGTGATAAAAATAAACATTTTGTTTTCAATATAGAAGTTAAATAGTTCTATCAAAATGCTTCTTTTAGTTTTGTATCTTATGAAGACGTAATTTTGTCTAAGATTCATCATGATGATTTTTTTATTTCTTCAGTTCAAATTGCTAAAATACTAGTATGTACCCATGAGGGGAAATTTTATTTTGATCTGAAAAATATATGAGATGAGAAATACAGATCATAGGATATCATGTTTTCTCTCTTTGGAACTAGAACTATCAATAAAATGATGATAAGAGATCTTAATGCTGATAAGAGTCTTGATGAAATTCATTCAATATGGAATAGTGCCTAGGATGACTAAGTTAGAGAAAGTTATTTATCAAGATATGTATATTTTCTTTTTTATCTTGATCAATATTAAGTTGAAATTCAGTAAATATATGTTAAGGTATCTGAATCATTAATGTCAAAAGGATGCAAAGATGGGTTTTTTATCCCCATGTAAGGATTATATCCCTGTTTTTTCTAAGGATGTGAAAGATAAGATACATATTTTAGTCAGAGATGTCAACATAGAAACATTATTAATGCTGGAACTGTTAGGAAAGTAGGATTTTTCTGGAGTTATTCCCGCAATTATCTTCTTCCAGTTGGCATAGAAGAACAAGAAAGTTTGATGGCTGGTGATCAAGGGAAGAAGTTTCCTGTTGTTGGTTCTGTGAGACCAAGGCCCAATGAAGAAGTCGAATCAAGAATTGATAAGTAAAGTCTTCACTAGAGAAGAATAATTTCAATAAATATTTCTGTACCAGTGGTAGTTGTCCAAGCTAGAGAAGAAGAAGTTGCTGAGCAAGAGGCTCAAGTAACTAAAAATATTGAAGAATTTTATCAAGAGGTGATCAATCTAGATAAATTGATCATAATTCCCACGAGGGTTCCCCTGGAAATATTTATTTAGTTATTTCTTATTCAGTTGATGTAGGGTTATCTACTTTAATAAAGGAGGAAGATCCAAGCTTGGATTTGATGAAAATTTGACAAACCAGAGCACAATCCACTGAGTTTTTTTGTTTCATTAGAAATATATACTGAAGAACTGGTTCAAAGTTTTAATCTAGTAAATGATTATAATCTATCTCTAAGATAAGAATTGAAAATTTAAAGGAAAATTGTTGAATAACTCAGAATTTCTACAGTTCCAAGAGCTAAGTTTGAGGCACTTCAATCTCAATTAAGATAAGTACAATAAAATTTGATATCTATTGGAGATCTTGAAGAGTTTATAAGATCTTTAGGGAGAATTAAGATCTTTGAAAGATGAATCTATTAAGAAGTATGATTTTGATGAGCTGAATCTTATGTTGGGAATATAACTTCAATCTATCAAGGATAGTCATCAGGCTTCAACCCCCACATCTCAACCCACTTCTCCTGAATTGATAAGGAGATTTGAAGCTATAACTACTATGATGGATGGATTCAACAACATGCCACACACTCTCCAGCATGACAACACACCTTTGAATGTTCTTCTGGATAATTAGATAGAATTTATCAGTCAGCTAACCTCTAATGATTCCTGGTTGAGACCAGTCATTCATCAAGTTAGATATAGATTAACAACCTTCATTCAATCTGAAGAAGTAGTAAACGAGTTTATTAAGGTAAATTTTGTGGAAATCTTAAAGGTTAGTCAATATTCGAAGAAAATTATTCAAAAATGGATAGATGTATTCAACAATCATTTTTAGAGCCTTTTAGTGAAGTTGTTTGAGATTCAGGGTGTTGTTCAGACTGTTCCTCATCCAGCTGCAACTACTACCCATGGATATTTTGATGGAGAAAACCATTCTGACTGGAGCCCATCCTTTTAAATACTTCTTAAGTTGATTATAGGATATACTCATAATTTTTTTAAAAATATTTAATATGCATTTAACATTTCTTTACTTTTATATTTTTTGTATTTTATATAGTTTTATACTTTTATTATTGTGTTATTTATGTTCAAAATTCCACTACTATATCACATATCTTATTTTTTTACCCAGTAGAATATATAACATTCATTTAAATTCCAGTGTTATATTAACTATGGTTTATATCATTTTATATTTCGAACTTTCTTTTTGATAGAAAAAAGGGGGAGAATATTTTAGAAACACATATTTTTGGGAAGAATATTTTACATCAAAATAGTTCTATGAAATTTAAATAATTTTGAGAAACTATAATATTTTCTTTAAATGTGTTTAAAAAATCCTATATTTTATTTATTTATTTTATGGGTTTTGTGATCATCGAAAAGGGGAAGATTGTTGGGATTATATTGTCTCAACAATACTCTATAATACATGATGATTTTGATACTCACAAATACCCTTGTTTATTTTCTAATAAAGTTGAGTTTAATATGTTTTAGGAATTTATATCATTTTTTATCTTTGATAAAATGAAAATCTCTGGGATGTGTTATAAAAACACTGTTCATACCCTACATGTAGTAAATGAACGTATGGATCATCATCCCTACACCACACTGAATAGTTCATGTTTGGATCATCATTCCTATGCTAGATATTTAACATATGGACCAGAAACCCTATATTTGGTGAATGATAAATATATGTAATATCAAACCCATGTTGGAATATAGAATCACTATTCATACCCTATGTTTGGAATAATGAACATATGGTTAATCAATGCTATGTTTGGAATCTTATGCTGAAAGGATGAACGTATGGATCATCATCCCTATATTACTTTTGTTCCCTACGTTACTTGAAAAGGAAAGTATGGTTAAGGAACCATACGTTGAAAGGAACCCTATGCTACACAAAGAAACCTTATGATACATAGTTGAAACCTATGTTTGACTATTCTTCAGCAAAGTTTTATTGTTATGATTTTATCCAAAATTCATGCAACGATCTTGACACATTTAAATACTGATTCAAATCTCATTATGTTTAATTCAAAGGAATGTATTCATTGGAGAAAATCAATCCTATTCTTAAGGAAAGTTATGAATCCCTTGGTCAATTCAGATTTGAATATCCATGTTATATCAGGAGATTTTCTTAGATCTGAGATACCATGTCAAGCTATATGCTCTATATATTTTACTAGTGCATCTTTTCGAATTATGTGTGATATAACATTCACACATAGGACTGTCTTCTTGTTAATATCTTTTACAGTACTAATCCAATGAACGATCAAATATGAGGCTACTCTTTGGTGACACACATATACATTTCAACCTCATGCTACTATAAGATTACTAATACTATTTTTTTATTTTCATTTTGAAGATCATTTTCAACCAGGATCTCTTAATAATTATTCTTTCTTGAAGACATTCATTTCTGAAGAAGAAGATTCATCCATTGTCAATTGACACTACTACAATTATGAATATAAAATATAACCATCAACAAGTCAATCTATTTTTATTTATTGGAGTATCAACTGATTGTACTCAGTTTTGGTTTAAGTATCATCTTCTTGTTATAAGGTGTGGATAACTAGTTCCCTATTAAAGAACCAGAAGCCTCTATTTAGCCTTATTATAAAGGTGTCAACTACCTACACCCAGTTATGGATTTGAAGGTATTATGATAAGAGGAACTTTTTAATGAAATTCACTAATCTCACAGAGAGAGAGTTGGTGGAGTGGACTAGGGGATTTTATGCCCTGAACCACTATAAAATTATTGTGTTCATTCTTTCTATTTATCCGCTGCTCATACTCATTTCAGAAGAGAACGCTGTATAACTGTATAAATAACTAAGAGATTTTTAAACTAGAATCTGTAAATATTTTCAAAAAGACAAAATTTACCCCCCTCTTGTATTATCTTTGTATTATTCCAACCTAACATATAGGTTCATAACACAATATCTGTATCAAAGAAGGCAATTTGAGACAAAATTACCTTACCGATTTGTTAACTTTTGAACTGTAAACCTCATAAAATATAGGTCAAAAAATGGATATATAATTACCATAAATTTAAGTATAAGGATTATAGATCATATTAATGGGTAGTATATGTACCACGGAATTGAAATGATTGGTGAATACAACATAAGTCTCATAGAAATAAAAGTGAGACTAGAAATCCCTTTACAAATATTATATCATTGAAGTGAGCATTATTCAAATGAATAAATTATTTTTATTCACTATAAATACACATAAAATAAGTGTAAATAATACATAAGATAATAAAAATTCATTTCACACATAATCGTATAATGACTTAATCAAGGAAATAATAGTTTAACCTAATGAATGTAAATTGAGTTAAGAATTCCCTTACCACTTTGTAATCAGTCGAATCGTATGACCCATAAAAGTAATAATTATCAAATGAAAAATTGAATAACATTTATATAATGATATTTATGATATTATATATCAAATTTCATTATATAAACCAAACACATGAAATAAGTGTTGAATAAGACACATATCTCATAGAAGAAAAAGTGAGACGAGAAACCCTTACCTCGTGGTTCCCGTTAGTTTTTCATACTTTAACCCCCTATATAAAGGGTTAAAGGAATTTATTAATTAATTAAAGAAATATATAAATATTTATAATACCTTATATGATGATTTTATAATATCTTATGATCCATTCATTAATAATATTTCATTATTTTCAGGGTTTCGTGTGCGTTCGTTTCATGGTTTCATGATCGGTTAATTTGTGTATAATTATGGATGTTCTTTTAAAATGGGATTAAAACTCCAGAATTGGAACAAAATATTATTAATTAACTTAAAAAATTATAAATTTTTCCATATATTATTTTTTATTTCTTAAATGAGGATGATTCATTTGATAATAATTTAATGATAAATGTTATTTTAATTTGGTGGTTTTTCCAACCATCACGAACTTGTTTCATTTTATTTAATATTATAACTATATATTAGTTCTAGAACATGAAATATGTTATAATATAACTATTAAAATATTATTTAACCAGAATTATACTTTTATGACCATCCATGAATGTGGTAATGAAAAACAAACAAAATCATTATTCACAGAGATGATTTTCTGACACAATTTGGACAATAGTTTCGTTTCTTTGAATAAGAGGAGATGGGAACTGAAATGGTTATGAGATATTATATTATAAAAATAACACTAAAATATATAAATAATTATGGATTTATAATACCTTTATGGATGAAGGGTGTGAGTATAAAGTAGAAGAATAAAAGAAATTAAGAGAGGTGCTTTGAGAAAATTACCTCTTGAATATCACATCCTTGAAGGATCCCTTAGAGACATTGGAAATGATAATTGGGTGATACCAGAATCACTTGGAAGTATTTAGGGTGGATATGATAGGATTTTATAGATATTTTAGTATCTTTAAGGATTTTGTAGAGAAATTGGGTGGTGAGGGGTGGTATTTATACTTGATGAGGGGTGGTTTTAAGTGATTAAATAATGATAATTTTATATTTAAAGGCACTTACATTGAGGTGGAAATAATCTCCATGAATTTTTATGATAATTAATGTTTTAATTAAATGTTAGGGTCTATAAATACCTCAAAAAATCATTTAATTTTTTTGTTTTTAGTTATTTTAAGATTTTACTTTTTAACTTTAACCCGTTTCATTATTTTACCCATACTACGATAAATAATTTTTTTACCATGGTAAATTTTTAATGCCTAAAAATGAAAATGACCTCAAACAATATTTTTTACCTTATGATACCAAATATGGAATAAATTATATAAAATTAAATTCACATAATTGGCAAAATTATATTTAAAATTAATCTCAGAGACGAGATGAGAAAGCGAGTTTTTAATGTGAAAATGTTCAAAAGTTTGAAATATTTTTATACCCAAATTCAGTATGAAAATTATTAAAATGAACTAAATTGGATTAATAAATTTATAATTTATATAATGTTAATTTAAAACTAATTAAAAATATAATTAAACCTTATAAATTATTTAGATGAAAAATTAGTTTTCTATTAAAATTCAGTATTTTTCACTATTCATCAAAAAATGAAACTTCTTAGAAAAATACCAAAATTTCACCCTAAGATAATTTTTACGTCATAATTTTAAAAAAAATTATTTTTTCAAATAAAATTTATAAAAGTGTCAAAATTTGGTTTTAAAATAGGTGTGCCATTAAAAGGCAGCAAAATTGACTTTTAGAAAATTATAACTTTTTATGCTTAAAGTTGGATTTATTCTTATCTTAATCCTAAAAAACTTATTTAATTAATTTAAAAACATTTTATTGAATATATAAAATATTAATTTCATTAATATATTTCAATAATATTGATTACTTTAATTTATTAAGATAAAATGCTATTGTGATCATAATTTTTTTTATAAAAACACTTCCTTTATGTTCAATTGGTTTTTATTTTCATTTATAATTAATTGGTAAGAAATGAATTAATTTTATAAACATGAGTAAACTATATTTTAATAATTTAGTTAATCTAATTTATTAGCTCCATTCCAATGGCTAGGTGATAATAGTTGGGTTAAAATAATAATATTTTAGATTTCGTTTAAGCTATGTGTTTTGTGTAATGTAATCTATCGAAGAGATTAAAATTATTTAAAAAAAGACATACCATAAAATCTTGGGTTTCTAAATTATTCCCCATTAAAAATTAATTTATCCCTAAAAATTCTTTATTTGGATATAAACAGATGAGGATACCTCTTCCTTATCACATTCTCAGGTTCCCATGTAGATTCCTCAAATTGGTGGTTTTGTTACAAAACTTTAACTAGGTGAGTAGTATTATTTCATAGAACATTATCTTTATGATCCATAATCTCTATCAATTATTCTTTATAAAAAATATCTTGATTTAGTGGTATGACCTCTAAGTTTAGTACATGTGAAAGATCAGGTACATAATTACTCAGGAGAGATACATGGAACACATCATGAGCTTGAGTGAGATTTGGTGGAAGAGTCAATCGATGAGCTACCATCTTGATACGATCAAGAAATTAAAAAAATTTCATCCTAAAAAATTTGAAATTTGTACATCAAAAATTAAAGGTGAATATTTGAAAATTATTTTATGGGAAACCCACATCGTAAAAAGGGTCAATAAAACTTCCTCTTAAAAAGAACAAAATTAAGTATACTGGTTACCTGATATAACACATACTAGATTTACATGTAGGAGAACATTGACATGGAAGATAAAACCAACTCTCAAGGACTAATAAAAAGTTATAAATAACATGATCATGATAAAGTTAACCATAAAAAAACCTTAAATATGTGATGGGTTAAAATTACATTGATAAAAGTAAAAGGCTATTGTTTTTGTTTCAAAATACTTTTCCTAAAACTGAGTAATTATTTTACTACCTATACTAATAAAATAAGGAAACATAATTACTTGAAAATTATAATTCCATCCTAATATTTTCTCCAAATGAAGAGTATTCAAGATTATTTTTTATACCGAAAGCATCAGAATCAACTTTTAAAGATCACAAAATCCACAAAAGCATAACTATCTATTGATCCTGTATTTTAGCATTAACCAAAAACAAAATAGTCAATAAAAGATATGATATTTCTCAAAAATGAATAAATTGTTATATAAAAAATTACTTTAATATCCAAAATTAAATATTAATACCCAAATATCAATATATATTATTCAACAAATAACTATCCTTAAAATTACTCTAAATATTCTAGAATAAAATTGAAACCCAAAAATCATATGGATTTTATCACATAGTATTCAAAGATAATTTTAATATTTCTCTCCAAATAATATCAATTACTCTTTAAGTCTCATACCAAAAAATAATTTCCCTAATAATATTTAAGATACACCAACCATTTCCATGAATAACCTAAATCACCATAAATTCATAATGAAATCATATATTCTTCCAAAATATAATTCAAATTTTATTCCTAAAATAAAATCCCATAGTATTATATTTACCTTAATCATACAAGGTTCTGAAAATAGTGAAAGTTTTCCAAAATAACATTAATCACTTAATCACTAAATTATTTTCCAATCCCATGGTCATCTATTTTATAAAACATATATTTACAAAATCAACTTATTCTTAATTCATAAAATTATTTAAGTAAAAAATAAAAAGTCATACTAATTAGGAATTATTGTAGGCTAGTGATAGGCGATGCACCCTGACCACCCTCGGGTTATGAGTTCAATTCCCATGGCCTTTCTGGACATGACGGGTTGTCACCCATCCCGTGAGTTTTACTTTTCCTAAAAATATATTATTATAATCCTTATAAAATTCTAGAAATGTGAGAAACATCATAAAAAATAACCTTAATATGTTTTAACCTCAAAGTCTATCACATACCATTAATTTTTCATCCCAAAATGTAATAACCCATAATTATCTAAAAAATTAATGTCTCTAAAAAAACCATTAACCACCATAAAATTCCATAAATTAAAGCCTCAAAGGAGGTTTCTAAGACTTTGGTCTTATTATCAACCTTAAAATTATAAACCCATGACGATATCCATAACTCTTAAGAAGAAAACATCACAATATTTAAAGTTGTTTAAACCCTACTTTGATACAAACTATAATAGCCTAGAACCAGTATTCTCGGATCTGGTGCTAAATTCATAAAATTTACATTTTTTAGATTTGATACCGAATAAGGTGAACCAATTTTTTTTGCTAACAAAACTTACAACTTTGAAAGGAAATATTGAAGGTTCTGGGCGCAGCAAAAGCGTGGTTGGGATGGGACCCAATTTATTTTTTTACCATGATCAATGATTATTCCAGGATCAATACGACGATGAACGCCAGTCTCCACAGAATATAATCAAAGATTTAGATAAAGAAGAAAGAGTCCCGAAACCTTTAGAGAGGATCTTCCACATCATGTTTATAATTAATTTAATTAATTTCATAAAGAAAAATAATACCTGGATCTTTGGTATTTTTTTTCGTTGATGATGTTGATCATCCAGAATGACCCTTATGGATTATCTTGTTGCTCTTGTAAGGATCCAAACTAGAATCCCTCTAGTGGTGATCCACACGTGCTCCAATGGCCTCCGATCGACACCGCTCGTTCTCCGGGTGCTAGCGCAGCAAATCGAGTGTCTTGTATCGGTTGTTCTTGATCGCCTATTCTTCGGCCTTAAAGAACGTCTCTCGTTCTTGAGAGGGGAGAGAAGAGGTTTTAAGAGAGAAATTGTTTGTCTCAACAATTCTCAATTCACCAGGCATGTGGTGTGGTGTATGGCACAATAGGCGTACTTTCTTATTTATATATATGGAATTTCAGTTACAATTTTTAATTGTAGAGAAAAAATTAAATACATTCATGAACTTAAAGAAAACTCATGCATTTAATAATAATATCGTGCCATTATTTATGGTGATCCAACTTGCGCAAAACAGAATTATAAATAAAATTCCGCGTCACAAAATAATAGCAGCATTATTTTAATTTGTGTCAACTAGTTAAATAATTATTTACCATCTTGCAAATAATTATTTTACTACCGGACCAACCTTGGTCTGATCGAACTTCACTTCCATTTATTGAACACTCAGATAAATAAATAAATAATTTATTCTCTTAAATAAATATTTTATTTACAAACTAGTAAATAAATATTTATTAAATATTCAATAAAATAAATAAATAAATTTTATTTAATTTATGTGATCATTTTAACTTGAATAAAAATTTTCCATGGTCTTGAGAATAACATTTATTTAATTAATTAAATTTAAATAGAATTTAACTGAGACCACCAAAAACACTTAGTGTGTGACCCTCTAGGATTCTTTCTCGTTGGCATTAGGCAGGCTTGCCTAAAGTCCAAGAGTACTGTCTAGCAACAGGTTAAGACAGCCAAGAGAAAGAACGTAAAGTCGCAACAATGACATCCACATATGAATGCTCACTGTGTAATATAATCTCTTTGTCTCAATATCTAATCAAGAAGGTTTCATGACTGCGTCATCAACTTTTATACTTGATACTTCATTCTTTGACTACCTAAAATAAACTCGTCGTTACACCATGGCCATGGAATTTCGCGTAATAGTTATATTTCAATAAAAGTGCCAAGATATCAACTTCCATAAATGGAAGGGACAAATCCTTCCTTGACTTATCCATTAATAACATGCCACTCGTGACGCACCCAACCTACCCTACTTCCTGCCAATTGTCTGCATGATGATTTTCGCCAGAAAATCAAAGTGCGTAAGTCATGACACGTATTAATGATAATCTTAAAGTCTAAGGATCATTACACGTGCTCGTAGATAGAAATATCCGATGACACCAAAACATGCGGAATTTTTACTTGCGGGTCTATTCTCATAATCTCCTATCTTAGAGATTACCAAGTGCGAACTTCATGAGAGGAAGTTTCATCTACTTAAGAGTACTCACACTTTATGGTATTCATGCTATGTGTCCCATCATAGCATGTCATCCAACCATAGAACTATATTTAAGAATATTGTTACATCATTTCAAGGTTCTCATCATAGCGGGGAACTGCCATGACCTTATCAATGCAACAAATACTCTAGGACATTATTACATCATAATCAGGAAGAATAATGAACAATATGTAATAATACATTAAATATCCATGTAATCAAAGTAAAACCAGTTGGTTATAGGACACCAAATCTTGCAAATATTAGATCACTTACATACCTAGGGACCTTTTAGGTTTTTAGAGTTTTAGAGAATTAGGACAAACTCTTAACATCTCAGGTTCATAAAAAATTGTCTCATAAAGATCAACATTATCTCCCAATATAACCAACTTTTACAATAGGTTATCAATATAATCCATGAAAAATCCTTCTCGATACAGTTAATTTAACATCTTTCCTCATAACTTGAGGAAAAGAAAACATAAGAAATGGCCATCTTAGATGCTTAGTAAGGATAAACATAAGAGATACACAAGTATAACATGAACATAGGGATACAAGAACATGAGAATAACATTTTAAAAGCATACCCTATATATCAAAGATCATAATATTGAATCATGGAATTAAAGATTTTCAGTTCATAAGACATGAATCATAATACAATCAAAGAACACAAGCCATGAGAGTATAATAATGGCATAAGGCATGATATTTTTGGCATACACATAATCTTAGGAAATCTTATGTTAAGGATACCTACTAAGACATTAATAACATGTTAGGCTTGAGATATTGACTCGTGTACCTGATTTGGTATTGGGATGACCTATCTTCCACCTTCTAGTTTTGGTCTTAGGATGACCTCATGTGTACCCACTTATTGCGAGCTTAGGATGACCTCCCATATACCCTCTTGATGTGGGCTTAGGATAACCACCTGTGTACCCTCTTGTAACGAGATTGGGCTCCCCACCCGTGTACCCTTTGAGATCATAGAATATTTATCATTACCCACACAATGAAAATCATACATATGTGTTCCACAAGAACATAAACCATTCATCACATTATAACCCACATAAATAAATGAGTTTCATAAACATTTCATCATAACATAACTCATGGAAAAGAAATAGGTTTCATAAATATCATTCCATTATAAATATAAATTTTTTTAAAAAATAATAAGGTTTTTATTCTTGAATAATATACCCAGTAAATCATAAGTAACATAAAAAATGTTATCTTTTATGGAAAATAATTTTGAAATATCTTTTTAAACATTTATTGAGGAAAATATCCTTTTCTCTTTGAAAAATTATTTTTAAATCATAAAACATTTAGAAAACACTTTTCATTGAAAATAACCTTGAAAAATAATAAAGGAATATTTGAAAAACATTTTAACATATTTGAAATCATTTTCCTTACAAATTCTTAAATGATCATTTAAAATAAAATTGAAAACATTTTTAGAAAACATGGTTTTTGAATGAAAAAAATTCTGATCAAGAGAGAATAAAATTAAGTGAAACATATAATATCATGAAAAGAAGAATCATGATACATGATTTCAAAGGTTAGTATATACTCCTCATAAAAGAATATAGTGTTGGGCATGTATTGTCTCAACAAAACTCTGTAATATATGATGTTTTTGAAGCTCACAAATATCCTTGTTTGTTTTCTAATAAAGTTGAGTTAAGTATGTTTCAGGAATTTATATCATGTTTTTATCTTTGATGGAATGAAAAGCTATGAGATGTGTTATGGAAACACTGTTCATACCCTACGTGCAGTAAATGAACGTATGGATCATCATCCCTACACAATGCTGAATAGTTCACATATGGACCATCAACCATATGCTAGATATTAAACGTATGGATCATTAAACCTATGTTAAATAAATGATAAATGTATGGAATATCAACCCTACCTTGGAATCTGGAATCACTATTCATACCCTATATTTGGAAGAATGAACGTGTGGTTAATCAATGCTACATTTGGCATCTTATACTGAAAGGATGAACATATAGATCATCTGCCCTATGTTACTTTTGTTCCCTACGTTACATGCAAAGGAAAGTATGGTTAAGGAACCATATGTTTAAAGGAACCCTACACTATGCAAAGGAACCCTACGCTACAAATTTGAACCCTACATTTGACTATTCTTCAGTAGAGCTTTATTGCTGTGATTTTATCCAAAATTCATGTAACAGTCTTGAAAAATTTAAAGACAGATTCAAAGCTTGTTATGTTTGATTAAAAGGAACACATTCATCATAGAAAATCAATCATATTCTTAAGTGAAGTTATGACTCCACTGGTCAATTCAGATTTGAATATCCGTGTTCTATCGGGCGATTTTCTTGGATCTGGGATACCATATCAAGATATCTACTCTGTATATTCTTCCAGTATATATTTTCAAATTATGTGTGATGTAACATTCACACATATGATTTTATTCTTGTTAATATCTTTTACAGTACTTTATTAATGAACGATCGACTCTAAGGCTACTCTTTGGTGACGTACATACACATTTTAACCTCATGCTACTGTAAGATTACTTCTACTATTTGTTGATATTCATATTGAAGATCATTTGCAACCAAGATCACTTCAAAATTATTATTTTTTGAATACATTAATTTCTGAAGAAGAATATCCATCTACTATCAATTTTTTCTGCTACAATTATGAAGATCAAACCAAACCATCAACAAATTAAACTCTTGATTTATTAGAGTATCAACTGCTTGTACTCATTTTTGGTTTAAGTATCATCTTCTTATTATAAGTTGTGGACAACCGGTTACTTGTTAAAGAAACAAAAGGATATATTTATCCTTGTTATAAATGTGTCAACTACCTTCACTCAGTTGTGGATTTGAAGGCCCTGTGATAAGAGGACCTTTCTAGTGAAATTCACCAAGCTCGTAGAGAGAGCTTTTTTAGAGTGGACTAGGGGATATTTGTGCCCCAAACCATTATAAAATTATTGTGTTCATTCTTTCTATTTATCCATTTCTCATACTCATTTTAGAAGAGAACACTGTATATCTGTATAAATCTCTAAGAGATTTTCAAACCAAAATCTATTGAGATTTTCGAAAAGACACAATTCACCCCCTCTTGTGTTATCTTTGTATTTTTCAAACCTAAAAATTGGTATCAAAGGCAAGATTTTGGGATAAATCTATATAAAGCTAAAAAGAATAAGGTCTATACAAAAAAGATGTCAATGGATGATCCAAAAGAAGGAATGTCTATAGTTCGTGCTCCATACTTTAATGGTGAAAAATATGGATGCTAGAAATCATGAATTATTATCTATCAAAATAATATTGAATTCAAAGTCTATTCAAATATCATTACTCATTATGTGATTCCTGAAAAATCAGAGACTTGGACTACCAAAATAGAAGCTAGATATAACATCAATTCAAAGACAATGAATGCTATTATCTATGGACTTGGACCTAATGAATTAAATATAGTCTCACAATTCCCTACTACTTATGAAATGTAGAAAAATATTATAGTTACTTATGAAGGAACATACAGCATTAGACAGATAATATATGCCACAAAAAGCTAAATTTTGGAAACTTTAAAATGTTTGATGGTGAAAGAATCACAAAAATGAATGGAAGGTTAATAGAGATTGTTAACATTATTAATGACTTGGTAGATCCTATAAATCAATTTGATCAAGCACTAAAAGTACTTAAATTACTACCCTAAAAATGGAATGGAATATTTACAACTATCCAATAATCAACACTTGTCAAGAATTTAATTATGAAGGAACTGATTGGAACATTTATGATGTATGAAGTAGAAATGAATGATGAAGATGAAGAGTAAAAAAAAATATTTCTTTGAAAGGTCATCTAAGAAGCATAACTAAAAAACAAAAAAAGAAGTCAAAACAGAAAAAATTGTACTCCTTAGATTCTGAAATGGAACTGGCACAGCTAGCCATAAAATTCAGAAAATTTTACAAGAAGAAAATAGGATTCAAAAAATCCTTTAAGAAGGATAAAAAATAATATAGATAAGTTCGATTCTATGAATGTAAAAAATTGGGTCACATCAGACCTAATTTCCCCTAACCGAAAGATGAAAGAAGAAGGACAAAAAGGAAGTATCATAAGAATGATTATAATGAGCATAAAGGGAAAAGATCTATTAAGAATAGATGGAGTGCATCTGAAGACTCCAAAAACTCTTCAAAATCTGATTTAGAGAAAGATCCACAAAAACTGGAAGCCAACATGTGCTTTATATCTAAGGAAGAAGAATAAGTACAATCCTATTACTCTTCTAATTCTGAAACTGGTAGTTGCTTAAATAGTAAATTAACTGCCTATTTTAATATGTTAGAAGATAAATATTATTCTTTATTAAATAAACATAAATCATTGAAAAATATTCACAATTCTATTTTAGGTTAAAGAGACAAAATTCTAAAACAACATTAATAATTAATTAAAAAATTTAAATCATTTACATCACACTGTATTGATCTTGAAAAAAGGATAAAAGAATTATAGGATGAAGTATAATCTTATAAAAGTGTTTCTGTTGATTTTAATAAAGGAGAAATTAATCTCGATTATATTCTTGGAAATAATGAAATTAAAAGAGAAAATTTTGGAATAGGAATCAAGGGTGAAAAATAAAAACTATACAAAAATTATTTTGTGCCCAATTCAAAAAATTTTACCTGCTATTATTATGGAATAAAAGGTCATTACACTAATAAATATTACTTAAGAAATCCTAAAATTAGTATTATTAAAAAGGAATTTAATTCTAAAATTATATCTAAAGCAAGTGGTATAAATTTTGGAAAGATAAGGCAGATCTAGATTCTAAGATTTTTTCTCACTGACACTGCTGGATCCAAGAAAATATGGGTACCAAAAGAAACATGTGTTTAAATTATTTTGTAGGAAAAAGGACACAAGAAAAAAATTCTATATAGTATATAGATAGTGGTTTCTATAGGAAAATTAGTGGATACTTATCAAATTTCCATACACTAACTTTGATGGATGGAGGTTTAGTCACTTCTGGTGACAATGCAAAAGGGAAAATTGTTGGAGTTAGAACTGTTGGAGATCCAAAGGCTATCTCAAACAACAAAGTATTATATATGTAAGGGCTAAAGAACAACCTGATAAGTATTTATTAACTTTTTGATGATGGATTTTATATTTATTTCTCTAACAATTCTTGCTCAGTTTTCAAAGATAAAATGATTAAATTTAGAGCACCAAGAACCGATAATCTTTATACTTTGGATTTAAATTCCCTATGTAAACAGAATGTGAATTGTTTAAATGCTAAGACAAATGAGTCATGGATTTGGCATAGAAGACTTGTAAATTTAAATATATATGATTTATATAAGTTATCTAAGAGACAATTAGTTTATTATTTTCCTAGTCTTAAATTTTACAATGATAGATTCTACGATTCATACCAAATTCGCAAACGTCACAAATATTCTTTCAAATCTATTAAAAAAATTGCTACATATAAACTAAAATAACTTATCCATATGGATTTTTTAGACCATCCAAAGTATAGAGTTTAGATGGTAAATTATATTTCTATGTCTTAGTTTATGAGTATTCCTAATTTACTTGGGTATATTTTCTAAAATTCAAAAGTTAAGTATTCACTATTTTTGAAAGTTTTTGTAAAATTGTTCAAAATGAACAATGTTTTAAAATAATTTCATTTAAAAGTGATCATGGTGGAGAATTTGAAAATCAATAATTTAATTTTTTTACTCAAACATAGGTATTAAACACACCTTCTCTACACCACGAACATCTCAAAAAAATGGAATTGTTGAGAGAAGAAATAGAACAATTCAAGAAATTGAAAGGACTATGT
The DNA here is from genome assembly GCA_963277665.1 of Viscum album. NCBI lineage: Eukaryota > Viridiplantae > Streptophyta > Magnoliopsida > Santalales > Viscaceae > Viscum > Viscum album. Next base: position 15,380,606 of record OY728150.1, read on the forward strand.
TGAATGAATACAATATTCCTATCTACTTTTGGGAAAAATCTTAAGTATAGCCTGCTATACCATGGATAGAGTTTTAATAAGATCTATTTTTAAAAGGACACCCCATAAAATTTGGAATAATAGAAAACCTAAAGTAAAGTATTTTAAAGTATTTGGATGCAAGGTGTATATCTTGAATACTAAAGAAAACATTGGTAAGTTTGATCCAAAAGCTTATGAAGGAATATTTTTAAGATATTTCACTACATCTAAATCCTATAGAGTGTTTAATAAAAATTCAAGGATTGTTGAAGAATCAGTTCATGTGAAGTTTTATGAATCTGACACATTCAATAAAAAGACAAATCAAACATATGATATTACTAAATCTTTTGAAAACATGAGACTTGATTCATCAAAATCATAATTTGAAAATAATATAAAAAAAACAATCTAGTTTAAAAGAACATGAAATTATAGAACCCAAAAGTGTCTTGCCTAGATAGTCTAGAACCTTAAAGAACCATCCTTTGGAAACTGTCATAGGAAACCTAGACACCGTAATTAGAACTAGAATAAATGTAGTAAACCTAGCTGAATTCTTTCCCTTTTTATCTCTATTAGAATTGAAATCTTTTGAGGAAGCCTTAGAAGATGGGAGTTGGATGTTATAAATTCAAGAAGTGCTAAACCAATTTAGAAGAAATGAAGTTTGGGAATTAGTAGAAAGACTATCCGATTATCCAGTAATAGGAACCAAATAGATATTTATAAATAAACAGAATGATCAAGGGATTATAACAAAAAATAAAGATATATTAGAATCAAAAGGATATAATCAGGAAGAAGGTATAGATTATGATGAAACCTTTACCCCTGTAACTAGATTAAAATCCATTATAACCCTTTTAACTCAAGCATCTCATATGAATTTTAAATTATATCAGATTAACGTTAAATATGCCTTTTTAAATGAATATTTAACAGAGGAAGTTTATATTGATCAACCTCCTAGTTTTAAAAACCACCATAAACCAAATTCTATTTTTAAACTTACTAAATCTCTCTATGGCCTTAAATAAGCACTTAAAGCTTAGTATGAAATATTAAGTTCTTTTCTTTTGAAAAATGAATTTACTGTTGGATTGGAAGATCCAACAATTTTTAAGAAAACTATTTGTTCCAATATTTTATTAGTATAAATTTTTGTTGATGATGTTATTTTAGGTTCAAAAAATAAAAATATTTGTAATGATTTTTCAAAAATAACGCAAAAGGAATTTAAAATGAGTATAATGGGAGAAGCGACATTATTTTTAGGATTTTAGATTTATCAAAAATATCATGGAAATATTTTAAATCAAGTTAAATATATTAGTGATTTATTGAAAATTTTTAGACTTTAGAACAACAAGACATCTACAACTATCATGTGTACTAATATAAAACTTGATTTGGATAAAGCTGGAAAACCAATTGATAACAAGTTATCTATAGGTGTGATTGGTAGTTTGTTATATCTTACTACTAGTAGACCAAACATTATGTTCTATGTCTATTTATGTGCTTGATTTCAACCAAATTCAAAATAATCCCATATTATCGATGTTAAAATAATTTTTAGATATTTAAAAGAAAATATTTTCCAATCTTTTCTTTTCCCCAAAACTTATGATTTTAATTTAATTTCATATTCAGATGTCGATTTTGTAGGATTTAGATTAGATTAAAAAGCACCTCGAGAACCTTTCACTTTTTAGGAAAATCTTTAGTATCATGGTCGAGTAAGAATCAACACTCAGTCGCCCTGTCAATGGTTGAGGCATAATATGTTTCTGCTAGAATTTTATATGCACAAGTATTGTGGATAAAAAATACTGGACTTTAAACTAGATTTTAATAATATACCTATTTTATGTTATAATACTAGGGCTATAAATATTTTAAAAAACCCTATAAGTCATTCTAGGACTAAGAATATTGATATCAGATATAATTTTATAAGAGATCATGTTATTAAAAAGGATATATATTTAGAATTTTTAAATACTGAATATCAATTTGCTGATATTTTTACTGAACCACTTCCCAATGCAAGTCTTTATGTTATTAAGGTGGAGTTAAGAATATTTAATTTTAAATGAATATTTATTAATTTTTTTTCTTAATCTCTCTGTTTTTATTTTAATTAAACTATATATATTGTATTTAATTATTTTTTATTTTTTATTTTTCATTCGGTTACATATTGATTAGATTTAAAAAATAATTTGGCTTCGATTTCTTTTTATTCATAATTTAAAATTAAAAAGTAATGAGTACATTATCAATCAGCGTGAGAAAACCGTCTACCTTCTACGGATCCTTCTACTCCTTCACATACTTTTGGTTTATAGAGATTCTATCTTTTCAATTTTACAAAATCCTAAACCTTTGAACTCTCACTCCTCGAACCATCAGAAATGGAAACTTCAGGAAAAGTTTAAGATGTTGGTCCAAGCAATCCTGTTCGTTAGTTGAAATATCGAAAAGTTATTTAGGGAAAGGTAATCAATTTTGATTGGATAAATCAAACGAATATCTCGTCAAATAATGCTATAATATTTCAAGGTTTTGAATTAATTTTTGGAGATAAAAATACACTTTTTGTTTTTGATATAGAAGTTAAATAGTTCTTTCAAAATGCTTCTTTTAATTTTGGATATGATGAAGACGTGATTTTGTCTAAGATTCATCATGATGAATTTTCTATTTCTTTCGTTCAAATTTCTAAAATATTAGTATGTCCCCATGAGGGGAAATTTTATTTTGATCTGAAAAATACAGCAGATGAGAAATACAGATCAAAGGATATCATGTTTTCTCTCTTTGGAACTAGAACTGTCAATAAAATGATGACAAGAGATCTTAATGCTGATCAAAGAGTCTTGATGAAATTCATTTAGTCTGGAATAGTGCCTAGGATGACTGAGTTATAGAAAGTTATTTTTTCAAGATATGTATATTTTGTTTTTTCTCTCGAACAATATTAATCTGAACTTCAGTAAATATATGTTAAGGTATCTGGATAATTACTGTCAAAAGGATGCAAAGATGGGTTTTTATCCCCATGGAAGGATTCTATCCCTGTTTTTGCTAAGGATGTGAAAGATAAGATACATATTTTAGTTAGAGATGTCAACATAGAAACATTTTTAATGCTAGAACTGTCAGGAAAGTAGGATTTTTCTAGAGTTATTCCCGCAATTATCTTCTTCCAGTTGGCATAGAAGAACAAGAAAGGTTGATGGCTGGTGATCAAGGGGAGAAGTTTCCTATTATTGGTTCTATGAGACCAAGGCCCAATGAAGAAAAAAAATCAAGAATTATTAAGGAAATTCTTCATTAGAGAAGAATAATTTCAATAAATATTTCTGAACCAGTGGTAGTTGTCCAAGCTAGAGAAGAAGAAGTTTCTGAGCAGGAGGCTCAAGTTACTGAAAATATTGAAGAATTTTCTCAAGGGGCTAATCAATCTAGAGAAATTGATCATAATTCCCACCAAGGTGCCCCTGGAAATCTTTATTTAGTTATTCATGATTCGGTTGATGCAGGGTTATATACTTTAATAGAGGAGGACTATCCAAGCTTGGATTTGATGAAAATTGGACAAAGCAGAGCACAATATACTCGATTTTTTGTTTTCTTTAAAAATATATACCGATGAACTGATTCAATGTTTTAATCAAGTAAATTTATAGAATCTGTCTCTAAGATAAGAATTGAAAATTTTAAGGAAAACTGTTGAACAATTCAGAAGTTCTACAGTGACAAGAGTTGAGTTTGAGGCACTTTAAGCTCAATTAAGAGAAGTACAATAAAATTTGATCTCTATTGGAGATATTGAAGAGTTTATCATATCTTTAGGGAGAATTTAGATATTTGAAAGATGAATCTATGAAGAAGTATGATTTTGATGAGCTGAAGCTTATGTTGGGAAGATAATTTCAATCTATCAAGGATAGTCATCGGGCTTCAACCTCTATATCTCAACCCACTTCTCTGGACTTGATAAGGAGATTTAAAGCTATAACTACTGTGATGTATGGATTCAAAAACAGGCCGCACACTCTCCATTGCGACAACACACCTTTGAATGTTCTTATGGATAATTAGAGAGAATTGATTAGTCAGCTGACCTCTAATGAATCTTGTTTGAGACTAGTCATTCATCAAGTTAGAGATATATTGAAAGCCTTCATTTAATCTGAATAAGTAGTAAATGAGTTTATTAAGGTAAATTTTGTGTTATCTTTGTATTATTTCGACCTAACATATAGGTGCACAACACAACATGTGTATCAAAGAAGCCAAATTGAGACAAAATTACCGTATCAATTTGGTAACTTTTGAACTGTAAATCCCATGAAATAGAGGTCATCAAATGGATATATAATTACTATAAATTTAATTATAAGGATCATAGATTATATTCATGTTTAGTATATACACCATAGAAATTAAACGAGTGGTGAATACAACATAAATTTCATATAAATAAAAGTGAGACTAGAATCCCCTTATAAATATCATATCATTGAAGTGAGCGTTAATTGAACAAATAGATTATGTTTATTCACTGTAAATACACATAAAATAAGTTGAAATAATACATAAGATAATCAAAATTCATTTCACACATAATCCTAGAATTACATAATCAAGGAAATAATAGTTTAACCTAATGAATTTAAATTGAGATAAGAATTCCCTTACCAATTTGTAATCAGTCGAATCATATTTACCATAAAAGTAATAATTATCAATTTAAAAATTGAATAAAATTAAGATAATAATATTTATGATATTATATATCAAAGGTAATTATATACACCACCCAAAATAAATAAAGGGTGAATAAGTAACATATCTCATAGAAGAAAAAGTGAGACGAGAAATCCTTACCTTACTATTCCATTTAGTTTTGCATACCAGAACTATATTCATATTTATAACTTTATGTGATGATTTTATAAGATCTTATGACCCATTCATTAATAATATTTTATTATTTTCATGGTTTCAGGTGCGTTCGTTTCATGGTTTCATGATAGGTTCATTTGTGTATTATTATATATGTTCTTGTAAAATAAGATTACAACTCTAGAAGTGGAATGAAATATTATAAATTCATTTAAAGAAAATAAATGGTCCCATATATCATTTTTATTTCTTACATGAGGTTGATTCTTTTGATAATAAGTTAATGATAAACGTTTAGTTTAATTTGCTGGTTTTTCTGACCATTATGAACTTGTTTTGTTTTATTTAATATTATGTCTATATATTAGTTCTAGAAAATGAAATATGTTATAATATACCTATTGAAATATTATTTAATAATAATTATACTTTTATTACCATACATGAATGTGGTAATAAAAATGAACAAAATCATTATTCATAGAGACGATTAATCGACATAATTTGGACAATAGTTTTGTTTCTTTGAATAAGAGGAGATGAGAAATGAAATGGTTATGAGATATTATGCTTAAAAAATAACACTACAATATATACATAATTATGGAGTTATAATTACTTTATGGATGAAGTGTATGAGGATAATGTAGAAGAATAAAAGTTTTTAAGAGAGGTGCTTTGAGAAAATTACCTCTTGAATATAACCTCCTTGAAGGATCCCTTAAAGACCTTGTAAATGATATTTGGGTGAGAAAAGAAACACTTAGACGTGGGGGGAGTTTATAGGATAGGGTTTGTTAGATATTTTAGTATATTCATAGCTTTTTAGGAGAAATGGTTTGATGAGGGGTGGTATTTATACTTGAGGAGGGGTGATTTTAAGTGATTAAATAATGATTATTTTATATTTAAATCCAACCACATTGAGGTGAAATTAATTTACAAAAATTTGGATGATAATTAATGTTTTAAAGGATAGTTAGGGTCAATAAATACCCCAAAAAACCATTTAATGTTTTAATTTTTAGGTATTTGAATCTTTTACTTTTTAACTTTAACTCGTTATATTATTTTACTTATATTACGGTAAATATATTTTTTACCACGATACTTTTTTTATGCCTAAAAATTAAAATGACCTTAAAAACTAATTTGGGACTTATATTTTTAAATATAGAATCTTTTTTTACCAAATTAAATTCTTATAATTTTCAAAATTATATTCACAATTAATCCCGCAAATGAGACGAGAAAGTGGGTTTTTAAATTGAAAATGTTCAAAAGTTCAAAATGTTTTTATATCCAAATTCAACATGAAATTGATTATAATGACCTAAATTGGATTAATAGATGTATTACTGATCTAATTATACTTTAAAACTAATTAAAAATATAATTAATCCTTATAAATTATTTATATGAAAAGTTAGTTTTGAATTAAAATTCAGTATTTTTCATTATTCATCAAAAAATGAAATTTCTCAGAAAAACAACAAAATTTTACCCTAAAATAATTTTGAAATTTCAATTTCAAAAAATAAGTTTATTTTATCAAATAATTTTTTTGAAATTTTGTTTTAAAATAGGTGCGACATTAAAAGGCGGTAAAACCACCTTTTATAAAAATATAGCTTTTTATGCTTAAAATTGGATTTATTCTCATCTTAAGTTTATAAAACTTATTGGATGAATTTATAAACATTTTATTGAATATATAACTTATAAATTCAATTAATATCTTTCACTAATGGTGATTAATTTAATTTATTAATATAAAATTCTGTTGTGGTCATAAAAATAGTTTTTTTATAAAAAAACTTCCTTTATGTTCAATTAGTTTTTATTTTAATTTATAATTAATCGATAACAAATGAATTCATTTTATAAACCTATGTAAACTATATTTTCATAATTTAGTTAATATTATTCATTCCCACCATTACAATTGCTAGGTGATAATAGTTTTATTAAAATAATAACATTTTGGAGTTCATTTTAGCTTAGTGTTTTGTGCAAAGTAAGATATAAAAGAGATTAAATTTATTTAAAAAAAGACATATTGTAAAATATCATAATTTTACATCGAGGGATGATAAATTCTGGTAATCATATATTGATACCTTATATCCATGTTATCCATTATATCAATCATATCTTTTTACAGGCTCCCGTGAAACTTATAAAATTTTCCATTTCCCTTTTGAAAGGTTGAACTTCTTGGTGGAGATTGTTTAACTTGAGAAATTATTGAGGATGAATGCGCAAAACAACCTTTTGAACAGTGTTGAACAGTGTATGAAATATCTTCCTCCCTTTCAAAATTATTAGAAAAACCAATACTCAAGAAAATTTTATTAAACAACTTCATAAGGTCATTATTAAATTGAATGAGATCTATAAAAGTGAGGTTTGAAAGAGGGATAGAAGAAGGTCCACTATCTTGAGATACAACAGCTATAACTTGAGAAGAATCAACTTTAGGGAAGAAATCATCAACAAGATTAGAATAATGAGCACTAAACTCAGGAATTTGTCTCCACAATTATTTTTTGGGTGAGAATACCCCAGGAAGTCACTCAATTTCCTTCAAAGGTTCCTCATTTTATTTACTAGAATCATACATGGATGAAACCTTAGTTCTAGGAGAAGATTCATAGACTGGATCTTATTAAGAAAGGTTATCATGAACATATTTTGGAGATGGATGTGTATCCAACAACTTTAATAGATCTTCAACAAAGTCAGGACATACTAGTTTCTCTAAAACAGGTGTAGAAGGAAGATTTGGATCAACTGACACTACCACTTATTTCCTTAATATAGAAACAATAATAGATCCTTCAAGATTTCCTTCTGTATTATGTGGGTTATAATTATAATCATCAACTTTTACATACTCATAATTTGTATCATCCTTATCATTTTCCTTAGATTATTTATCATATTACTTATCCTTATTTTCTTTTACATCACCTAGATTGGTTACACCCAAATCAAAGAAAGGATTATCTATAGGGGCTTCTTCTTCTAAAGGTGGGGAATAAAAAATGGGAGCTCCTCCTATTTCAAACATTAGTGTACTCTCCACTGGTATAAGATCCATATCCTTATCACTTTTATAATATGTAAGAGCATGTCCAAACAATATTGACCTTGTAACTCTCTCCCCCTAAAGAGATTCATCTTCTCTGATTTATTCAACCATCAAAGGTATCTCTGGATCTTTTTCAGATCCAACTAAAACTTCAAGAATACTTGGAATGTAATGAGAATAAGGTACTTATTCTATTATTGATTCTAACTCAATAGGAACTTCAATAACATGAGTCCTTTCTAATATTTCCTCAAAATATTTCCCAGCTTCTTCATCCAAATCAATAGGAGTGTGTTATTCCACTTTATCAGAAGAATAGTTTGACTCAATGATATCATATGGTTCCAAAATAGGGTCAATTAAATCTATTTTCCTAGAGGTATAAGAAACTAGATTGAATATTTCTGTAACAGTCTAACCTGGGTTAACCAAACCATACACTCGAGCTGACCATCACTTGGTGAGGTGAAGAAAGAAAACAAAAAAAATTCTTGTATATAACAAAACAAGAAATAAAACCAGAGTATTATACAGAAGAAAAAGATACTACCATTTCCATACAATCCAATCCAAAATAGATAAACATGAAAGTATAAATAAATTAATACCAACAAGTCTTTATGTGACCAACCATCACCTCCAAACTAACCCAAAACAAAGGTAGTGACAATAAGAGAAGCCAACATGATACAATATGCCCTTCCCTTTACCTGAATCCATCAATAAAACATCTATAACTACCAAGTGAAAAAATTAGGCTGTGAGAAAAAATCCTAATAATATACCAACACAGAGTCTATGCAAGGTCTAATATCAAGAATGAAAAAGTTCTAGCCTTTATAACAAAAACAGTTTTACAAAGAATTTTCATAAATTCAATTCATTTGTAAATCATTTTACCTTTGGTTTTTATAAAATCATTTCATATTCTCAAACTAGAAATATGAAAATTAGAAGTGAAAAAACAGGAAATAATATCCATTCATCAATAGGTAAAAAAGAAATCACATATCCATGAAATAACCTATCATGAAAATCTATGTGATACAACCTCATATAACAATATGTGAGCAACAATACATGATAAAAACAATCATGAAATAAATAATCATAAATGAAAAATCACCTCACATTAAGACTGGACTATGGGACAATGCATACTAGACACTCAATGTCCTAAATAGTAATAATGTTGGATCCAACCAATATCAAGTTCTGTCATAGTCCATCAATATCACAAAGGTTACCTCATAGTGGTTCCACACAAAATAAGGCTACCCATGTTTATTTCCCGATGTAGCCAAGGTTTCCAATATGCCAATTTTCAAAATAAATTTAAAAAACCATGATAAAAATTTTATATAACGTTTTTAAATCAATGAAAATCATCTTCAGTGTTTGAAAACTCATTTCAAATCAAGCAAATCCATTTTCAAAGAAAAACCACTTTATAAACATTTTTCTTTCCAAGAAATCCTTTATAACCACATATAACTTTATTTCAATGAAAAAACAAAATTAATTTATCAATAACAATGAAAAATTCATCGAATTAACCCATTATATAGAAACACATACCTCAAAATGGTATAAACCTAGATGCCTTTGACAACAATGTTTGGAAACCATGAGATCAAACTTTGAAAGACAAGGCACAATAAGAAACTAAAAAAGATTGATAGAAAACTCTATTTAATCATGAATCTAAAATCTAACCATATCCAATGTAATAACTATGATTAAAGGAAATAAGAACTATAAGGAATTCTTACCCAGAGAGGTACACCACAACAACCCTAATGATCAATTTCCGAACAAACGATTTGGAGGGAGTGGAGATCTAAAAAATTTTCTACGGTGAGCTATGGGTTAAGAGAGGGAGGATGAAAGGATGAATGAAATTAAAATCACTCACATGACACTATAAAAACCATAACTTGTGAGAATTACATATCATGTAATCTCATTACACATTGTTTAATCTATAAAGGCTGAAAATGCTGAAAAATGCATCACCTTTTTATTAAAAGCCCAATTTTCAACCATTACACACCATAAAACTATTAAATGGTTTATTAATATTTAAAACCCTATATAAGTTCAAAAAATTTGTCAAGAAATGAATACATGTCATTTAACCCCCTTACATAGTGTGTAATTCCCCAGTAGACTACAGGAACAGTAGGTTTAAACAGAAAAACACTAAGGCACCCAAGACGTTATCCAAACTTAGGGAGAACCCCTATAAGCCATTAAAACATTTATACCTCGACTCCATTAATTCAAATAAACATACATACATGAAATTTAGGTCATTTCCCCCCAAAAGTCTCTCCATCCCTGAGAATCCTACAAATGAACCCAAATTGGGACGATAAACTAAGAACAACAAGGGAGTACCTAAAAAGAATAAAAGGGTTTTACAATCTCATCACCATAAATGCTTCCCCATAGAAACCCCTTGTATTCCTAGACTCAAAAAATGTAAAGGACACTATTTCCTCATCAAAAATTCCATATCCTACATATCGTGGCTATCCCATTCACACTTCCATAGTACCCGAACTAGAGGAATCATTTTTCCACACAATACCTTCTCTTGGTGATCCATAATCTGAAATGGATACTCAACAAAAGTGGTGTCAGTATTAATATCAACATCCTTATATCCAATCACATGGGAAGGATACAACATATACCTCCTCATATAGGAAATATGAAACATGCCGTAGATAGATGTCAAACCAAACATAAAGTCCAACCGATAAGTCACATTTCCCATTTATCCAACGATCTCAAAGGGGTCTATAAACCTTGGTGCCAAATTACCCTTATTACCCAACTGATGATGTCCCAAGTGAGTCAAGACTCTAATAAAAACTTGATCACCAACCTAAAACTCTAGTGGCTGATGACGATAGTTCTCATAAGATTTCCGACGACTCTGTACCATGATCAATCTTCTATAGATCAACTACACCATCTCTATCATCTCCTGAACAAGACTCGACCTAAACAAGGACCACTCTCCCAACTCTATCTAGCATAAGGGATATGTACATGACCACCCATGAAAATCCTTAAATGGATCCATCCTAATTGAGGCCCAATAACTATTTTTATAGAAAAACTTTACTAGAGGAAAATTATTTTCCCAATATAATCTAAATTAAAGCACACAAGCCCAGACCATGTCCTCAAGAACCTAGATAGTCCTATCTATCTATCCATATATTCATGGATGATAATATATAATCAATCTAATCTGATAACCCATCACCTCTTGCAAAACTTTCAATAACTTAGATGTAAAACTTGAGTCCCTATTAGATACAACAATTGAGGTAACCTCATGAATTATCACAATCTCTCGAACATACAAGTCCCCAAGATATCCCACTTTAATTACCTCCTTGATAGGGGGAAATGTTCTGATTTCATGAGTCGATCAATGATCACCCAAATTGAATCCTTCCCACTAGGAGGCTGTGATAAATTAACAACGAAATACATGGAAATCTCATCCCAATTCCATATTGTAAATAGGTAAGGGCTACAACAAACCAACAGGTCTTTGGTGTTCCACCTTAATTCTCTAACAAGTGAGACACTACGATACAAAATCCACAATTGACTACCTCATCCCCTTCCACTAATACCTACATCTCAAGTCATGATACATCTTGGTAGCACAGGGTTCACAAACCAACAATAATGGTGTCCAATATCTGTCAACTCCTAAATCTGGTAAAACAAAACAACCAACCTACCACGAAAGCAAAAAGAACCATTGGGAGACTGAGACCACTCACCTAAGGTCTTCACACCATAAAGGATTTCACTAAATCATTATCACTTAGTGTCTGTCACATTCCTAATCTGAACTTGATCATTCAAAGATGATTCATATTTCATCGAATCCAAGAACACCTATCCACCAACCTCTTCCAATCCTAAGCTCATCTTAGCAAAAAAACTCATCAAATACCACTCCTCAAATGATTATCTTATGGATTGTGTTATTAATTTTCTTCTCAACACATCAACAACCACATTTAATTTCCTAGGAGTGAACAATATCACTATTGAATGTTCAAATCCCTCTGAGTAAAAATATATTTTAGGACCTTATGATCATAATACACTATAGACCACTCCCCAAAGAGGTAGTGTCACCAAATTTTGAGTGCATGCATAACCGATTCCAACTAAATATTTTTGGTAGGTTAGTTCTTCTCATGAGAGCATAACTGGCATGATATATAGGCCACCACTCATTTACCCTGCATCAATACACATACCAAAATTGTACCAGAAGCATCATAGAAAATATCATAACCCAAATATGGTTTCAGAAGAATAAAAACTGGTGCTATAGTCAAAATCATCTTTAGATCCTCAAAATATCTCTAACAGGTGTTGTTCCATTCAAACTTTACACCCTTATGAGTTAAAGTAGTCATAGAAGATGCGATCCTGGATAAATCCTGAACAAACCGTCTATAGTAACCATAAAACCCAAGAATCTTTAGATCTCAAACACATTTATGGGATTCTCCCAGGACATAAAATCATGTATCTTTTCAAGATCCCCTAATAATACCCTCTTAGATATTACATAACCTATAAATTTCACTTCTCATATCCGAAACTCACATTTGGGAAGCTTACTACATAGAAAATGTTCTTTAAATGTTATAATAATGATATCCAAATAGTCCCTATACTCCTACTCTGACTTAGAGTACACCAAAATATCATCCACTAACACAACAACAAAGGAGTCCAAGAACTGATGAAAGATCCAGTTCATTAAAGACATAAACACCACAAGGGAGTTAGTCAGACCAAATGACATAACCATAAACTCAAAATGACCATACCATCTCTTTAATACTATATTAGGTATATCCTATTCTCAGATCCTCAACTAGTGGTACCCTGACTGTAGGTCAATCTTTGAAAACCATCATGCCCCTCTAAGCTGGTCAAAAAGGTTATCAATCCTTGGAAAAAAATATTTGTTCTTAACGGTCACCCGATTCAACTTATGATAGTCAATAAAAAGTATGAGGCTTCTATCCAACTTCTTAGAAAATAGGGCAGGAAAAGAACACAATGACATGCTAGGATAAATAAATCCTTTAAACTCTAGGTCCTCAAGTTGGACCTTAAGTTCCACCAAATCAGTAGGTTCCATTTGATAAGATATAATAGAAATGGGAATTGTAACAAGGAGCAGTACAATAGTAAAATAAACCTCTCTCTAGTGTGGTAAACCAGAAAAATCATCTGGAAAGTCCTCTAGTTATGAACACACCACTATAAGCAGTCAACCGACCAAACATGGGTCAACTATATCCAGAAAAATCTCTGATAACTGACAAAAAATTACCCCGACATAAGGAACAACAGGCCATGCCCTTCTCGATCTAGAGTCCCACTCACCCTAAAATACACGAGTGACCCCATCAGTAGATAAGAACTCTACTCATTGATGATAATAGTCTATCTAGGCCTTAACATTGATCATCCAATTCATGAAAAAGAGAGTTCAATATCAAGAACCAAGAAGTACCATTATACCTCAAAGTATACTGTCATCACCCGACATGTAGGACACTTGAAATATTGTTCGTACATATTTCCCAAAGGCATGGAAAAATATAACAAGTATGATATAAGTTCCAAAAAAAACTACAACACGTCAACTAAATTTTACGATATAAAATAATGAGTAGAACATGTATCAAACAAAGTTAGCACCATAGAAGTTGAAATAAACACCATAACTCTAATAGTAGCTGGCTCTGATTTAGATTCTTTTTTCACTTACCCAGTTGCATAAATACGTCTGGTATTAGCCACTTGAACATCCCTCTTGGCCTGAGGATTTGACCCACCACCCTTGGAAGAATTTTTACAAACCTAAAAACCCTTGGTGAGAGTTGACCCCTCCTTACTTCCTTGAGATATATTTTCATAGAAACACTTCATATGGAACTATAATCCAAAACGATGAAAATTCATAGGATCCTTTGTATAGTTAGGCCTGGTATGACCAGACCACCCGCAGTGATAGAAAACAATATGATACTATCCTAACAAAATCCATAAAACTAGTCTTGAAGAGAACTGACCACCCTTACATTTCCTTTTCTGGACAGAAGATACACCCTGGATAACAACTACACCAACTAAAGCTCCATACAAACCTTTATTCTCAGCTATGTCTGCCTTAACCAAATCTGATTTTTCAACTACCTTCATAAAGGTCAAAAGGCACATGAGAATCAACATAAACCTAATATCAGACCTCAACCCTAACTCAAACCTCAAAGCCTTTAGGTAATCAATAGTGAAAACCTTTAGTTTTTGATGCACGGGCTCTGCAAAATGAGTAGAATACTCCAGAACAGTATCCCCCCTACTCTAAGGTTAGAAACTCTCGGGTCTTTTCCACATGTAATGTATCAAGGTAAAACTAATGATTAAATATTTTCTTGAAAGAAGAATATGAAAGGTTCTTATGCATCTTATCTTGCACAATCGAGTCCCACTATCTCCTTCCCAATCCCTCAAGCACATACATGGAAAAAACCACCTTCGAGTCATCATGTGTCTTCAAGAAATTGAAGATACTCTCAATACAATAAAATTACTCCTCATATTATTGCGGTCCCTTATCAACCTAGAATATAGGTTTATGATTCTTAGTAAACTTAGATTCATGATCCACCACATGTCCTGGGTTCTTGAAACCAACTTGACCCAGAGTCTAAATGGTGCAAATTATTGCTTCAACTAAGGAAGATTCAACTAGAGGATTCACATGTCGAACCTTTCTCGCAACTTACACTTTAAGATTTGAAAGATATATTCTCAGAGTAATTTTTTAATAAACACAAGACAATAACCAATTATATCATGATCACAATCCAAAATCTTAATTCCACTTTCAGAATTCAAATCAATGCTTTAAAACAAAAAGAATTTAAAGTAATTAAGAATTCTTATCAACAAATGAAATTTCAAAAAGTAATAGGTAAATTTAAATAAAATCCCCAAAAAGTTCATTTAAATGAACCTAAAACCAAGTATCAAACCTAGTAAAAGTACTTGACCACCCATGGTAACTCAGGTACAGTCATAGAAGTGAGTTGGCTAGGCCCCTTTTCTGCACTCACTATCTGAATTCTAACGGTCCTAACTCATATCTATCCAAGACAAAAAACCAAAATCAGGAAGTGTTAAAACGCTTCAGAACAAGCCTTCCCTTTTATACTAACTAGTACTCCACCCATGAAAATGCATGAGACTATTCAATTTTCTTTCAAATCATCTAGTTTTGTGTCATTCAAAAAAAATTGTATTATCGTTGTACTGAATATAATATTTAGAATAAAATGATGATAATGAAGTTAGTAGGCTACCCGTGATTTAAGGAAATGAAGTAAAGACTAATTGTTATGGAGATATAACATGATGGAATGGAATAGGTAGAGATAAATACAGATGAAACTGAAGGTGGAGGTGAGGGTAAATGTGGAGGTGAGAGGAGATATTACAATAAATGATGGAAGGAAACCTAGAGAGAGTTTCAAGGTTTTTGGATTTTTACTGGAGTGGGTGGATGGGATTGCTTAGATGTTGGGGTGAGGATTAGTAGGAAACATGGTTGCATTGAGTGTGGTGCCTTTGAAAGGAAATGTAGTTGAAAGTTCATATTTTTAACCTATCATCATCATAAATAAATTTCACTTTATGATACAAAATATTACCACACACCCTTGATTTAATTTCATAGGATATTTAAAACACTATATATATATATGTTATTATGTATCGAATAATATCTAAATATTCCAATTATAGGATTATTAGTTGGTAAAGGAATCATGGTATCATCCATGAAAACAAATCTATAATGTAAAATACATAAATAATATGAATAACTCATGAGTTATTCTCCATGAATATTTATGAGTCTTTGGTGTATATTGAACCTATGATAGTGGAACTAATAGACTATTTTGATAAATTATATCTAAACTAGAATCTTCTAGAATATCTATGTAATAAGAAATAAAATTTCTGAATGTTTCATACATATGGAATATTTCGCCTAAAAATAGCACTCACACAATGGCTTTCATGGTCACAAACATCTGCTCGAATTCCCCCGCCCGTGCATATGCACGGTGCTATAAATGAACTGTTATTTTCAAAATTAAATAATAGATTTAAAACTTAATAATGTATAAAAATTAATGTTTTGTTAGAATGAGGAAGCACAAACAAGGAATATTGGAATACTTGTAGTTTCTCATACAGCAGTAGTAAAATAACATACAGTTTAAATTATAGAAAATAAGAATGAAATATGATACATGAAAATTGGAATGATAAATGTAAATAAATGATACATACATAACAGTAGGTAGAGATATAAAAAAGTCAATGGAAAAACAAATGGTGAGAAATGAAAAAGCAACAACTAATATTTGATAGTTTTCTGTGTACGGATACAGTAGAAAATAGTTTGGAAACTCATGTTACTAAATGTGTAGAAGATATGTGAGTTTTTGCTGATGTGGAGCCCCACACCTAAACTTTGGATTCCCACTGTAGTCCACCTATGTAGTATGAAAAAAATGAAAAATAAGAAAATTGGAAGCCAGTTTTACTGGAAACAAACATGACAAATCAGGAAGTGGAAACTATATTTTACAGTGTATTAGTGAACGATAATATGAGTAGAGATAAAAAAGTTACCATTATCGATAATGAGGATTAAATCACCCTTGGAGTGTTGTATATTATAAATCATATCTATTAACACATACAAAACATGCTACAATGTAGTTTTTCATTATATAAATAATTGTTGGAGTGGTGTGTAGTAGTAGGGACATAAAAAACAACTTAAAATGAAAAAAAATCATTATAGATGAGGGATTTTATGTCACATACCTGATTAAGGAGAAGAAGAAAAAAAATTAAATGAGAATTAATAGAAAAATATATCATGAGAAATTAAAAACATACATGAATGCACTAATATTCTATATAAATGCATACTGGTAATTCTTAATGGAAAAAAAGTACATACGTATACTGAAAAATAAATACAAATATGAAGCTATATAAAGAATAAGAGGTGATTACATGTATAAGGAGAAAGCACATCCTTTAGTAATGTAACTCAAATCTTCACTAAAGGAACTTCATACATAGATTCATGTGATGTTACATGTGATTTTTTCAACTCATATAATATGTTTACAATCAAAACAATTGAAAATCATGAAATATTTATTAGTCTTGAAACATTTGATGATATCAAATTTGTTGGAAGATACTGTTACAGCTTCCACTATTTTACCAACTTATATCTATTCAGATTTGTTTAGGTTACAATTAATTTATGATGGGAAAATCATCATGATTCAAATGATTTTAAATTTAAATATATTATATATTATAATTCAACATATTAATTTTTTGTGGGACTATAAATTAGTGTTCACTCATCAAATGTTCATTTAAGTAAATGGTTACTCCATAAATGAACATGCAATTTGCATGACATTTTTAAGGATAAACCTGATTTTAACGTTGGGACTACATAAATAATTTATAGTGAAAATTGAATGTTTTAGTGAATGATAATTCCATAAAAATAACATTTGAATGTCAAAAAATTATGCAGTGCAAATAATTCAATATGCCATGCAAATATTAGACAGTGAAAAATACATTGATTCAGTATATTCAATCTAACATGTTTTGTGTGATGAACAATGTGAGCCCACTAAATCTATAACACCACAACCCGCTATTGAATAGACCTGATCTAGACCAGCCATGGAAGCAGCGTCACCCTCATGCAGCTCTTGGAAGCATGAAAGTCATCTATTTTTGCTTCCTAGGGATCCATGGAAGCATGAAAGTTAGCCGTTTAGTTTTCCTCATTGCATGTATGGATAATATCAAAGTTTTTTTTTGCTGAGGATCCTGCACTTTAAAACATGTTAATAGATCTTCCACAGGATGGAGGTACGCCTATCTATATAATTGAAGAGAAATTTCTAGTTGATTTCTAATGCAAAAAATATTGATATTATAAGTACTGATATTATAAGTACTACATAGCTCCAAACCTAATAACATGTAATAAAATTGGCTTCCTCCTCAAGACTGTCGCCATTTCAATAGATGGAAATGAAAGTGATAATAATAGAGCCATTTATGTCAAGGATAATACCGAAACCCTGCATTTATCCCAGGGTAAATGACCAATTGATATTTAACATGAAACCAGTACATTGAGAATTCCATTAGATCTAGTATACATGGGAAGGGTCGAGGAATGTCTTAGGGGAACTCCCAGCGAAGTTGTGGGATAAACATCTCAATTCTTGTGTGACTACAGTAATGGATCCCAAAGTGCATATGCCACGAGGACTCATTGTTGGGTTTGATACAACAGTTGCACCTGGGGAATGATAAATAATTTAGAAATGATATTATCATCCATGGAAACATCTGACATATCGTACAAGGAAAACGAACTTGGTTGGGATCTCCATGAACCATAGTATATTACCCAACATTCCCTACTTGTCCAAAGTTTTTGAAAGATTTAAAAAGGGAAATATGAGAATAATGGGGAAAGATGATGAATAATTTATGGGGAGGGTGGTATTGACATACTCAAAGCTTGAAAATACAAGAAAACATGTTAGATTATATGTTAAAACAATATTTAATACATAAAAGTTTGATTAACTTCAATAAATATTACCTCAATTGTGTGTCTACAGAAAAGAAATTCAACCCTACTATGACTGACAGTGTGGGAACCCAATTGAAAAACAACCACTAATTTTGAATAATGAAACAATGGTATTATATTGAATAAAGAAGAAAACGAATTCCGGAAGGTTGAATAAGTAAAATAAATGAAAAAATAATATGAATGTTCTATTAATTTCAATAAATCTTACCTCTAAATGAAATCATTACACCAACAACAATGAAATTAGACCTTGATATGACTGATTTGAACAGGTAAAAAATAAGAAAAATGGGGAAAAGAGGATCAACAATTTACAGGGAAAACCCGATGAATGTGGGAAGTTCAATTATTTTCAATAAATTTCACAATGATAAAGGAAAGTTTATTAATTTCAATAATTCTTACCTCCCAAGGATGTCGTCGCATATAACCAACAAAGAAATCTGGCTAAGCTATGATAGATTTGATAGGAAAATAAGATCAGGGAAAAGATGATGAATAATTTACAGAGAGGGTGGGATTTACATACTCAATGTTGATAAAACATAAGAAAATAGATTTTATTATGACAAAACAATATTGGATATATACAAGTTAAATTAATTTAAATAAATATTACCTCCACAGGAAGTCACCGCACATCTTCAATAAAGAAATTCAACCTTTCTATGAAAGATTCAAATAAGTAGACCCGGAAAAAGAGGAGAATTAATTTACAAGGAAAAAATAATATACCAAATGATGTTTTTTCATTATAAAAATGAAACTAAAGAGTAATATTAATATATGGAAAAATCCAAAAGTCATCAATGGGTTATGGTTAGAGACACAACCCTAGTTATTTCTTTTTACTAGAATAGATGCTATAAGAAAATAAATAAGACATAATAAAGAAAAGCAGCAAGAAGAATGTTGAGTGAAAAGCCACTTGTAGCAATATAGATACAAGTAAAATACTAAACCATTACCTTTTAGAATGATACAACCTAAGTTGCAGTGGCAGCCCTGGGATTTAAATAGGGTTGGTCCTTCTTGTTTTCTCTATGAAAGAAAGAAGTCTATTTTAGTCAAAAGTAAAATACACATGATATCATATGCAGGGGAGGAACATATGAAAGTAAAAAAGCTGATTTTAGTCAAAATTAAAAGGCACATATGATATCAAAAGTAAAAGGATCGTATGAAAGCAAGAAGACAATTTTAGTCAAAATTAAATGGTGCATATGATATCCCAAGCCATAATATTGTACCTACAATCAAATCAGAGTATATGAGAGAATGTTGGAAGGGGTTCAACATAAACAATGAATGCATTCCAACATATGTTTTATTTTTAGTGATGACTTGGAAGAATTTTTTTAGGTATAATAGATGAGTTCACATTAGATGAAACCAAAACTGAAGCGTCCAAATGTTATCAATAGTTGGGAAAAAGTTATAGTAGGAGTTTATTGAGATAAAATATAGAAAATCCAGACAAACAAACTATTTTTGTGCATTGGCATTAGAGTAATATTCATCAATTAAAGGGTAGAGGAAGACATTGGATACCCATAGAAGTGGAAATATATTGACATGGAAGGTTGTAATTAATACATTCAAGCATTCAGACATTCATATGTACATATGTAAGTATAGAGAGTATGGATAGGGGCAGTAGGGAAGGAAAAAACATAGTTTTTTGGATAATGATATTCCAATTTCCCATAATAAATCAAAGAAGGCATCCTACAGTTCTCTTTATTCAAAGTTCTTTTTTTAAAATGTGGCATCAATCCATTAAAATCTGTATAATGACTTGAAGGTGATGCTAATAGAAGAGAAGGCTATAGTGGCTCTAGTAGGGTAAATAAAGTGAAACATGATGTTATCATGAACCAACAATGAAAAGAATACATTAAAAAAATAAGAGTTCCAATCATGAATTCAAACTTCTAAGTAGAGATCCATCCCAGTTTCCCAAACATGAACATTATTAAATCCATCAAATTGAGAGATGAATAGCTCCAACAAAAAACCAGTTTGGAAAATTGGATAGGCTTACATATGAAGTAGTGAGATGCGGTGCAATTGTTTTGAGCTGAGATACCGATTTCGGAGAAGTCTAAAGATGATGAAGAAGGGAGATCTACAGAGGGTTTGAAACAGTTGTAGTGGAGTAAAATCACGATGGGTATGGAGGGTACTGTGATGATATGAGGTTATTCAGATATGGTTCAGTGGAGGTAGATGTTGTGGGAGTGACATGTGGCAGAAATATACGAACTTTAGTAAATATATAGATATAGATGATGTGATGAAAGTATTAAAAATTCTTATGGATAGTTTAGTTATTATAAGAATGTGAAAAATGCATTATGGGGTAACAAAGCTGCAAAACATCATTCAGAATTATTTAAAAATAAACATTTCTTTGAACCAACTCAAGTTGGTTATCATTAAAAACATTCTTCACTTCATACAGAGCACACTTAATTGTACCAGATCATGCTTGATGCAGTAAGAAAATATATTTTGGGAAAAAAACATACCTTATAAATATAAATAGGAATATGTGCTATAAAACCCTCCCACATGCCTTCATTTTGGAAGGGATGATTGAACTTGGAATTTGATCCAAACATAAAATATCCTATACAAAAACAATATAAACATCCTGCTATTATGCACATTTGCATCATGTATGAAAAATTCCTTTACAGCATGGTTTTGGTTATTCTTGTGGTTTCTATCCTCTTTCACATTATGAATGTATTTTTACCTTTTACAGCGTGGTGTTATTTTTATTTATAATGAATTTTCAAGGTGTGCTGGGAAACCATTTTACTAACAACTAACAACAAATTGAATGTAAAATATCTTGTGAAGGAAAACAACAAATAGATTAAATATCTAATTAATTTGTTTTATACTATCATAAATTTTAGAGAAATTAATTCTGGAACATAGAAACACTGAATGTCGTGTATTGAACAAAATAAGGTAGGTATACCAGTGTTAGAGGATATAATGTGGTGTAAAAGAGATCTGTCAGATCTAGTATTGAAAGTAGCTGTACAAAATGTCTTAGTCCACCATTGTTCGTGGAGTAACTGTACAGGTAATATAGTAGCAGATTTCTGGGAATTCAATAGAGATAGTGGGTAAAAAAAAGAGTAATCTATTAATAATCTAAGAATCATACATTTATAAGCTGACTACATCAATGAAGGAGGAGTTACCTGTTTCAATAATTTGGAAGGGATAGTGCGGCATGATTTCATAAAAAATTGGATGCCCTAAAGAAGCATAGGATATAATGTATACTGACCTGGCTAGAGGATCAACCTGAATCTTGATTTTGCAGAGATAGATTTGTATTGCAGATTCCAACTCTATTGTGATATAAATATAAGTTGTTTATCTTCAATATCTTTCACAAAATCAATATTTATACATTTTAAAGTGGTTTATACCTGGCCTTACTCACTGCGTGCTTGAGGGGGTGGGAACCCTAGGTGGAGTAGAGGACCCGGTTGCCATAGATTCGAAGGCGGAGTTGACGGTTTTAGAGAATGCATAGGTGGAGGATCCAAAGACGTAGTGTCGAGTAGCAGCCCTGAATGTAGAGTTACGAGGAAGCTCACGGTGAAATCGTCGGATGAGGAGAAGGCAGAGTCGGAGGAGCCTAAGCCGGAGGATCCGAAGGCGAAGTTGCTAGTTTGCAGAGAAGGCTTAGGTGGAGGAACCGAAGACGTAGTGTCGAGCAGTAGGCCTGACCGTAGAGTTGGGAGGTAGATCATGGTGAAATCGTCGGATGAGGAGAAACCATAGTCATAGGAGACAAATTCTGAGGAGCCGAAGGTAGAGTTGCGACAGGAGAGGGAAGTTAGGGAGGGGAGGGGAGGGGAGCGGGAGAGCAGATTCGGGGATGGGGGAATCAGGGAGGGGTGCGGGAACCCTAGAGGATGGAGCGGGGAATCGAGGAGGTGATTGAGGGGGCATAGCGAATAGGTAAGGAAAATCCCGATTGGGGTCAGGTTTGCGGGAGCTATTTTCTGGATTGGAGTGTTTGGAGAAAGAATAAGCGTGGACGTGGATGCGTGGGAATGAGACACATAAGCAGAAAAAACCATTCTTTAGTATGTATATAGATTTGTAATAGACCAACCCAGGTTAACCAAATCATACACCCAAGCCAGACTTCACATGGTGAGGTGAAGCAAGGAAATAGAAAAAGTCATGTATATAACTAAACAAGACATACAACCAGAGTACTATGTAGAAGAAAAATATACAAAAATACCTATACAATACAAGGAAAACTAGATAAACTAAAAATTATGAATAAATAAAGACAAAAAAGCATCAATGTGACCAATAATCACCTCCAAACCAACCCAAACCGAAGGCAGTGACACCAAGATAAGCCAACATGCTATAAGATGCGCTTCCCTTCACCTGAATCCTACAATAAAACATATGCAATCACCCATAGGAAAAAGTAGGGTGTGAGCACAAAGCCCAGTAGGATACCACCATAGAGTCTATACAAGGTCTAATATTAAGAATTTAATAGTTATAGACTAAAAAAAGCAATTTTACAAAGAATTTTCATAAATGCAATTTATTTGTAAATCATTTTCCCTTTTGTTTTCATAAAATCCTTTCATATTATCAAAACCAAAATATGAAAAGTGGAAGTGAAAAAATAGGAAATCATATCCATGCATCAAGAGGTAATAAAGTAAACACATATCCATGAAATAACTTATCATGCAAAGCTATGTGATACAAACTCATATAATAACCTTTGAGAAATAATCCATGATAAAAATAATCATGCAATAAATAACCATAAATGAAAAAGCACCTCGTATTAGGACCTAACCTAAAGAATAATGTGTAATAGACACTATAGAGACTAAATAAAAATAACATTGGATCCAACCAATATAGAGTCCCACCACAGTCTATCGATATCCCAAAGATTACCTTATAGCGGTGCCACACACACTAAGGATATCTGTGTCTATTTCCCAATGCACCCAAGGTTCCCAATGTACCAATTTTCAAAATACATTTCAAAACCATGCTCACAATTTTATAAAACATTTCAAAGACAAGACAATTTTATTTAGTGTTCTAAAACCCATTTCCAATCAAGAAAATCCATTTTCAAAGTAAAATCCCCTTAAAAACATTTTCCTTTCTAAGAAATCCTTTATAATCACAAATCAATTCAATTCAACAAACAAACCAAAGTAATTTATCAAGAATGATAATCAATTTATTGAATTAACTCATTTTATATAAAAACCTACCTCAAAATGATATAAACCTAGATGCCTTTGATAATGGTGTTTGGAAACCATGAGATCGACCGTCGACAGATAAGGTGTGAAAAAAAATTACTAAGGATCGATAGAAAACACTATTTGATCATGAATCTAAAATCTAACTACAGCCAGTGCAATAACTGTAACCAAAGGAAAAAAGAACCAAAAGGAATGCTTACCTAGAGAGGCACACCGTAATAACCCTAACGATCGATCATCGAATGAACAATCCCAAAGGAGTGAAGATCTATAAAATCATGTAGGGTGAGCTCTAGGTCAAGAGATGGAGGCAGTATGGATGAATGAAATGAAAATCACTCATATGGAACACTAAATACTAAAACTCATGATAATTACATGTTTTGTAATCCCATTACATGTCGTGTAATCCATGAAGGATGAAAATGCCGAAAAATGGATCATCTTTTTATTAAAAACTTTATTTTTGACCATTACACATCACAAACCTATTATATGGCATGTAAATCTGTCATGACCTATATCAGTTAATTACATATTTTAGGTGAAAAATAAAGATCATGTAACCCCCTTACATGGTGTGTAATTCCCCAAAGACTACAAGTTTAAGTATAAAAACACCCAGGCACCCAAAAATTATCCAAAATTGGGGAGAACCCCTCTAATCCATTAACACATTTATACCCATAATCCATTAATTAAAACAAACACACATTCCTAAACTTTAGGTCACTTTCCCCTAAAAAGGATCTCTATCCCTGAGAAGCCTGCAAATACACCCAAACAAGGATGATAAAGATAGAAAAAACAAGAGAGTACTTGAAAAACATAATGTGGTGTTACATCATTATCTATCCACATCTGTTTCCAAGGATTATAGCCGATTTTCATTCTTTTAAAAGTTTTCAAATTCAAGAAGAAACCACTTGGGATTACATTCCTTTCAAATCCCAAATGAATTAAGTTTATTTATTCCAATAATAAAGAAATGAACTCCAGGTAAGGAAGTGTGTTGAATCTGTAAGATGGTTTATTAAAATCCTACATATATATCATTAAGTAATGAGGAAGAATAATCTGAATGTCATGCACCATAAAATATAAAAACAACAAGTCCTAATACCTTACAAAATTGAAATCTCCCTTTTTTGGGTAGATAAAATGCCGGGTAAACTTCAATGATAGACCACACTCTACAATTAACTCATTCACAACTAGTCTTCTAATGGCTCTTTCATTAGTCAGTTCATCCAAAAAAATTCCAATTTTAAGATGGGGATGGTTCATAGGGTAAGAGATTTGGTAGTCCACATATTCTTCAATATGCGGGACTCTTAGAAAGTCATCCCAAAAAGTCAAAGTAAACTCGTATTCTTAACTATCAATGACTGTTTGAATCACATCCTTATATTTTCCATCTTTAAAAACCATGTTAGGATAGAAATCTATTAAAATATACAGATAAAAGGGTCAATCTTCATCTAGAAACCAACTAGTCTATTTTTTTATTGAACGAATCTCTATAATAATGAGTGAATGGTTCTAAACCATTTAAAATCTACTTAGATTTTAGTTACAACTTTATGATAATGTAGGTGTAGATTTGAGAGCTTTTTAGACTTGCTTGAACTAGATTTTGATCTCTTGGAAGATTCAAGAGCGTCATATCTAGAATATCTCTTCATCTTGACTGAGTAAACTATGAAATATAAGATAGGATCTAGGGATTCAAAGAGGTTCAGGAAAGAGGGTTCGAAAAGAGGGCTTGGTTCGGGTTAGAAAAAGGTGAAACAATTTGATTTTTATTTGAGAGATTAATAATTTAGGTATTTTACTTTCACAATGATACCTAGGAAATAATGAAACACATTTAATGCATTTTTAAAAATTCATATGATATATTTTAAAGATAAATAGCTAGAAAAAAATACCCAATACAAGTAGAACAAACATTTTAATAAAAATATTGTAAAGAAGATTAAAAAGAAGATTAAAATATTTCTAAAAACATTTTAAACATAGTTAATCATACCTAATTCATATTTGATATAGTTTATTTACTTATAATTTAATTTCTTTTTGAAAATGTTAGCATGATGATGTTCTATTCCAATAAGATTCTTATAAAGGCCCGGTTCGCGCGTATTGCGGTGAAATGCAACTTTTTCACCGGCTATCCATTTTGGACCAATGGGTAGTCCATCTCATGTATTTTTCAGTATGGATCGAAATGGTGTGACTGGTTTGGTTAACCGATGTCATTTGAAGTACGACTGGGTTGGTTCGAACCCGAAACCAACCGGGCCCTCGGAGTGGAAACACTTATAACTTAAGGACCGGACGTCCGATTGACGTGTCGTTGACTTTATTGGATTCCTCTTGATGAGACAGTTATTTTGGCATACTTCACATGTCATCTACTTTGTTTGATTCCTCTAGTAAAGTGTGTTTCATCCACAAAATTTGTGTGCAACAACTACCTACAACTGTATACCCATATTAAACAGTGGACAATGCAAAAAAAATTTGTTTCTTACTACACCATGAAAATAAATACTTTCCCAAAAGATGACATGTTCCAGAAGTGATTTTTCTATCTAACTCTAAAACACTAAAATATTCATATGAATAACTCACTAAATCAAATGCCAATCCTTTAGAATAAAATTGTATCAAGCTAGTTTCATTTGTGAGGTATTTAAAAATTCTTTTCACAGTAAGTAAATGCGTTTCTTTTATATGAAAAAACTAAACATAATATCATGTTTTCTAGTATTTAATTATAGAAAATTTTTAATCATACCTCTATAAGTGGTTTGATCAACTAGTTTACCTGTTTCATCAAGATCTAATTTACAGATTGTACTCATGAGAGTATCACTAGTTTTAGTACTATCCATAAAAAAACATTTTAAAAGATATTTAGTGTACTTTATTTGATTTAAAATAATTTATTCTTTGTTATGAAAGATTTTAAATCCAAAAAATAATTTTAACTCACCCATCAAACTCATTTCAAATTCATTTTTCATCATTTTTTAAAATTTATCATGCGAAAAGTTTTTGGATGATCCAAAAATAATATCATCAATATAGATTTGAACTACTAAAATTTATTTTGAAATTATATTAATAAATATATAGGATCAAATATTCCTTTAGTAAAACCTTTAGAAATAAGAAATGTTCTTAGCCTATCATACCAAGCTCTAGGGGCTTGTTTTAAACCATAATAATTTTTTTAATTTAAATACATGATTTGTAAAATGAAGGTTTTTAAATACAGGGGGTTGTTAAAAAAACCACCTCAATTATATAACCATTTATGAATTCACTTTTGACATCTATTTGATATAATTTGAAATCCAAATGCACTGCATAGGCAAGAAATATTTTGATAGTTTCAAGTATAACTACTGGTGAAAAGATTTCATCACGGTCAATGTCTTCCTCTTGAATGTATCCTTGCGCAACCAGTATTTATTTATTTCTAATTATAGTTCCTGAATCATCTACCTTATTCCTAAACACCCACATTATTCCAATGTTCAGGATATCCTTAGGTCTTTTCACTAGTTCTTAGGATTTGTTTATTTCAAATTGATTCATCACTTATTACATTTCCATTATCCAAAATTCATCATTTATCACTTCTATGATATTATTAGGTTCAAGATATGATAAGAAAGATTGGTGTTCCACTTGATTTCTAAGAGAATCACTAGTCTGTGTTCCTTTATCTTGGACTTCTACAACTACATCTAAGGGATAATATCTATTAGTCCTAATGGATCTAGGAATATAAGTACTTGGTACTTCATTCTCTTATTTAAGTTCGAGTTCAAATAGTTCATCAGATTTGGTTGATTTTTATACAATAGGTTTGACTGAATTATTTCTTGTCTTGGCATTGATATTCAAAGTTGAAATTTCATCCTCAAGGTTCTCTAAAGATGTCATAGGTTCATGTGGATCTATTTCATCAAATTTGATATGTACAAATTTTTCCACAATCTTGGTCCTTTTATTGAATACTCTATATGATTTATTGAATATTGAATACCCATGTAAAATTTATTCATCACTTTTGGATGAAAATTTTGTATAAATTATCCTTTTACTGAGTATAAAGACTTTGAAATCAAAAACTCTAAAGTAATTAACTTTTGGTTTTCTACCATTCCATAACTCGGATGGGGTATTTTTTGAAAGTGTCCTAATAAGAACTTTATTAAATATATAGAAATCTATATTTACATCCTCTAAAAAAAATAGATAAATCATATTCATTAATAATATTTCAAGTAATTTCTTAGAGAGTTTTTTTCTTTATTCTATTACAAAATTTTTCTGTGCGGTCCCAAAATCAGAAAAGTTATGACTATATCAATTTTGTGAGTATAGAGATTCAAAGTATTAATTTTTAAAATCACAAGAATTATCACTTATTAAGGTTTTAATATCAAGTCCACTAATATTCTCTATAGATTTTTCATATTTGGTAAAATAAGAACAAGCTTCACTTTTGTGAGCTAGAAAGAATACACATGTATATCTAGAAAAGTGATCCACTAGAACATTAGCATAATACTTCCCATTTAAGATAGAAACTATAGAGGGTCCAAAAAAATCCATGTGAACCAAATATAGGGGTTGAGAAATTGAAACTTATTTATTTGGTTTGAAGGATATCTTATGTTTTTTCCATTTTTAACATGAGTTACAGACTTTGTATTTTAGGAATTCTAGTTTAGGGAGATCATTGACTAGTCATTTTCTAGTTAGATTTCTAAGTGAGTATAGGTTTAAATGGACTATAATTATATTCCAAATCCAAGAATCTTTATTATAGTCACTTAAACAAGAAATATTTTGAGAGAATAATTAATTCAAATAAATAACATAAACATTGTCTTTATGAAGAACATTAAAAAATAAAAATTCTTAGAATCATAAATCTTAAAAGAATTTTCCTCAAAATTAAAATGATAATAATCATCACATAAATATGACATAATGAGAAGATTATATTTTAATCCATATACAGATAAAACTTT
Organism: Viscum album; assembly: GCA_963277665.1. Classification (NCBI taxonomy): domain Eukaryota; kingdom Viridiplantae; phylum Streptophyta; class Magnoliopsida; order Santalales; family Viscaceae; genus Viscum; species Viscum album. The sequence goes on from OY728150.1 coordinate 15,409,796, forward strand.
AGAAGTGAAAATAATACTAGAGTTATTGATTTGACTGAGTCTAACTATTTTTGCATTGTCATTGTCACCAAAAGTGACATCTCCACCATCTACTTTGATAAGGTTTTTGAAACTTGGGTAGTCCCCACTCAGGTGTTTGGAATATCCACTATACAGATACCATATGTTCTTACTTATACTCTTTAATCAGGTTTCCTATAACAACATTTAAACCAAAAATGATTTTGGTACCCATATATTCTTGGGTATATAAATGTTAGTAATAAGAGCCTCAAGAATCAAATTTTTAACCATTTTACTATAAAAAAATCTTAAGCTTTTAGAAATGAAAATTTTGTTAGATCTAGAAGAATAAGAGCTTCTTACTAACATAGAAGAACTAGAACTAGGAATAAATTTATTCTTAAAAATATTCCTTCCTGGTAACCAATTTTGGTGGTATATTTAGGAGTGGTTTGTTTACTAACAATCCTAGTAAGAGTTTCTCTACCATTTATAAATATTTCTATATATTTATTAAGTTTCTCATTGGATATTTTAAGCTTATTATTTTCCTTTAATAATTGATCATTCATGTCATTTTCTATAGATAAATCATATTTAAAGTGAATTATTAGAGAATTCTATTTCTTTATAAATTTTTATTTATTCTTTAGCTCATTAAATGTCTCTTCCAACATATTTCAATACTCAAATAAATACTAACTAGAAATATTTTATCTATAATTCTCATAAATATTTGAAATATGTTTTGGAGATACAAAAATTATATTTATTACCTTGAATGTGTTTATCATGAAACACATGTTAGCTCTATCATTTATATCATCTCTACTTGAATCTGAATCACTTGAGTTGTCCTCTAAGGAACTCAAGGTGGATTTTATAGAATTTTTATATCATTTTACTTTTTACTCACACTTATTCATATATTTTAGCTTAGTATAGTCTTCTTTTATGATTCCTTTACTTTTTTCACTCATATAAGATCACTTCATTCGTAGAATCATCATTTTTCTATTCTTTCCTCAAATTTACTTTTCTATCATAATTTTCTCTATAGTTAGTATTTTGAAGAATTTATTCTTCCTATAGAATTTATTGAATCATCTGGATAGGTAATCCATTTCCTCATCCCTGTTAGTATGTGATTAATCAGCATTATAACTTTTATCCCTAATATTCTCTTTCATTTTTGAGTCAAAAGACTTAAAGGATAATGATTTTCCTATTTGGTCCATCTTCCTCTTATTTATTTATTTTAATATCATATTCACACATAATATGTTTTCTAATGAATTCAGTCACTGGTAGTGTACTGATGTCATGGTATTCTTTGATGGAAACTGAATTTACTTGCCACCTATCAGGCATATATCTCAAAATTCACATCACTTGATCTTTGTCTATAATTATCTTTCCAAGTACATCATTAGTGCTGACTATTTCATTGAACCTAAGATACGTATTAGAAATGGATTCATAGGGATTCATTTTGAATGTAAAATATTTAATATTATAAGTATTTAAACACATTTCCTTAACATTTTATAGGTAAATAATAAATACATGGCCTCTACCCAAATCATAAGAAAACACCTAACACAGTTTTCTCAATGAAATAAATCCATATCCACCATGGAAAGTCTCTCCCCCATAATTATTCTTTTAAATATCATGAAATAAATTTAGATAAAGGTAGTAATGGATAGAATTGTCTTCTAACATGGATCATTTCCTAACAAGGCTGTTCATGGATTTTATGGGTTTAAAGAAAGATTAATTTAAGGTGGGTCCAAGGATAAAGGGTTAAGAAAAGATGCCTCAATCATATTAAAAGTGATTCTGTTCAGTCATAACTTTTATAAGATTCCAAGAATGTTCTATAAGAGAACATGACCATGTTTCTCAAGAAATATACATTAAGAAAGAATGAGAAATATTAGTCTTAGAGGATGTCTTGAAAATGAGAATGATGGTTGGGATAATCACTCATGGCAATGCATACAAATAATAAAACCAATGAATGAAAATATATAAAATTCAAAGCAAGACCAAATATAAAATAATTAATTTACAAAAATTGATATGCTCCTTTAAATCACGATTTTACAAATCCAAAACCACATTATTATCTCTACTAATTATTTCTCCCATTTTTCTCATTCAAATTTATTAGAAAGGAAACTTAAATTCATGGCATGGTAATTACCCTAGGTAGTTTATATCTCATATTTTAATTGAGTAAATCAAGAATCAAGTGCGAATATGAAATTTTAATTTAAAGTATTAAATAATTTAAATTTGGGGAATATAGTAGAAAATTATAGAATTTAAACTCTTAATCCCCTTTTAACGAAGCCTCAAAAATGGTTGCGTAGGTTTTACCTACACTGGATTCATAATTTGTAGTGGTCCTGTAACTTATTTTCATGTCTCATGCTACTTGCTACCAGCCAGGGTCTTGATGGTCCTAAAAAAATAAAAATACACAAGTGGAAGTACAATCTATTTCAATTAAATTTAAAATATTTTGGGAAGAGTTAATTCACCTAAAAACATGAAGTAAATAGATAAAAAATCCAAAAAACATGGGTTTCCTCCCAGAAGAGCTTATGTTTAATGTCATTTTCCTGACCTTACCTCCTTTAGTTTCAGATCAGGTGATAAATGATTGAAAATATTATACTTGATCAGGGTTTATAAATGGTTTCAGTTGTGTCCTTTCCACATAGGTCAGTCCTTGTCTATTATCTCTAAATAACTTAACTATTTCTGATGGAAACACTTGATTGATTTTCATCAGGTTGATCCACTATGTCTTCCTCAATACCAATGAACTAAATAGAATGTCATGTACCATTCATACCTTTTGGACCTTTTCAAACTGGGTGGAGTCCATCGCTCTTCTAGTGTTGTTGTTATAACCTCTCAACCTTTATTTTTCTCAATACTTTTAATTTGAGACTCCTATTGAACAACAACAACTATCTATTATACTTATTCTGCTTTAGGGATATCCTCATATTTGGGTATTTTTTTTCTCCAATTCACCATATTCTATCACATTATAGTTCTTCATTTACTAATGGATATTGAATTTTAATTGTTCATTACCTACTCTCAGGCACAACTCACTACTTTTCACGTTAATCAACACTCTTCTAGTCACTAAAAATGGTCTCCCAAGAATAATATGCATCCTCTATTCTTACATATAAAGAACTAAAAAGTACATGATAAAGATAAACTTTTCAACTTTGATCAGAATGTATTCGATTAGTCCTCTTGGAAATTTCACTGTTGAGTCCACTGATTGAAGAGAAACTCTCACGGGCTTTAGGACTTCTAGTACCAGGCTCTTGAAGGTGGTGTATGACATGATATTAATTAGTGCACCTAAATAAAACAATTTTTTTCCAAATTTATTAGAACCAATAAATATAGGGATAAAAAACTACATGGATCTTGTTACTTCATTGGAAAATCCGTTGACACCCCAAAAGAGCATTCTCATGAGAGCACTATTGTTCTAATCTCTTCTAGATTAATTTTTTTCATCACCAAATATTTTATGTACTTATAGTATGTTGGTATATTTTCAAGTTATTTTCAAAAGGAATATTAATTTGAAGTTTTTTAAATTGATCAATAAATTTACCTCTTTGTACATCCGTCTTGTCCTGTTTCATCCTCTCTAGAAATGGTAGAAGTAGTTTGCACAGTGGTTGTTATTCCACTACTAGTTTTTCTTTAGATTTATCATTATTATTATTTTACATATATTCAAATTCATTCTCATACTTTTTTTCTTTATTTATTTTTCTTAGTTAGGGGTTGTTCTCAGTGACTTTTCCACTTCTTAGAAGTATCATTTTCACTTCTTCTCATGGGTGCGCTTCTAGAACCAGTGGTAAAACTCCTCTCAGCTTATCTCTAAGTTGTTAAACAATTTTGATGACTTGAAATTCCATATTTTTCAATATATCCTTATGGATAATTGATTCTTCCTTTATTTCTTTAAGTACAACCTTGGTGTTAGTCCTGAATGTAGCCAAAGTTTCTCCCAATGAGTGTCTGGATCGATAGTGAGGGATCCTATGGTGCTTATAACTGAAATCCTTATGGTATTTATTGATACCCTTAAACTTGTATTTATTTATACTTGTACCCATAAAATTTATTTTTTCAATTATAATCAATATAATTCAAATATTCAGTATATGTACCTTGGGAACTATGAAAATCCATCATCACATCCATTTTTCTAAACATATAATCCATTTGATCAGCCATCCAATTTTTATACACCATTTTCACCTTCTTCATTTGTCCTTCTTCTAGTTTCCACTGAAAACTGTTATTAGACATCTCATCCAATAACTCGTAACCCTCCTTTGGTGATTTCCTCATAATAGAACCTCATACAGTAGCATCGACTATCGAGCGATTTCCCTGCATAAGTCCTTTGTAAAAGGTTTGTATTATAATATAAATTTTGATTCCATGATATGGATATCTTCTTATTAAACCCTTAAATATATCCCATTCACTATATAAATATTCTTAAGTAAATTTCTCAAAATTTAAAATACTTACCTGAAGATCCATTGACTTTGAAGGTGGAGAAAATCCAGTTAATAATTTTCATATTATATTCTCACGAGTAGTGATGAAATGCAAGAGAAGGATTTTGATCCACTCCTGTGATTTGTCCTTTAATGAGAATCCAAAGATGTGTAGTCTTACAACATCATTTGTGACATTCTGAAATTGGAACATTTCACATATTTTCAAGAAACTCCCAATGTGTGAGTTAGGGTCTTCATTAGGTAGCCCGACAAATTGGAGTGAATGTGTGATTATTTTGATGATTGTCGACTTGATCTATAAATATTGAGTAGTGACAGGGGGTATGATAATACTTGTATTAACCCCATGTTTGAGGGTATTCTTTAGTTTATAAGTGCTTTCCCCCGTGATTTCTTCCTAGAAGTTTTGGTCTTTCTCTCTGACCCAGCTCATGGTCAACTCCTTGATATTGATCCATTCTATCCATGATGTCATGTTCTTACTCGAGGTATTACTTTTCCTTATTTTTATTGCGAATGGTCCTTTCCAACTTTGGGTATCATAGAAAATACCCCCCCTACACTTATTCTTTTAAATATCATACAATATACAGTGAGTAGGTTATTAATGGATGAAATAGACTTGTAACAGGGATCATTTCCTAACAATTATGTTCATGGATTATATGGGATTTAAAAAGGATTAATGCAAGGTGGGTCCAAGGATAAAGGGTTAATAAAAAATAATGCCTCAATAATTTTAAAAGTGTTTCTATTCAATCATAGATTTGATAAGATGCCATGAAAGTTCTATAAGGGAACATGCTCAAGTTTCATAAGAAATATATTATAGAAAGAGTAGGAAATATTTGGCTCATAGGATGTCTTGGGAATGATATAAATGGTTTGGGATAATTAATCATGGAAATGAATATGAATAATTAAATCAATTAATGAATATATAAAAAATTCAAGGTGATTCAAATATCAGAAAAATTCCATTTACAAAGACTAACATGCTCCTCAAATCTTGATTTGTAAAATAATAATCCAAATCCTTATCCATAGTAATTATTTCCCCCATTTCTGTCATTCAAATTTATTAACAAAGAAATTTAAATTCATAGAATAACAATCATCCTTGTTAGTTTATGTCTTATAGTTATGTTGATTAAATCCAAAATCAAGTTTAGATAGGGAATTGTTAGTTAAAGCATTAAATAAATTAAATGCTGAGAATATAGCAGAAAAATTCAGAATTTAAATGTTTACTCCCATTTTGAATGTTGCTTTGGAGTCAGCTGTGCAGGCTCTGCCTGCAATATTTTCTTAACGTGTACGAGTTTCATGATGTGTACTCTCTAAATTTCACAATGTTAATAGGGTTCACGATGTTTATTGGTCCTGAAACATATTTCAATTATATCTGCTTCTTGATTTCTAGTGTCTTGATGGTCTTGAAAAATAAAGATAAACAAGTAAAATCACATGATATTATCAATGAATTTTGAAAAATTTGGGGCGAGAACATGCACCTAAAAAAAGAAAAACACAAAAGAAAATTGGGTTTCCTCCCAGAAGATACTCCTTTTTAATGTTCATTTTGCTTGAACATACCTTGTTTAGCTGATTAGAGAGTGTAATAATGTTAATTATCTAATGTTCACCTAATATTGACTTTGAAATCCACCCAACTCATCTTGATTTATCCTCAATGGAATTGGTGCGGAACTATGAGGTGGTGACTAGAGTATGTATAGTATGAGTATAACCAAAAGGATATTAATATTGGTATAGAATTGGTAAAGTTATTCCTTTTAAATTATTGGATGCATGTGTTGAATTTTCTCAATGATCATTTTTAGTTTCACAACCAACTCATCAACCCCTTCTACCAACGATGCTTATTTTTGTTCCTCTATGTAGTCAACATATGGTGCAACTGTTTCTTCTTTCCCTTCTTTTTACACTCCAATATCTTCTAAAAATTATATAATAAACACAGAAATTTTCTATTTCCCCTCTTTTCTTCTTCCTCTCCCCTTATTTGTTGTCCTAGTTTTGTGAGGAACCTTTTTATCATCTCTATGGATGAGGTTATTTTTTCTTCTATTTTTTATTCTTGTTTGATTTCTTCTTCTTATAGTTTATTGAATTTCCCATTATCCCACTTTATATTCATATCAAGGTAACCCTCTTTATCATCTTTTGAACTTGAAAAATCAAGGGTATTGTGATTAGCATAAAAACCAGCTTCAAAAGTGGTACATACCTCTACTTCATTATCCATGATTCTTTTCTCACGGTTCTCCTTGTTGAATTTTACCTACAAGATATGGGGTGTTGCATATTCAAAGATTGGGTATGGTTGTAGGAACTCATTGGATTCATTTTTAATCACTCTAACTTTATTGAGTTGATCCTCCATATCCTATAGTAGGAAGGCAGACCTATCCTTGGTAGTCATAATGCCATGTATCCCTGCCATCAGAACCAAAAAAACTCAATACAGTAAAAAGTAATGATATATAAATAAACAAAAATCCTACACTAAAATTAGGAAACAAAAAATATGAGAAAATAATTTGTCTAAATTATTAAACCAATGAATTCTCCACTCCTGTCCCCGACAATGACACAAAAAATTTGATATCCCTACGAGTGTCATTAATTCCCACAAGGTTACTAGATTTATAAATTTAAAACAAAAATAAAACAAACTTATAAACTATATGGTAGTATAGGATATGCAAGTCTGATATCAAAACCATAGAGATAGATTTGGGGAAAACTAATTTAATAATAAAGAACTAACTATTTAATGAATAAAATATAGACTAAATTAATTAAATAGAGATAATGATGAATGATTGAGGTTAAAATAATTGGAAAATGTGCTTAAAATTGAAAATACTAGTTCATTATGGATTAGGGAAAAAATAATGAAATAAAAATCCTAGGTGTCAGAACTGTGTTAGGACGAATCCAATGGTCATGGTAGACAACCCCCAAAATCACTAATGTTTCCTTTTCATAATAGTCATGTTCCTTCAGGTATTCTATGACTTTTTAACTCATAACCATTTTTAAACATAGAAAAAAATCCACCCAATGGTCATGGTAATAATCGTTCACTAGTAAATGCGTTGAAATTATCACCCCCTCACCGACCACGCAATTGTCATGTATGATAAAATCGAAGAAGATAATTGAGAATTTAGGGTTTCGGAAAAACAACTAAATAAATTACATTAAAAAATAAAATACATTAAACAAACAATCCTCCTTTATTACAATTGTTCCGTACAAGGTCTACCCCCTCATGCTAGTCATGAGGGGGTAGGAAAATAAAAAACTTATCTGAATCATCACAATGGCTACAGTCTTTGATCCCAGTGGTGGTTCCACTTGAATGAATCCATTAAGTGGAACCCTAGACTCTTATTTATAGAGCTCCTAGGTGCTCATGTTGGATTAAATTAGCCATTAATATAGCCCATTATGAGTGTTGGGTCCGTCTTGAGTATTAAATGGTAGTCCACATTTGTTATTTATTTTTATCCATTTAAAATACCCATCAAAATCATTATAATTGGTTATATTCTAGATGGTTCATGATGTATATTGGTTTCACATTGTGAAAGTGTCGGGGTCTCCTTAGAATGCTTTTTCTTCACTTCATGCCCTATTTTTACTTTATGTCCTGCAATAATTTCACATCATGAACTATATTCATGATGTGAATCTTAAATTTTTAGCCTCAAGACCTCGTTTTAGACCTGGTTATTCATTTATGATCCTTGGGAGAATCCCATATGCATCCAACATTGTGGGAAGCCTTCTGTAAATTTATGATGTCTTTGGTGACCTAAATTCATCCCTTTTTTATCCCCTTTAAATTATTCATTGTTTCCTACCAAAAATCACAAAACCAGTTATAAATTCTAAAAATTGGCAAGTTTGATCAATTGAATTACAAAAATCAATGTACTAAAGTACCATAAATTGTATGCATGAAATGTATGCATCATAAATCATCATGATAATCCTCATACTTTTGTAGAAAAATATGGCTCATTAAATTCTTATGATGATATTTAATTTTTTATAGAAAATTAGTTGAATTAATATATTTAAATATAAAATAATATTATAATTACCTTTTGGATATGATCAATTAAAGTTTTCAATGTATCATTGAAAGTCTTTTCACTTTTCCATGTTAGCATCAGTGGTCATTTCAATTTTCTACATCAGTATTGACGGTTGTTTCACTTGGCCACATTAGTATTGAGAGTCATTTCACTTTTCTATGTTAGCATCAATTATTTCTTTACTACTTGGGATTAATATTTTTTATAGTTGGTCATTTTTTATTTTGTTCATTTTGTTTGTAATTTTGGTTAATCACTTTATACTTACAGTCAATCCAATACTTTTTTATATTTTGACTTCTTTTTCACTTTCATTTCATTTTTTCATACAATCACACTTTTACTTTGTGAGATATTTGATAGTTACACGGTCACTTTAATTTTTCTTTTCAATTGAGATTGCTTGTACGATTGATCTAACTTGATGTGAGGTTGATCAAAATTGACTTTGCGGTCGATCAATTATAACAAACATATAATTTGATCGAGATTCCTAATTTGGTTGATTGATTTGTCTTGTGGTTGCTTTGTATATCATATCTATGGCCATATTGATCATGTGGTCGAGTACTTATACCATGTAGTAAATTCTAGACTTAGCCAAATATTCATACTTTTCTAGAAACTGAATTTAATTTCATAAAACATAAAATATATTATAATTAACATTAATATAATTTTTGATTATTAAAATAAGTAATTATCGGACTAAACCAACAATTTTAAACCACCTCTAGGATAGATCCTTGCATTACATGCTAGGTATGACAATGAATTTGGTTTTTCATCTATGTTTACCTTAGTTTTTAATTGATTTTATTAAATTGAATTTAGTTGTTGACCATTTTTTTGTATATATTAATTTTTAGAGTTATGATGAATTGGATTCTCTCTTGAATAATGTATCCTCGGGTAGAGGGACTTGGGGCCGATCTACCTACCTACTTAGAGGCATATTCCTTGTCTAGGTTATTGAATGAGGTTGGCTATTTGTCACTCCATGATTAATCTTGTAGAGATATTCAATCTTATATAACTCTATTTCATTACATGAAGTGTTCATGTAACTTATGAATACGATGTATATGGATATGTATAAATATGTTTGGATTTTATTTTTTGACAAGTAACACATACTTGTGGGTTGTATAAAGAGTTACACATCAATATGGGTTGAACATATTGATTAGGTTTAGGGAATAATATTCAAAACTAAATCATTCATATATAAAAGGGAATAACATGAGATAAGGTGATGAGATTAAATACCCTTCAAGTATTAAGTGTTAGATTCCTTCCCAAGTGGCACTTATTAGGACCTCGATTATCCAATCTGGTAGTTTCATGCCAAAGATGGATGACTTGTGTAAGGAAAGAAAGTAATGAGTGATATTATATCATCCTTAGGTTATTTCATGCCAAATCAGGGTTCCTTTGGATTCTCTTATTATTATCTCATTTTTTGACATTTTCTTTATGTTACACTAGCTAGAAAAACCCAAGGGTTAGGATATCATAGTAATAGAGTTGGGTTTATCCATATGATGGATTGGAAAAAGGATTATCTTCTCGACTATCCAAGAGTCATATATGATATGATTGGGATGATACCCTACCTAAATAACTAAGTGGTGAGTTTCACACCAAAGCAGGTTCATTTTCTTAGTGAAATATGAATACTGGACCACTAAAGTGTGCGATGAATATTAAAATGGGTCATCATTTTAATGGGAGACCATTTAATAAAATTCCTTATTAAATGGTTAATAATACATGATACTCATATGATAAAAGATTATATTGTAGATATTATCATTACCATCAAACTAAACTTTGAGATCAATCCTTGAAAAGGAGAAGTTTAATGTACGTTAATCTTATGATTGGTGATTTAATAAGAGTTTTTAAGGAAAATTTTATCTGTAAACACCATTCTTTCCCTAGTAACCAAGTATTAAAGTTGTTCAAAAAGTGAATCTAGGTGCTTGTATAAGTTAAAAGTAGTTAATTTAAGGTTTCAAAGGAATTATATTCATAATAAACAAAGGAATCTTAATCTCCACTCATATACTCAATATGATTGGATACATCAATGATTTTAGTCTCATATACTCAATATGATTATTTACATCAAGTGATATTAAGTATGATTGAATATGCTAAATGACTTAGTGAGATTAAAGGTTTCCTTAAATATTTAATGGTTAGAGAAATTAATTCTATTATTATGATAGATATATGATACCAACTGTATGATTTACAAGCATTGTAAATATACAGAAGGTCATAATGAGAAAAGAATTGAAGTTTGGAGCTTGAAGGATTTTTTTTCAAGTAATGAAGAAAAGGAGTTGCTGAATTGATAACTTGGATGCTTCAAGCTTGGATGGACTTGTCATATGATGTGTATTATCTCATTTTTCTCTTGGGAAGAGAATAAAAATAATCACTATTTAATAAAATTATATGATGAATTTTTGATACACATATTTATGATTTGTTTAATTTTATAACATACTTTAAGGAGAGACTTAAAATGGCTTGTTCTGGTTAGGGAATTTATCCTATTGCAATTTATGGAAATTTTCTGACAATATGATTTAATTTAAATAACTTTCACGTAATATTCATAGTGATGGGAATATATATGAACTAGGAATATGATTTCTAGGTTTTATAGTGTTGTATAGATAGTTAAAGTATGTTAAAGTTCAAACAAAAAGAATAAAAGTTGGTTGAAAATTTTGACAATGTTTATTTAAGAAAATAATCAAGGTCATTGAAACCTAGGGTTATCAGGAAGGAATAATAATAATTCAATATGATTAGATTATCCAAGATATATACCTGAAGGATTTTGTGAAAATCCATGGAATGTTTATATCAAGTATGAATATCATAGAAATCAATTCTTCAATTTTGAAAGGTATGTGTCACCGAATCTATATTTTACAAAGTGTTGTAAATATACAAGAGTTCAAAATCAAAGGAATAATTGATTGAGATTTTATTTTATATTCATGATATGGAGTAAATAGTTACTAAATCAATGATTTGAATGTAAAGGATTTTATCAAGCTCAAATGAATCTAAATAAAATATGTGCATATTCATCTCATTTACCTTATGTGATAATAGAAGTTGTTCAATTATGAAGAGTTGTTATAAAAAAACATGAGATGATTAATTTTATGCACATGGTTTAGGATTCATAAATTTCTATAACTTGTTTTGAGAAGAATATATGGATAAAAGTGTTTTATTTAAGATAACATGTTTATCCAAGTATTTATTAAAATATGCGGGAATGTGTTCCCACCACCCATTGATGGTATATTTTTATAAAGTCTTCTTTTAAATGAAAAATGTTCCAAACACATAGAATACCACATATGATATAGAAATAATAGTTTATTTGTTAAATATTCCCACTAAAAGGAAATAAATGTTATTTACTAACATAAAATGGTTTGTGTATCTTAGAAATATATTTTGAAAAAAATATAATGTCTAAGATACTATTGGGAGTATATTTGGACTTAGATAAGTTCAAAGTTAAAAAATAAAAGATTATACTAGTCTAAGTTTAAAGTGAATTTTACTTAATATATGAAGAGAGTTAGGATGTATTAGTAAATAATAATGTAAGTATTTTCATTATTTCAAGGAAAAAGTTTGATAGAATAAGGTTCCAAGGATGATGATGATGGACTTAAAAATATTTCTAAGTATACATCTTAGGTTGACATCGTAGCATTTGATGTTGTGAAGTTAAGAAGTTTGAATATGTTCAAGAAATTGAATAGTTGGGAATATAATTCATAAATATCACCATTATTCAAAATGTATTACTTCATAGATGTTTCTCACTAAAAATTTTAGTGGGAGATATTTATCAGATGGTCACATATAGATGTGATAAGGATTATATATGATGTAACGTGTTAACAAAACCCAGAAAGTAGCTAACATAAGGCTGATCTGGAAGTTTATCATATATGATATGATAAACCGATACTTATGTTGGTTTTGTTAAATATTATTAAAGAGTTTAAGAATATTAAATTTTATCATATTAAAGAAAACCTAAATATTGTCATCATTTAATGTTGTCTACATAAATGTATATATAAATATACATTTTTTAGAGTGAAGTGATAACTGACCTCTCAAAGTATGACTTTGAGTTTATCCCTAACTGATGTTCATCATGGATTATTATAGGTTATGATGAAATGTTAAGGTTAGAATGAGTATGATTATTATATATAGATACAAAATATTCTCCTGAGTCACAAAATAGAGAATATGATTCTTTACATGAGTTGGATGACCTACTAAGTATACCACATGGAGTGTCATACAAATTTCTTTGGTATACTAGGGGTGCATAGATCATATTTGAGTCCCCACTACTTATGGTTGGTGAGATAACTAGCATGATAACCTTTATAATTTTATACAATACTTATGAGATTCAACATATTGACTTAGATAATATGAGGGTGGTTGGGTATATTGTTGATCATGTCATTGGTTAGAGCTTAACCAAGATGATATTTTTTCTCTCGTATGATGAGTATGACATCTGGGCCCTCGATTGAGATAGATAGTGGGAGTGTAAAACCACACCTAGATATTATATATCTATATAGATAAGGTACATGTGATGTTATTATCTATAAGGATGAATTACATATGATGTATTCATTGATTAGATCAGTCTAAACTTAGAGAATTGAGAACAGATGAGTTGGCTCTATGGGATTGACATACTACATGTCTCATGGTCACTTGATGTCTTGGAAAAAGGGAAAATATGAGAATTCTTGTTTTCATATGATGCAAACAGGTATTGAGATACATGCGTTTTATAGATATCACTACAGATAAATTTATATATTGAGTAGCATTGATTCTTTGCTAGAGGCCACACTTTTCTTACACTTATGAATCCAGAGATTTGTATAGTTTTTTCAACGCTATAAAGTACCGTGGTGTCAAAGTTTGTGATTGAATGAATAGGGATTGATTTTGACTCATAATGGCACTATAAAAGATTTTTAGAGTTAACCCAAAAATGTTTTGGATGGGTATTCACAAGGTATTAAATATTATGTGATACATGGTGAAGTTAATGGTAGATTTCAAAAAGTGTTTTTGGAAGATATCCAAAATGACTTTTTATATGGTTTCACATGTTATTTTATACTATATAATATAAGGTAAAATGGAAAAAAGTATATTAGGTTTTAGTGAAAGTGGGAGACTGATTGAGATATTCCTTAAAACCTTATATATATTTATATATATATAATATATATATTTGATGGATTGCATGTGAATTGTTATTTTCATGCAGAAAGGGGAATACCATTTACACTATATACAATAATAGTTATCATTTGGATAGTTAAATATTCTATATAGATATCATATTTATTTAATCATTTCATATGGAATTTAGGGGAGTTAACTAAATTCATGCATATGATGTATGAATTAGCTAAGGTATTAATACATGCATTATAAACACATGAATTGATGTATGCTTCATCGAGGATCATCCTAAGAAGCTATATAAATCCATTTAATTGTGATAAAAGTGTGTGTGTGTGTGTGAATGCCACATGATTGTCTGATAATTCCGGAATCATAGATTTATTTCTTCTTCCTTCTTTTGATATGAGATGCTATCACATTATGAATGGAATAATAATCCCATCCGAATGTTGGATGATTCAACGCAACCCGTGGATACACTACGGAGATGAGATGTCCTTTGGAAGCCATTGGTGATATTTATCCAACTCATGTGATGAAATTTGAAAATGTTTTAGATGCTCTTCAGTTTAGGGTATGCTAATTTACAATAATTATTCATTTATTGTTTTATATGAAGTTTCATATTTATTACATGGGAGATCCTCAGACAAGGATTTTAATCTCTTACACTCGATCCGATAATCATTATTAGAATCTTAAAAAACACTTTAGTGGTATTAGAGTAAAGGTTAAATAGTAAACTGATTCCTGGTAACTCTCACAAATGAACTATGATGAAGTGAAACTCTCTGCCTAGGAGATTCATTGTGATGCAAAGAGTTTCATGCCCAAAGAGTTGGAAAAATTGATTCATTTGAAAAGTTCATATAGAAGTCCCATTGGATTTGTTCATAATATGAATAGAGGTTCTACCACCTTTTAGTGGTATAATAGGGATCCATGTTTACTTTTATGAAATAATACATATAAATGAAGAAGAAATCTCAAAAACCAAGTTGTGTTTTCATGTTCTGAAAACCCATATTTTAAAATGGATTACCCATACATAGCAAGGCTAGAAAAAAGAAATAAAGGAATTAAATTTATGCATATGATTTGTGTAAAGGTAACCATGTCATTACCCTTACACAGATCAATTTCATAAGGGAAACTAGATCATTTCCATTACACAGATCACTTTTATGCTATTATGATGTCATAATACATATTGTACCTTTATATTGTTTTTTATTTTTAACTAAAGATTATATTATCTCAGAAAATCATGTAAAATTTACCATTAGATAATTTCAACATGATAATTTCAAAAATAATATTTATTTTACCAAAATAATTTTCTAAATATGAGAATTTACAATTTTAAATAAAAATTCATATTTATGGGAAAATACTAGTTTTTACGACAGTAACAACTTTATTAACCATATAAAAATTAAACTGGAATTCATTAAATTATATTATCATTTATATTTTAAATAAATATTATTTAATAATAATATTTCATGAAAATAATATTTATTTTAAAATTCTTGAATTTATCAAAAATAGTGTTTTAATTGAAACTCTATATTTACCAAAAATACAATTTTGATTTCTTTATATAAAAATCTAATTTTTATTAAACTCGTTATATAATCACATGTAAAAAGTAATAATGAAAAGGGATAAATATAATCATTATTTTATTGAAAAGTAAATATAAAAATTTATATTACTAAGGTCTATATACATAAACCCTTATTACACCAACGTATGTCCTGAGGGTAAGCTGTGCGATGGTGGTACTTTCTTAGGCTGGTTCGACAAACATGGTTTGGGCAGTGATCTCGATAAGCTCAAAATTATCCCATAAATGGTTTCACTCAAGTTTCATTTGTTTAATCTTGGATTGGGATTGATCAAGGTAAAATCCCAGTGTTTCCATCCCCCTCAGAATCTCCGATACATGGGATTTATAGGGTACGATCCTACTGACCGAGGCCATCACTTCTTCCTTCCATGTCAATTAGATATTATTATAAACCTAAATATATAATAATCTTAATATTTACTATAAAAAACTATATTATCAATGGTTATTATGACTAATGGTATTTTAAGTCCTATATACTAATTATGACTATATTTTATATCGTTCTAAAATAAAAAATGGAATATAGTGCGTATGTTCTCTATAAATACATTACTTAATAAGAATTTTATTCATTTAGAAGGTAATTACATTTATAAAATTTTGGTTCATTACATTATTTCAACCTTTAAAAAATTTTCCCTAGAAATTTCATTTCATACACTAAACCAAATGAGGGTACTTCTGTTTCATCTCCCCTTCTATTTCCCATGTTTCTGCCTCAAACTTGTAGTTTCTCAATAGTACGTTGACCAGGTGAGTTGTATTATTTTTTATAACTCTATCTCTATGATTTAATATCTTCACAAACTACTCCTCATATGAAAGATCATTCTTGAAAGGCGCCACCTCTGGATTCAATACATGTGAGGGGTATGATATGTACTTCCATAAGAGGAATACATGGAACACATAATGTAGTTGATATAGGTTGGGTGAGAGTGCTATTATATGAGACACAACTATGACGTGATCAAGGATATTGAATGGGATGATGTATCTAGGAATAATCTCTCTCTTCTTCCCAAACCTTATGACTTTCTTCCACGATGATATATGAAGGAAAACCTTATCTCCAACCTCAAACTCTAGGTCTTGTCAATGATTTATTATATAGATTTTCTATCAAATTTGTATGGATTTTATATAATGCTAAATGGTTTGAACCTTATCTATTATATATTGGATAATACAAGGTCTCATAAACTTTCATTTCCCAACTTCATCCCAACATTTTGGAGTCTAACACCTCTTTCCATACAGAGCCTCATAAGGTGTCATTTGAATGCTGCAATGGAAACTGTTGTTATATGAGAACTCCACTAGGGTAAGGTGGTGATCAAAATATCCTTAGGAATATATTAAAAAATATTTTATCATATCCTCTTTATTTTGAATGGTTCTCTCATACTGACCATCCATCTGAGGGTGATAATAAGTAAGGAAACTTTGATCTGTATCCAATGCTTGATAAAGGATTCTCTAAAACCTCAAGGTAAACCTCATATTTAGATTATATATAATGTAGAGTGGTACTCCATGTAGTCTTACCACTTATCTTATGTATATATTAGTGGGTTGGTTAAGGGATAAATTTTACTTGATAGAAATTAAATGCATTGAATTTGTAAGGCACTCGACTACCACCCAAATGGAGTTATTGACTTTAGATGTCCTAGGGAGTCCTATGATGAAATACATGGTTATGTTTTCCCATTTATATACTGGTATGGGTAATGTTTTCATCAAACCCTTAGAATTATTTCATTCATCCATGACTTATTGGTATACCAAGAATCAAGATACAAATTATACAATCTCTCTTTTCATGTTATCCCACCAAAAGTTTTTCTTCAGATATCTATAAATCTTAATGCTTCTTGGATGAATAAAGAAGGTTGAGCTATGTGAATCATCCAAAAGTTCCCAATTTAGTTCTGTTTTTGATGGGACACATATCTAGGTTCCAAAACTTATGACTCAATCTTCATCAGAGTTGAACTCCAAAATATTCACTACCTTTATTTATAGCTCCTTATCATCTTTTTGGGCCTCCTTGATCCTCTCAAGAATGGATGGTTGAGTAAGGTAGGATTAAGTTCCTTTTATGATTCCCATGTCCATCCTTTTCATGTCCAAAATTATTGGATCCCTTTAGATCCTCATCATGGATAGGGTTGCAGGATCCATTATACTCATAACATATACCACTTTATTTTCCTTCCTAGGATGGTAATGGATTGAACAATCTTAATCCTTGACCAGCTCTAACCACCTTAACTGGTTCATATTGAGATCCCTTTGTGTAAATATATACTTTAGTATTTTATGATCCATATATATGTTACACTTTTGTACATATAGATAAATTCTCTAAATATTCAATGTGAAGATCACTGTAGAAAATATTAGATCATGTATTGGGTAGTTATATTCACGGATCTTTAATTGGTGAGAGGTATAGGCTATCACTTTGTCATTTTTCATTAGTACACAACCCAATAACTTTTAGGATGCATCACTGTAGATAAAAAATCCTTCCCCACTAGTGAGTAATGTGAGAACGTGTATAATGATTAACCTATTATTAACTCTTTAAATCTCTCCCCATGTTAATCAATGTAGAAAAACATCACTTCCTTCTGAGTTAGATTGGTTAGTGTATTAGATAATCATGATATGTTTCTCAAAAATCGATGATAGTACCTAGTTAATCAAAAGAAACTATGAATCTCTATCATAGATATTGGTCTATTATATCCTTCAATTGCCTAAGGATCCACATATATCCCTTTGTGGGTGATAACATGCCCCCATGATGTTAATTTCTCCATCCAAAACTCACATTTACTACACTTCACATATAAATTTTCCTTACACAAGGTCCTAAAAACAACCTTCAAATGATCCTCATGTTCTTAATTTCTTTTTGAGTATATAATAATGTCATATATAAAGACTACCATAATTTTTTTGAGGTAATCTCTAAAGACTCTATTCACTAAGTCCATGGAAATATCCAGAGCATTAATAAGTCCAAATGGAATCACTATTAACTCGTAGTGATCGTACTTTTTAAGAAAATAATTATTTAGGATATCCTCTTTATTCATGTTTACTTTAAAATATCCCAACCAAATATCTACCTTAAAGAAGTACTGTGATCCATATATTTGATCGAAAAAGTCATCAATCCATGGAAGAGAATACTTATTCTTTATCATGATCTTGTTTAGCTCATGATATTCATTATATAGGCACATTAACTGATGATTATTCTTGATGAAAAGGATTAGTGCACCCCATGATGAGTCACTTGGGCATATAAACCCTTTATCCAAATTCTCTTACAGTTTCTTCTTCATCTCTTCAAGTTCAATAGTGTCCATTTTTTATGGATTCTTGGATATTGGAAAAAATTTGGGTATAATTTCGATTGAGAACACAAGCTCTTGTCTTAGAGGAAGACCAAAAAATTATTTATGAAACACATCAGAGTATTCTCTTATAATGGGCATATCATCAAGTATGATCTTTTCCTTAGTCTCAATCATTTTAGCTAGATACTCTTACTCATATGGAAATAATATCCATTCTTAAGATGATGATTCTAGAGAAGATCTATCCACATCCATACACTTGTATATAATCAAAGGGAAATTTGTGATACAAAGGGTGGTTTCCTTATCTTGATAATTTATGTTGGCCCTATACAAGGATAACCAACCCATATCTATAATAGAATCAAATTCAAATAAAGGGAGTATCACAAGGTTCGTTGGGAAATTCATCCACAAATATTGATAGGGGATAAGTTATATGTTTGGTATGCATTAATTATCTCATTTTCTATTTTCATCGATAACTGGACTTCTATGTTTTGAGGTGGTGTTTGAATATTTCTACCAAACTTTTATGATATTAAAGAATGAATAAATTAAGAATCAATAATAAATTCACTATTCATGAATGAATAAATAGAGTACTTTTCACCACTTCACTATCTATATCCATTTTAGCAGTTTTTATGACATATGATCACCATTTCTCTCTAGTATTTTGATGTTTTTTCATTGATTATCTTTGACAACCCTTGTATTAGTGAATTTTTTCTCATAGGGTCCTTGTTCCTTACAATTGAAACATTAGTCAATCAGATGAGGGCTGACTAGAACTTTCCTTTATTCTATCACATCGGTGAGTTTCTCTTATTAAAATTCACTAGCTAATTGCCCCTCCTTCCTACACATAAATCATTTCATTATCCTCTTCAAACAATTTTTGGGATGCTTCTTCCCGCACTTATCATGACATTTCTCTATCACTCCCCTATAATTAAACTCCATTATCTTCTTCTTATCTCCAGACCCATGAGACCCTTCAGATTCACCAATCTCTATTTTGAATTTGAGATCACATCATACAATTTCTTCATAGCCGTTGAAGTCTCAAATATTAAAATATTTTCATAGATTTAGATTTATCTCACTAAATAAGTGGTCAACTTTACTTTCAGGGTTAATGAAAAGTCCATAGGTGTATCATTCAAGTAATTTTAAGTTCATATATTATTCCCTAATGGATTCATTATCCTTTTACTTGAGTCCAAGAAACCCCTCTCAATTTAATTCTTAGAGTGCAAGGAAAATATTTATCGAAAAAAACTTTCCCAAATTCTTTCCACTCTATCACTTCAATCTATTTTTTGAGATTTGTATACTTGATCAACATCTTAAATTGATCAGTTTCTCCCTCCATATAATAAACATATGAAATGACCTTATATTACCAATATCATTGAAGGACAAATAATACCTTTTAAATGTAGTTGATCATTTTTTATATGATCAATGTATTGGAAGATGCACTGAAAGTTGGAGTCCTTTATCAAATAAAGGTATCAATTGCAACTTTCTCTTTCTTGGGGGGATGTGGGTGCTCCCCTTGATTCAAGTTTCTACTAAAAACTTTAATTAATTGAGTTAGTATTGTCATGAAGTTCTTAACTCTTGTTCCCATTAGGTTGGGAATCTCATTTGGGAAGTCATTACATTTCCCATCACATTGGTTGTTGACTCAATTCCTCTTATTTATAGACATTAACTAAAATAAAGGGAAAATTAAGGATGATAATTTTAAAATAGTTAAATATATAAATGGGAAACTATAAACATTGAAGGGATAACTCATAAATGACATGCATTCTTTAACCTATGAATTTCTAGGTTTCAATCTATGTTATCCACAATTTATTTCCCTAATATTAAATTTCACAGGAATTAACCCCCCTTTATAATGGGTTGTAAAGAGCTTGTGAATTTACCAAAGCATATCCCCTATAAGTGTCAAATCAATATTCCCTTTTTGGGGTTATTACCCCTAGGTACAATTTTTCTAGAGCCACATACACTTATGGTATATAGAAAAGGACTTTTTTTAAAAATTTAGGGATGTTTTCATATGTTTAGTCTTATCCCTATGGTTTCCACTAAGGTTTTCTAATAATAATACCTAAAAATAACTATACCTTACTCTAACACTAACTATGGCTACCTGAAGTTCCTAAGGATCATTGAATCACTGAGGGGGTGGAGGGTGGGGTTGAATCAGTGATTTAATTTTTACAAATTTCAAATTTAAGAAAATTAACCCCTTCAACCTATTAGACTTTCTTCCTTATCAACTATTATAAAACTCAAATTCAAGATAATATAAGAAAATAAACATGGTACACAAGATTTAAAAGGTTAGACCTCAGTGTGAGAACATACATCCTTTCCATAGCCACTCTCACAAGTTAATGAAAATTCACTATTATGAAGAAGTGAATAAAAATTTTGTGTCAAATCATGTTATAGACCTTATATCTCTCTATAGGAATGATTATATCGAATCCCATCAGCTTAAAAAATTTTTCTTAAAAAAATTGAGCCACAAAAAAATATGTAACTTTTTTCAAATTGCTCTAACAAAGGTCTATTCAGAAACTTTGTTTGATGAGACTATGTCTAATGGGACTATGTTCAATGACCTCTATATGATTCACCTTTTTTTAACCTACACCTTTTACAAAACCTCTATTCTATCTAATTAACAAAATTCAGAACCTCAAAAAATTATGCTCGTAACTCTGTCTAATCTTCATTGTTCGTTTCTCCTTTTTTTGATCTTCTGAACTTTTCTTTGTCTGATCCTATGATTGAAGACTCTATATAGAAACCTCCACCTAAAAAAACTTTTAGAATTTAAATTTTTCTCTCTCTTAATAGTGATCAAGTACTATGTACTTTCCACCTCTATTTATAGGTGCTCTCATAAATAACAAAGGCGGGAAACCTAAAAAGTGTTCCCACTCACCCAAATTTCATAGATTAAAATTTATCAGATTTTTAAACTTCATTTATGAACTTATAAAATCTTATAAAATCTTCTATATTCTTCTTGAATATTTTTGAATTATCTATAAATTCAGAATTCTCAACCTTTATTGAAAAATAACTTTATAAATTTCTTCCAAACGTTATATCCAAAAATTGATTTTCTGAAACTATCGTCATCTTTCCAGTTCTATTGACCCACTGAAATAAAAAACACTAATTCATTATGTTCTTTATTTCTTAAATCAAACTTAGTAACTTTATAATAATTCAAACTTTATACAACCTATTACAAAACTATGGTCTTTAAACTTCATATAATATATCTTTTTGGAAAATCATATACTTCCTCTATCCGTTCCTCCAAGATAACTGAAGATGGTCATAAAAATTATTGAAAATTTTTAAGGATTCAATTTTATGAACCATCTCTATATGGTATAATTTCAACACATCTAACTTTTTCTCTGTCCGAAGACTCTATCTTATCAACTTCATCCTTTCACTCAGTAAAACTGCTTACAATCTTGTTTGTTCAGAGAACGGTGTCTAATTACAAACTTAATATCCCTATTTTTATTTTATAAAATATTAAAATTTTATTTCTTAAGACACTTTTAATTTATTCTATATATATATATATATTTTTTAAAAAAACTTAGAAACAAAAAATTCAATGATTTTAAAAAATTCTCTATTTGATGAACTGCATCCCGTGCTTCTTCTCTGTTCCATTTGATAACCATCGTATGGTCTGGTCAGTCTACTACATTAGTTAGATCAGGGATTTCCTATAATAAATACTAAAATGTTGGAGCTTCTTATAATAACCTCTTCCTTATTAGCTTGAATAAAAACTAGTATCTTCATCTTCTCACATTTTTTCATGAACTTAGTAATTTTCATAAACTTAAACATTCTAACAAAAACTTTTCCCAATCAGCAGCAAGATTATTCTTTATTGAACTTTAGAAACTTCAAACTTCTCACTCTTTTTCAATTTCTCATTCCAGATAAATGTGTATAAAAAACTAAATCCAAAACCTTCAATATTTTATAGAAAATATTTTACTATGGCTCTATCCGGTAACTGCATCAGGAGCTGCATCTGAATCTCTACATCAATAAAATCCGCATCTGAAAAAATACAACTCTATTTTATTAAAAAATAATAGATCATGAAATCATTTCATGGTGTTTAGTAACATTAAATAATATATTCAACATCATCTAATCTAGATTATAAAGTTCTACAATATCCTAACTTACCCAACTTCTGTAATTTACAACTTTTTTCTTTTCCAACAACTCATCAAACTCATTTAAGAACTTTCAACTATTTTATAAAAGCATTATTTACCAAAATTTAGTTGTAAAAAAAAAATAAAACTTTGTAAAAAAATATCACAAAGTATCTTCAATACCCCCCTTTGGATTTTTTGACAACTCTCATTAACAAATTTTTCAACTCATTATTTTTCAAAACTCATACTTTTTCACAACTCATTTTTGTAACAAATCAAAATTTGAACTTTTACCAAAATATATCCTTTCTCAAAAGAGAGTTTCCTAAAAAAACACTAATAGATGAAGTAATGTTTTTGAATTAATTCCATCCCTTGCTGACAATAAATATTTTGGATATGTCAAGATAAAATCCCCCTCACTTTTCATTTTTCTATCACTTTTCTTTCTCCCCTACATTTTATGATAACAAAAAATTCAAATTCATTTAAGTAAAAAAAGTAATTATCTCCACATGTAGGAAAAATTTGTACATATTCTCCCCCTTTGTTAACAAAATCCAAAACAAAATAGGGTAATATTTCCTTAAGATGTTTAGGAAGTCTTTGGTGGAGGATAGACATGAAGTTGAAGCCTCAATTGTTCAAATCACACATTTGGCATAAATTTTGTGAAAACATAAACAATTTGATATTTCGTTGAAATATATTCTAGAGAAAAATCTCCACCAACAAATTTCTATTTGATGAAGTGAAACTTAATATCAATGTGCTTTGATCTTGAGTGTTGGACAAGATTTTTAAAAATATCAACTGCACTATGATTATAAAAAATTATCCCCAATGATATAGAAATTGTAACTTTAAAATCTTATGAACTGAAATTTATTCCAAAAAATTTGAGTACAAGTTTTTACAACTAAAACATATTTTGATTATTCTATAATCAAAGCTACAGAAATTTGTTTCTTACTATTCCAACTCACACAATAGTCTCCCAAGAAAAATGCTCCTTCTAATATTGTTTTTCTGTCATCACGATCTCCATCCCAATAAACATCAATATAACCATGAAAGTTTATATCAGAACTTATTTTGTATATCATCCCATATGAAGTTGTTCCTTTAACATATCTAAGATTTCACAAACCATCCCAGATACCCAAGTACCCTGATAACCGATCTGATCCTGACATTTCCCGAAGGGCATTCCCGATCCCCACAGGTTGGTGACTAGCACCTGGAATCATGAAAAATAAGCACAAGAATGAATTTTCCACCATAAAAATAAAAGAAAAAATATACATATCAGTATTATCAAAAACTCCAAAGGGAAATAATACTAAGAACAAACAAGTATATCAAAACCCCAAACAATACATCATTAAGGTACCGGAAAAAAAGACAAGATAACCCAGCATCCCAAAGGACACATCACTCCACTCCCCAAGGGATCAAGAACATCCACCTCCTCTAAGAGGATATTTACCTTTACTAAGACCTGGTAGAAGAAAAATATAAAATTACTTGAAGGAAAAGGTAGAGTGTGAGATACAAATCATAGTAGGGTCTCACTAAGTGTTTCATAATAAGATGCCTTAATGATAAAAAAAATCATTCTTTCAATTTTAATCAAAGCATGTATGGCATTAAATTTGCATATTTAAAACAAAACATGCTTCATTTCAGATTGATGGAAAAAATTTCAACATAGCTTAAATAAACATTTTATATAAATCAATAGGCATGATTAAAGTAGTTTCAAAATCAATCTCATATATATTAAACAATCACAACAAGAACCATAGTCATTTTTCCTATGGTACAATAGTTTATAGTTATAAGATCCTAACATATCTTATATTAGTGATCATGGAAAGTATGTGTACACACATACCTTAGGATCATGCTGAATAGGACCCATCAAGTTCCCATCAAGGATAAGATATGTTAAACTAGGTTTTTTTATATTTGTAATCATCAATATGTTTTCAAGTAATTACCATCCCAACATGCTTGTCCAAAATAACTCACTAACTACCCAGGATTGTATATACTCAATCAATCAATAATTTTTTTTCAAATTATTTCAAATCATTTTAAAATAAAATTACCTCATTTTCAGTTTCAATATGCCAATTTCATTTCAAAACCAAAACATAGGTTTTTTATAATTTCATGACTTTTCAAATCAAAAATAATCATAAGTTTTTATAAATAAAATTCAATCCATTTCTAAAAATCAATTCACATAACCATAAATTTCAAAATACACCCCAAATCTATAATTTTGTTGGAATTAGGGGGTTTCCCAAAAATACATACTGATTCAAAACCAATTCTAATTCGAATCAAATTAGGATTAAAAAAAATAAATTTAAAGAAATTAGAACAACAAAATATTCAAGGTTTAATCAATTAGAAAATACTAAACAGAACCACCTACCTTTCTCACAGAATCACAATGCATGTAATGGGACTCACCAATGAATAATGAGGGAAAGAAGGTCTAGGAACTCAACCTAGAATCAATATAAAACAATAAAAAGTTTATATACATAAATCCCAAGATGATATATCAAAATTTAAAGAGGAAATATAGAGATATTAAAGAGACAATGATACCACTTACTCAGAGAGATGAACCACAACCAACATGACAATCAATCGTCAAAAAAATGATATAAAGGGATTGGAGATATCTAAAATTGAATAAAAAGAAACTATATGTCATCATCAAGGAATCCTAGAGGAGGGAAGTCAAAATTTCAGCTGAACCACCTACTTAAAATCAAAACTCATGATTTTACATGGTGTGTAACCCAATTACACGTCATGTAATTGTTGAGTCCCAAATACACTAAAAACCACCACCTTTTATTAAATTTTTTTTAATATTTACATGGAATGTAAAATGTACATGATGTAAAATATTTCACACTATGTACTAATTTCATGATATCTTATAGGTGATCATTACATGATGTGTAACCTAATTAAACAACATGTAAATCCCCAAAAGACTAAAAAAACTCCAAGTTTTATGCCTAAAATTCCAAAAAATCTCTAACTTCACCATTATAAGTATCCACCCAATTCCTTATTGGAATTACCTAACCAATGAAACAGAAAAACCATAAAAAAGGTTTAGAACATACCCAACATAAAGGTAATGATGTGTTACAACCTCCCCACTATAAAAACTTTATGTCCCCAAAAAGCCTATCAAGAAGGTTTAATATAAAAAAGGTAAGGACACTAATCTATCATTAGTGCCTCACGCTCCAATGTCTCATGAGAATCAGAACCATGATGCTATAGAACATAGACTAAAGGCATAATCCTCCCATTAAGTACCGTGGTCTTAGAATCAACTATCCTAAATGGATGCTTAGTCACATATAAATCAGGCTTAACAACTAGATCACTCCAACTCAAAACATGAGATGAATCAGAAAGATACTTACATAGCTGAGATACATGGAAAATGTTATGTATCGATGTCAAATGTGGATGAAGTGATAAATAGTACTCCACTTTCACCACCTACTAAATAGCCTCAAAAGGTTCCATAAAATGAGGAGCAAGTTTCCCTTACCTCCCAATTCACCGATGATCCAAATGAGGTAAAACTTTCAAGATCACCTGGTCGCCCACTGAAAAATCCAATGATCTATACTACCAATAAGTATAAGATTTATACCAGATCTGTTCCATAAACAACCTATGAAGAATCAACCAAATCTTTGATGTCATATCTTGAACCAAACTCAGCCCAACCAATGAAATTTTTTTGATCTTTGACCAATACAATAGAGATTTACAAGGAAGATCACACAAGGCCCCAAAAGGAGTCATTCTGATCATGAACTGGTAACTATTGTTATAAGAAAACTCAACTAGTCCCAAATGGTCATACTAAGATCCACCGAAATTGAGTACACAAGCACAAAGAATATCATCAAGAATCTATATAGCTATTTATATCTGTCCATCCGTCTACGAATGATAATCTATACTCAAATGAACCTGAGATCCCAGTGCCTCCTGAAGGATTCTCCAAAAGCGATAAGTAAAATGGGGATCCCTTTCAGAGACTATAAAAGACAGAAGTCCATGAAAATGAATAATCTATCTCACATATAGATTTACCAGCTTCTCAACTTTGGTTGCATCATAAATGGGTATAAAGTGAGTTGATTTGGTCAACCTATTGATCACAACCCATATTGAATTATTATTTATTTGGGTACATGGAAACCCAACCAAAAATTCCATAGAAATATCATCCCACTTCCAAGTTGTACCTGGAAGTGGCTGAAGAAAACCTCAAGTTTTTTGATGCTTGGGCTTGACTTTTTGGCAATTATAGTAGTGAAAAACAAAGTTAGTGATGTCTCATTTCATACCCAACCACACAAATCATCACTGCATATCATAAAACATATTTGTGGTTCCTAGGTGCACTTCCCACTAGGAATTATGGAATCCCCCACCACATATTTCCTTACAAGAAAAGGTACAACGTACCAATTCTAGAAACATAGGATACCATTTATGGAGAAAAATCACTCATCAATAGTCTCCATACCATAATGAGAGTTCTAATGCCACCAAATTCATTATCATGCTGCTATTTCTGAAGAACCATCTAAAAAAGAGCTGAGTTCAACTGAAAACTAGCCAAGATAACCTTTACCTCTATTTACCAAACTCCAATATGTAACTATAAAAAAAGATCCATAAAGTTCCACTCTTCTAATGATTCTTTCACAGTCTAGTTTGGAAGTTTACTTCTCAAAACACCTGCAATGATATTCCCTTTCCCCAGGTATAAGAAATTTCTAAATAAAAAGATTAAAGGTACTCTACCTAATGCCTCTGGAATAGATTCAAATATTTTTGAGAGAATATATAACTCAGACACTTATAGTTATACTGCATGTTAAAACTTTCTCCAAAATGATAATGCTACAAACTCTTGAGTGAATTCATCACAACTGTAAGTTCAAGGTCATGGGTTAGATAATTATTATTGGGTGGCCTAAGCTTCCGAGAGCCATATGAAATGATGTGATCACCCTGCATGAGAAAACAACATAAACCCAAACCTGATGCATCACAAAAGTCCACATAGACCAGCCCGACCTTTAGAAAATTCAACACCAAATCAAAAGTTAAAAGAAATTTTAGATCAACAAAAAAACTCTAACATTTCTCATCCAAAAAAAAACTTTACCCCCTTCTGAGTTAAAGCAGTCATGGAAGAATCCAACTTTGAGAAATCATTTATGAATCAGTGATAATATATAGCTGTACCCAAGAAGCTCTGAATATCGAAAACATTACACAGTTTCTCACATGTCATAAAAACTTTCACCTTCTCAGGTTCAAGTGAAATACCATGTTCCT
Source organism: Viscum album (assembly GCA_963277665.1). Taxonomy (NCBI): domain Eukaryota; kingdom Viridiplantae; phylum Streptophyta; class Magnoliopsida; order Santalales; family Viscaceae; genus Viscum; species Viscum album. The sequence goes on from OY728150.1 coordinate 15,438,470, forward strand.
AGACCACATGCCCCAAGTAATTCACTTCCTTAATCTAGAAATTACATTTAGATAGCTTGGCATAAAATCAATGGTTTTTTCAAAAATTCCAAAATTGCTCTCAAATGATGCAGATGATCCTCCTCAGACTTAGAGTAAATTGGGATGTCATCCAAAAATACCACCATGAATTTATCAAGATACTCATGGAAAATCCTATTCATAAAATCCATAAAGACTATAGAAGAATTGGTTAGACCAAATGGTATGAAAAGATGCTCATAATGGCTATAACTACTCTGGAAGAAAGTTTTCTAAATGTCAGATTCCATTATTATCAAATGGTGATTACCAAATTGAAGATCAATCTTAGAAAACCACTTCTCCCCTTTCATATGGTCAAAAATATCATCAATCCATGGGAAAAAATAATTTTTATTTTCCATGAATTGATTGAGATTCCGGTAATCAGCACATAGGTGAAGTGCTCCATCTGATTTCTCAATAAAGAGAATATGTGCCACCCAAGGCAACAGACTCAGGAGTATAAAGAATTTCTCTAATAGATCATACAACTGAGTATTCAACGCTTTTATTTCAACTCTTTCTTTGTAGTAAAAAGGAATAGATACTGGTTGAATACCATACACTAAATAAATAGAAAACTCTATCTCCCTTACTAGTGGAAAACCAAAGACGTTAGAAATAAAACCTCGGTAAACTAAATGAAATTGATGGGATATAACTTCTTAAGGATTTCCACTCCAGATCAAAAGAAAACAATGATATTACTTTCCCCAACTCTATATAGGAAGGTCTAGATCTACTCGAACTTGGGTACCATTCTCTCTGAAAGACAAAACACACCCCATCAGGCACCATAAAGGAGAACCATCGAAGATAAAAATCAATTCAAGCATTATTATCAATGATCCAATCCATCCCAAAAATGATATCAAGAGGTTTCATGTTGAGAAACAAAAAATCACAAGTAATCTCAATATCTAATAATGAGAAAAAACAAGCTTGACAACAGAGACCCTACTCTCTCTTCATTCTAAGGAGTGTAGTAATATCCATCACATAAGATAAAATATCCATAGAAAGATTTGGAAGATTCATAATAAGAATCAAAATAACTTAATGAGATACACCTGTATTAAATAAATTAGTCACTAAAGTTGAAGGTATAGTGATGGTACCTCTCACAATTGTTGGACCCATATCTGCTTCCTCTAGAGGCTCTTCCATTGAGTGAAGTAGATTAATTCTAGATGTTTGTGGATAGAACCCCTTAGATCCCGAAGAATCTAATTACACTACATTAATTTTTTTTTTGTTGATGAGATTGTTCCACTACATGGAGAATAATAGATATAACATAATTTCTGCAAGTATCCCAAGTGACCATAGGAACCACATATCTTGGGTGTCGCAGTGAAAACCCATTTTGAATGCCCATGTTTACCACACTGGAAGTAAGTCAAATGGACTCTTCTAGGAACTATAGGAGGTCTAGAAGAACCCTGCTTCCAAGATCCACCACAAGACTCATCACACCTCCTCTTTCCTTTATGGGAACTCTTAGAACTACCACTAGGAGAAAAAGGAACTCCTTCCAAACCTGAATTACCATCCAAATCAAGTTAAACCATCAACAATATATCCATCACATTAGTATAAGAAGATAGATTTACTAAGAATACCTGGGAATGAATATCATATCAAAGATCCATCTTGAACCATCGAGTTTTCATCTTATCAATTTATATAATCCTAGGGGAAAACTACACAATCTCAACAAATCAGTTCACATATTCTGTCATGGTCTTGTTAGCCTACTCAAGTTTGAAAAAATCCATCACCTTAGTCAGCACCATATAATCTGGATAGAATTGGTCAGTTAAAAGTGATTTAAATTCATTCCACTATAAACCCTCATGATTATTTTTCATAACCAAAAAATCCCACAGTCTCTTGCTAAGTCCCTCAAGCTAAAAGGTAACACACTTTACCTTAACAATTTTGGGTGTTTCCAAAAAGTAAAAGAGAATATCTATCTTTTTAAGATAATAACAGCCTCTTGAGAATCATTAGAGGCTTGGAAATAACGTGGTTTCTGACAAAGGAACTCATGAGCATGATTCTGAGATTCATCACTATGAGGTTCCCCAACTGGAGCCTAAGTAGGTACAGGTGCAGGTGCCTATCCCAAAGCTTGGACATCACACACAACAAACTCAACCAGATTCTAGTCCACAAGAGGATTTACTCACTGGGTTCATCAACATATTCCTATTGGATATTATTCACATTTATTATTGAAGGTATGATGCTATAAAAAAAAAACATTTAATACATCATAAGATTACTCATATCAACAATCTCACAAGAGCAAGAAGGAAATTAATCCCATTATAGAGATAAAAAGATTTTGATTTCAACCTATCCAAATCAAAATTAAGGAAAAGACTAGAACTAATACTCAAGATGTCTTTCCCAAACCACCCTTGGTGGATTAAGGTTCATTAATATGAGATATTTCCAGACACTCACTCGCAAATACCTCCTAAGCCCCAATAAGATTTCTCAGCTGCATACTAACATCATGGAAAGATTCTTAACCTAAACCTTTGATACCACTTTTTTATGAACCATATGGGATACCCTAGTACCCTGATAACCAATATGATCCTAACATACCCCGGAGGGATTTCTCTATCCCCATGGGTTGGCTACTATCACCTAACATCATGAAAAATAAACATGGGGCTGAATTTTCCACAACCACAATGGAAGAAATCAAATACATATTAGTATGCCCAAAAACTCTAAAGGGAGATAGTAAAAAAAACCAAAGTGGTATATCAAATACCCAAACAATATATCATCAAGGTATCAGAAAAATAGACAAGATAACTCTGCATCCTAAAGGAAAAGTCACTCCAATCCCCAAGGTATCAAGAACATCCACCTCCTCCAAGTGGTTCTTCCCTTTACTCGGACTTGGAAACAAAAAATATAAAAATGCCTGAAGGCAAAGGTAGGGCGTGAGATAAAAATACCATTAGGGTCTCACCAAGTTTTCTATAGTAAGATGCCACAATTATAAACATAATCATGATTTCAATTTTAATCAAAACAGTCATGGAATTACATCATCATATTTAAAACAAAACATGCTTCATTTCAGATTGATGGAAAAACATTACAACATGGATTAAATAAACATTTTATAGAAAATAGATTATATAAATCAATAGACATGAGTAAAGCAGTTTCACAATCAATAGAATATACATCAAACAATCATAATGATTAACATGGTCATATTCTCTACGGTATGATAGATTCTAGTTATAAGATCCTCACACATATCATATTAGTGACCATGATAAGTATGTGCACACATGTCCCTTAGTCTCATGTTGAATAAGACCCATAAACATCCCATTGGGGATAAGATATGCTGAAATAGGTTTTTGTTATAGTTATAATCATCATTATATTTTTAGGGAATTACTATCCTATCATACTTGTCCAAAATAATGCATTAACTAACTAGGCTTACATGTGCTCAATAAATCAATAAAAAATGGACGAATTATTTCAAATTAGTTTAAAATACAATTACCCCATTTTCAGTTTTAATATGATAATTTCATTTCAAAACCAAAACATAGTTTTTTCATCATTTCATGCCTTTTAAAATCAAAACCAATCATAGGTTTTTATCAATTCAATTTAATCAATTTTCTCAAAATAAATTCACATAACCATCAATTTCAAAATACACCCCAAATATCCAATTTCATTAGAATTGAGGGTTTTTACCAAAAATATATACTTATTAAAAACCAATTCCAATTTTCATTGAATTGGTTTTTTCATAAATCAATTGAAATTAATTAAAATGATAAGAAATTCAATGTTTAATCAATTGGAAAATCTTAAAGGAAACCACCTACCTTCCTCACAGAATCACAACACCCGTAATGAGACTCGCCAATGAAGAACGAAGGTGTACATAGTCTAGGAACCCAAACTAGAATCAAGATTCAACAACACAAATTTTATATCCATAAATCCCAAGATGATCTATCAAAATCCAAGGAGGAAAGAGAGAGATAGATGAAATAGACAAGTAGACCACTTACCCGAAGAGATGAACTACAACCAACATGATGATCAATCACCGAACGAATGATCTAGAGGGATTGGAGATCTCCAAAATCAACTAGTAAGATCCTCTAGGTTGCAATAAAGTAAACCTATAAGAGGGAAATAATAATTTCATCCAAATGGAATGATTAAAACAGACACTCTAGATTTTACATAGTGGGTAGCTCAATTACACATCAGGTAATTTTTGAGTCCCATATACACTGAAAAACCCACTTCCTTTTTATTAAAAATATGATTTTTAACATTTACATGATTTATATTATTTCACGTTGTGTAATGATTTCATAACATCCACCAGGTGATGATTACACGACATGTAAATCCCTCAAAACTATAGAAACTACAGGTTTTATGCTGAAAATTCCAAAAAATCTATGACTTCACCATTATAGGTATCCTCCCAATTCATTCTCTATATTACCTATCCAATGAAAAAGGAAAACCATAACAAAGGTTTCAAGAATACCTAACCGAAATGTAACAGGGTGTTACATTATAATTCTCCCTGTTACCAATATATGAGATTCTTTTGGATCACTATAATATCTAGAACACAAAGTAACAACATAAACAATATTAGGTATTGAAGCTATTAGATAAAGAAAATTTTCTATTAATTTTTGAAATTATTTTAGATTCAAACTTTTTATAGCTTCATATTTACTAATCTTTGTCCCAACTAAAATAAGATTAGAAAATTATTTATATTCCTCCATGTTGAACTTTTGTAACAATTCTCAGGAATACTTTTCTTGAGATAGAAAAATGTATTTTTTATTTTGTTAAAAATATAGACCAAGGAAGAAGGTTAATTATACTAATATTGAAATCTCAAAATTTATCATCATTTTTGTAACACCCCTGGTAAATAAAGAATATGACATTTTTATATTTATCCATATTTGTGAATAAAATATTAATATTACTTTAAAGGGGAAAATATGCTAGATGGCGTACCCAATACGCAACAACGAGTTTCTTGAGAATCTTACATTGTAATCTAATAATAAAATAATATTATTTTAAATGGTAGTTAACGCCTAGCCGTTGTAATGGTGGGAAGGAACAGAACTAACTACAAAATGATTATATATTTTTGTCAAATATTTTTACTTTTTATAATAAATGTTAGAGGATTAAAAATGCGAATGAATCCAATTTTAAGCATAAACATTCTAATGTTCTTTAGAAGGCCGATTAACCGCCTTTTGATGGAGAACCTCTTTTAAATCTCATATTTCTTGTTATTGGGATGTTCTTTTATATTAATATTACTGTAATTTTTATGTTCATATGATGAGAGACCCTATTCTCTCTAATCAATCCATTTTGAAAGTTTTGAGTGGCGCCGTTAGGCTGCCGAATTTTCGTAAGAGATCTAACCTCTCTCTTTCTTTTTAAGTACTCTCCTTTATGTCACTTCTTTTAAGCTCCTCTTTGTTATATTGGGGGATATTCTTTTATATTCCTCTTTCTGTAAAATTTATTTTAATATTATGAGAGACCCTATTTGATCTCATCAATCCATTTTTTTTATGTTTTAAGTTGCGTCGTTAGGCTGCCGAGTTTTCGTAAGGGATTTTTCATCTCACTTTTATTCCCGTGAGATTTATGATACATTTGCCACAATTTCCTTTGAGTGGTGTATGCACTGCCCATTATTTTACTCATTTTGTAATATAATTTCATTTATGAGTATTTACATCAATGTTGTATTGTCCTTCTTTCACGGGGCGTATGTTTCGAAAGATACCCATGTCGGTAAACGAACCTTTCACCCTCCTCTTTTTAAAATACTTCTTTTGTTATGTCTTTTAATTCACATACTATTATGTTGGGATATGTTATTCTATATCCTTATTGATTTAAATTTTATGTCCATGTGATGAGATACCCTTTTTATCTCTCATCAACTCATTTTCTAAATTTTGTAGTGACGCCGTTAGGCTGTCAAATTTTTGCAAGGGAACTTCTTAACCCAAATTTGATTCTTTGGGATAAACTTGTACTCCTTGAATATGTCGTTCTATGAATATGTGTGAATAACCTATGATTGTTTTACACTTAATATACACTTATATTTGGTGTATTTGTTTGTCACACATAATTATGTAATTGATTTATCCTTAAAACAAGGATACCGTCTTTGTAAGGGACTTCGTCTCAATCTCCATTCATTGAGGAATATTTTGTTTTATACACAACCTTCTTTTATACGGTGTATAAACCCATTTGACTTTTATGTTTATCCAAAAAGGAATCTTTTTTATACGAAGCGTTTTACTAAACGACAAAAGGGAATGTTTTTGTCGTACGTATGTGGCGACAACGACTTCTCTGCCACCGTGACCATTATTTGAGTTTTGGATTTCTCTCCAAGCCATACCTTCTTTTTAAAAGAAAAATAAATACCATGTTTTAATTTTCTTTTATTTTGGTATTGAAAATAGTTTTTATAATGTTTTTATATCAATGTGTTGTATTGATATCTTGTTATTGAAAGGTGGAAATGTTATGTTTCCTTTATTCATGTTTTATGTGATAAGATTATGTTATGGTTATTGGGAATTGTTATGAAGACGGGTGGTTCTGTGATAAACTAAGGGCGGGTGATCCCGATATAGCTCTCCAATGCATTGGGTAACGCGAAGGAGTGAAACGTTAAAGTTTCTTCGAAGAGATTTAGGGAATATACTGTGGTGGGTATTCCAAACGTAACCAAGAGGGTTACTCCCTATGTAAGAATGTTATTAATGACTTAAGTTACCTTTTATGTCTTATGATTTCTATGATTTATTCATGATTTGATGAGGTATGTTAAAGTGCCTATGTTTTATGGGTAAAGTATGATTTCATTCTTATGTATATATGAACTCATGTTTCCTTTCCATATTTTTTATAACCCTTACTGAGCTTTTTATGCTCATCCCAAGTTTTTTGAAATGTTTTTCACAGGTCAAGGGAAAGGTACATGATATGATGATAGTGTCAAGGAATTGTCAATAAAGAATCCATGTTTTATTTTAAATATGTTTCCATTGATAGGAAAAATGAATACTGTCTTTTATGTGACCACTTTGTTTAAATGTGGAATGTAATGCACGTTTCATGATCTAATTCTCTAAAAATATAAACCTAAAAAGATCCTCAATGTGTAATCTTGTAATAACTCAATATTAAGTAAGGTTTAAGGCTGGGGCCTTATAGTTGGTATCAAAGGGGGGTTTAGATAACTTTAGTGGTTAGGGTATTCTTTAAGCGTAAGTGACATTACCATAATGGTTAGAATTTCAGAAAGAGTCCTAGTTTTAGATAAAGTGAATGAGTAAGTATATCTTAGTGTTTATCTTCCTCTTTAGTACATGATGGTTTTGTTGATATACTCACACTAAAATTTCTGTTTTTAGTGAATGGATGGATCTAGCTGGCACCAAAGAGACAATAGTTTTGAAGGAAACTGTGGTGATTCTCTGATTAAGAGACTGGATGAAATGGGGGATTCAATGAGGAAACTCGTGGTTGTTCTAAACCAACTATCAAGGAGTCATGATCAACAACTTGAACCTTGGTATGTTCTGTAATGCATCATGTACGATATGACCAATCGATGTGGGTGTTCAGGTAATAATTATAAAGGTAAACATTAGGGTTTATATGATCCTTTATTTTGAGGTAATTATGGGTTGTTATATATTATGATGTAAAATGAAAGGCATGAGATAAAATTGAGGTTAAAATATGTTATGATTATTTTTGAAGATTTTAACTCGTTTTGGGGAATGATTTAATAATTTTATAGTTTTGGAAAAAGGACAACACGCAGACCGTGTGACAACCTGTCGCGTCGGACAAAGCTACGGGAATCGAACCCACAACCAAAGTGTGACTGGTATTTATCGCCTACCACTGGACTACGTGAAGTCCCTGGTTAGTTTGACTAATTCTTTTTAGTTAGATGATTTTTGTAATCAAGAGTAAGTTTATTTTGGGTTATCTATGGAAATGATTAACCTATCATCGAGGATATGTGATTAGATTAATTACTTTTCAATATGAGAATTTAAGAGCAACTGATATTGTTTGGAGATAAATGTTACGATTTAACTTGGAAGACTATGTGACTAAATCCTTCAAATATTTGGGTTTCAATCTTAGTTGGTTTACTTTGAAGAATTTTATGGAAAAATTGTTTATCGAATGGTCCTCGTTGAACTTTGGGTTTTGTTGGACAAATTTTGGAGATTAAGAATAGATTTTCTTTTTATAAAGGGTTATCCTTTTCTGGATTATCTGATCTTGTACTAACCATTTTGGTTTTGGTTTTGGTTAAATTCTAAAGACATGGGAAGTATATAGTTCTCTTTTGTGGATTAGGTGATTCTCTAGAAGTTGATTATAGTGAACAAGTCTTCCTAAATACTCGTCTTTTGGAGAATATGAGTTTGTGTAAGAAATCTAATAAAAGTTGAAAGTCAACATGATTAGTAATTATGTTTCCTTATGAATAAATTCCTCAATAAAAAAAACAAAAATGTTGTCTATTAACTTTTCCTACTGGGGAATCGAATACCGTTTAACCCATCACAAGTTTTTGATTTTCTTGTGGTTAACTTTCTCCTAAACATGTTTTCTATCACTCTCCATCAGAACATGACCCTATGTTTTCTCCTCCATGTCCATGTTTTTCTACATGGAATCCTAGTATGGGTTAACTCAGGTGACCTCTGTACTTATCATTCTTTATTTTAAAGTGATTGTTTTAAAGACTCTTGTTCCGATGTGGGACTTTCAAGGATGTTTCCGAGCCCAATTTTAAAATTGCGAGGACGCAATTCCCAAAAGGGGGAAGGATGTAACACCCCTGGTAAATAAAGAATATGACATTTTTATATTTATCCATATTTGTGAATAAAATATTAATATTACTTTAAAGGGGATGCTATGCTAGATGGCATACCCAATACGCAACAACGAGTTTCTTGAGAATCTTACGTTGCACTCTAATAATAAAATAATATTATTTTAAATGGTAGTTAACGCCTAGCCCTTGTAATGGCGGGAAGGAACAAAACTAACTACAAAATGATTATATATGTTTGTCAAATATTTTTACTTTTTACAATAAATGTTAGAGGATTAAAAATGCGAATGAATCCAATTTTAAGCGTAAACATTCTAATGTTCTTTAGAAGGTCGATTAACCACCTTTTGATGGCGAACCACTTTTAAATCCACTTTTTGAAAATTTTATGTGTTATATTTGACAAAATAAAATTCTTCTTTAGAATAGAGACATCAAAATTTACTTTGTGTAAATTTTTGGTATCTTTTCGATAAAGTTCATTTTTTAATGAATAATGAAAAATGTTGTATTTTAATTCAAAAACTCTTTTTAATCTAATTTATTTATATTATTAGATTATCTTTTGAATTGTTTTTAAAGTAAAATTAGAATATATTTTTACCATTTAATCCAATAGTGGTCATTGTAATTAATTTCACTTTGAAATTGGACTTAAACTAGTGTCAATCTTTTAATAGATATTGTTTCATAAAAACACGCCATTTGTTTTGACAGTGGGAATAAATTATTAAATTAATTAATGAAACTTATATGTTCTGAATTTTGTAAAATAGAAATAATTTTTGAATTTGGAATATCAAATATAGCTTAGGGTGAATTTTTGTTAATTTTCTGAAAAACTTCAATTTTTGATGAATAGTGAAACCACTAAGTGGTACTTATAAAAACTGATTTTCCGTTTAAATGAAATTTTGCCACCTTTGTGTTTTGAATTTTAATAATCCTACATACATGGTTGTCATTAAGAAGTAAAATATGGTTCAATGGGATTAAAATAATTTTTTGGTGAATAATAACTTTTATGTTTTTAATTGCGATTAGAGGTAATTAGTGTAGTTTAAGGTAAAAATATTGTTTTAATAATGTGAAATGACCTAGACACATGTCCTACCCTAATTGTATGTTTCATGGACGACCCAGAAAATCCATGGGTCAACTTGGGGACCCCATGGAGCCACATTGGTTGGAAAATGACATAAATAACTTTTTATTTAAAGTTAAAATAAAAATGTCACAAGCATGAGATGTTTCACTAAAAAAATTTTTAAATGGGGTTATACAAGTCATATTTTTAACTATAAATATTCATTAGAAATCTAAAAATATTTCCAACATCATGATATTTTTTTTTATAATTTTTAAACATTAAATAAATTAAATTATTTTTGACATCATGATGATGCAGCGATTACCTCATTAATAAAGGATTGAAAAAAAATGAAAAGATAATGTTAAAACTATAACATAAACTTGTCAAAAACCTATTGGCTGAGTATATTTCGAACCCTTACCACCATATCCTTGAAATAAATCAATGTGGGACCTTTAAAATCCGAAACTCATTTGAAAATAAAGTAACATTTTGTAACTTTACAAGAGTGCCCCTCCTCTCCTCTTATAAAAGGCCCCCACCTCTACCACCTTACCCACACTTCTCAAGCCTTTGGCTCGGCCAAAACCTATTTTTTTTGCCTATACACATCCCTATTTAACTCTTAGAATCCTCAATTTGGGCAGAAGTCTTCCCAAGGAAGCCTTTGAGATCAAACCAAATGGAGTTACCCGATTTTAAGGTAATGTCTTCACTTGAGTCCTTTTGTTTTATTTTGCTTCTCCAACCCCATAAACTCTTTTTTATTTTCTTTTGTAACAACTACAGTATCTTCAATATACTAGGATGTTGTTATAAGAAGGATTCAAGCTACACTTACACACACCTTCGTCTAATGGTTAAAGAACATACTGTTTCTGTGGATGGCGAATTACTGCCTCACGAAACGATGATTGTTCAATCTTCTTCTAACACGTTCAAAGGTGGCCATTAATATGTCACTATATTTATATATTATATATAATATGTTTATGTTTTACTTAAGATTCTTTATTTTTCATTTATGGCATATCCTTTATGGTTACCATTATGAGTAAACGCGATATCTTCATTTTAGGAAGTGCGGACTGCCGCCCCCTCAAAGTGATTTGATTCGTTAATGCCATATGTGGGATGTATAAAGGATGTAATTAATGGTATTATATATGATATTATACTAGAATTATAATATACCTTTATATCATTATTATTCCATTCTATAAAATACGAAATAAAAATGAAAGTAGCGTTCATGCGTACGTACGGCTTACCGTCTCCATGAACCGTACATTTCATTTCTTATCTCAAAATGTTATGTACTATTATAAGTACATATATATAATGGATAAATATGTAATATATTAAATCTAAATTATTGATATCATTCTGTAATTATAAAATATATATATATCTCTCATTTTGTTTTAGTTCCATTAATATGACAAAAAATGAAAGTAGCGTTCATGCGTACGTACGGCCTACCGTCTCCATGAACGGTGCATTTAGTTTTTATCTCCAAATGCTATGGAATAGTATAAAATGAATATATAATAGATATATATGATATTTAAAACATCAACACTATTCTGGATATGATTTACCTATAACTACATGGAAAATTATTTTCCAACAAGTTCAATTTTTGACTCATGTACCAAACATCGACAAAAACATCTGATATGAACTTATATTATTAACCAATTATTATAACATTAAAATGTGTGATATTAACTGAATAATAATCTTTATATGAGTTCCTTAAGAAATTATAAATTGACCAAAGTTTATTATTCAGGAATATAAAGAAACGAACAAGACAAGTTGGACTTGAGGTAAGGGACCCTACCCCTCTCTTTCTTTTTAAGTACACTCTTTTATGTCATTAATTTTAAAGATCATATTTCTTGTTATTGGGATGTTATTTTATATTAATCTTACTGTAATTTTTATGTTCATATGATGAGAGACCCTATTCTCTCTCATCAATCCATTTGGAAGTTTTGAGTGGCGCCGTTAGGCTGCCGAATTTTCGTAAGAGATCTAACCACTCTCTTTCTTTTTAAGTACTCTCCTTTATGTCACTTATTTTAAGATCCTCTTTGTTATGTTGGGGGATATTATTTTATATTCCTCTTTCTGTAAAATTTATTTTAATATGATGAGAGAACCTATTTGATCTCATCAATCCATTTTTTTATGTTTTAAGTGGCGCCATTAGGCTGCCGAGTTTTCGTAAGGGATTTTTCATCTCACTTTTATTCCCGTGAGATTTATGATACATTTTCCACAATTTCCTTTGAGTGGTGTATGAACTGCCCATTATTTTACACATTGCGTAATATAATTTCATTTATGAGTATTTACATCAATGTTGTATTGTCCTTCTTTTATGGGGCGTATGTTTCGAAAGATACCCATGTCGGTAAACGAACCTTTCACCCTCCTCTTTTTAAAAGAATTATTTTGTTATGTCTTTTAATTCACATACTATTATGTTCGGATATGTTATTCTATATCCTTATTGATATAAATTTTATGTCCATGTGATGAGATACCCTTTTTATCTCTCATCAACTCATTTTCTGAATTTTGTAGTGACGCCGTTAGGCTGTCAAATTTTTACAAGGGAACTTCTTAACCCAAATTTGATTCTTTGGGATAAAATTTTACTCCTTGAATATGTCGTTCTATGAATATGTGTGAATAACCTATGATTGTTTTAAACTTAATATACACTTATATTTGGTGTATTCGTTTGTCACACATAATTATGTAATTGATTTATCCTTAAAACAAGGATACCGTCTTTGTAAGGGACTTCGTCTCAATCTCCATTCATTGAGGCATATTTTGTTTTATACACAACCTTCTTTTATACGGTGTATAAACCCCTTTGAATTTTACGTTTATCCAAAAAGGAATCTTTTTTATATGAAGCGTTTTACTAAACGACAAAAGGGAATGTTTTTGTCGTACGTATGTGGCGACAACGACTTCTCCACCGCCGTGACCATTATTTCAGTTTCGGCTTCCTCTCCAAGCCATACCTTCTTTTTAAAAGAAAAATAAATACCATGTTTTACTTTTATTTTATTTTGGTATTGAAAATGGTTTTCATAATGTTTTTATATCAATGTGTTGTATTGATATCTTGTTATTGAAAGGTGGAAATGTTATGTTTCCTTTATGCATGTTTTATGTGATAAGATTATGTTATGGTTCTTGGGAATTGTTATGAAGACGGGTGGTTCCATGATAAAATAATGGCGGGTGAGCCCGATATAGCTCTCCAATGCATTGGGTAACGCGAAGGAGTGAAACGTTAAGGTTTCTCTGAAGAGATTTAGGGAATATACTGTGGTGGGTATTCCAAACGTAATCAAGAGGGTTACTCCCTACATAAGAATGTTATGAATGCCTCAAGTTACCTTTTATGTCTTATGATTTCTATGATTTATTCATGATTTTATGAGGTATGTTAAAGTGCCTATGTTTTATGGGTAAAGTATGATTTCATTCTTATGTATATATGAACTCATGTTTCCTTTACATATTTTTTATAACCCTTACTGAGCTTTTTATGCTCATCCCAAGTTTTTTGAAATGTTTTTCAGAGGTCAAGGGAAAGGTACATGATATGATGATAGTGTCAAGGAAGTGTCAATAAAGAATCCATGTTTTATTTTAAATATGTTTCCGTTGATGGGGAAAATGAATACTGTCTTTTATGTTACCACTTTGTTTAAATGTGGAATGTAATGCACGTTTCATGATCTAATTCTCTAAAACTCTAAACCTGAAAAGATCCTCAATGTGTAATCTTGTAATAACTCAAGATTAAGTAAGGTTTAAGGCTGGGGCCTTATAGTTGGTATCAAAGGGAGGTTTAGATAACTTTATAGGTTAGGGTATTTTTTAAGAATAAGTGACATTACCATAATGGTTATAATTTCAGAAAGAGTCCTAGTTTTAGATAAAGTGAATGAGTAAGTATATATTAGTGTTTATCTTCATCATTAGTACATTATGGTTTTGTTGATATACTCACACTGACATTTCTGTTTTTATTGAATGGATGGATCTAGCAGGAACCAAAGAGACAATAGTTTTGAAGGAAACTGTGGTGGTTCTCTGATTAAGAGACTGGATGAAATGGGGGATTCAATGAGGAAACTCATGGTTGTTCTAAACCAACTATCAAGGATTCATGATCAACCACTTGAACCTTGGTATGCTCTGTAATGCATCATGTACGATATGACCAATCGATGTGGATGTTCAGGTAATAATTATAAAAGTAAACATTAGGGTTTATATGATCCTTTCTTTTGAGGTAATTATGGGTTGTTATATATTATGATGGAAAATGAAAGGCATGAGATAAAATTGAGGTTAAAATATGTTATGATTATTTTTGAAGATTTTATCTCGTTTTGGGGAATGATTTAAGAATTTTATAGTTTTAGAAAAAGGACAACACGCAGACCGTGTGACAACCCGTCGCGTCGGACAAAGCTGCGGGAATCAAACCCACAACCAAAGTGCGAATGGTATTTATCGCCTACCATTGGACTACGTGAAGTCCCTGGTTAGTTTGACTAATTCTTTTTAATTAGATGATTTTAGGAATCAAGAGTAAGTTTATTTTGGGTTATCTATGGAAATGATTAACCTATCATTGAGGATATGTGATTAGATTAATTACTTTTCAATATGAGAATTTAAGAGCAACTAATGTTGTTTGGAGATAAATGTTATGATTTAACTTGGAAGACTATGTGACTAAATCCTTCAAATATTTGGGTTTCAATCTTAGTTGGTTTACTTTGAAGAATTTTATGGACAAATTGTTTATCGAATGGTCCTCGTTGAACTTTGTGTTTTGTTGGACAAATTTTGGAGATTAAGAATAGATTTTCTTTTTATAAAGGGTTATCCTTTTCTGGATTATCTGATCTTTTACTAACCATTTTGGTTTTGGTTTTGGTTAAAGTCTAAAGACATGGGAAGTATATAGTTCTCTTTTGTGGATTAGGTGATTCTCTAGAAGTTGATTATAGTGAACAAGTCTTCCTAAATACTCATCTTTTGGAGAAAATATGAGTTTGTTTAAGAAATCTAATAAAAGTTGAAAGTCAACATGATAAGTAATTATGTTTCCTTATGAATAAATTCCTAAATAAAAAAAAAACAAAAATGTTTTCTATTAACTTTTCCTACTGGGGAATCGAATACCATTTAACCCATCACAAGTTTGTGATTTTCTTGTGGTTAACTTTCTCCTTAACATGTTTTCTATCACTCTCCATCAGAACATGACCCTATGTTTTCTCCTCCATGTCCATGTTTTCCTACATGGAATCCTAGTATGGGTTAACTCGGGTGACCTCTGTACTTCTCATTCTTTATTTTAAAGTGATTGTTTTAAAGACTCTTGTTCCGATGTGGGACTTTCAAGGATGTTTCCGAGCCCAATTTTAAAATTGAGAGGAGGCAATTCCCAAAAGGGGGGAAGGATGTAACACCCCTGGAAAATAAAGAATATGAAATTTTTATATTTATCCATATTTGTGAATAAAATATTAATATTACTTTAAAGGGGACTCTATGCTAGATGGCGTACCCAATATGCAACAACGAGTTTCTTGAGAATCTTACGTTGCACTCTAATAATAAAATAATATTATTTTAAATGGTAGTTAACGCCTAGCCGTTGTAATGGAGGGAAGGAACAAAACTAACTACAAAATGATAATATATGTTTGTCAAATATTTTTACTTTTTACAATAAATGTTAGAGGATTAAAAATGCGAATGAATCCAATTTTAAGCGTAAACATTCTATTGTTCTTTAGAAGGTCGATTAACCGCCTTTTGATGACGAACCTCTTTTAAATCCACTTTTTGACAATTTTATTTGTTATATTTGACAAAATAAAATTCTTCTTTAGAATAGAGACATCAAAATTTACTTTGTGTAAATTTTTGGTATCTTTCCGATAAAGTTCATTTTTTAAGGAATAATGAAAAATGTTGTATTTTAATTCAAAACCTCTTTTTAATCTAATTTATTTATATTATTAGATTATATTTTGAATTTTTTTTAAAGTAAAATTATAATATATTTTTACCATTTAATCCAATAGTGGTCATTGTAATTAATTTCACTTTGAAATTGGACTTAAACTAGTGTCAATATTTTAATAGATATTGTTTCATAAAAACACGCTATTTGTTTTGACAGCGGGAATAAATTATTAAATTAATTAATGCAACTTATATGTTTTTAATTTTGTAAAATAGAAATCATTTTTGAATTTGGAATATCAAATATAGCTTAGGGTGAATTTTTGGTAATTTTCTGAAAAACTTCAATTTTTGATGAATAGTGAAACCACTAAGTGGTACTTATAAAAACAGATTTTCCGTTTAAATGAAATTTTGATACCTTTGTGTTTTGAATTTCAAAAATCCGACATACATGGTTGTCATTAAGAAGTAAAATGTGGTTCAATTGGATTAAAATAATTTTTTGGTGAATAGTAACTTTTATGTTTTTAATCGCGATTAAAGGTAATTAGTGTAGTTTAAGGTAAAAATATTGTTTTAATAATGTGAAATGACCTAGAAAAATGTCCTACCATCATTGGATGTGTCACATCCGACAAAGAAAATCCATGGGTCAACTTGGGGACCCCATTGATCCACATTGGTTGGAAAATGACATAAAATAAAAATGTCACAAGCATGAGATGTTTCACTAAAATAATTTTTAAATGGGGTTATACAAGTCATATTTTTGACTATAAATATTAATTAGAAATCTAAAAATATTTCCTACATCATTATATTTTTTTATAATTTTTAGACATTAAATAAATTAAATTATTTTTGACATCATGATGATGCAGCGATTACCTCATTAATAAATGATTTAAATAAAATGAAAAGATAATGTTTAAACTATAACATACACTTTTCAAAAACATATTGGACGAGTATATTTCGAACCCTTACCACCATATCCTCGAAATACATCAATGTGGGACCTTTAAAATCCGAAACTCATTTGAAAATAAAGTAACATTTTGTAACTTTACAAGAGTGCCCCTCCTCTCCTCTTATAAAAGGCCCCCACCTCTACCACCTTACCCACACCTCTCAAGACTTTGGATTGGCCAAACCCTGATCTTTTTGCCTCTACACATCCCTCTATTACTCTTAGAATCCTCACTTTGGGCAGAAGTCTTCCCAAGAAAGCCTTTGAGCTCAAACCAAATGGAGTTACCCGATTTTAAGGTAATGTCTTCACTTGAGTCCTTTTGTTTTATTTTGCTTATCCAACCCCCTAAACTCTTCTTTCTTTTCTTTTGTAACAACTCCAGTATATTCAATATACTAGGATGTTTTTATAAGAAGGATTCAAGGTACAATTACACACACCTTCATCTAATGGTTAAAGAACATACTGTTTCTGTGGATGACGAATTACTGCCTCACGAAACGATGATTGTTCAATCTTCTTCTAAAACCTTCAAAGGTGGCCATTAATATGTCACTATATTTATATATTATATATAATATGTTTATTTTTTACTTAATCTTCTGTATTTTTAATTTATGGCATATCCTTTATGGTTACCATTATGAGTAAACGCGATATCTTCATTTTAGGAAGTGCGGACTACCGCCCCCTCAAAGTGATTTGATTCGTTAATTCCATATGTGAGATGTATAAAGGATGAAATTAATGGGATTATATATGATATTATACTGGAATTATAATATACCTTTATATAATTATGATTCCATTCTATAAAATACGAAATAGAAATGAAAGTAGCGTTCATGCGTACGTACGACTTACCATCTCCATGAACGGTACATTTCATTTCTTATCTCAAAATGTTATGTACTATTATAAGAACATATATATAATGGATATATATGTAATATATTAAATCTAAATTATGGATATCATTATGTAATTATAACATATATATATATATATCTCATTTTGTTTTAATTCCATTAATATGACAAAAAATGAAAGTAGTGTTCACGCGTATGTACGACCTACCGTCTCCATGAATGGTGCTTTTAATTTTTATCTCCAAATGCTATGGAATAGTATAAAATGAATATATAATAGATATATATGATATTTAAAACATAAATACTATTATGGATATGATTTACCTATAACTACATGGAAAATTATTTTCCAACAAGTTCAATTTTTGACTCATGTACCAAACATCGACAAAAACGTCTGATATGAACTTATATTATTAACAAATTAGTATAACATTAAAATGTGTGATATGAACTGAATAATAATCTTTATAGGAGGTACTTAAGCAATTATAAATTGGCCAAAGTTTATTATTCAGTAATATAAAAAAACTAACAAGACAAGTTGGACTTGAGGTAAGGGACCCTACCCCTCTTTCTTTTTAAGTACACTCTTTTATGTCATTACTTTTAAAGCTCATATTTCTTGTTATTGGGATGTTATTTTATATTACTCTTACTGTAATTTTTATGTTCATATGATGAGAGAACCTATTCTCTCTCATCAATCCATTTTGGAAGTTTTGAGTGGCGCCGTTAGGCTGCCGAATTTTCGTAAGAGATCTAACCTCTCTCTTTCTTTTTAAGTACTCTCCTTTATGTCACTTCTTTTAAGATCCTATTTGTTATGTTGGGGGATATTATTTTATATTCATATTTCTGTAAAATTTATGTTAATATGATGAGAGACCCTATTTGATCTCATCAATCCATTTTTTTATGTTTTAAGTGGCGCCGTTAGGCTGTCGAGTTTTCGTAAGAGATTTTTCATCTCACTTTTATTCCCGTGATATTTATGCTAAATTTTCCACAATTTACTTTGAGTGGTGTATTTACTGCCCATTATTTTACTCATTGTGTAATATACTTTCATTTATGAGTATTTACATCAATTTTGTATTGTCCTTCTTTCACGGGGCGTATGTTTCGAAAGATACCCATGTCGGTAAACGAACCTTTCACCCTCCTCTTTTCAAAAGACTTATTTTGTTATGTCTTTTAATTCACATAATAATATGTTGGGATATGTTATTCTATATCCTTATTGATTTAAATTTTATGTCCATGTGATGAGATACCCTTTTTATCTCTCATCAACTCATTTTCTGAATTTTGTAGTGACACCGTTAGGTTGTCAAATTTTTGCAAGGGAACTTCTTAACCCAAATTTGATTCTTTGGGATAAACTTGTAATCCTTGAATATGTAGTTATATGAATATGTGTGAATAACCTCTGATTGTTTTACACTTTATATACACTTATATTTGGTGTATTCGTTTGTCACACATAATTATGTAATTGATTTATCCTTAAAACAAGGATACCGTCTTTGTAAGGGACTTCGTCTCAATCTCCATTCATTGAGGCATATTTTGTTTTATACACAACCTTCTTTTATACGGTGAATAAACCCCTTTGACTTTTACGTTTATCCAAAAATGAATCTTTTTTATACGAAGCATTTTACTAAATGACAAAAGGGAATGTTTTTGTCGTACGTATGTGGCGACAATGACTTCTCCGCCGCTGTGACCATTATTTGAGTTTCGGCTTCCTCTCCAAGCCATACCTTCTTTTTAAAAGAAAAATAAATACCATATTTTACTTTTCTTTTATTTTGGTATTGAAAATTGTTTTCATAATGTTTTTATATCAATGTGTTGTATTGATATATTGTTATTGAAAGGTGGAAATGTTATGTTTCCTTTATGAATGTTTTATGTGATAATATTATGTTATGGTTCTTGGGAATTGTTATGAATATGGGTGATTTCGTGATAAACTAAGGGCGGGTGAGCCCGATATAGCTCTCCAATGCATTGGGTAATGCGAAGGAGTGAAACGTTAAGGTTTCTCCGAAGCGATTTAGGGAATATACTGTGGTGGGTATTCCAAACGTAACTAAGAGGGTTACTCCCTACGTAAGAATGTTATGAATGCCTCAAGTTACCTTTTATGTATTATGATTTATATGATTTATTCATGATTTGATGAGGTATGTTAAAGTGCCTATGTTTTATGGGTAAAGTATGATTTCATTCTTATGTATATATGAACTCATGTTTCCTTTCCATATTTTTTATAACCCTTACTGAGCTTTTTATGCTCATCCCAAGTTTTTTGAAATGTTTTTCACTGGTCAAGGGAAAGGTACATGATATGATGATAGTGTCAAGGAAGTGTCAAGAAAGAATCCATGTTTTATTTTAAATATGTTTCCGTTGATGGGAAAAATGAATACTGTCTTTTATGTGACCAATTTGTTTAAATGTGGAATGTAATGAACGTTTCATGATCTAATTCTCTAAAACTATAAACCTGAAAAGATCCTCAATGTGTAATCTTGTAATAACTCAAGATTAAGTAAGGTTTAAGGATGGGGCCTTATAATTTCTTTATAAAATTATTTACAAACATTTTTTCTATCTTTAGAAACAATTATATCATCCATGTAAAAATTAAAATATGGGAACTGGAGTTAAATTATTTCACATATAAGTTATTATCAACATTACCTTTAGTAAAATTAAAATTTTTCAAGCAATTATCATGTTTGGAATACCAATAATGTGGGTCTTTTTTCAACCCATACAAGTATTTCTTTAATTTAAAAACCTCGCTTCCATATTCATCAAGTAGAAATACACAAGGTTTCTCAATGTAAGATTATTCTTCAATCTCACCATTAAGGAAAATTTACTTTACATCCATCTGATAAAATTTGTAACTTTAATGAGTAGCCACTACTATAAACATTCTAACAGTTTTTAATCTTGCAATGGGAAAAAATATTTCTTCAAAATCCACACCTTCCACCTATAAATGGAATTTATAAACAAGTATTTATATATTTCTTGAAACTTATCTATGTTCATTAAACTTGTTTTTATACAACCATTTTGTTCCAATAACATTTTTATCTTCTGGTCATGGAACAAGTTCCCATGTTTTATTTTTATCAATTTGATCCACTCTCCATTCATTGTATTCACCCATTCTTTGTTGTTTACTACTTTAAAAACTTATTCTTGTTCAATCTGTGAAATGAGTGATGTCCAATTTTCTGATCTAAATCTTCTTCTAGCCTGAGTCAAAGCTTTCTGGTTTCCAATTATATTTTCAGTTTCAATCTATTTTTTATAAGGTATCAAATTTCAAAGTTTCTATTCCTGCTTCACTTTCCTCATCACATGATTCCTCAGAGTCTTGATATATTTGTTTTGGTTCATTTCACTTTTGTTGGAAAATATTTAGTTTCTCTTCCTCAACATTTTCAACATCCTTTGTTATGGAATTTGGATTCTTGATAACTTTCAAATCATATGAATCCACCATATTTTTTAAATGTTTGTTCCAATATTTTCACCTTCTTCCGTTGGGTGAATATCCCATGAAAGTTCCTTCCTTGAATTTTTCATCAAATTTACCAAGATCTAGATTTTTGATTTTTAGTAAGCAGGGACTTCAAAAAACCTTTAAATAATCCAGTGAATGTTTTTATGCCACATTTCATAGGAAGTCTTATTTTATTCCATCCTTATCAAGCATCAGTTTTGTATATGTATAGTAATACTATTAGCTTTCTATAGTATAACTTTGAAATTTTGTATTTTGTTAACATACTTAAACCCATTTCTGCCAAACTTATATTTTTTCCTTTATGGTAATAAATTTTTTTGTGGGGTGTATAGAGCACTATACTGATGTTTGATTCCATGTTTTTTATATAGTATTCAAAATCATTGGATGTGATCTCTATACCATTATATGTTCTCAACTTATTTCTATAAACCCCCATCCCTCTCTCAATATATTTTCTTAAAAATATGAAAATTTATACATCTGATGACTTGTGTTTCATAAATATGTTATTGGTCATATGAGTGAAATCATCAATAAAAAGTGAAAAATTAAAAATCTCATTTTTTTTGATTGATGTATCATTGGCCCACAAAGATCTAAACTAATAAGTTCAAGAGGTTTAGTAGATTGAATCTCAACTTTCTTATGGATTTTACAAGTCATTTTCTCTTTTTGACAAGTTATGAAAACATTATCTTATATTATTTTCAATGATAGAAAATATCACAAAATATCAAATTTAGAAAGTTTGTTCATGCTTTTCTAACCAAGATTCCCAAGTCAAAAATTCAATTTTTTTTCGTCTTCAACACTTAGCTAACAGGAGTCACAATGTTCTCTTATCTGGAAAATATTTATGCTAGTTCTTTCTCATTTAGTTACAAATTTACCATATTTTACAATTTTGATTATTCAATAATATTTTCTAAAGATCAATTCTTTCCCATCATCATAAATCTGACTTTCACTAAGTTGCATTTTATCCCATTGAAAAATAAGACTTCCTTATATTTTAACTTTTCTACTTCAATATCAGTCATTCCAATTCCTATGATTTTTAAGGAACTATCATTCCTGAATGTAACTACTCCTCCATCTCAATTTTTATATTCTTTAAATATTTTCAAATCTCATATCATGTGTGTTGACCAACCACTATCAAGAATCCAAGGTTTTTTCCTTTTAGTTTCTTTTAAAAATGTTTCAACAACAAATTCACTTTCCTCAACTTTCTTATTTCCAATTTCTTTTTATTTTCTAGCATAAGATCTTTTCCCTAGAAGTTTTTTCATACATTCTTAATCATGGTGGCCAAACTGGTCACATATTCTACATATTTATTTTATACATTTATTTTTTTCTATTTTAATTTTTATAACATATTGAGATTTAACTTTTCTAAATTTATATGTTTTAGGAAATTTACTTACTTTTCTTCAACTATTGCTTCCTCTCTGCTCATACCTTCTTACGAGAAGTGAAAAATTATGCCAATAGTTATATGAACCATGATCATAGATTCCACAACACTAAAAAAACCATCAAATCTTGGTTTTCTATAGAAGTATGATATTTATATGTAAAATTTCTGTTGAGGTTCATAACTTCTTTTTTATTTAACATTATTTGGACATGTACCTAATCTCTTATGGAGAGAATTTTCATTTCTTGTGAATGTGATATATTTCTTCACAACCCTTCTCAACCCAAGTTTTTCCAATACTTTTCTAAACACCTAAAATATTAGAAAAATCAAATGAAGCTTTATTTTTTGAAGATGTAGAATTCACCTAATTCTCAGAATGTTCTTTCTATAAAGCTTTATATGATTCGGATTTTACTTCCAAATAATTGATGAAATTTTCATTAAATTTTTTTAAGGTAATATCAACCTCAATGAGTTTTTATTTAGTTCATTAACTTTATATTCCTTAGCTTCCAAATAATTACTGAGGTTTTCAACCATCTTTTCTTGTTTAACAGTTCTTAGTTTCTAGCCTAAGATCTCTTATATGTATTATTATCTCTTATTAACAATATATTTTCTTCCTTCAATAAATTTTCCACTATATTTCTTCATCATTATTATTTACTTATTAAGAATTCTATTTTTCTAAATATATGAAACAAATTTTGATCTGAGATGATACTCTCTTTAATATTATTTACCTCATTCTTCACTATTTTATAAATCTTTTTTTCTCAACATTTACAAATAAGTTTATTATTATTTATAAACTTTAATATTCTGATGAATCAATATCATCTAATTTAGGTTTGAATTTCTTACTTATCATGCTTCTTATATTTCTAGTGAACTTATTCTTTCCACCAGTATACTTACTTTATTTCTTGGAAGTTTTATCCAACTTCTTCCACTGAATTTTTTCTTCAGAATGACCTTAAAATTACCAAACTTTATTTTTGGGGGAACTCATAGAAAAATTAATAATTCCACCACACTCAAAAAATTTCAGAATAATTTTTCCTCCATAATTTCCTCTTCCTCCTAAGAGACATGATTTTTTTATTTAACTCATCATCCTCCTTATCTTAAGAATCACAAGGATCAACATCTTCAACATCTTAAATTTCCATATTTCTCATAGCTTCAAAATATATTTCATCTTTGATATTATTTTTTAATGATGGATATTTTCTCATTTCATAAGAAATAATAAAGTTTTGAAATTCATCAAGAGAAAAATATTCTCTATCTTCTAAAGTAGATATTTTAGAATCAAACATGTCTGGAAAGTTTCTAATGAGTTTCTTAATAATTTTATAATCTTCCAAAACATCTAAAAAACCTCTATTTTTTCAAACTATTTTATTCACCCTGGTGAAGTAATCATCAATATTTTCTTCATCTCATTCTCATGTCTTCAAACTTGCTACACTAGTTTTTTATCTTCACTTCCTTTACTTTAGTATTTCCTTAAAAAATACTTTCGAGATTATCCCACATAATATTTTCTATTTTGAGATCCATCACATTAATATAAATATTTTATAATAGAGATATAAGAATGTAATTTATATCTTTTTCATTAACTTTAATGTTTCTCTTCTTTATAAAAGTTACAGGGGCATATTTCTTAATGGGTGGAAACCCAATTGTCGCATCATAAAAAACTTCTAGGCCAAATGAGAAAAAATAGAGAATCATTTTTTAAGCCAAGATAATTTTTTACACCACAAGTAGGAATACCTCTACTATTTATAAAATTATGATTTTCCATAATAAGGATATAACAAGGGAACCTAACACTCTAATACCACTTGAAGTTCCTAAGGATCGTTGAATCATTGGGAGGGGGGGGGGGGTTGAATCAGTGATTGTCCTTTTACAAATTTCAATTTTAAGAAACTTAACCCCTGCAACTTATTAGAGTTTCTTCCTTATCAACTTTTAGTAAAATCAAATGCATTAAAATATAGGAAATTAAAAAATTCACACAAGATTTACAAGGTTCGAATTCAGTGTGAGAACCTACATCCTTTCCATAGCCACTCCTGTGGGTCTATGTAAATTCACAATTATGAATAAGTGAATAAAATTTTTATATCAAATCCCATTATACACCTACTATATTTTGATAGGAATTATTACACTGACTCCCATAAATTTTAAAAATTATGATTACAAAGTTTGATCCACAACAAAAACTATAACTTTGTTCAAACTGATCCACCAAAGGTTTGTCCGGAAAATCCGCCTGTTGAGATTGTTTTTGATGGAAATAAGTCCATTGAATTCTATTCAATGAACCTTTTTTGAGGCCTTTAATTTTACAAAACCTATTTTTAGTCTAATTAATAGAAATTAGTGCCTCAAAAAATTCTAATCAAAACCCTGTCCAATATTCACTGTCTATTACTCCTATATTTGATCTTCTAAACTTTTCTCTATCCGATCTTCTAATAAAATATTCTGTCTAGAAACCTCCTCTGAAATAAAACTTTTTGTGTTTCAAAATTTTTATCTATGAATAGTGATCAAGTACGATGTGCTTTCCACCTTTATTTATAGGTGGTCCTAGAAATAGAAAAGGTAGGAAACCTGAAAAGTTTTCCTACTCACCCACATTTTATAGATCCAAATTTATTAGATATTTGAATTTCATTTGAGAAAATATCCACTCTTATAAACTCTAATGGTTTATTCTAAAATCTTATTGAATTATTCAAAACTTAAAAATTTTCAACCTTACTCGAAAAAGAAATTTACAAAGTTCTTCCAAACATTTTATCTAGAAATTGATTATCTGGAACTCTATTTATATTTTCAGTTATCTTGACCCACTAAAATATAAAAAAATGATTCATTATAGTCTTTGTTTCTTATATGAATCTTGATAGCTTCATAAGAATTCAAAATTTATATAGATTATTACAAAACTCTGATCTTCAAACTTTATACAAGCTATCTTTTCATAAACCCATATCCTGCCTCTATTTATTCTTATAAACTAACTTAAGATGGTTTTCAACATTAATGAAACTTATAAAGACTTTATTTTCCTATAAAATATCTGTATGGTATAAATTTCAACACATCCAACTTTTTTTTTCTGGAGACTATGTCCGCTCAAAGTCTTCCAGTCACTAAGTAAAACTGATTCTGATCTTGTTTTTCTGGAGAACAGTGTCTGATTACAAACTTGATCTACCCATTTGTATTTTCTTAGATATTAAAATATTATTTATTGAGCCACTTTTAATTTATTATGTATTTTGAAAAATTAAAAAATATTTTCAACCACAACTTTAGAGATTATAACAAATTATTTGTCTAATGAACTATGTCATGTGCTTCTTCTCTATTCCATCTGATAGCCATCATCTGTTCTAGTCAGTCCACTAAATTAGTATGATTAGGGATGTCTAATAAGAAATGTTCCAATGTTAAATATTCTTATAAGAACCTCTGCATTATTGTACTAATTGAAAACCAACATCTTTATCTTCTCACATTTTTTCACGTACTCAGCGGTTTTCACAAAATCAGACTTTCTAAAAAAAACTTCATCTGATCAATAACAAGATTATTCTTAATTGAACTTCAAAAACATAAAAAACTTAAAAATTATCATTCTTTTAAAATTTCTCAATACAAAGAAACATTTCTAGAAAACTGAGTTTATAACCTTCAACATTGTACAAATCATCTTTAGTTATAGCTCTGTCTGATAACTGTATCTGAAGCTGTATCTGAAATCTATGCATCCGAAAAATCTATGTTCGCAAATATAAAACTCTCTTTTATCCAAAAAACTTGGATCGTGAAATCATTTCATGATGTTTAGTAACATTGAAGATCAACTTTGGCATCATCTGACTTAGTTTAGAAAGTTCTATAACTTCCCAACTTACCAAAATTATAGAATTTACAACTTTCTTCTTTTCCCACAACTCATCAAACTCATTTAAGAACTTTCAACTATTTAAGAAAAAAATTATTTACAAAAAATTAGTTTTCAACAAAAACAAAACTTTGTAAAAAAAAAATCCTAAAGGATCTTCACTACCCATGTCTATTATACAATTTATTTCATGATTTATTACATAAATATACACATAATACTATCCCAAAGGATCGAAAGGCCCGATGTCTTTGGGTAATTAGGTAAATATCATAATAACCTGAAACATGGATATAATGAAATTATTTAAAAATTACATAACATACCCTTATATTCCATTGATCTTCTAATATTTCATGAGATAACCTGAGGACATATATAAGAAAGGGGTGAGCTATAATGCCCAGTATGAGAATAATCAAAGCATAAAATGAAGTAAAGCAATGCATGTGAGTTAAGTGGAATAATATGGTGACATAAAAAGGTAAGAATCATAATAATGAACATTTAATCACGATATAAGATGATTACATCAAGACATCATAAGAATGTGGTAACAATATAAAACATGACATCATATACATAAGTCAAGGCTACCCACTGAGACATCATAACATAGTGTTCTTAGACTATCTGCCCATACACCATAAATGGTATATCATGAGATAAAAACATTACCCAATTTATTGGAGGGATATATAATTTCAAGCCCACCAATCATATTCATATTTTGTACATGTATTTGTATGCCATATGAATCATATAAAATAAGAATGTCATTCATCACTATTAATCCCACAATTAAGGAGTATGGGTTCAATATATGGAAGTCGCCAATAAATTAAGGATAATTACAACTATTTGAATTCCCTTGAGTGGAAATGGGGATGGGCACTCAAAACACAAAAGTTTTTCATGGAAAATCCAAGGATAAATTTAGCAGCATAATGAGTTTACAAAACAGTTGATAGAAGGGTATAATGAGAGTGAAAGGTGGTCTCTAATCACTTGGGATTTATATGGACATTAAATTTATGTGTAAAAAACATATTACAATATGAAAAATTGGAAATTAAAAGTCTTATTACAAATAAAGTACTTGAATAAAAAGAAATAGGAGAGAATCCCTCACCTTGAGAGGGTACTTATAATAGATTGGTAACACCTTGGGAGAGATTTATAGAGGGATAGGGAGAGTAACGTCATTCTGAATGGGTTTCGAGTGAAGAGGAATGAGGGGTTGTGTAATGACCCCGACTCCAGTAACCTAGAGCCAACGTCTACTTTATTATACTGGCATACAAACAAGGGGTCAAATCCCAAAGGACTAACCAGTTTTGGAGTTTTAGAGAACCAAATATATACATGACACCCATTTTACATTGAGAATAAAAATTAAACACAATAAATAACAAAATTAAATGATTTTTATCCTTGAAACTAATTCAAATATTTATTCTTCATATCTATAGGAAAGGAAACAAAATAAGGATGAGCTCAAATTCTTAGTAAGGGTTACTTATAGGGAAATATATTATGAATCAATAAGGCATAATCAATATTCAAAGATAAATAACTAATTTTTTTTATTTAATAAATAACTTAACTATCACGATTAGATAAGTAATAATCAATATGGAAAGTTAAATAATTGAAAACGCATGCCATTTAATCAATAAAATGAGAATCAAATGCATCCAATGATAATATCAATGAGAAAATATCATGGATAATAATAATAATTGAATTATAAATGTAGAAAATTCTTAATTATTTAACATCACAATCTCATGCATTATGATACCTATACTATAAATACCTTTCACAAGATAGTTTAAAAATATGGGTAAAACCCATTTAATTTGGCCAACTTATTTGTCTCATGAGACCTATCGACACATCGAGGGGATATATAATTTTGGTCCCCACCCATCACTTCATGTCCAAAGCATTCCTAATATATTGAAATATTGATTTAATTCATGAATGATATGACTTATCAATAAATATCCATATTGATTATAGAACACAGATTTATCAAGCTTTTCCCCAGTCAATGAAATATATTTCATAATAAAACACAATATGTAAAAATGGTATACGGTTTAGGAAATAATCATATCCATAAAAAAAATATATTTAATAGAAATGTAATGTCCAAGGAAAAATGATATCAAATGGGAAATATATACACCACATAAAAATAAATAGGTGCATAATTTCAAATAAGTACCAATGGAGTGGAAATTGAGATGAAATCCCGTACCTCACGCTCCCCTTCAGTTGAGCACTCATTAAACTTCTATATAGTAGTTTAAAACATGTTAATAACTTATAATATAACCATATTAATATTTATAATATCATATATGATCATTTTATAACATCTTATCACCCTTTCATTAACTATCTTTCATTATCACTATTGTTTCCGGTGTTAATTGCCTTGTTTTATCATGCATGTTCTGTCATGAATGTTCTGGATCTTGAACATAGGATATAGTTAAATAATATCTAGAATGATATTAATTTTATAAATATTATTTTTTTTATTATATACATCTTTATAACCATTATTTAAAATTGGACAAAGAAAATGAATCACATCGCTTTGTAGAGACGGTAAGCCATACGTACGTACGAGCAATGATATTATTTCTTAATGGGTTGAAGGGTAAGGAATTGGGTGAAATTTAAATTTTAAAAAAAATATAATGTCATATATATCACATATATTCATAAAATTAATCCTTATTACCTTCCATGTAAATCGTAATTGAAAAACGAATCACATCGCTTCGTGGTAGTCCGCCATACACACGAGCGACATTATCATAATTTAAATAGAATGAAAGGTAAGAAAGTATATGTAATATTATAATTATATAAGTATTATTATATCATAAATATTATATATATATATATATATATATTCATTAAATACATCATTATATCAAACTGTGAGAGGTGTTGATGGAAAACGAGTTACATCGGTTCGCGAGACGGTAGTCCACCATACACATGATTGATGGTTTCGTTTCACATTTGATGGAATATGAGATGGATATAGGTTATTACATTAAAATAATAATATATAAGTATATGGGAGATATTGGTATTATTAAATTTGAAGTGTTAATACATAATTGAAGGTTTTAAAAGAAGAAATAAAAAGAAAGAGCTTCGTTAATACGATTACCTTCTCTTAGACAAATCTCCTTTGGATATTCTCTTATGGACCCTAAGGATGATATTTTTGGAAAACCATCATCTCAATAACGTGTCTAATGATGTTGTAGAGGGAATTTTTAGGGTTTTTATGATCTAAATTTCTTGAAATGTGTGAATAAGTGATGGGAGAGAGTGACCTTTTATAATTGAGGAGTGATATTTTTGTAAATACCAAAAACCATTCAATAACGGGAAGTCAATCTCATCCCAAGTTCCTAAAAACCTATATATAATCAAATATAGTGAATATATGGTCAATAAAAACCTAAAAAACATGTTTTAAAAATGTTATTAATTATCCTTTAAGTTTACCCACTTTTACCATTTTAGTTTTCACTATGGTAATTAGTTTTTCTACCCTGGTAATTTATCCTTTAAACCTAAAAATAAAATGAAACTTATTAGATAATTTGTAACCAATAATTATAAATATGAAATCAAATTTACAAAATAAAAATTCTATGTGTGTTGAAAATTAATTTTAACAAAAGCGCATGTAACATGTAAAAACTTTATTTTAACCTTAAATGCAGTAACAAAGTTTTTACTCTTTAGGAGTCAATATAGTCACTATAAAAGAACAATTGGTCTATTAATGGACCATATTTGATATTTTTAAAGATTTAAAAATAAATTTGTAGAAGTTAATATTTTTATAAATTTTAAATCATTTAACAAAATATTATTTATTATAAAATAACATTAAATTCAAATTTGACACAATTCATTTAATTTGAATTTAAAAATATCAAGAAAATGATAAAATTTGAATTTATTATTTTAAAACCTATGTAGAAAGATATATTTATATAAAAATTCATAGAAAATAATATTTCATTCAATTTATATTAATTTTAATATTTTTAGAATCATTTATTTTATTTTTCTATTAATTAAATAATTATCGCATCAGTGTTACGTAAGCATTTAAGGTAATTATATTATTATTAAAAATTATAAATAAATTACTATCATGAGATTAATTTCATTAATATTAAAATTAATATCAATATTCATTGAAAAATTTCTTTTGTCCTTATGTGAACACATAATTGAAATTTAAAAGCAAGAGGGTGACATTTTGTCTTTTTCTTTACTTAAAGTATTATATAGGCCAATTTCATGTAAAAATGTCTCAAAAACTCATAAAAATAAATAATATGATAAAAGGGTAAAAATATGGTCAAAAAATAGTAATTATAAAAGTTTGAGGTCATTTTAACCCTTATCTTTTTAGTTTAACCTGATGATAAACTCGTTTTAACTTTAACCATGATAATTAATTTTTATTGTTTTTACTATTCATTAAGAAAAAAAATTAAGTTGAACTTATTATATAATATTAATTACAAAGATTAAAAATATGGAATACATTTTTCCAAATTCCATTCATAGAAGTGGAAAAATTTAATTAAAAATTAAACCTGTAGACACGACAAAAAAGTAGTTTTCCAAAGATAAAATTCTTATAATTATAGAAAGTTTTAATATCAAAATTAAATATTAAATTGATTATGATTACAATATAATTTAACTAATGTTACTTTTTAAATAATTTTAAATCAAAATTTAACTTTTAAATTCTTTAAATGAAAACTAGTTTTCAATAAAAACAATATTTTTCATTATTCATCGAAAAATTAATTTTTTCAGAATATTATCAAAAAATCACTCTAAGATAATTTTGAAATTAAAATTTAAAAAATAAATTTAATTTTTTAAAATAAATTTTCAAAAAGAGGTAAATATTTATTTTAATTTATGTGCTCAAAGTGTGGCAAAACCACCTTTTAGAAAAAATACAGTTTTTCAAAAAACATTTCTTTTTCTTTCAAATGATTCTTATTTTATTTATAATAAATAAATAACCATTTAATTTTTTTATACACTTGTAAAAAACATAATTTTTCTAATTTAGTTATTACTATTAATACCATCCAATTTAAAGGCTAAGTTGTAATGGTATATTATATTATTGTTCATTTAGACTCGAGGTTGTGTGTTCTGCAAGTTATCGAAGAGATTGAATTTATTTAAAAATAAATATATCGTAAAGTATCAGGGTGTTACATTATCATATATTCTTGGTGTTTATTTTCATATATTCTATCGAACCCAATTTTATTATTTTAAAATCTCAGGGTATTGTAGGTTGGGTGGGTATTTATAATAAAAGAGAGGAGAATTATTTATCAATTTATAAACTTAGGTTTTGGACTCTAAGTGATAAAATAATAAAAAATACAAACTTTACCATGATTTTTGCCTATAGTTTCTTCCAAATAGGAGTGGTTTTTAATATTTTATTAGTCTAAGAAGATAAATTCTTAAAATAATACCATTAATGACGTGGAAATGAACCATGTTCATAAAGAATTATTTTTAAAACCTTAAAACGCAATATAGGTTTTGGAGGATTCATTATAGGTTTATAAAATTAATAAAATAAATTAAAAATAACATTATTTTAAAGGATAAATATATTTTTATTCATTTATTATTTTTATATTAATTATTACATCACTCGTATGCTACTATGATATCAGAATACTTACCATATATTTATATCATTTTTAATTTTCACCCAAAAATTTGACTATCTTAGAAAATTATGAAAATATAACAATTGGATAATTTTGACATAATAATTTTAAAAATAATATTTATTTTACCAAAATAATTTTCCAAACATGGTAAGTTACAATTTTACATAAAAATCCTTATTTACTAGAGAATACTAGTTTTTAGGACACTAAATTCTTTTCAAATATTATAAAATTTACATCAGAATTAATTAAATTATATTATAATTTATATTTTAATAAATAACATTTAATAAGAATATTTCATGAAAATAAAATTTATTTCAAAATTCTTGAATTTATGAAAAATACTATTTTAATTGAAACTATATATTTCTCAAAGATACAGTTTTGGTTTCTTCATATCAAAATTTAGGTTTTATTAAACTCATTATATAACCATGTGTAAAAAGTAATAATGAAAAGAGAAAAATATAATAATTATTATATTAAAAATAAAATATAAAAATTCATACTATTATGGTTTAGATACATAATCCCTTATTACACCAGCGTATGCCCTAAGGGTAAGGTGTGCGATGGTGGTAGTTTCTTGGGATTTTTCAATGAACATGGTTTGTATGGTGATTTTAATAAGATCGAACTTATCTAATAAATATTTTCACTAATGTTTCAATTGTTTAATCTCAATAAGGGCCTGATCAAGGGCTCCCTCAAAAGCTCCGATAAATGGGATTCATGGGGTACGATCCTACTGGATAAGTCTGTTAATTATTCCTTCTATGTTAATTAGATATTATTATAACCATTAATATATAATAATATTAATATTAATTTTATAATTACTATATTATCGATGGTTATGTTGATTAATAGTCTTTTAATCCCAACAATCTAATTATGGATATATTTTATAATGGTCCAAAATAAAAAATGAAATATAGTGAATATGTTCTCTATTACTAATTTAATTAGTAAAGAATTTATTAATTTATAATGTAATTACATTTATAATTTTTTGGGTTATTATGAAAGGTGTTTCATTAAATAAAGGTCATTTGGAAAATAGAGAGGAAAATGTAAGCATTTTTTTTTAAAAATAATTTCTCTTAAAAAATTTATAAAAACAAAGTTATAAATCACTTCCAAAACACTTTTTATGAGGGTTCAATGATACCATTAAAAAATTATTTGTAAGATAATTTACAATAATATAATATTTAAGATAAAATATACTTAAGTAAGAAAATATGAAGTGAAAGATAAAAATTTACACAAGTGGAGAAAAATCCCTTTTCAAAACATTTAAGAAAATAATAACCCTTTCCTTAAAAAAAATCATAGTAAAATTGGACTAGATATTACTTTATAAACCCATCAAAACTTGGAAAAAAAATATAAATCATGAATAAGGGTTATAACTATGGGAAAATCCATTCATGCTGAAAACATTTAAAAAGAGATTCTCTTCACACTATTGTAAAGAAAGTCAAAAATGGCTTGTTTGGGAAATAATTAAAATGTTCCTTTTAAAATTTTCAATAGAAATTCAAGTTAATAAAATTAAAATTTTAGAATAATTTATTTATATAAAACCACTTTCTTAAAATAAAATAAATAATATAGATATATAATATAATGGTTCCCGACCAAAAAGGAGAAATAAGGTTGGGTTTTATTATAAACATTCGTTCAGTGGATTTGAGTACCAAAGAGGGGAAAATTTGAATGAACACTTTTAAACACAATTAATAACTATAGTAGAAGAAAATAGACATGGTTTAAGATATAAATAACATATAATTCCCCCAAATAAGATTCAAGCATAAGAAATCCCGATTAAAAGTGAGATTGAAACATAAACCCTTACAACTTTGGTAACATTTGAATCAAAAGAAATAAAAAGTTATAAAATAATATAGTTCTATAAATACCATGAATTACTTAAAATATTATGTAAAAATATATTCATGTGGTAGTAAGTACACTATATAAAATAAAACATTGTGAATAATATGAAACATGTCTCAAGGAAGGAAATTAGAGACGATAAACCCTTACAAATATTGTAACATTGAAGTGATAATTAATCAATGAAGTGATCATTTCTACTTATAATTTTTGGGGCTTGAAGATTGATTGTGAGGAGTTTTAATATGGTTTCACAATCATTCACATCAAGTTCACCATTTTTTTCGCACTCCCTTTCGAGTGGTTTTCAATGAGGTTAATTTGTGGAACTGGAAACACCCAATGGATCTCATATCCATGATGGCTCATGGACCCACTTTCCAAAGGAAGGTAGTTGTTTGGAATCTTAACCAATGAAAATTAAGAACTCACATTGGTTTATAGGATGTGTGGTTTGGATCTTTTCACCCTTTTGGGTGGAATTATTTCCTACTCTGTGACTCTCTTATAGATTTAAGACATATTCATGAATCCCTTTTTAAATTCTAAATATGGAATTGGTTACCCCTATATATTAACAATAAATTATAGATATGAATTTATGGGAAAATATTTTTATGTATTTGAGGTTATTCATTGATAAAACCATCTATATGTATCCGAGGTTGTCCATCAATGGAACCATCTGTACACACCAGTGGTCCTTCATCTTGGTTATGTATGTTGTTTTATAATGATGGTTTTAAGCCCCATAGTCAGGCGCTCTAGAATTTATCTCCATATAGGGAGATGAGATCTATTTTGATATTGGAATTAGGATTGTGATAGGGGATTCCTTTGTATCCTCTTTAGAGGAATCATAACCCATGTAGTTCAACTCTAATTAATGGGACACATCATACCTTTTAGGGTCATGCAACAAGGAACAAACCATGCAGTTTAACATCACATAGTAAGGAAAGCAAGGAAAAAGATACCTAGAAAAGGATGGTGTGAGACTTATAATAAAACAACCTGATGGACTTGAATATAATATATCCTCCTAGGTTTGATATGACCATACTAATAATATTACCCAAAGAAGATTAGAGTAAGTTTGGGGTGCTAGGTTTGAACCTTAGGGAGGATTCCTACATATCCCTTTTGGATGAGAATCAAATCCCATGTAGTTCTGAATGGCCAGGTCTTACACCTACAGAGGAGGCCTAGGTGGTTGATTCATCAAGAATATGGGCCTTTAAAGGTTTTATCTCATAGGGAATATGGGCCCTTTAGGTGTTGATAAAATGATTGGGGATTATACTGAGTAAGAGGACCAAGTGGTAGATATTTGATCATGATGATGACATGATTTCCACTAACCTCTAAGACCACATGAATCATGATTGGTGTGAGAAATAAGAGGAATTATAATATTTGGAAATCTAAAAAATCTTCTTCATCCATTGGTGGACGAGGGTGAGGGTATAGAAGGCAGGGGATGTACTATAAGAAATACCGGGGGATTACTCTAGGAGGGATTCCTTAATGAAGATCCCCCATTTCCCTCCCATTTTGAAATGTGGAAGAGAGGAAGCGTATGGGTCTATATAAAATAGATGTCGTATTCAGGATCAATAATACATCTTCCACTATCCCTAAGTTTTGGGTCCTCATTACCATAGGAATGTATGAGTGAGGGAATTATTAGGACCCTACCTATTAGGTAGGATAAATGTGATAATTCTATTACTAAATGAATGTATAATTAAGAAGGAACATCAGTGTTCCATATGTTTGGATCATGTATGTTTGGAGGCTTTGGAGGAGGTTTTGTCTTGGCCCCCCTTGGACAAGGGACCGAGACAAAGGGGTGCACAATAATTGGAAATGTGAGAAGAGGGATCAAAGTTTTCTTCAGCTAGGTGATACCTGGGCAATATAGTTTGGGATTCTCCCAAGTGATGTTTGGGAGAGTTATCCAAGGCTTCACCCAGGTGATGCTTGGGAGATCTGGCTGATGCTTCACCCATGTGATGATTGGGAGATCTGTGAGGATTTTCCTAGGTGATACCTAGGAAAATTTGGATGAAGAGAAACCTAGGAAACAATACTTAGGCGAGACCTTGATCAAACCTCTAGGGGTATCCTTAGGTGCTTTTGGAAGGGTCTCATTCAAGTACTGTATTTGGGAATGGCCCTTCTCCCTAGTACTTTTGGACTAGGGGGAGTGGCTCCTCACATAGGTCCTTTGTGTTTCACACACTGGAGAAACTCTAATCCAACTAGTCGCCTTAAATTTATCCTCTTTCAAGGGTTGGAGATCTACATAGAAGGTTTTTAGGACCTAAGCGAAGGAATAGGGTGAGAAGAAATTTGAGGCTTCTTATAGTCTTCCGATTCCACCAAATGAGGAGCCCAATGGCCCTATTTATAGGCAATTTTGGGACCCTAGGTGAAGGAATTAGTTTTAAAAGGTCTCTCAAACCAGTGAAAAACACACATGTATTTTACCAAGGTAGAGTTTCATGGTTGATCCACGTAGGATAGACCCATATGGTTTGTCTAGTTGTGTAGATAAGACTTTCACGATGGCATTGGGTGCATGTGTTGGGATTCATGTGAGACCACTTGGGAATATATATGAGATCCTTGACACCGTTTCATTTTTATATTATTTGAGGTATTTTCATTTTAAAATTCTAATCCATATATGAGAAATGGAGTTTCAATAAACCCCCCCAGGATGGGATTTGATCAGAAGAAAATGGTATAATCCCAAGGTGGAGATAAATATGGACTTTGATGGATCCTTCATTCAATAGCCTCCACATGTTTTTGTGTATTCATGCTCAGGATTTGAGGTCATCACTACTTGTGTGTCATGCTAGAGAAAGTTGAATGGATGAGCTGTGCATGGTGATCATGCAGGTCCATCACCCAAGATTTCTGTATAGGTAACCATGTGTTTATTAATAGCATGGATTGCCTATGGTCATTCCTCTTTGTCGCACTGCTCTTCCATCCATTTTCTATCATCGCACTAGTTATCTTCACATGCCTTCTGCTAAATTTCTACTCATGTACACATGATATTCCTTCACCCATGTGATCCATCCACTTTGGTGAGTGACATGAGCAAGGCCACTTGCATGAGTTACCTATGTAAGGCCACTTAGACAAGTGACCTACATGAGGCCACCTGGGTGAGTGAATTTCATAAGGAAACTCCTTTTCCAAATTTCAGAATTTTCCAAACTAAAACTTTGACTCTAATGAAAATATTGGTATTTGAAGG
Source organism: Viscum album (assembly GCA_963277665.1). Classification (NCBI taxonomy): domain Eukaryota; kingdom Viridiplantae; phylum Streptophyta; class Magnoliopsida; order Santalales; family Viscaceae; genus Viscum; species Viscum album. The sequence continues at coordinate 15,476,353 of OY728150.1, forward strand.
ACCCCAGAACACCCTAAGAGTGGAGGGGTTAATCAGGGTGCCAAATTTTTCTTCTAAACTAATGGATCTTGTTCCCATGTTTATAGGAACCTGTTAAACCTGTTTGAAGAGGAAGTGTAGAAAATAAACAATCACATGCAAAGCAATGACACCATAATTTTACTTGGCTCACCACTAAGGGCTATGTCCAAGGAGCATATGTTGACAGTGTGTCATTCATACCAAATAACCACTAATATTCAAAAGTTTTGGATTACAATAGTTTAGCACAGTCACTCTATGCCAGACACACTACCTTTATAAGGTTTTAGGGAAATCACACTGTGTCCCTTAGATAACTTCCGCTGACTCCCCCTTTCTCACTGAACTGGAAGAATATTCACTCAGTTTATCGACTTAAATGTCGCTTCAATGGAGTAGTATTAAATCATGCGTCCTCAACTATAAATGGATTCTCTGTTGAAGTACCATTATTGACTTTCCTGCACACTGATAGGTTATGGTAATTAAATTCAAAAAATGATTTGGTAAATTTTCAGGCTTCCTTGGATGTTCTGCGTCCCACTTTACCTCCTCCGTGCACTGAGTAGAGGGTATGGTTTGCAACTCAACTCCTACGCCTACCACTATTATTTTTGAATACCATCCAGCCCCACCGTGTACTGTCCTGCTCTACCATGTACTGCCCTACTCTGCGTACTACCTTCGTAAACTACCTTTCGCAAATTGCCCCTGCTTTTAGAACTACCTCTACTCCACGCAAAACCCTAATTTCTCCACATACTTCCTTGCTCCACTGCATACTGTGAGAGATTCCTTCGCAAACTGTGCTCTCTTCCATGGAATTTTTTCCCTTATGCGGATGGTTCCATCCACATACCGCCTTCTCCTTCACAAACCACTTTGGACTTTACCGGATTTCTTCCCAAAATTTTAATCTTAAATCCCTCTCTTTAAAAAAGGGGATTACTACTCCTTATATAGGCACAAATGGACCCGAAAAATCCATTAAACCAAGATTTACCAAATCTTTGATTTCAGTACAGCCTCCACCACGTAACACTCCTATTCTATGAACTACAGCAATCCCACGAACCTCCGACCTTCCGCATACCGCACACATTCACCGCCAACCATAGCTGAAAACCATTTTTGGTTCTGTGAACCGCTCCATGTACTATTCCTGCTATTCTGTTCGTGATCCTCAAACCATTCCCAGACATGGTACGCAGTCCATGTCCTGGACCACATGATTCTCTCCCTTTTCTGAATTCATTCTCCATTCTTCATTCCATACAATCCTATAAATAGATTCCCAATTTTGAGGCCCCACAAAATTGTCAAAATACTTGGAAACATCTCCACCTTCAATACTACTTTCAACCTCAATCATAATATCACATTTCTTGAAAACTCCCTGGTCATCCATGTATAGATTAAAAAAACACAAACCAGAATCCATTATAAACAATAAACAACCTTGGTTCCAATAATCTCCCCCTTTGGGTTTATTGTAAATCTCCAGATAAATTCACTGAAGCACCATCCACAATCAAAAACTGAAACCTCAAGAAACAAATCATCTATCACTCTAAGTCCACGTGAGCTGTTCTATGTGTAGAAAACAATAGAGAAGACATGAATTAAGTTCTCATTTTTGTCTTTTCTCCCCCATTGTTTCATTGTTGATGTTATCAATTCTCCAATTATCCTTTATCAAGAAAGAAAAAAAAACATTTCACATTCTTGATCTGTTGAATTTATCTAGTCTCCCCCATTGGAAATAAACCCAAAGAACTGAATCTTGACTTTAAGAGCTAAAAAACATACTCCCCCTGGATCGTATCTCCCCCATAAACCAACATCACTTCCACAACCATATTAAAACAGTTAAAACTACTGAGGAGAGGTGGACGCGCTTTCATGACACGTAAAATTGATTATGTTACTAAAATTTATTTATAGTCTATGGAATACCCTAGGTTGCATCTCAAGGAGTGTTGGTGGGTTTAGAGTGTATGTTTTTAATAAGAAGTACTAAAATAGGGGGTGGTTTTGAAAATAGTTTTAGGATGAAATTACTTAATTGAAAGTTTAAAAGTTGAGAAACCAAATGGATTTTGAAAAATATGAGATAAAAGGGTTCATTTTGAATTCAATACACACATTAAAGTTCATCATTCTTGGAGATTAATTTAGGTTTGGTGTAATTATTTAGTTTAAATTAATTGGAATCTCGGTTAATTCCTAAGCCTTTACTTCATTGCTTGAAGAACCAAACCTTGAAATAACAATCGTATTATCAAGGTCAAGAAATTATGCATGGAATAAGAGTTTACAAAGAAGATTAAAATTTCAAGAAATTGGTTAAGAAAAGGATTCTTGTGTTACCCAATCAGAACAACATAATTCACGCACTCAAAACCTCACGCCGATCGGTTAGAAATTAAGAGCATCTCTTTCACACACATCAAAACAAGAATTAAAATATGAAAGTATGTAAGATACATGGAAAGAAATGTTTTAACACCCAAATTACTCCAAACTAATAGTTAATATATGAATTTTAACTCCGTTGACATGTGTGTATCTCCTTTACAACGAACACCCACCATTTAGCTCCACATCCGGTGGATGAGGAAGCTTGGGCGAAACTCCTTCTTCATTATTGACCCCCCTATGAGGATAGGGGCCTCCAAAAATTCAAGGATGATTATAGGACTCCTATGGAACTCAAAATTGGTATAACTTCACTCCTTGGCCGAACTACAAAATGGGGAGCCCATGGTGATCTTTTATATCCAAAATGAGAGGTGGTTTTGGGAACCTTGATTTTGAGAAACCACTTGTCCTATTATTTTAGGCCACTATAAAGTCTTATATCAATTTGAAGAAAACTAAAAATATCTATAACCACCTATTGAATATCTCCCCTGAAATGTTGGCACCATTTGGACAACTAAATCTCGAGATATTGATAAAATACAAAACACTACTTTTGACTTTGTGTAGATTTGATTCTTTGGACATATCAGTTCGGATGGGGATCGTAGAGGCCGAATGAGGATTCAATTACTTTATATAAAATGTATCTCATTAAAATTTGGACCATAAAAAAAAATTTAATCCCATTTGGATGCATGGTTTAGTATAAATATTCAGTTGAGTCCATTGGTGTGCATGGATCCTGCGCAGTTTGAACCTTTTTTTTGACATCATCACGGGCCCTCCAAATCACCTCCACCTTTAATGAGATTATCAAAACAAGTTTTATTTCACTTTTTAACAGTAATAAATATGAAAGAATTGAATAAAATATGAAGTGTAATTTTTTATTATTTTTATAATTTTCAATACAAAACTAGTTTAGCACAGTGGTGTAAGGGTGAAGATGAAACAGTAAATCGTAGTGCGTTCACACCCCCACACCTAAAAATTTGCACTCTTGGGCAAAGTTACAGTTTCAGAAATTATACATGTAGATATTTCCAACTTAATAAAGATTTAACATTCAATGAAAATTTAATTATGGATAGAAATGTGATCAAAAGAAAAATCATACCGAGGAGTTATTCTCAACGATCAAACAAAAAGATGTCTCAAAAATTGTATCAGCACAGAATTCTAGGAGTTGAATGATACAAATTTGAGAAAATAGTTCAAAAGATAACCATTTCACTAATTATCCATGTGTGTGTGTGAAAACCATTCCATGATATTATTTCCACTTTCTATCGAGTAAATATAAGTTATTTTAAAAAATTTCTACTTATATGATCCTTTCCACCGAACCTGCCCTATATCCTTTGCAATCAAATTCCAAGACCCACTCACTTAAGCATTCCCAGAAGTAAAACCATAAGCTCCCGACCTAGATATCCTTATATGTTGCACATTTCAACACTCCCCTCATTTTTTTTTCAAAAGTTTCACTTGGAACAAATATCACACTCTTCTCCCAACCCATGTTTGACCCCCTAAAACATCAATTTTAATAGTTATAATAAGATCAAAGGTTGATGAAGGATGGTTTTTGAACTTCCCAATATACAACCATTTTTTTGAGGGTGTCCAATAGTTGGATAACAGGTACTCATGCATAGGTCAATCTGGTACAATAATGAAATAGATCAGATAAGGAACTACAGTATGGAAAAATGGTTTTTTAAAGTAGAGAAAAACCAACCTAAATTATATTTACCTTTTATTAAGTATAATTTTTCACACTTTATGGTTGGGTGTAAAGTTGTGTGGATAAATTAAGTGAGACAATTTTCCCTTAAACTATTGACAAAAGGGAACCATTCTTCTCAAAGGTTTCAAAATGATAAAACCATTTATATCATTGACAAACAACCGAATTTCAAAAGAAAGTCACACCATAGTATTGAATTCTTACAGAAATGCACATTTCATCCGATTTTTTTTGAAAGTTAAAACAACATGAAATACGAAAATTCCACATGCATTTTCAATTACTTCTATGATTAAACAAACATCATTTTCCATGATAAAGTGTTCATAAAAAAAATTAACATTTTGGCACAAAAGTGAGGGGGGGGGGAATGAGGGGGAAAAGGGGAAAAGTAATAATAAAATTCAGCAAGTTAAAAAAAAGAAAAAGAAGAAAGATGATGAAAATTCCTATCTAACCTAGGAATATACCCACCCCCACACCTAGAGTGTGCAATGTCCTAACTGTAATAAAATATAATGTGGGAAGGAAGGATAAAACCTGGTGGGTGTCATTCGTAGACTGCTTCTTGAACTTGGAGTTCCTCCACTAGGGACTCTGGAAGGGCTTCATGGAAGTGCTTCAGCCATTGCCCATTGACAATGAAGGTTTTCTTGGTTTCTTCATTTTGAACCTAGAAAAAACCAAATGGAGATACATTAGTAACAGTGTATGGTCCAAACCAATAGTAACGAAGCTTACCTGGATGCAACTTCAGCCTTGCATTGTAGAGGAGGACCTTCTTCCCAATGTGGAAGTGACGATGAAGGATGAGACGATTGTGGGAAACCTTGGTTCCCTCCTTATAAATCATAGAGTTCTCATATGCATCTATTATCATTTCATCCATCTCCTGAATCCGCAACTTTCTTTGAGCACCTCCACCAGAAAGATTAGAATTTTATTGTTTGATGGCCCAGTAGGCCCAGTGCTCAATCTCAACAGGGAGGTGACAACTTTTTCCAAAAACAATCCTATAAGGTGAAATTCCAATTGGGGTTTTAAAAGCAGTATGGTAATCCCATAATGAATCATCATGTCTAAGACTCCAATCTTTCCTATTGGGTTGAACCGTTTTTCAAGAATTTGTTTTACCTATCTATTTGACACCTCGACTTTACCATTGATCTGTGGGTCATATGCAGTAAACACTCGATTTCTGAACCAATACCGACACAAAAGTGATTTCATTGTTCGGTTTCAGAAATGAGAACCTTGGTCACTGATGATGAACCTAGATAAACCAAACCTATAGAAAATTTGGGTTCTCAGAAATTCTACAACTGTTTTGGAATCATCCGTCCTTGTGGCTCATGAATCTACCAATTTTTACACATAATCAACTATCCTAAGAATGTAAAAGTTTCCAAAGGAATTGGGAAATGGAACCATAAAGTCAATTCCCCAAACATAAAAAATGTCATGAAAGAGAAATGATTGTTGTAGCATTTTATTTATTTTAGAGACATTCCCCATTCTTTGACAATGAGGACAAGATTTGCAAAAAACACGGGCATCTCTAAAAAGTGTTGTCCAAAAGAGACCAGAATCAAGGACCTTGTGAGAAGTCCATTGGGGACCAAAGTTTCCTCCACAAGAAAGAGTGTGGAAGAATCTAAGGGCATATTGAAACTCGTTATTGGGAACAAAAATCCTAAGGACTTGATCATTACAGGTGCACCAAAGGTAGGGGTCATCCCAAATGTACCAATGAGACTTATGTTTTAGACGGTCGGCCTGGTTTTTGTTGAAATCAATAGTAATGAAAGATGCTACCAAATAATTTACAATTTTAGCATACCAAGGAATAATATGTTGCACTCGGTACGTTTTCTTAGTAGGAAACATGTCATTTATAGGAATACAGGGAGATGAGTCAATGTCCGGGGATGGGTGGATCCTATTGATATGGTCAACCACCACATTCTCTGCTCTTTTTTTATCTCCAATTTCTAAATTGAATTCTTGAAGGAGGAGCATCTAGTGAATGAGACGTGGTTTGGCTTCCAGTTTCTTAAGGAGATACCGAAGGGATACATGGTCTGAGAACCCAATGACTTTGGAACCCAAAAGGTATAACCTTAATTTGTCCAAGGAAAAAACATTGGTAATGATTTTTTTAGTCATGGTGTAGTTTTTTTGGGTAGGGTCCAAAGTACATGAGGCATAGGCAATGAAATGTGGAGCTTGATCGACCATTTGTGACAAGACTACCCCAACTGCATAGTTAGAGGTGTCACACATGAGCTCAAATGGTAAATACAGCTAAGGTGGTTGGATTGATGGGGGTGACATGAGACTCCATTTTAACTTATTAAAAGCTTCCTCACATTCATTATTAAAAACAAATTCCTTTTATTTTTAGAGTAACTAGAAGAGGGGGAGTGCAATCTTACTAAATTCACGAATAAAATGACGGTAAAATCCAGCATGAACTAGGAAAGACCGCACATCCCATACAATTTTGGGGAATGGTAGGCAAGAAATGACATCCACTTTTGATTTATCTACTTGGATACCATCCCTAGAAATTACATGTCCCAAAACTATAACTTGACACACCATGAAATGGAATTTCTCATAATTTAATATGAGATTATTTTCAATACAACGATGTAGGACTAAAACAAGAATACTAAAAACATTCATCAAAATAGGATCCATACAAAGTGAAATCATCCATGAAAACTTCCATGAAATTCTACAAGTAATTCAAAAAAATGCTAACCATGCATTGCTGGAAAGTACCTGGAGCATTGTGCAGACCAAATGGAATCCTCCTATATAAAAATATGCCAAAGGGGAAAGTGAAGGTTATATTTTCCTGATCCTCAGGGGCAATATGGGTCTGAAATTATCCAGAATACCCATCAAGAAAATAGTAATGGGACTTCCACACTAGACTTTCTAGAATTTGGTCAATGAATGGCAATGGGAAATGGTTGTTCCTAGTGTGTTGGTTTAGTCGGTGATAGTCTATACAGACACACCAACTATTCTGCACATGATTTGAAACCAATTCATTGCTTTCATTTTTGATTACTATAAGGCTAGTTTTCTTAGGAACTACTTGAATGAGACTGAACCATTTCCTATCATAGATGGGGTAAATGATTCCAACAGCCAATAATTTTGTTACCTCCTTTTTCACAAATTCTAGGAGGTTTGGGTTCAGTCGGTGTTGTGCCTGCCTCACTGGTTTATCCTCATCATTTAATAAAATATGATGTGTTAAAATTGATGGTCTAATAACATTAATGTCAAAAAGTGTCCATCCTAAAGCCTTTTTATACCCCCTCAAAAGTTCAATCAGTTTCAAGTCATGCTCAAGAGAAAGTGAACTAGAAATGATGATAGATAACTTGTTTCCATTCTAAAGATATACATATTTTAAATCTTGAGGAAGTTGTTTTAGTTTCAGTTCAGGGGGATTTTGGATTGATGGGAGTGTGTGTGAAAGTGAGAGTTCACTAATATCATATAACTACTCAATGGTATCATCCTTATATGAGGAATGATATTTTACAATCTTAGCAGTATCATTAACAGTCAGTGGATCCTCAGTGTTCAAGAAATCATCAATCAACAAACATGCATTACATTTCTCTAGATCACTACAACAATCAATTCATGAATCATTAACTAGAATTTCTATCAATGAAGAAAACCCAGAAAGGGGATCAGGGGAATGAAATGAGGTTTTTTCAAGGGAAGGATGTACATCTATATAATTAACAGAGATAGAGGAATATTCTTCTGAGGGGTGCTTCATGGCATCAAGGATGTCGAAGTGGACAATGTCACCACCAAACTCTATAGGTAATGTTCCATTATGGACATTAATAATGGTTTTGGATATTTTCAATAATGGTCTCCCTAATATAATTTGGGCATGTCCATTCATCCCATCATCTTCCATTTTAAGCACATAAATATGAGCAAGAAAAATTAAATTTTGAACCCTCACAAGAACATCCTCTAACACACCAAAAGGGTGTATTGTACTCCGATTTTCTAGTAGAATGAATATCCCAGTTTGATTCAATTCTCCAACCTGTAATGAAGAGTAAATGGAGTAAGGAATCACATTTATATAAGCACCTAAATCAAGAATAGAATTGGAAAATGAATACTCTTCTATGGTGCATGGAATCAAGAAGGTTCCAGGATTATTGCATTTGGTAGGTAGTGACGATTCTATCAATTCTGAGACATACCTCCCTAATCTTACCTTCTAATAACCATGAAGTCTCCTTCAATGTGCATATATATCCTTTAAAAACTTTTCATATCTTGGAATTTGTTTCATTGCATCAATCAAGGGGATGTTTACCTGTAATTTTTTGAAAGTTTCCAAGATTTCTTTATCGAGTTAAGTTTCTTTTTGTTTCTTAGGTTGGGTGAACCTTTAAGGAAATGGAAGAGAAATTGTTGGGCTAGGTGACTCATGAATATACACACTCTTTCCTTTGGAAGAGCTTCTCTTAGGATAAGGTTTTACCTCATTTGGATCACTTTCAGTGGTTGGGATGGTGGTTTCATTAGGAAAGGATGAATCTAATGTAGGGTTCATTTGGCTTTTAAGTTTTGTTCCACTCCTAAGGGTGATGAAACTAACATTTCCCTTATCCCTAGAGTTAAAAAGTGGTTGATAGGATAGTTTACCCAACCCATGACTTTGAATTTCCCCCACTGAGTTAGCTAGTTGGACTAATTGGGTTTTGAGGTCTTATATGGATGCCTGAGTGGTTTTTTTGGAATTGGATATTGTTGGTAGCCATTTGTTTCATCATATCTTCTAGGATAGTCTCAGGTTTTGGAGGGGGTTGTTAGAAAGACCTTTGAGGTGGTTGAGGATTTCTGGGTGGTGGTGGTGGATTACTACTCTGACCCTGTTGGTTCCATTGTTGTTGAAATTGGTTTTAATACCCCCTTTCCTATAATCTTGCTTTTCTTTCCACCCAGTGTTGGATGGATAGTAAGGTTCATACCTAAAGGGTCGGTTATAGGGGTGGCCTAGAAAGATTGCCTCACAACTCTGAAAAGTTTCTATCAATTGAGGAAATTGTTCAGAGTAGTGGGTATCAGAAGATTATATACCACAATGGATGGGAGGAGGAGATTGGGATTTTTCTTTGGAAATAGCGAGTTGTCAAAGAAGGGTACTTACCTCTTCAAACTTTGCATCCACATTCTTCTCAAATTCAGTACTTTTCACATCCTAGAGACCTGAAATGGGTACACTGAACCGTGAACCGAATTACTGATTGTTTTGTGACATGTTCTCAATCAGGGTTCTTGCAGTGATTGGGGTTTTATATATTAGTACACCACCTACAACATCATCAATCATGTTACGATCAATTGTAATTAAACCTTCATAAAAATACTGTATTAAAAGTTGATCGCTTATTTAGTGGTGTGGACAACTTGAACATAATATTTTAAATCTTTCCCAATATTCATGAAGTGTTTCCCCTTGAGATTGTATTATACCACATATTTATTTCCTTATTTTTTCAGTTTGATAGTTTGGGAAATATTTTTCAAGAAAAATTCATTTCATGTCCGCCCAACCTCTTATTGAGGAATTAACATAATAAATCCAGTCTTTTGCAGTATCTTCTAAAGAAAAGGATAATTCTCTAAGATTTACTTGTTCCTCATCCACATTGGCCGGTTTTATTGTTGAACAAACATTGTGAAATTCTTTTAAATTCTTATGTGGATCCTCTCCAGGAAGTCCATGGAATCTTGGTAATAGATGAATTAAAATAGATTTTAGTTCAAAATTGGGTGCCTCGCCTTATAATTGAATGTATTTGGGTTGGATATCTACATTAGGTGAGGTTAGTTCTTTTAGTGTTCTATTGTTTTCATCCATGTTATACAAGTTTATTTTAGTTTTTATATTGGTTCTAGAAGAAGAAGATGAAGGATCAATAAGAGTGTTTTTGTCTTGTGTGTCCTCCTTCAAAGGGTTCTCTTCTGTGTCTCGATGTCACTAACGTAAGATCCTCTTCGGTTTGGGTTAAAATGGTGGTAGGTATCCCAAAGTATAATTCTCCATGCATATAAACTACAAAATAAATAAATCAGAACAAAAAAATATAGGTAAAGGTATAAGATAAAAAAAATAAATATTCACAAATTTTACAAAAAACTTATAAAAAACATGCACTAAAAACCAAAGAGCTCCCCAAAAATGGCGCAAAAATTTGGGCGTACTGTCATGACACGTAAAATTTATTATGTTTATAAAGTTTATTTATAGTCTAGGGAAGACCATAGGTCGTCTCTCAAGGAGCATTGGTGGGTTTAGAGTGTACATTTTTAATAAGAAGTACTAAAATGGGGGGTGGTTTTGAAAATAGTTTTAGGATAAAATTAATTAATTGAAAGTTTAAAAGTTGAGAAAACAAATGAATTTTGAAAAATATGAGATAAAATGGTTCATTGTGAGTTCACTACACACTTTCAAGTTCATCATTATTGGAGATTAATTTAGGTTTGGAGTAATTCTTTGGTTGAAATTAATTGGAATCCCGATTAATTCCTAAGGCTTTATTTCATTGCTTGAAGAACCAAACCTTGACATAACAATCGTATTATCAAGGTACAAAAATTATGCATGGAATAAGAGCTTCCAAATCAGATTGAAATCTAAAGAAATTGGGTAAGAAAATTATTCTTGTGTTACCCAATCGGAACAACATAAGTCACACACTCAAAACCTCATGCCAATCAGTTAGAAATTAAGAGCATCTCATTTTCATGCATAAAACCAAGAAATTAAAATATGAAAGTATGTAAGATACATGGAAATAAATGTTTTAACACCAAAATTACTCCAAACTAGTATCTAATATATCCGTTGGAACTCCCTTGACATGTGTGTATCTCCCTCACAACGAACTCCCATCGTTTAGCTCAATATCGGGTGGACGAGGAAGCTCGGGCGGAACTCCTTATTCATTCTTGACCTCCCTATGAGGATAGGGGCCTCCAAAACTTCAAGGATGAGGATAATACTTATATGGAACTAAAAATTGGCAGAACTTCACTGCTTCGTCGAACTACAAAATGGGGAGCCCAAGGTTCTCTTTTATAGCCAAAATGGGAGGTGGTTTTGGGAACCTTGATTTCAAGAAACCACTTGTCCCATTATTTTCGGCCACTATAAAGTCTTATATTACTTTGAAGAAAACTAAAAAGTTTTATCCCCACCTATTGAATATCTCCACTGAAATGTTTTCACAATTTATATAACTACATCTTGATATATTGATAAAATACAGAACACTTTTTTTTGACTTTGTGCATATTTGATTCTTTAGACAGATTAGTTTGTATGGGAATCGTATTGGCCGAATGAGGATTCATTTAATTCATATGAAATGTAGAAAATTAAATTTTGTATCATACCACAAAATTTCATCCCATTTGGATGCATGTTTTAATATAAATATGCGGTTGCGTCCACTAGTATGCATGGATCTTGCGCAGTTTGGCCCATTTTTTTGGACATCATCATGGGCCCTCCAAATCACCTCCACCTTCAATGAGATTATCAAAAAAAGTATCATTTCCCTTTTTAAAAGTAATAAATAAAAAATAATTGAATCAAATATGAAGTTAAATTTGTTGTTTTTTTTATAATTTTCAATACAAAACTAGTTTAGCACAATAGTGCAAGGGTGAAAATGAAACAGTGAATCATAGTGTGTTCAAGAGGGAAGTTTCGTGACCTCCTTATGCACAAGAAGGTGGATAAACACCAAGTTTCAACTGATGTTTCTCAAACACATCCACTGATAGTGGATTGGTCAGGATATCAGCCACTTGATCATTAATTCCCACACAATCAATTTTATTCATGCCATGTTCAACTTTTTCGTTGATGAAGTGATATCTTATTTCAATATGTTTTGTACAAGAATGATGAACATGATTTCTTGTAAGATCGATTGAAATCTTATTATCAGAGTAAATCACCACTGGTTGTTTCACCTCATCACCAATGTCAGTCAATTGCTGCTTCATCCAAAGTAACTGAGTGCATGCCTTTGTAGCAGATATATATTTAGCTTCAAAAGTACTAAGAGAAGTACTTTCCTATTTTTTTCTCAGCCAGCCCACACATTTCATCCTAATATAGAATGCTCCCCCACTAGTGGAATTTATATCCAATAAATCTCTAGCCTAGTCAACATCAGAAAAAGCGGATAGTTCACTATCTCTTCCTACAACAAAGTATATCTTATAATTATTTGTACCTTGAATGTATCTCATGATTATCTTCACTATCTCCATATGTTCTTCCTTTGTATTACTCTGAAAGAAAGTTGTAAGGAAAGCTGCAAAGAACATATCTGGCCATGTCGCTATCAGGTACAGTAGGCTTCCAATGATTCTTCTATACATGATGGGATCCACATAAGTCCCTTCCTCATGCTTCCCTAGATTTGTTCCAACCTCAATCAGAGTCGACATTGGTTTCGAATCATGCATATTGAATTTATTCAGTAGATCTCTTGAATACTTATCATGAGAAATGAAATTGTAATCCTTCTTCTAAATTACCTGCAACCCTAAAAAGTATGTGAGTTCACCAATCATGGACATTTCAAATTCTGATTTCATGTGATTGGAAAATTCATCCACTGATCCCTACCTACTTCCACAAAAAATAATATAATCCACGTATACCAATATAAAAAACTAATCCTTTTGAGAATTATTCACATAGAGATTGTGATCCACTCCTCCTCTTTTAAACTCAAGATTTCTCAGATAAGAGTCCAACTGAGAGTACCACACCCATGGTTCTTGTTTTAGGCTATAAAGAGCTTTATTTAATTTGTAAACCTTAAGTTCATCATTTCCAAGAAATAACCCCATGGGTTACTCAATGTAGACTTATTATTCCAATACTCCATTTAATAATGTTGTATTGACGTTCATTTGATACACTTTATAACCTCTTTGGATTTCCATGGAAAGAAATAGTCTGATTGACTCTAATCTTGCTACTAGAGTAAATGTCTCTTCAACATCAACACCTTTGATTTGTGAATATTATTTACAGACCAATCATGCCTTATTTTTTATCACATTTCCATGCTCATCAAATTTGTTCTTGAAAATCCACTTCGTACCAATCACATTGTGACCTTCGGGTCTTTTGACAAAATTCCATGTTTGGTTTTTTTTTCAATCCGATCCAACTCTTCATTCATTTATTTTACCCATGACTCATCCTTTTCAGCTTCTTTAAATGAGGATGGTTCCACAATTGATAGAAATGCAGATTGTGCATTATTAAAATTTCTCCTTGCCTGTTTAGGTGCATTCTGATCCCCAATAATGTTGGATTGATCAATATCCGATCTCTGATTTCTCTTTTGGGGTTCGACCGAATTCTCTCCATATATGGATTCCTCTTTTGATTCTTCTTATAATTCAACATCATGATGTGACTCCTGAGAGTTTTTTACATATTACTCTACCTGTATATTATCATTTGTTCTATGTTCACATTCTTCTTCATCTTCTATCAAATCAACATAATAATTACTTGAATCATTCATGTTTTTCTCTTAAATTATCTTAACATCGCTAATTTCCACAATTCTACCCAAGTGATCATTGAAACACTTGTAGTCTTTACTTTTCATTGAGTATCCAAGAAATATTCCTTCATATGAATTGTCACTATACTTACCTTAATTTTCTTCTTTGTTTCGGATGAAACATTTGCTTCTGAAAACATGAAAATATTTCAAGGAGATATTCCTTCAATTCCATAATTAATATGATGTATTTGTCTCTCCCATATATAGTCCTGTTCAGTTTTCAATATACACTATAGATTGAACTGCCTATTTCCAGTAATGTTGAGTAATATGACTCTCGATCAGCATAGTTTTGGCCATGTTATTTACCTATTGATTCATGTGCTCAACAACTCCATTTTTCTGTATAGTTCTCATAGCAACCACATCATGTTGTATCCCATGATTATCTAGGTAATTTTCAAATTCAATGGATGTGTATTCCCCTCCATTGTCAGACCGCGGGACTTTGATATTTCATCCAGTATAATTCTCGAAAATTCGTCGATTGGTTTACATGCAATCAAACACTTGTAACTTCCTATGTATAACGATCACACATGCCATTCTACTATAATAATCTATGAAAAGAACAAAGTACCTTTCTCCATGTGTTTTGACAACATTTATCGGTCCATATACATCTGTATGGATGAGGTCAAGGAGATTAGATGCTCTTTTCTTGTAACAGCCCAAGATTTTATAAAAAAATATTCTTTTTAATTTTATTAAAGTCTTGTGTTGTACTCTACACCAAAAGGAGCTTGCACAACACACATCCTTGACTTGCCTTGCATTACACGCAATCACGACCTTCCTCGATAGCGTGTGTAATACGCAATACCGAGTTTCACTAAACAACGATATGCTATTAAAATATTATTAAAACTAGCCGTTATGAATAGTAATAACCACTTTTTAAAACTCTGTAAATCTTATTTTTCAAAATGAACTTCATTTTTGGATTCGGAGTATCGAATTTAGCCTAAGGTGAAATTTTGGTACTTTTCGGATAACTTTCATATTCTGATGAATAGTGAAAATTACTAAATTATAATTAAAAACAACTTTTTTAATCGAAATAATTAATAGTGATAAATTATTAATTTGAGTGGTTTTAAAGTATATTTAGAATATTTTTTTACAATTTAATACAATGTTGGTCATTGGATGTAATTTCACATTTAAACCAGACATAATCAAGTGTCAATCTTTTGATAGATATTGTTTCTTAAAAACACGCTATTTGTTTTAACAGCGGGATTTAATTATAAAATTAATTAATGCAAATTCTATGATATGAATTTGGTAAAATAGACTTCATTTTTGAATTCAGAATATGAAATATAGCTTAGGATGAAATTTTGGCATTGTTCTGAAAAACATCAATTTTTGATGAATAGTGAAACTACTAAGTGGTAGTTAAAAAAAATTAATTTCTTCATAAATATTAATTTTACCGCTTCTGTGAATGGAATTTCAAAAATCCGAGAGACACGGTTGATGTCAGTAAGTAAAATGTGGTTCAATGAGATGAAAATAATTTTTGTTGAATAGTAACTTTTTACTTTTTTTTACCACGGTTAATAGTAAATAGGGTAACTAAGGGTAAATATGATATTACTATTACCCTAACACATGTCCTAATTCTATTGGATAAGTGTAATTCGACCAAAAACAACCTTATGAATATAATATGACCATTTAGGTCCACTTGGATTAGATTATGACATTTAATATTATATTATTTAATGAATAGTTAAAATAGTTAAAATCAAAGTTTAATAACTAAAACATTTTTAATATGGGGTTATACATAAGATAAATTCGACTATAAATATTCATTAGAAAGATAAAAAGATTTCCTACATAATGATATTTTATTTATAATTTTTAGACTTTAAATAAATTAATTTATTTATGACACAACGATGATGCAGTAATTACCCTTTTAAGGAAATATTAACATAATTGATGTTATAAATGCTCAAATGAATGTAATTTGAGACTTTTTATGACTTAAACTAATTTTCTAGGTTACTATGATATATTAATGTTGATTTAATTAACTTGGTTCGAACATATAATTCTGTTATGACTTTTACAAAAATCATATATCAAATAGTGTCAAAATTGACACAAAATAGTTTTTAAATCAAATATTATATTATTAATTGTTATTATATTCCTAAAAATCTAAGGTTCGGCCAAATGACTTAGATAAGGATATATATATTAATAATAAAAAATTTGGGGTTATTTTGGCATGTTATAGTAAGTGTATTAACCATATAGTGAAAGAAAACAAAAAGACACGGTAAAAGTTAAATTATTTAACTTAGAGTTAAATCTAATTGATAAGGTTAAAATAACACCCTAAACTTGTCTAAATCCTATTGGTTGATAGGATTTCGACCCATCCCCACCTTATCTTCGAAATAAGACCCTTTGGATCCATTATAAACCTATTTTGACTTTAATATAAAATAATAGTTTGAGATATTCCTAAGGTGCCCCTCTCCTCCCTTATAAAAGGACACCTCCTCCCCCTCCTCCTCACACCAATTTGAGCACTCAAGCTCGGCCAAACCCTGCCAAAATCTCTTCTCCACTTCCCTAGAAACATCCTAGAGGTTCTGGTCTTCCTCAAAGACCAATTTTAGTGCCCTAAGAGGAGGTCTCAAAGAGGCGCTTCAAAGAAGAGGTAATTACTGTTACCAATTCTTTCATCATTATTTCTTCTTCCACTTCTTCTTATTAGGTTGTTTCATTATGAAGTAATAACATCAGTATCAATCATATACTGATATGTTATTATAAGTATGAAACAACCCTATTTCACCATCTATCCATCCTACGGAAAAAGAAATCACCGCGCGTGCGTACGTACGGAATACCGTCTCCACGCCGTGGTGTAATCTATTTTCCACCACCACCTTACATGGATGGGTATAATGGTGTAAAGAATAACTATACATAGTTATTACAACATCATATTGATTCTGATATATTGTATAATCCACTCCACTCCAATTCAATATTTATGGAAATGATATCATCGCTCGTGCGTACGTACGAAATACCGTCTCCACAACGCGATGAGATTCATTCTCCATGTTAACCATTTAAGAATGATTATAAAGTATATATAAGAAATAATAATGAAATATATGACATTATAAAGCTACTGGATTTATGTATATATATATATATATGTATGTCATCTACTTACTTCCATTTCAAGACAATAAGGAAAGGAAAACAGCGTTCATGCGTACGTACGGACTACCGTCTCCATGAACGGTGTTTTTCATTTTATTTATCTATCTATTATATATATATATATACTGAATATATATGATATATAAATCAAATTTTATATTCTGGAAGTAAGTAAATCATGATATAAGTAATAATAATGTCAAGAACAACAAGTCAAAACACCTACGATAAATGAAACGATTTTACCCAAAACGCTTCTTTAACATGGAATTTACCAAAGAACGGGTAATATAATGTCATAAGTGAACCATATATGATATCATAACAATGAATATGATTCTATAATAAGTCAATGACATTATTTAAATCATTTTACAGGAGGTTCGGACACATACGAAGCAAATCGGACCTAAGGTAAGGGAAATATCGCAATCTCATTTTTATCCGAGATTGTTTTTACTTTGGCATTTACTGGGGTGTATTTTATCATCCACATCCATGTTACCTAAATATATAATATTGTTTCCATCCACTTACAATAGTTTAAATCCAATTTTACCCTTCGGTGAGTTTTAGTAAAGAATATAAAGGGAATCTTTTGTCGCTTTTTCGTACGAGGTACTTTTTGACTTTTCCGACAAAAGTACGAGAAGAATGTTTTCTTTTTAACTTATACGGCATGAATGTATTTTTAAAACATTGTTTACAAGAATCTTCCTTTACAAGTTTTCAAGTTTATTTTTAATCAACTTCTTTTATTTTAAAGTTGTATAACATGTTAAGAAAGGAAAAATGTTTTTGAAGAAGAAAGGATATTTTCCTCAAGAATGGAGTTCAAGAGTTTTATCAAAATTATTTTCCATCTAAGATAATAAAGGGTTCTGTTTTTATCCCTAATATTACATTGATTTGATCATGTTTTGATGGAATTATTTTTATGAATTCCTTTACCTTATATGATTTGTTTTATGATGTCATGATGTTTCAAGAATCCCATTTTTGTTACATGTGTTATACGATGATGTATGATTTATGATTTTGTGGCACACATAAGAAAAGATTCATTATAAGATAGGTGGGACCTATATCTCCCTCCAATGCATTGGGTAAAGATTTTATATCTCATGAGATAGACAGGGCTGGAACGGTAGGTTATACCGGTTCAGTGAAACAGGACTGAAACGAGGGTTACTCGATTCAGAAAGGGACATTGTCCACTAAGATAGTCTTGGCAATGAGTCTTGACTAACAAGAAATGATTCTCTATGATTATGTGTGAATGACACAAAGTTTCAAGTTTCATGTTATGATTATGGTGATTTCATTTTCATTTCCATGATTTATCCCATGTTATGAAATTATGCTCTCTTTTGCAGGTTATGATTTCCAAAATGTTATGTTCTTATGAATATGATGTGATTGATATTTCTTTTGTTTACCCTTACTGAGCATTTGAGCTCACCCTTTTATGTTTTCTTTTCCCCAGGATATAAAGAAAGGTTTTAGGTAAAAAAAAAAGATCTTTATGGGAGATGTTGAAGATCTTTCACCACGATTAGAAGATTGTAGTCCGAGTTTCCAAAGACACTAAACTATTACGGTCCTTGTGTGTGTGTTTTTGTTATGTACTAAGTATTCCGCAAAAGTAATGTAATGTCCATGTACGTCAAGATACGGGTCTCTACAGTTGGTATCAAAGGAAAGGTTTAGTCAACCTTTGGAAACTAGGATGCGAAAACGTTAGTGAGATCCCTAGAGATATTTCTAAGGTATGTCTAGGGATGTCTCTAAGGTTAAGTATACGTATAGGTTATAGTCCTAGAATTGCGCTAACGATCTTCGAATTTAACCTAAGATGCTAGATATTGAGGGTACTACCCCTTTATTATGTTGTTTTCCCTAGCATGATTTTTGCCTCTCATACTATTCTTTTGGGGTTTTAGACAATGGCTGGAACCCGAAGGAACCATGTTAATGCGGAATGTGATGGGCAATGCAATGATTGTTCCCCCTGAGCAACCAAACGATATGGGAGCCGGAATGCAAAATCTTGTAGCCATGCTCACACAACTTTCTCAAGCTATGAATCATGCAGGACTTCCAAACGAGCAAAGGAAGGAGCAACATTCTGTTGAATCCTTCATGAGGCAGCGCCCACCTTCTTTCAGTGGGTCTACTGATCCATTAGTTGCTGAACAATGGATTAGTACTACTGAAAAGATATTTTCAGTTCTTCAATGTTCTGAACATGATAAAGTCATCCTAGCAGTGTATCGTTTGGAAGGAGATGCTGATCAATGGTGGAATCTTATTAAGAATACGAGGCAAAGGGATGAAATTGAGTCTATGGAATGGGACGAGTTCAAGAACTTATTTTTCAATAAGTACTTCCCTCGTATTCTCCAAACAAAGATGGAGAAAGAGTTTCTTGAACTGAAGCAAAGGGATGATGAATCTGTTGGTACCTATGAAGCGAATTTTACAAGACTTGCAAGGTACGCTTCTGGTATTATCATCCAACCTGAAAGTAAAGTTGATCGATTTTTCAGTGGCTTAAAACCAAGTCTTCGAAGGGCATTAGCTATAAGAGACTTCAGTAGCTATGAAGAAATTGTGCGTTGTGCTATCAAGGTAGAAATGGAAGTTGGTGTTACATATTCATCTCATGGGTTTGACAAGAAACGAAAGATGGAGTTCAAGGAGAAAACTCAGAATAATGGTGAAAAGAAGATGAATGTTTCCTTATGCACAAAGTGTGGAAAGAAGCATGGTGGAGATTGTCTTAAAGGGACTAGAAAATGTTTTAAGTATGGAAAAGAAGGTCATCGAGCAGCCGAGTGTCGAAGTAATGGAAAATGGGATTCTAATGAAGTGAATAAAGCAAACACTGCAGAGAACGTACAACCAACACTTCAATGCTTCAAGTGCAAGGAAATGGGGCATTATGCTAATAAATGCCCTAATCCAAGGGTTAGTGATGATCGACATGAGCAACCGCTTAAGGCAAAGGACAAAGGGAAGTCACATGCGATCACTATTGGCAATGTTGAATATGACAACGATGTGGTGGAATGATTAAGTGTTTATGTAATGGGATTCCAAAATAATGTTGTATCTTGGAATATTGGAATATTTATGTATTGGTCTAATGTGGTATTCAAAGTGATTGAGATATTATGCGCATAATGAAGGGAAAACGAGAAAATGAAATGTTTAACAGTATTCATGAGCTCATGATTGATATAAGGACTAAGTTTGAGTATATAGAATTTTGAGGATTTTGGTATGTGAAAAGTGATTCATGTTTTCACTAAGGTATTCAAGAGAATACACGATTAAGGCCTTTGAATGTTTGGAATGTGACCAATAAAACATATGATATATGGGGATCGACGATGGTGTTAAATCTCTGGTAATCATTTTCACTATGTTATGAGAGTGGACTGTAGTATTATGGATAAGCCTAAAGATTGGAATGGATTATGTTGGACATAAGTTAGTATTGTTTGTTTTTTCGATATTATTGATGGGATGTTATAGTAATATAGTTTTAGAAAAAGGACAACCTGCAGGACGGGTGACAGCCCATCGCGTCGGACAAGGATGTGGGAATCGAACCCACAACCGAAGTGCGACTGGCCTTTATCGCCTACCACTAGCCTACAGGAAGTCCCTGTTTAGTAGAAACTAGTTTTATTATATTAAGCAGTATGATATATGAAGTATAAGTCCATTTTAGGAACCATATATGATTAATCTCACTATAGATCGACTTATGCATATAATTTTTGCTAACCTTTTGTTTGAGACAGATGGAATGACCCGTCATTCTATCACATGATCTGCTAACACTTCATGAATAACAAATTCAACTTCATTTATTTAAGAGATGAAGTGGAAATTGTTCAAGGCACGAACAACAGTGAGATTGTACCAAAATAAAGTAAGTATTTATTCTAATTCAAATTTTCAACTTTAAGGAAATGATCTTGAAAACCAAAAATGTTGTCCTAGTGATCTTATACCTGATGAATCAGATGGTACCTTATATCATCACAAATCTATGGATTTGTGATTACTGGCTTTTCCATAGCCATGTTCTCTACCACTCTCCATCAGAACATGATAGTTAGATTTCTCTTCCATATCCATATTTTCACCTATGTGGAAACCCAATGATTAGTTTATTTGGGTAACCGTTACGTTTCATACTTTTGTTTTTAAATATTGGTTTTGATATTCCTTTTTATGATGTGGGTTTCTATTAAAGAAACTTTCGAATAGTAAACCATTTATAACCCCGACGAATTTCGAGGGCGAAATTCATTTTAAGGGGGGTAGAATGTAACAGCCCAAGATTTTATAAAAAGATATTCTTTTTAATTTTATTAAAGTCTTGTGTTGTACGCTACACTAAAAGGAGCTTGCACAACACGCATCCTTGACTTGCCTTTCATTACACGCAATCACGACCTTCCTCGATAGCGTGTGTAATACGCAATACCGAGTTTCACTAAACAACGACATGCTATTAAAATATTATTAAAACTAGCCGTTATGAATAGTAATAACCACTTTTTAAAACTCTGTAAATCTTATTTTTCAAAATGAACTTCATTTTTGGATTCGGAGTATCGAATTTAGCCTAAGGTGAAATTTTGGTACTTTTCGGATAACTTTCATATTCTGATGAATAATGAAAATTACTAAATTATAATTAAAAACAACTTTTTTAATCGAAATAATTAATAGTGATAAATTATTAATTTGAGTGGTTTTAAAGTATATTTAGAATATATTTTTACAATTTAATACAATGTTGGTCATTGGATGTAATTTCACATTTAAACCAGACATAATCAAGTGTCAATCTTTTGATAGATATTGTTTCTTAAAAACACGCTATTTGTTTTAACAGCGGGATTTAATTATAAAATTAATTAATGCAAATTCTATGATATGAATTTGGTAAAATATACTTCATTTTTGAATTCGGAATATGAAATATAGCTTAGGATTAAATTTTGGCATTGTTCTGAAAAACATCAATTTTTGATGAATAGTGAAACTACTAAGTGGTAGTTAAAAAAAATTAATTTCTTCATAAATCTTAATTTTACCGCTTCTGTGAATGAAATTTCAAAAATCCGAGAGACACGGTTGATGTCAGTAAGTAAAATGTGGTTCAATGAGATGAAAATAATTTTTGGTGAATAGTAACTTTTTACTTTTTTTTACCACGGTTAATAGTAAATAGGGTAACTAAGGGTAAATATGATATTACTATTACCCTAACACATGTCCTAATTCTATTGGATAAGTGTAATTCGACCAAAAACAACCTTATGAATATAATATGACCATTTAGGTCCACTTGGATTAGATTATGACATTTAATATTATATTATTTAATGAATAGTTAAAATAGTTAAAATCAAAGTTTAATAACTAAAACATTTTTAATATGGGGTTATACATAAGATAAATTCGACTATAAATATTCATTAGAAATCTAAAACGATTTACTACATAATGATATTTTATTTATAATTTTTAGACTTTAAATAAATTAATTTATTTATGACACAACGATGATGCAGTAATTACCCTTTTAAGGAAATATTAACATAATTGATGTTATAAATGCTAAAATGAATGTAATTTGAGACTTTTTATGACTTAAACTAATTTTCTAGGTTACTATGATATATTAATGTTGATTTAATCAACTTGGTTCGAACATATAATTCTGTTATGACTTTTACAAAAATCATATATCAAATAGTGTCAAAATTGACACAAAATAGTTTTTAAATCAAATATTATATTATTAATTGTTATTATATTCCTAAAAATCTAAGGTTCGGCCAAATGACTTAGATAAGGATATATATATTAATAATAAAAAATTTGGGGTTCTTTTGGCATGTTATAGTAAGTGTATTAACCATATAGTGAAAGAAAACAAAAAGACACGGTAAAAGTTAAATTATTTAACTTAGAGTTAAATCTAATTGATAAGGTTAAAATAACACCCTAAACTTGTCTAAATCCTATTGGTTGATAGGATTTCTACCCATCCCCACCTTAGCTTCTAAATAAGACCCTTTGGAGCCATTATAAACCGATTTTGACTTTAATATAAAATAATATTTTGAGATATTCCTAAGGTGCCCCTCTCCTCCCTTATAAAAGGACACCTCCTCCCCCTCCTCCTCACACCAATTTGAGCACTCAATCTCGGCCAACCCCTGCCAAAATCTCTTCTCCACTTCCCTAGCAACATCCTAGAGGTTCTGGTCTTCCTCAAAGACCAATTTTAGTGCCCTAAGAGGAGGTCTCAAAGAGGCGCTTCAAAGAAGAGGTAATTACCGTTACCAATTCTTTCATCTTTATTTCTTCTTCCACTTCTTCTTCTTAGGTTGTTTCATTATGAAGTAATAACATCAGTATCACTCATATACCGATATGTTATTATAAGTATGAAACAACCCTATTTCACCATCTATCCATCCTACGGAAAAAGAAATCACCGCGCGTGCGTACGTACGGAATACCGTCTCCACGCCGTGGTGTAATCTATTTTCCACCACCACCTTACATGGATGGGTATAATGGTGTAAAGAATAACTATACATAGTTATTACAACTTCATATTTATTCTGATATATTGTATAATCCACTCCACTCCAATTCAATATTTATGGAAATGATATCATCGCTCGTGCGTACGTACGGAATACCGTCTCCACAACGCGATGAGATTCATTCTCCATGTTAACCATTTAAGAATGATTATAAAGTATATATAAGAAATAATAATGAAATATATGACATTATAAAGCTACTGGATTTATGTATATATATATATATATATGTATTTCATCTACTTACTTCCATTTCAAGACAATAAGGAAAGGAAAACAGCGTTCATGCGTACGTACGGACTACCGTCTCCATGAATGGTGTTTTTCATTTTATTTATCTATCTATTATATATATATATATATACTGAATATATATGATATATAAATCAAATTTTATATTCTGGAAGTAAGTAAATCATGATATAAGTAATAATAATGTCAAGAACAACAAGTCAAAACACCTACGATAAATGAAACGATTTTACCCAAAACGCTTCTTTAACATGGAATTTACAAAAGAACGGGTAATATAATGTCATAAGTGAACCATATATGATATAATAACAATGAATATGATTATATAATAAGTCAATGACATTATTTAAATCATTATACAGGAGGTTCGGACACATACGAAGCAAATCGGACCTAAGGTAAGGGAAATATCGCAATCTCATTTTTATCCGAGATTGTTTTTACTTTGGCATTTACTGGGGTGTATTTTATCATCCACATCCATGTTCCCTAAATATATAATATTGTTTCCATCCACTTACAATAGTTTAAATCCAATTTTACCCTTCGGTGAGTTTTAGTAAAGAATATAAAGGGAATCTTTTGTCGCTTTTTCGTACGAGGTACTTTTTGACTTTTCCGACAAAAGTACGAGAAGAATGTTTTCTTTTTAACTTATACGGCATGAATGTATTTTTAAAACATTGTTTACAAGAATATTCCTTTACAAGTTTTCAAGTTTATTTTTAATCAACTTCTTTTATTTTAAAGTTGTATAACATGTTAAGAAAGGAAAAATGTTTTTGAAGAAGAAAGGATATTTTCCTCAAGAATGGAGTTCAAGAGTTTTATCAAAATTATTTTCTATCTAAGATAATAAAGGGTTCTGTTTTTATCCCTAATATTACATTGATTTGATCATGTTGTGATGGAATTATTTTTATGAATTCCTTTACCTTATATGATTTGTTTTATGATGTCATGATGTTTCAAGAATCCCATTTTTGTTACATGTGTTATACGATGATGTATGATTTATGATTTTGTGGCACACATAAGAAAGGATTCATTATAAGATGGGTGGGACCTATATCTCCCTCCAATTCATTGGGTAAAGATTTTATATCTCATGAGATAGACAGGGCTGGAACGGTAGGTTATACCGGTTCAGTGAAACAGGACTGAAACGAGGGTTACTCGATTCAGAAAGGGACATTGTCCACTAAGATAGTCTTGGCAATGAGTCTTGACTAACAAGAAATGATTCTCTATGATTATGTGTGAATGCCACAAAGTTTCAAGTTTCATGTTATGATTATGGTGATTTCATTTTCACTTCCATGATTTATCCCATGTTATGAAATTATGCTCTCTTTTGCAGGTTATGATTTCCAAAATGTTATGTTCTTATGAATATGATGTGATTGATATTTCTTTTGTTTACCCTTACTGAGCATTTGAGCTCACCCTTTTATGTTTTCTTTTCCCCAGGATATAAAGAAAGGTTTTAGGTAAAAAAAAAAGATCTTTATGGGAGATGTTGAAGATCTTTCACCACGATTAGAAGATTGTAGTCCGAGTTTCCAAAGACACTAAACTATTACGGTCCTTGTGTGTGTGTTTTTGTTATGTACTAAGTATTCCGCAAAAGTAATGTAATGTCCATGTACGTCAAGATACGGGTCTCTACAGTTCTTCTTTGGCTGATAGGAACTATAGACCAGTTTCCCTCGCATGCAAGATTCACATGTCTTTTCTCATTAATGATTTAGATTAGGGATATACATGACTATATTTATATTAGATATCTTTTTCATGTCCTACTGATTGATGTGCCCTAATCTCTGATGCCACAAGTGGTTTTCCTATTCAACTTTTAGGTAGAAAATGTTCTATTTGTTTTCAACCTGATATAAGTTTCCATATGTTTTATAACCTTTCCTGAGAGAATTCTCGGACTTTCCTCTTATAGTACAACCATTCTGATTGAATGTCACAATAAGGCCCGAGTCACAAAGTTGACTCATACTAAGAAGATTGTGATTCCGACCATCCACATAAAGGACTTTAGTTTTCTTCGGTTCTCCATTATCTAGATCAATACTTCCACAACCTTTTATCTTCAAAGAACCGTCATTACCGAACCTCACTATTCCATCGACCTTTTTCTTGACATTTGTTAATTGGTCTGCATTACCCATCATGTGGGATGGACATCCTCTATCAATAATCCATGTGATGTTGTTCTTTGTAGCTTTGAGGGGTACTTCTACAAGATTGGATTTTTCAATTTTTCAATTTTCTTTCCATGAGATATTGGGTTGAGTGTAGGACACTGATGGAATTTCAATTCTCTATTCTATGTACATGGGTTCTTTACATTAAAATTATTTTTACAGAGGAGAAAACCTATTTGAAATAGAAAAATAGTTTGGTTGATGATTATTGACCCATCTTTGAGCATTGTAAGAATTTCTCCTATCACACCTTTTCCAGTAATACACATATTTATGGCCAGAGATAGAATAGTGAAAACAATATCCATAAAAAATATTTCTTCTATAAGAAGTAGGATATGAATATGTTCTCCCTTGTTAAACTCCTAACTCTTCCCCATTTATATATCTCCTTGCCTCTTCACAGTATGACATGATATGACCCAGATAGCCACAAAACTAACACTTCATGAGAGGAAATGTATTCTCACTTATATTTAGCCTCATTACTTATTCCTCCGGAAAATAGTTTGACTACCTATCATTTCTAGAAACTCAAGGATAATATTTAGTCCTCCTTTAAGTTTGATTTAAGGGGTTTTTTCAGCACTTATGGTGGCTTTTAAACATGATCAAATTTAATCTTACCTTTATTATAGTTCACTTTATTTATAGAATTTGATGTTTCAGTGTCACGACCCGCCTTCACCAAAAGGAGGGAAGGGACACCAGATTTCCAGGCCCTTCCTTCTTTAAGTTGAAGGAGAGATAATGACCCCTGAAGCCCACCTTCAATAGGTCCCGGAGTCGCGACCAGCACCAAGGGTATAGAGTCTCACAAAAAATGGAAGGCATTACCCTTTTTATTTTGATAGGATTGAGAGATAAGATAGAAACCCAAAAAATACCAAAGCTAAAAGTAAAGGTAAAGCCAAAAGTAACCCATTCCCATATGAATGTTCAACAGTAAATGATACAAGCCAAAAAAACTCCAAAGGTAAAGTACCAAGAAAAACGAAAACGACAACAACAACTGCCCCAAGGTCCAAGATAGTACGGTCCCGCACGATCCCTGAAGTCCGCCTGGAAACCTGAAAGCAGTTTTATATATGGGGTGAGCATACAAGTATACCCAGTAGGGAAAACCAAAAGCTCTCGTGCACAAGTGGGGAAGCATTCTAATGCCCTATGAGAAAAGAGAAACCAAACCACCTAGCAAGGAAAACTATCCACCCAAGCCTCACCAAGGCACACTCCCCAAATAACACAAGACAAGTAAAGTATAGTAATAGCACATCGATATTTGGGTACCCCACTCCACTTTCCCACTGGTCATTGAAGACATACTACGTATCGAACCAATCCTTCCATTCTCACCACAGTCCCACTGCTAAACCCCGCCCGCACACACCTGGGCCATAACCGCCATCCCACCCGCAGACACCTGGGCCACAACCACCATGCGTAACCACACCTGCAAACACCTGGGTCAGAACAACTACTGCCATGCCCGAAGACACCTGGGCCAGAGCAACTACTACCACGCCCGAAGACACCTGGGCCTCAACCCGAAGACACTTGGGAAACAACCTGACCGCAAACACCTAGGCAAACCACCAAAACTACCCTACCCAAAGATTCTTGGGCTAATAATGGACTTCAAGCCATCACAGCCTACCCGAAGAGTCTTGGGCTATTTGGGAAAGGGAGAAGAAAGGATCTAATAACCAGCCACTCATAGGAGTGTTGGAAAAAACACCCTCCCCATGAAATGGGGTGTTCGGCACTAAGTGCTCAACTTGGGTGGGGTGAGAATAAGAAACATAAGAAATAAAATATATGTATAGGTAACAGGAACTCATCCCAACCTAGGGGCTCCAAAACCTAAGCACAAACACCATCGTTACTATTTATTCATAAGGAAAAGCACAACACTCGCAGCCAAGTCACAACTCATCCCCAAAACCAATTACCCATTTAAACCATTCTTATTTTCATGTTCAAGTGATCCAATTTGGATGAAAACTACACTAATGGGCAACTAACAGGCACAACCACAAGCCAGATAAGAGAAACAACCAAATAAAAATTTAAGCATTCACACCCGGTTCTCTTGTAAAGTTACAAAAACAAAAGGGGATTAGTGAGATCCCTAGAAGTACTGGAACCAAAGAAAACCTCACAAAAGGGATAAGTGAGATCCCTCAAAGTACTGGAAACAAATAAAACCCCGAGACATAGCCCCATGTTCCCAAAACCAAGAACCAACGATTTCTCAAAAATAGAGGATCCCACCTGAGTTCCTGTCACAACAGAGCAACCACACAGCTTCAGATTCACAACCAAAAACCATGCCACAACAGAGGATCCCATCCCCGTCCAAATATTCCCATAAGAACCAAGAAGAACAACACACCTACTACCAAAAAGAGTGGGAAACTTCCAGGTTCAAGCACATCATTCATTAGGTTCTTCTTTCTGTTTGTTAACCGGGGTGGTCACATAGGGATTCTTGTTTTACTGAACATCCATTTAAACCAACTGAGTTTAGGTGACTAACCAATTTCCATGTTACAGTTATTTAGCCATCAAAAAAGACAAGGGCTTATTAGGATGCAAGGAAAGACCACCAACAACCATGATTTTCAGTGAGAAAAAGCCCATACAGTTCACAACACCTATCAACATAAAAGAGTACAACAGAACATCGATCACACCACCTTCATTCTTTAAGGTACGTTCATTATCTTTGTTAAGTTTGGTTTCATCAATCCCCACAGAAACAAAAGCATACCCACCCCACATGATTCACAATAAGGAGAGATGAAGGAAAAACCCTACCTGATTGATCAAAGATCGAAGTTCTTCTCCATGTGCCAAAAACAGGGAAAAGCATGACTTGCAGGGGAGGGACGTTGGGAACTCCAAGGACGAGCAGAAAGACTCCAGCACAGGCGTACCACAAGCCTCAGAAAGGGGAACTCCAAATGCACTAAGAAGAAAAGGAAGCCATCCAAGAGGAAGGAGAAGGAAGAAGAAATTCCCATGAGATATATATATATAAGATCCCATTGTGACGGGATATGGGGATTTGAATGGATTTAAATTCAGATCGTGGTTCCCCACGTGTTTGGGTGGTTACACACGACAGGATTAATTATTATTTAATATCCCCAATTGGGGAGGTTCCTCGTGATTTTTGGGTATTAATTGTGGGCTTTAAATGGCTTTGAACCACTTAAAAAGGGTTAAAAAGGCCCAAAAGTGGCGTTACGGGAAAAACTGTAGAAGAGAAACCCGACAAGGCTGGGTGACACGGATCGGTCGTGCCGATCAGTCGCATGACGATCGGTCATACGCCGATCGGTTGCACACCAGTCGGTCGCACACCGAAATGACGTCCTACCACCGAGACGCTACCCTTAGGATCCGGAAATTGGAAAAGGGATGGACCGTGAGGGTCTCGGTCTTCACATTAGATACCTCTCAAAGCATTCTCGCCCTCGAGAATTTAAAACCAGACCCGAAGAAAGGAGGGGGGGGGGTCCGAACAACCACTCCGGAAGATACCTCTCAGGATTGAACCTCTCCGACACATGGGAGAAACTTCCCTCCTTAAGAAACCATGAAATATTTAAGGTTCAAGCTGTCCTGTCGTACGAGTTAGGGAGTTTCTTCCTCCATGTCAAGATACTATCTGCTTTGGGTGACACTGACTCGCCCACACGGGTTTGATCACATCCACCTTAATGCATCTTGATTAGGGATCATGTCCTCCCCTCACTATAGCCAGGACTTTTCACACACATTCATAGAATAAGGAAAACTACATATTTCATAGCCAAGAAGGTAAAGCCTTCCATCACAAACAAGTACAAACAGAACAACAAAAAACTCAAAACAACTCTGGGTACTGGGAACACATATGTGATTCCTGTTCCCAGGTACTCTCCTCAAGCCCACCATGCCTCCACAACACATGAACCAAGGGAATGGTTCTTCCATGAAGAACATTCTCTTCATGACCTTCGATCATCACTGGTCGCTCTACGAACGTTGCATCGTCCCTGATATCTAGCTTTCCCCAGTCGAGGATGTGTGAATCATCATGCATATACCGATGGAGCTGGGACACATGGAAGACGTCATGTATCCTTAGTAGTTATGGTGGAAACACAAGCTGGTAAGCCACCTCGCTAACCCGCTGCAACACCTCGAAGGGTCCAACGAACCTGGGAGAAAGCTTACTTCCCCTTCCGAACCTCCGCTGCCCACACCGAGGGGAGACCTTCAAGAACACATGGTCCCCGACCTCAAACTCCAAGGGCCTCCTTATATCGTCGACATACGACTTCTTCCGGTCCTGAGATGCCTTCATCCTCTCTCATATAAGCTGCACTTTCTCCGTCGTGCTCTGCACCACCTTCGGGCCAAGGATGCCCGCCTCTCCGAATTCTGTCCAGCACACGAGTGAGAAACATGGCCTCCCATACAAGGCTTCGAACGGAGCCATACCAATGGTAGAGTGGTAGCTGTTATTGCAGGCGAACTCTACCAGAGTCAAGTGTCGCACCCACGATCTCCCAAAGTCCAGAACGCATGCTCGCAGCATATCTTCCAAGATCTGGATGGTGCGCTCTGTCTTTCTATCTATCTGGGGGTGGAAGGGAGTGCTAAGTCGTAGCTGGGTGCCAAAATCATGCTGCAATCCTTTACAGACTCGTGAGGTGAATCGTGCATCCCTATACGAGACTATGGACCTTGGAACTCCGTACAACCGCACCACCTCATCCACGTACCTCTGTGATAAGGCATCTATTGCTCCTGAATCCTTGATCACCAGAAAGTGAGCTGATTTCATCAACCGGTCCACCACTACCCAGATAGCGTCACAACCTCCTTGAATCCTGGGTAGCCCCATGACGAAATCCATCGAGATTTAATCCCACTTCCACTCAGGAACGTCTAAAGGTTGCAACAAGCCGCCTGGAACATGGTGTTCAACCTTAACTTGCTGACACACTAGGCACTTTGCTACAAACTCTTCTACTTCCCGTTTCACCCCGGGCCACCAAAACTGTCTCCTCAGACCCTGGTACATCTTGGAAACTCCTGGGTGCACCACTAGGGGTGAGTTATGGAACTCACTATGAACTCTCTCGCGCATCACCTCTGGAACAAACAACTTTCCTCAGAAAAGCACCCGATTCTGACAATCCTCCGTCCACCCTTCCGGAGCATCACCTTGGTTAACCTGGTCACGCACCACTTCACTTTCTGAGTCTCCCCACTAGGACTCCTCCACCTGCCACAGTAGAGAAGACTGCACTGTCATCTGATACAAGAAACCCCTTCCACCTTCCATCCTTGCATCTAGGTGTTGGGCAGCCAACTCTTCCATCACCTTCCAAGCATTTGACGACTCCCGAACCACATCCTTATGTGATTTTCTACTCAAGGCATCAGCCACCATATTCCCCTTTTCTAAGGTGTAGGAAATCTCGAAGTCGTAGTCCTGAAGGAAATCAATCCACCTTCGATGTCGTAAGTTCAGGTCTCACTAGAAGAAGACATACTTTAAGCTCTAATGATCGGTGAAGACCACGAAGTGCTCCCCGACGAGGTAGTGCCGCCAAAACTTTAGTGCGAACATGAACGCTTCAAGCTTCAAATCATGGGTGGTATAGTTACGCTCATGGGGACGTAACTTCCTAGAAACATAGGAGATCACCCCTTGCCGCTGAATCAACACACATCTGAGGCCTTTCCCTGAAGCATCACAGAACACCTCATACGTTTCCCCTTCTTCTGTCAACCTCAGCACTGGGGTATTAACCAACTTCTCCTTCAGATAGCTGAAGGTTGCCTCGCACTGCCCATCCCATATGAAAGCTCGACCCTTCTTCGTCAAAGCTGTCAAAGGTGCTGCAACTTGGGAGAAGTTGGGCACGAATCTACAGTAGTAACCTACCAGCCCGAGGAAACTACGAACCTCCGCCACGTTCTTGGGTGTTTCCTAAGAAACAACCGCCTTGACCTTTTATGGGTCCACTTCTATCCCCTTATCGGACACCACGTGCCCAAGGAAGTGCACTTCTCGCGTCCAGAACTTGCACTTGGACAACTTCCCATAGAGTTGGTGCAGCCGTATGACCTCTAAAACCGTTCTCAAGTGCTCAGCGTGATCCTCCTCTGATCTTGAGTAGATCAAGATTTCATCAATAAATATGACTACGAACCGATCCAGGTACTCCCGGAAGACAGAGTTCATGAGCCCCATGAACACAGCTAGAGCATTCGTGATGCCAAACGACATGACCAAAAATTCAAAGTGCCCATATCTGCACCTGAAGGCCGTCTTAGAGATGTCTCCCTCCTTCACCCTCAACTAGTGATATCAAGATCACAGATCGATCTTAGAGAACCATCCTTCCCCCTTCAACTGG
Organism: Viscum album; assembly: GCA_963277665.1. Taxonomy (NCBI): domain Eukaryota; kingdom Viridiplantae; phylum Streptophyta; class Magnoliopsida; order Santalales; family Viscaceae; genus Viscum; species Viscum album. The sequence continues at coordinate 15,508,966 of OY728150.1, forward strand.
TAAAAGAGATCATCTATCCTTGGAAGAGGGTAGCGATTCTTGATCGTTACCTGATTCAGTCTCTTGTAGTCTATGCACAACCTGAGACCACCATCTTCCTTCCTTGCGAACAAGACTAGAGCACCCCACAGTGACACACTTGGTCAGACAAAATCCTTCTTCATCAGATCGTCAATCTGAATTCGCAACTCCCGTAGCTCCGAAGGTTCCATCCGGTAGGGAGCCATCGAAATCGGATGAGCACCAGGTTGAAATTCTATCCCAAAATTGATGTCACGTCGAGGGGGTAGAGTCGTCACCTTTTTAGGGAATAAGTCCATAAACTCACTGACGACCCCTGAAACTTCCACCATCTCTAAATCCACCGACTCCACTGATAGGTCAGCTAACAAGGAGAGGAGGGGTTCCCCTCACTTGCTGCTTCCCTAGAAACTTCGCTCGCCGATGAAAGTCACCCGTCGGCCACCCAAGTCTGAAAACACAACCCTTCCTCGAAAGCAGTCAATGACGGCACATACAGAGAAAAGCTAGTCAATTCCTAGGATGACATCGTATAGCTGCATCTACAATAGTAGAAGATACCTGACTGACTGATGTGGCCCTATCATTAGTCTGCATCCTCGACAAACATACAACAAGTCGTTCTGACCTCCAACTGGTGTGCTCAGCACCAGGGCACTGGAAGTCTCTCAGTATATAAACCCAGAGCATGGGACAGACTGGGTGTAACAAAGGAGTGCGAAGCTCCTATATCGAACAAGGCATATGCAAGGGTACTAAACAAGCTGATCGTACCTTGAATGACCTCTAGCCCTACTGGAAATGCTGCCTCCGCGACGCGCAACTGCCCACGCCCAACTCCTCTGCCTCTCAGCTATCGGCCACCTCCCTGACTACGCCCGAGTTGAGGTCCTGAGGAGCGCCCTGAGGTCGGTCTTCTCTTAAAAGTCTGCCCTCGGTGGAGCGGGATCCCGCTGCCCTTGCTGCTGCTGCTGAAAGGGCCTAGCTGGGAACTGCTGCTGCTGAGGTGGGTGCTGGACCTGCACACCCCCACCATACTGTACTCTGTCCGGGCACTGATTCCAAAGGTTCCCATGGCTGCCACAAATGAAGCATCTCAGCCCTGGGCCCAAAAGAAAATGGCGAGGGCTGGAAGGTTGGAACTAGAACTGCTGAGGCCTACTCCCTGCTGGTCGAAACCTAGAGGGTACTGATGTTGGAGGCCTGCTACTGACGACCTTCCCCTTTGACCAGCCCAACTGGATCCCCTCTCGTGACACACCTCCTAGCGTGTGCATCCTCTCCACTACTTTAGCCTTCTTATGCACCTCTAAGTATGTTGGTAGGGTGAAGGGAGTAACATCATACTAAAGAGAAGGTTAGAGTGCCTCCTCTAAACGTCTCGCCCGAGACTCCTCATCCGGAAAGAGGTCCAGAGCGAAGTGAAGGAGATCCTTGAACTTGATCCCCAAATCCCTCACTGACATACTCCCCTGCTGGAGGGAGAGAAGCTCCTGCCTCTTCTCAGCCTTCATAGTGGAAGAGAGGAATTCTTCCCGGAACTCCTTCTCAAAGTCTGCCCACGTCACCTCGGTCTCCCTCTTCTCCCCAAGATAAAGATTCCACCATTGACGCGCTGCTCCACGCATCTGGCTTACAAACAGAGGAACCCAATACTCTGTCGGATCCCAGATCAAGATGAAGGCTATCACCAGCTCCTCTAACAAGCTCTTCGTCTCCACGTCTGAGATGCTGCCCTCGTACTTCCTGAGGGTCTATCGCTGAAAGGCTCGAAGCGTCTTCTTCCACTGATCATCCTCCTCCTCTCGGTCGGTCCTCTGCCGATCAGCCAAGTTACCCTCCTAGGCCTCGATCGCCCACACTAATCGTGGTCGCCTCCCAGGTTCCATAGCAGCTAGGTAAACAAGGAATTCCTAAGCCCGAGTAGTGTAGAATATTGTTCTTAAATTTTCTTAGACTTCTTTATCTATTTTTAATCCCCAAGACACCCATAAAACATAAGAACACAAGTCATTATGATGCATGTACCTTTCCTAAGGTCTCTACCCTGCAATCAGTGTAGCCTCACTTGGTCGTTCGGTAGGTCCAAAGTCCTTGCATCGGATCATGGGGGGCCCTAAAATCCCGTGTCCTAGCCAGTCTTCTCTGGCCTAATTCATGCACCAAGGTCACCCAACACTATTTCCCTACCACCCCATGCAATCCTCACTGTGCCTAACTCCAGACTCCATCCTATCTCTCAACCTCCTTTGATACCATTCTGTCATGACCCAACTTCACCAAAAGGAGGGAAGGGATGACAGATTGCCAGGCCCTTACTTCTTTAAGTTGAAGGAGAGATAATGACCCCCTAAACACACCTTTAATATGTCCCGGAGTGGGGACCAACACCAAGGATATAGAGTCTCACACAAAAATGGAAGGCATTACCCTTTTTATTTTGATAGGATCGAGAGATAAGATAGAAACCCCAACAATACCAAAGTTGAAAGTAAAGTTAAATCCAAAAGTAACCCATTCCCATATGCATGTTCAACAATAAATGATACAAGCCACAAAAACTCCAAAGGTAAAGTACCAAGAAAAAGGAAGAAGACAACAACAACTACCCCAAGGTCCGAGCTAGTACGGTCCCGCACGATCCCTGAAGTCCTCCTAGAAACCTGAAAGCAGTTTTATATACGTAGGGTGAGCATACAAGTATACCCAGTAGGGAAAACTAAAATCTCTAGTGCACAAGTGGGGAAGCATTCTAATGCCCAGTGAGAAAAGAGAAACTAAAGCACCTAGCAAGGAAAACTATCCACCCAAGCCTCACCAAGGCACACTCCCCAAATAACACAAGGCAAGTAAATTATAGTAACAACACATCGATATTTGGGTACCCCGTTCCACTTTACCACTGGTCATTGAAGACATCCTACACATCTAACCAATCCCGCCATTCTCACCGCAGTCCCACTGCCAATCCTCACCCGCAGACACCTGGGCCACAACCACCATGCGTAACCACACCTGTAAACACCTAGGTCAGAACAACTACTGCCACGCCCGAAGACACCTGGGCCAGAGTAACTACTGTCATGCCCGAAGACACCTCGGTCTCATCCCAAAGACACTTGGGAAACAAACCGCCCGCAAACACCTGATCCAACCACCACAACTACCCTGCCCAAAGATTCTTGGACTAATAATGGACTTCAGGCCATCATAGCTTTCTCGAAGTGTCTTGAGCTATTCGGGAAAGGGAGTATAGAGGAGCTAATAACTAGCCACTCATAGGAGTGTTGGAAAAAACACCCTCCCCATGAAATGGGGTGTTCAGCACTAAGTTCTCAACTTGGGTGGGGCGCGAATAAGAAACATAAGAAATACAATATATGTATAGGTAACAGGCACTCATCCCAACCTAGGGGCTCCAAAACCTAAGCACAAACACCCTTGTTACTATTCATTCATAAGGAAAAGCACAACACTCACGACCAAGTCACAACTCATACCCAAAACCAATTCCCCATTTAAACCATTATCATTTTCATGTTCAAGTGATCCCATTTGGATTAAAACTACACTACTGGGAAACTAATAGGAAAAACCACGGGCCAGAGAAGAGAAACAACCAAACAAAAATTTAAGCATTCACACCCGGTTCTCTTGTAAAGTTACAACAACAAAAGGGGATTAGTGAGATCCCTCAAAGTACTGGAACCAAAGAAAACCTCACAAAAGGGATACGTGAGATCCCTCAAAGTACTGGAAACAAAGAAAAACCTGAGACACAACCCCATGTTCCCAAAACTGGGAACCAATGATTTCTTAACAATAGAGGATCCCACCCGAGTTCGTGTCGCAGCAGAGCAACCACACAACTTCAGATTCACAACCAACAACCGTGCCACAACAGAGGATCCCATCCCCGTCCACATCTTCCCATAATCACCAAGAAAAACAACACACTTACTAATAAACAGAGTGGAAAACTTCCAAGTTCAAGCGCATCATTCATTAGGTTCTTCTTTCTGTTTGTTAACCGGGGTGGTCACACAGGGATTCTTGTTTTACTGAACATCTATTTAAACCAACTGAGTTTAAGTGACTAAACAATTTCCATGTTACAGTTATTTAGTCATAAAAAAAGACAAGGGTTTATTAGGATGCAAGGAAAGACCAAAAACGACCCTGATTTTTAGTGATCACAAGACCATACAGTTCACAACACATATCAACATAAAATAGTACAACAGAACATCGATCACACCCCCTTAATTCTTTAAGGTCCATTCATTATCTTCGTTAAGTTTTGTTTTATCAATCCCCATAGAAACAAAATCATACCCACCCCGCATGATGCACAGTAAGGAGTGACGAAGGAAAAACCCTACCTGATTGATCAAAGATTTAAGTTCTTCTCCACACGCCAAGAATAGGTAAAAGCATGACTTGTAGGGGAGGGTTGTCGGGAACTCCAAGGATGAGCAGCAAGACTCCATCACAGGCGTACCACAAGCCTCAGAAAGGGGAACTTCAAATGCACTAAGAAGAAAAGGAAGCCATCCACGAGGAAGAAGAAGGAATAAGAAATTCCCATGCGATATATAGATAAGATCCCGTTGTTATGGGATATGGGGATTTGAATGACTTTAAATTCGGATCGTGGTTCCCCACACGGTTGGGTGGTTACACACGACGAGATTAATTGTTATTTAATATCCCCCATTGGGGAGGTTCCTTGGGATTTTTGGGTATTAATTATGGAATTTAAATGGCTTTGAACCACTTAAAAAGGGTTAAAAATGCCCCAAAGAGGCGTTACGGGAAAAAATGTAGAAGAGAAACCCGATAAGGTTGGGTGACACTGATCGGTCACATGCCGATCGGTCACACACCGAAATGATGTCCTACCACTGATACGCCACCCTTAGGATCCGGAAATTGGCAAAGGGATGGACCGTGAGGGTCTGGGTCATCACATTCAGCATAACAACAAATTCCACTATTTTCCATCCATGTGGGTCTTTGATCACTCAAGATCTTTTCAACTCCATCAGAACCACGTTTTTCTCTCTCCAGAAGCTCAACATCTGAGAACATTCCAAATTTTATTTTATTATTTGATTATTTTGAATTTGATTCACTTTTTAATTTACTTCTAAGAGTAACGACTTCTTCCTCTAGACCCTCAACAGTATTGTATTTCTCTTCCAGTCTAGAGGTAAGGTCATTGATGAACTTTCCCTGTTATTCAATTTTGAGTTTTAGTTCCATGAAATCTTTTATTATTTTATGTATTGATGAACGCAATTTCAAAAATTCCTCCATTCATTCAATTTCCACTTCAAGCTAATCAACATATTCTGATGACTCTTCCACAATTCCTTTCCACTCATTCCATATCTTACATTAATTTTTAATCTTACTAAAATCATCCTTAAGTTGAAACTTGGGATTGGAATCAGTGGTAAACTAATTATCACCAGCCTTATATTTTTATGGTTATGATTTTTCAATTATAGCCATCATCGAAGCATGGTTACCATATTTGAATTATGCTTCCTCTTCCTCAAAGAGTTCATTGTCATCGTCTTCTTCACGAACAAAACTCTTTCATTTTTATTTCTTTTCAGATTTGAAGTCTCTATTTTTGAAAAATATTTTTTGAGTCTTTTGAATGTCTCCATCTTCACTTTCTTCATCATTGAACTTTCTTGGGCATTGAGAGGCAATGTGCCCAACTCTTCCATAGTGAAAACAATCTAGAGGTAGATTACCTTCAAATTTCCCTATTCATTTCTTAATCTTCTTGGAAATGAGATAAAGAGTTTATTTTTCCTCATAATCTTTATCGCCACTATATCATAAAACTTTTAGTTTGTATATGGATTTTAATTCCATTTCCTTTCTCACACTATTAGTAGCTTCTTCTGGTTTGATTCTCCTTTCATATACCGATAGATTGCCCCACAGATCATCGATTGAGAGTTTGGAGAGATATCTTTCCTCAAGGGCTAAAAAATTTTCATTATATAGGGGTGGAAGACTTATCAAGATTTTATTTACTATGTTAATGTCCTTGATTTATTTTCCCAAAACTTAGATTTCTCCTATAACTTTAGTAATTCGATTGAAAAAGGAGTGTGCATTCTCATCAGGGTGCATCTTCAGATTATCAAACCTGTTGTGCAGTACTTGAAGTTTTGCCTACTTCACTTTGATATCTCCTTCAGTAATATTATCCAGTTTATCCCACATTGACTTACAAGATTTGAAACTCATGACCTTTAGATAAATCTGATCAGAAAGGGCTTCACTGAGAGAATTCTATTCTTTTGCATTGACATCAACCAATTTCCTATCTGTATCAGTCATTGATAGTCCTGTAGGATCAGTGACTTGTATTCCCTGCATAGTAGCAAATAAGACTTCCATTCCAAGAGATATTAGGTGATATCTTATCCTATTTTTCCATATCTGAAAATTACTTCCATCTAAGAGGGGAACTCACCTAACATTGACTGGATTCTCCATGAAAGCAGAAGACAGATTCAACATCAGCAACCTTTACCCTCTGATACCACTTGAAGGACCCCGAAACACCCTAATAGAGGATAGGTGAATCAGGGTGTCAAATTTTTCTTCTAAACTGATGGATCTTGTTCCCACATTGATGGGAACCTATTAAACCTGTCTGAAGAGGAAGTGTAGAAAACAAACAATCGCATGCAAAGCAATGACATAATAATTTTACTTGGTTCACCACTAAGGGCTATGTCCAAGGATTGTATGCTAACAGTGTGTTGGTTGTACCCAATAACCACTAATCTTCAAAATTTGTGGATTATAAGAGTTTAGCACAATCACTCTGTTCCAGGAGCACTACCTTTACAAGGTTTTAGGGAAAGCACACTACGTCCCTCAGATCACTTCCACTGACTCCCCCTTACTCACTACGTTGGAAGAATCTTCACTCAGTTTATCAACTTGAAGGTCACATCAATAGAGTACCATTAAATCATGAATCCTCAACTGTAAATGTATGCTCTGTTGAAGTCACGTTATTGAGTTTTCTACACACTGATAGGTTATGGTAATTAAATTTGCAAAGTGATTTGGTCAATTTTCAAAATTCCTTGTGTGTTCCGTGTACCACTTTACCTCCTCTATGTACTAAGTAGCGGGTATGGTTCACAGATCACCTCCTCTGCATACCACTACTATTTTTTCATACCATCCATACCCACTACGTACTGTCCTTCTCTACTGCGTACTGCCATGCTCCGGGTACTGCCTCCGCAAACTACCTTTTGCAAATAGCCCCTGCTTTGTGAACTGCCTCTGATCTTTATACAACCCTACTTACTTCACGTACTCCCTTGCTCCACTTCATACTACAATAGCTTCCTCTATAAACCATGCTCTCTTCCCTGAACTATTTTCCCTTACATGGATGGTTCCCTCCACGTACCATATTCTCCTTATCGAACTACTTTAGACTTTACCTAATTTCTTCCTGAAATTTTAATCTTTAATCCCTTTCTTTAACAAAGGGGATTACTTCTCCTTATATAGGAATAAATGGATGAAAAAAATCCTTTAAACTAATATTTACCAAATATTTTATTTCAGTACAGCCTCCATCGCGTACCGCTCCTGTCCTATGAACCGTAGAAATCCTGCGAACCTCCAGCCTTCCGCGCACCGTATGCCTTTGTCGTGAACCATCACCGCAAACCATTTTCAGTTCTGTGAACCACTCCTTATATCATTCCTTCTGTTCTATATATGGTCTGTGAACTGTTCTCGGACATAGTACATGATCCATGTCCCGGGCCATGCGATTCTCTCCCTTTGCTGAATTTCTTCTCCATTCTTCAGGGAATACATTACTATGAACATATTCCCAATTTTGAGGCCCCAAAAAATTGGTAAACACTGGGAAACAACACCACCTTCAATACTTCTTTCAGCCTCAATCATAAGACCATATTTCTTGAAAACTCTCTGGAAATCCATGTGTAGATTGACAACAAACACAAACCAGACTCCATTATAAACAATAAACAACCTTGTTTCCAATAGTATTTTCTTACAGACTTCCAATGGCTGCTCAAAATGTTAGAGTCTCTGATGAATAAGTTGATGCACACATCAATGAGATGTTGGACATCCTTAGGCTAGATTATTATAAATTATGTGATACCACTCTCCTAGATTTGGTGAATTATTTGAAGAAATATCATCACAAATACCCTGTGAGTGATTAACTTCCATTTTAATTCCATCGACTCCTAAATTATGTTCTCATGCCAAATCTAAAGAATTATTTTCCTCTTTCCTGGTTATATGGATAAAATAATTTTACCATAGCCAACATCTCAAACAGGGGTGTATATATCAATGAGGGAACAATACCCTCCACCTATTTCATGTATAATTACAACTATGATCTAGATTTATATCCTAAAACTCTTGAGTCGAAGCTTCAATACTACTCATTTGTCTTTTGTGCTTCCAAAATAGACCCATAAAAAGGTTGGAAGGAAGACAAGAACCTCTAATCTGGAGGAGCTTTCAAGCTAGATCAATTGTGGTTGTACTGGGTGTACTAGAATTATTCTAAATTTGAGGTTGATTTGAAGGTGTTTGACATCTATAAGGATATTTGGGTGTCCCAGACATATGTATACAAGAATATAGATATTATCCCTAAGTTACTAAGACAATAGAGTCTCTAAAAAAACACCTTCCATTTGACACACATGGAAGCTGGTATTAGTTTATGGGATGTTTACAAGATATCAGGATCACCCATCCTTGGAGAGATGTAAGATGAGTTTATCCCATAAAAATCAACATGGGATGATGTTGAAAGGATGTATGTTTTGGATTGTGAGTTGTTAAAGATATCTAAAGATGTCAGGAAGGAAGACCCTCACCTAAGGGGTGATGTACACTCTAAGTCATGGATGGACATTTTCACGGAGTCCAAGGGGGAGTTACCCCTTTGAAAACATCAAACATGATGTCATATAATGTAAAAGTAGGACATTATTGGTAGATTATGGCCTATATTAGAACAAGGCCAATATAGTCAATGGGGGTATGTAGTTCAGTATGATATACCCACTAGAACCTATCTTGATAGCTTCTTATAAATGTGGTTAAGAACCTACATGTTGTTGGTTCATGAATAAAATGGCGGTGTGAGGTTGAGGACATTTATTATGGCAGCCAAATTATCAGAGGGAAAGAACATAGGGATGGAAGCGAAAATCTTGGTGAGGATTTACCAGTGCCTATTTCACATGTATATGTAGAAGGACCCCTTCATAATTATTGGTTCATTGAAAGTATTGTGGAGGTAGATTGTTTCACACTATATTTCTCATGTCATAATGAGTGAAATCAGAGTTCCTGGAGGCCAGTTTCAACCATTCGTTTAGGTTGTTTCTCGTATCCAACCCCTGTCTTTGAAGTACAATGAATCTTTAAAGAATCTAAATCTATTGATAGAATTAAAATTCCATCCATATGGGGATTTTACCACTAGTAATTTCACTGATGATGGAAAAGAAGATGCTTAAATGATATCATACATGATTGCTTTCAAGGATAGCATTCCAGAAGCCCAGATTGATGGTGAGTTTATTTGTGAAGCCTACGCTCCTTATATATTTTCACCCCAATTTAAGTGATTTTAATAATTAGATGTATCCCCTCCCATGCATGTCTTATTATATAATCACCCAATGGTGGCCCAAAAAATCTAGGTCCTTGTGGATTTGGAGGTAACTCAAGTGGTAATTAGGCTGAATCCATTGAGTGCATCCATTGGGAAGACCTCTTGGTATGCTAAAGACTTGATTTTATCATACCCTCAAGGGGGGTTGATATCAATCATCCCCTAAGTTGCATCCATGAAGACTAATGGGTGGGGGAAGCATAGAAGGAAAGATCATCCTTGGGATGATGACATCAAAGCTTTTAAAACATGTAAAGGATATTTGATGCGGGCTATACAGTAGGAAAGAACTTAAAGGATGACACCAACTGAGCTAATATGATCAAGTAACCACCATCATGGGGAGATTCAGGTGCTAGTTATTCAACCTTTTATCGAGATAGTGATTCTCATAAAACTAGTGAAATTGACAGATGTCAGGTTTACTTCACAACTGACCAAAGTAACCTCGAATTACATGTGGCCTGAGGTGGTTCGATTTTGGTAGTACCAATCTTCTGATGCCAAGGATCTAGTGTCACTTCTCTACACTAGCTTTCAGATTCCATAGATTGGGGATGTTCGAGCACCTCCTGACCTTAACTTTGATGCTAACCCTATTGAGGTGGGGACACATATCTGTGAGATAGAGATGCTCATTTATTCCACTAATAACTGGAACCCTACTATAAGGAAAGAAGAGGATATGGTAGACCGAGGTCCGCTGATGGGGTGGATGATCAATCCACCGAAATATGGGATGAATTTTCCGATGTTGGTGTGTTATTCCTTTTTCTCACTCTCTTCCTTCTTTACTTCCCTATTTTTTTTGGATAAGGGGTTATTTCTGAAGTAATATATAAATTTAACTTGTATATTGGAGAGGGAGAGTCCCCTAAGATAGAATCTCCAAGGTATGGTCTGATGGGAACCCCCATGGGGATGGGGGGGAGCTAATCTCAAGTCCTCAGGGCTATCCTTGGGATAGAGAATGATGTTGGAGGAAATGGAAGGAGGGTATTCTCAACTATCACATCTAGAATCTATATTTAAGGAGGAAAGTGATTTCCTTCATCCATCTAAAGTGAAGGAATGATGAAGAATAAAGTCATTGTCCAAGTGCATCATTAGTCTTGGTGAGTTTTCACAACATCATTTATTCTTGATTTGTCTATAATAAGTGTATGATCATGATTTTGGGTGACAAGATCCACTCCCCTATCCTCTATCAAATAGATTAGAGATAACCCTCCCTGAATAGAGGATGATATTCAATATTAGGCACATATTTCTATTAGAAACTCCGTTCCTTAAATGGGAGAATTTTCAAGGTATGAGACCAAATTTGTTCCTATTACTACAAAGAGGAATGAGGATCCTGGTAATTTCAAATGTGCATCATAAGGTGTTACGAAACAATGAATTCTATTTCTCATGATATTTTAGATCTTACACATAAATTGGAGGAACTTTTAACCATCACTGATGACCCTGTCACCATCCTAGAAGGGGTTTAAAGTGACCCCAGATTGTCCGATGAAGGTATTAGTGCTGATCCTAATTCAGCTGAGCCTTAAAGGGTCATACCTGTTGAGAAGGTGGTGGACGGAGCCGATGGTAGAGCCAATTTGGGTTCTAAACTAAGAATATCATATATCCTAACTGATGAGGATTCCATAAGACTTGAAGCATTATATAATGAAATAATGAAAATGGAAGAACTTTTTCAGGATTTTAATTTTCACAAAACCTTATAGGTTTTTGATTAATTTAATAAAGAATAGGATGAATGTGAATTTTCCACTTTTATGTTTTGAAACATGGATGTAATCCTTATGTTTTATGCCTTAAATAAAAGATCCATACTTGTGTATCTTTTTATGCAAAAAACATCACTAAGGAAATACATGATTAGGGCATCGAAGTGTATCATTCTCCTATTGCTAAGGGAATAGTAGTCGAGGGTCCTAAAGTGGGAGATTCTTATAGTATTTACATCCTAGGTTTTGAGAAAACTTAGGAGGATGTTCCTCATCAGTAAACCCTCTCTCAAACCATTGAGACCTAGGATGTTAGGGAGGAATCAATCCCAGTGGTTGGTCCACTAATGAGTGAGTTCATCAATCATTTTCTATCACACTTTTATCCTTATTTTCATTGTATTCTAATATCAATAACCGATTTTATTTTTCATTTAGTACCATTAGCTTCAATGGTTGAACCTGAAGAGGAAGCCTCTACTCCATCTCAACCGATGACGTGAGGTGAGGGTGAAATTACTCAGGAATAAATATCACAAGCTGCTTCCTTGAGTGAATTGATTCCATGGTAGGTCTCCCATTTCAATAGTGGATCCAATATGGACCTAGAGGCCCAAGATACTTTTCACACCTCACATAGTTTCATATGGAGAGAAATATGGAGGCTAGTTTCAGAGACACCTATTGAAGACTTACCCTCATAATTTCACCAACTTCAGACCATGTTCACCACTTTATCATATGATAGATTTGATTACCAATAAATATATCATGCTATGAAGGATATTTTCTGGCACCGATACCCAGAGTAGAGGTATCAAAAATTTGAGGCAAAAATACTCGAACAATTTTAAAACCTTAGATATTACTTATCCCAGGTAGATCTTAATCATTCCAAATAAGTAGATGAGTTCCAACGCCAAATTGAGGAGAAATCTCTTCAGATGCTACACCTTTAGGAGGAGTTAGATGTTTTCGAGGGATATATTGTCCAAATCAACCAATCCTTAAAGAGGATCCAAATATAGGGAAACTAATCTATTAATGTGTAAAAAAAGAACCTTCATCATACTAAGTAAAAAATTTCTACACAGTTGACTGAGCTTCAAAAGATTGTGGACAAGGCTTGAGGGACCCTTCAACGGATCAAAGATTATGTTGACTTCCACTTGTAATACCTGACAGAGAGATTCCATTTTGTGGATGCTCCTCTAAATTTTTGATCTTTAAATGTAGAGTATTTATTTACCAAACATCTATTTTTGTGTTCCTATCCTCATTTCAATTACAACGCAAAAGATGACTCATTTTATTGAACATCGTTGTGTCAAAGTGTTGTAATTAAAATTATTCAAATCATAGGGTACTGTGATTTTTATCTAGGTATTTGGACCCATTGAGAGTAGTTCATTTGTTTCTAGAATTTTATAATGGATCCTGTGAACTTTTAGGTATTTTTCATCATCACCCTAATTTTTTCCTAATCCATATATGAATAAGACTCAGTGAGTGAGACTAGACTTTTACATAGGTTTTGCTTTGTGGGTTTTTAACCTAATGGGTTTTATGACTCTTTTTTTTAGTTTCAATTGCTCAATTTTTCCTAAATCATGTTGAATTCATGTATAGTGATTTGAGACCTAACTTTTACCCAGGGTTACCGTTGTGGTCTAGTGAGAATTGTGCCTCTTTTCATTAGTAATTTTGGGTATTGTAAGATTGACCAATGAAAATGATGTTTTAGGCTGAACAAATTTGACCATGAGTTATGAGGATAATGAACCGAGTAGGGATTGAAAGATAAGACTGATCTAAAAAAATCTGGATATGAGGATGAATTTTTTTTAATTCATTATCTAAAAGATTTCAAATCCGAGTAGATTACATGGGGAAAGTACATAAGGAATGATCATGAAACATATTTGAAAAGTGACTTCCATTCTGACATTGTCAGGGTGTACAAAGATAAGAGGGTTTTCTACTTGGGATGAAAATGCCTTTGATTGAAAGACCAAGGCGTATTATGCAAATCCATTTCTAAGGAATATTATGCATATTCAACACAAATATTTCCCTTGTAATTGGACACTCTCATTACCGATAGCAGTAGGAGGTCAATGATGGTTTGAGTTTCCCAAAACCATGAAGTGTGGTTTATGAAAGGAATATTTTCAGGGATGATGGAAACATTTAGATTGGAACTTTCTATGGATTAGGGAAGGTAATTTTAATCCATCCAATGGAGGGAAGGTAATTTTAATCCAATCATGAGTTTGTGAATGAAATAACTCACACTAGAATTCCCATCATGGATCCAGACCATGTGTATGAGAGAATACAAATGAAGCCGTTTTGAATAGTTTTAGGTTATGCAAGGCGAAATGATGCTTTGGTGGAGAAACTATTCCATAGATAAAATGGTTCCAAGGGAACTAGATAAATATGAATAGGTATATTCTGGACATGAGGGATGAAAGGGAAGTTATAAATCAAGATCTTGGAGTTCTCAAATCTGGATGAATGGAGTGGGAAAAGAATGTAAAGGGATGAACATAGACCATGTTTGAAGAGCAGTATCCATAATGATATCATTAAAGAATATTAATATGAGAGTAATTTCTCCTAGGGATGAAAATTACTTTGATTAAAAATCCATTTTTGGATGTGAATTATGAAAATTCATTTTTGAGGTCTGTTATGCATAGTAAAAAACAAAGGTGTCCTTCAAAGTTAGATGATTTTATTATTGATATCAAAATAAATCTTATGGGGACATGATTTTTCTAAGACATGAAGTATGGTCTGTGAGAGGGAGGTGTTTGTATTATATTGGAGGCATTTATACTGATGCTAGCTATAATCGAGTATAGAATGTTTTACATAGATCTGGCTCACATATAGGTATGAGGATTGATTTTATGTTCATGGTTGGTCTTGTTCAAGTGTCACTATGTATCTCATTAGGATGAGAATGAATCCATACATAGTTCTGGCATGAAGGTGAAATAGGAGACTAATATGAAGAATGATGGTCCTCTTAGATGTGGGCCGCTGTAATGTGTAGTTTTATGTTATAAGGTTGGGATGTGAACTATGTAGTTTAAAATCTTATGGAGAGGATGTTTTTTGTGACTTTTAAAGTTATTTCATCTAAGACCATCTATTTCATGGTGATTCAGCTAGTAATACTTTGGAAATATTTAGGGGTGAAGGGGGAAGGTTATAAGTAGCAGCCTCAGGGATCTCAGACTTGAGGAAATGATATGAGACAAGAAAGCAAGGAATTATCGTAGGCCATATTTGAAAAGTGACTTCCATTGTAAAGTTTTTGGGGGTGTACAAAGATAAAAGAACTCTTATCTTGAGGATGAAGATACCTTTGGTTGACATGCCATATTTGGAGTTGCATCATGCAAATCCATGTTTGAGTCATATTATTCATGGTCAAAACAAAGGTTCCCTTCAGAGTTGAAATCTTACATCACTGATAGCCAAGGAAATATTATGGAGATCTGAATTTCCCAAGGCATGAGGTATGATTTGAGAAAGGAGAATGCCTGAGTATGAAGGGAGGATATGCATTTGGGACCAAGATTTTAGATCTAGGTGTCACTACATATCTTGTGGTAATAGGAATCAAGATACATGTAGTTCTAATATAGATTCCCCACATAGATCAAGCACTCATATAGGGAGGATGAATTTTAATCATATTTTGGCTGAGATAAGATGTAGGATCCAAGTGTCACTACATACCACATTAGGATGAGAATTAAGTCACACATAGATATGAGATATAGGCATTGTAAGGGACCAAAACTGATAATGATGGTTATCTCAAGAGAGGGCCACAAAAATAGAAAATTTAACACTGTACGAAAGGAACATCAACCATGCAATTTTAATGTCATGTGGAAAGGATGTAGGTTACCCAATGTGAAGTGGGGGTATGAAGTCTTTCATTTCATAAACACCTGTGGAATGAAGTACACATAGTTTAAGGCCATAATGCTTGGACCACGAAGTGGATTGAACATACAAGGAGGTCCTTACCAAGATTCATAAACCCATGCAAGCTATGATTGGTGTGAGAAATAAGGAATGATGAGGGTCTCCCATTTCACATGGGGGAATATAAAAAAGATGGTGAAGCGACTGATTAGAACCAATGGGTATGGAGTGGCTTTGTCCACTTATAAAGAGTCATCTGATGTGAATTAATGACATAGAGTCAAATTCTAGTGAAGGCAGTCATTACTAGGTCAAGAATTTGTGGTCGGGCCTGAGACAGAAGTCCTAAGTGTTGCTAAATATCCTATAAAAGCAAGAATCAAGCCACATGTAGTTCTCAACATTCCATGTAGTTTAACGTCGTGTGTTAAAGACAGTTGGGCCACTGAAAGAGTGGCCACAAGGGATGTTGGGATTATGTATTAAAAGATTACCAAGAATTAGAGAAATTATATCATAAGAAGAGGCATCCTATTCTTGTCTCATGAGGCTTCCTAGGCTTGTCTCCCAGGGAATCCTATGCTTGGTGCATAGGGTAAGACTACATTTTAATTTCATGTGCTAAAGACATTATTGTATAATTTAACATCTTGCGATTATAATGATACGAGTCATGACTTTTAGGTTCATGCAACAAGGACCGCTACTTTTATTTTAATGTCATGTGGTAAGGAAGAATGTTGTCTTTTAGTTTTAGGTTTGAAGAACCTTTATGGTTAAATTTTTTTAAACAAAGTTTTTCTATTTGTTGAAAACTAACCTTTTTTGTATAAGAATGTTTTTTTATCCATGAATCAGATCCAATCCATCATAATGAGGTTTTGTAAGAAAGTTAAAAGTCACTGAAAGAATTAGATCCATCTGCATCGTATTCAAATAATTGTATTCAAAAGAATTAGAGGCAGAAATTCTTGTTTTCTGGAAGTTTTCCTTTTTCGTAATCAGATAAAGAATAAGTTGTTGAGGTAAGAATTCATATTGTTGCTGAAGAGGTTTTTTTTTGAATAAAGTGAAGTCAGGAGTTAGAAAATTTTCATACTTTCTAAACCAAATCAGATGATGCTTTGCTGATCATAAAGTTGTCACAAATCATGAAAAATTTCATGATAAAATATTTTGAAGAAATGGTGGAGAGGTTTGAAGAATTTAAAATTTGTAGTATGGATATTCCATTGTAATGGGATATCCATCATTATTGGAATTCCATCGTAATGGTAATTTCATCATAATGAGAATTTAATCTGATTCAATGAGAAGGATATAGAATTAGGATTCACTGAGAAGGATACAAAATTCAGATTCACTAAGAAGGATACCAAATTCAGATTCACTGTGAAGGATATAGAATTTTGATTCACTAAGATGGATAAAAAATTCAGATTCACTGAGAAAGAAACATAATTCAACTTCACTGAGAAAGAAATAAAAATTTGATTCACTGAGAAATAAACATAATTTGGATTCAATGATAAAGAAACAAAAATCATATTGATCTGATTACAAAAAATTCTCAAAAATAAAATTCTAGAAGTTTTATGAATATTTGAGGATGTAAAACTTGAAATTAAAATTTTCATAAATATTTAAGAAATCTAAGGAGGTTTGAATAAGTCAAAGTTGAACTTTTAAATGCGAGTTATTTTTATAGTTTTTGAAATTTGAGGAAGTGTGGAAATTTTTCAAGTTACCCACTTTTTTTCTGAGTCGCCTATAAATACATTCTCAGATCATTTTCTCTGTGTGGAATTTTCATGCAAGCAGAAAAGGTGGAGTGCTGAAGAAATTAAGTGAAATTCATTTCCAGATAGAGATATCATGAGGAGTATTGGACATATGAATGTTCATTTACCAGATTGAGAAGGATAATATTGAGAAATATCATATTGAGAAGATCGTATTCAGTCAATTATATTGCGTCAATTAGAATGAGGTATATCGTATTAAGTATTTGAGTAGAGTTTGAGTTTTGCAGATTGATAATGGATTCATCGTGTTGAGTCCAACGTATTGAGAGAATCCGATCTAGACTCATCGTATTGAAAGAATCAGATCCAACATTATTGTATTGAGTGAATTGGATCCATCATCATCTGATTGAGAAAATCAGATCCAACCAAATCAGACTGAGGATTCAGATTGAGAAATCATGGAGTAGTTTCAACAAAGTATTTATTCTTTTTTTTGGATCAATTGTTTTATAATAAAACATTGTAAATTAATGGTAGTCTGTATAATCTTTCCTATCAAGAGATAGAAGGTGTCTAATGGGAGTTGTCTTAAGTTGTATTCACTTCTTCATAATAGTGGATTTCTATAGACCCATGAGAGTGGCTATGGAAAGGATGTAGGTTCTCATACTAATAACAAACCTTGTAAATATTATGTGATTTACTTGCTTTACTATTCCTGTATACATATGTATTTACTAAAAGTTGATAAGGAAATAAATCTCAACAGGTTGTAGGGGTTAAGTTTCTAAAAGTTTTGAAACTTATAAAAAGTGAATGACTGATTCACCCCTATCAACTGTTATTAGATCTTTTGGAACTTCAATTGGTATTATAGGTGAGGTTCCCTTATTGAATCCTTATCACTAATATTATTAATTCTATCAACAATATAATAATTCCTACATTTGATGGAAAAAATTATTATCGATGGAAAATAGGATAATTACTTATCTCCTATCTCTTGGATTGGATGTTGTTGATGTTGATACTATTAGGATACCACCCATTGAGAAAGATTACCTAACTACCTTTGATGATAAAAGAAATATATAAGTTAATAAAAGTCTAGAAATTCTATTCTCATGTCCTTATCAGAAAATGTTTATCAGAATGTGATGAGTCTCAAAACATTAAAAAGTACATGGGATAAGCTAGAATGTATTTTATAAGGGAATACCAAATTTAAGTAAGAAAAGATACAAATATTGCATAGTAAGTATGAAGACATCAAAATGAGAGATGAAGAAACAATTGATAAATAATTTACCGAGTAAATGAAATTGTTTGCAACATTAGAGGATTCAAAGATATCTTTGATGATTTTATAATTGTGAAGAAACTTATGACAAACTTTCTGGATATGTTTTATTATAAAATTTATTATTTATAAGATAATGATTATTTATCTCTTGATGAATTACATAAATTTATTATTTATTATAAAATGAGGAATTCTACAATGTTTAAAAATAAGACGAAAGATGAAATGGCTTTTGAAGCATGAGGAAGATGTAAATCCAAGGTGTTGAAGAAACTGATCCTTATGATTCTGACAATAAATAGGATGATGAGTTGAATAAAAAAAATCATGTCTCTTATATCCATGAAATATATAATAGGAAGAAAAGATTATGGAGGTAATATTCCTCTCAAATGTTTTGAGTGTGGTGGCATTAGACATATTTCTATGAATTTCCACAAGAAGAAAGTTGAAGAATATCAAGATGATTATAATGAAAAATATAGATGGAAGAAGAGGAACAAAAATGATGAAGAAGAAAAGTATTCCAAAAGATATAAGAATAATTTTAATAGAAAAAAAAGAAGTATTTTGAGTAAGAAAGTTAAATCCGACTCGACTAACAATAATTATTATGAAGATGAAAGTTTAGAAAAATTTAGAACCTTCATTGAAAAAGTTAAGAAAACAAAATATTCCTTAGAGAGTGAAGAAGGCGGTGAAGAATCTTATAGAGAGTATCATATCAGAACAGAACTTGTAACATGTATTTAGAAAAACAAAACTCTCACTAAAGAAATTAGAGTAATTAAGAAAGATTGTGAATAAGTTTCCGATGTAAGGAAAGACATCATCAAGTAGGATGATGAATACATTCAGAAGATTTTAAGTTAAAAACTTAGAGTTGATGAATAGGGATAGATGATTGAAGATCTTAATAAGAAGATAAAAACTAAGGAAGAAGAAGTTATAAAGTTTCAATCAAAACTTCTTGAGTCTAAAATCACCTTGATAAAGATGAATGAAAACTTCCACAAATCTTTAGAAGTAAAAGATGAGACTTCTAAAGTTACTCAGAAGGCTCAATATAAGAATCATGTGAAATATTCTCTTACCAAAATAATTTTTCATGTGATTCTTTTAAAATTTCAGGTTATTGAAAAATTATTGGGAAAGTTTGGGTGGAGAAAGGATGTGATAAACCTATCAAATATACAAAAGTAGAAAGCTCACTCAAAAGAAAAGATGGTCCATATCCTGAGTATGTTAGAGCTGAAAGAATTTATTAAACTCAACAAGGTTTCTACAAAGAAAGTTATTTATTAAATAGAAAACCAAGATTTGATGTCTATTTCTGGTGTTGTAGAATCTATGGGCACAAGGCATATAATTTTTTGGCACAACTTATCTTCACCTAGAAGAATATTTGAGAAAAGTGGAAGAAATAGTGGAAGTAGAATGAGCAACTTTCTTAGATAATATAAAGTTGAAAAAGTAAATTCTCAAGATGTTAAACTTTCCAACAAAAAATCAATTTGAATTCTTGGAAGAAGTTTATGGAAGATTTGATCAGGCTGGTCATCATGATGAAATATGTATGAAACTCCTTACAAAACAAGTTTCTTATGATAGAAAAGAAAAGAAAGCCGAAAATAATAAAGTTGAGGAAATAACCTTTGTAGTTGAGACAACATTGAAAGAAAGTAAAATGAACAAACCATGGATAATTGATCGTGATTTTTCTTTATATATTACAGGTGATATAAAAATCTTGAAACATGTTGAAAGTCATGATGGAAGAGTAGTTACCTTTGGTAATGACAGTTCCTTAAAAATCAGAGGAATCAGAACAACTGAGATTGAAGTTGAAAAATTGAAATCTAAGGAAGTTTTATTTGGTGATGGGATAAAACATAACTTACTTAGTGTAAGTCAACTTTTCTATGATGGAAAATATTTTTTTTTAGAAAATATTTTTTCATCATCAAAAGTGTGAAAGATGAAAAAGTTATTACAAAAGGAGAAAGAACCAGTGAGAATCTCTTTCAAATATGAGAATTCAACAACTCCTATTACTTGAGTGCTGAAGATGAAAACAAATTGTGGCACCAAATACTTGGCCACCTTGGGAAGAAAAAAATGAATAAACTTTCTAAAGTTTATTCCATTAAGAATTTTATATAATTGAAAAGAAAAGATGAAGATGTTTTTATTACTTTCTAGAAAGGAAAGATAACTAACAAAAGTCATAAGAGATTTAAGATTCAATCTACCAGACCTATTGAACTTATTCATTAAAATTAATTTTGGACAATGATACATTGATAAATAAAATGATATTTATACTTTATCACTTTTATTGATTATTTCACTCGGATGATAAACATCATGTTTACTAAGCACAAGTCAGAGGCTATTGAAATGTTAAAAATATTCAGAAAATATACCGAGAAAGAAATGGGGGTTCCCATAAATAATTTGAGAACATATAATGAAATATTATTCACAAACAATACTTTTGAAACTTATATGATAAATCATAGTATCAAACATCAATATAGTGCTCCCTATACTCCACAAAAAATGGAGTAGCTATGACAACCATGCTCTTTATTACACACTTAAAATTATTTATTACATAAAACCTTCACTTGATATAACATAGAAGATCAGGAGGTCTATTGTCTTTGGGTATTAGTAACATTACATAACAACTTAAAACATAAAACACAACATCTTATTGAAAACTTCCTTTACGTGACCACTACATTCCCTCGTACTTAGCATTGCATGGGATAACCTGAGGACATGCATAAGAAAAGGGAGATCTATAAATCCCAGTAAGGGATTAAAAAAAGCATAACATGAATATTACAATACATGTTAGTCAATAGGCATATCAATGGAGTGAAAGAGAAACATAAACATAAAGGAATGATATAGCATGATTATCATAACATGAAAATGTGGCAACAACACTTAACATGGTATTAGAATGAGCCAAGGATCATTGCACATGGAGCATGAGTAAAAAATCATTGAACTTAAATTAGCATGAGTAAAAACTCATTGCACTTTACGTATCATGATACTAATCTTAACCAATTCATTGGAGCGCTATTAGGGCACACCCTTCTTAAATATTTCATTTCATGCATAAGTGTGCCTCATGAATCATATAACATAGAATCAATCAACATCATAATTTATTCCAAGATTAAGGAATTTGGAATAAATACATGAAATTACCATTAAATATGTATATGTTCATAAAGGTTAATACCCTTTATAGAGACATGGGTATGATATTCACTACACGATGATCTTGGCTTGAAAAAACACAGTGCAATTTCAGCAGCACAACGACGTGACATAAGAATTCATAAAAATGGTTGATGAGAGAGAAATGGGTGTCTAATAATATGTACATGAAATTTACAATAATGGGGGAGGGGGTTCATATATATAAATTTCACAACAAACGTAATGTAATTTAGATACGTAATAAAAAAGAATTTCTTGAATATAAATGAGGAGAGAGAAATTCCTTACGGAATTTCAGCATGGTAACAGGTGTACATGAGAGGAATTAATGAGAGAGAAATGGGATCTCTAATTATTCAAACATGAATAGGGAAGTATGGGGGAGGTGAGAAATCATACCTCAACATTTATAATTGAAAATAAAATGGCATAACAATATAAAGAAACTTGTACATAAATAAGAAAAGTGAGAATCCCTTACTTGGAAGTTTGATCCCAAAGGCTTGGAAGAGGATTGAGAGAGACTTCTTGAGAGCTTGGGGAACTTGGAAGGATTATAGAGAGAGGAGGGAAGGTTTTGGAAGAACTCCAAAAGATTTTAGTGAAGATTAAGTGGGATATTGGGTGGGTTTATATAGGAAAGGAGAGATAATTCTTTATTATTTAGGTTTGGGTCACCACACATTAAACTAATCCAAACCACAAAACAGACCATGTTTTTTGACAAATTGGAGTGGAAAACATTATTTTATAAGGCCAATGGATGAAATTCTTAAAATAATAGGGTTTCTTATGTGGAGGTGAGTCACACTCTCAAGGAAATCAATTTTAAAAGATAAAATGTCTTATAAGTCTTGAAGGGTCCACTAAAGCATTGTAAAATAAATCAAACAAAAATAAAATCACATTATTTTAATGTTAAAACATATATATTCCAAACATAAAGTTTATAGTATTTTATTACATCACTATTGGGTCATTATGATGTCATAAAATACATTATATATTTAAACGATATTTAATTTTTACTCAAATATTCGACTGTCTCAGAAAATTATGAAAAATTTACAATTGGATAATTTTGACATCCTGATTCGAAAAATAATATTAATTTTATTGAAATAATTTTCTAAATATGTGAATTTTAACTTTTAAAATAAAAACCAACATTTATCAAAAATTCATGGGTATTGACAAAAACAACTTTCAAACATTAATAAAAATTACAATTGTATTCATAAAAATTATACAATTATTTATAATTAATAAAAATTAATTTAGTAATAATATTTTATTAAAATATTATTTAAATCAAAAATCCATTAATTTACCAAAATAGATTCCTTAGTTGAATATTAACTAAAAATACTATTTGTGCTTTAAAAACTATTTACAAAGTAACAATAATAAAATGAATGTATATTGTTTATTATATACAAAAATAATGCACATAATGATAGTTATAAGGTATTGTTTTATAACCCCTTATAAAACCCACATAAGACCGAAGGGTAAGGTGTGCGATGGTGACAGACTATTAGGGTGGCTCGGATAACATCGCTCGGGTGGTAATCTCTATCAACTTACACTTCTCTTGTAGGAGGTTCCGTTCAATCTTAACATGTTGAAGCTCAGCTTGGGCTTGGTCAAGAGCAAAGCCCAATGACACCACCTCCTTTCTGAGCTCCAACAAATGGCCTTCATATGGGACAAGTCTACTGGATGAGGCCATCACTTCCTTTGTCTAGGTAAATTGGATTTGTTAAAGACCTATATTTATACTAATCATGTGATCATTGTTCAACGAATATATTATCAACGGTCACAATTCTTAATGCTATTTTAAAATCCAAAAACATAAAAATAAAGAAGTGCATATTTTATATAACCATTTTACATAATAATACATTTAATCAGATCAAGATAAATTTTCATTAATGAAAGTTTGGGTGGTGACAATCTTCCTCCCTTAAGAAATTTATCCCTCTAAATTTCCTTTTCCCACACTAAAATAGATGTGGTTAACTCTGCTTCATCACTTCCTCTGATTCCCACGTCGCTTCTTCAAACTTGTGGTTTCTCCACAACACCTTGACGAGGGGCATAGTCTTATTTCGTAGAACTTTTTTCCCTACGATCTAAGATCTTCATTGGTTGCTCATTATAAGAAATATCATCCTCTAACTGTACTACCTCTAAAGAGAGTACATGTGAAGGGTCTGGTATGCACTTACTTAAGAGGGATACATGAAAGACATCATGTACTTTGGCCATGGTAGGTGGAAGTTCTAGTCGATAGGACACAACACCGACATGATCAAGAATCTCGAAGGGGCCGATGTACCTAGGAATTAACTTACCTTTATTTTCATAATTCATGACCTTATTCCACAAAGATATACGTAGAAATACCATGTACCCAAATTTGAACTCAAGTTCTCATCAACGGTTATCTGCATAACTCTTCTTTCGACTTTGGACTGCCTTGATATGCTGCTGAATGGTTTTCACATTCTCCACCATTTCTTCGACCATTTCCGGTCCTAATATCTTACACTCTCTGACTTCATCTCAAAAAACTGGTGTTCTGCACCTTTTCCCATAAATGGATTCATATGGTGCCATCCGGATGCTCAAGTGGAAACTATTATTGTAGGATAATTCTACCAGTAGAAGATGTTGGTCCCATTTTCATTTGAATTCCATAGAACATGATATTAACATATCTTCCAGTGTCTGAATAGTTTATTCAGATTGGCCATCAGTTTGAGGATGATAGGCCGTACTGAAGTTCAGTTCAATTCTTAGAGCATGTTGGATACTTTTCTAGAACTTTGAGGTGAATCTCGAATCACAATCAAATACAATAGATAATGGTACTCCATGCATCCTTACCACTTCTTTGATGTAAATCCGTGCAAGTTGATCCAATGAGAAGTCCTTTCGAATCACGATAAAGTGAGTTATCTTCATAATACGATCCACAAAAACTCATATAGCATTGTTTCCTATGGATGTCCTTGGAAGTCCAATGAAAAATTCCATGGTAATGTTGTACCACTTTCATGTTGGTATGGGTTGTGGTTGCATCATCTCTTTAGACTTTTGCCTCTCAGCCTTCACTTGCTGAAATATGATGCACCCGATTTGTGTATATATTTTCACATACTCTATTGAAAAATAAGAACAAGTTTTCGGAAAATACCTACTGCTTAGTGAACAAATACTTTTATTTTGGTGATCTTGTTCATTTTCAGGAAATTTATGGCTAAATACACAAAACGGGTAAGAACTGAGCAAAAAATTTACAACTACAAGACATGTACTTATATACACGCCATGTACATTCAAGCTCAGACACAGGTTGACCAGGACAAGTACATGCCCAAGTAACCAGAAGCCGGTAAACTCCGTGTTCACACTATACATGTCGTGTATACCATTCTAGAAGCAGTTGGTGGATGAGAAGAGTCGACATGCCCATGTGGCCGGCTGAAGGGGACACGCCGTGTTCCACTGATACACGCCAAGTAGACATTTCTAGATGCGTTTGGTAGCCAAAAAATGAGACTACACGCCGTGTATGGCGGCACTACATGCCGTGTATATTTACCTACTAGGCGGAACCGTGTTCCAAGTCAAAGATGGTGTGTTAGGCCACCTACCAGTGGAGGAAAAAAGGAAAAAGCACGTTGACAAAATTACACGTCGTGTACTTTTTCCACATGCCGTGTAGTTATTTTTTCTATAAAAGGAGGCCTTGGAATTAGGTTCCAGTGTGGTATTGTGTGGAGAAAAGGGTTAAAGTTCTGAAGGGGAGATGTTCTTCTAATGTACTACCGTTATTCTACCATCTACCAAAGAATCATTTTCACCTCGAATTTTCAAGCATGATCACATCAGGTATCAAGAGTTTTGTGTTTATTTACTACTCCATGTGTAACTAAATACCTAGTGTGTTGGGGTTGTGGGAGATGATGAGTTTTAATTTATATTAGTTTCTATGAATGTGTTTGTTCTATTAACCTTTTATTATTATTATTAAATAACTTCATATTATCACTGAAAATTCTGAACCAGACCAAGGGAAGAATTTTCAGGTATTCAAAAGTAGAATAACAACAAATATTTTCATGATCATTGTAAGTATTCGTTGACTCGACAAAATGGACTAAGCCAAATAAAGACCTATGAAACACTAACTACCAGACCAAGGAGTTAATTTTTTCAGCTCTAAATATAAAGTTTATCAGACCAAGGAAACTTTATTACAAATTGAACCCATATTGTTGGGTTATTATGAACAACACAACCTCATAAGCAATTTATTTAATAAACAACTTCTTAAGAAACCCCAACCCCAACACATTTCTCTCTTTATTTTCATCAAAATCAATTTTCCTGTATTTTCTTTTATTCATTAAGTAATTTGTTAAAGAAACTTAAAATTATTATTCTTTATAATCCAAAAAACAAAAATCGATTCTAAATTTAGCAAACTTCACTAAAACAAAAATAGAAACTAAGATAAGAAAGATAAAATAACTTCTTATTCCCTATGGATCGACCCCTTACTGGTGCTATACTTGTTAGGGTAAAAATAATTTGGGACACCAAAAACATACCTTTGGTGAAACAACTCCCCAAATTTTGGCGCTGTTGCCAGGGATTTAAAGAAAAGTTATTTTTGTTCTTGTTTTCATTTAGTTTGTATCGAATTTTAGTGAAACTAAAAAAATCATAAATTCACAAAAAATTATTTTCTAATATTATTTTTGTTTATCTTTATCTTTCCTCATTTAAGCTTGGTGTTTTGTTTTTTTTGTGTAGGCCTTTAGGTGCATGAGTGGCTACCTCACACATTACAAGAACACTGAGTCATCAGGGTTTTTCCCAACTGATCCGGAGATCGAACATAAATTTTTGAGGTGCCAACATGCACTTATGGCCGAACACACCCAAACCCCTCCAATGGTGTAGAACGAGGAAGGAAATCTAGCTACTGTCCAAGGAGCTGGACAACAGTTAGGTCTGGATGACAACCAGAACCAGCAAAATCCAATTTCTCTAGGATATGGCCTGCAATAGCTCCAAAAATTCCAACCGGAGCGGATGCCATTTTTCAATCAAGGTCAGGGGCCATACTACGCCCATCAGGAATAACAATACATGCCGACTCTATTTGCTCAGCAGCCACCTCCACGTCGCAATCTTATGAATTATGGCCTGCCATCTATCCACGGAGCTGATACAGGCATTGTCCGTCCACTGGTGCAGGTCCAACAATTCGAGATCAAGCCTGCTAACATGCAACTGATCCAAAACACCGTTCAATTCGGTGGTCTACCCCACAAGGATCCTAATGCCCATATCTCTAATTTTCTGGAGGTTTGCGACACGTTCTGCTACCACGGAGTGTCTACCAATGCCATTTGTCTTCACCTCTTCCCATTCTCTATAAGGGATAAGGAGAAATACTGGATTAAAGGATTTCCGCAATGATCCATCCTCAACTAGGAGGACCTAGCCCAGGCGTTCCTGTCTAAATACTTCCCACCCTCGAAGATGGTGACACTGCGGAATGAAATCCACAACTTCCAGCAGCATGACTCAGAATCATTGTACGAATCATGGGAGCGCTTCAAGGAGATGTTGTGCAAATTACCACACCACGGACTTCTACTTTGGATGCAGTTATAAAATTTCTACAGAGGGTTGACAACAAATAACAAGTCCGTGGTGGATGCTGCTGCTGGAGGTACGGTAATGAAAAGTCTCCTGAAGAACTCTTCGAACTACTGGAAGAAATGTCTTCCAAAAACTTCCAGTGGCATTCCGAGTGGGGCACACAGAAATGAGGTATTCATAACATTGATGCCACTACTATTCTAGCTTCCCAGTTGGACATTGTGTCCAAGAAGATCTACGTTCTCAATCTGAAGAGAACGTCCCAAGTACATGCGGAAAACCATCAGACGTGTAGTGAATGTGGTGATGACCACATCATGGGAGAATTCTTGGATTCCTTTAGAGGCCCATCGACAAGCGAGGTGAGTTATGTTGCCCAAAATCAAGGGCCCAACCAGTACCAGCAATACTAGAACCCAGTATGGCGTGATCAACAAAACACAAGCTGGGGCCAACAACAGCAAAATCCTCCACCCTAGTGACCACCTAGCTACAACGAACCTCCTTATTAGAATCAGTACCAGAGGAAACAACATCCCTAACAGGGCTTTTATTAGTAGCAAGGGAATCAGAACCCTCACCCACAGCAGCCGCAGCAGCCACTACCTCCACCAGCTCCACAAGCACCTTAGTAGGAGAACACCTCAAGGTTAGAGGATCTCATGACCAAATTTATATCTACTGCTGATACTAGGTTCCAAAATCAGTAGGCTTAAATTCGAGGCTTGGAGAACCAAATTGTCCAGTTGGAAAACCAAATCTCAGGAAGGCAACTTGGTACACTACCGAGTAACACTGAGAAGAACATGAGGGAGGTGGCCCATGCCGATATACTCCGGAGTGGAAAGAAGCTCCAACAGAATCAACCAACATAACCAGGTGCATCCACACCCCTTTTGACGAAGAAGTTACCGATATGGACCCCTCCTCATCCAAAATCCCACAGAAGGAGGCTTCACAGAATAAAGGGAAGGAGGTTTCCAAACCCTTTGAACCCGTCTTACCCTTCCCAGAGAGATTGAAGTAGAGAAAGATGGACCACCAGTTCAGAAAATTCATGGATGTGTTCAAGAAGCTGCACATAAATATTCCATTTGAAGAGGAACTAACATAGATGCCCACTTATGCCAAATTAATGAAGGAAATACTCTCCAACAGGAGAAAGATGGAGGATCTGGGCACCATTTCCCTAACCAAGGAGTGTTCTGCAGTCATCCAACATTCAATTCCTCCCAAACTCCAGGATCCAGGTAGTTTTACTCTTCCATGTACCATTGGACCATGCGAGTTTGGGAAGGCCCTCTGTGACTTAGGATCCAGTGTGAACCTCATGACCCTTGGAGTTTTCAAGAAGTTAGGGCTAAATGATTTAAAGCCTACCCGAGTAGCCCTTCAACTTGTTGATAGATCTACTAAACATCCAAAGTGACTAATGGAGGACGTACTGGTCAAAGTGGTTAGGATGATCCTCCCCACTAATTTCATCATCCTCGATATAGAGGATGACCATGAGGCACCTCTTATACTTGGAAGACCTTTCCTAGCCATTGGGAAGGTACTGATTGATGTGCACCAGGGAGAGCTAATTTTCCAGGTAGGAGACGAAAGAGTATCCTACAATGTCCTCAAGGCTTTCAAGCATGCATCATTGTCTGAGCATGAGGAATCTTATGCTATAACCACCATGTAAGATCATTTGATAGAAATAAGGGATGATATGATATGTTATTTTACTTTATATAACTTTATAATTCCAAACATTCCGTTGAAGAAGCTCCAGGGGACTTGCAATTCCTAGAAGGCCAGGGCAACCACTATTGGCATCGTGTAGTTTTTCCTGATAGTCTGGAACGGGACAAGGTGAAACCACTTGTGCCTTCGACTTTAAAGGAAAATGAACTCGAACTAAAGCCTCTTCCATATTCTCTAAAGTACGAGTATTTGGGAGGCCATCAAACATTGCCTGTCATACTTAATAAATAATTGTCACAGGAGCAGGAAGATGCACTTCTATAGGCTCTAAAATAGCAGAAGCACGCTATTGGGTGGAAAATCACTAATTTGAGGGGCATCAGCCGTACCATTTTCACCCACAAAGTGCTACTTGAAGAAGGTGCCAAGAAATCTTAGCAACCACAGCGGCGCCTGAATCCCCCCATGAAAGAAGTTTTAAAAAAAGAGGTGATTAAATTGTTGGATGCAGGCATCATCTATCCCATCTCGGATAGTCTGTGGGCTAGTCCCCTACAAGTGGTACCCAAAAAGGGGGGTATCACTGCGATTTCAAATTAAAAGAATGAGCTTATCCCTACACACACTGTCACGGGCTGGAGAGTTTGTGTGGATTATCGGAAGCTAAATGATTCCATAGGGAAGGATCATTTCCCCTACCTTTCATGGATCAAATGCTAGAGAGACTAGAAGGGCACAACTTCTATTGCTTCCTTGATGGTTATTCCATCTATAACTAGATTTCCATTGATCCAGAGGATTTGGAGAAGAGTGCATTCAATTGATCCTACGATACGTTTACTTATAGAAGGATGTCTTTTGGCATGTGCAACGCCCCCGTAACCTTCCAGCACTGCATATTAGATATCTTCCATGACACGGTGGAATAAATCCTAGAGGTATTCATCGATTATTTTTCTGTTTATGGAAAATCATTCACCACTTGTTTGCGACACTTGTAAATAGTTTTGGAATGATGTGAGAACACTAACCTAGTCTTGAGCTGGGAAAAGTGTCATTTCATGGTGCAAAGTGGCATCGTCCTTGGCCACAGGATCTTAGAAAATGGGATAGAGGTGGATCCGATGAAGATCGAAGTCACTTCACGACTACCTATTCCGACTTCTGTTCGAGCCATCTACAGCTTCCTGGGACATGTCGGATTTTACAGGCGGTTTTTCTACGACTTCTCCAAAATAGCCCAGCCCCTCACCAATATTCTAACCAAGGATTCCATATTTGAGTTCTATGAGACATGCTCCATAGATTTTGAGAATCTGAAGCAGTGCCTGGTGGAAGCTCCAATGATGATTTCTCCCAACTGGGAGGAACAATTTGAGTTGATGTGCGATGCTAGTGACTATGTAGTGGGAGTAGTCTTGGGCCAACATCTTGATCATATTTTCTGACCTATATATTATTCTAGAAGGATTCTCAACGAGGCTCAGATCAACTACACCACCATAGAGAAGGAGATGCTTGCAGTGGTTTTCACATTTGACAGGTTCCATTATTATTTAGTGTTGTATAAATTTATTGTTTATACTAACCATGAAATACTAAAGTACCTACTGAACAAGAAATATGCGAAGCCCCGATTTATTCGCTGGGTACTCCTCTTACAAGAATTTGATTTAGAGATCCGAGATAAGAAATAGAGTGATAACGTTGTTGCTGACCATCTCTCCCACCTAGAGCTGCCTCATTTGGAGAAGGAGGAAGATCGAGAGATCAGGGAGGATTTCCCTGATGGGCATCTCTTTTAAGTTAACTAAACACCTAGAACATGGTATGTTGATATTGCTAATTTTCTGGTTATAGGTTTCATTCATCCCGAACTCTCCTTCCAACAAAGAAAGAAATTTTTCTCTGATGTGAAGTGGTACTTCTGAGAAGATCCTCTGCTCTTTCGATCCTATGGTGATGGGGTGATCTGCCATTTCATTCCGGAGAGTGAAGTTCATGGCATCCTGGAGTTATGCCACACCTCAATAGTTGGAGGACATCATGGTCCTGACTGTATGATAGAAAAGATCCTGCAATCTGGGTTTTTCTGGCCCACCATGCATAAAGATGCCTGGGCCTCTGTTTCCTATTATGATCAATGCTAGAGGACTGGTAACATGAGATGTAGAGATAAGATTCCCTAGCACCCAATCCTGGAGGTCAAGATTTTTGACATTTGGGGTATAGATTTCATGGGTCCCTTTCCCCCATATTTTGGGAACACTTACATCCTGATCTGCATCGACTACATCTCTAAGTGGGTGGAAGCCACTACTACAGCACACGACACAACAAAGGTAGTTATGAGATTTTTAAAGAAAAATATTTTTAGCAGGTTCAGAGTTTCTTGAGTACTGATCAGCGATAGAGGGACCCACTTCGACAACACACTGATGAGAGGAATATTGTCAAAGTATAGAATAAAGCATCAGATGGGGACACCATATCATCCCCAGTCCAATGGACAAGTGGAGCTCTCTAACCGTAAGCTTAAGCAGATCCTGGGGAAAATAGTGAACACTTCGAGGAAAGACTGGTCCAAGAAGTTAGATGATGCTTTGTGGGCATATCAGACTGCTTACAAAACACCACTGGGAATGTCCCCATTCCGCCTCATCTATGGAAAGCCATGCCATCTGCTAGTGGAGTTGAAACACAAAGCCTACTAGACTGTCAAGGCCCTGAATGTTGATCTGAATTCAGCTAAAGAGAAGCGGAAGTTCCAACTATCGGAACTTGATGAAATCAGATTAGAGACATATGAGAATGCCAAGCTGTACAAGGAGAAGACGAGATCCATTCACGACCAAATGATTTCAAGAAAATCTTTCCAACCCAGTGATCATGTAATTCTATTTGACTCTCGTCTTCGCTTATTCCCAGGGATGTTAAAGTCACGATGTTTGGGACCATTCCATGTTTTATGAGCATTACATCATGGAGTGGTGGAAATTTCTAGAGAGTATGGTCAACCATTCAAGGTGAACGGACATCGGTTTAAGGCTTACCATAACATAAACGACACGGTGGGAACATTTTCCACCATACATCTCTGGTGAGAAAAGGTATCTAGGTCGACCCAATGACCTAAAACAAAGGCGCTTCCTGGGAGGCAACCCAGAGGATACACGCCCTGTACCCCTTATATACACAGCATGTATGTTTTACTTTTCATTTATTTTCTAACTATTATAAATATATAAATTAACTAAGTAATAAACAGGGATGATGCCGGTGCCGATGGTAAGGTCACTGGAGTTTATCCGAGCCATCCCCGGTTCGAATCCTCCCGACCTACCTTCGGCACGGGGTTCCTCCTTTTCCTATACGTTCTCTCCTACATGGCATGTGTGGTATTATTTTTCACACACACACACATATATTTTCTTGAAAGAAAACCCATGATGGGGATGGATCGGTTGGCCAGGGTCGTAACCCGGTTCCAAAAATCCCGAGTTAGAATCCTGACAACCGCTCCATTTCTATCATTTGTCCTTTTAATAAAAACCAAACAATGTGTATTTAAATATACGTTGTGTGTTCCATGTTTTTCCTTACTAATTGAAAAGGTTTTCTACATAAAGAACTTCATGCGGGTGAAGTTGGAAGATTGGAAAAGTCTCGACCCTGAATCCAAAAGACCCGGGTTCGAACTCGGCTAATCTCCCTACTTCATCCCCTCTTGTACAAATAAAACCCACACGCCGTGCATTTTACTTCTTCCCATGTATTATAGGATGTATACATTAAATATATATAAATAATAAATAGGAGTAGTAGTACAACCTTTGCTTCAGAGGTTGAGGGCTTCCGTTCGGAACGACCGATCGCTGGTTCGAACCTCACCCCAAGCACCGGACCAAAGGTTGTACTTCTCTTTTTCTAATTTTAAAATACACGACATGTATTTACCGATACATTACGTATATAGATTTATTTTTAAATTATGTATATATCTATGTATATATATATATATATTTACTATTTTTATTATTAATATTAATTATTATATAGTTTACTATAATAATTACATATCTATATATATATTTTTAACTAAAAAAATTGGGATACACAACATGTAGTATATAGTACATGCCATGTAACTTGGCTATAAAAGCCGCGGACCACCCGACTTCAGCCCGTGTTGCGCGACCTCCTCCTTTTCTTCCCGTTTTTTCCCCTGTATGACACCTGAACGCCCTTTTCCCAAATCTACTGATTTCGGGCGTTTTACCTTCTGATTTCTACCACATTGCAATCCTCGGTCTAGGTACGCCCTTCTACACCCTTTATTTCAAGTTATTAGAAGTGTTTAGGGTGATTTCTAGATCAGTCGACCATTCAGCTTCCGTGGTACATGACCACGAATTGAAGCACACACGCCATGTAATTTTGTACACGGCCACACACCGAATGCTTCACAATTTGAATATACACGGTGTGTATGTTCGGTACACACCATGTACCATTCCAAATCATGCCCGGGTTTCCTTTTCACATGGCCTCGCACACCAAGTTCACATACACGACGTATGTGTTCGGTACACGCTGTGTATACCATTTCTTTCGGCCATCCGTGTCTAGCCTTCACACGGCTATGTAACCCTGGTATTGTATATGCCATGTTGGATCTGTACACAGAGTGTTCTATATTATTATAACTTCTTAAATAGTCATTGTGTCCTTGAAAATACACGACCAGGAGCCCTTTACATGAACACAACATAAATGTTCGGTACACGCTATGTATCCTTTCCTGGTTTATTCCCTGCTCACTCGGCGTGTCTATCCAGAGGACACAGGATGCTAACCCACTTTCATTACACACCATGTACTCTGAAAATACACATTGTGTACTTTTTATTTTTCCATTTTCTCACATTTTCTTCTTTTTATTTTTCTTTTAATTTTATTTTTGTTTGGTTTTTCTTTATTTTTCGGGGTATATCAGATAGAGATCCTTCCCATGGGAAGCGGCCCACCTCCGCCACTAAGGGCGAGAGGCCCATTTATTATCAGATCTGGCTCTGAACTGCAACGGAGCCAGACCTGGACTCTCTGGTCTATGAGCTCCCTCTGTTGGCCATCCTTCCACCCCTCACTCCCTCAGCCGAGGCTGGTTCCAGTAGCACCACACCTCCACCACCTCGTACCGAGCCTCCGAGCACCATCATTCCTACCCCACCAGCTACCACTCCACCTGAGCCATCCTCATCCGCAGCTGGTCCCTCATCGACCGCCCCATCCAGTGGGCCTCTGTCTACTCCAACCGATCCACCCTCAGAGCCAGCTCCCGCTGCAGCTCCTCCACATGGCCCGAGACCTGCAGGTGTTCCCTACCCTTGCATGGTGTTCCCGGTCATCGACTTGGCGCATGACCGAGTTCAGCGTTTCTCTCTCCGCCTGATTCAATTGAGCAGCCACTATCTCGATAGTAGCATCCCTCAGCAGCTGGGAATCTGGGGTGAGTTATAGGATCTCCTTGGACACACACCGTTACTTGAGATTTTCCAGGTCAACACTCCTATTTTCTGCGATTTATTTTTAGAGTTTTCTGCTTCATTCGAGTTCGACGGAGCTGAGTACCGGGAGACACCTGGTGATGCAGTACCCGTGGTTCGGTTCCGATTTGGCGGCTGAAACTTTTCCCTAACCATGACCGAGTTCGGTCGAGGGTGCGGTTTCTATCCTCATCTCGTCACCCCACCCCCTGTCTCCTCCATGACCCGACCCGAGCGCTCTGATCTCATTACTATGTGGCGGGAGATTACTGGGCCTGACCACCGCTATAACCCTACCTCCCAAAAGAGTACCCTTATCACTGACCCTATCCTTTGTTTCACCCACTGGTGCTTTAGCACCATCCTTTTCCCCCCGCCATGAGGATATGGAGGTCGTGACCAATCGTGACATGGATCTCCTTACCTGTGTCATCCGGAAGGACTACCTGGACCTCCCTTACCTTTCCGCCTCCTACTTCCATGCCATGTTTACCGGCTATCAGGGTAACCTGAACAGTGGGTTTTACGCCACTTGCCTTTCCCATCACCTTGGAGTTTTTGAGCCTTCACTACCCCATAACCTATTAGGTTCCCCCCAGCGGATGGTCTATCTCATGCTTATTCTCATGGGGTTGGTACAGAAGTAGGGGGTGCCTACGTCCTTGCCCAGGCTCCACCCCACCCCCTACTAACCCTCCTACCCTAGCCGATGCCCCTGCTCCTCCTTCCCCACCCCCTCCAGCTTCCCCACCCAACCCACCTACTTATGACCCCCCTTCTTATAGACTACCTTCTTCTCTTCCACCTAATACCCCCTACCCCTACACCCTCAGTCAGTCTCGCCCTTTCCCTCCACCTCGATACGATGGAGGAACACTTGGTTCGTATCGATAACCGTCATGATCGCTTGGAGCAGATGTTGGGGTTTATTCTTTAGCATCTTGGTATTCCACTGCCCCCTGCACCTGCCTCTACCTCGGTTCCTGGCCCTACTTCTGCA
The DNA here is from genome assembly GCA_963277665.1 of Viscum album. Classification (NCBI taxonomy): domain Eukaryota; kingdom Viridiplantae; phylum Streptophyta; class Magnoliopsida; order Santalales; family Viscaceae; genus Viscum; species Viscum album. Next base: position 15,544,636 of record OY728150.1, read on the forward strand.
GCTCCACTACCCTTTACTACATTGGCCACAGATTCCATTCTCTTATCCACTATGGGCCCAGCTACTATTACCACTGCTGACCCTGCTGCTACCAATCTAGGGAGTGATGCCGAGATTCCTATTCCGAGTCCATCTCCTACGAATCCTACTTCTACAACTTCTCTTTCATGTTTAGATTTCGAGCCTCCAATTTCCATAGCTCCTGAGCCTCATATACCGGCTGATTCTGTACTGGATGATGCCTCTTCTAAGGCGACCCCCTGACTGGTTTTTGGACACATGTTTTTCATTATATATATTTGTGATATCTTGTGCCTCTATATGTTGTGTATGCTTTCAGTGCTATCTTTCTCCACCCATCACGTGTACTCTGGCACATTTTGGGCTGCACTTTTCCACCACCTCCCGTTTTTCATCGCCTAGATACAAGGGAAGTACTGTTTTCACTTTTTTTCTGTTTTTTTCTTTTTCTTTATTTATTTCCTTCTTTCCTTAATTCCCCTCGTTCTAGTCCACTATTGTGTCCCCACATTACCTTCTTCAATTTCGGACACTTGGTGGACTAAGTGCGGTTTTAAGTATGGGGGAGCGTCTCTCGACCACCTTAATCTTTTCCCTTATCATCATTCTAGGAGACATCATTATTATAAGATATATTTTAAAATGTGAAGACATTCTGGTTAACCATATTTTTAAATAATAAAGATGAAAGTAGGAATTTTTAAAACTGTTTCAAGCTTACTTTGATTCTTAAGTATTTTTAAAATTATTGCTGATATAATTTAAATTACAACTTGTAATCCTTGGATAATTACATCGATTAGACTAATCAATTATATGCAAGTCATAGCCAGATTGTCTCTTTATTTGTTTTTCCACTCTTGAGAGGTATTCTAAACCCTTTGTCATATTATTCCTAATACCCTCTTTCTTGAGAGATTCATAGGTTATACATAACTACCATAATTTTCAAGTTTTCTTTTCAAAACATGAGGAATTTTTGAATTACATTAAAATGATTGAGGCATTAGATTGTTTTAACCCCTTTATCTTGAGACCTACCCTATATCTTATCTCCGTGAAGCCCCTAGAAACCATGAATAGCCTTTATAGGAATCCATATTACAAGCCTATTTCCCTTCCTACCCTAATTATTTTATGATTTTTCATGATTATTCATTTGATCTCAAAAGAAGGGATTGGCAACACATGACATAATTTCATGAATTTTCATGAAATTAAGTATGGGGGAAAGCCTCTTGATCATTTGGGGAGAAAAGGGTTCCAAACCTCTATTTTTGGAAATTTTGAAAGGTTCCCATTATTTTATTAAAAAAAATGATACAGACAAAGGGACCTTATACTCACTTGTTGGTTTGTAAACCCTACCTACCTAACTAAAGGAGATGGTGGTGGTGAGATTATTTGATAAATCTTGTTGATAATTCTTTTACATTGAGCTTAATTTCAAATATCATAGATTGTTATTTAAGAATTTATCCTCCTTTTTCAAGCCTCATATTTATTTTCACATCTTTACCTACCAACTTTTACCCACAAAACATCTGATCCTTATTGAACAACCCTCATGATTTCTGTAAATCAATTTTCTAAAGTGGAGAATTAGATTTCTTGAAAACCTATGGATAGAGTGTATATATATTTTATTGAGAAAAACTTTTATTTAAAAGTTCTTGAGTGTTGAGTATATTATTGGTGAGGTAGATAATCAAGTGTCTTTCTTATTTTTGAAAGGTTGAAACCTGTGTTAAAAGAGGATGAAAGTAGTTAATTGAATTATATACAAGGCATGATTAGAATATCTCTTGAATTGAAACTATTTTGTATCTTTTTGGAATTTTCTCCTTCAACTTATTATTTAATTTTATGATTAACTGAAGTCCTTCCTTTTAAAATATAGACTCTATTAATTAGATGTTGAGATTTTCTTGAGGGCAAGAAAATGACTAAGTATGGGGGAGTTTGATGCACCCGATTTGTGTATATATTTTCACATACTCTATTGAAAAATAGGAACAAGTTTTCCGAAAATACCAACTGCTTAGTGAAAAAATACTTTGATTTTGGTGATCTTGTTCATTTTCAAGAAATTTATAGCCAAATACAAAAAACGGGGAAGAACTGAGAAAAAATTTACAACTACACGACGTGTACTTATATACACGCTGTGTACATTCAAGCTCAGACACGAGTTGACCAGGACAAGTACATGCCCAAGTAACCAGAAGATGGTACATGCCGTGTTCACACTATACACACCGTATATACCATTCTAGAAGCAGTTGGTGGATGAGAAGAGTCGACACGCCCATGTGGCCGGCTGAAGGGGACACGCCGTGTTCCACTGATACACGTAGTGTAGACATTTCTAGAAGCGGTTGGTGGCCGAAAAATGAGACTACATGCCATGTATGGCGGTTCTACATGCCGTGTATATTTAGTTACCAGGCAATGCTGTGTTCCAAGTCAAAGACGACGTGTTAGGCCACCTACCAGTGGAGAAAAAAAAAGGAAAAAGCGCATTGAAAAAAGTACACGCCGTGTACTTTTTCCACACGCCGCGTAGTTATTTTTTCTATAAAAGGAGGTCTTAGCCTCTGGATCCAGTGTGGTATTGTGTGGAGAAAAGGGTTGAAGTTCCGAATGAGAGAAGTTCTGCTACCGTACTAACGTCATTCTACAATCTACCAAAGAATCATTTTCACCTCGAAGTTTCAAGCATGATCACATCAGGTATCAAGAGTTTTTTGTTTATCTACTCCTCCATTTGTAACTAAATACCTGGTGTGTTGGGGTTGTGGGAGATGATGAGTTGTAATTTAGATTAGTTTCTATAAATGTGTTTGCTCTATTAACCTTTTCTTATTCTTCTTAAATCACTTCATATTATCACTAAAAAATCTGAACCAGACCAAGGGAAGAATTTTCAGGGATTCAAAAGAAGAATAACAATGAATATTTTCATGATCATTGTAAGTATTCTTTGACTCAACAAAATGGACTAAGACAAATAAAGAACTGTGAAACACTAACTACCATACCAAGGAGTTAATTTCTTCAACTCTAAATATAAAGTTTATCAGACCATGGAAACTTTATTGCAAATTGAACCCAGAGTGTTGGGTTATTATGAACAACACAACCTCATAAGCAATTTATTTAATAGACAATTTCTTAAGAAACCACAACCCCAACACATTCCTCTCTTTATTTGCATCAAATTCAATTTTCCTATATTTTATTTTATTCATTAAGTAATTTATTAAAGAAACTTAAAATCAGTTATTATTTATAATCCAAACAACAAAAATCGATTCTAAATTCAGAAAACTTTCCTAAAACAAAAATACAAACTAAGATAAGAAAGATAAAATAACTTCTTATTCCCTATGGATCGCCCCCTTATTAGTGATATACTTGTTAGGGTAAAAAGAATTTGGGACACAGAAAACATACCTTTGGTGAAACGACTCACCAACATACTATGAACTTTAATGTATATTCAGCAATCTACCTTTTCATATTATCCCACCAAAAGTTTTCTCAGAGATCTTGATACATCTTTGTGATCCCCGATTGAATAGAGAAGGTTGAGCTATGTGCATAATTCAGAAGCTCCTTCTTTATCTCTGGATCAGATGGTACACATAATTGTGATCCAAATGTAACAATTCCATCCTTTTCAACCATGAAATCTGAGGATTTCCCATTTTTGATAGCTTCCACATTTTTTAAAATTTCCACATCTTTTCTTTGAGCATCCTTTATTTTCTCCAAGAGGGATGGTTGAGAAATTATTTGAGAAAGGATTGATGATATTCCTCCCTTAATGATTTCCATGTCCATCCTATGAAAATCTAAGAAGATTGGATCCTTCTCAATTCTCATAAATGACAGAATCGCTGAATCCTTTCTACTTAGAGCATCTGCCACCTTGTTCGCTTTCCCAGGGTGGTAATGGATTGGGCAGTCATAATCCTTGAAGAGTTCTATCTGTCTTCATTGGTGCATATTAAGCTATTTCTGTGTGAATATATATTTGAGGCTCTTGTGATCAGTATATATGTCACACTTCTCCCCATAGAGATAATGCCGCCATATTTTCAATGCAAAGATCACAACTGCTAACTATAGATCATGTGTGAGCTAGTTTTTCTCATGGATTTTCAACTTCCTTGAGGCGTAGGCTATCAATTTATCATTCTGCATCACCAAACAACCCAGGCCCTTTTTCAAAGCATCACTAAATACCACAAAAAGTTCTCCACTCGTGGGTAATGTGAGCATGTGCGCAGTGATAAGCCTCCTTTTTCAACTCCTTGAAGATCTCTTCGCATTCATCACTCCAAGAAAAATTTACTCCTTGACTAGTTAGCATGGTAAGAGGGTTGGAAAATTGTGAGAAATTTCTCACAAATCGGCGATAATATCCAGCTAACTCCAAGAAACTGATATCCGTTAACGATGTTGGCCTTGTCTATCCCTCAATTGTAGCTGTCTTGGAGGGATCCACTGATATCCCATTTCTTGTGATGATATGACCCAAGAATAAGACCTCCTTCAACCATAACTCATACTTTCTATACTTTTCATAGATCTTATCCTTTCAAAAGGTCTCTAGTATAGTTCTTAGATGCTCCCCATGACCCTCCTTGGTATTGGAGTATATTAGAATATCATCTATAAAGACTACCAAAATTTTTTCAAGGTAATCTCTAAAGACTCTATTCATCAAGTACATGAAGATTTTTGGAGATTAGTGAGTCTGAAAGGAATTACTATGAATTCATAGTGCCCGTACCTTGTACGAAAATCATTCTTAGGGATATCCTCCTTCTTCACCCTTACTTGGTAATATCCCAACCGCAAATCCACCTTGGAAAAGTATTTTTCTCCATGAATCTAATCGAACAAGTCATAAATTCATGGTAGAGGATACTTTTTCTTTATCGTTATTTTGTTAATATCATGATGATCTATGCAAATATGCATTGAACCATCCTTCTTCTTAATGAAGAGCACTAGTACACCCCATGGTGAAGCACTTGGGCATATAAACCCTTTATCCAGATTCTCCTGTAGTTTTTTCTTCATCTCCTTAAGATCCAAAATAACCATTCTATATGGATTTTTGGATATTGGAAATTCCCCAGGTATAAGGTCAATTAAGAATTAAACATATCTTCTAGGAGGGAGACCAGACAATTCCTCAGGAAACACTTCAGCAAATTCCTTCACAATAGGCATGTCTTCAAGGATGGTTGCCTCCTTGGACTTAATCATTTGAGCCAGATACGCATGCTCATAGGGAAGTAATATCCATACTTGAGATGATGTAACTAAAGAAAATTCATCCTCCTCCTTGAACTTATATAGAATCTAGGATCAATTATCCACATGGAGAGCGATTTCCCTTTCATGAAAATTTATTTTGGATCTATATAAGGAAAGAAAATCCATGCCAAGAATTGCATCAAATTACACCATAGGGAGTATGAAGAGTTTCTCTGGGAAGTTCAATCCACAAATCATGACAGGGGAGGATTTATATTCATGGGATGCAATGGTTTCCCCATTTTCCATACTCACTGACATCCTTACTTCTATGATTTGTGGTGGTGTTGGGATTGTTCTACTACTCTTTTGGGATATAAAATAATTTTTAGAACTAGAATAAAAAAGTAAATTCGCTATTATTGAATGAATAACTAGTGTACCTGTCACCACTTTGTTGTCGGGGTTTACTTCAGCGGTAGTGATGGAAAAAGCTCTCCCTTGCTGCCTTGGAGGTTGTTAGTTGCCTCTAAAAACCCTTGTCTTAGGGAACTAATTTGTAAGGTGTCATGGTTCTTTGTATTTGAAGCAATGAACAATGTTTTGAGGTTTGAATGGAGTGTTCCTCTCCTCTATCACATCTGTGTGTTTTTCTTGTCGACAGTTAATAGCTAGGTGTCCTTCTCTTTCACACCTAAAGCATTTACTCGTCCCCTTCAAGCAATTTCCAGGGTGCTTCTTTCAGCACCTTTGGCAAGTGGGGTACTGGATATTCTTAGCACCGTTGGATTTATACATCGGACTACCAGAATTAAAGTCCACATTACGATTATTATCCCCACGATACCTCTGAGATTCTCCGATCTCTATTTTGACCTTGAGGGCACATCAAAAAATTTCCTCATAGCTGTCAAAGTCACAGATCGCCAAGATTTTTTGCAGGCTAGGTTTCAGCCCACCAAAGAAGCGGTCAACCTTGCATTTGGGGGTAATGACAAATCCCAAGGAATATCGTGAAATCCTTGTGAAGTTTTCCTTGTACGCTCCGATGGATTCTTCATCTTTTTTCTTGATGTCAAGGAAGTCCCTTTCCATCTTAAGCTGGAGGGTGCGTGGAAAATATTTATCAAAAAAATATTCCAGAAATCATTCTATTCCAATGCCTCGATATCCTCCTCAGGATTTTTATTTTTGATCAATGTACACCATTGATCAACTTCACCCTCCATACGATAATCAGCGAGGAGAAACTTCTCTTGTTCGGAACACTGAAGGATGGAGAAGATCTTTTCAATGTAGTTGATCCATTGTTCGGCAATTGAGGGATCATATGATCCATTAAAAGTAGGAGGCCTTTGTATCATGAAGATCTCGATAGAGACTTGTTATTTCTTAGGGGGGTTTAGCATTCCTCTTGACCCATGTTTCTATTCAATGCTTGAGTTAACTAAGAGAGTATCATGACAAAGTTTGAGATTCCTGTTCCCATTGGATTGGGGATCTAATTAGAATAGTCATCACATTGATCTTCACATCGGTTGTTAGGCCAAGTACACCTATTATCGGCCGTTGGCTGAAATAAAAGGAAAGTTAGGGGTAACACATAAAGGGTAATTAAAATACAAAAAATAGATGACTTATAAATTACTTTTATTTCCTTAACTTATGAATCTATAAGCTTCAATATATTTTATCCACGATCTAATTTCTAACATGTATTCTTAGGGGAATTTTTTTTAAATTCCCTTAATAATGGTTCATACTAAGATATTAATTTACCAAAGCATATAATCCAGTAGTGTTGTAACCAAGAGTGCAGCAAGGCCTGTTGTCGTGTACCGGGATATCTTGGGTCAAGCCCGAAACTCCTTGTCGGAGTTTTCACTCCTAGGTACATCTGTTCCAAAGCTACCTCTACCTGCTCGTATCCAGACAAGGATGTATTTACTTGATAAACCACTTACTCAATAATCCCCAAAACTTAGGGTTTTTTATTAAACTTAGTCTAGTCTCTAAGGCTTCCCTAGGGTTTTCTAATCCTAATCCCAAAAATAAATAAACCTATCCTCTGATACCAACTATGACAACCCTGCTCTTTATTACAAACTTAACATAATTTATTACATAAAACATTCACTTGATATAACATAGAAGATCAAGAGGTCTAGTGTATTTTTGGATTAGGAACATTAAATAACAACTTAAAAGATAAAACACAACATCTTATTAAAAACTTCCTTTACATGATCACTACATTACCTTGTACTTAGCATTGCATGGGATAACCTGAGGACATGCATAAGAAAAGGGAGAGATATAAAGCCCAGTAAGGGAGTAAAAAAAGAATAATATTAATATTACAATACTTGTTAGTCAATATTCATATCAATGGAGTGAAATAGAAACATAAACATAAATTCATGATATATCATAATTATCATAACATGGAAATGCGCCAACAAAACTTAACATGGTATTAGTATGAGCCAATGCTCATTGCACATGGAGACTGAGTAAAACCTCATTGAACTTGAATTATAATGATTAAACCCTCATTTCACTTTATGTACCATGAAACTAATCTTTACCCAATTCATTGGAGCACTATCAGGGTGCACCCTTCTTAAACATTTCATTTCATGCATAAGTGTGCCACATAGATCATATAACATAGAATAAATCAACATCACAAGTTATTACACGATTAAGGAATATGGAATAATATATGAAAGTACCATTCAATATGTATATGTTCATAAAGGTGAATACCCTTGATAGAGACATGGGTATGGTATTCACTACATAATGATCTTGGCTTGGAAAAACGCGGTGCAATTTCAACAGTATAACGACGTGACATAAGAATTCATAAAAATGGTTGATGAGAGAGAAATGGGTGTCTCATCATATGTACATGAAATGGATAGTAAAATGAGGTCATATAGATACATGTCCCAACAAATTTAATGGAATTTAGATACGTAATACAAAATAATTTCTTGAATGTAAATGAGGAGAGAGAAATTCCTTACGGAATTTCGGTATGGTAACAAGTGTACATGGGAGGAATTAATGAGAGAGAAATGTGATATATCATTATTAAAACATGAATAGGGAAGTATGGGGGAGGTGAGAAATCATACCCCAACATTTATAATTGAAAATAAAAGGGCATAACAATATAAGGAAACTTGGATATAAATAAGGAAAGTGAGAATCCCTTACTTGGAAGTGTGATCCCAAAGGCTTGGGAGGGGATTTAGAGAGACTTATTGAAATCTTGGGGTGCCTTGGGAGGATTTGAGAGAGACGAGGGAAGGTATTGGATGAAATCAAAAGGATTTGAGTGAAGAGGAAGTGAGATCTTGGGTGAGTTTATACAGGAAATGAGAGAGAATTCTTTATTATTTAGGTTTGGGTCACCACACATTTAACTAATCCAAAACACATACCAGACCATGGTTTTTGCCCATGGTTCTTGACAAATGAGAGTGGAAAACATTATTTTATAAGTTCAATGGCCGAACTTCTTAAAATAATAGGGTTTCTTATGTGGAGGTGAGTCACACTCTAAAGGAAATCAATTTAAAAAGCTAAAATGTTTTATAAGTCTTGAAGGGTCCACTAAAGCATTGTAAAATAAATCAAACAAAACTAAAATCACAATATTTTAATGGTAAAACATATATTGTTTGAACATAAATTTTATAGTTTTTTATTACATCACTATTGGGCCATTATGATGTCATAAAACACATTATATATTTAAACGGTATTTAATTTTTACAAAACAATTCGACTGTCTTAGAAAATTATGAAAAATTCACCATTGGATAATTTCAACATCATGATTCCAAAAATAATATTAATTTTATCCAAATAATTTTATAAATATGTGAATTTTCACTTTTAAAATAAAAATTGACATTTATAAAAAATTCATGGGTTTTGACAAAAACAACTTTCAAACATTAATAAAAATTACAATTGTATTCATAAAAATTATATGATCATTTATACTTAATAAAAATTAATTTAGGAATAATATTTTATTAAAATATTATTTAATTCAAAAATCCATTAATTTACCAAAATATATTCCTTAGTTGAATATTAACCAAAAATACTATTTGTGCTTTAAAAACTATTTATAAAGTAACAATAATAAAATAAATGTATATTCTTTATTATATACAAAAATAATGCACATAATCATAGTGCTAAGGTCTTGTTACATAACCCCTTCTAACACATGCATAATACTGAAGGGTAATGTGTGCGATGGTGATTGACTCTTGGGGTGGCTCGGATAACATCGCTCGGGTGATAATCTCTATCAACTTCCACTTCTCTAGTAGGCTGTTCCATTCAAGCTTAACATGTTGAAGCTCAGATTGGGCTTGGTCAAGAGCGAATCCCAATGACACCACCTCCTATCCGAGCTCCAACAAATGAGCTTCATATGTGGCAAGTCTACTAGATGAGGCCATAAATTCCTTTTCCTGATTAAATTGGATTTGTTAAAGCCCTATATTTATACTAATCACGTGATCATAGTTCAACGACTATATTAGAAATGATCAAAATTCTTAACGCTATTTTAAAATCCAAATTCATAAAACTAAAGAAAATAATATTTTATATAACCATTTTACATAATAATACATTTAATCAGATCAAGAGCAATTTCCATTAATGAAATTTTGGGTCGTTACAGTAGCATAAATAAATAATAGAATTTTGGTGGGAATGTGAAGAAGTATGTTAGCAGAATATAAACTTTCAAAATTATATTAGAGAGAAGCTGTTAGTACTGTTGTACATGTTCAAAATATATTATTATTGAGACCAGAAACTATCATGGCTACTTATGAAATATGGTATAACAAAAAACCTTTATTTAAATACTTAAAAGTTTTTAGAATTCAATGTTTGCTCAAAATAAAAAATCTGGATTTGGGAAAGTTTGATGAGAAAGACGAGGAATGAACTTTTATGGGTTACTCACCATATGGAATAAGCTAAAAATGTTGGAACATACATTTACAAAAGTTGGTGGAATCATTTGATATAAAGGTAATTGAAAATCAAAGTTCCTTAACAAAAGTTGTTGAAAATGTTGAGGAAGATAAACTGGAGAATTCAAACAATAGTGAAATTAATTCAAAACATCCTTATCAAGATTCAAAATAATCACGTGATAAGGAAATTTCAGCTGGGAAAGAAACATTGAAATTTTATACCTTAAAAAACATGTTGAATCTGAGAAAATTATTGGGAATAATAAGGATATAGTATAGAAAAGAATAAATTTGAGATTAGATAATCAGATTTCACTTAACTCAAAAGTTGATTTGGAATCTGTTTTAGAAGCTATTCCACACAAATAATGGGTGGATTATATGAATGAAGAGTTATATCATATTGATAAGAATGAAACATGGGAACTTATTTCACATCTAAAAAATAAAACTATTATAAGAACCAATTGGGTTTACAAAAACAAGTTAAATGAACATGGATAAGTTTCTAGAAACAAATCCATACTTATTTGTAAAGGACATGCACAGGTGGAAGGTGTGTATTTTGAAGAAAATTTTTCTCTAGTTTCAAGTTATAAATTATTAGAATGTTTCTTTTAGTGGCCAAAAATTAGAATTAAAAAGTTTATCAAATGTATGTAAAATTAGATTTCTTAAATGGTGATATTGAGGAAGAATTTTACATTGAACAACCTTGTGGTTTTCTACATGATTAGGATGGAAAAAAGTTTTTAAATTTAATAAATGTTTTTATGGTCTAAGAAAATATCCACGTTCTTGTTATTATAAACTTGACAATTGTTTGATAATGTTGAACTTTTATTAAGTAAAAGTTGATAGCAACTTATATGTGAATTTTTTTGACTTTGGAGCTCTAATTGTAATTTTTTATGTTGATGATATAATTTTGTTTGGGGATAGAGAAGATATTTGTAAAACATTTTTTTAAGAAATAAAAAAGAATTTTGAAATTTCAATATTGCGGGAATTGGAATTTTTCGTCAGTTTTCAAGTTAAAAAAATAAAATAAAAATATATTTTATTATCTCAAGACAAGTATGCCAGGGAATTGTTAAAGAAGTCTGGGATTACAGAATCCAAAGAAGTTTCTACTGCTATTTAAGTGAGTACAAAGATGAATCTGAAAAAATTATGAATCAAAAAGATTTTTGGAAGATAATATGAAGACTTCTTTACCTTACAACCTCAAGGACTGATATTCTTTATCTTGTGAATTTGTGTGCCAAGTATCAAAGTAATCTTAAATAATCACATCTGTTAGAGGAAAAAAGAATTATGAGACATGTCAAAGGAACAACTTCACATGGGTTATTATACAAAAGAAATAGTGAGAAGAATCATGGTTATACTGATGCGATTGAGATAAATATTGTAATGATATAAAATCAACCATAGGAGGAACATTTTTATTGGGTGAATGTTCTGTGAGTTGGAATAGTGAGAAAAAAATTCAGTAACTTTTATCAAAATTGAATCAAAACATGTTGCATACACTCAAGCTTGTACTCAAATGTTTTGGATGAATGTTCAGCTAGAATATTTGAAAGTAAAAGTTTCTAAACCATTGAAGATACTTTGTGATAATCATAGTGCAATTGATCTTTCTAATAATCTTGTCCAACACTCAAGATCAAAACAAATTGATATAAAGTTTCTTTTTATAAAAGAGAAAGTTTATGCTGGAGATGTTTTTCTGGAATAGATTTCAACAAAGTATTAGATTTTTGATATCTTTACAAAAGAAATTCCAAAAGAAAGGTTTGTGGAATTGAGGCCGTAACTTCATGTTCAGCCTCCTCCCATGACTTCTTAAACCTCATAAGGATGATACCCCCATTGTTCTTTGAATTATGTTGAAAAAGGGGGATAGAAAGTAACAACTTTATACTTTGTAAGAAGTTTTTACCTATCTTTATTTTATGAATCTAAAGATGTGGTTATAATAAAATGAGGGTGAGAAAACAATAGTGAGAGGAAATGATAAAAGTGAGGGGGTGTTTATATTTACATAGAAACAAAATTTTATTATCATAGAGGGATGTAATTACTTCCAAAACATTACTTTATATATCATTGTGGTGTCAGGACACTCTATATTGAGAAATTATATGTTTTGATAAATGTCAAAAGTTGATTTGTGAAAAAATTATGAGAGCTTTTAATGAGGGTTTTCAACAAATCCAAAGGGGGATATTGAAGAACATTTGTGGATAAATTGTTTTAAACAAAGTTTTTGTATTTTTTGAAAACTATCCTTTTTTATAAGAATTTTTTTGTTATCCAGGAATCATATCCATTCTATCATAATGAGATTTTTTAAGAAAGTTGAAATTTGTTGAAAGAATCAGGTCCATCTGTATCATATTCAAATCATCGGATCCAAAAGAATCGGAGGAAAAAATTTTGTTTTCTATAAGTTTTCCTTTGTCATAATCATAGAAAGAAATAATTTTCTGAGGGAAGAATTCATATTGTTACTGAAGAGGTTTTTTGAAGAAAGTGAAGTCAGAAGTTAGAAATTTTTCATACTTTCTAAACCAAATCAGATAAAGTTTTTTTGATCATAAATTTCTCATAAATCATTAAAACTTTCCTGATAAAATATTTTTAATCAATGGTGGAGAGGTTTGAATAATTTCAAAGTTTGATTATGGATATTCCATCATAACGGGATACCTATCATAATGGTAATTCCATAGTAATATGAATTCCATCATAATGAGAATTCAATAAAATTCATTGAGAGATATAGAGAACTCAGATTCACTGATAAGTATACAAAATTTGGATTCACTAAGAAGGTTAAAAAATTCAAATTCACTAAGAAGGATACAAAATTCAGATTCATTGAGAAGGATATAGAATTCAGATTCATTGAGAATGAAACAGAATTTAGATTCAATGAGAAAGAAACAAAAATCAGATTCACTAAGAATTAAATAGAAATCATATTGCACTGATTACAAATAAGACTCAAAAAGAAAATTATAGAAGTTTTATGAAGAGTTGAGGAGGTTAAACTTGAAATAAAATTTTTCATAAATCCCAAATAAATATAATGATGTTTGAAGAATTCAAAGTTGAAGTTTTAAATATGAGATATTTTCATAGTTTTTAAAATTTGAGGAAGTGGGTATTGTTTTCAAGTTTCATTATTTTATTTAATAAGTCTCCTACAAATGGTTTCTCAGATCATTTTATATGTGTGGAATTTTCACACATACAGAAAAGGTAGAGTGTTAAAGAAATCAAGTGAAAGTAATTTTCAGATAGAGATATCATGAGGAGTATTAGACATCTGAAAGTTTGTTTATTAGATTGAGAAAGATTGTATTGAGAAGATCGTATTTAGTCAATCAGATTGAGTCAATCGGACTGAGGTACATTGTATTGAGTATTTGAGGAGAGTTTTATTTTTCATATTGAGAATGGATTCATCATATTGATTCCATTATATTGATAGAATTGGATCCAGACTCATCGTATTGAGAGAAACATATCTAGCATCATTGTATTGAGTGAATAGGATCCAACATCATCTGATTGAGAAAACCAGATCCATCCAAATCAGACTAAGGATTTAGACTGAGAAATTGTGGATCATTTTCAACAAAGTCTTTATTATTATTTTTTGGATTAATTTTTTTATAATAAAACATTGTAAACTAATGGGAGTCAGTGTAATCTTTCATATCAGGAGATAGAAGGTATCTAAAAGGAGTTGGAACAAGTTGTATTTAATTATTCATAATAGTGGATTTATAAAGACCCAGATGAGTGGATATGGAAAGGATGTAGGTTCTCACACTAATGCCAAACCTTATAAATTTTTTGTGCTTTTGTAGAGACCCGAAGCCTGACGTACATGGACATTACATTACTTTTGCGGAATACTTAGTACATAACAAAAACACACACACAAGGATCGTAATAGTTTAGTGTCTTTGGAAACTCGGAACGTAGTCTTCTAATCGTGGTGAAAGATCTTCAATATCTCCCATAAAGATCTTCCATTTTTTTTTACCTAAAACCTTTCTTTATATCCTGGGGAAAAGAAAACATAAAAGGGTGAGCTCAAATGCTCAGTAAGGGTATACAAAAGAAAAATCAATCACATCATATTCATAAGAACATAACTTTTTGGAAATCTTAACCTGCAAAAGAGAGCATAATATCTTAACATGGAACAAATCATAGAAGTGAAAATGAGATCCCCATAATCATATCATAAAACTTGAAACTTTGTGGCATGCACACATAATCATGTAAAATCATTTCTTGTTAGTCATGACTCATTGACAAGACTATCTTAGTGGACAAAGTCCCTTTCTGAACCGAGTTCACTCCACGTTTCAGTCCTGTATCACTGAACCGAAATAACCTTCCGTTCCAGCCATGTCTATCTCATGAGATATAAAATCTTTACCCAATGCATTGGAGGGAGATATAGGTCCCACCCATCTTATAATGAATCCTTTCTTATGTGTGCCATATAATCATAAATCATACATCATCGTATAACACATGTAACAAAAATGGGATTCTTGAAACATCATGACATCATAAAACAAATCATATAAGGTAAAGGAATTCATAAAAATAATTCCATCACAACATGATCAAATCAATGTAATATTAGGGATAAAAACAGAACCCTTTATTATCTTAGATGGAAAATAATTTTGATAAAACTCTTGAACTCCATTCTTGAGGAAAATATCCTTTCTTCTTCAAAAACATTTTTCCTTTCTTAACATGTTATACAACTTTAAAATAAAAGAAGTTGATTAAAAATAAACTTGAAAACTTGTAAAGGAAGATTCTTGTAAACAATGTTTTAAAAATACATTCATGCCGTATAAGTTAAAAAGAAAACATTCTTCTCGTACTTTTGTCGGAAAAGTCAAAAAGTACCTCGTACGAAAAAGCGACAAAAGATTCCTTTCATATTCTTTACTAAAACTCACCGAAGGGTAAAATTGGATTTAAACTATTGTAAGTGGATGGAATCAATATTATATATTTAGGGAACATGGATGTGGATGATAAAATACACCCCAGTAAATGCTTACAAATAAACAATCTCGGATAAAAATGAGATTGCGATATTTCCCTTACCTTAGGTCCGATTTGATTCGTATGTGTCCGAACCTCATGTATAATGATTTAAATAATGTCATTGACTTATTACAGAATCATATTCATTGTTATTATATCATATATGGTTCACTTATGACATTATATTACCCGTTCTTTTGTAAATTCCATGTTAAAGAAGCGTTTTGGGTAAAATCGTTTCATTTATCGTAGGTGTTTTGACTTGTTGTTCTTGACATTATTATTACTTATATCATGATTTAATTACTTCCAGAATATAAAATATGATTTATATATCATATATATTCAGTATATATATATATATAATAGATAGATAAATGAAATGAAAAACACCGTTCATGGAGACGGTAGTCCGTACGTACGCATGAACGCTGTTTTCTTTTCCTTATTGTCTTGAATGGAAGTAAGTAGATGACATACATATATATATATATACATAAATACAGTAGCTTTATAATTTCATATATTTCATTATTATTTCTTATATATACTTTACAATCATTCTTAAATGGTTAACATGGAGAATGAATCTCATCGCGTCGTGGAGACGGTAGTCCGTACGTACGCACGAGCGATGATATCATTTTCATAAATATTGAATTGAATCGGAGTGGATTATACAATATATCAGAATCAATATTATGTTGTAATAACTATGTATAGTTATTCTTTACACCATTATACCCATCCATGTAAGGTGGTGATGGAAAATAGATTACACCACGGCGTGGAGACGGTATTCCGTACGTACGCACGCGCAGTGATTTCTTTTTCCGTAGGATGGATAGATGGTGAAATAGGGTTGTTTCATACTTATAATAACATATCAGTATATGAGTGATACTGATGTTATTAATTCATAATGAAACAACCTAAGAAGAAGAAGTGGAAGAAGAAATAAAGATGAAAGAATTGGTAACGGTAATTACCTCTTCTTTGAAGCGCCTCTTTGAGACCTCCTCTTAGGGCACTAAAATTGGTCTTTGAGGAAGAACAGAACCTCTAGGATGTTTCTAGGGAAGTGGAGAAGAGATTTTGGAAGGGGTTGGCCGAGCTTGAGTGCTCAAATTGGTGTGAGGAGGAGGGGGAGGAGGTGTCCTTTTATAAGGGAGGAGAGGGGCACCTTAGGAATATCTCAAAATATTATTTTATATTAAAGTCAAAATCGGTTTATAATGGTTCCAAAGGGTCTTATTTCGAAGATAAGGTGGGGATGGGTCGAAATCCTATCAACCAATAAGATTTAGACAAGTTTAGGGTATTATTTTAACCTTATCAATTAGATTTAACTCTAAGTTAAATAATTTAACTTTTACCATGTCTTTTTGTTTTCTTTCACTATATGGTTAATAAACTTACTATAACATGCAAAACGAACCCCAAATTGTTTATTATTAATATATATATCCTTATCTAAGTCATTTGGCCGAACCTTAGATTTTTAGGAATAAAATAACAATTAATAATATAATATTTTATTTAAAAACTATTTTGTGTCAATTTTGACACTATTTGATATATGATTTTTGTGAAAGTCATAACAGAATTATATGTTCGAACCAAGTTGATTAAATCAACATTAATATATCATAGTAACCTATAAAATTAGTGGAATTCATAAAAAGTCTTAAATTACATTTATTTTGGTATTTATATCATCAATTATGTCAATATTTCATTAATAAGATAATTACTGCATCATCTTTGTGTCATAAATAAATTAAATTATTTGATGTCTAAAAATTAAAAATAAAATACCATCATGTAGGAAATCTTTTTATATTTCTAATTAATATTTACAATCGAATTTATCTTATGTATAACCCCATATGATAAATGATTTACTTATTAAACTTTGATTTTAACTATTTTAACCCTTCTTTAAATAAATTAATAATAAATGTCCTAATCTAATCCAAGTGGACCTAAATGGTCATATTTTATTCCTAAGTTTGTTTTTGGTCGAATTACACTTGTCCAATAGAATTAGGACATGTGTTAGGGTAATATTAATATCATATTTACCCTTAGTTACCCAATTTACTATTAACCGCGGTAAAAAAAGTAAAAAGTTACTATTCACCAAAAATTATTTTCATCTCATTGAACCACATTTTAGTCCTTGATATTAACCGTGTCTCTTGGATTTTCGAAATTCCATTCACAGAAGCGGTAAAATTAAGTTTTATGAAAAATTCAGTTTTTTTAACTACCACTTAGTAGTTTCACTATTCATCAAAAATTGATGTTTTTCAGAACAATGCCAGAATTTCATCCTAAGCTATATTTTATATTCCGAATTCAAAAATAAAGTCTATTTTACCAAATTCATAACATAGAAGTTTCATTAATTATTTTTATAATTAAATCCCACTGTTAAAACAAATAGCGTGTTTTTAAGAAACAATATCTATCAAAAGATTGACACTTGATTATGTCTGGTTTAAATGTGAAATTACAACCAATGACCAACATTGTATTAAATTGTAAAAATATATTCTAAATATACTTTAAAACCACTCAAATTAATAATTTATCACTATTAATTATTTCGATTAAAAAAGTTGCTTTTAATTAAAATTTAGTAATTTTCACTATTCATCAGAATATGAAAGTTATCCGAAAAGTACCAAAATTTCACCTTAGGCTAAATTCGATACTCCGAATCTAAAAATGAATTCCATTTTGAAAAATAAAATTTACAAAATTTCAAAAAGTGGTTATTACTATTCATAATGGCTAGTTTTAATAATATTTTAATAGCATATCGTTGTTTCGTGAAACTCAGTATTGCATACTACACACGCTATCGAGGAAGGTTGCGATTGCGTGTAATGCAAGGCAAGTCAAGGATGCGTGTTGTGCAAGATCCTTTTGGTGTAGCGTACAACACAAGACATTAATAAAATTAAAAAGAATATTTTTCATAAAATCTCGGGCTGTTACATTCTACCCCCCTTAAAATGAATTTCGCCCTCGAAATTCGTCGGGGTTATAAATGGTTTACTATTTGAAAGTTTATTTAATAGAAACCCACATCGTAAAAAGGAATATCAAAACCAATCTTTAAAAACAAAATCATGAAACGTAATGGTTACCCAAATAAACTAATCACTGGGTTTCCTCATAGGTGAAAATATGGATATGGAAGAGAAATCTAACCATCATGTTCTGATGGAGAGTGGTAGAGAACATGGCTATGGAAAATCCAGTAATCACAAAGCCATAAATTTGTGACGATCTAGGGTACCATATGATTCATCAGATATAAGGGCACTAGGACAACATTTTTGGTTTTCAAGATCATTTCCCTAAAGTTGAAAAATTTGAATTAGAATAAATACTTACTTTATTTTGGTACAATCTCACTATTGTTCGTGCCTTGAACAATTTCCACTTCATCTATTATATAAATGAAGTTGAATTTGTTATTCGTGAAGTGTTAGCAGATCATGTGATAGAATGACGGGTCATTCCATCTGTCTCGAACAAAAGGTTAGCAAAAATTATATACATAAGTCGATCTATAGTGAGATTAATCATATATGGTTTCTAAAATGGACTTATACTTCATATATCATACTGATTAATATAATAAAACTAGTTTCTACTAAACAAGGAATTCCTGTAGGCCAGTGGTAGGCGATAAAGGGCAGTCGCACTTCGGTTGTGGATTCGATTCCCACACCCTTGTCCGACGCGATGGGCTGTCGCCCGTCCTGCAGGTTGTCCTTTTTCTAAAACTATATTACTATAACATCCCATCAATAATATCAAGAAAACATCTATCCTTAAACAATACTAACTTGTGTCCAACATAATCCATTCCAATCTTTAGGCTTATCCATAATACTGCAGTCCACTCTCATAACATAGTGAAAACGATTTCCAGAGATTTAATACCATCGTTGATCCCCATATATCATAAGATATATCTCATTGGTCACATTATAATCATTCAAAGGCCTTAATCATGTATTCCCTTGAATACCCATTGAACCTTATTGAAAAAATGAATGTAGTTAAACGTTAACACTTTCCATAAACCAAAATCCTCAAAATTCTATATACTCAAACCATGATATCACTTAGTCCTTATATCAATCATGAGCTCATGAATACTGTCAAACATTTCATTTTCTCCTTATCCCTTAATTATGCGCATATCATCTACATTCCAAAATATTTGAATCACTTTTCATGGTTACCGGTACCTTAAAGTTATTGAAAACCACAATAGACCAATACATAAATATTTTAGTACACCATAAAAGTACCTCAACAACATTATTCTTGAATACCAATACATAAACACTTTAGTCCATCCACTTCAATGATTGTCCTGGAATAATTAATTCCTTGATTTAGAAGTAACTTTTTAGGTCAGGGCATTGAGTTGGGTAATGCCCATGTTCTCCACAAATAAGACATTGAACTCCATAACAATCTGTCACTCTATGACCCTTTTCTCCACACAGATAACATCGGTCCCTCCATTTGAGGTATTCCTCAAGGTTCTTCTTCCCTTCTTTATAAATCTCAATCTTCCTTTCTTTATGCTCCTCAACATGCGAACATGCATAATAGTTTATCTTCCTCTTCTTTGATGAATTAGGCATACCACTAAATTTCACCTTGTTAATCATATATTGCGACGACTGATTCGGCATAATCACAATATCTTTATCTCTAGGCATTACACAATTTTTTTGCTCATAGTCACCAATTTGTCCATTGGATTTAATGTTAACCGAATTCCTTTTGGTTCCCTCCATTAACTAAAACACAAAAAGAATTCTGTGAGAGGTGAAATCATGCTAGGGAAGACAACATAATAAAGGTGGAGTATCCTTGATATCTAACATCTTAGGTTAAATTCTATGAACGTTACCATAGTTCTAGGACTGTATCCTATACGTATACTTATCCTTAGGGACATCCCTAGACATACCTTATAAATATCTCTAGGGATCTCACTAAAGTTCTCGCATCCTAGTTTCCAAAGGTTGACTAAAACTTTCCTCTAATACCAACTGTAGAGACCTGAAGCCTGACGTACATGGACATTACATTACTTTTGCGGAATACTTAGTACATAACAAAAACACACACACAAGGATCGTAATAGTTTAGTGTCTTTGGAAACTCGGAACGTAGTCTTCTAATCGTGGTGAAAGATCTTCAATATCTCCCATAAAGATCTTCCCTTTTTTTTTTACCTAAAACCTTTCTTTATATCCTGGGGAAAAGAAAACATAAAAGGGTGAGCTCAAATGCTCAGTAAGGGTATACAAAAGAAAAATCAATCACATCATATTCATAAGAACATAACTTTTTGGAAATCTTAACCTGCAAAAGAGAGCATAATATCTTAACATGGAACAAATCATAGAAGTGAAAATGAGATCCCCATAATCATATCATAAAACTTGAAACTTTGTGGCATGCACACATAATCATGGAAAATCATTTCTTGTTAGTCATGACTCATTGCCAAGACTATCTTAGTGGACAAAGTCCCTTTCTGAACCGAGTTCACTCCTCGTTTCAGTCCTGTATCACTGAACCGAAATAACCTTCCGTTCCAGCCATGTCTATCTCATGAGATATAAAATCTTTACCCAATTCATTGGAGGGAGATATAGGTCCCACCCATCTTATAATGAATCCTTTCTTATGTGTGCCATATAATCATAAATCATACATCATCGTATAACACATGTAACAAAAATGGGATTCTTGAAACATCATGACATCATAAAACAAATCATATAAGGTAAAGGAATTCATAAAAATAATTCCATCACAACATGATCAAATCAATGTAATATTAGGGATAAAAACAGAACCCTTTATTATCTTAGATGGAAAATAATTTTGATAAAACTCTTGAACTCCATTCTTGAGGAAAATATCCTTTCTTCTTCAAAAACATTTTTCCTTTCTTAACATGTTATACAACTTTAAAATAAAAGAAGTTGATTAAAAATAAAATTGAAAACTTGTAAAGGAAGATTCTTGTAAACAATGTTTTAAAAATACATTCATGCCGTATAAGTTAAAAAGAAAACATTCTTCTCGTACTTTTGTCGGAAAAGTCAAAAAGTACCTCGTACGAAAAAGCGACAAAAGATTCCTTTCATATTCTTTACTAAAACTCACCGAAGGGTAAAATTGGATTTAAACTATTGTAAGTGGATGGAATCAATATTATATATTTAGGGAACATGGATGTGGATGATAAAATACACCCCAGTAAATGCTTACAAATAAACAATCTCGGATAAAAATGAGATTGCGATATTTCCCTTACCTTAGGTCCGATTTGCTTCGTATGTGTCCGAACCTCATGTATAATGATTTAAATAATGTCATTGACTAATTACAGAATCATATTCATTGTTATTATATCATATATGGTTCACTTATGACATTATATTACCCGTTCTTTTGTAAATTCCATGTTAAAGAAGCGTTTTGGGTAAAATCGTTTCATTTATCGTAGGTGTTTTGACTTGTTGTTCTTGACATTATTATTACTTATATCATGATTTACTTAATTCCAGAATATAAAATATGATTTATATATCATATATATTCAGTATATATATATATATATATATATAATAGATAGATAAATGAAATGAAAAACACCGTTCATGGAGACGGTAGTCCGTACGTACGCATGAACGCTGTTTTCTTTTCCTTATTGTCTTGAATGGAAGTAAGTAGATGACATACATATATATATATACATAAATCCAGTAGCTTTATAATTTCATATATTTCCTTATTATTTCTTATATATACTTTATAATCATTCTTAAATGGTTAACATGGAGAATGAATCTCATCGCGTCGTGGAGACGGTAGTCCGTACGTACGCACGAGCGATGATATCATTTTCATAAATATTGAATTGAATCAGAGTGGATTATACAATATATCAGAATCAATATTATGTTGTAATAACTATGTATAGTTATTCTTTACACCATTATACCCATCCATGTAAGGTGGTGGTGGAAAATAGATTACACCACGGCGTGGAGACGGTATTCCGTACGTACGCACGCGCAGTGATTTCTTTTTCCGTAGGATGGATAGATGGTGAAATAGGGTTGTTTCATACTTATAATAACATATCAGTATATGAGTGATACTGATGTTATTACTTCATAATGAAACAACCTAATAAGAAGAAGTGGAAGAAGAAATAAAGATGAAAGAATTGGTAACGGTAATTACCTCTTCTTTGAAGCGCCTCTTTGAGACCTCCTCTTAGGGCACTAAAATTGGTCTTTGAGGAAGACCAGAACCTCTAGGATGTTTCTAGGGAAGTGGAGAAGAGATTTTGACAGGGGTTGGCCGATCTTGAGTGCTCAAATTGGTGTGAGGAGGAGGGGGAGGAGGTGTCCTTTTATAAGGGAGGAGAGGGGCACCTTAGGAATATCTCAAAATATTATTTTATATTAAAGTCAAAATCGGTTTATAATGGTTCCAAAGGGTCTTATTTCGAAGATAAGGTGGGGATGGGTCGAAATCCTATCAACCAATAAGATTTAGACAAGTTTAGGGTATTATTTTAACCTTATCAATTAGATTTAACTCTAAGTTAAATAATTTAACTTTTACCATGTCTTTTTGTTTTCTTTCACTATATGGTTAATAAACTTACTATAACATGCAAAACGAACCCCAAATTGTTTATTATTAATATATATATCCTTATCTAAGTCATTTGGCCGAACCTTAGATTTTTAGGAATAAAATAACAATTAATAATATAATATTTGATTTAAAAACTATTTTGTGTCAATTTTGACACTATTTGATATATGATTTTTGTGAAAGTCATAACAGAATTATATGTTCGAACCAAGTTGATTAAATCAACATTAATATATCATAGTAACCTATAAAATTAGTGAAATTCATAAAAAGTCTTAAATTACATTTATTTTGGTATTTATATCATCAATTATGTCAATATTTCATTAATAAGATAATTACTGCATCATCTTTGTGTCATAAATAAATTAAATTATTTGATGTCTAAAAATTACAAATAAAATACCATAATGTAGGAAATCTCTTTAGCTTTCTAATTAATATTTACAATCGAATTTATCTTATGTATAACCCCATATGATAAATGATTTACTTATTAAACTTTGATTTTAACTATTTTAACCCTTCTTTAAATAAATTAATAATAAATGTCCTAATCTAATCCAAGTGGACCTAAATGGTCATATTTTATTCCTAAGTTTGTTTTTGGTCGAATTACACTTGTCCAATAGAATTAGGACATGTGTTAGGGTAATATTAATATCATATTTACCCTTAGTTACCCAATTTACTATTAACCGCGGTAAAAAAAGTAAAAAGTTACTATTCACCAAAAATTATTTTCATCTCATTGAACCACATTTTAGTCCTTGATATTAACCGTGTCTCTTGGATTTTCGAAATTCCATTCACAGAAGCGGTAAAATTAAGTTTTATGAAAAATTCAGTTTTTTTTAACTACAACTTAGTAGTTTCACTATTCATCAAAAATTGATGTTTTTCAGAACAATGCCAAAATTTCATCCTAAGCTATATTTTATATTCCGAATTCAAAAATAAAGTCTATTTTACCAAATTCATAACATAGAAGTTTCATTAATTATTTTTATAATTAAATCCCGCTGTTAAAACAAATAGCGTGTTTTTAAGAAACAATATCTATCAAAAGATTGACACTTGATTATGTCTGGTTTAAATGTGAAATTACAACCAATGACCAACATTGTATTAAATTGTAAAAATATATTCTAAATATACTTTAAAACCACTCAAATTAATAATTTATCACTATTAATTATTTCGATTAAAAAAGTTGCTTTTAATTAAAATTTAGTAATTTTCACTATTCATCAGAATATGAAAGTTATCCGAAAAGTACCAAAATTTCACCTTAGGCTAAATTCGATACTCCGAATCTAAAAATGAATTCCATTTTGAAAAATAAAATTTACAAAATTTCAAAAAGTGGTTATTACTATTCATAACGGCTAGTTTTAATAATATTTTAATAGCATATCGTTGTTTCGTGAAACTCAGTATTGCGTACTGCACACGCTATCGAGGAAGGTTGCGATTGCGTGTAATGCAAGGCAAGTCAAGGATGCGTGTTGTGCAAGCTCCTTTTGGTGTAGCGTACAACACAAGACATTAATAAAATTAAAAATAATATTTTTCATAAAATCTCGGGCTGTTACAACTTTACTTTCTTTATTATTCTTGCATGCATGAGTATTTACTAAAAGTTGATAAGGAAATAAATCTTATCAGGTTACAGGGGTTAAGTTTTTAAAAGTTTTGAAACTTATAAAAAGTGAACAAATGATTCAACCCCACCTATTAGTTGTTATCCAATCCTTTGAAACTTCAAGGTTATATTACTAGGATCAATTTTTGTTAATAAAATGAAATATTTCTTGAGAAATCTTGCATTGGTAGGGGTGTAGTTGTAACATCCCAAGTAAATATAGAATATGATATTATTCATATTTATTAATATTTTTAAATTAAATATTAATTTTACTTTAAAAGGGATTTTATGTTTGATGGCATACCTGATATGCAACAATGGGTTTCTTTGAAAATTTACGTTGCACGCAACGTTGAGTTATACCAAAAAATAATATAATAATAATATTAATTTAAATGGTAGTTAACGCCTAGACATTGTATTGGCGGGAATGAATAGAACTAACTAAAATATGATTATATATATATTTTTTAAATGTTTTTACATTTATCCGATAAATATTTGAGGCTTAAAATGTGAATGAATCCAATTTTAAGCATAAATACTCTAATATTCTTTAAAAGGTCGATTTACCACCTTTTAATGGAAAACCCTTTTTAAAGCTAGTTTTTGTCACTTTTATATCTTTTATTTGACAAAATAAAATTCTTATTTAGAATCGGAACATCAAAATTTACTTTGGGTGAATTTTTTGTATTTTTATGATAAAGTTCATTTTTAATGAATAATGAAAAATACTGTATTTTAACCCAAAACTGCCTTTTAATCTAATTTATTTATATGGTTAGATTATATTTTTAAATTGTTTTAAAGTGTAATTAGATTATATTTTTATCATTTAATCTAATTTTGGTCATTGTAAGTAATTTCACTTTGAAATTGGACATAAATAAGTGTTAATCTTTTGATAGTTATTATTTCTTAAAAACACGCTTTTTGTTTTGACAACTAGAATTAATTTTAAATTAATTAATACAACTTCTATGTTTTGAATTTTGTAAAATAGACATCATTTTTGAATTCAGAACATCAAATATATCTTAGTCTGAATTTTTGGTATTTTTCTGAAAACCTTCAATTTTTGATGAATAGTGAAAACACTGAGTAGTAGTTAAAAAACCAAAATTTTCATTTAAATGAAATTTTACCGCTTCTGTGAATTGAATTTTGAAAATATGACATACATGGTTCTTATTAGTAATTAAAGTTTGGTTCAATAAGATAAAAATAATTTTTGGTGAATAGTAACTTTTGACTTTTATTTACCGCAGTTAAAGGTAAATTGGGTAATTCAAGGTAAAAAGAATATTATAATAATACAAAAATTACCTTAACACTTGTCCTAACCTTAATGGATGAGTCTTGTATGACCATGGGCATCCGTGGGTCTATTTTGGGACCCCATGAAGCCACTTAAGAGTGATAATGACACTTTATATGATTTAATTTAATGTAAAGACAAAAATGACATAAAAATATATATTTTAGTTAGTCAATTATTTCATGGGGTTATATAACTTTTATTTTGAATATAAATATTAATTTTAAAAATAAAAATATTTCCTACATCATGGTAGTTTTTTATTATTATTAGACATCAAATAAATAAAATCATTTATGACACAATAATGATTCAATGTTTACCTCATTAATTAATAATTTAAATAAATAAGATTATAAAAATTAAAAAAATATCCAAAACCTGTCCAATTCTTATTTTATTATTTTATTTCGAACACGAGTTATCTTATATTAAACTTTAATGAGTTTTGGATCTTTAGAAACCGAAAATAATTATATAATAAAATAATATTCTCAAACTTTCCTATAGAGCCCCTCCCCCTTATAAAAATCCATCATTCTAACCCATTCGTCACACTTACCAAGCCCATTGTCTCATCCAAAATCTACCCAATTAGTCTCCCCACATCCCTCTCTTCCTCCTATAAGCCTTACCTTAAGCATAAGTAACCTCAAGTAAACCATTTGGTTCAAACCAAAGGGAGATACCCGATTTAAAGGTAACGTCTTCTCTTAAGTTCTTTTCTTTTAATTTACTTCTCCAACCCCCTAAGATATATTTATTAATTTCTTTTATAGAAAAAAGTATCCTAAATATACTAGGCTGTTTTTATGAGAATTATTCAAACTACACTTACACACACCTCTATCTAATGGGTAAAGAACATATTGTTTCTGTGGACGACAAACTAACGCCTCACGAAACGATGATTGTTCAACTATCTCCTACATCATCTTATGGTGTCCATTATGATGGAACTGTATTTATATTTGATATATATTATATTTATATAGTTTATATTCTTATTTATTTTTCATTTATATAATACCTTTATGGTTTCCATAATGAGTAAATGTGATAATTTCATTTGAGGAAGTGCAGACTACCGCCCCCTCAAAGTGATATGACTCGTTCATGCCATACGTGATATGTATAAAGGATAGAGTTAATGAAATTATATAAGATATTATAATTTAATTATATTATAATTAAGTATCATTAATTTTTCAATCCATTAAAATATGAAATAGAAATGAAAGTAGCGTTCATGCGTACGTACGACTTACCGTCTCCATGAATGGTGGATTTCATTTCTTATCTCTAAATGTTATGTACTATTATAAATACATATATATACTGGAAATATATGATATATATGATATATATGATATTTAAATCATGAATATTATTCTGGAGATAATATAATTTTGACCATAAGGACAATTTTTAATGATAACAAGTTCATTTTTGACTCAAGTTCCAAACAATGACAAAATGTCCGATATAAACTCAAATAATTAACTAGTTGTTATAGAAAGATAATAAGTGATATAAAAGGAATAATAAAACTTGAAAAACTTTCTTAATCAAGTAAAAATTAACATAAGTTTATTATTCAGGAAGAACAAAGAACATACAAGACAAGTCAGACTTGAGGTAAGGGGTTTCTTATCTCACTTTTAATTCCGTGAGATTTCCATTGTTCACCACTTATTTCTTGCATGTGGTGTATTGTATACTAACATTTAATATATATTATCGTGATTATATTTATATTCATGTTATTTTGTGATTCATTTTGTGGTTATTAACTTTTGTTCATACGACTCGATTGATTATAACGTGGTAAGGGGTTTTCATTTCACTTTTTATTCCTGTGAGATTCATGATATATTTTCCACTATCTCCTTTTGTGTGGTGTATGTACTGCCCATGATTGTTTTATTTTTTTAATATAATTTAATTTATGTTCAATTACATCTTCATTTTTTGATCCTTCTTACTTGTGGTGTATGTTTCGTAAGTTACCAAATCGATAAGATAACCTTTCACCCTCCTCTTTTTAAAAGACTTATTTTTGTTATGTATTTTAATTTACATATTCTTATGTTGGGATATGTTCTTATATATCCTTATTACTGTAAATTTTATGTACAAGTGATGAGATACCCTTTTCTCTCTCATCAACTCATTTTCTGAATTTTAAAGTGACGCCGTTAGGTTGTCGAATTTCGGTAAGAGAACTTATTAACCCAATTTCAATTATTTGGGGTTAAACTTCTACTTCTTGATTATGTAGTGTCATGAATATGTGTGAATGACCTATGATTTTTTTACACATAGTATCCACTTATATTAGGTGTATTTTTATTTTTCACACATAATTATGTCATTGATTTATCTTTAATATAAGGATATGATCTTTGTAAGGGACTTTGTCTCAATTTACATTCCATTGAAACTTATTTGTTTCTTTTATACACCAATTCACTTTTATATGGTGTATATACTGCCCTTTGACATATTATATCATGAATATACTTATTATCATGATATTATAATCTTTTATTGATGTTATTACTCAATTATTTGTATTCCAGCTTCTCTTATTTGGTTAGAAACTCTTTAACTAAAATATCATTTTAAATGTTTTAAATATTTATTCTTCTAAATATTTCTCATTAATGACCATGTTTTCAAAATGGTTTTAAGGATTTATTTATATGGTCATTAATGTTCTAAAATTTTAATTCCTTTAAAAGTTTCAAAGTGGTATGAGACACTTTGATTCAAAAATCTCTTTATTAAATGTTTTAAATGGTTTTGAAAATGGTTTGATAAAGCATTTATTTTTTCAATATATTGAAATGATTTCTTGTGATTGAAAATGAAATGTTATTTGTGAAATGTTTATATTTTCAATATTTTATGTGTTATGATTTTATAATGGTACTTGGACATTTGACGGGTGGTTACATGATAAACCAAATGATGGGTGGTGCCATGATAAACCAGGACGAGTGGTTACGTTATAACCTCCAATGCATTGGGTATGGAAGTCATCTGTATGAATATTCCATTTAGTGATATGTGTGGAAGTGGACCATATGGTTATTCCATCTAAGTATGTTTACATCCCAAGTTTCCTTTATATTTTATGTGTTCTTTCTATGGGTTTTATGGTAATATTTTGGTCACAAAAGGGTAAGTAGAGATATTTTATTCAGTGAAGAGTGTTTACTACTTCATAAAGGTGAAAAGAATTACTTATGATAAAGTATTCATGGTTTACTTGTTGTTTTTAAAAACTTACAGTTTTATTCTTTGTGTTTCCCTTATTGAGATTTTTTTCTCATCCAAAGTTTTTGAAATGTTTTTCATTGGACATAAAGTGGAATAGGGTCAAGGATGGGATCAAGGAAAAGTCATGTTGTCTAAAACATGGAACTAGACATGTTTCTTTTTAAGAGTTTTTATTTTATGAAAAAATGGATACTGAGTAGTAGTGTCTACATATAATATTCAAGTTGATATGTAATAGT
Organism: Viscum album; assembly: GCA_963277665.1. Lineage (NCBI taxonomy): Eukaryota > Viridiplantae > Streptophyta > Magnoliopsida > Santalales > Viscaceae > Viscum > Viscum album. Next base: position 15,574,276 of record OY728150.1, read on the forward strand.
TATGGCCTAATTCTCTAAAACTCTAAACCTGAAAAGATCCTCAATGTGAATTATTAACTTAATTCAAGATTATTTAATGTTTAAGGCTGGGTCCTTATAGTTGGTATTAGAGGTCGGTTTAGACAAATTTAGGGATTAAGAGTTTCAGTTAAACACATGTCTAGTCCTTATGTCTATTATATTAGTTAAATCCTTGTTTTATATCTTTTTTAGATCAAGGAAACTCTATTACAAATGGAAGTAGGAGGATCTCAAACGACATTCCTATCTCTTCCTGATGACATGCTTGCAATAATTATTGCAAAGTCATGTTCAGATGATTGTGATAATTTTTCTAGAATACAAATCACTTACAAGAAGTTGTTTGAGATATAAAACACCTCCACTATACCTCTATATCATCGTGGATCGTGGGTTGTATTTAATAAAATCCTATTTTCTTAATATTCTCATATTTTCAAGAAAGGAAAATATTATTAAGGAATTTTCAAATATTTTACCTTATCACAAGATTTTGAAGCATATTATGATTTTGAAAAAGGTGCTGAAGAAGGTGACCATTGAAAAACCTATTTATATTTTCTTTTACAATATAGTCTCTCAGAACATACTTATGGTATTTTAAAAGGACCATTTATTGAAATTTTCAACTCAAAATCGATCCGACTATTTTATAAAAATTATGTTTTATCAGATATTTTGAAATTATATGTCATACATGATTATTTTACGAAACTATTTTTCTAAGAACACCCATATGACCCAAGTTGTACAAGGTGTATCTGGATGAAAGAATAAAATGATTTTAAAGGATCTCTAAATCATTTTTGCGATGCATGGACCTTCTACCTACGTGAACAAGATGATGATGAAACCATATGGACACCATGATCAAGATATAATGTTATTTATTTTGGGAGTAGTTTTATTTTATCATATAGAGGTGAAAAATGAAAATATATAAGATATTGAGGTCTTAATGTATTGGTATGAAAATGAAATGTATAAGAAAACCTTTTAGGTTAAAACATGTTAGGGTTATTTTTGAGTTTTATAAAAAGGACAAACTATAAGATGGGTGACAACCCATCGCGTTCGGCAAAGCTACAAGAATCGAACCCACAACTGAAGGGAGACAAGGGAGCATTGCCTACTACTAGCCTATGTTATGTACTTGGTTAGTATGACTTATTCTTTTTAGTGAAATGATTTTATGGATCAAGAATAAGCTGATTTTTAGAATTTACGTTTTGTCAAATAGATATCCTTAATATAGGAAAATGATTTGGTGATTAAGTGATAAAGGTTATTTTGGAAGATGTTCTCTATTTCGGGGAAACACTACATGCCTATGAAAAATATAATACTTTGGGATTTCAATTGAGGAGTAATGGTGGAATTTTATTTTGGAAGAATCTATGTTTTTATTGTGGACTTATAAGCATTTTGGGTTATTAAGGAAATGATTAACCTATCATAGAGAATATGTGAATAGTTTAATTACGTTTTAGTAAGAGACTTTAATAGTTGTTGATATTATTTGGAGATAAATTTTAAGATTTACTATGGAAGACTATGTGATTAAATCCTTCTGAGTTTTGGGTTTAAATATTAGTTTGGATTATATTGAAGGATTCAAAGGAAAACTGTATATTGAATGGTCTTTGTTGAACTTTGGGTATAATTTTTTCAATTTTTTAGATTAAGGGTAGTATTTATTTTTATTAATGATTATCCTTTTTAGAGATTATCTGATCTTGTACAAACCTTTTTGGTTTTGGTTGATGTCTAAATACGGGGAAAATATACAGTTCATATTTTGTAGATTATGTGATACTCTAGAAGTTGATTCTAGCGCTTCAGGTGTGACCAAGTCATCTGGAATACTCTTCGTTTGTAGAGTAGATGAGTTTGTGGTAGGAATTTATTAAAGTATGAAAGTCTACATGAAAAGTATGTATGTTTTCTTATATTTTTTAGTTAAGATCATAAATAAATTCCTCAACTTTATGAAAAGTAACTTAAAACAAAAAAATTGTCCGTTAACTTTTCCTACTGGGGAATCAAAGACCGTTTAACCAATCACAAGTTTGTGATTTTCTAGTGGTTAACTTTCTCCTAATCATGTTTTCTATCACTCTCCATCAGAACTTGACACTTAGTTTCTCCTCCATATCCATGTTTTCATGGAATCCTAGTATGGGTTATCTCGGGTGACCTTTGTACATATATTTCTTTCTTTTAAAGTGATAGTTTTATTAATATTTTTCTGATGTGGTACTTTCAATGAAGTTTCCAATCCCACTTTTAAAATTAGGAGGACACAATTTCCAAAAGGGGGGAAGAATGTAACATCCTAGGTAAATAAAAAATATGAAATTATTCATATTTATTAATATTTTTAAATTAAATATTAATTTTACTTAAAAATGGATTCTATGTTTGATGGTGCACCTGATACGAAATAATGCATTTCTTTGAAAATTTACGTTGCACACAACATTGAGTTATACTGAAAAATAATATAATAATATTATTAATTTAAATGGTATTTAACGCCTAGCCATTTTATTGGCAGGAATGAATATAACTAAATAAAATATGATTATACATGTTTGTTAAATGTATTTTCATTTATCCAATAAATTGTTTAGGCTTAAAATGTGAATTAATCCAATTTTAAGCATAAATACTCTAATATTCTTTAAAAGATCGATTTACCAACTTTTAATGGAAAACCCTTTTTAAATCTATTTTTTATCACTTTTATATGTTCTATTTGAAAAAATAAAATTCTTCTTTATAATTGTAACATCAAAATTTACTTTGGGTGATTTTTTGGTATTTTTCAGATAAAGTTCATTTTTTAATGAATAATGAAAAATACTGTATTTTAATTCAAAACTGCCTTTCAATCTAATTTATTTATATGTTTAGATTATATTTTTAAATTCTTTTAAAGTGTAATTAGATTATATTTTTACCATTTAATCCAATTTTTTTCATTTTAAGTAATTTCACTTTGAAATTGGACATAAACAAATGTCAATCTTTTGATAGTTATTATTTCTTAAAAACACATTTTTTGTTCTGACAACTGGAATTAATTTTAAGTTAATTAATGAAAATTCTATGTTTTGAATTTGGTAAACTAGACATCATTTTTGAATTCGGAATATAAAATATATCTTAGGCTGAATATTTGGTATTTTTCTAAAAACCTTCAATTTTTGATGAATAGTGAAAACACTGAGTAGTAGTAAAAAAAAAGACTTTTTCATTTAAATGAAATTTTAATGCTTCTGTGAATTGAATTTACAAAATATTACATACATGGTTGTTATTATTAAGTAAAATGTGGTTCAATAAGATGAAAATAATTTTTGACAAACATTAACTTTTGACTTTTATTTACAGCGGTTAAAGGTAAATAAGGTAATTCAAGGTAAAAAGAATATTATAATAATACAAAATTACCTTAACACTTATCCTAAAATTATTGGATGGATCATGTCCGACCATGGTCATCCTTGGGTCGCTTTTGGGACCCCATTGAGACACTTAAGAGTGATAATGACACTTTATATTAATTATTTTAAAGTAAAGACAAAAATGACATAAACATATATCTTTTAGTAAATAAATTATTAAATGGGGCTATATAAGTTATCTCTTAGACTATAAATATTCATTTTAATGATAGAAATATTTACTACATCATGGTATTTTTTTATAATTTTTAGACATCAAATAAATAAAATTATTTATGACATAATAATGATGTAGTGTTTACCTCATTAATGAATGATTTAAATAAATAAGATTATAAAAATTAAAAAATATCAAAAAACTTTCTAATTCTTATTGGATGATTTTATTTTGAACATGAGTAATCTTATATTTAACTTTAATGAGTTTTGGATCTTTAGAAACCAAAAATCATTATATAATAAAATAATATTTTCAAACTTTCCTAAAGAGCCCTTTCTCCCCCTTATAAGAAGCCCTCACTTATAACCCATTACTCACACTTATCAAGCCCCTTGGATCATCCAAAACCTACCTAATTAATCTCCCTACATCTCTATCTTACTCCTATAAGCCTTAACTTAGGCATAAGGCACTTTAAGTAAACCTTTTGGTTCAAACTAAAGGGAGATACCCGATTTAAAGGTAACGTCTTCTCTTAAGTTCTTTTATTTTATTTTACTTCTCCAACCCCCTAAACTCTATTTATTCATTGCTTTTATAGAAAAAAAGTATCCTAAATATTCTAGGTTTTTTTATGAGAAGTATTAGAACTAAACTTACACACAGGTCCATCTAATGGGTAAAGAAAATACTATTTCTGTGGACAACAAACTAATGCCTCACGAAACGATGATTGTTAAATTATCTCCCACTGCCTCTTATGGTGGACATTATGATGGAACAGTATTTATATGTGATATATATTATATTTAAATTGTCTATATTCTTCTGTATTTTTCATTTATATCATACCTTTATGGTTTCCATAACGAGTAAACATGATAATTTCATTTGATGAAGTGCGGACTACCGCCCCCTCAAAGTGATATTACTCATTCATGCCATACGTGGGACGTATAAAGGATAGTGTTAATGAAATTATATATGATATTATAATTTAATTATAATATACCTATGTATCATTAATTTTTCAAACCATTAAAATACGAAATAGAAATGAAAGTAGCGTTCATGCGTACGTACAACTTACCGTCTCCATGAAAGGTGCATTTCATTTATTATCTCCAAATGTTATGTACTATTATAAATACATATATATACTAGAAATATATGATATATATGATATTTAAATCATTAATATGATTCTTTATGTAATATAATTTTGACCACATGGACAATTTGTAATTATAACAAGTTCATTTTTTACTCAAGTTTCAAACGACAAAATATCCGATATGAACTCAAATAATTAACTAATTGTTATAGAAAGATAATAAGTGATATAAAAGGAATAATAAAACTAGAAAAACTTTCTTAATCAAGTATAAATTAACATAATTTTATTATTCAAGAAGAACAAGGAACATACAAGACAAGTCAGACTTGTGGTAAGGGGTTTCTTATCTCACTTTTAATTCCAGGAGATTTCCATTGTTCGCCACTTATTTTTTGCATGTGGTGTATTGTTAAATACCATTTGATATATATTATCATGATTCTATTTATATTCATGGTATTTTGTGATTCATTTGGTGTTTATTAACTTTTGTTCATATGACTCGATTGATTACAACGTGGTTAAGGGTTTTCATCTCACTTTTTATTGCTATGTGATTCATGCTATATTTGCCACTATCTCTTTTAGTGTGGTGTATGTACTTCCAATGATTGTATTATATTTTTAATATAATTTAATTTATGGGTAATTAAATCTTCATTTTATGACCCTTGTTTCATGTGGTGTATGTTTCGTAAGTTACCAAATCGATAAGGTAACCTTTCACCCTCCTCTTTTTAAAAGACTCATTTTTGTTATGTCTTTTAATTTACATCTTATTATGTTGGGATATGTTCTTATATATACTTATTTCTGTAAATTTTATGTCCAAGTGATGAGATACCCTTTTCTCTCTCATCAAATAATTTTTTGAATTTTAAAGTGATGCAGTTAAGCTGTCGAATTTCTGTAAGATAACTTCTTAACCCAATTTCAATTCTTTGGGGTTAAACTTATACTTCTTGATTATGTCGTTCCATGATTATGTGTTAATGACCTATGATTTTTTTACATTTAATATCCACTTATATTGGGTGTATTATTATTTTTCACACATAATAATTCCATTGATTTATCCTTAATCTAAGGATATGATCTTTGCAAGGGAATTTGTCTCAATTTACATCCCATTGAAACTTATTTGTTTGTTTATAAACCAATTCACTTTTATATGGTGTATATACTACCCTTTGATATATTATATCATGAATATACTTATTATCATGATATTATAAGCTTTTATTGATGTTATTCCTCAATTATTGGTATTCAAGCGTCTCTCATTTGGTTAGGAACTCTTTAACTAAAGTATCATTTTAAATGTTTTAAAGATTTATTCTTCTAAATATTTCTCATTAATGAACATGTTTTCAAAATGGTTTTAAGTATTTATTTATATGGTCATTAATGTTCAAAATTTTTAATTTATTTAAAAGTTTCAAAGTGGTATGGGACACTTTGATTCAAAAATCTCTTTATTAAATGATTTAAATGGGTTTGAAAATGGTTTGATAAAGCATTGATTTTGTCAATATCTTGAAATGATTTATTGTGATTGAAAATGAAATGTTATTAATGAAATGTTTATATTTGAAATATTTTCTGTGTTATGATTTTATAATGGTACTTGGACATTTGACGGATGGTTACATGATAAACCAAATGATGGGTGGTGCCATGATAAACCAGGACGGGTGGTTATGTTATAACCTCCAATGCATTGGGTATGGAAGTCATCCATATGGATATTCCATTTAATGATATGTGTTGAAGTCGACCGTATGGTTATTCCATCTAAGTATGTTTATGTACCAAGTTTCCTTTATATGTTATGTGTTCTTTCTATGGGTTTTATGGTAATATTTTGGTTACAAAAGGGAAATCAGTGATATTTTATTCAGTGAAGAGTATTTAATACTTCATAAATGTGAAAAGTATTACTTATGATAAACTATTCATGGTTTACTTATTGTTTTGAAAAAATAATAGTTTTCCTTCTTTGTGTATCCCTTACTGAGCTTTTTTTCTCATCCAAAGTTTTTGAAATGTTTTTCACAGGACATAAAGTGGAATAGGGTCATGGATGGGATCAAGGAAAATTCATGCTATCTAAAACAAGGAACTAGACATATTTATTTTTAAGAGTTTTTATTTTGTGAAAAAAATGGATACTGAGCAGTAGTGTCTACATATAATATTCAAGTGGATATGTAATAGTTATGGCCTAATTATCTAAAACTATAAACCTGAAAAGATCCTTAATGTGAATTATTAACTTAATTCAAGATTATGTAATGTTTAAGGATGGGTCCTTATAGTAGTACACTCACCATACATGGTGATCAATGAATATGATCCACTGTAATAGAACTTATGGATGAAAAAATGTGCCTCAAATTTTGGGTAAATCTTTCTCAGTTTCTTTCCTGGTATCATAGGGGTCCTAAGAACCAAAACTAGTTCTCCATATTAGAATGAACGAAAGAAACATTTCTTGTTGAAACCTCATACTATCCAGTTTTAGTGAACCTTTAAATGATGTATGGTGCATAGTATCTTCTCATTGATTCATTATAATTTTTTGAAACACTTTTGGTACTGTTTTTCTATGGACAACTAACCACAAATGGTAATGTGTAGTGAAAGAAATTGGACTTTCATGGGAATGACTGCTTATGTCCCATATACCAATGAATATAGGGTTAACTGAATATTAGTATGGGTTGTGTTATGGTAGAACCACAAGGCATGTAAAATCTTTTGAGATTAGGATTTATTATCTTTTTTCCACCATATTTTGAAGTATGTTTGATAAGGTTTTGTTAAAAGCCTCTATATATCCATTTGTTGTTTCATGATAGTGGGATAAATGGTTGGACTCAATGTTATACTACTGGTACATTATTTTCAAATTGGAAGAATAAAAGTTGGTGTTGTTTTCTGTCAATATTGTATAAGTGACACCAAATATGGTAATAATGTTGGATATCATGAAATTGATGATGATTTTTGTACAAAATTATTTGAAGGGTATTGTTTCAGCCCATTTGTAGAAGAATTTGATAGCAGTGAGAATATACTTGAACTTCTTGATTGCAGTAGGAGGTTATGGTCCCACAACATCCATTACCCATATGGAAAATATCCAAGGGTATTTAGATATGTACAAAAACTATGGGGTTTTATGGAAGAAATTGGCACACACTTGATATGAGTGACACTATTTTGTGAATTGCATATAATCATGTGTCATTAAAGGCTATAAATATCTAATATTATATATTTGGTGAGAAATATTGGTTTTTGACTAATGGGAACCACATTCACTAGCATGAAATTATTTCATAATTGTAATAGTATCCTTTCCATCAATTAATCTGAGAATAATTCCATCAAATCCTTATTTTTAGAGAATTTTCTAGTGATCTTGGCCATCATAAATTGTAAAGTTGACTGTTTTACATCAAATTTGTTCTCTCCTTTCTCTCTCCTATAGAAGACTCATACTTTAGAGGTTTTCAAAAATGGGTGTCATACAACCATTCATAGTATTATCTAGTTCATGGGTGGAATTGACCTCACTGATCTCTTCCATACTTCTACGAACAAATGGAAATACCATTCTACAATGTGCAATACTGATGACTATTTCATCCTGACCTATACCTTCCAAGGATATAACCAAAATTTTCAATGCATCTTCCCATGTGTTCTGTGAACATGGGACGTAGGTCAACATTGGTTTCTTGGGAAAATCTTCCATAAATCATTTGACACAATCAAGAAGGGGGATTAACTACTATTTTTTTGATTGTGTAATAACCATAAACCTATTTGATTGCCAACTCTCAATCATGTTTAACATTAGAGTGTGTCATTGGTATTTTCAATTCCAATTCTAAGCCTATAACGGGGGCCTGATATTTGACTTCATTTTGGTGAAGCATTCTAAAAAAAAGAAGAAGTATGGTATAATAGCCTTAGTGGGAGAAATAAGAATGATTCCCAGACTAAGAGTGTTGAGCCTAGGGTATTCCATTCTGTTTACCATTATACTTCTAGATGTGACATCAAAATACATTTCCCAAATTTTTATCAAGTCCTAAACAAAGATGATTTCTTCATTTTGTAGCTTGGTATTCATAGGTTTTTCTTCCAAAGAGGTATTCTCTATGAGAAAGTACGCTAAATCCTTCTCCTTTATTCGCTTTTATAGTATGAACTGAATGTCAAACTAATTCAAGATAACCATCCATCAGGCCAAATGTCCACTAAACATTGGATGATTGAGGATATATTTATGCAGATCATTTCAAGATAACGAATGGACCTCACAGTTCTACTAGTAATGGATTAACTTCTAAATCACAAATATCAATGAAAAATAGTTCTTATCGATACCTGAATAACAAGTCTCAGTATTGATCATGGCCTGAATAATATAGTATACGCTATTTTCATTTTCAATATTATTCTTTTCTTTAAGGAAAACACCCAGTGAGTGCTCTAAAGTTGTGACATATAAGATGAGTGGATTTCCTTCGATAGGTGGAATTAACACCGATAGGCTTAGGAGATACTTATTAATACCATTAAATACTTCTTTAAAGTCATAAATCCACTAATATGAAACCCCCATTTTAATTAGCTTGGTGAAGGGAAAGAATTTTCTCACAAGGTTTTATATAAATAATTTGATGTAGGATAGGTGTCCATGTAGTCCCCTCACCCCTTAAGATTTTTCAAAGGAAAAATATCAAGGAAAAAATTTTAATTATAAGGATTAACTTCAATTACCAATGGTGTACTATGAAGCCAAAATACTTTCTTGAGGTTACACTAAAGGTTCATTTTAAGGGGTTCATTTTTAGGCAATTTTGTCCCAACTTGTTGAAGATGGTCTTGAGATCAGAAATATGATTAGAAAATTTTTGATATTTAAACACCAATTCATCGACATAACACTCAAAAAATATACTCATAAATGGATTGAATATGCAATGAATGACACACTAGTATGTGGCTCCAATATTCTCCAGGACGAAGAGCATCACCCAATAAAAATATACTCCTTGGGGTGACCTAAAGGTAGTGGATTATTTATATTTAGGGTCCATCCATATTTAGTTATATCTTGAATATCCATCCATGAAAGAGAGATCTTGGAATATGGTCATTGCATAAATCATGAGTTTTATGATAGGACCAAGAAGTCATCTTTTGGATAGTGTCAGTTGAGATCTCTAAAATCAATAAAAAATTACAATTTTCCCATTTTTCTCCTTGAATAGAACTATATTGGAAATCTATTTCGGGTATTGGACTTCCCAAATGAAATTATATTTGATGAGATTATAAAATTCCACCTCAACCTTGGTATCACGTGTCAGATGTGTTCTTTTGACAACCTACTTGTAACCACAATGATCTTATAGTAGGCCTAGGTGATGGGCGGCTAAGTTGGGATTGAGGCCCAACATTTCTGTATAATTCTAGGTGAGCACATCTTGATTCTACTTTAAGAAGAAGGTATATACCTCTTGTTCTTCGATTTATGTAGGCATGCTTATCATCATAGGTCACATATTTTCCTCTATGCCCATATTTATCTATCAGAGTTCATCGACAGTTGTAGTGACGCCTTCCTCAAAGGTGGGAGGAGTGTCTTTGAGGTTATCTTCTTATCCCTCTTACTCTTACTACTCCTCTTATTCCTCCTCTTACTCTTCCTCTTCCTCTATTACCATGTCAGGATTGGTAGGTGACTGAGGGGAACACAAATGAAAAATGGTGAATTTACAATGAGGTCATCTCACAAATAGCTCGTAGCTAAAAAGGGCATCATAAAAGAGTGTTTTTGTGACGTTCCTTAACAAAACATTATTTTGTGATGGGATACTCCCCCATCAAAAATAGTTTTTTAACTGCAATTATTTATAGGACTATTTGTGATAGGCCAACTGACTCATCAAAAATGATTATTCATGACGGGGTGTCGTCCCATCGTAAATAAGTTTAAAAAATAAAAAAATAAAAACTAAAATAAAATATAAAAAAATCAGAATAATTTTAAAAAAAGTAATGTATAAAACTATAAACATCTAAAATAATAAAAATATTACACAAAATATTTTCATTCAAATATTAATATAATAAATGTATACATAATGTATCAATCACTGTGGAGGGGAAGGATCATCTAGAGGGGGAGGGGGAGGGTCACCCAGAAGAGGAGGGAGAGGGAACTCCATCCCTACACCCTAAGACACTCATCTCATGTACTCCATTATATTCTCATGTTTCTGCTCTTTCCATTAACACATATCCCCCTCCAGATGTTGGTGCTGCTGTCAATGAGGCTCTTCTTTCTCCCTATGCATGGTCTTTATAACCTCATTTTGTTCTCACAGACACTCCTCATACCATGTAGTCGATGATGACGACTCTTAAAGAGCTCCCATCAAGCTAGAAATTACCCATATAAAAGTACCATACTAATTATTAGGTGTCAATCAAGAACTGAGACCAATAACCCAACCTTTCTTGAAAGCATATTGAGTTGCCTGTATCCATGCTACATCATTAAATCTCGACACACTAGTGGCCTCACCCTTAATCTCATCCTGACTCTCATCCCATGCATGAGAAGTTTCGGCCTCATATGACCCCTTCAATTGAAATTTAAAATTAAAATAGTTAAAATATTATTTTTAGTTAATTTTAAAACTCAAAAAAATTATACCGACCAAAATCTGACACTGAAAACCACATGTAATCTCCCTAGTGGAAGGATTGATATACATCCTCTTAAAAACATCAAAATACATAATATTGGGATGTTAAACTGCCTATATAAGTATAAAATAAACAATTTAGATTTAAATTTATATAAATTCTTAAATAAAATTACTTACCATATGTTGTCGATGAATAATGAATGTACAACTACCTGCTTGATGCATCACCTCCTTCCTCACCTAGTTCTTCTAACCCAATGATTATATCCTTTTAAAAATATCTTCTATACAGTATGAAACAAATCCATACCAACCCTGAGATGGGATGTAATATGGTCAATGGTCACAGTAAGACTGATCAAAAACTGTAACTCCATATTTCTTTATGGTCATCCTTCTCAAATTATGCAAAAACTGATAATAACACTCATGCATACAGACCTCCAAAGCCTCCCAAATAGAGTATATCATGCTATATTCAATTGGATAGCATAAATCTTGCAAATAATTAATAATACAAAGTTAATAATTAAAAAAATTCAAAATAACTATCATTTATTTACATACCATCCAATGATTAAACATGTAGTGTCGAACGTCAATGAGAATATGATCCCATGTCACCTATGATCCAGAAAAGTAGTTCTACATAATATCACTCCTTTATCTAATATTTATACATGAAAAGATGTGAAAAAAAATCAAATAATTAGTATATAAATAAATTAATGAAAATTATTGATAATTAATGAAAATTAACTAAAATACACAATTGAACATACCTACGCATGCATGGATTAAAATAAATATATGGATGTAACTTGAGAATGGGGTTGGGAATCATTAATCTCACAATACCATGACCCCTCCTAGTTATCGATAAACTACCAACAACCTAAAGATAAGATGATAAAGAATCATGCTCATCACCTGGAAGCATAACCTCCTCTAAGTCACCTAACATCTCACCTAAATGTCCATCATCAATCTAAAACACGAAATGAATGTTATCAAATAATTTAAAGAAAATATTATATATATATATTAAGCATATGTTTATAACCACTATGTAATTGTGTCATTCTTCTTTTTTATCCTCATATTCGTATATGACGATGTTGATATGTTCATCTTCCTCCTCAGTATCATCAATTTTCATAGGATATTCAACTATATAATATCTTGTTAATTTGAATTAATTTGTTACATCATAAACATCATCAACACTATTAACCCGTAATTTTGGGGTTTTATCATCAATATTCATGTCTTTTCATGGAAAAGATGTATTTGGAGTTGTCTCTTGAAAAATTTCAATTCCTTTCACATTAGCAGGACCAAATTTAGTTTTTATAAATTGGTTTTCATGATATTTCATTTTTATAACACTCCATAAATCAATTAACTCTATTGAAGTATCATAATAATTTTCATAATAAATTTTATGTGTTTGATGAGACAATGAAAATGGTTTATTTACAGTGAGAATATTTTTACATTTAATATCAATGATTCCATGGTGCATATGAACTTGAAAGACTATATCAGTATCTAACTAATGACATTTAAACATCATTACATAATTCTATCCCAGATAACACAGCTAAATTATTTCATCTAGCATTCCATAAAAGTCACTAATTTTTACTAATTATCAATAATTTTTACAAAGTATTTCTAATTACCACTATTTTTACTAAATAATTCTAATTAATACTATTTTTTACTAATTAATGTTAATTACCACTATTGTTTTTACTAATTACTGTTAATTACCTCAAATTTTACTAATTATCACTATTTTTTATGAATTTATACGGATTACCACTAAATTTTACTGATTACCACTAATTTTTAGTAATTACCACTAATTTTTATTAATTAATGATATTTTTAGTAATTAATTCTATATTTTACTAATTATTTCTAATTAGTGGTATTTTTTAATAATTTTTACTAATTACGACTAATTGTAACTAATTACAACTAATTGTTATTAACTATAACTAATTACTACTAATTACAGCTAATTGGAAATACAAAATTTTAATATAAAATAAATAAATAAATTAAAAATTAATTTTTTTTTAAAAAAAATCCTCAAATTTGGAACTTTATAAAAATAAAAATACTAAGCTGAATCTTACAACTTCCCTATAAACATTAAAACTTTTATAGGAAAAAACAATAAAGGAGATCAAAAGAGAGTAGAAGAGGGTAGAGTGGAGTGAAAATTCATATGGGTGGGGGTATATATAGGTTATATTATTTATGATAGGATTTAATGTTATGCGACTCCCATTAAAAATAGTTTTATTTATAAAGGATGCCCATCAGAAAGGGAACCCTCCATAAATGTGTATGGAAGCATTAAATAGTTACTTGCAATGGTTACCATCAGAAATAATAACTAGAGACAAAACATACATGATAGTTACCGTCACCGATATTCGACTATTAGTGATGGTTCTTGTAGTTAATAATATATATTAGGGATATGAACCATCACTAAAACCATAATATATATATATATATATAACATATAATGAACTATTTGTGATAGGGGATAAATCCCATCGAAAATAATATTCTCGTGTTTTGGTGGGTATTCATGTGAATATTATTTGCGATGAGAGATGATCTCCTATAAAAAAATAAATTTTCACAGAAATTAGTTGCGATGGGTAAGATTGAACCATCACAAATAATTTCATTTGATAGGTTTTTTGTGATGGGTTTTTCACCCATCCCAAATAACCCATCAAATAACCCATTTTTCCATAGTGGAATCTTCAAACATAATAGAAGAAATAATATTCTGAGATTCAATGATATGGGAATATTCATTCTCCAATAGTAACATGATAGACCTTTCAACTTTGGCTGAAGATGTTAGGGTCCATTGAATTACTAGGGATATAGTGAGGTCATTCTCATTTGAAGTGTTACCACTACCAGGAGGCCCAAAGACTCTTTCAGAATATCTCTGTTAAGATGGAATGAATGATACCATAAGGGCTAAGGAGTACATTCCTAGATTCAAATTGATATCTTCAATCTAGCTTATGGGTAGTACATACTCATCACCAAGCTCCTTTAATGGGTTGGCTAGGGTCATTTCTAGACCTTTTGGGGTAATGACATGAGAAACATTATCAGTCATGAGTATATTCCCTTCTACCTGATAAAATCTTGCATCAATGTATTAAGTCTCACAAGATTCAAACAGAGATTTGTCACTATATAGTGTCCCACTTTTCCCATTGATGAAGTATTTGAGACATATGTCATATCATGAAAGGGTTTACACATGTTGATACAACCACTGCCTTCCTAGCAGAACATCAAAGGCTATATCTTTCCGGACTACTAGGAATTAAGATTCAAACCTTAGGTCCCAAAATCAAGTTTTAAGATTAATCTAGCTAAGGGGATTCTATTCTCTCTTTTCATACCCCTATAGTGTCAAATTGGAAGGGGTAAAACCACTTTAATTTTACCCTAATTTATAGAGTGTTCTGATTGGAATGATGTTGAATCCTGATCCATTATCAATGAAAACTTGAAAGATTTAAATTTCAACAAGTCTTCTAGATTTATACAAGGGACTGATGTTCCCCTGAATCACATTGTCCTTTTCATGTTCTATAAAATAGATAACTGTATGACATTCCACAGGGTTAATCTCTGCATGGTATACCACAAAAATGGTAACCTCAACTTTGAACTCTCATGGGATCAGGAGGGCCTCTACAAGTGCCTCCCATAGATCCTTTGATAATTTAAGAGTATCCAGAATTGATAATTTTTTTGGTATTATAACCAACTGGTAAAATGTTTACATATTTATATGGAGAGCTATTCCCTTGCAAGTGATCTAGGGACTGAATTTCTTGGGGTAAACAATTTTGATGGTTGAGTGAATGCTGAGGGCATATTTGCTGCTATTTGATTTATCTTGCTTAGCCTACCCCTTTTTCTGATCTAATAGTACTGTTGTAACTATTATAATTAATCTTCTAAAATAATCAGGCCTATAAGACTCTTAATGAGTGTGTGTGTGTTTCCCTTCATTTCTTGTTCTCAAGGAATAGATCTTATATTGGTTTCAATAACATAAAAAAATTTGATGGGGATGTGGCTGAAATATTGGGTTCGACCGAGAATTCTCATTCCCCTATCTCCTTGTCTTCTATGACCACTACCCATGGTTTCCCAATATGGAATAAACAACTTAATTTCACAAGTCTTCTCATATTTGGATAAAGGATCCATTAAGTTAATTACATTAATGAACCTGAAGATTAATTATTCATCCGATGATGAATCTTCTTGGTGGGACAACTCCCATGGTACCATTTTGTGGAGGAATTTCTTGTAATTTTGGGGTTAAAGGAATGAATTCTGAGAGTTATGGATAACTTTGGTCTCAGTGTGGGTTCATCCTTAGGAATTTGTTTTCTATTCTTCCAACTATGTTGCTTCTTGGAAGATTGTATCTTAGACAAATGAGGTGCCGATGTAATTAGTATTACTACAATAGAAGAAACTAGGGGTGTGATTGGTTGATTTAACTGTTCCCTAAGGATAATATGAGTTTGATTGATTGTTTTCTTGGTCATCTAATCACTCAAATTTTTTATACTCTTACTTATCACTTCCTTTCATTTTCTTTTTTCTTCTAATAGATTTGTGTGTGTGTATTTTCTCCCTTTTCTTAGTTCTTAGTATTTTAATAATATATTTATATATTATATTTATTATATTTTTAGATTCAAATACCCCTATATATATTATATAAGATTAATAATAATAGTGACAATAGAAAAATAGTGAGTGTGAGAAGCCTCCTTGTGATCGACCCTAGGGTGCGAATTATGCTACATTCTTTGGTAAATAAGAATTTAATTGAATAGTGTAAAACAACTAAATCACTATCTCTAGCTTTCATATATACTTTGGCATGAGTGAACTGAGTTGGAGCTTGTAGGGTGATATCTTTATCTTCTTAAGGACTTAATGAAGCATAACATTGGCCGTGGTAGCTAATTACATGAGCCCTTTGGCATGGCCCCTATGAGTTTGAGAGGAGGTTATTTATGAAATATTAGTCTGCATCCCTATAATAAGGGGGAAACCTATTGTTGTGTTCTGGGGAAAGGCTCTTGAAATGGTTCAAGATGGTGATGAGTGTCGTCTGTTTTTTGGACACTAGTATTTTCTGAGTGGACGGTTGGAGGGTTTTCAATTCTAGGAGGGCTTTTCATGCTGACTCCAAGGTCAGGATAATACCATTAACTTGGTACTCTCAAATTAGTGTGTTTTATATCCAATGCTGAAGATGATGGGTTGGAAAAGGTGTCCTCTGGTTGGATGAGAACCTAGTTATCATAGTAGCTAATGTATATGTTCTTTCTAGTTGGTAGGATTCCATTTGGACTAAAGGAAGTTCTATAAAAAGTTCCTAGAGGGAATTTATAACAAAAAAAGAGAACTTGTCAAGGAATCATAAAAATAATTGAATTCTTGTGTAATTTATTATTAAAATATATCCATGTTTGGACTACTTTCATTTTATTAAAGAAAAAATGGGACCTGACATGTAGGAAACACAGTCATTAAAGGATTAATGAAAGGATTCACATTGTGTTAACCATTTTTTTCTGAAGAAAAATCTTGGGGACAAATGATTGATTATGGGATGTTTGAATATTGTTGTACAATTGTTCATGTTGAGTACACTATTTTTTTTCATCCCCTTTCGGACAGTTTCCAATAGGGTTAATTCATGGAACCAGAAACACCCAATGACTCTCATATCCCTGATGGATCATGCACCTACTTTACAAAGGTAGATGTTCCTTGGGAAGCTTAACCAATGACACTTAAGAAATCACATTGGTTGATAGGATGGGAGTTCAGGATCATCTCACCATTTTGGGGAGAATTATTGCTTACCCCAAGACTCTCTTATAGATTTAATACATATTCATGAATCCATTTTTAAATTAAAAATATGTAATTGGTAAACCGTATGTATTAACAATCAATTATAGACATGCATTTATGGGAATCCATCTGTATATATCTGAGGTTCTCCATTGATGAACCCATCTATATGTATTTGAGGTTCTCCATTAATGGAACCATATTCACACAGTAGAGGTCCCCCATATTGGTTATGTTTTTTGTTTTGTGATTCTGGTTTTAAGCCACATATTTAATCATACAAGAATTTATCATAATCTAGGGAGACATGGGATATTTTTATTTTGAGACTAGGCCCATGATAGGGGCTTACTACGTATCCTTATGAGAGAAATCAGAATCCACATAGTTCAATTACACTTAAAAAGACACATCATACCTTTTAGGGTCATGAGATAAGGAATAAACCATGAATTTTAACATCATGTGGTAAGGAAGTCTACGAAAAAATACCTAGAAAAGGATGGTGTGGGACTTACATCGAAATGGACTGAGGGACCCAAAATTAATATAGCCTCACATGTTGGATATAACCCTAATAGGAATACCCATAGAATATTATAGTGAGTTTGGGGTGCTGGATTTGAACCTTAGGGAGGCTTCCTACGTACCCCATTTGGACAGGAATCAAAACCCTCATAGTTTAAAAATGGTTGGGGATTACACCTATGAAGGAGGCCTAGGTGGTTGCTTAATTGGGAATATATCCCTTTGAAGGTTTTTTCTCAAAGGGAATATGACCCCTTTAGGGTTTGATAACATGATTGGGGATTATACTTAGTAGGAGGCCCATGTGGTGGTTATTTTATTGTGCTGATGACATGATCACCACTAACCTCTAATACCATGTGAATCAAGATTGGTGTGATATATAAAAGGAAGTGGAAGATCTATAAATCTGCATAATCTCCTTTATCTATCAGTGGATGAGGGTGAGGGTATGGAAGGATAGGGACGTCCCACAAGAAGTATTAGGGGATTACTACAAGAGGGAAGCCTTAATAAAGATTCCCCCCTTTTACAGCTTGGCCTGAGAATCCATATTCCACCATACCTAATATTGGGGTCCTCATTACCACATGAATACATAATTAAGGGAATTCCAAGGACCCTACCTATTAGATATTATAAATATATTACTTACATTACTATAGGAATGTGTGATAGAAATAATTCTAGTGATACCTTGTCTTAGAACATGCATGTTTGGTGGCTTTGGAGGAGTTTTTGGCTTGGTCCCCCTCGAACAAGGGACTGAGAAAATTGGGTGACCAATCATTGTAAATGTGATAAGAGGGATCAAAGGGTGATTCTAATAGGTTATACCTGGCTGAGTTGGCTTGGGATTCACCTAGATGATGCCTGGGTGAGTTGGCTAAGGCTTCACCTAGGCGGTGCTTGGGTGATATGGCTGATGCTTTTCCCAAGTGATTCTTTACCCAAGTGATGTTTGGGCGAGCTGTGAGGCTTCACCCTGGTGATAACTTGTAAAATTTGGACAATGAGAAACCTAGAAAACAAATACTTGGGCGAGACCTCACTCGAGCCTCTAAGGGTCTCCTTAGGTTCTTTTGGAAGGGTCTCACAAAAGTCCCTAATTTGGGAAGGGGCCTTCACCCTTGTACTTTTAGACTAGGGGGGGGTGGCTGTACACATAGTTCCTTTGTGTTTCACACATTAGATGAACTCTAATACCACTAATTTCCTTAATTACCCATTATTTCAAGGATTGGAGAGAAACTTGGAAGGTTTTGAGGACCTAGGTGAAGGACTACGGTGATTAGAGCTTAAGGATTTTCTGGTTTTCCAATTTCCCAAAATGAGGATCCCAAGGGTCCTATTTATATGCAGTTTTGGGATCCTAGATAAAGGAGTTAGTTAGCATAGGTATCTCGTGCTAGTGATATGTACACATTTATTCATGTAGGGTATAGTTACACAGTTTATCCACATAGGATAGAACTACCTAGTATGTATGGTCATACAGATCAGACCTAGGCAATAACACTGATTTCACAGGTTGAGCTTCACATGATACCACTTAGGCGACCATATGGGATCCTTGATGACTTTTCCTTTTTCTATTATTGTAGGTATTTTTCTTTTAAACTTATCATCCTTATGTAAAAGGTATTTTCAATAATGATTATGTGTAGAAAATTTAAATACAAATAAACAAGTGGAATTGATATATAAAGCAATCAAGGGCTTCATACATAATATTGGAGTAACATATACAATGAATAATTAATATAACCTAATGAAAAGAAATTGAGTTAAGAAACCCATTACCTAAAATCATGAATTTCCTTATACATACACTAATTTCTAGAATAATAAAATTATATTAATTATATACTTTTTTCGTAACATATTTTATGCTTATTACCATACTATTATCCTTTATTATCATGTTTTATTAATTTACTAATTTAGTATGGTTCATATCAGTCGTTTTGGGATTATACAATTTATAATATCCAAACATGTAAGATATATTTATAATGGTCAATTATCTTAGTAAAATGGTTTAATAAACTCTATAAGACTCAAGTAATAGGTTCCTTATCTTTTTATAATTAAGGAAGTTAAATAGGTCATCAAATTGGTAACATCCTCAAAACCTTCCTCAATAAGCTTGTTTTTTATGGTAAGAAATAACCATGTTTAATTACTATTACTATCATTTTTATAATGGATAATTTACCATTATATAATAATAAAAAAAATAATTGAATATTAATCTTATATTTAATCATAAAATAAATTTTCAATAATACCGAAGTGTGACATAAAATCATGAAAACATCATTGTTCACATAGGTTGCATAAAACCACCATGGTGAGTGGTATTTTTTGAAAGCATTAAAAAGAAGGGTAACATAGTAAATATTTAATTTTTAAAAATACCATAGATAATACATAAAACAATGATTTAGGATAAATTTTTTATTTATTATTTTTATTATTGTAAATGTAAGTGGATAATTGAAATGAAAAGACTATCTTTGAAAAACCACATTGTGACATAATGATGACTTATAGAAGAGAGTTTATTGAGATTTAAAAAATGAAATCCAATCATTAATTGATTAAATATATTCCTATACCATATAAATTGAATCATGGTAGAAAAATAAGGGAAGGTTTAATTTTATTTCAAGATAATAAATCAAAATTAAGAAAGCTGAAAGAGGCTTGGAAACCCTTACCTCGATCTTTAAAACAATACTTTTTTTTGAGATTATGACCTTTGGATAAGTGATATTTGATTACAAAAGGGAATGAATAATATATTATTTTAAGTGTGGAGAGGGATTTGGGTAGATTTTTTAGATAAAAATGAACTCATATGTGTCTTTTAATGGGTTATATGAAGTTCCTTTTTATAGGAAAAAATCAATGGAGTTTTCATAAATACTTAGTATTTAAGCACTAATAATACAATTTAAAAAGTAAAAGTGGTTCAAAAATGTACAATAGGTGGTTTTATCAACCATTTTACTATCAATTTGAATCATTATTTGATTTTTATGATTTTTAATTCATTTTATAGGATATTATTTAATATTAAATATCATTAAAGTCATTTTCAATACTATTCATATAATTTGAATTTAAATACTTCATGATAACAATAGAGTTAAATTTTTTTAATACACCTACCATTTTATGAGGCATATTTATATTTTAATCTTTGATAATATAGCATCTCACCTTTTTATCACATAAACTTTCATTACATTTTACAAAAATGAGGATCTTTAAGGTTTAGTGTCTTGGAAACCTAGAACTTAAAACATGAAAACATAAAACATTCTTGTTAAACACTTGAAAGGCTTCTCCTCATGTTCATACTAGGTTCATTACTATGTCTCAAACCTAGAGACATACATCAAAAGAAAGGGTGAGAAGATGTCCTAGTAAGGGAAACAAGAGAAACATTTTACATGTGAACTTGAGATACTTCAATAAGGTCATGAAAAGAACATTAAGGCCTGAGAAAGAAATCATGAGGCATATCATAATAAAAATAAAATTTTTTATAACTTGAAGATGTGGCTACAACATTTAATATTCACAATCATTTCGTTTCACCAAGGTCCATCCCCAAGGTGTCATTAAAAATTACCAAGGTTATTCACCAAGGTATCATTCTAAAAGGTCATCTCTAGAGATTAAGTCTTTACCCAATGCATTGGAGCGCTATCTGGGCGCACCCTTGACATGTATTTATTATCATTTGAGCCACATATATATCATCATCAATCATTTCATAAACAACCCATATATCATAAAATAAATGGGTTTCATTTCATAATCATAACGTTTTAGAAACTGCTTTAAAGACATGATCTTTATGTCACTTTAAACCCACGGAAAAGGGAAAGCGGGTTTCATGTATGGAAATCCTAGAATTTAAAATATAAAATTTTGATATATATGTGAATACCACTGTAGTAATAAGAGCTTCGAGTATTCACTTAATAACATGAAATAATTTTTAGATAAAGAGGGAGGCATTTTGAGACGAAAACTATGTAGCATAACGTCTACGATACATGGTTTTATAAAACATTGAAAAGAGAGGGGACATGGGTCACCCACTCAAAAATGATACATAGAATAGCAGGGTAACATAATATATAGTATTTAATAACATGGTAATGAAATTTTAATGATATACCATATGAAACAAAGAACATGAAAGGAAGACAAAAATAAGATTTCTCTTATGAGAATTCGGCAGCCTAACGGCGTCACTTAAAACTTCCAAAAATGGATTGATGAGATCAAATAGGGTCTCTCATCATATGAAAATAAATGATCAGTATGATAGATATAGATATCATACCCCAAAATAATAAAAAGGGACTTGAAAGAATTGACATGAAAGTAGATCTTGAAAACGAGAAAGGTGAAAGAACCCCTTAGAAATTCGGCAGCCTAACGACGTCACTTAAACTTCAAAAAAAATGAATTGAAGAGATAAAATAGGGTCTCTCATATGAAAATAAAATATCAGTATGATAGATATAGATATCATACCCCAACATAATAAAAAAAACTTGAAATACTTGACATGAAAGTAGAACTTGAAAACGAGAAGGGTGAAAGAACCACTTAAAAATTCGGCAGCCTAACGGCGCCACTTAAAACTTCAAAATACTGAATTGAAGAGATCAAATGGGTTATCTCATCATATGATCATAAAATATCAGTATGATAAACTTAGAGATCATACCCCAACATAATAAAAAGGAACTTGAAATACTTTACATGAAAATTGATCTTGAAAAATGAGAAGGGAGAAAGAATCCGTTACAAAAATTTCGGCAGCCTAACAGCACAACTTAAAACTTCATAAAACGAAATAATAAGAGTAAGAGGGGATCTATCATTATATGAACATGAAAATGGCAGTAATAGGAGTATAAAATAACATATTTTAACATAAGAACATGAAGCATAAAAGAAATTACATAAAAGATATTTCTTGAAAAGAAAGAGAGAGGTCAGATCCCTTACCTTAAAACGTAACTCTTAAAACTCAAAGGTTGGGACCTTGAGGGCTTGGGGGAACCTTGGGAGGACTCCTTGGGAGGTAATGAGACCGTAACTTCGTTGGGGGAGAGTGGGAAGTCAAAATGGATGAGAGGATGGCTTGGTATTTATAAGGAAAGTGAGGGGACAAGGCATTAATGGCCAAGGGACACCTCAAAAGTGGTTTTCTCAAAACCATGTGCTCTCCCATGGTATTTCCCATGGAGTTAGGCCACATGGCCCCCCATACAATAATTCATCACCTTTGGTCATCCAACCCATAAAATATCTCATTACATCATCATGACACAGTTATGATGTCATTAAACATACCGAAGCCCTAAAATTGTATTTTTACTATTCACTGAAAATTCAACTTTCTTAGAAAAAACCCAAAATTTCACCTTAACCAAATATCAATGCTATGATTTCAAAAATTAAATCCATTTTATAAAAATAATTTTCTAAATATTTTTAATTTATTTTTTAAATAAATATACTATTCACCAAAAATTCATTTTTTTCAGAAAAATCCCCAAAAATTACCTTAACATAATATCGATGCTCTGAGTTCAAAAATGAAATCCATTTTATAAAAATAATTTTCTATATATTTTTAATTTAATTTTTAATTAAAAAACACTATTCACCTGAAAAAACTAATACTTGAATAATAATTTATGAAACCGTTATTTAACAATTTTATTGAATCACATTACTTAATCAAGGTGCCTAGATTATATTAATACTTTTATTAAGTGAGATTACTAATCCATTTGGTCACATTACTAATCCTAAGCATAAAATCACTATTCATAATTTACTATTCATCAAAAATCAAGTTGATCTTATTAGACTCTAAATTTCGTACTGAACATAATTGTATAAGACCATTTTTTGAAAATCATTACACATTTTTAATTATTTAAGGTTTACCTAAACATTTTTAAAATATCCTTTTTCTAAAATTCATCAAAAATATGCATACTATATTTATCCGGTCATTTGAAATTTCATAAACTTCATCATAAGAAGAAATCCCAATTTTTATTTAAAACAAAGGATTACACAAGGCAGTTACGGTCTCCTTACATAGCCCCTTATCACACCAGCATATGACCTAAGTGTAAGGTGTGCTAAGGTGAGAGAATCTGAGGGAGGCTCGACCAACATCGCACGAGTAGTAATTTCTATCAGGTTGAACTTCTCACGAAGGCGATTCCATTCTAGCTTCACACGATGAATTTCGGCATGGGTTTGGTCCAGAGAAAAGCCCAGTGGTGATACCTCCTTCCCAAGTTCTGTTAGATGGGCTTCGATCGGTCCAAGACTACTGGGTGAGGCCATCGAATCTTCTTTCTATAATAATTAACCAAAATTACTTGTATTTAGAGACAATAATCAAAACGTTTAGTTTCCAACGGTCATATTGACCAATGGTCATATACTAGTCAAAACCCAATGGTCTCATTTTAATTATACTCATGTTATCAAATGAAACATTTTTGTTGAGTATAAAAATAAAATAAAATAACACATAAAATTAGGAAACAAGATTTATTCAAAATTTCGGGTCGTTACAATCTTCCCCCCTTAAGAAATTGTGTCCTAGCAATTTTAGAAATTGGGTTTTGAAATTTCATTGAAAGTCCCACATCAGAAAAGGAGTCAGTAAAACTATTACTTTTAAAGAAAGAAAGGGAAGTACAAAGGTCACCCGATTTAACCCACACTAGGATTCCATGTAGGAAAACATGGACATGGAGGAGAAAACAAAGTGTCAAGTTCTGAGGGAGAGTTATAGAAAACATTATTAGGAGAAAGTTAACCATAAGAAAATCCCAAACTTATGATGTGTGTAAACGGTATTTTATTACCTAGTAGGAAACATAAAACAACAATGTTTTTGATTTACGTTCCTTTTCATAATTTTGAGGAATTAATTTACTACATAGAACAACAACATAAGAAAATATACCTACCTTCAAGTAGAGTTTCATACTTTAATAAGTTTCTACCCAAAACTAATCTTTTCTCCAAACGATGAGCATTCAAAACTACTTGGTCTCATCAAAACACAAGAATCATCTTCTAGAGAATCACATAATCCACAAAATATTAACTATCTATTTCATCTATCTTTAAAAATTATCCCAAAAACAGAAAGGGTAAGGTAAAACAACTCTTCAAAAAGAAATAATCCCATAGGAATGGAAAATACTTTTAAATCTTCAAAGTTCCTTGGTACTACCCAAAGTTCATCATAGACCATTCCATAAATAACGGTCCTTAAAATTCCTCAAAATAAACCAAACTAAGATTGAAACCCAAATACAAGAGGGATTTGATAACATAGTCTTCCAAAATAAACTTCATTGTTCATCTCCAAACAACATTAACCACTCCTAACATCTTATAACAAAAGTATCTAACCTAAACATATTTTACCCATGATAGGTTAATCATTCCCATAAGTAACCTAAATTACTATAAGTCCACCTTAAATTAATCGATTCTTCAAAATATAAGTCAACCTTATTTCTCAATGAAAATACCGTAGAAATCTATTTACCTCGATCATATAGGGTCCCCAAAATAGTGAACGTCTTCCAAAATAATAATCATCTTTTAATCCCCTAATCATCTCTGACATATTAATATGGAAATCGTCGCATTTCCTATCACATTGGTTGTTGGGACATGTTCTTCCATTTCCCACCATTAACTAAGAAAAGAAAGTATAATTAGGGGCTTACATACTTAGCCAATAATCATGAAAAGGAACTTAAAGCATATAAGGATAACTTGTAGAAGAAAAGTATACCCTAACTTGTGATCCCCTAGGTTTCAAACTAGGTTATCCATGATCATATATTCTTATGTGAATCTTTATTTTATTTTATCTTTGTTCCTTTAATAATGGTTCATAATAAGCTTATGAATTTACCAAAGCATATCCCCTGGGAGTGTCATAACCAAGAGTGCAGCAAGGCCCGTTGTCGTGTACCAGTTCCCGTTCAAGTCTAGCTCAAAGTGGTGTTTTCAGGTTTTACCCCTATGTACATCTGTGCCAGAGCCACCTCTACCTGCTCGTATCCAGATAGGGATGTATTTGCTTGGCAACCCATTACTCAATACTCACCAAAATACCAGGAAGATTTCCTATATATAAACTTTTATATAGTCTTCTTCCTAAAGTTTTAATATCCTAATTTCTACAGATAACTAAACCATCCTTTGATACCAACTATAGCATCCCGCCTTTTTATCACATAAACTTTCATTACATTTTACAAAATTGAGGATCTTTAAGGTTTAGTGTCTTGGAAACCAGGAACTTAAAACATGAAAACATAAAACATTCTTGTTAAACACTTGAAAGGATTCTCCTCATGTTCATCCTAGGTTCATTACTGCATCTCAAACCTGGAGACATACATCAAAAGAAAGGGTGAGCAGATGGCCCAGTAAGGGAAACAAGAGAAACATTTTACATGTGAACTTGAGATACTTCAATAAGGTCATGAAAAGAACATTAAGGCATGAGAAAGAAATAATGAGGCATATCATAATAAAAAATAACGTTTTTTATAACTTGAAGATGTGGCTACAACATTTAATATTGACAATCATTTCGTTTCACCAAGTTCCATCCCCAAGGTGTCATTAAAAATTACCAAGGTTATTCACCAAGGTATCAGTCTAAAAGGTCATCTCTAGAGATTAAGTCTTTATCCAATGCATTGGAGCGCTATCTGGGTGCACCCTTGACATGTATTTATTATCATGTGATCCACATATATCATCATCAATAATTTCATAAACAACCCATATATCATAAAAGAAATGGGTTTCATTTCATAATCATAACGTTTTAAAAACTGCTTTAAAGACATGATCTTTATGTCACTTTAAACCCACGGAAAAGGGAAAGCGGGTTTGATGTATGTAAATCCCAGAATATAAAATAGAAAATTTTGATATATATGTGAATACCCCTGTAGAAATAAGATCTTTGAGTATTCACTTAATAACATAAAATAATTTTGAGATAAAGAGGGAGGCATTTTGAGACGAAAACTATGCAGCATAATGTCTACGATACATGGTTTTATAAAACATTGAAAAGAGAGGGGACATGGGTCACCCACTCAAAAATTATACATAAAATAGTAGGGTAACAGAATATATAGTATTTAAGAACATGTTAATGAAATTTGAATGATATACCATATGAAACGAATAACATGAAAGGAAGACAAAAATAAGATTTCTCTTATGAGAATTCGGCAGCCTAACGACGTCACTTAAAACTTCCAAAAATGGATTGACGAGATCAAATAGGGTCTCTCACCATATGAACATAAATGATCAGTATGATAGATATAGAGATCATACCCCAACAAAATAAAAAGTAACTTGAAAGACTTGACATGAAAGTAGATCTTGAAAACGAGAAGGGTGAAAGAACCCCTTAAAAATTCTGCAGCCTAACGGCGTCACTTAAACTTCAACAAAAATGAATTGACGAGATAAAATAGGGTATCTCATCATATAAACATAAAAGATCAGTATGATAGATATAGAGATCATACCCCAACATAATAAAAAGTAACTTGAAAGACTTGACATGAAATTAGAACTTGAAAACGAGAAGGGTGAAAGAACCACTTAAAAATTCGGCAGCCTAACGACGCCACTTAAAACATCAAAATACTGAATTGAAGAGATAAAATGGGGTCTCTCATCATATGATCATAAAAGATCAGTATGATAAATTTAGAGATCATACCCCAAAATAATAAAAAGGAACTTTAAATACTTTACATGAAAATAGATCTTGAAAAATGAGAAGGGAGAAAGAATCCATTACAAATATTTCGGCAGCCTAGAGGCGCAACTTAAAACTTCATAAAACGAAATAATGAGAGTAAGAGGGGATCTCTCATTATATGAACATAAAAAGGGCAGTAAGAAGAGTATAAAATAACATTCTTTAACATAAGAACATGGAGCATAAAATAAATTACATAAAAGAGATTTCTTGAAAAGAAAGAGAGAGGTCGGATCCCTTACCTTAAAACGTAACTCTTAAAACTCAAAGGTTGGGACCTTGAGGGCTTGGGGGAACCTTGGAAGGACTCCTTGGGAGGTAATGAGACCAGAAATTCGTTGGGGGAGAGTGGGAAGTCAAAATGGATGAGAGGATGGCTTGGTATTTATAGGGAAAGTGAGGGGACAAGGCATTAATGGCCAAGGGACATCTCAAAAGTGGTTTTCTCAAAACCATGTGCTCTCCCATGGTATTTCCCATGGAGTTAGGCCACATGGAGCCCCCATACAATAATTCATCACCTTTGGTCGGCTAACCCATAAAATATCTCATTACATCATTATGACACAGTTATGATGTCATTAAACATACCGAAACCCTAAAATTGTATTTTTACTATTCACTAAAAATTCAACTTTCTTAGAAAAAACCCAAAATTTAACCTTAACCAAATATCAATGCTCTGATTTAAAAAATGAACTCCATTTTATAAAAATAATTTTCTAAATATTTTTAATTTATTTTTTAAATAAATATACTATTCACCGAAAATTCATTTTTTTTCAGAAAAATCCCCAAAAATTACCTTAACATAATATCGATGCTCTGAGTTCAAAAATGAAATCCATTTTATAAAAATAATTTTCTATATATTTTTAATTTAATTTTTAATTAAAAAACACTATTCACCTGAAAAAACTAATACTTGAATAATAATTTATGAAACCGTTATTTAACAATTTTATTGAATCACATTACTTAATCAAGGTGCCTAGATTATATTAATACTTTAATTAAGTGAGATTACTAATCCATTTGGTCACATTACTAACCCTAAGCATAAAACCACTATTCATAATTTACTATTCATCAAAAATCAAGTTGATCTTATTAGACTCTAAATTTCATACTGAACATAATTGTATAAGACCATTTTTTGAAAATCATTACACATTTTTAATTATTTAAGGTTTACCTAAACATTTTTAAAATATCCTTTTTCTAAAATTCATCAAAAATATGCATACTATATTTATCCGGTCATTGGAAAATTCATAAACTTCATCATAAGAAGAAATCCCAATTTTTATTTAAAACAAAGGATTACACAAGGCAGTTACGGTCTCCTTACATAGCCCCTTATCACACCAGCATAGGACCTAAGTGTAAGGTGTGCTAAGGTGAGATAATATGAGGGAGGCTCGACCAACATCGCATGAGTAGTAATTTCTATCAGGTTGAAATTCTCGTGAAGACGATTCCGTTCTAGATTCACACGATGAAGTTCGGCTTGGGTTTGGTACAGAACAAAGCCCAGTGGTGCTACCTCCTTCCCAAGTTCTGTTAGATGAGCTCCGATCGATCCAAGACTACTCGGTGAGGCCATCAAATCTTCTTTCTATAATAATTAACCAAGATTACTTGTATTTAGAGACAATAATCAAAACGTTTAGTTTCCAGCAGTCATATTGACCAATGGTCATATACTAGTCAAAACACAATGGTCTCATTTTAATTATACTCATGTTATCAAATGAAACATTTTTGTTGAGTATAAAAATAAAATAAAATAACACATAAAATTAGGAAACAAGATTTATTCAAAATTTCGGGTTGTTACAGTTAAAATCTATTTAAATGGTTTTTGGAATGATTCTTGGGAGTAGGGAAGGACACAGGAGTGTCCTGAGAGCTTGGGACATGGAAAAGTGGAAAATGAGTCCTTACAACAAATGGTGAATGGTTAGCGCATGGTTAGTGATAATTGTGAACTATGATCGCGTGGCATAGTTGGAGGAGGAGCATGGTTTTAAAAACCATGTGAGGTGGCCTAAAAACTATGCATGCTTGGTCTAAATCCATTTTCATGGATTCCACATGGTTTTTCAATCCATGCAGATGACCTAGGAAACCGTGCAACCCATGATTGCTTTGAAAAAAGTAGGTCACACGATTGGTGCACAATTTTACAAACCATGTGGAAAAACATTTAGAATAATTAAAAGTGTGGAATTTACTATTTTTTCTCTTAATATTATATCTTTTCCCCTGATTTTCATCCTTATTTCACTCACAACAACCTAAGGTGTAAACCAAGATCTCCCTCCTCTCCCAAGGGTGGTTCTAATTTGATTATAAGGTGTTAGAAGTTTCATTTCTTACAATATTAAGCCTCGAGTAAGTATACAAGTCTATTTCCTTATATTTTCTTGAATATTCATAGCTTAGTTTCTACTATTCTTCTAAATTTAATGATCCATATTTCTAGGGAGTTCTTCACTTCTGTGATTGTAACTGTTTTAGCTTAAATTAAGGTCCAGGGTTAGACAAGTGGTTGTCTACAGGCATATGGTAGGTGTTATAAAAGTTATTTCCCATTTTCTTGATTATTTTTATTATTTATGTAATGTATGTTATTGCACCAATGTGTGGAAAAATTGTTTCCTTATTTTAGAATGATTAATTAGGCTTTAAATATCGTGTTTGACCCTTCACAAATCCCATTGGGTCCATCAAAGGCTACGAGACTAGGTCTATTACCACCCATGGGGTGTGACAAACCCTTGAAAATGGAAAAGTGGGATATAAATGACAAAATAGAGGGTTTATGAGTTTAAAATGATTTTACATGTTTCATGACTTGTTAGCATAGAATATAGGTTTTTTGGACTTATTTGGAAATTAAATGGTTTATGATATGATAGAGTGACAGAATAGTAAATGGTTAAAATGGGGCTCATTCAAGTTGTTAAATGGTTTTAAAGAACATTTGATGGTTGTGATATATGAATAAATAGTGAAATAGTTTAAATGTGAAATGGGGTTAAAGGTGTTGGGTATTATAGATCATGAAGAATAATGAATGATTTAAAAGTCACACCCTTGTTTTTTTATTATGTTAAAAGGTTAAGTGTTGGACCTCGAATGGTGGATCATGAAGGAATGGTTTGGCGATGATGGACATGGTGCTCCAAATATTAGGGAAGGAAAATGTGGACTTGATGCTTGTTGACACCAGAAAACGCGTCCCCTAAATTTTCCAAATGCTTCTATAAATGATCCAATATTATAGCCCATTTATCCAGCTTCGATTTGGTAGGTCGTAGGTCCCAAATAGAGTTACGGATTTGGAGTTATGGACATTTGAAGTTGGGATGGAAAACCGGTTCGCGAAGCCCATTCGCGAAGCCACCTCCGCGATCACGAATCCCCGCCGCAAACCAAGGAGGTGGGATGCTCTGCAAACCCCTTTGACATTTACGAACATGCCATGAATCAAGGAGGAGGGATTCTCCGCGAACCCCTTTGACGTTCGTGAACATACCGCGAATCTAGGAGGCAGGATGCTCCGCGAACCCCTTTGACGTTCGCGATCCGCTGCAGAGCAAGATTTGTCTTCGCGCCGATCGGGCTCTGCTTTGCGATGCCTCTCCCCTATAAATACCCAGCCAAACCCCCTTCACTGGACGCTCACTCCTCCCCTTGGGTGGCTGATCTCCCAGTTCGTAGAGCTCCGCTTTCCTTTGCGAAGCGGCTCCGTGAGCCCATGCTCCGCGAGCAGCTTCCTTCACGTAGCTGCTCCGCCAGTCCATGCTCTGCAAGCAACTTTCCTTTGTGAAACTGATCCATGAGTCCATGATCCGTGAGCACCTTTCCTTCGCAAAGATTCTCCGTGATAACCCATGCTCCATGAGCCCTTTTGCTCCGCGAAGCAACTTCACGAAGAACTATCCTTTGCGAGGATCCTACCTTTGCGCCTGCTGGTCTATACCGCGGGGGCTGCACCCCCACACCCCCACTTGGGGTCAGTACTGAGGTACGGTCCCAGCCCTTTGGGCCAGTCCCTTCTCTACCGTCACTGACCCCCCATGAAAAATGGAGAGTCACACCACTAACTTTTCGGGCCGCGACGTCGGGATTTTCCATTGCGCCCTTTGCACACCCACCTTCCACCTATGGAATACCATGATTTGAGATACTCCTCTGCACACCATGAAACACCTTGAGTCAGCATATTCCTCTAGGTTCATTTCCCATGTTGTGAGTTTAGATTCTCATAATCAATTCCCTGAGTACCTTGAGTCAAACCATTCCTCAAGTAACTCATCCAAACCCCATCACTTGGCTCATATGCCAGGTTGAACCAGGAAGGGCCGCCCATGCATAAGTCCCAACACCAACCATTTCTAGCCACCTTATTTCTAATAGTCCTATCTACATGACTATAAACTTTAGTACTCCCTATCTGACAAATAATAGGATACCTCTTGTTCCAAACAATAGATGCCTTATGCTCCAAGAATAAGATGACTAACAGTCCTCTCTACATGACTATAAACTGAAGTACACCCTTTGTGCCAAACATAGGATGCCTCTTGCTCTATATGAGATATTCCTTATGATCCAAGAATAAGATGACTAATAGTCTTATATACATGACTATAAACTATAGTGTACCCTATGTTCTAAACATAGGATGCCTCTTACTCAATATAAGAGATGCCTTATGCTCCAAACATAGGATGCCAATAGTCCTATATACATGACTATAAACTGTAGTACACCCTATGTGCCAAACATAGGATGCCTCTTTCTCCAAACAAGAGATAACTTATGCTCCAAGCATAAGATTCATAGTGCCATGATTACAGTGGCGTAATTTCAAGAGCGTTGGAATCCGTTCAAGCATTCCATCACTCTACTTCACGCTTTGCGTGTTCTTTATTCGGATCTTCATCTACTTCCATGTCTAAAGGGACCCCTAATGGCCTAGTCCCATGCCGCATCGGCTCACCTACCGTCCTGGGCCAACTCCCCAGAAGACTTTGGACGACACTTTGAGTCAGGTCCTACGTTTGGAAAATGGTCAATAGTCAACCCTCATTTGTTTTTCCCCATTTCAGGCTAACTCAATATGAATACTGTGTTTTGAAAATGGTAAACAGTTATCCTCCATCGTGATTCCACCCTCACCGCATTCCGAATGTTGTGCATGTGATTCACACCTTCCATTCCCCTTTGTTCGGACTGATTCCAATGTCGTTGACATTATCCCTCTTGTGTACTAGCGCATAGGTGAAGGCCTCAACCCACTAGTGGGTTGGGATGCCCTCATGGCCAAACATGAGGATGAAATTATGGGAAGCTTCCTTGCGTAAGCCCCATCCACCATTTCTGCTCCATAGCGGCACCCGGGCAGCTTCCTTGCGTAAGCCCCATGCACCATTGCCACTCCATAGAGACACTTGGGCAACTTCCTTGCATAATCCCCATTCACCATTGTCGATCCATAGCGGCTCCTGGAAAACTTCCTTGTGTAAGCCCCATCCATGATTTCTGCTCCATAGCGGCACCTGAGAAGCTTCCTTGCGTAAGCCCCATCCACCATCGCCACTCCATAGCGGCACCCGGACAACTTCCTTGTGTAAGCCCCATCCACCATTGCCACTCCATAGTGGCACTCAGGAATATTCCTTGCATAAGCCCCATCCACTATTGCCACTCCATAGCGGCACCTGTGCAGATTCCTCACGTAAGCCCCATCCACTATTGCCGCTCCATAGCGGTACCCGGGCAACTTCCTTGCGTAAGCCCCATGCACCACCCTTCATGGACGCACCTTTTCCCTGTGATCATCAGGTCCTTGCCACCTTTTTTCCCACACCGAGCACACCTCACATGGTCTTAGAGTAGTAAGCATCGACCATGACATCCTCTACGGGCATCCTAGATTGTTAGCGCCACACCCATATCCTAAACTATAAGGACTTTGATCCTTGCCAAGGTAGGGTACGTAGGAAGCCTCCCTGAGGTTCAATCCCAATACCCGATCATTATGACCATATTTACATCGGTTCACCAACACCTTGGGAAGCCTAGAGTGTAAGCCCCACACCCATACCTGAACTATGAGGACTTTGATCCTTTCCAAGGAAGGGTACGTAAGAAGCCTCCATGAGGTTCAAGACCACCACCCATTGGTTATGAACCCCTTCATGTCAGTTCACCAACACCTTAGGTATCCTAGAGTGTAATCTCCACACCCAACCTAAACTACGTGATCTTTGATCCTTGCCAAGGCAAGGTATGTAGGAATCCTCCCTGAGGTTCAAGCCCACCATCCACCGGTTATTCTGACCATCTTCACATCGGTTCACCAACACCTTGGGCAACTTAGAGTGTAAGACCCACACCCCAACCTAAACTACAAGGACTTTGATCCTTTCCAAGGCAGGGTACGTAGGAAGCCTCCACGAGGTTCAAGCCCACCACCCATTGGTCGCTCCGACCCCCTTCATATCGGTTCACTAACACCTTGGGCAGCCAAGAGTGTAAGCCCCACACCCAACCTAAACTATGTGGGATTTTATCCTTGCCAAGGCGAAGTATGTAGGAAGCCTCCATGAGGTTCAAGACCACCATCCACCGGTCTTTCCAGCCATCTTCACATCGGTTCACCAACACCTTGGGAAACCTAGAGTGTAAGCCCCATACTCATACCTAAACTATGTGGCCTTTGATCCTTGCCAAGGTGAGGTACATAGGAAGCCTCCCAGAGGTTCAAGCCCAACACCCCATTGGTTCCGAACACCTTCAAGTTGGTTCCCAACCCATCCATAGATGAACTATGTTGACATTGATTCCCTGCCATGAGGATATGTAGGAAGCCTCCATGAGGTTCAAGCCTAGCACCCATGTCTCATCATGATCTATACCTTGATCCCATTTGTTTTGGGAAGATCATGCCCCAACTCGGAGGTTCTACTTCCTCCGGGTCCCATCCATGCATCCATTCTCACGGGCCACCTCCTCAGGTGTCCCGTCGTCCCATCGAACTATGTGGACTTTGATTCCATGCCATAGGGATATGTAGGAAGTCTTTTTGAGGCTCAAGACCAACACTACAGTCACCTTCATGATGGTCCCATTTCATCCCCTTCCACTCCATTCAACTCTCCATCATCCATATCGATTCTCACTAGGGCCACCACATCCTGGTGGGATCATGCCATCCACCCCCTCGCTGCTCCTAACAGTACTTGGGCCGCAATTCACACGTAAGCCCCAGCATGTATCCAGGTCGTTGTCCTTTGTTTACACCCCGATTCATCACCCCTTAAAACTAAGTGGGTTTTGATCCCTATAATTTCCCTAAGTGGTGTTCAGATCAGCCATTACGGCGTGACATCTACCCTCCATAGGGCGCACCACCTCAAATCCGTCCTCATTGGGAATTCTGATCCATCCATCTTCCAGGTGTTCTATCCTTGGTATGTACCAATCCGATCCATATCTATGGGACATTCGGATCACTCTCATATTATCTCCACAAGATGTTAAACTCGCGGCCTACCTCGTGATAAACAATAGATTCCTGAGGAAAACCTCAGAAGATACGCCTTTGGCATAACCATCTCTTCTAGATGTTAAAATTGCGACATACCCTATGTTAAACATGGGAAGCTGAGGAAAACCTCAGATACATGCCTATGGCATATGATCCCCCGCATTCGACATGCGATGCCTCGAGTTTTGCACCCTTGAGATTCCCTCTTATGAGGAAGAATACAGATTCCCCAATGTAGACATATCCAGAGATGCCCCTACATGTATGATGTTGTCATCTACTCTGATCGAAGGTTTATACCAAGTCAAGACCCCATGGAATGTCCTGATATAAGTAGTGTAATTAACAGGCGTCCACCAAGATATGACACTGGGAACGAGATTCAAGAACCACAAATTAATCTATAAGGGAGACTCGGACTAGGTAACGAGTTCTGAGGAGGAATCCATAGAAGGAAGAACTGACATCCCATCAACTCGTTTCGATTAAGAAGAAAACATCCCTGAATAAGGAACGAATGTCGCCTGCCTTTGGAAAGAGGGAATGTGGGGCAACAGCTGTGCGTCCTCCACAGACGGATGTGTGCGCCCCAGCGAAAGCATCAGAAAGAATTCTCTACACCCATGGGAGAGTATGATGCTAATGATATTCCATATCCTTGATTTAGGATGGCTAGACATGATGCTTGATATCCTTGATCGAAAATATTGGACATGGTGTTTCTTATTATTGGATTAAGTGATGACATGATGTTATGAGGGCAAATAACTTTTGACTTGGTGCAAGTAGTTGGAATGATGTTCCTCAGTATGTATATTTGAAAGTTTAATAAACACCCTTTTTTAATTAATGTTTTTAATCCCTATAGTATATGATTTAGAATTCCAGCATGGTCTAAAGCAGGTTTGGTTAGCCAGGTGTCATGGTGGAACCTGAGGGACAAAGTGGCTAATTGATAACTATTTAATTGAAAAACATGCTCCATTTATTGAATTTTATATTATTCATATTATTTATTTATACACTATTTTTTATACTGGATATTTCCTTATACACTTTTGGTGGTGGATTACTGAGTTGTACTCACACCCTTCTCGGGCTGTCATGGGTTCACAAGCAGATTTCATGGTTGTAGTTTGGGATAAGGGATAAGTTCCAATGTTATATGGATGATTTAGTACACAGGATAGAGAATGGATGAGGGGACTAAACATGATTTTGGGACCCATTTTTTGTATTTTAAATGTGTATTTATTTTGGGTTTCTTTTGACATATGAAATTATTATGACATGACATATTTCTTGTATTAGTCATGAGTCTTTAACCTATATTGGGATTTGGTTATTTGATGTAGGGTTGTTGTTGGATATTATTTATATTTATTTTTTATTATTTATAATGTATCTTTTCTCTGATAAAGATAGTATAGTCTCCCCATGTTTCCCATTAAACCCTCACTGCTAGTTGGCAGCCTCTAGCATACGGGGAGACACACCTGAGGTCATATGGCAAGTTGGTTCAGTTACTAGTCTAAGTGATTCAGGCTGAGACATTACAAATTTTAATATTTAAAAAATAAATTACCCTTAATTTTTATATATAAAAATTATCCATGACTATAACTTATCTAAAACATATAACTTTTGTTGGTCAGAGTGGATACTCAAGAGGGGGGTGAATTGAGTTCCAATTAAAATTTTTGTTAAAAACTTTATGATTAAAATCCTCCAATTCAAAACAGCCTAGTTAATTAAGGCAATAGAGATATAAATGTTTAATTTATAAAAACGTTTCTATAAGGTTGATTATTTCTCAATTGAATCAATATAATCACTAATTCAACTTTGGAAACAGGTTTACTGAATTAAGAACATATACACACTTACCAAAACTAACTATCAGAGTGAATGTAAAAATAGTTTTCTTTCATTGAAAAATATAAGAAGAAGATAAAATAAAACAAAGTACTTAAGATTAGCACAACAATGTAAACAAGAGGTTCAGTCTCAAGATGAGACCTAATCCTCTCCACTTGGTGATCACCTTCCACCAAGCAGTTTATATAAATAAACTTGATACGCAACCTGTATCGGGCTTTACAACAGTTTTTACAAACTGTCAAGGTTCTACAACCTCTACCACAATTATACGTGGGAAAACAAGAAACCAAGCCACACAAGGATTCTTCCATAGTTATGTGTGGGAAACAAGATTTGAGAGAGTTTTGAGTGGGGATTTTCAGTATACCCCAGTTAAAGAACAGGAGACAGTGTTTGTGTAACAAACACACAATGCTCAGAAATGTAAAATAAGGAACACAGTAGAGGTAAAGAAATTATGATTGAGTTTAGAATGCTCTATGTGTTTGAAGATCAGCTCTGGACTTCTTGGAGTTGAGGAAATTAAGGTTTTGTTCTTCTCTACAAGTTGCCTCAAAAAACAGAGTGTCGCAACATTCAGGTACTGGATTCAAGGTACTGAGATGTTCAACTTCTTGGTACAAGGGTTCCTTGAACCAGAGCAGTACAACCTTGAATATATTCTTCAAAAAGATCTTTGTGAAGCTCTTGGATTTTCAGTATAAGCACTGGAGTGTTCTTCTTCTTGTTCCTCAGTGCTGTCGGATATGGGCTGGGTTTTCCAGTTTGCACTTTCTTCACACTCTTTCTTTTAGCTCAGTCTCCCTTTTTAATTCCACAGAGCCAACAAAGGGAATAATTTAACCATGTGAGATCTTCCTTGTACCTTGTACGGTTTCCCAACATGTATGCAAACAATATTAATTGATGCCGGATGCATTAAATCAATCAAATATGACCATTATGATAATATTAAGAAAAATTGATAAAATATAGAATATGTTATCAGTAGACTGGTAACAGTAGCCTGTCAATCGGTTGCATCTTCAACAGAAAGCTTAATCAGAAGTAAACTTCCAATAGTAGGCTTATCCAGTGGTAGAATTCACTAATGGTAGACTTGTCCAGCGATAGACTTCACCAATGGTAGACTTGTCCAGTAGTAGATTTTCCAACGGTAGACTTGTCCAACGGTAGACTTTACCAAAGGTAGACTTGTCCAGCGTTAGACTTTACCAATGTTAGACTTGTCCAGAAATAAGTATGACAGTGGAATTCTAACAGAAACTCTTTGTAACAGCAATCTTGTCACAATAGTGACCTATCACATTGACTCAACATCCGTATGCTTTGGTAAGTACTCCAATGGTAGGCTTTACAACAGTGACCTTATACTGGTGACTTCCAACAGTAACTTTATAACTGTAGCTTTTATAATGGTAGACTTCATTAGTAAGGTCTTCAATGGTGACCTTTTCAGCAATGACTTCAAGAAGTAAGGTTCAGTTGTAGGTTTATCAACGGTGACCATGACAGTGGCCTAAAATAGTGACCTTTTACCAGTAACCTTCAACAGTGACCTTTGACTTAGAGAATTTTTATACTGTAAACTGATTTTAGCATAGTCATGAAATTAAAATTGATTGAAATAGATTGTCAAATAACTAACCCATTATAGAATTAAACATGATTTGGGATTATCAAAATAAGTGATTCCAACAATCTCCCCCTTTTTGATAATCACAAATTATGCCATTAAACTTTAGAATAATTATAAGATTATCAGAGATAATTAAAATCATAGGTAAGTTAAAATAAAATAAATTGGTGTTACAGATAATCCTATCACACATCTATCACACATGTAGTAGTAGAGATTAATGTGATATGAATATTGAATTAATTTTGTTGTATTTTCTCCCCCTTTGTGATTAGCAAAAGGAAATACAATAAAAGAAAAAAGAGAATATTTGTATTAATGAAATATCATTATATGATTCAAAGAGCATTATAAAATCCCTATAAAAAGATATGACCACACTCAATCCACATCAGAAATAGGTAATGACTCCTTCCATTTTGAAGAGGAAGAGGGAGGGTCTTCAGGTGGAGGTGTAGGCCTAGGAATAGCAGCAAGGATGGTAGGAGGAGCGGCAATAGAAGATTCAATGGCTCTATAGTGAGTGACTTGCTGAGGAATCATTGGAGTCAAGCTTCATATGGATTGAGCAAGAGACATCACAGTAGCATCACTGGTCGAGTCTGAAGCAGTGGAGGTAGAGGGTAATACTGAAGGAACAATGATGGGGGTGCAATCCATATGGAGGAAAGGTAGGAGAAGGTTCCTAAATTCCATGATGATGCTGCCACCTCTTTCAATGGAAAAGATAAAGTTATCTTTATTCTCTATGAATTTTTACAAGGAAGGAGTCAACTGTCCCAGTCTGCTGACCTGATCCTTAAAAGCTCTGGTGACAGGAGGGATTCTTTGGTTTTCCAAGAGAAACATGAAGTGACCATCCATATGATTCTTGGTATAAAACCTTTTGTAATAAAAATCAATTTTCTCTTTCATGGTCTTCTGGTCTTGGGAAACTTCCTTGATTAAGTCACTCACGAACTTCTGAATGTCTCTAGTAGTGCTGAAAATCTGAGTCAAGGATTGAGGGTCAGGTGCACTGGCACCAGACACCTTGGCCACTTCTTCAGTAACTACTGACCGAAAGGCTAATAGATCCACTGGTGGTGAGGCTGAGGATAAATTAGAAGCACTCAGAGGTGCCACAATGGATGCTACTATCTTCTTGAAGGACTTGGTCAGTCCACTGATCAGTTTCTTCACATCATCATCTTGGCCCTGCACATGGGATTACATGGATTTCTTAAATTCCTCAAATACTGTAACCATTTGTTGCACACCACTTCTATAAACCGAACATCCTTATACACCTAAGATCTTGAGTCCAGAAGAGAATTCAAGCTCACCACTGATTGTTTTAGAAGCTCCAAAGACTCTGACAATTCACTCATTTGACTCTGACACTTCTTTACTTCCTGAATCAGATTAGATTGAATATTGGAGTGTATTTTGGCTAACTCAGATACTGAATTCTTCTGAACTAGAGCAACAACCTTTTCCATCTCATAGGATCTATCCTTAGAAATTTTATGCAAGTCGTATTTTAAAGATTCAATATCATCTTTACTGACATAGTCTTGAGGGAAAGAGATTACTGGAGGTATGAAAATGAAGTATGAAACAGAAGGCACTGAAGGTATATTGGTGGTCATTTCATCTTCTAAGTCATCATAATCTAGACCCAACACCAGAAACCCAGTGTCCTCAGCCCAGTCCTCAATGTCATGCACAACAGATACTGATCCTTGGGCAAGAGGAGGATCCCCCTCACATGGAGATACCTCCTAGATAACTATATCAGCCTCTTCCAGTCTTTCCCCCTTAGCTTATGATCTTGCTTGATCAACTGACTCATCAACAGAGTGAGTCACTACTTCTACCGAGTCATCCACAATTTCTATTGCATCAGCAGTAGACACAAACTCTTCTTCTTGATCACTTGTTTCCCTTTCTGTAATGCCTATTAGAGGGATTAGACTGATATCCTCTCCTTCACTATCATCATTAGTGGCTGTCCCATATTCCTCATAGTTAGAATGACCAGTTTCATTAGCTTCTTCCTCTTCTGAGGTATCTCTAATAGTAATATGAGCCTCATCAAAATCTTCTTCACTAGTTTCTTCATCCTCATTGTCCCTTAGGATAGATTCTATCCTCGCTAACTCTCTTGGAGGAC
Organism: Viscum album; assembly: GCA_963277665.1. Taxonomy (NCBI): domain Eukaryota; kingdom Viridiplantae; phylum Streptophyta; class Magnoliopsida; order Santalales; family Viscaceae; genus Viscum; species Viscum album. Next base: position 15,615,389 of record OY728150.1, read on the forward strand.
TGGGCTCTCCAAAAGCTACCATTCCAACTAAGGGACTGGCTGGTAGATCAGGATCACTCCTATCATCTATAAGAGTACCCTCTTTCTCAAGTTCCACAGCATCCTCTACTTCTTCATTAGAATATACTAGTTATGCCTCATCAGGCTTCAGACCTGGATCCCTCTTATCCTTTGGACTAGAATGATTATTTACAAGGTCAAACTTCTCATAAAGCTTCCCTTCATTATTTAACCATTCTTTTCTCCAAGGATTCCAGATGATCTTCATGAACTTGCAGATTATCTTAGAGATACAAAAATTGTTCTTGGCTACAATTGTTTACTCTTTCTCTCTAGTAATTCCCTTAACCTTCAGCATCATTGAAATCAGTTTGGCGTTAAATACAACATTTGATTTAGAACTTGGCTTAGTCATGTCTTCCAATTGAGTCATCAGAAACCAACATAGGTTGATCTTATGTCCATGCTTTAGAAAATACAATATAAAAATGTCTTGATACTTCAACACAACTAAGTCCCCTCTCCTGGGACTTATCACATGTTGGATAAACTTGAACAGAAGTCTATCCTCTCTATTAATTTCAGTAGCAATAATATTCCTTGATGTCCCATTTCCTATCATCTCTTCCAATGCTTTCTCATACCAAAAAATCTCACTATTTGGAGGAATCAATCTAGCGTAGTAGTCATATATACCCTCATGAGGTACCCTTAGACATTCATCCCACTCAGTAGATGAAAATCTTAACTCAGTTCCATTTACTCTTGACACTAGTCAGTTCTCATCATCTGAATTTTTGAATTTCAGATAATCATAAAATTATTTGACTAGGCTCAGGTAATACAGACCATTATTGTTTGAAAAGCACTCCACCTATTCTTGAGTCTCTAGTGCCTCCAACACTAAGTATTTTCTCGAGAGAAACCAATATTCTCTTAACTTCTTTTAATCCACAACCATTCTCTTTGACAGATGCGGGTTAACAGGCTCTGTTGATATATTAATGCCACCACTGGACTTAGCTCGGGGTATCTTAGGCCTTGGCGCATCTTCATCATCATATTAAGGTCTCTTGAATCTTTCTATTGAGGTTCGAAGTGGTTTGAGGGTTCAACAGAAAGTTTGGGTTTAAGGATTTTGAGAGCAGGGGTTTGAGAGTGAGAAAGAGAGTGGATTGAAATGTGTTTGTGATCTAATTTTATCATTTAGGGATAAAACCAAAAACAAATCGAGAAAAATAATACTAATAAAACGGTTCAGATTCCGGCATAAAATATGAAGTAACGGTAAATTCCAACAGCGAGGTACCCAACAATGAAGTTCTAATAGTGAGGTCTTAACGGTGAGGTTATAACAGTGAGGTGAAATGATGAGGTTCTAATAGTGAGGTGCAATGGTGAGGTTCAACGATGAGGTGCAATGGTGAGGTTCAACAGTGAGGTGCAATGGTGAGGTTCTAACAGTGAGGTGCAACGGTGAGGTTCTAACACTGTGGTGCAACAGTGATGTTCTAACAGTGAGGTGCAACAGTGAGGTTTTAATAGTGAGGTTCAATGGTGAGGTTCCCTATACTTAAATTAATCACCCCTAACTCATGTTTGATGTAGTTTAACCTCTCATAATTCAAGGGCTTTGTGAATATATCAGCCAATTGATGTTCAGTGCAAATGAATTCCAGAGTGATATCACCTTTTTGATAATGATCTCTAAAAAAGTGATGTCTCACATCAATATGCTTTATCCTAGCATGATATACTGGATTTTTAGAAATGTTAATAGCACTTTTATTATCACAATTTATTGAGAAATGTTTGAATTAATATCCATAGTCTAGTAAAGTGTGTTTCATCCACAAAATTTGAGCACAAAAACTACCAGCAACTATATATTCATCTTAGGCAGTAGATAGTGCAACAAAATTATTTTTCTTACTACACCATGATACTAGTGACTTTCTTAAAAGGTGACATGTTCTAGAGGTGATTTTTCTATATAAATTGAAACCAGAAAAGTCAGCATTAGAATAACTTATCAGATCAAATGATTATCTTCTTGGATAAAATAGTCCTAAGTTGGGAGTATATTTGAGATATTTGAAAATACTTTTAACAACAGATAAATTAGATCCTTTTGGATTAGCTTGAAATCAAGCACACATACATTACCTGAACACAATGTCAGGTCTACTAGCTGTAAGGTAGAGAAGACTCCCTATCATACCTCTGTAGTTGGTTTGATCCAGTGGTTCTCCAGCTTCATCTGCATCCAACTTACAATTGGTACTCATAGGTGTATCACTACCTTTACTACCATCCAGGGCAAAAAGTTTTAAATGATCCTTAACATATTTACTTTGATTTAAAAAAATACCATATTTATTTTGAAAAATCTAAAATCCAAGGAAAAATTTAAGTTCTCCCATTAAAATCATTTCAAATTCATTTTGCATTATTTTTGAAAAATCAGCACTTAAATAATTTTTAGAAGATCCAAAAATGATGTCATCTAAATAAATTTGTACTATCAAAACATCTTTGGAAATTTTTTTAATGAAGAGATTAGGATCAACTATTCCTTTAGTAAAACCTTTTGAAATAAGAAAAGAGCTGAGCCTATCATACCAAGCTCTTGGAGCTTTATTTAAACCATATGAAGCTTTAGAAAGTTTAAAAACATGATTTGAAAAATTGGGATTTGTAAAACCAGGGGGTTGTTCAACAAACACATCCTCAACTATATACCCATTTAGAAAAGCACTTTTAACATCCATTTGATAAAGTTTAAAATTCAGATGATCTGCATAATCAAGTAGTATCCTAATGGCCTCTAACCTAGCTACAAGTGAAAATGTCTCCTCATAGTCTATTCATTCCTCTTGACTATACCCTTGTGTAACTAACCTAGCTTTTTTTATAACTATATTTCCAGAATCATCAACTTTGTTCCTAAATACCCATTTAGTGCCTATTGTCAAAGTGTCCTTAGGTATTTCAACTAGTTCCAAGACTTTGTTTCATTCAAATTGATTTAATTCTTCTTGCATAGTCGTCACCCAAAATTCATCATTGATAGCATCATTAATATTTTTGGGTTCATGCTGTGAAAGAAAAGATTGATGTTCATCCGGGTTTCTCAGAGAAGCTATAGTTTGTGTTCCCCTATTTAAATCACCTACAAAAAAATATAAAGGATTATTCTTAAGAGTCTTAATACCTCTAGAAAGGGTCGAACTAGATTTCTCAAGGTTGTCTGTTGGTTCAGACTCAACAGGTGCAAATTCTAGAAGATTCCCAGAACTGGTCATTTTCACAGGGGGTTCACTATTTTTATCATTAAGGTATAGAATTGACATATCTTCCTTAAGATATTCAAGAGAGGTTTTAGGTTCATGTGGATCAGTCTCATCATATTTGTCATGAACTGACTCTTCAAAACATTTTGTTTTCTTATTGAATACTCTATAGGCTTTACTCAAGATTGAGTAACCTAGGAATATTCCCTCATCACTTTTGGGAGAAAATTTGTCAAGATTATCTTTATGTTAAGGATAAAGACTTTGCAACCAAAAACTCTAATGTAATTAACCTTAGGCTTCCTATTGTTCCAAAGCTCATAAGGGGTCTTCTTAAGAACAGGTCTAATTAAAACTCTATTGATGATATAGAAAGCTGTATTTACAGCCTCAGCCCAAAAATAAATTGGTAAATCATACTCATTGAGCATTGTCTTTGAAATATATTGAAGAGTCCTATTTCTTCTTTCCACAACTCCATTCTGTTGAGGTGTTCTAGGAGCAAAGAAATTGTGACTATAACCATTGTGTGGGCAATAAGATTCAAACTCCTGATTTTTAAACTCACGGCCATGATCACTTCTCAAGGTCTTAATTCTAAGTCCAATAATATTTTCTACAAACTTGGAATACTTAATAAAGTAGGAACAATATTCACTTTTTTAGCTAGAAAGTATACCAAAGTATATCTAGAAAAACCATCTACAAGAACATAAACATAGTGCTTCCCATTTAAACTTGAAACTCTTGATGGTCCAAAACAATCCATGTGAAACAACTCAAGTGGTTAAGAATTAGAGACTTCTTTCTTTGGTTTGAAATAAACTTTGTGTTGTTTTCCCTTTTGACAGTTATTATACACTTTGTCAAGTGGGAATTCCAATTTAGGTAAATCTATAACTAAACCTTTCTTATATAGTTTCCTAAGAGAGTGAACATTGCAGTGTCCTAATATTCTGTGCCATAACCAAGATTCCTTATGAAAAACATTTAAGAAAGAAAAATTTTTCTTGGATAAGGAATTTAAATCAACAATATATAAATTTTCATTTCTACATGTAATGAATACTAAATCGTTTTTAGAATTAAAAACATTTCATGCATTATTTTAAAACTTGACATTTAAACAATCATCACACAATTGAGAGATGATAAGTAAATTGTACTTTAATCCATCAACAAAAAGGTACTTTGGAAATTAATATTATATTAGGGTTACCAATCTAGCCTAAACCGATGATTTTCCCTTTACATTGTCACCAAAAGTTATATGTCCACCATCAACTTTGATTAGGATCTTGAAGAAAGAATAATCTCCTGTCATATGTCTTGAACACACACTATCCAAGTACCACAAGGTCTTAAACGGACTCTTTAGGCAACTTCCCTACCAAATAGATTAGGCATGGGGTAACTTTGGTACCCAGATTTTCTTGGGTCCAGAGAGGTTAGCAAGTAAAACTTAAGGAACCTATACTTGTCTCATAGGTTTCCTATAGTCAACAGATATATTTTGAGACATGAACACTTTATTTGGTCCTTTAGAGAATTTTTTTTCAAAAGATGATCCATAACTTGAACTAGCTGTGAACTATCTAGATTTTGGAAAAAATTTAGTTTTAATAATCCTTCTCTGTCCTGGTTGACATCCTATACCATTTGTGTATTTTGGAGCAATTTGTTTACCTAGAAAATGAGTCAAGGTATCCCTACCAATAGTAAAATTCTCAAGATAGTTTCTTAATTTCTCATTGGATAATTTTAATTCTGTTTTTTCTTTTAACAGCTGGGAGAATTTCTCTTTTTCAATATCCAGATTTGACATAAAATTTGCATTTAAAGAATGCTGTCTCTTTAATGATTTATATTTTTCCTTGATCTCATTAAAGGTATCCTCAAGCATTTCACAGTATTCAAATAATTCACCCTTAGTCATATATTCATCATTATGTGACTCAATCTTATTCCCATAATAATATACATTATGTATAGGAGAATTAAGTGTTATCTAAAATGTTTCTGTCATGAAACATAAGTTGGCATGATTGTTCTATTCACTATTAGAAGCATCAGATCCACTGGAGATATCTTATGAAACACTACAAGTATCTTTAATAGCCTTTTTATAACACTTTCCCTTATCTTCATATTTCTTCTTAAATTTCAGCTTGGGGCAGTCTGCCTTCACATGACCTTTTCATTTGCACTCATAGCAGATTATTTAATTTGAGTTGTCATTCCATTTTCTGTATTTCTTCTGTTGTACTTTACTATCATACTTTCCCTTGTAGTTTGACTTCCTAAATAATTTCTTCTTTCAATAGAACTTTTTGAACCTTCTAGTAAGATGATCCATCTCCTCATCATTGTCTGAATCTGAATCTTCACTAGTGGAACTGTCTACAGGAACTTGAACTTTTTATTTGTCTTTTCTCTCTGAGATTGAAGTCTTGAATGATACTGACTTATTCCTTAGTTCTTCTCCTACTTCTTGGTTCACCTTAAGCTCTTCTTCATAAATCATAAGTTTTCCAATTATCTCCTTTACTGGTATCTTTCTTATGTCACATTTTTCTCGGATGGAAACAGAAGTTCCCCTCCATTTATTAGGTAGGAATCAAAGCAGTCTCATGATTTGGTTCTTGTTGTCCACTGGTTTCCCAATAAAACTCATGGTGTTCACTATTTCATTGAACCTGAGATACATTTCAGAGATAGGTTCATCAGGCTTCATTTTAAAATTATCATATTTAATAGTGTATATATTTAATATCATTTCTTTAACATTGGTTGTTCCATCATGAGAAACAACTAAAGTATCCCAAATTTCATATGCAGTTTTACAAGCAGATATTCTACTGAATTCCTCATCACCTAGAGCATAGTACAAAAAATTCATTGCTTTATTGTTATTATTATATGTGGCTTTAGTCAACTGAGACCATGTATCTCTAGTAGTAGCATGCAATATATGTTGTTCTTCAATTGTGTCCCATATTTCAGGTCCCATTCTCTCTAGATACATTTTCATTTTTAATTTCGACTAAGTATAGTTATTACCATTAAAGAAAGGTGGCCTGTTAGTAACAACACCCTCAACTCTAGTTTCCATAGTTACTTATAATTTAAAGAACTGAAAATTTAGATATGACAAAATTTTTAATATAGTTAAGATACAACTAAAATCACTGTTGAAAAGAATTTGAACACTTGAAAATAAAATCCTCTAATACCAAATATTGGTCAGAGTGGATACTCAAGAGGGGGTGAATTGAGTTCTAATTAAAATTTCTGTTAAAAACATTATGATTAAAATCCTCCAATTCAAAACATCCCAGTTAATTAAGGAAGTATAGATATAAATGTTTAATTACTCAACAAGTTTCTCTAATGTTGATTAGTCCTCAGTTGAATTAATGTAATCACTAATTCAACTTTTGAAATAGGTTTACTGAATTAAGAACATATACACACTAATTAAAACTAACTATCAAAGTGAATGTAAAAACAATTTTCTGTCTTTGAAAAATATAAGAAGCAGATAAAATAAAATAGAGTACTTGATATTAGCACAAAAATGTAAACAAGAGGTTTAGTATCATGCCGATACCTAATCCTCTCCACTTGGTGATCACCTTCCACTAAGCATTTTATATAAATAAACTTGATACACAACCTATATCGGGATTTACAACAATTTTTACAAATTTTACAGGTCCTACAACCTCTACCATAGTTCTACGTGGGTAACAAGCAACCAAGCCACACAAGGCTTCTTCCAAAGTTATGTGTGGGAAACAAGATTTGAGAGAGTTTTGAGTGGGTATTTTCAGTATCCCCCAGTTAAAGCACATGAGACAGTGTGTGTGTAACAAACACACACTGCTCAGAAATGTAAAATAAAGAACACAGTAGAGATAAAGAAATTAGGGTTGATTTTAGAATGATCTATGTGTTTGAAGATCAGCTCTGGACTTTTTGGAGTTGAGGAAATGAAGGTTTTTTTCTTCTCTGCAAGTTGCCTAAAAAAACAGAGCGTCTCAACTTTAAGGTACTGAGATGTTCAACTTCTTGGTATAAGGGTTCCTTGAACCACAACAGTACAACCTTGAATATGTTCTTCAAAAAGATCTTCGTGAAACTCCTGGATTTTCAGTATAATAACTGGAGTGTTCTTCTTCTTGTTCCTCAGTGCTGACGGATATGGTCTGGGTTTTCTAGTTCTCAATTTATTCACACTATTTCTTTTAGCTCGATCTCCCTTTTTAATTCCACAGATCCAATAAAGGTATTGATCGAACCATGTGCGGTCTTCCTCATACCTCGTACGGTTTTCGACATGTCTGCAAACAATATTAATTGATTTCAGATGCATTAAATCAATCAAATATGACTGTTATGATAATATTAAGAAAAATTGATAAAGTATAGAATAAGTTACCAGTAGACTGGTAACATTAGCCTGTCAATCGGTAGCATCTTCAACAGCAAGCTTAATTAGTAGTGGACTTTCAATAGTAAGCTTATCCAGCGGTAGACTTCACCAATGGTAGACTTGTACAACAATATACTTCACCAATGGTAGACTTGTCTAGCGATAGACTTTACCAATGGTAGACTTATCCAGAGGTAGACTTTACAAATGGTAGACTTGTCCAGCGGTAGACTTTACAAATGGTAGACTTGTCCAGTAATAAGTATGACAATGGAATTCTAACAGAAACTCTTTGTAATAGAAATATTTTCACAACAGTGACCTATCACATTGACTCAACATCTGTATGCTTCGGTAAGTACTCCAACGGTAGGCTTTACAATAGTGACCTTGTACTGGTGACTTCCAACGATAAATTTATAACTGTAGATCTTATAACGGTAACCTTCATCAGTAATGCCTTCAATGGTGACCTTTTTAGCAATGACTTCAAGAGGTAAGGTTCAGCTGTAGGTTTGTCAACAGTGATCGTGACCGTGGCCTAAAACAGTGACCTTTTACCAGTAACCTTCAACAGTGACCTTTGACTTAGAGACTTTTTATACTATAAACTAATTTTAGAAAAGTCATGAGATTAAAATAGATTGAAATAGATTGTAAAATAACTAACCCATTATAGAATTAAACATGATTTTGTATTATCAAAATAGGTGAGTCCAACAACTTTTAATATTTTTAAAACTATTTACTTAGATTTTTCACCCGCTTGCACAAGCATTGCATCGATGATGCATAAGAATTTTAGATAATGATATCATCACAAAAAATTAAAAATAATTTACTATGATAAATATAGTTTATTTATCTTTAATTTTATCATCTAGATTCATCAATATAATATTTTTATCTATATCGTTATCATGAAAATATAATATTTTAGGGAAAGTGATTTTTTTTGGAAATATAATTTTATTAATATAAAAAGAAAGCCATATTCATAGAATGTGGATCAAAATTCTACCATTAGTGTATATAATACCAATTTAGTTCAATCATAACCTCATACACTCATTTTAAGATGAGTTTTTGTAATATTTTAAGGCTTTAACCCTCAATTTAACACTTTTTTTCCTATTTTATCCTTTATTGTGGGGATAAATTTATACCATGGTTTCTATTCATTATAACTAAAAATGAAATTGAACTTATAAAATAATTTGAATATTATGATTCCAAATATGGAATCTATTTTCTAATATTTAATTTATGGAAGTGGAAAATATTAATTTTAATATAAATGCGTGAAATGCAATGAAAAACATTCTTTAGAAAAATACATGTTTTAAGGATAAAAATGATTTTATACCAAAACATTGTGTAATTATGATTCATAATGAATTAATTATATTATATTTATTCAAATGGTATTAATTTTACTTTAAAATAAATACAAAATAGAATTGGTATTTATAAATAATTTATAATAAATGACAGTTTTATAAAAATCATTATTTTACAATATTCACCCAAAAATCAATCTTTTCATAAGAATATCAAAAATTCACTATAAGATATATTTAATATACTAATATAATAAATTATTTCCATTTTATCATATAAAAATTATAAAATTCATAAATTTAGCTTTAAAATAAAATTATAAAATATAAGGAATACATGCTTTTATAGAAAAATGACCCTTTTATAATTTTAATATTTTTTATCCGTATTTAATTTAATTCTTATTATTCAAAATTTTGTACTTATTTCATATGATCTGATAAATAAATTTAAATAAGGAAAACGTTTTAACATATATTTCATAATGTGGTTACTCCTACTCATACTCACCAAACCAACAACTAGGTTATAACATTGTTATTTAAATAATAATATTTTATGGTATATTGTAGTTTGTTTAAACTCAGTGTTGTGTGTGGTACATAATATCGAACACAAAATTAATTTAAAGGAGAATTTCATATTGAAATAATGGGGTGTTACATTATCCCCCTCTTATAAAAATCGAGTACTCGCAATTTAAATTTGTTCCCATAAAATTGAATGTATCTTAACATATGTATGATCTTAGGTGAATATTTTTTCATGATATGAAAATTTTAAGTTAATACTAATAAAATTAGTATCACTTAAATATATATAAACCATGAGTGTACTATTATAATAATCATACTCATGAATAGGTTTCCAAAATAATTCTTTAAAAATCGAGCTCTATTTTCCACTCTAGTATCGATATACTTATCTTCCTCTTATTTGAGTTAAGAAATTATTTTTCCATCAATATAGAAAATGAGAAAAATTACTTTTTTTATTTCCATTATATAAGCATAATGTTTTTACTTTATTTATGTTTCGAGTAATTTTTCCGTCTCTCCAGCATCTCGTATTCTAAATGATAAATTTCATGATGAAATTTTTATGCATAAAGAATTAAAATTAACTTTTAATGGATCAAAAGATCTGAAAAAGGAATGAAAAGTTATTAATCCTGAATCTAGAAATTTAATTTAACCAAAACTGGTTATCATAAGTTAAGATAATAATTAATATGAATAAACCTTCATGTGAATAAGTAATACATTAGTCTTCAACAACACTCAAAGTTCCAATTAAATCATTTCACAATTAAATAAACCCTAAAACTTTTCAAAATATGATTGATAAAATTTAAAACCAAAAAACATGAAATATTTTATCACATATTCTTCAAAAAACAATATAAAATTTATCTTTAAATAATATTAATCAATCATAAAGTCACATATCAAAAATTTATATGCCCTATACCTATATTCTTCAATATTTACTAATATTTTCCCAAAATAACCTAAATCACTATAAAATAGAATGTACAATATATATTCTTTCAAAATTTAACTCAAGAATTATTCTTTAAAAAATATCAAAAACTTTAACATACAATCCCATATTATCCCATAATTTCCCATCTATCTTGATTCTTATAAAGTTCCAAAAATACAGTGAACTTATTCTAAAATAACTTTAACCACCTAATCACCAGATCAACCATGTTTTAATCATAAGTTTATCTATTCAATAAAACATATGTTCCTAAGAATATAATAACCCTTTATCCATAATTACCTCAACATCAATGATCACATTAACTATAAAGGTTATCTTTACCTTATGGATTTTATCCCTAGTATAATAACATTTTTTCCAAATAACCTTCATAGTAAATCACATGTTAAACCTAAGGGTTATATTTACCTCAATCATGCATCCTTCCTAAAACTCAATAAATGTATCTCAAAATATCATTAATCAATATAAAATTCCATTATAGAAAACCTCAAAAGGGTATTCATACCATTAATATTATGATAAAACTTTGACTTATTAACCTATGATGGTACCTAAATCTATTAAATTATCCTTATATGATAACTTCCTAAATTAAAAAGTTATATAAACCATGATCTGATACCAACTATAGTATCCTGGACCCATACACTTGAATCTAGTGTTAAAAACATAATATTTATATATTGGTTTTGATATCAAATCAAGTAAATTTTTTTTGAACTTAATTACAAAATTAATAAAATTATTGAGTCACTTATATACCCAAAATATTTTTAGGTTTATAGATTTATAAAATTATTAAAATCATTACTTAACAAAACCCATATCTTTCTCATCCAATGGATATTTTTCCCACTATACCCAGATTTTATTATTCAATAATAAGTCTTCAACATCTCTTACAACATTTTCCAGTCATAATAATATTCTATAAGTTTCATTCATAATATTCTTCTTCATAATCCAGGGAATGGAAACATAATAAAAGGGTAAGCTCAAACACTCAATAAGGGAAAGCGTACAATGAAAGCTATCATAGAATAAAGAAATTATGAATTATATGGAAGACATAAACACTAATAAAAAATTCCATATAACTAATATCATAAAAGGGGAATTTATCCATGAATGACACAACACCATAAATAATCACATGGATAATAATAACTAATTTCATAATTATAGAATGCATAATTTCAGACAACATCTTCTTACCATCAAGGCTAATTTCCAAGACATCATACATAAATAGGTAAGGCATACACCAAATAACCAAGCTATTTTGTCCCATGAGACCTAATTATGGGATATCTGACATCGGGCCCACTCATAAATTTTTAAATCTAATTCATTAATTTTATCAGATTAATTTATAACCATTCAATACATAATCATCATGACTTAACAAGTATTCTTATTGAAAAACCAACATAAAAAATGTTAATATTTCCCCAGTACATATTAAACCTTCATTTTAAGTCAATAGTCATCCCTATAGAAATAAAAATTATATGGATTTTTAATGTTTCCCTAATTAATAAACGAGCTTCCATTCTTGGTAAACACCCTCAATCTGATTTATGTAAAATGAGGTGGTTACACCATATAGAGTATTGAGTATATTATTAAGTTAAGACTAGAAATTATATAGAATGCATACATGGTAATAAAGATAATGGAAATGAATATTATCATCAATTAATTAAAAATTAAGGTGTAATATTAAAGACAAGTCCTTTGGAAAATATAAAGTAAAATGGAAGTAAAAAATTTAAAAATAATTTCAATAATGTTTTTACAGAAATGAAGTTATAAATCACTTGTAAAACTATTTTTATGAGGTGTCAAAAATAACATTAAAAACATATTTATAAAATAATTTTCAATAATAAAATCTTTAAAATAAACTATACTTAAGTAAGAAAATGTGAAGTGGAAGATAAAAATTTACATAAGTGAAGTGAAATCCCTTTTCAAAATTTTTGAGAAAATAATAACTTTTTTACTTCTAAAAATTCAAAAAAATAATGGGAATATATATTACTTTATAAAAACATAAAAACTTTGGAAATAATATAAATCATAAATAAGGTTCATGAATATGGGAAAATTCATTCATGGTGATTTTTTTTAAAAATATATTCTCTTTACACTATTGTAAAGAAGGTAAAGAATAACAAAAAAGAATAAAAATATTCCTTTTAAAATTTTTAATAAAAATTCAAGTTAAAAAAATTTTCCTTTGAAAATATTTTAAATATATAAAATAACTTTATTAAAACAAAATAAATAATATGGATATAGAAGATAAAGTTTCCTGACCAAAAAGGAGAGATAAGGTTATATTTTCTTATAAATAACTATTTAGTAGATTTGAGTACCAAAGATGGGTAAAATAGAAATAATACTTATAAATCATAGTAATAACTATATTAGAATAAAATATATGATTTTTAATAGATAAATAGTAAATAATTATCCCCCCAAAGATTCAAGCATAAGAAATCTTGATTAAAAGTGAGATTAAGACATAAACCCTTACGGCTTTGGTAACTTTGGAATAAAAGGACATAAAAAGTTATAAAATTACATGGTTATATAAATCCAATTAATTTCATAAAATATCATATCAAAATATATTCGTGGGGTATTAATTACTCTATATAAAACAAAACACAATGTGTAATATGAAATATGTCTCAGAGAAAGAAATTGGAGATGAAAAACCCTTACAAAGATTTCAATATTGAAGTAAGAATTAATCAATGAATTGATTATGTGTAAAAAATTTAAATACAAATAAAACAAGTTTAAATAAAACATAAAATAATCATATCACATTACGTGCATGATCTTGTTAAAACATAGACAATGAAAAAGTAACATAACCAAATGAAAAGAAATTGAGTTAAGAAACCCCTTACCTCGAGTCCTGACTTGCCTCGTACATACAATAACTTACTGAATATTAAAATTATATTAATTATATAATTTATTTATAGAATATTTAATGTTAATTTTCTTACCATTATCCCTTATAATCATGTTTTTTTTCATTTATTAATTCAGTATAGTTCATGTCAGCCATTTTGGGGTCATTCAGTTCATAATATCCAAACATGTATGCTATATTTATAATGGTAAATGTTCTTAATAAAATGGTTTCATAAAATATATGACAGTAAAGGAATATTTTAATTGTCATTATATAAGTAAGGAGGTTCAATAGGTCATTAAATTGCTACTGTCCCAAAAACCTTCTTCCATAAGCCTCTTTTTTATGGTTCAAAATAACCATGTTTGTTTAATATTAATTTCATTGTTATAATGGATAATTTACCATTAAAGATTCATAATCATAAAATTAATTTTATATTAATTTTATATACATAAAAAATAAATTTTTAATAATACCCAAGCATGACTTAAATTCATGAAAACATCATCATTAACACAGGTTGCGTAGAACCATCACGGTGAGTGATGTTTTTCGAAAGTAAAAAAAAGAAGGGTAACATAGTAAATATGAAATTTTATAAAATATAGTATATAATACATAAAAAAATTATTTAGGATAATTTTTTGAGTTATTATTTTAATTTTTGAAAAATTAAGTGGATAATTGAAATTAAAAGAGCATCTTTGAAAACCCTGCATTTTGACGTAATAACGACTTGTGGAGGAGAGTTTGTTGAGAAGTAACAAGTGATTCCCCATAATTAATTGAATAAATTGATTATAATACCATGTAAATTAAATCATTTTATAAAAATAAATTAAGGTTTAATATTGTTTAAAAATAATGAATCATAATTAAGAAAGGTAAAGATGCTTGGAAACCCTTACCCCGATCTTTGAAACGCTGATTTTCGATTGAGATTAAGGACTTTGGAGAAGTGATATTTTATTAATAAAGGGGGTTATATATGTGGTATTATAAGTTTGGAGAGGGATCCAGTTATATTTTTGATAGAAAACTGAACTCATGTGTATATTTGAATGTGTAGATTAGGTTCTTTTTTATAAGCAAAAATCCCTAGTGTTTTCATAAATACTCAGTATTTAAGGGCCAGACATGTAATTTAAAAATTAAAAGTGGTTGAAAATGGAAAATAAGTTGTTTTAAATAACATTTTACCATCTAATTGAATCATGGTTGAATTGTTATGATTTTTAATTCATTTTATAAGATATTATTTAACATTAAATATCATTAAAGTCATTTTCAAAACTATTCGTATAATTTGACTATAAAGACCCCAAGATAACAATAGGATTAAAATTTTAATATTTAACATTAATTATATTTTATTATAATTTATAGAAACATTAAAATACTATAAATTTTCCAAAAAACATCACTTTTAATATTTTTAAGACTATTTACTTTGACTTTTCATCTGCTTTCACAAGCACTGCAACAACGATGCATAAGTGTTTAGGTAATTATAAAATCATAAAAAATTTAAAATGAATTAATATAATAAATATATTTTATTTATAATTAATTTTATCATCTATAATTTTTTATACAGTATTTCTATCTACATCCTTATCATATCAATATAACAAGTTATGGAAATTTACATTTTTTGAAATATATTTTTATTATTATAAAAGGGAAGTCATATTCCTAGATTATGGCTACAAATTAGATAATTAAAGAATATATTAACACGAGAGGTCTAGAATAACCTCATACACTCATTTAAAGATGAGTTTTTGTGATATATTAAGGATTTAACCCTTGATTTAACACTTTTACCATATTTTGACATTTATTATAGTGATAAATTTATACCATGGTTACTATTCATTATGACTAAAAATAAAACTGACCTTATAACCTAATTTGAATATTATACTTTCAAATATGGAATCCATTTTATATGATTTAATTTCCAAAAGTGGAAAATACTAATTTTAATTTAAGTATGTAAAATACACTGAAAATTGTTTTTAGAAAAATACCTATTTTAATCAAAAAAATGATTTTATTAAAAAAATGAATAATATTGATTCATATTAAATTAATTGCATTATTTTTAATCAAAGGGGACTAAATTTACTTTCAAATTAATCCAAAATAAAATCAATCATTTTAAATAATTTAAAATAAATGATAGTTTTTATAAAAATGATATTTTCTACTATTCACCCAAAATTAATATTTTTAGAAAAATAAAAAAATGTCACAATAAGCTATATTTTATATGATGATATATATATTTTTTCCATTTTATAAAATAAAATTTCTAAAATTAATAAATTTATATTTTAAATAAAAATACAAAATAGAAGGAAAACCTACCTTCATAGAAAAATCACATTTTTTAACTTTTAATGGTTTTATCATTATTTAATTTAATTATTATTATTCAAAATTTAGTACTTATTTACTTGGAAATAAGTACTAAATTTTAATGAAGAAAAATTTTCAATATATATTTCATAATGCGGTTACTCCTATTCTTACCTTTCAAACCAATGGACAAGTTATAACATTCATATTTAAATAATAGTATTTCTATAGTATATTGTGGTTTGTTTAATATTGGTGTTGCATGTAGTACACACTATTAAACATAGTATTAATTTAAAGGAGAATTAAATATTGAAATATTAGGGTGTAACAAGTTATCAATAATGCTTATCTAGATTTAACATATTCTATCATGGAATAACAATATTTAACAAAATACCGAATAATTGATACTTAAAAAATCAAAGTGTAATAGTTTTATTAAGAAGGAAAATGTCACTGATTTATATATTTCAAGTGAATATAAGTAATAATGTTGTATAAATAAAATATCTTAATTTAATAAAATTTAAACATATTATAGAAACACTGAACATACAGTTAAGTTAATGTTATTGGAAAATAGATAATATATTACTCTTTAACTCAAAAAACCAGAAATCTCAAATGATACCTAAAAATTATAGCTACGGAAGTATTTGAAATATTTTATTTCAGTACTCACTAAACTATATAGTGTTAATGGTCATAGTGAAATAACTACACACCTATATGTTACATGTGAATATAGAAAACATGGGTTAATATAGAAATATCATAGAATTAGTTCATGAGAATTAAAAATTAGATGTTGTAAGAAATGATCTATATAAATGGTTGAAGAGATACCATAATAGTAGCGTAGAAAATTACAAATAATTAAAACAATATAGGAATGTTAATAAAAAATATATGATGTTAAAACTATAAATGTAACTACCAAATTATTCTAAACATGTCATAATAGTACTTGAAAAACCGTAAAATAAAAAATATATAAATTTCATATGTAATTGATAATATTATTGAAAAATATGTAAAAATAGTATATCCGAGCTCTAATAATTAATTATCTAATTTAAATATAACTAATTAAACAAATTATATTTTATTTGAGAAGTTTAGTTTCTAATTCAGAAAATTACAAAGGATTGAAGTAGCAATATAGGAATAAATATAGAAATTGTAATATTTAATTTCAAATAAGCACTTCTAAGTATGATAGTATATTACAAGTTAAAATGTTTTATTATAGTGAAGTGATATTGTTATATTTAATGATACTTTCACTTAATAGTAATGATTCATTTAAGGATTTTAGAATAAATAGAGAGTTCATAGAAATAAAATTTATTAGTATTGAATATTTTACTAATAAAAGGATCTTAAAGAGAGATATACATTGGAAGTCTAACCCATGAAATTGAATATATAGGATATCCTTTAAAATTTGTTTCCATGTTTCATACCATACATGCTCAGGTTTGTAAATTGTGTTTAATAAAAGTAAGTGAACAAATAATCTATGAAATAAATACTTTAGTCCCCACATAGAATCCTTATTTATAACTTTAATGAACTCACCATAATCCATAATCAATCCCAGATAGTAACAGTCTTGTCCAAATGTTGGAAAAATGTATGATTTGAAATCAAAATATCCTTATAATAAGTTATACCTCTAATATTAGTGAAAATTATTTAGTGATAATATAATTATCTGAGTTTGGGAGGAACACAATGTAATTTTCATGAAGAAAAACCTTGTATTTTAGGATACCATTTTCCATCATGTGAATGGAAGAAAAATTTAAATAGATATTATGAATAATCAAAATTTCATTCTTTAGTGTATTAAGGTTAGTTAATATAATGGATTTGTGAGGAAATTATGTTTTTTACACATATACTAAAAAGGAAAAATTATTTAGATAGTTTAGCATAGATTATTATAAATTTTATAAATTCTAGTGAAATTGTGAAATAAAGGTGTGTCCAATTAAGTTACAAAATTAATTTTTTAAAGAATATTCCTTGTAAAAATGAATCAATAATGATTAAATAATGAGATAAATAAATAAATATATATATATATATCTACATGCATGAAATATACCTATCAGAATATGAATAACCTGGATAAATTTTTAATTATAAACTGTTCTCATTGGTCTCATAAGTTTAAATTATTCCTATAATGATAAATAGAGTGTTATTCAAATCACTTGATTTAGAAGAACCGGAAATGAATTGAAATAATGGATGTAAAAAATTGAAATTAAAATTGAGTGTAAAATAAAAAATTAAATTCTATACATAAAATTGAGTGGGATATTATCTATTAAACCCATACTGAATGTGTTGATTATAGAATATGTATTAATAGAAACTCTTACACTATACTAATTTTTAAAATTTTGAATTCTAAAAAAACATTAAAGCAGTTAAATGTTAGGTTACATAAGTAATGAAAGGAATAAATCCATTTAAAAAGGAATAAAAAGTAACTTATAATGATATAATTGATAATGAAAAGTGATTTGAATTTTGTAATTAAGTATCAATTGAGTACATGGTATTTAGTTGAATAATTTTTGGTTTAACATTTGAATGTGATGAACTTGATATGATAGAAATACATACCACTTAATAATGGAATTAAT
Source organism: Viscum album (assembly GCA_963277665.1). Taxonomy (NCBI): domain Eukaryota; kingdom Viridiplantae; phylum Streptophyta; class Magnoliopsida; order Santalales; family Viscaceae; genus Viscum; species Viscum album. The sequence goes on from OY728150.1 coordinate 15,633,935, forward strand.
TAAATAAATAAAATCATATACTTTTATAGTATAAAAGTAAATTTTATTGACAAACTTGTATGACCACCAAGTTTCTTTTGTATCCTCCTTAGTTTTGTTTGGAATCTAACTTCTTTAGAGGTCTTTTGGTAGTTTCAATCTAGGAGTGAAAAAACTACTACTTGCATATAGCTATAAAAAGATGAGTATATTGCTAAATGCAATAAGAAGTTTGAAAATTATGTATATGAAATATACAAATAATATTAAGAAAATTTTAATATGATTATATAATATAATTAAAATTATTATTCATTATATATATATATAAAATGAGTAAACTAAACATTGGATGTAAATTATAATTATATAGAATATACATATTGAATATGCACACAATACATGGAATAAAATATGCACATAATAAAAAGGGAAAAGTATATAATATGTAGTTTTTAATTAATACAAACTATGAAATATATATATATATATATATATATATAAATATAAACTGAGTATATATAATCATGCATATGGGACATTTAGGAAACTAAAAATATACACAGACAAAGGGAAACTTGGTTTCATTTTAGATTAGGATCTTGAATTATATTGAAAAAACATTAATAAATGAATAGGAATTCTAGATAGAATACTTTAATAATTAAACCTAGTAAAATAAATAGAATAATCCCAATAATCAGGGATGAAGGTGATCTAAGTAACAAAAGAAACCTGGAATTTCCCAAAAAATTCTTCTGTAATGAATAACTTTGTTGGAGATTGAGACAAACCAAAGCATTGAGAAAATTGGATCTTTAGGTATCCTAAGAAATGAAAGAATAATTAATAAAAATATGATTTTATTTGTATAATTTCCAAAATAAGAGAACAAAGTAGAAAAATATATTTGGTTTCATAAGTATTCGATGGAGACAAAAATGAAGAGAGACACACCGATGAGGTAGGGAGAGAAAAATTGTGAGAGGGGTCTGAGCATAACAATGGAGTGATGATGGAGATGATCAAGGAAAATAAGAACCTAGTAAAAATATGGTATTATAGGGATCATGGGTTTTTAGGTGAGGAGGAAAAGGGGTAGATATTGTGAGAGTTGAGGGGAAGGGGTAGAGGGGAGGAGATCACAATCATAGGTAAGTGATTGTAGATGGGGGGGGGTAGAGGTAGAGGCAGAACTAATGGGAATCAGGGGTTAATGCCAAGGATGGGGATTGGGGAAAATTATGGGATTAAAGGAGGACGAGGAAGTGGGGAGAAATTGAAAATTAAGGATGGGGGTTTTTGTACATGGAGGTGAAATTATAACAAATAGTATAGTTATAGATTAGTATGATATAGGGTTTTGTTTTTATATTTTATCAATGAAATTTAATATTAATTATTATTATAAACTTATATAGGTTTTAGACACCCTATCAAAGGTAACTGAATCATACCTAAACCTAAAGTATATAACAATTCAATACCCTAACCTGGTTAAAATATAGGTCGAGTCTACCCAAAATTAATTTTATTGGATTAGGTAGGGTCGAACTCAAGTTATTGGGTACTAATTTCCATCCCTTTGTTTAATCATTTAATCATTAAACTATAATTTAATTGGAAAAATGATTTAAATCATTTAATATTTTTGACCTTAATACTTGCATTCTTAATTTACTCTGACCGTTTTAATGTAATATTTTTATTTTTAAGATTTACTAGAAAAAAGGCTTTTTGTGCTTGGGGGAAGTTAGGTGACCACCATTTAGAAATTTCTAATAAAAGTAATAGCAATCACCAAAAGGTGGTCGATGAATTCACTAAAAAAACATAAAAGTTTCTCCATAACCATTACCCCTACTCTATTTCTTCTATTTTGTCCCCCGCATGAATTCTCCCCTACTCACTTGCATGAAAAGTCTCCCCTTTCATTGCATGACTCCCCCCATAGATGGTCTCCCTCATTCTATCCTCAAATTGGTGGCTCCTTCCTTCTATAATCACATAATACTCTCCTACCCCACTGATAGTTCTCTATAAATAGTTATCTTTATTCCCTTCCCCTTCTTCCTGTTTGACCATTCATCTCTTCCACCTTGAACCAGCATCATTATGACTAATTCCACTATTTCCCAGGAATTCTTTAGATGAAATAGTCATTAAATTTAACCTTGTTAAATTTACATCAATTTTATATATTAGTAAAATATTTAAATAAAAAATATTTTTTTACAAAAATACTATAGTTTTAATATATTTAATAGTTCAAAATATATTATTAAAATATATATAATTTAAAACAAGTTTAGTGTTTTGTTTGTTGGATTCTTTATTAATAAATTACTATGATATAATTATATATAAATATGTTTGTGTGTGTTGTACTTTAAAAATAGACTAGTAAAATATATATTAGTCAAACATATATTAGTAATATATATTTAAAAATATGTTTAGTTTACTCATTAAATGATGGTTATTTTATATAATCAATATTTTGGTTGTTTTTTCCAAACAACTTCTTGCATTTTATTTGTTATCGTGGTATAAGTGTTTGAGTTATTTTTTCCCTATTAAAAATAATGAATAAATATTATATAATTTATTTTATAATAATACATAGTGGTTATTATTAGAATAGAGGCGTACTGACCCAAATCTCAAGATACCACCCAAGGGAGGTCTTGATGTTTATTTATAGTGAATAATAAAGACGACATAACACCTAAAATCCAATTTAGATATCACATATTCTAGAACTGTTCCTCAATCTAGGTTAACCTACCTTTTATATATAATTAAACAAAAAGAAACATCCCCCCCCTCAAGATAGACATTCCCAATTTGTAATAAAAAATCAAAAACTAAAAATAGAACTACATAGAAGTAAAGAAGGATGAAGGTGGTCCATGGAACAAAATAAATGTTTAGCAGATATCTAGATAGAAGTAGAGGATCCCAATGAAGATATTGATAGAATGAAAGTCCTTGAATGCAAGGGTTGACTAGGATGATGGGGATGGGGGAGACTAACGAGCACCAGTTGGAGAAGCACTAAGTGGGTAGACCTATAGGTAACACCATCGAAGATAACACCTAGGGATGGGGGCTCATGATTGGTGTTGTAGTTGGGACGAGAAAAGGGGGTATAGGGGGAATTGCAAGTGAGGGTAATGATGAAAGTAGGTGCTTGTAGAGGGGGGTACCAAGAGTGTAAATATCCGGACTTTTATATTTGGAATTTGACTTCTGAATATACAAGTGTGTCATATTTAGAAATATATTATAGTATAAAGAAAATAAACTACATAATAAAACCCCAAAGTAACTTATTTAATTAATTTATAACATCATATTTAGATAATAAATATACTCCATAAAATTGAAAATAGTATAATGAGATAATAAGTTCAATGAACCATAAATTTTTGTGTCATTATTTTTGGATAAAATTTGAATTATTGATTCTTAAGAGGGTTTGTTTCATTAACTGTGATTCAAATAAAAAATCCTAGGGTTTTAATGGCTATAAGAGTTTTTTTGGATGCAGATCAAGGTCTATGTGGTGTTATGGGTGCTCGAGTGAGCATCAGGGTAGGGTTGGGAATCCATACTTGAAATTCTATAGTGAGAGAAAGTCATGAAGCAACAAACTACAATAGGGGTGTGTTACAGCCTGGAGTGTGATGTTAATTCCATAAATCATGAGGTACTACATTTTAACAAGCATTACACCATGAGAGACATAGAGGATGAGGGCTTGTTAAGTCATAAGTTGTGTCGTGATGTGACCCCGATGGGTCTTGCTGTGATGGGGTTGGCCAAGGGATGACCCCCATACCTAGGGTTTTTTACACCCAACCTAATAGGGGTCATTCCATGATAGAGGTAGACTTAGGGATAATCCTTTTTCATTGGGGAGGTGTCATGCCACAAGCCTCCTGGTTGCACCATGACTGATGGATGAGGATATTTTTTAGTATGGGTAGAACAATAGTTTATCAATTTACCCACTTTGATTTTAGGAGAAATATGTTCTCTAGGTGGGCTATTTTGTTTGATACTCCCCTATCTTTCATCCTTTTCCTACCTTGATGTGGAGTGGTTATTGGTGGAATTTTAAAATTATTTTAGGTGAGTTATTCCTTATGTTGTTCCTTGTTTTTGGTTCCCCTTCCCTAAAAATCTAATTTGTGTTATTTGGGATATGGTTTCTGTGAAAACTTCAATGAAACATGGTTAAACCCTCATTATTTGATAGGTATTTTTCTTATCATTGCTAGAGGAGGACCCAAAAGGACAAACACATTAGGTTTTGTGTGGTTTTAATGATCCAATGATTCCCAGTGAGTTTTTGGTGATTATGTATTGTTAAATTAAATTGAAAAATTAATTATAATTTTTTATAATTAATTATTTGCATTTTTGGAATGATATATGAGCTTAGGTGATGGTTAAAACTTAGAAGATGCATGGAAAAGCTTGTATGAGGGTGTACGGAGAATAATAAGGATGGTAACTCCATGATCGTGGTAGGTGGTTTCTATAAGACAAAATCATATACACATTATGAATGATTTATTTCCTACATGAATATTTTATTAGACTGAGGAAGGGGATAGAGATTTAGATCACCCCAAATAGAGACAAAGATATAGGGTGGAAATAATCCCTCTCGAGATGGAACAAGTGATATGTAGCACTTTGGGTAATTTGGGATCACCCAATAACTATATTTATAAGTGGTGAAGGTGATAGTTGAGTTGACTAGAGACCTTGGGTGGGTCTAGGGATGCGATAAAGGATGCATGTAGTCTAGGTTGAGTTTTCTAGAGATATTTGGTAGCCATGAAAGGCATAATCCTGAGAACTATAGGTGATATGACCAGGACACATTCTTGAGGATGGAATTGAGTCTTGGTGTGCGCTATGAACAAGATAAGTCTTCTAGGAATTGAAGAGGTGTGAAGAGGATGTTTCAACCTAATTACAGGCTTGTGAAATCTTTTAGAGAGATGTAAGATAGGACCCTAGAGTGGGTTGGAGCATTGTTGGAGGACATTGAATGAGATTTACAAGGGGTTTAGAGTGGGATGGATTGAGAAGGTCCTTGGTTAACAAGACTAAGTCTAACATGGTATTTTGATGAGGATTTAACTAGAATCTTGAAGCTTGTATTGGGTAGAGCCTATGGGTTTTGGGAACACCATGGGATATTGGATATGGTTTGGTTCCAATGACCAAAGACTAAGTAGGGACTAAAGAACCCAGTGGGTTCCCTCGTGTGTGAGTTGAGAATATTTACACATTCGACATGATGTAACCATGTGACTATAATAATATCGAGGATACAGATTTATGAGTTCAGAGGGATGTCTAGGTGAGTTGTGGGACATGGAGATAGGTTTCAAGTGACAAGCACCCAGGATGAACTGGTGAGTTTATAGGACAGACATCACACCCTGTTTGTTGTTAGATGAGTGTTCCTAGTTTCATGACACCAGATGTGGATGGATGATATAACCCATGAATGAGGGGATGAATTAGGACTTATAGTTTTCCCTTTCATGATGAGGGTTGGGTAGGGTACTATCAGCATGACATCTTCTATATTCAAGTATGGATAGGGTAATTATTATTGTGAAATATTTTTGTGATCAAGGATGATTAGGGTAATATTAAGTTCACCCATCCTTTTGATGGAATGGGCTAGGATATATTCAGTGCGACATTCCCTAAGGGAAATTTACTAATGTAATATTCAGTGTGACCATCCCCATAGGGAATAGACTACGACACTATTCAATGCGACCTTCCTTGATGGGAGTGTACTAGGGTACTATTAAGTATAGCCTTCCCTGAGGGGAATGGACTAGGTTATTATTCAGTGTAACCTTCCTTACGAGGTATGGGACAAGGTGTTTGAAATAGACACCCTACCCTGCATCTTCATTTATGGGATGGATCATGAGGTCACTGTATTCTGATAATAGACAAAGTTGGTATAGTGTAACACCCCAACCCGAATCATCGGGTATGGGACAGAGTGCCACATGACCTCATGAGCACCTCGCCATATGAAAGAGGCTTCCAACTAACGAAGAGGGCTCAATAGACATCGTGGGGATACTATTCCCTTGGTAACATGAAACCAACAAAGGATACAACAAAAGAAACAACAATAATAAGAACAATAATAATGGGAATTAGTAATCTATTAGAAAATATTATAAATGATATGAGTATCAACCCATTCTATAAAAATAAGGAATGTGAGACATATGATAAAATTAAAAATAATGTATCCCCACATACAATGGATAAATGTAATAAAGTAGGTAAAAATAACTAAGTAATATGTGAAAAAAATCTTTTTTCCAGAGTCCACCCTAGAATCACCTTGCACCATCCTGAAACTCCTGCTCAATTGCCCATTATAGGTACATTTCTCTTAACTGTATCCATGATCATAAAATATACATGAACACTAAAATTCTAATATAGGGTGTGAGTATAAAACCCAGTTATAAACCATCAATGGTCCTTAACATAAGTGTACAATATACACAAGTGTATGCCATTAAAATAATCAATGTGTAAGTAAACATCAAGTAATCACATGTTATAAAAACCCAAGTAATGTTAAGATAAATAATTTTTATGTATTATTAATATTAATTAATCATATTTTATATATTTATATTCATTATAAGAATATTAGGTAATTTTTTTAGTAAAATGAAAAAAGGATTTATTTCTAACCAAATTGGGTTTTCATGCATTATATGGTTTTATTTAAATGATTAATTTAAAAATTATATAATTTTAATTTGACTAAATAGAATTAATTTTTTAATTCAAAATTTCAAAACTATCTTAGGATGACGTTTTTAAAATATTCTAAAAAGTTATATTTTTCAATATACAGTAAATAAATACTGATTTTTATTGAAAGATTTATTTTATTTTCAAGTATTCAAAGTCACATTATATTATGGATTAGTTTTAAAATTTAATTGGTTAATTTTTATTAAAAATTATACAATTAATATTATTGGAATAAAAATTATACTTGAATTTGGTATGTAAACATCTTTATAATTAAAAGGATTTTTCTTTTTCTGAAAAGCCATTTTTTGTTTCATTTTGTGGGTTTAAATTTAAATTAAATTGCGACACTTTAATGAATTTAATTTGATAAAATGGATCCCATTTTTTTAATTAAGATATTAAAATTTGGTAGAAAAGTCCCTTTTATTTTTTGTTATTACGGATAGTAACTATAGTGAATATTTGTCACCTTAGTATGGGTAAATCAAGTAATTACGTTTAAAAATAATATGATAAGGACTAAAAATGACCCTAAAATTTTAATTTAATATATTTTATTAGTATTTTTTTTACTTTCCTCATAAAATATTCAATTTTAATTAAATTTTATGCCTTTTTTTTAAAATAACTATATATTATTTTAAATAAAGAAAAATAAAAAATTTCACTCTCTTGCTTTTAAATTTATATTATATGTTCACATAGGGATAAAGATAAATTTTGAATGAATATTAAAATATATTTTTAGAATAATGAAATTATTTTTATGATTTGAATTTATTTTTAATTTTTAGTGATGAAGTGTTTACCTTAAATGCTTACGTAATGCCGACATAATGCTTGAACAAAGAGTAGAAAATTAAAGTAAATGATTTTAAAAACATTAAAAGTAGTATTTTTTGGATTTATTATGATATATCATGAATTTTATGGTTAATAATAATTTATTATTGATGTTTAAATATATTATATTTTAATTACATTTCTTTCATGTTATTTTCAAAGTCCAATTATTTGAATGGCTCTTAAAAGAACATTAATAGTATTTTATGTTAAATAAATTTTATTAAATATTTTAGAAGTAATAAAAATATTTAAACAAGAAAATTAGGATGACAAATAGTTTTAAATTTTATAACTTGTCCATTTATGAGCCAATTGTTAAATTATAAGTAAATTTAAAACCCTATTATATTTAAATAGTTGTTAAAATGATTAAGGATTAGAAGGGTCAATCCAAAATATAAGGTTTAAAATGACATTTAAACCTATAAAAATTTAATTTTATGATTATATAAAGGACATATAATATTTATAATATAATATATTTTATTTTTTAACCATTTTATATGAGTTATACCCATATTATATTATAATATTTCATGTATTTCCAAAAGTTCCCCTCCCCTTACTTATAAAAGGACACCCCATCTCCTCTCCTCTTCACAGTTAAAGAGACTTTTTGTTTAGCCAATAAATATTAAAATCACTTTCTAACATCCCTACACATTTTCTATATTCCATTATTTTATCAGAAAACCAACTTAGGAAGGATTTAGGTATAAACCAAAAGAGTTTTTCCGAGGAAGTGGTATAGTTTTTAACCCAATGTTTTCATTTTATTTCTTATTCTACCACATTAATATATTTTTAAAACATGATAAAATTATAAATAAGTATATTAAATATATTTATATGTTTATATTATAATTTCATAACCTATATCCATATTATTCTTCCATCAAATATAAAATTAAACCATCATTCGGGTGTATAGAGGACTACCGCCTCGCGGACCAATGTAATTCATTTTTGATCACCGCCTCTCATGGATGATTATAATTATAAATTTAATATATATATATATATTATATTAATTAAATAATTATAATTCTTGAAATATAGTATATTATCTATTTTATTACCTTTCCATCCATTGAAAAATGATAACATCAATCGTGCATAGGAGTGGATTACCACCTCTACGAGGTAATATGATCCATTTTTTATCATTGCATCACATGGATGGTGTACATAAGTTTATGTAAAGGTATAATATGATATTTAAGATATAATAATAATAATTATATAAATATAAAATGATACTTACCTTCTTTCCCTCATGATCTATGAAAAATAAAAACATCACTCATGCGTACATACAACTTAAAATATCCATGATTGTAACATAATCCATTTTTCATAACCATATTTCATAGTTGGTTTTAAAATTATAATAAATGTATAAAAATGATAATTATTTCATTATTATTATTATTCTTTATATTATGTAATAATTAAATCTTTGGACACAATCAACATACTGAAGCCTTTTTGAAATTATGAACCGAACGCCCTCAAAACAATCAACATAGAAATAATCAATTAAGTAATTAAATATTTAATTGTAATAAATGAAAAAGTTTTAATGATAAATAAATAAACCTATAAAGTATTATTAAATAATTAAATAAATTATATAAGTTTATTATATAGGATTCAAAGTACATACATGGAAAATATGGACCTAAGCTAAGAGATTTCATCTTAATTCCCCTTTATTGAGGAATATTTTGATATTGTACACATAAATTATTTTATATGCTGTATATACTTAGCTTCAAATTTTATATCATGAACCATTAATAATTTATGGTATTTTAATTCACAATTCCCATTAATTCATCCAATGGGGGTTTGATTTTTAAGTTACAAAAGCGATAATGGTATTCTTAACTCAACTTTATTTCATTAGGTTATATAACTTCTTCATTGATTAAGTTATGCCATGATCATGTGTAAAATTACCTTCAATTGATTTATGTTGTATTTACACTTTTTTTATAGATTTAATTTTTTACACATAATCGATCCATTGATTAATTCTCAATTCAATGATATGATCTTTGTAAGAGTTATTCATCTCAAAATTTTCTTTATTAGGACATATGTTTATGTTATGAACATATATTATTTTATGAGGTGTATATAATACTCCTTTGACATGTTATATAATGAATATCCTTATGTTCATGATATTTAAATTTTAATTTGAAGTTATTCTTTCATGGGGATTACTATTCAAGAGTTAATAAAGTGGTAAGAGGTTTATATTTCAATATCATTTTAATTAGGATTATTTATGATTGGATTTACATCGAGGAAATTATACTATCCTTATCTAATAAGTCTCATTAATTTTTCTTATAGTATGGTTATTTCATGAAATTTTATGTTTTAGTACAATTTTCCTCTCTTTGGTACTCAAAATGGTTTATAATTTTTTTAATAAAAGCTCACTTTATTTTCTCCGATTTCAGTAAAAAAACTTTCTTCCATATCCAGGTTTTCTAAAATGTATTAAGAATGTTTTTTACTATTATTCAATGATAATTTAAAGTCATTTTTATCGATGTTTTAATTTTTAGAAATTGTTTTTAAAATAAATTTATTATCATTTTTTGAACATGGTACTTTTACCAAATATTTGAACAAAATATTGATTTTAATAATGATGACATAAGCATAATTTCCCATTTTCATGACCACTCAATGCTTTGAAAATTCCTTTAAAAATTTTTATGGATATTTTAAAAGAATTTTTTTCCTAATATACTTGAAATTTTTATTTTTTAAAATTTCTTTAAAATGTTGAAAGGTTATTTTCCCCAAGAATGATTTTAATGATATTTTTATGGATTTTTATTCATCAATGACAACAATACTTAGTTATACTTATGCTATTCTGAGTATATGATGTAATGATATTATTTTTATTCATTATATGGATTTATTATGATTATTTAAATGATATTTTCATGGAATCTGTTTCTTTTCAATGGGTAAATCAAGTTATGAAAGAGAAATGGTTATTGTTATGTTTAAAGAGGAAATATTTCATGTGTTAAGAATATGTTATGGTTTGTGTACATTGTTTATTACTATGGGTGATCCCTATGATTCTCATAATAATGGGTGAGACCAATATATCTCTATAATGCATTCAGTAAAGTGGCAAAATTTACCAGTTATAGGTTTCTCTTAATAGATTGTTGGAATTTACCGGGTAAGTTGTTATATTTGTAAGAGTGATTATAAGAGTGATATTAAAATGATGTTCTAGGTTTCCAACATGTTTTATTTATTATCTCATCAATTATACTGTATACTTTTCTCAAGTATTGTTTTTTGATGGCTCATTATTGTTTCCTTATATGAATCTTATCTTATGTTAAATCTTTATGACATGTATTATGTTTTATTATCTGGGTTTTGATGGGTATGAATTCTATTATTTTATTCTCTTATAATTTGATTATATCATCATACCCTTATGCTCATATTATTCTCATTGATGGAATTGAATTGCTAATACTTATGTTTACCCTAACTGAGATTTTTATCTCACTCTTCTTATGTTTACTTTTCCCCAAATTGTGAAGAAATGTTTTGAGTATGTTATTCCTATAAAGGTTAGTATATATGGAGAACTTATTATGAGATTATGTAGAATTTTATGAACCAGTTATTTATATATCCAAGTTGTTATGTAGTAATGTTTCAAAATTATATAAAACTATAAACCTAATAGGTCCTTGGGTATGTAAGTGATCCAATATTTTATTTTGTTGTCGTAAGTTTTGGATGGGTAAAATTGGGTCACATTTATCAGTATCAAGAAAGAAATGTAAGGATTATGTATTTATTACCCAATCTAGTAGTGTAGGTTCAGAGCTGTTATAGTTGGTATTAGATCATGATTTAGATAAATTTGAAGATTAGGGTGTTTTCATGTGAGGTTAAATTAATAGTTATGGATACCATAAACGACTTATAAGTTTAAGGTTTATCATAAGTTGAAACATATGGAGACCACATGTTTATATTCTAAGTGATGGTATTTTAAAATTATTAATGATATTTTGGGGAGATATTTTATTGGGTTAAGGTATAGGTAACCATTAGGTGTATCATGTGGCATGAAGAATTATTTAGGGAAAATTCTATTAAAATTTTTAGGACGCTGAAGGGTATGATATAAAATTTTAGGTTAAAACAATCTTTAATTTTAATGTTATTGAGTTAATTTGGGATGTAGGGTTATTTATTTATGGAATGATCTAAGTTGAACCTCTGGTGTTATTATTGAATTTTAGAGATTAATGCATTATTTATTTATAATAAGTTTTATAAATTTATGATATTATCTTAACTTATGCTAACCATTTTAGTTCTGGTTAATATATAGAGACAAGAGGAATAACTTATTATCCTTTTGTGGCTTATGTGATCTGTTAGAAGTTGATTTTTGTGATTTAGGAATGAAAAATTCATTGTGAAAAATTATCATTTGGAGAAAAAGATTATATTATGGTGGAAATTTATTAAAGGATAAAATTATACTAGTTAATAAAGTACATTAACTTATGTTCTTAGTCTATATGGTAAAGTAATTTCTCAACTCAAGGAAAATGACCTTGAAACAAAAATGTTATCCTATTACCTTTATTTTTAATGAATCAATGAATTTTTTCATACCTCATTGGTTTATGGTTTTGTGGTCATTGAGTTTATCATAAATATTAATCTTCATTTTATCAATGTTCTCTATCACTCTCTATCATTATTTAGAAATTTTATTTTTCCTCTATGTCTATATTTTCACTTCTGACAAATATTCCCCTATTTGGAAACCTAATTGTGTGTTATTATAGATGATCTTCATATTTTTCTTCCCATATTTTCAAAAATAAGTTTTATTATCCATTTTTAGGTTTTTTATTTTAAACAAAGGTATTTTTAATTATTAAAAATGTTTTCCTTTCATGTATGTATTTTTTATCTTCCACTCCTTGTAATTTACTTTGAAAATATTTTAAACCCTTTATATCAGGAATGAGATAAAATTCTGAGGATGAAATTTCAAAAAGGGGTGAGAATGTAACAACATATGTAATATTAAGATAAATAATTTCATGTCTTATTAATATTAATCAAGTATATTTTATATATTTATATTCATTATAATAATATCAGTCAATTTTTTAGTAAAAAGGAACAAGACTTTATTTATAACCAAATTAGGTTTTCATGAATTATATAATTTTATTTAAAATCTTGATTTAAGTCTTATAGAAGCTTAATCCTAATAAATGAATTTAATTTTATTAATTCATAATTTCAAAGTTATCTTATGATTAATTTTGGATTATTTTCTAAAAATTTTGATTTTTCAATGAATAGTAAAAAATACTAATTTTTATTGAAAAATGTATTTTATTTTAAAATATTTACAATGTAACATTCTATTATGGATTAGTTTCAAAATTTAATTAGTTAAGTTTTATTAAAAACAATCCAATAATTTTTTTTGGAATCAATATTATACTTGAATTTGGTATAAAACCATTTTTATATTTAAAAGGTATTTTTTTAAAACATTTTTCATCATGTTTTGAGGGTTTGATTTTAAATTAAATTATAAAACTTCTATGAATTTAATTTAATAAAATGGATCATATATTTATAATTTGGACGTTAAAATTTTGTAAACAAGTGCCTTTTATTTTTGGTAATTATGAATAGTAATTGTAATAAATATTTGTCACCTTGGTAAGGGTAAATCAGGTAATTAAGGTTAAAAAAATATGATAAGGAATAAAAATGACCCAATAGTTAAATTTAATATATTTTATGAATTTAATTTGACCATAATCATAAAATATTCTAATTTTTTCAATTTAGTGCCTTTTTTCTTTGAAAATGACTTATATATTATTTTAAGTAAAGAAAAATATAAAATGTCACTCTATGGATTTTAAATTTATATCATATGTTCAAATAGGGATAAAAATAAATTTTGAATGAATATTAAAAGTTATTTTGAGAAAAATGATTTTTTTATGATGGGAATATATTTTTTAATATTTAGTGATGAAATAATTATCTTAAATTGTTACACAACACCAACATGGTGCTTGTGAAAACAAAATAAAATTAATCTAAATGATTTTAAAAACATAAAAGTATTATATTTTGGATGAATTATGGAGTCACATGAATTTAAATATTAATAATGAAATATTATTTATGGTTAAATGGATTATATTTTAATCCCATTACTATCGTGTTTTTTTCAAAGTCAAATTATGCGAATATTTATTAAAATTGAATTAATAGTATTTTATGTTAAATATATTTAATAAAATTATTTAAAAATTTAAAAAATGTTGAAATAGGACAATTAGTATTATTAATGGTTTTAAATTTAATCCCTTTTCCATTTATGATCCAATTGTTAACTTAGAAGTAAATTTATAACCATTTTATATTGAAAAATTTGTTACTGTGTATAAGGTTAAAAATGGTTAACGAAAGGGTTAATCCAAAAGATAAGCTTTAAAATGATATATAAACCTGAAGAAATTTAATTGGATGATTATATTAAGGGTATATCATACTTATATTATAATTAACTTAATTTTTGAACCATTTTACATGAGTTAGTCACATATTATATTGTAATATTTCATGTATTTCCAAATGTGCCCCTACCCTCACTAATAAAAGGAAACCCCCTATCCTCTCTTGTACACACTTCAAGAAAATTTTTCTTGAAAAAACCTCAAAAAATAACTTCCTAAAATCCATAAAAGTGTCCTAGATTCCATGGTTTTATTAAAAATACATCCTAGGAAGTATTTAGGTATAAAACTAAATAAGTTGTCCGAAGAAGAGGTATAATTTTTAACCTAGTATTTTCATTTTGTTTCTTCCTTTAACTACTTCAAATCATATTAAAACATGATGAAATAAAAAAAATATTAAATATATTGATATGTTTTATGTTAATGGAATAACCTATATCCATATCCTTCTTCCATCAAATTAGAAGTGAAACCATCGTTTATGTATACAGCGAACTACCACCTCATGAACCGTTGTAATTCATTTTCCATCATCACCATCATTTATGTATACAATGAACTACCGCCTCACAAACTATTGTAATTTTTTTCCATCATCACCTCTCACAGATGGTTATAATTATGCATTTAATGTATATATATATTATATTAATGAAATAATTATAATTTTTTAATGAAAATATATCATTTATTTTCTTACTTTTCAATCCATTGAAAAATGATAATGTCATTCGTGCGTACGTGTGGATTACCACCTCTATAAAGCGATGTGGTTTTTTTCATCATCACATCACATGGATGGTATATATAAGTTTATTTAAAGAGAAAATATGATATTTATGATATAATAATCATTATATAATGATAAAAGTATACTTACCTTATTTTCCTCTTACTCTTTGAAAAATGAAAACGTTACTCATGCGTACGTACAACTTATCGTCTCCATGATTGCAACGTAATTAATTTTTCATAACCATATTTCATGGTTGTTTTTAAAAGTATAACTAATTTATTAAAATGATATTAATTTTATAATTATTATTTTTAGATATAATGGAATAATGACCTATTTGACCACAGTAACAATACCGAAGCTGGTTTGAAATTATGAATTGAATGTCCTAAAAACACCTAACGTAAACATAGCTGATTAAGTAATTAAACATGTCATTGTAATAAATGAAAAAAATAGTTTAATGATAAATTAATAAAACTGGAAATGGTTCTTAAATAATTAAATAATTGATATAATATTATTATACATGTGTTAAAGGGTATACATGGTAAGTTTGTACTTGAGGTAAGAGATTTCATCTAAATTTCCCATCATTGAGGCATATTTTAATTTTGTAAACCTAATTTATTTTCTATGGTGTATATACATCTGTTTTACATGTTATACCATGAATCCTTCATAGTTAATGATATTTTATTTCATGTTAATTCATACAAGGTATTTTTATTCATAATCCATCAAAGTGGTAAGGGTTTTCTTAACTCAATTTTTATTCATTGGGTTATATCACTTATTCATTGATTAGATTATGCCAAGATTATGTGAAAAATGAACTTTTATTGATTTATGTTGTATTGAAACTTTTTTTATATATTGAATTTTTTTACAAATAATCAATACATTTATTAATTCTCAATTCAATGATATGATATTTGTATTAGTTATTCATCTAAAATTTTACTTCATTGTGATATATGTTTTTATTATGCACCTATCTTCTTTAATGAGGTGTATATATTCCCCATTGACATGTTATATCCTAAATACACTCATTTTAATGATATTTAAAGTTTTATTTAAAGTTATTCTTTCATGGGGATTACGATTCAAAAGTTAGTAAAGTGTTAAGGGGTTTATGTTTCAATATCATTTTAATCGGGACTATTTATGATTGAATATCTATTGAATAAATTATATGATCCTTATATGATAATTCCACATCTGTGTCTTTATTTTTAGGTATTTTACATTTTTATTTTTGGTCTATTCTATTTCCCTTGGGTTTCTTTGAGGTTTTGGGAGAAAAATGGAAAACATTTGGGGGGTAGAACCAAGCGCACGGTTGGTACACAGTTAATGGGAACCATGCACCTAGCCCAGGTAACCATGTGGTCGGAACAAAACCTACCGCACAGCCGTATGACTGGTCCAAGTTATCATTCAGTAGAAGGTAAAACCTACCACATGACCACCATAGGTCGTGCACCTCATCCCAGGTAACCGTTCTATCTCAACCAAGCATGCATACAATCGCCACATTATTTATTAAACTATGATGACTAACCATGAACCCTATCTATCTCATTAAAAATTAGATTTTTACCATTTTCCATTTTTATATTTAGCCCCATTTCCACCCCCCTTCTTCCCCACTTTGGATTTTCAGCTATAAGATCCTCCTTTTCTCCCTCTTTATCCCTTGGACACCTATTTTTGAGGTGTATTTTGTTTGATAACTTCAAGATACTCCAAGTAAGTGAGTCTATCCCTTGTTTTCTTCCTCCTTTTTTGGGTTTTATCCCTCTTTTCTTAAGGTTCTATTTATCCAAAAGCCAAGGTTTCTTTTTTATGGTTTGATCTTGAGTTTTTGTGTTCGATATTCATGATTAGGGTTTGTTTTTGCTTTCCTGTGGAGTGGTTGAGGTGAGGTTAGAGATTCTCACAGGGTTTTGGGGATTTCTACACCAAATGTAGGTGATTTCGTACCTAAACATTATTTGGTGAATTTATTTTCTTGATAAAGTAATTTAGCATGTTCTATGATTATTATGTGTGGTTATAAAGTAGTTTTTATTGGGTTCAATATGTGTTTGGTTTTAAAGTGGCATTTCTATATATAATTGGGTGTGTTTTTGGTGAAAACCCTTGTTATGCTATTTGGAAATGTTTTATAAAATGTTTAAATGATTTATTAAATTATGAATGTGATGGGAATCATGATATTGAATGGTTTTGGTGTGTGTTTGATTTTAAAAGAGTATTTTGGGTGTGTTTTTGGTGTAAGTCCTTGTGGTGCTTATTAGAATTGTTTTATGAACTTTTTAATTGATTTATTAAATTATGTAAGAGGTGCGGATCATTTTTAGGAAATGTTTTTGTGTGGGTATGTTTTTAAAATGTAATTTGGGTGTGCAAGGGTTGACACACTATGTGTGTCTTGTATGGCTTGACTTGTGTGTGTGAATGTGGTGTGTTATGTGACATGTGAGACTTGTTTGAGCACAAGGGGAAGCCCGAGTAAATAGGTGGAAAGACTTGGACTAGTATTCTAGTGATACAAAAGTGGATATGACCTAGTTTCACTTAGTGGGATTGATGATGAAAACACTAACTAAATATGGATAATGATTAGAGACCACTAGAATTTTTTATGTTTCTCCTCTCTAGTGGCTCGTGCATGAGAACATTGTTGATCGTGGCCTATGACACATTTCACTAAGATGCCAAGTACCTAGTGTCCCATTGTCAGCTAAATCCAAGGGGTTTTTCCTATAACTAGTTCTCTACAGATACATCGCACATACCATCAGCATACGGTATGACTTGTTGGTTATTTCAAAAGAAAGAATGTTTTATTTTAAATACGTTTCCTTTAAAAGTAAATTTTCATAAATTTTTTCTAGTTTCCTTTTTATAAATCATTCAATTTATTTATATTATAATGTTTATAGCATGGAATATTATATTGTGTGGCATCCTACTGGGCTTAGGATCACACCCTACTTACACCTTTGGGTGTATGTAGACTTGGTAATGTTTGACATAGGTAAGATCAAGGCTCTTAGAGATGGTGGTTCGAGTTTCTAGAGGTTCTTCTTGGTGAGGTGTTGGGGAGATGGATTGAGGGTGATGCCCCCTTGAAATCTTATGTTTTTTTGAGATAGTCTTGCTGTTCCTTTTTTTGTAGCCTTTTTGGGTTTTGGTTTAACCTTTGCAACTCAAATCTGAAAATTGTTTAAGGCTTTTTTAGTTTGGATTTTCAGATTTAAGTTATTAATTTTTGTTGGTTTTTTATGTTTCTAAATTTGATTAAATTGTTCCCACTCTTTATTTGTGATACCCGAGCAGTTGTTCCAGCCCATAGAGACAGGGAACACCCTTAGGGACTTTCCACAGACCAGGCCGGGCACCATTTTGGATGAAGATCCATTTTGGTTGGTGAAAAAAATTGTATCAGAGGAGGTCTCTCTTTGGTTCATGTTATTTGGTATGAGTCTGGATAGACTGGAGCTAGGATTTTCTGGACTCGGAGTTCTGGTTGCGAGTAGGGTGTCTGGGTAGCACACCTTGTGACAGACCTCAAGTTGTAATGGGATGTTGGGATTTTTGTTTGACTTATCTTTTAGGCGGGACATTCAGGCTGTAGACTATACATGGAAAATGGGTGGAGGTGAAGTGTTTTGGTCATTTTGTTGTCTTAAAGAGTTTGATTTATTTATATTTGATATTATTGCTGAAATTTTTCAAACCTATTTTACTAATGATTTTTCTTGTGTCTATTGCTTTTTTTAGGAACATGCCTCCTTAGAGAGATCCTTTGCAACCATGAGAAGAATCCAGAGAGAGTTATCCCTCACCACTTGATCATAGGTTATTAGAAGATGTGGTTTGGGCTATTTTGGCTATGGGATAGGTAGTAGGTGCTAGTATTGATCTGGTTAGAGAAGATGAATATGGTCCTAGGAAGGACAAAGCCCAAGAGTTTTTCAAGAACAAACCTCCTTCTTTCTGAGGTAATACAAAGCCTCAGGAAGAATAAGAGTGACCTGAGAAGATAAAGAACATGCTTTAGTTTCTTGATACTCTTGATAAATTTAGGGTAAAATGAGACTTGTTCTTACTAGAGGGTCCCAATCGAAGGTGGTGGGACTCAGTGCTTCATGCTGGGAAGCATGAGAAAATGAGATGGAAAAAATTCAAGGATATCCTTAATGACCAGTACCATCCTGATGTCTTGTCTTATGATAGATCCCTTGAGTTTATGGATCTTGTTCAGGGAGACTAGTCAGTGATGGAGAATACCAACCATTTTTTCGAGCTAGTATAGTATGCCCATGAATTAGTCTCCAATGATCAGATGAAGGCTTAGAGGTTCTAAAGGGGTTTGAAGTTAGAGATATATTATTCTGTATTCATGTTCAAGATGAAGACATATACTGAAGTAGTTGATCAAGATTGTATGGTGGATATTGAAAGAAAGGGAAGGTCAGTTTTCTCTTGGGAGATGTCAGTGTGGGGTAGTGGAAGTTCATCTGAGAAGAAGAGGAAGTGGGATGAGCAGGGGAAGAAGGTAGGTAGTAGTTTAGTACATCCTTCATGAGAGTCTTTTTCTACGACTTTTGATGCCTGGTATATTATGTTCCATCAGTGCAAGAAGGAGGGGCACATCCGACCTATGTGTTTATCCATACCTAGATCATGCTATCTATGTGGAGCTATGGGACACATGCAATGTTTTTATAGAGTGATGCACTTGTACCAGAATGGGGTAGGATCTATAGCTTCTAGGGGAGTTTCAGTTCAGTCGGAGTCATCCAGGATGGAGGGATATCGCTTTGTTGGTGGTGGGGGTTGGACCAGATCTTCTTATGGGCAGATCCAGTTCATGGTAGAACCACAAGTGAGCAATCATTCTCAAGTAGAGACCAAACATATTCGTGTTGCGGATCAGGCACCAGCGGGATCAGAAGGAGGGACCTCAACATGTTTGAGGTACCATTCTGATTAAATATTCTATAGTAGCTATTTTATTTGATAGTGGTGGTTCTGTTTCTTTTATCTCTGCCCATATTATGAATATGTTAAACTTACCAAATGAGTTGATTTCTTTTGAAATGGATTTGGTAACGCCGTTGGGTAAAAAGAAGAAGTAGGGTCTTAGGTGCACATATTGTGTGCTATCCGTGTCAGGGGTTGAGATAGATTGAGATTTCTTGGTCTTGGATATAAACCTTTTTGATGTAATTCTTGGTATGGATTTTCTAGTGTACTTCCAATCAAACATAAATTTTTATATGCGATGGGTGAGTTTCCTGGCACCTGATGATAGTCGTTAGGTTTTTCTTAGGGAATGGGATCCTCGGTTTGGTCGTGCTGGACTTCCACTCCTAGAGTTAGTGAATCTTATTTTTTAGATATCATCACTCGTTCTGGAGGATTAGGGTGGTTCTTCTAAGGGTGGATTGGATCCTATAGTGGATGAGTTTACATAGGTATTTCCAAATGTTTTTTTAGGTTCACCCCCAGAGTAGGATTTGGAGTTCTCAATCGATTTGGTGCTGGGAACAAAGACTACATCTCACCCCTAATATCAAATTACCCCCACCAAGATGAGGTAATTAAAGATATAGATGAATGATTTGGAATTCAAAGGGTTTATTTGATCAAGAATCTCTCCTTGGGCCACCTCAGTCTTGTTCGTAAAGAAGGCAGAAAGATATCTCTGGTTGTGCATAGATTACAGGAAGATGAATAAGGTATCCATCAAGAACAAGTATCATTTTCCCCAAATTGAGTACTTATTTGATTATCTAAAGGGGGAAAAGTGGTTTTCCAAGATAAACTTTCATTCGGGCTACCACCAATCTAGGGTGAGAGAGGCAGATATCTCTAAAACAACTTTCCAAATGAGGTACAACCACTTCAAGTATTTTTCATGATTTTCAGATTGAAAAATACTCTAGAAGTATTTATGGATCTCACGAATAGGATATTCCACCATTATCTCGACTACTTCATTGTGGTATTCATGGACAACATCCTAGTTTATTCTGGATCTAAGAAATAGAATGATAATCACTTGAAAATCATGCTGTGAACCTTGCGAGATCACTGTCTCTATGTAAAGTTTTCAAAGTGTAACTTATTTTTCAGGTAAGTGAATTTTATGGGTCATGTGATTTCAGAGAAAGGGGTTTTAGTGGACCTTAAGAAGATTAGTGCAGTTATTTCATGGGAGCATCCGAAGAATGTGTTTGAGATCCATAGTTTTCTTGCTCTGGAAGGTTATTTTAGGTGGTTTGTTCGGGATTCATCTCAGCTTTCTTCATCCATGAATGCACTCACTCAGAAAGGTGTAAATTTATAATGGATCCCAGAATGTCAGAAATCCTTTGAGGATATGAAGTGGTGGTTTAATACCACAACTATGTTGATATTTTTAGAATCTAGGAAGGGATATGTGTTTTATTGTGATGCTTCAGGTATGGTCCTAAGGTGTGTGCTCATTCAAGATGATCATGTAGTGGCATATGGTTCTCTCAAACCCTGACTACATGAAAATAATTACCTGAACCATGACTTGGAATTAGAAGTGGTGATGCATGACCCGAAGACTTAACACCATTATCTTTTTGAGGAGAAATTTTTTGTCTATTCAGATCAGAAAATCTTATCCTACATCTTCTCCCAAAAAGATTTGAACTTGAGGTAGTGCAATTGGATCGAGTATTTGAAGGAATTTGACTTTAAATCATCTATACCCCATGAAAGGGTAATGTGGTGGCTGACACCTTGAGAAAAAAGTGCCAGTACAGGCTTTGAGGAAGTCCAGTGATGAGTGGACCTTGATGGGGCTCTTTTCCCAGATGCATTTGGATACCAAAGAGCACATTGGAGGTGTGTTCTTAGCGAGCATTCAGTTGGCTCCTTCTCTTCTAGATTTGATTCAATGGAAGCAACCTGGTGATGAGTTGTGCGAATAGTCTTCACATCTGCTTCATGGCGGGGAGACATCATGTGATTGGTCTTTGTCTCCTGAGGGAATCTTGTGCTTCAAGGGTCGTTTTGTAGCATCGTTGTCTTCAAAGAAGGTGGTGATGTATGATAACCACCAATCCTAGTGGTTCGTTCATTCTAGAGATACTAAAATTTATTATTATGTTTGTCGATAGTTTTGGTGTCCTGGAACAAGGCGAGACATAGCTAATTTTGTAACGTGGTGCTATATATATCAACAGGTAAAGGAAGAGCATCAAAGTCCCTATGGTTTTCTCCAGCCGTTACCCATTCCTACTAAGAAGTGGGATGAGGTCACTATGGATTTAATTATTGGATTGCCTCATACACCTCATATAAGGAACACCATTTGTGTGGTAATCGCCTGTTTGACCAAATCATCTGATTTCATTCCAATCAAAGATTAAGATAAAGTATATGAGTTGATATGATTGTATATTTAAGAGGTGGTAAGGCTCCATGGTGTTCCGTCAAAAATTGTTTCAGATAGAGACCCCCCATTTTACCTCTCATTTCTAGGAAGGTCTCCAAAAGTCATTGGGGTGTAGATTAAGTTGAGTACATCATACTATCCTCAAATGCATGGTCAGAAAGAGTTGGAAAATCAAATTCTAGAGGACATGCTTCATGCTTGTGTTTTGGATTTTAGAGGACTGTGCGATAACCATTTGGGATTAGTCGAATTCACTTATAATAATAGTTACCAATATTCAATTATAATGGTTCATTTTGAGGTTCTTTGTGGTTGGACATGTTGGTATCCTTTATGTTGGGATGAGGTAAGAGAGGCCTCACTTTTGGGACTTATCCTTATGCAAGAGACATATGAGAAAGTTAAGATGATCAGACATCAGTTATTGACGAATCAGAGTTTCCACAAATATTATTCCAACTAGAGTAATTTAGATCTTGAGTTTTTCATGGATGATCAGGTGTTCTTGAAAGTAGGCCCTCTCTTGGGTCATCATTGTTTGGGAAAGTAGGGAAAGATAATGCCAAGGTATGTAATACCTTTTGAAATCACCGATCGGATTGACAAGGTGACATACATGTTAGATTTTACTTCTTAGTTGACATCAATTCACAAACATATTTCATGTATCCAAATTAAATGAGTATAATCTGGATCCGTACCATTTGTTTAATTGAGAAGAGTTGGAGATAGAGCCTGATTTATTAGTTTTTGAATGACTAGTGCAGATAGTGGATTCCCAAGAGAAAGTGCTTCGTGGGAAGTTTATTCTGTTGGTCCATGTACTTGGGCAGCATGGTAATGATGTGCATGAGACTTGGGAGTGGAAGTTATGGGTTGAAAAAGAGTATTTGTTTTTATTTTCTTATCAATATTCAATTTGACTTTCTAGGGGTGGAAAGTTTTCATGTTGGGGATAATTGTCACATCTGTGTCTTTCTTTTTAGGTATTTTTCCTTTTTATTTTTAGTTTATTCTTTTTCCCTTGGATTTATTTGAGGTTTTGTGAGAAAAATAGAGAATTTTGGATGGAAAAACCTTGGTTTATGGTTAATGGGAACTGTGCGCCCATCCCAGGTAACCATGCGGTAGGAATAGAACCTATCGTACGACCACCACACTGTTGTGTGTCCAGTCCAGGTAACCATGCGGCAGAAGGAATGGCCTACCTCACGAGCACCACACAACCATGGGTCTTGGCCTGGGTAACCGTGTGGTCTATATAAAGCATGAAAACGGTTTCCACACAATTTATTAAATATACATACTAATCGTGTACCCTGTTCATCTCATAAAAAATTGTATTTTTACCAATTTTTCCTTTCCAGATTTAACCCCATTTCCACCCCTCTTTTTCCCCACTTAGGATTTTTAGCTATAGGATCCTCCTTTTCTCCCTCTTTCTCCCTTGGACACCCATTTTTGAGGTGGATTTTGTGGGATAACTTCATTATTCTTCAAGTAAGTGATTTTCTCCCTTGTTTTCTTCCTCCTTTTTAGGGGCTCTTCCCTATTTTCTTGGGGTTATATTTTTCCAGCATCTAGGGTTTCTTTTTTAGGATTTGATCTTTAGTTTTTGGGTTAGATATTCATTATTAGGGTTTGTTTTTTCTTTCTTATGATGCGGTTGATGTGCATTTAGAGATTCAAAATGGTTTTTGGGGATTTTTACACCAAAGGTGGGTGATTCCGTGCCTAAACATTATTTGGTGAATATATTTTTCTTTCTTGAGTAATTTAGCATGTTCTATGATTATTATGTGTGGTGAAAATTTAGTTTTTGATAGGTTTCAATATGCGTTTCTTTTTAAAGTTTAATTTTTATATGTAATTGGGTGTGTTTTTAGTGTAAAACCTTGTTTTTCTATTTAGAAATGTTTTATAAATTGTTTAAATGTTTTATTAAATTATTCATGTGATGATAATCATGATATGGAATTCTTTTAGTGTGCATTTGATTTTAAAAGAGTATTTTGGGAGTGTTTTTGGTGTAAATACTTGTGGTTCTTCTTGGAATTGTTTTATAATTTTTTAAATGATTTATGAAATTATGTAAGAGGTTAGAATCATATTTGGGAAAGGTTTTGGTGTGCGTATGTTTTTAAAATATAATTTGGGAGTATAAGGGGTGGCACAATATGTGTGTCTTGTATGGATTGACTTGTGTGTGTGAATCTGGTGTGTTATGTGACATGTGAATCTTTTTTGAGCACAAAGGGAATCCTGAGTAACTAGGTGGGAAGACTAGGACTAGTATACTAGTGATACATTAGTGTATACGACTCGATTTCACTTATCAAGATTTATGGTGACAATACTAACTAAATATGCATGATTATTGGAGACCACTAGAGTTTTTGATGTTTATCCTCTATAGTGGCTCATGTTTGAGAACATTGTTGATTGTGGCCTATGAAACATTTCACCAAGATATGAGGTAACTAGTATCACATTATTATCTAGTGCCTAAGGGGTTTTACCATGACTAATTATCTATAGATATATCACACCTACTATCAATATACGATATGACTTGTTAGTTATTTCAAAAGAAAGCATGTTTTCTTTTAAAGTTATTTCCTTTCAAATTTTTTTTCATAAAATGTTTCTAGTTTCTTTTTTATAAAGCTTGCAAGTTATTTATATTATAATGTTTATAGCATAGAATATTGTATTGGGTGGCATCCTGATGGGCTTAGACTCACACCCTACTTACACCTTTGGGTATAAATAGACTTGGTAATATTTGACACAGGTAAGGGAAAGGCTCTTGGAGATAGTGGTTCAGGTTGCTAGAGGTTCTTCTTAGTGTAGTGTTGTGGATATGGATTGAAGGCGATTCCTCCCTTTCCATGTGGTTTTTTTGAGATATTCTTGTTTTTCCTTTTGTTTTTGGCCTTTTTGGGTTTTGATTTACCCTTTATAACTCAAATCTAAAAATTGTTAAGGATTATTTGGTTTGGATTTTCAGAATCAGATTATTAATTTTTGTTGGTTTTTTATGTTTATAAATTTGGGTAAATCATTATCACTCTTTATTTGTGATACCCGAGCACTTGTGTCAGCCCATGGGGATAGGGAACGCCCTTTGGGCCTTGCCACAAACCTGGTCGGGTTCCGGTTTAGATGACGACCTGACTTGGTTCATGACAGATAAAAACAATTAAGTTTTCTTCTCCTATGGTTATTTTTGGAAATTTGATCTTTTAATACTATTTTCATCTCTTTGGTACTAAAAATGGTTTAGAAATTACTTTATAAATAATCGACCTTATTTTCTCCTCTTTCGGTTGTAAAAACTTTTTCTTTAATATCCATGTTTTCTAAAACTTTTTCAAGAAATTTTTGACTATTCTTAAATTCTTTTTTAAATTAAAATTTACCTTATTTAAATTTTAACATTTTTTTAAAATAATATTCATTTCATTTTTTGATCAAGTTATCTTTTTACCAAAGGCGTTAACAAAATCTCAATTTTTACGATTATGGAATAAACATAATTTACCACATTCATGAATGCTCAATGATTTAAAGCTTAATTTACAAGTTTCCATGGTTATTTTCAAAGAAAATATTTTTCATAATATGCTATAATGTTTTAGTTTTTAAAATTTATTTTCAAAGTTAAAAGGGTATTTTATTGAATAATGTTTTTAATGATCTTTTTACGGTATTTATTTTTCATCAACGACAACAACCCTTGATGTTAATTATGCTCCATTGGGGATATGTTGTAATGATAACATATTTATTCATTATGTAGATGGATTATTATTGGTTGAAATATATTATCATGGAACCCATTTTTTTCCTCGTGCACATCAAGCTATGAAAGAAAAATGGTTATTATTATGTGGATAAATGAAATATTTCACATGTTATGATTATGTTATGGTTCTAGAACATTGTTTATAATAATGGGTGAGCCTGATATAGCTCATGAAGATGGGTGAGACTAATATAGATCTAAAATTAATTGGGTAAATATATGGAGTCAACCAGTTATAGGTTTATCCCAAGTGATTATTGCAATTTAGCCAATAATTTATTTCATTTGTAATAGTGATTGTAAGAGTGATATGAAAATGATGCTATGAGTTTCCAAAATGTTTTATTTAGGCTTGCATAAAGTTCAAATGTATAATTTTCTCAAGTATTATTTTCACATGGATCATGATTTTTTTACTTTTATGAATCTTGTATTATGTTAAATATTTATGCCATGTCTTATGTTTTATGATACAGGTTTTGATAAATACGAATTATCTTATTTTATGACCATGCACTTTGATTATGTCATCATACCCATATATTCATATTATGATCACTGTTAACATTGAATTGTTAATGATTCTGTTTACCCTTTCTAGGTGTTGGAGATCACCCTTCTTATGTTTTTCCCCAGATTGTGAAGAAAGTTTTTAAGTATGTTATTCCTAAAAATGATACTTGATGAGAATAATTTAGTGGGAGATAACGTCGAATTTTATAAACCTGTTGTTTTATATCCAAGTTGTTATATAAGATTTTTTCTTAATTATATAAAACTCTAAACCTAAAATTTCATTTGGAATGTAAGTAATCAAATATTTAAATTTTATGTTGTAAGTTTGGGGTGGCTAAAATTGGGTCACATTTATCGTTATTAATCCATAAATATAAATATTATTCTTTTAGCATTAGATCCAGAAGTGTGGGTTCAAGGATATTATAGTTGATATCAAAGTAGGATTTAGATAAATTTATATATTAGTATTTTTTCATGTGAGGTTAACTTATTATTTATGGATACCATCATAGGTTTATTAGTTTAAGGTTGATCATAAGTTCAAAGGTATAGACACCAACTTTTTAGGTTATAAGTAATGGGATTTTAAAGTGATTAATGATAATATAGAGAGAAATTTTATTGGTTTAAGGTAAAATTAATCCTTAGGTTTATAATGTTCTTTAATTTGAAGGATTGTAACACCCCTAAATTTCAAAATAATAACATTATGTTTGATAGCGTATTCAATTTGCAACACCGAACTTAAACAACCCACGAAATATAAGACCTTTATAACCTAGCCATTAAATTGACAAGTATAAATAGTATTAAATACTTAATTAAATAAATAAATAAATATAAAAATATATATATAAATTTCCTACTCAATATAAATTTATTGATAAATGATTAGTAATTAATTAATTAATTTTTAGTAAAGTCATTTTATTCATCAAAATATGTTATCTTCAAAAGTGATTTTTATTGTATTTTGTGAGAAAATATTATAATTATTTTTTAGAACATTTAGAAAATTAATTTTATAAAATGAACTAAAATTTTTAAACCATCATTATGGTTATATTATGGGATTTTCAGAAAATATTGATTTTTAGTGAATAATGAAAATACCGTTTTTTTAAGTCATTTATTTTCAATAAATTAAGTAATTTAAAAAGTCCAATTATGTTTTGAATATGATTTTAATTAAAATAATTATTATTTTTTTATATTTAATACACTTAATTACTCTTTAATCAAAATTATATAGGATTTAAGTATAAGCCTATTTTTGGGTTTAAAAACGATATTTTTCTAAAAACTATTTTAAGGTGCATATTGTTTATCCATTATAATTAATTAAAAAAACCATTAACAAGGAATGATTTAAGTGAAATTTATATATTATATATTTATAAATAAGAATTTAAATTTATATAATGATTATTACTGATATATAGTTAATATAAATCATATTTGTTAAAATACACTTCTTGAAAACCTTATTTTTCATTACATCTGTAGGTTTACTTTTAAATAAAATTTATCCACTTATATGAATTGAATTTGGTAAAATTGATTGAATATTTGGAATCAGAATAATTTATATTATCTAATGATTTCAACTTCATGTTTGACCTTAATTAATAGTAAAAATAGTAAAATTAATTACCACGATTAAGGTGAAAACAGGTTTTCCAGGGGGTTAAAGTAAAAAGATAAGGATTAAAATAACCTAAAAACTTTTCTAAAATATTGTTTTGACATATTTAGAACTTATAATGTATAATTATCAATAATGGAATATTTTTTATCCTTGTGTAATGTGAAAAACATGAGTACACCTTTTTATTTTCAAAAATTACAAGTGTGCCACTCACCTCACATATAAAATGCCACCCACTCTTTTCTTCTCTTCACACCTTAAAATACCTTTGGATTGGCCAATAAACACACAAATATATTCCTAAATTACCTAACCATGACCTATATACCCCATTTTTATCATAAATCTATCCTAATATGCCTTTTGGTTCTTACCTAAGGAGGTTGTTTGAAGAAGAGGAGGTTTGAACATGTATGAAGGAAGTTGGACTGAAGGTAAGGATTTTTATGCCCTGCTTTTACTTCCATGAGACATATGTCATATTAACCACAAATTTTTTGTGGTGTATATAATAACCTTGAATTTATTTTATCATTATTTTTATGAAAATTATTTGGATTTATGAATCCATATGAGGTCCTCCCTTTAATGGGGTTTTGATCCAGATATTATCAAATCCGTAAGGGACTTCATCTCAATATTCCTTCATTAAGACATATTTTAATGTTATGAACCTAATTTATTTCATATGATGTGTTTAATTACCCTTTTACATTTAATATCACGAATACTTCATTCATCATGGTATTTTAATTTTCAATTTTAATTATTTCGTCCAAGGGGATTTGACTCAAAAGTTACCAAGTGGTAAAGAGTTTCTTAACTCAATTTGCTTTCTTTGGGTTATAACTCTTATTTATTTACACTATTATGATATGATTATATGTGACTTGATATATAAATTGTTTTATTCTATTTTTACACTTTTTTGTGTTGATTTATATTTTTTACACATAATATCTCCATTGATTAACTCTCAATTCAGTGATATGATCTTTATAAGGGTTAATTATCCCAAATTGATTTATTTTGTAAATATATTGATGTTATGCACCTAAATTATTTTATAAGGTGTATATAGTTCCCCTTAAACATGTAATATTATTAATATATTTATGCTATTTATATTTAAAGTTTATTTTAATGTTACTCTTTCACGGGGCTTACGACTAAAGAGTTACCAAAGTGGAAAAGGAGTTATGTTACAATATCCTTAATTTCAGGATTGCGTTTAAGGTTCCTTTAGAGGAAATTATTTGATAATATTTTCTTGAACCACATATATTTTAATTTTATCTAATAATTAATGTGGTTCATATGTTTAATTTCCATTCCATCCCTTATTGATTGAACAAATATCAAGAAATCTATTTTTAAGTGATACTTATCTTATATCTTTCTTCTAGAGCCAGAATCATTCTCTTCCATATCAGTTTTTTCTATAATGTTTTCAAAAGTGTTATTTTATAAACATATCTAATTTACTTAAGATATATTATATGGTTTTTAACTATCTTTTAAATGGTATTAAAAGGAAATTCCTTAACATTTTACAAATGGGTCATTTTGACTCTACAAAATGTTTTGAAAAGAATATTTATTTTTAACATTTACCACATGAATAAATTTTATAGCCATAGTAAAAATTATTTTATTTGAAACTTAATTTTTAAGTTTTTAATGTTATTTTCAAGTAAAATTATTTTCAAAATATTTTGTGAATATTTTGTTTAAAAAAGTGATTTTCAATGTAAAAAGGGAATTTTCTTAAAGAATGCTTTTAATGATCTTTTAATGGTATTTAAATTCATCAACATAAACAACAAAATGTTAATTATGATATAATAGGGATATTTTGTAAGAAACCATCCTCATTATTTCTCTATATGTATTATTATTATTTCAAAGATATTTTTATAGAACTCGTTTCTTTTTTAGGATCTAATCATGTTTCAAAGAGATTTTTAGGGAACTCCTTTCTTTTCCATGGGTTTATCATGATTCAAATAGATTTTTATAGAACACATTTATTTTATACAGTTTAATCATGTTTCAAAGATATTTTCATTGACACCATTTCTTTTCCATGGGGTAATCAAGTTATTGAAGGAACAATGATTGTTTTTATGAGTTTTATGATGAAATGAAAGACCTATAGACTTTATTTGTGGTTTTTTGGAAATTTTTCTATAATGGATGAAACCAGATAGTGTCGGGTGAGCCTGATATAGATTATATGATGAGAACACCTAGATAGAGCTCCAATGAATTTGGTAATATTCATTGTCTTTAAAGATAGGAAGGAGGGAGTTACAGAAGGGTTTCTCCTATGGATTTTAATGGGCTCCTGTTATTTCTGACATGAGTATAAAATTTATTATGAATATGATGTTACAAGATAACAACATGTTTTCTTTATGCTTGGTATTAGTTTTAATTATTCCTTTGATCAGGATTTAAATCACAAGGCTTGTTATTATTTATTCTTATAACTCTTACCTTTGTTAAAGTTTTATGACATGAGACATATTTATTGATCTAGGTTTGATGGGTATGAGTTCTCTTATGTTATGATCATTCATAATTATTATGTAATCATAAAATTATGATCATATTATTCTCACTGATAATATTCAATTATTAATATTTATGATTTCCGTTACAGATCATTTTAGCTCACCCTTATTATGTTTCATGCTCCCCAAGTTATTAGGAAATATATTAACTGAATTATGACTATAAGGGTTTCATATGGATTATTTTAATGAAATAATATGGAATATAAAAATCTGGGTATAGTGATAAAGATATCCTCTTTATGTCATGACTGATGTTTATGTAAGAGTTTTTTCTAATTCTCCAAAAATATAAACCTAAAAGGTACTTGGGTATGTGAGTGATCTAATATTTCATTTTTATGTTTTAAGTTTTGGATGTTGAAAATTGGGACACCTTAATCAATATCAAATCCATAAATGTAAATTTTATGATTTTAGAACTAGATCCAGGAGTGAGGGTTCAAGGATGTTATAAGGATTATTTAGGGAAAATGATATTAAATTTTTGGGGACATAAGATGAGGGGTATGATATAACCTTTTAGGTTAAAACATTATTGAATCATAAGGTTATTAAGGTAATTTTGGAAGTAGAGTTATTTATTTATGGAATGATCTAAGTTGAACTTTTGATGTTATTGTTGAATTTTAGAGATTAATGCATTATTTCTACATATGAAGGTTTATACATTTCATATATTACCTTACCCTGTGCTAACCATTTATATTTTGGTTTATATCTAAAGATAGGTGGAATATCTTGTTATCTCTTTATGTGTTATGTGATCCTTTATAAGTTTATTTTAGTGATTCAATACTGAAAAATTCATCTTGAATACTCATCATTTGAAGAAAATGATGAGATTGTGGTGAAAATTTATTAAAGGATGAAATTATACTTGTATAGTAAGTATATTTCCTTATTTTTTTAGTCTATATGATAAAAGAATATCCCAAATATAAGAAATGAATCTTGGAACAAAAATGTTATCCCATTATCTTTAGTTGTGATGAATTGATGGTATTTTTCACACCTCATTTGTTTATGGTTTTTTGGTAATTGACTTTCTTATAATTATTCACTTTCATGTGATCAATATTATCTATTAATCGTTATCGTTATTTGGATATTATGTTTTAACTCCATGTCTATATTTTCACTTCGTACTAATTTTCTCCTATTTTGAAAACCTGGTTATGTGTTATTCTAGATGACCTTTGTATTTCCATTTACCTATTTTAAAAAGGAAGTTTTATAATCCATTTTTATGATGTGAATTTTCAAAAAAGGAATTTTTAAATATTAAAAAGTTTCCTTTCATTTCTGTATGTTTTATCTTTCACTCCTTGGAATTGGCTTTTAAAATGTTTGAAACCCTTTCTATCGGGCATAAGATAAAATTGTGAGGACGTAATTTCCAAAAAAGGGGAAGAATGTAACAAATCGTTTAATAATAAGATAAATAATTTTTATTTTTTATTAATCTTAATTAATTATATTTTATAGATTTATATTCATTATAACAATATTAGGTAATTTTTTATTACAAAGGAAAATAATTTATTTATAAGAAAATTGGATTTTCATTCATTATATGATTTTATTTAAAAGATTAATTTAAAAATTATAGAATTATAATTTGAAAAAAATAA
Source organism: Viscum album (assembly GCA_963277665.1). Lineage (NCBI taxonomy): Eukaryota > Viridiplantae > Streptophyta > Magnoliopsida > Santalales > Viscaceae > Viscum > Viscum album. Next base: position 15,666,549 of record OY728150.1, read on the forward strand.
ATTCATTTTTTAATTAATAATGGATAAATTATCTTAGGATTATTTTTTGATAATTTTCTAAAAAGTTTTATTTTTAAATGAATAGTAAACAAATTCTGATTTTTATTGAAAACTATCTAATATTTTCAACTATTTACAAAGTAACATTCTATTTTGGATTATTTTTAAAATTTAATTATTTAATTTTGACTAAAAATAATCCATTCTATTTTGGAATCAACATTATACTTGAATTTGGTATAAAAACATTTTTATACTAAAAAAGTTTTTTTTGAAAAACTGTTTTTCATCATGTTTTTCATCATGTTTTACAAGTTTAAATTTAATTTAAATTATTAAACTTATATGAATTGAATTTGATAAAATTTATCTCATATTTGGAACCAAGAGGTTAAAATTTGGTAAATAATTCCCTTTTATATTTAGTCATTATGAATAGTAACCATAATAAATATTTGTCACCTCGGTAAAGGGTAAATCAGGTAATTAAAGTTTAAAATAATATGATAAGGACTAAAAATGACCCTAAAACTTGAATTTAATCTATTTTATGAGTGGGGTTCAATAATAATAATCCAATATTCAATTTTATGGAAATTGTGTTCCATTATGCTTTGAAAATGACTTATAAATTATTTTAATTAAGGAAAAATGAAAAATATCACTCTAGTTATTTTAAATTTATATTATATATTCCCAAAGGGATAAAAATAAGTTGTGAATGAATGTTAAATTTAATTTTTAGAATAATTAAATTATTTTTATTATGGGAAATTATTTTTAATTTTTAATGTTGAAATAATTACCTTAAATTCTTACACAATAGCGACATAGTGGGTTTGCCAATAGTTGAAAATTAGAGTAAATGATTTAAAAAACATAAAAGGTAATATTTGTTTGTTTAATTATGGATTAAAATGAAATTTATAGTTAATAATAATGTATTATTTATTTTTAAATGGATTTATTATAATTAAATTTATGTCATTTTGTTTTCAAAATTCAAATTATGTGAATAGTTCTTAAAATGACATTAATAGTATTTTATGTTAAATATATTTTATTAAATTATTTAAAAATCATAAAAATATTAAAAGTGGAAAATTAAGATAATAAATAGTTTAAAATGTCATCCATTGGTAATTTTTGATTCAATTTTTAACTTATAGGTAAATTTATAACCCTTTTATGTTGAAAACTTTATTACTCCAGTTAAGGTTAAAAATAGTTAACAGAAGGGTTAATCCAAAAGACATGGTTTAAAATGATATCTAAGCCAATAAAAATTTAATTTAATGATTATATTAAGGATATGTAATCCTTATATTACAATCCTAGTCATTATAGAACTATTTAACATGAGTTAACACATGTTATATTATAATATTTCATGTATTTCTCAAAGTGTCCCTCCCCTCACTTATAAAATGACACCCCTATACTATCCTCTAAACACTTCAAGAGAATTTTGGATTATACAATACTTAAAAAAATAAATTACTAACATCTATACACACATCTTAGATCCCATTTTTTAATCATAAAACCAACCTACGATGGGTTTAGTTACAAACCTAAAGAGGTTTTCTGAAGAAGAGGTACAGTTTTTAACCTAGAGTTTTCATTTTATTTCATATTATACCTCCTTAAAATCTCATTAAAACATGTTTAAATAATAATAAAAATTATCTTACATATACATAGATGTTTTTATGTTAATTTAATAACCTATATCCATCTTATTCTTCCATAAAATAAGAAATGAAACTATTGTTTGTGTGTACGGAGGACTACCGCCTCGCGAACTGATATAATTCATTTTCCAGCACCACATCTCACATATGGTTATAATGATATATTTAATGTATATATATGGTATTAATGAAATAATTATCATTCTATAACGACAATATATCATATATTATCTTACCTTTCCGTCTATTGAAATATGATAACATCATTCATGCGTACGCGTGGATTACCACCTCCACGAAGCGATGTGATTCATTTTTAATCACTGTATAACATGAATGCTATATATAAGTGTATGTAAGTATAAAATATGATATTTATGATATAATAATAATTATGAAAAGATAAAAGGATAATTACCTTATTCCCCTCATTCTATTTGAAAAATGAAAACATTACTCATACATACATACGACTTACCACCTCCATGATTGTAGCGTAATTCATTTTTAATAACCATATTTCATGGTTGGTTTTAAAACTATAATTGTTTTATGAAAATTATAATTATTTCATGATTATTATTCTTTATAATAAGTAATAATTACCACTTTGATCACGGTCAACATACTGAATCTGTTTTGAAATTATGAACTGAACGTCCTCAGAACACCTAACGTAGACATAACTGATTAAGTAATTAAATATTCCATTTTAATAAATTAAAAACGGTTTAATGATAAATTAATAAACCTAGAAAATTTTATAAAATAATTTAAAAAATAATTTATGTTTAATATACATGAGTTAAAGGACATACATGGAAAGTTAGGACTTGAGGTAAGGGATTTCACCACAATTTCACTTCATTAAGGCGTGTTTTGATGTTGTACACCTAATTTAATTTATATGGCGTAAATATTTAAATTTAAATGTTATATCACTAATACTTAAAATTTTATGGTATTTTAACTTACAATTCATGTTAATTTATCCAAGGGGTTTTGATTTTGAATTTACTAAAGTGGTAAGGGTTTTATTAACTCAATTTTATTTCATTGGTTTATATCACTTCTTAATTGAGTATATTATGCTATTATTAAGTGTAAAATAAAATAAAATTTATTTATTTTGTAGTTGAAACTTTTTTATTTACATTTGTTACACATAATTTATCCATTGATTAATTCTTAATTCAATAATATGATCTTTGTAAGGGTTATTCATCTCATATTTTCATTCATTGGGATATATATTTATGTTATGAACCTATATTTTTTTATTAGGTGTATATAATAAGACTTTTATATGTTATGTCATTAATATCCTTGTTTTAGTTATATTTAATATTTCATTTGAAGTTATTATTTCATGGGGATTATAATTTAAAAGTTACTAAATCAGTAAGGGGTTTGTGTTTCAGTCTCATATTAATCGGGAAAATTTATGATTGAATTTCCATTGAGGAAATTATATGATAATAATATAATAAACCCCATTAATTTTATTATCTAGTGTATATTTTTATAAATTTTATGTTTTAGTAAAATTTTCCTCTCTTTGGTACTCAAAATGGTTCAGAAAATGTTTTTAAGAAAATCCGACATTATTTCCTCCTCTGTTAGTTGGAAAACCTTTTACTTCCATATCCATGTTTTCTAAAATTTTCTCAAGATTTTTTACTATTATTAAATGGTTGTTTAAATTAATTTTTACCCATATTTTAATTTTTATGAAAAGGTTTTAAAATAATCTTCTTGTCATTTTTTTAACAAGGTAATTTTTACTGAAGGTGTGAACAAAATATATATTTTAACGATTACGACATAGAAAAAATTTCCTACTATCATGACCACTCAATGCTTTGAAGATTCATTTACAAGTTTCCATGGAAATTTTCAAAGAAAATATTTTTCCTAATATACTATAATTTTTTTTATTTTAAAAGTTATTTTCAAAATTGAAATGGTATTTTCCTAAATAATATATTCAATGATATTTTTATGGTATTTAAATTCATTAATGATAAAAATCATTGATTTATCTTATTCTCCATTAGGTATATGTTGTAATGACACTATACTTATTCATTATCTAGATGGATTATGATGGTTTCAATGATATTGTCACATAACTTGTTTCTTTTCCATGGTTAAATCAAGCTATGAAAGAACAATGATAATCGTTATGTTGAAATATGCATTCTTTCATGTGTTATGATTATGTTTTGGTTCTTAGAATTTTTTTACGATGAAAGGTTATAATTATATAACTCATGATGATAGGTGAGACCGATATAACTCTACCATGCATCGAGTAAAGATACAGAGTTAAAAAGTTATAGGTTTCTCCGAATATATTTTTGGAATCTACAAGGTAGGTTATTCTATTTTTAAGAGTGATATGAAATGATGTTCCAAGTTACCAACATGCTTTATTTACGCTCACATCAAGTTATAATGTATCTTTTGATAAATTATTGTTTAAAATGGCTCATTATTATTGAATTATATGAATACTGTCTTATGCTAAATCTTTATTCCTTATCTCGTACTTTATGATACAAGTTTTGATGAGTATTAATTATCTTATTTTATGCTCATGTACTTTTATTATGCTATCATACCCTTATTCTCATCTTATGACCACTGATAACATTGAACTGTTAATGGTTATGTTTACCCTTACATATTTTCTAAGCTCACCCTTATTATGTTTCCTCTTCCCCTAACTACAAAGAAAATTTTATTTATATTATTCTTAAGAGGGATACTATATGTGAAGAACTTATTGGGAGATGACATAGATATTTATGAACTAGTTTTTTTGTATCCAAGTTGTTATGTAAGATATTGTACTAATTCTATAAAAATATAAACCTAAATGGTCCATGGGTATGTAAGTAATCCAATATTTCCTTATGATCTTTTAAGTTATAGATAGCTAAAATTGGTTCATATTTATCAATATTAATCCAGAGATACAAAGATTATGTTTTTATCACCAGATCTGGGAGTGTAGATTCATTACTATTATAGTTGGTATCAGAACAGGGTTTAGATAAATTTAGAGATTGGGATGTTTTCAAGTGAGTTTAACTTAAGAGTTATGGATACCATTAGGGATTTCTAAGTTTAAGGTTGATCATAAGTTCAAAGGTATAGACACCGCATTTTATTGGGTTAAGGTACAAGTAACCCTTAAGTGTATCTTGTGGTTTAACGTGAAGGATTATTTGGGGAAAATTCTATTAATTTTTTAGGGATGTAAGATTAGGGGTATGATATAAACATTGAGGTTAATATTATTTTTAAATATTAATGTTATTAAGGTAATCTTGGATGTATATTTATTTATTTATAAAATGACCTAAGTTTAACTTTTAGTGTTATTGTTTAATTTTGGATATTATTGTGTTGTTTATTCATATTAAGGTTTATACATTTTAGATATTATCTGACCTTGTACTATCAATTTTAGTTTTGGTAAATATATAAATATAGGAGGAATATATTTTTATCCTTTTGTGAATTATGTGATCTGTTATAAGTTGATTTTTATGATTCAGGCATGACAAATTCATCTTGAATACTCATAATTTGGAGAGAATGGTGAGATTATGGTGGAAATTTATTAAAGTATGAATTTATAATTTTCATGTAAGTATATTTACTTATGTTCATAGTCTATATGTTAAAGTAATTTCTCAACCATAGGAAAAGGATCTTGAAACAAAATGTTATCCCATTACCTTTATTTCTGATGAATCAATGGTCTTTTTTACACCTCATTGGTTTATGGTTTTGTGGTAATTAACCTTCTCATAACCATTCAATTTATTCGGATCAATTTTATCTATAACTCTCTATAATTATTTGGTTATTAGGTTTTTAATCCATGTCTATATTTCCACTTTCCACTAATATTCTCCTATTTAGAAACCTAATTATGTGTTATTCCAGATGACCTTCATATTTCCCTTTCCCTCTTTTAAAAAGGAAGTTTTATTATCCCTTTTTATGATTTGAGTTTTCAAAAAATGTATTTTTAAATATTAAAAAGGGTTTCATTTCTTATTAGTATGTTTTATCTTCCACTCCTTGGAATTTACTTTGAAAATAGTTTAAACCCTTTATATCATGCCTAAGATAAAATTGTGATGACACAATTTCCCAAAGGGGGGAAGGTTGTAACAACATAGATAATGTTATGATATATCATTTTTATTTATTATTATATTCATTAATTATATTTTATATATTTATATTCATTATAATAATATTAGGTAATTTTTTAGTAAAAAGGAAAAATGATTTATTTCTAAGAAAACTTGATTTTCATGCATTATATGGTTTTATTTAAAAGATTGATTTAGAAATTATAGAATTTTAATTTTAAAAAATGAACTTAATTTTTAATTAATAATGTAAAAATTATCTTAGGATTAATTTTTAAGAATTTTTTAAATAGTTTTAATTTTCAATGAATAGTAAAAAATACTGATTTTTATTAAAAATTGTCTTTTATTTTCAATTATTTATAATGTAGAATTATATTTTGTATTAGTTTTAAAATTTAATCAGTTAATTTTTATTAAACATAATCTAATAAATTTTATTATAATCAACATTATACTTGAATTTGGTATAAAAACATTTTAATACTTAAAAGACATTTTTTTTCTGAAAACCGTTTAAGTTGCGTTTTTTGAGTTTAATTTTAAATTAAATTACTAAAGATTTATGAATTTAATTTGATAAAATTAATCCTATATTTTTAATACATAGGTTAAACTTTGGTAAATAAGTCCCTTTTATTTTTAGTCATTATGAATAGTAACTGTAGTAAATATTTGTTACCTCGGTAACATATAATCAGGTAATTAAGGTTAAGAATAATATTATAAAGACTAAAATGACCCTAAAAATTTACTTTAATATATTTTATGAGTGGGGTTAAAATATACTCATTTAATATTAAATGTTATGGAAATATTGTACCATTTTTCTCTGAAAATGACATATATTATTTTAAGTAAATAAAAACACAAAATGTCACTATCTTGCTTTTAGATTTATATTATATGTTCTAATTGGTAATAAAATAATTTATGAATTAATATTAAAGGTTATTTTTTATAATAAGGAAATTATTTTTATAATTTAAATTTATTTTTATGTTTTACTGATGAAGCAATTACCTTAAATGCCTACACAACACCGACATAGTGCTTGTGAAAGAAGTAGAAAATTAAGGTAAATGATTTTAAAAATATCAAAAGTAAATTTTTTGAATGAATAATGGAATCACATTAATTTTTTAGTTAATATTAATTTAATTTTTAAATTTATTATATTAAAATTACACTTCTTCCATTTGTTTTCAAATTCAAATTATCCGAATAGTTCTTAAAAATACATTAATAGTATTTTTTTTATTTAATATATTTTATTAGATTATTTAAAAATTATAAAAATATTGTAAGAGTATAAGTAGGATTATAAATTGTTATAAATTTCATCCCTTCACTATTTATGAGATAATTTTTAACTTATAAGAAAACTTATAACCATTTTATATTCAAAAAGTAGTTTCCACAGTTAAGGTTAAAAATGATTAATTGAAGATTTAATCAAAATGATAAGGTTTAAAATGATATATAAACCTATAAAAATTTTATTTGATGATTATATTAAGTCCATATCATCATTATCTTTAAATCCATTCCATTTTGGAACCATTTTACATGAGTTAGACACATATTATATTATAATATTACATGTATTTCTAAAAGTTCCAGTCTCCTCACTTATAAAATGAAACTCAATATCTTCTCTTACACACACACTTCAAGAGAATTTTGGTTTATCAAATAAATAAAAATAATCCCTTCCTAACATCCCTACACACATCCTAGATTCTCTGGTTTAATTAGAAAACCAACATAGAAAGGATTTAGGTATAAACCTAAAGAGGTTGTCCGGAGAATAAGTATAGTTTTTAACCTAGCATTTTCATTTTATTTCTTCTCACACCTCATTAAAATATTATTCATACATGATAAAATAATAAAACTAGTATATTATATATACTGATATGTTTTTATATTAATGTGATGGCCTATATCCATCTCTTTTTTTCCATCAAATGAGAAATGAAACCATCGTTCGTGTGTATGGCGAACTACCACCTCACGAACTAATGTAATTCATTTTCCATAACCACCTCTAATGGATAGTTACAATGATGGATTTAATTTATATATATATATATATATTATTCATGAAATAATTATAATTATTTAAATATGATATATCATTTATTTTCTTACCTTTCAATTCATTGAAAAATGATAATGACATTCAAGCTTACATGTGGATTAACACCACCACAAAGCGATGTTATTCTTTTTTCATCACCACATCAAATGGATGGTATTTATAAGTTTATGTAAATATATAATATTATATTTATTTATAATAATAATTATATAAATATAAACTTAGACTTTCCTTATTTCTCTCATGTTCTTTGAAAAATGAAAATGTTAATCATGCGTACGTACAACTTACCGTCTCCATGATTGTATTATAATTAATTTTTCATAAACATATTTCATGGTTGATTTTTAAGTTATAATTAATTTATAAAAATTATAATTATTTCGTTATTATTATTATGGATATGATATAACAATGTCCACTTTGACCATGATCAACATACTGAAGCTGTTTTTAAATTATGAACCAAACATCCTCAAAACACCTGACATAGACACAACCAACTAAGTAATAAATTATATCATTGTAATAAATTAAAAAAATGGATTAGTGATAAATAATATTTTCTATAAAAGTTTCTTAAAAAATTAAATAATTTATATAATCTTATTATATAGGAGTTAAAGTGAATACATTGCATGTCTGGACTTGTGGTAAGAGATTTCATCTCAATTTCCCTTCATTGAGGCATGTTTGAATGTTGTAGACATAATTTATTTTATATAGTGTTTATATTTAAATTTTACAAGTTATATCATGACTACTTCATACTTAAAGGTATTTTATGTTACAATTAATTCATCTAATGAGTTTTTATTCGAAAGTTACCAAAACAGTAAGGGATTTTTTGAATGTTTTTTATTTTATTAGGTTATATAATTTATTCATTGATTATCTTATTCTAATGTTATGTTTAAAATAAAATTTGACTGATTTATGTTATATTTACAATTTTTTTGTAAATTTACATCTGTTACACATAATAACTCCACTGATTAATTCTCAATTCAATGATATGATCTTTTTAAGGGTTATTTGTCTCAAATTTTCCTTCATTGGAACATATATTTATGTTATACACCTATATTATTTTATGAGGTGTATATAATAATTGTTTTATATGTTATATAATTAATATTATAATTTTCATTATATTTAATATTTCATTTGAAGTTATTCTTTCACAAGGATTATGATTCAAAAGTTACCAAAGTGGTAAGGGGTTTATGATTCAATCTCATTTTAATTGGGATTATTTATGATTGAATTTTCATTGGGGAAATTATATGATAATTATATAATAAAACCCATTCATTTTTATTATCATATGTTTATTTATTCAAATTTTATTTTTAATGTCATTTTCATCTCTTTGGTACTCAAAATGGTTAAAAAAATGTTTTTAATAAAATCCAAACTTATTTTATCCTCTTTCAATTAGAAAATAATTTTATTTTATATCGATTATTTTAAAATGTTTTCAAGAATTTTTTTTAACTATTCTTAAATTATTTTTAATGTAATTTTTACCCATGTTTTATTTTTTTCAAAATGTTTTAAAAACAATATTTTTTTCATTTTATGAAAAAATTAATTTTTACCAAAGGTGTGAAAAAAATATCTATTTTAATAATTATGGCATGAAAACATTTTCCCACCATCATGATCGCTCAATGTTATGAAGCTCAATTTACAAGTTTTTATGAATCTTTTCAAAGATATTTTTTTCCTAATATAATGATTTTTTTTATTTTAAAATTTATTTTCAAAAGGTTTGGGGCTGATATGAACCTAATATTGTGTTGTGGTGATCCAATCATATCAAGAAGCTTGTTCAAAGGTTTGAGGTTGATATAAACTTCTTAATTATATTGAATGTTGGGGAATCATATAATATGAAGGAAGTAACTACTCTTAGAAACTCAAAAAAATGGGATTCAGTCATGCAAAAGGAAACGAATTACTTAAATATCAATAATACACGAGGGTTGGTTAAGATACCAGAAGGAAAAAGGGATGTAGAGAAAAAATGGGCATTTAATTTGAATGAGGAAACTGATGAAATTAAGAGATATAAAGAAAGGTTAATGGTGAATGGTTTTTAGAAAAAGGAAGGAATTGAATTTTCTGAAATTTTCTCACTAGTGGTTAAACACACAACTATTAAGACAATGATTAAAATTTTTACATTCGATGACATACACTTGGATTAGATATTTGTACGAACAAAATATATACATAGAGACTTAGATAAATAAATTTACATGGTTTAGACCAAAGGTTATTAAGTTTGTTAAAAGGATAATTTATTTTTTAAGTTGAAATGAAGTATATAAGGATTGATGTAAGCTTCATGACAGCAGAATAAGAAGTTCAAAACTTCCATGTTTGAAGAAAATTTCAGTTAATGTGATTCCAATAACTGTTGTAAAAAAAGTAATAGGAGGATAGAACATATATCATACTATTATTGTATGTGAATGATATACTGATTACTTTTCCAAAGTTCCAATATATTGAGGAACTGAAGAGGAAAATTTCAATAAGGTTTGAGATAAAGAATATTGGGAAATATAATAATATATTGGGGATGATAATTTATAGGGAAAGGAAAGCTATCTCATTGGTTTTATCCCAGAAGGAGTAAATTAGGAAAGTAATTGAAAAATACAGAATGATTATTTATAAACCTATATCAACCCCCTCGTCAGACACTTCAAACTTTTAAAACTAAAGAAATATCAAAATATGAAGAAGTTCATGACATAGATAATTTTTGTTATGATTCAACTATAGGAAGTTTGATGTATGCAATGGTTTTTACTCGACCAAATATTGATTTTAAAGTGGGCGTTGTTATCTGTTTCATGTCAAATCCAAGAAGAAAACATTGAGAAGTTGTGAAATGGATATTATGATAATTGAATGTTTTACAGGATGCAACTTTATGTTTCAGTGATGATGACAAATTTTAAGTATTTTAAGATATAGATTTTATTGGTGACATGGATTCATGAAAAATTATTCCTGTTTTTTTTACTTTTGGTGGAATAATAGTTAGTTGGATGTCGTAGTTTTAACTAGGGGTTACATTATCTATAACATAAGTAGAGAATGTTTCTAATATTGAAACAGTGAATGTGATGATATAGTTATTTCATTTCTTAAAGGAAAATGGAAATGGATCAGATAAAAGAATGTTATTCTATGATAGGCAGAGTGCCATTCATCTTTCTTGAAACCCAATGTTTCATGAAAGAATGAAAAAAATTATCCAGAAGTATCTCTTCATACTAATTTTGTTGGATGATAAATTATTGGATCTTCATAAGGTTTCTAGGAAGAAAAATCTTGCAAATATATTTACAAATGTGATATTATAATAAATTCTAAGGAAACCATGTGACTCAGCAGGACTCAGTTGATCGAATAGAGTTTAGGGAACTTCTTGCATCAAATAGAGTTAGAGCTCATGTAAATAAAATAATAAGAATATTGATAAAAATCATAAAGAAATTTCCATGTGGGAGAATGTTGGGTTTGTTGAAGTTTCTTAAAATTCATCAGATAGTTATTTCTATACGCGGATGATTGGGTGAAGATCATCAGATAAACCGTATCAATGTTTACCAGTTGTTTTGTTTAAGAGAATTTCGGATATAAGTTTTTATCATTGGAAAAAACATCCAATGGGAAGTGTACATCAGATAAAGTTAATTAGATATAGAATATTCAAACAAATAGATTATATAATGTGTATTTGATGATCATCTGAGGATCATTGGACATAACTCTCACATTTTATGTTCATGACTTACCCTTACACATTAATGAAGTTACCCTTATACAGGTACTGGTTGTTGCGCGGTGACTGATTGTAAATGGATTTATCAAGTGTTTTTATAGTGTATTATCAGTTTCTTAAGTTAATTAAAGGTTGACAGTGTATCTAGAATTTTATTGAAACTTATTTATCAAACAAAGACCACTATACAGAGGGGTGGTGGCCCAAATATGATGTTGTAAAATTTTTTACATTGAATAAGAAAATATATTTTTGACTTTACTCTCTAAGACTTTGTTAAAGTGGAGATGAACTAAGTGATAATGTATTATTAATTTGAATCTCCCTTAATAAAATATGTTTTCAGTGTTCTCCCATGGATGTATGAATTTTTCTAAACCATATAAATATTTTTAGTCCATTATTTTGATGTCTTTTGTGTGAAGTATAACCGTGGAGTTTTTTGTGGTGATTAGTCCAATACTTATCCTAGCTTCATAACATAACTTGATCAGTGGAGGTTATCAGAAAATATATTTTTCTGATAATATTGTGAATCATTTATGATGCATAGTCTAGAGTGATTGGAAAAATGTTTTCTTTAGATGAACATTGCTTGATAGGTATGTATGTTGGTCAGAATTACAGTTTTCCCAAAAGGCTATCAGCTTCCACTTTTCTTCTAACATTCAATATATAAGTTATTGCATATCCCTTCTAAGAGTATCTATGATAAAATTCCTTTTTCCCAGAGTATACACTATCTTGAAGTCATAAATTTATAGTTACTCTACCCAATGCCTCTGAAGAAGATTAAAGTCCCACTAGGATAAGATATACCACAAGATCTTGTAGTAAGTATACATGAAAAATATCTCACCAATTAGGTAATTTTGTAAAAACTTCAATACACAATGCATGATATATAATTCTAGGTCATGAGTAGTATAGTTCTGCTCATGTGGTCATGGCTGGAGATGCCTGTAAGTAACTACCTGATCATTCTACTTTAAGATATCTCCCAAACCAACTCAAGAATCATCAAAATACACCGTGTAATTGATTTCGGGTTCATGAAAAATAAAATCAAAACTGATGTTAATATTATATTTATCTCTAAGAATAATTCTTTACACTTATCCATCCATTCAAATATTAACCCCTTCTTGTTAAGCACGATCAAGGGCACTACCAAATTGGACAAGTTCTAAATGATCCACCTGTATTATCCAGATATTTCAAGGAAAATTAAAATATCAAACATATTCTTAGGCCATTACCAAGAAATAAATGTCTATAACTTTTCTAGGTTAAATTAAATTCCCACCTTAGAAACCACATTCTTGAGGGAATACAACTCCTAAATCCAAAAGCGAAACTTTAAAATTTTTACATAAAGTTGATGTGCTCGAAGCATACTCAATACAATCTCATGGTGTCTAGAGTGTGAGATCTGTGAACAATACTAGATCATTCTTCATCCTAAAAGAAATAACAAGATACTCATACAACCCATATTTTATCCTAAACACTATCTTTGTTATGCCCACCTCCCTAAACCAAAGTTAATGGTAGCCATATCATATATCAATATTTGAGAACCACCAGACTCCCCTTAACCGATCAAACATGTCATCAATACTTGGTAATGGTTACTTGTTCTTCATAGTAATCTAATTCAACTTTATATAGACCACACAAAACCAAATATTACTATTCAAATTCATATTGAACAACTCTAGATCACCCTAAGGAAAATTTCTCATTTTGATAAATATTTTTCGTTTCTAGATCCTCAAGTTTCACCTTAATCTATTTTAACTCGATAGGTTTCATGTTGTAAGGTGGAATATATCTAGGTTTTTCACTAGAAATGAGTTCAATTTTAAAGTCAATGCCCCCATATAGAGGTAACCCTAAGAAATATACTGGAAATATATTTTGGTGAAGTATAATCCCATATAAAAATAATAGGGAGTCATAGTCTAATCAACAACAAGGATCATGTTAGCTGCATGTACTATAATAAATCCAATTTGGCTAGGGTTCAGTGCCACTCTGCTTGGTTCAACATCCCACTCATTGGTAAAAAAACTTCTCTCCCTTAGGCATAATAAAGGATACTCATCTTTGATAATAGTGAATGTTTGAATTTTAACAGGTCAACTAGTCCATGTGAAGGATCACATCACATCCATATAATTATGAAACCCCATGCATGCTCATAACCAATAATCACTATGGGGTATTATAGGAAAATATGGAGACGATTCACTTTATTTACCAAAAGTGTATTAATTTAAAATAATTCATAAGATAATTTAACCAAAAAATCAATCCCATATAATAATTGAGAATATATAAACAAATGGGAAGTGCCTATATATAAAAAATAAAGAGAATAGAATTAATCAAGACCACACATAAAACTATTATAGATCCCTCTCAACCATTGGCATGGACCTGGTTAACTGTATAAACTATACTAATGTTAGCCCTATGTCCACACTGCTAAGGCTCACGCGACACCTAATTCAGAGACCCCTATGGAGTCTACACCCTCTGTTGAAGCTCTTAGCCTGTATCTTATCCAGACCTCACCAAGCCCATTATATAAGTCTTCAAACAAAAACCAAATAAGATTTTCTATATTTACACATTGGTGAAATTTATTGGTTGGGTTTTGATAGTTTTTGAGATAGTTTCCCTTCTATCTACAATTGTATCACCTAGTAGAATCATTTCCCATAGAGGGGGCCAAAGAACCCTTTCTCCACTATGAATGTCTTCCACCATCTTGGTTCATGTCCACTGATTTCCTCTTCTTATTACCTAAAAAGGTAGTTGGGGAAAAATGGGAAAATCCACTAGTCGGTCCACTGAAAGTTGAAAGAAGACCCATATATTTATCTTCCTCTAGTACATTATCTATAATCATAATTTTACGAAGCACCTCAGCTTAATTTGTTAAATCAAAGTTCATAACCTGAAATTTTAACTCCGATAAAAGACTAATCTAAAACTTATTGAACTTTTATAACTCATTCCTAGCTAAAAAAGGAGAAAAAAGAATCATCATAGTGAATCATATAGAATAATCATATGCTGACATTATCCCCTGCCAAAGCTCCATGAACTCTTAAGAATGATTCAGCTTCAGCATATCAAGGAAGAATTCCACAGATAAGATGTCCTTGAAGGTTTCCCATGTCCATCCCTCACATATTCTTGACTAATTTATAAAACCCCACCACATATTAGATGGTCCTTAGAGAATAAAATTAGCAAGATTCACATTCTAATCTTCTTGAGTCTCCACCAAATCGAATATCTTCTCAATAATGTCAATCCAGTCATCAGCATCCTAGGGGGCCTCCAATTCCCTAGATGGTTGGGGGATTTTGGATCTGAAATTCATAATTTTAATCAACAATTGACCATTTATATCCTCTACAATGAGTAGGAAATAGTTATAAGAGTCCGATTTAGATCATTTCTATAGCCCAAATTGCTGGAACTATAAGTACCTGACCTTAAACATTACATAATATTGAGTTTTTAGTCAAGAATTCATTATCTTACATTTTCAGATCTTTATGGTTTAGAGTTTTATAAAATTATTCCATCTTTATTAGATAAATAAATATTACATCATAAATTAGACACTTCCACTTAGTATCCATTTTCCCAAAAAATAAAAATTTTAAGATATAACAAGTTTTCTTTTCATGATAGATATTTATAATTTTTAGCTTAACCTAATAATTATCTTCAATAATATTTAGAAACCTATGGAAAAAATTTAAAAATGTGCGATGATCATAAAAATATCAGTAAGGTACAAAAAATAAATAAAGAAACCCATTCATCCATAAACACTCGTAAAATTTGTCCTGTTTCAAAAATAAACTTTGGGCTCAAAATAAACATTTTCTTACCTAATAAATCAAATTATATGCCCAAATATTTCCATAAAACATTTCATAACAAATTTTAATGGAAAAATAAATCTCATAAATGTTTATTTTAAATCATGTAATATCATAATTTTTTTTTTAAAAAGTTATACATTTTACCCTTAGAAGTAGTAGATACATTATTTTAAACATAATATCATTAGCTTACCTTATGAAATAATAATATTTCCATAAAAACTATAGAATTCATAAATAAATCATGTAGGTAACTTGGGACATAATTTTCATAACACTCTTACAAATAGAATAACCTATATAGTTAACTTCCATCATGATCATTACCCAATACATTGAAGGGCTATAACGGACCCACCCATCATTGGTTTATAACTTAACCACCCATCCTTGGTTTATAAAGGAACCAAACTTCCTTATTTTATAAAATAATCACCCAAAATTAGTTTATAAAAGAACCAACCATCATTATAAACAATTCCCAAGAACCATAACATTATTATAAAACATGAAATCTTTTATACATAAAAAAATATTCCTTAAACCCATAAGAAAAACATTTTCAGATATCGAAAAATCCATTCCATTTTAAACCCATTTTGAAATATTCATAACAAAGGTAAAGAGAGGTTTTTCTTTGAAGAAAACATGGAAGATTATAAATAAATTAAAACATCAGATAATAGTTACAGTAGTAGGAACAACCATTGAAATTTTATACATTCAAATAGAACATTTTTTTGTCTTTTGTAAAGAAAGTTAAAACATTCCCTATAAAATGCATATAAATATTCCTTTTTATTTTTGAAAGAATGTAAAAAAAGAGACATATAATTTCTTTTATAATTATTTAATGTACATATAAATAAATCCATAAAATAATTTTAAGAATATATACATGGAAGATAAATATTTAGAAAATAAATATTTAAAACATTTAAAATGAGGTTTTTAAAGTAAAGTGTCACTTATCTTAAGCCCGACTCGTAAGGTACGTTCTTTATATTTCTGAATAATAAACTTGTTTTTATTATTTACTTTATGAATAAACTTTTTCAAGTTTATTATTACTTTTATTTTATTTTTTATTATGTTATACACAATTACTTAATTAATTAAGTTATCGTAGGATGTTTTGACGATATTTGTCTCGTATGTCCAAAATTGCATCAGTAGGTTGATTATGGTAAAAGAGGTCATTATTCCATCATATCTAAAAGAATAATCAGGAAATAATTATAATTTTTATACATCAATTATACTTTTTAAAACAACCATGAATGATGGTTATGAAAAATAAACTATGTTGCAATCATGGAGATGGTAAGCCGTACATACACGTGAGTAACATTTCCATTTTTAAAATGATCATGATGGAAAGAAGGTAAATATTATTTCATATTTAAAAAATGATAATTATTTCATAAATAACATATTATTTATTTTAATATACTTATATATACCACCAATGTGATGTGGTGAAGAAAAATTAATCACATCGCTTTGTGTAGGTGGTAATCCACACACACACACAAACAACATTATGATTTTCATTGGATAGAAAGTTAAAGAAAAAAGTTGTTATGTTATCTTTTCAAAATTAAAATTATTTCATGAATATTACATATAAACATTAAATCTATCATTATAACCATATGTGATAGTCATTTATGGAAAAACAATTACATCGGTTCCTGTGGTGGTAGTCCACCGTAGTCACGAATGACAATTTCTTTCCCCAATTGATGGATGATGAGATGAATATAGGTTATAAAATTAAAAAATAACATATAATTACATGAAATATACTATTTTTATTAGTTCATAACTTTTTAATAATATTTTAAGGATTTATAATAATAAATAATGCTAAATCAGTTGGTAAAGAACTATACCTCTTATTTGGACAACCTTCTTTGTTTGACACCTTAATCCCTATAAGGTTGGAATTACTCCAATAATAGGACCTATAGAACATGTTAAGGTATTTTATTAAGGGATATTATCAGGAATTGTTAGAACCAAATTGTTTTTTAAGTTCATAGGGAAGAGGAAAAGGTGAACCCTTTTATAATGAGTGGAGGGGCATTCTTGGAATTCCATAAAGTATTAAATTAACATAAATTAATTTTCATGTTCAAATGAATAAAAATTAATATAATTATAAGATAATTTTATTTTGAGTCTAAATAATCCCATTAAATAAAAAATTTGATATGTTCAAGTGATTTTTTCACCATTATATATTTTTTAACTATTCATTAACCCTTTTGACGATTACCACAATAACAATGTTTTTTCACCTTTAGGGGTCATGATAGTTACTATAAAAGGTAAATTGGACCATAAATTGAACATGTTTTATATTTTTAGACATATATTAATAAATTGGTTGAATATAGAATTTTAGTAATTTTAAATCATTTAATAAAATATTTTTTTATTATAAAATATCATTTATATCATTTTTGGAAATACATGAAATATCATAATATATTATATTTATAACTCGTGTAAAATGGTTAAAAAATGATGTTTATTTGAATATAATGAATATATAGTATTAATATATTCATCCAATAAATGTTTTATAGGTTTTGATATCATTTTATACCTTATATTTTTTATTAACCCCTTGGTTAACCAATTTTAACCCTAATCACGGTAATGAATTTTCAATATTAAAGGGTTATAATTTTACTTATAAAGAAAAAATTGGATCATAATTGGAAAAGAGATGAACATTTTTACCATTTATAATCTTAATTTTTCTTTTTAAATATTTTTATGACTTTTGAATAATTTAGTAAAATATTATTTAACATAAAATATCATTAATGTCATTTTTGATACTATTCATTTAATTTGACTTTGAAAACCACCCAAAAAAAGGAATTAAAATATAACTATTTAAAAATTTCCTAAAATATTATATTTATCTAAAAAACTCATGGAACAGAATAATCAATTCATATTATATTATTATGAATATTTTTAAAATCATTTATTTTATTTTTCTATTAATTGAATAAATATTGTGCCAGTGTTGTGTACGCATTTAAGATAATTATTTTATCACTAAAAATTATAAATAAAATACCATGATAAAATAATAATTTATCTTTCAAATAAATATTATATAATAAAACATAGCCTCTGTTTATCCTTGTGTAAAAAATTTAGAGATAATAAAACAAAGAGAATGACACTTTTGACTTTTCTTTACTTAAAATAATATAAAGGTCAAAATGAAAGAAATATGGAAAACATTTACCATATTTGTAAAATTTGGATGAAATGGATGAACTAAACTCATCCAATAGGATAAAGTTAAGTTTTATGGTTATTTTTTAGTCCTTATCATATTATTTTTAACCTTAATTACCTGATTTACCCTTACAATGGTGACAATTATTTACTATGGATACTATTAATAAGGACAAAAAATAAAAGGTACCTATTTACCAAATTTTAAAATCTTGATTCCAAATAAGGAATCAATATTTTAATATCCAATTTCTATAAGTGGTAGAAATTAATTTAAGATTAAAATGAAAAACACAATGAAACATTGGTTTTTTTTAAAATGACTTTTTTTGTATACAAATATTTTTATACCAAATTTAAACATAAAAATGATTAAAATGAACTTAATTAGATTATTAATAATATAATAAGGATAATTTCACTTTGAAGCTATTTTTTTAAAAATTAAACTTTTTAAATTCTTGAAACAAAAATACAGTTTTCAATGAAAATTATTAATTTTCACTATTCACTTGAAAATATTTTTTTTAAATCCAAAAATTTCACTGTAAGATAATTTTGAAAGGATGATTTAAAATTTTATATCATTTTTATCAAATAAAATTTCTAAAAATTTTAGAAATTAATTATAATATTTTCTCACAAAAACAAATACAAACTATTTTTGAAGAAAATATATTTTTGAAGAATAAAGTGACTTTGATAAAAAATTATATGTTTATATCTTAATAATTAATCAATAAATTTGTATTGATTAATACCTTTATATGTATTTCATAATGATTTCAATACTATTCATACCTTTCAATTAAATAACTAGGTTATAATAGTCATATTTAAATAACAATATTTCATGGTTCCTTTAAGCTCGGTGTTGCGTGTCTTATATACTATTGAACATGGTCTTTATTTTAAAATATAAGGATATTAAATCCCACTTTAAATTTTTTTTCCTCACAATTTGACATGTAACTCTATAATAAAAGGTTTGACATTTTAATATACCTTCTTTAAATCCCGCATTCTAAAAAAGGTTAATACACTTCCTCTTGAAAAGAGGGAAAATGAAATATGAAGGTCATCTAGAATAACACATAACTAGGTATCCAAATAGGAAACAATTAGTTGTAATTGAAAATATGGACATGGAGGAGAAGAATAATTTCCAAACAATGATAGATATTGACTGAGATAATTGATCATAATAAAATGAATGATTAAGATAAAGTTAATGATCATAAATTAATAAGGTGTGAAAAAGACTATTGATTCATCAGAAATAGAGGTAATAAGATAATTTTTTTGTTTCAATATATTTTTATTAGAGTTAAGGAATAATTTTAACATCTAGACTAAGAACATAAATAAATATACTTATTTGATAAGTATTATTTCATCCTTTAATCAATTTCCACCGCAGTATCAACTTTTTCTTCAAACAATCAATATTCAAGATGATTTTTTATGCTTGAAGCACTAAAATTATCTTCTAATAGATCAAATAATTCCATAAAAGTATAAGAAGATATTCTTCTTATCTTTAGACATTAACCAAAACATAAATGGTCAAAACAAGGTAAGATAATTCCCAAAATGAATAAAATTTTATATGAAGGAATACAATATCGATCTCAAAAGACTCAATTATAACACCCAAAGTTCAACAAAGATCATTTGATAAATAACCAACCTTAAAATTCTTCAAAATATTCCATAATATTATTTCAACCCAAAGATTAGAATGATTTGATCACATATTCTTCCAATATAAATTTAACATTTATCTCCAAATAACATCAATTTCTCTTAATGTATCATAACATAAAATGTATATACCCTAATTATATAATCTCTAAGATGTACTAATAACTTACATAAATAACATAAATCACTATAATGACACATTAAAATCATATATTCTTCCAAAATATAATTCAACTTTTATTCCTTAAATAAAATCCAATAATATTCGGTTTACCTTAATCATATAATGTTCCAAAAACTTATAGTGATCTCCTTCCAAAATAATATTAATAAGTTTATCACCAAATCATTTTTCAATCACATGGTTATCTATATGATAAAACACATATTCCCAAAATCAAATTAATATTTATCTATAAAATCATTTGTGTAAAAAATGTCATACTAACTCGAACATGATGTAGTCCAATGGTAGGACCTTCACCCTTCTCGCCCTTCAGTTGGGTGTTCAAACCCTACATCCTTTTCATACACAACATGTTGTCCTTTTACTAAAAATATATTTATATAATTACTATAAAATTCCTAAAATATAATGAACATCCTAAAAAATAACCTCCATAACTTAAAAATTTAAGAATGTTTTAACCTAAGATGTTATCTCATACCTTTTAGCTTATATCCCCCAAAAATGTAACAACTTTATTTTGAAATAATCCTTCATGTTAAACCTAAGGGTTTCATGTACTTCAACCCAATAAAACATCTCCCAAAATATCATTAATCTTCTTAAAATCCCATATCATTAAACCTAAACAAGTGTTGTCTAAGACCATGAACATAAAACTTATAAACCCATGGTGTTATCTATAACTCTTACGTTAATCTCATATGAAAACATCCTGATCTATAAAGTTATATAGACATTTCCTATAATACCAACTATAAGGGTCTGACCTTAAACATTACATAATCTTGAGTTTTAAGCTAATAATTAATTTTCTTACATTTTAGGATCTTTAAAAATTATATTTTTATAAAATTAGGAAATAATTATTATATAAATAAATATTACATCCCAAAGTGGATAATTCCACTTAGTATCCATTTTTCCCAAAAAATAAAACTTTTAAGATATTACAAATTTTCTTTTTATGATACATCTTTACAACTTTCATCTTGAGATCATCCTTGTCCCTATTCATCATTAAAACCCTATAAATGTTTTTTAAATATGGTATGAGAACAAAAAACTTAGTAAGGGTTTTAAAAAGAAAAAAATAAACCCTTTAGTCCAAGAACTCTCATAAAAAATTTCCTTTTTCAAAAATGAACTTTGGGATCAAAATAAACAGTTTATTACCTATGAAATCAAATTCCATGACCAAATATTTTCATACAACATTTTATAATAAATCTTAATTTTAAAATAAAACTCATAAAGGTTTATTTTAAATCATGGAAAATTATAAAAACTTTTTCAAAAAGTTATACATTTCAACCTTTATAAGAAACAAATACTTTCCTTTAAACATATGAGTATTATCTTACCTTTTAAAAAAATAATATTTCAATAAAAACAATAGAAATAATAAATAAATCATTTATTTAAATTTGGAAATCATTTTAATATCCCTCTTAAAAATAGAATAACCTACATGGTAAACTTCCATCGTGATCATTACCCAATGCATTGGAGGACTATAACAGACCCACTTGTCCTTGATTTATAACATAACCACTAGTCCTTGGTTTATAAAGGAACCACATATCCTTGGTTTATAATGGAAAAAATTTTATTTGTTTTATAAAATAACCACCCATCATCGCAAATAATTCCCAAGAACTATAACATTATCATAACACATGAAATCTTGCATACTTATAAAAATATTCCTTACACCCATAAGAAAAATATTTCCAAATATTGAAATATCCATTCCATTTAAAACCATTTTTGAAATAATTAGAACAAAAGGAAATAAGGTTTTTTTGTTTTAAGAAAACATGGAAGATTATAAAGTATTAAAAACATTAAATAATGGTTATGGTGGCAGGAAAAACCATTGATGCCGTATATGTTAAAATATAACATTCTTTGTATCATTCGTAAAGAAAGTAAAAATGTTCCGTATAAAATGAGTATACATATTCCTTTTAAAAACCATAGAAATAAAGTAAAAAGAGACATATAAGTTCCTTTATCATTCATTTATGTCTATATTAATACATCCATAAAATAATTTTATGAATATGGACTTGGAAGATAAATATTTAGAAAATAAATCTTTAAAACATCTAAAATGAGGTTTTTAAAATAATGTGTCCCTTACCTTGAGTCTGAATTGTCAAGTATGTTATTTATAATACTAAATAATAAAATAATGTTAATTATTTACTTTTTTAAGAACATTTTTTAATTTTATTTTACATTTTGTTTTATTTTTTACCATTTTATACATAATTACTTGATCAATTCAGTTCTCATCGGATGTTTTGACGATATTTTTCTCGTATGTACTAAGTGGATTTAATAGAGTGAATATGTTAAAATAGGTCATTATTCCATAAAATATAGAATAATAATTAATTTATAATTATATTTTTTGTAAATAAATTATATATTTTAATCCAACCATTAAATATAGTTATGAGAAATGAATTACGTTACAATCATAGAGATGGTAAGCTGGTACATGAGCCTCAGCCTAGTTGGTGAGGACTCCTTAAGTGAATCCAGGAGACCCGAGATCAAATCCAGGCAGAGGATAATTTCTGGGGTACTGTAGTACATACTGTAGTAGTACTGTAGCAGGAACTGTGCAGAACTGTAGCAAGTACTGTAGTGGGAACTGTAGCAGACACTGTTTAACACTGTAGCAACCAGGAATATTCCCCCTTTTGCGCCTTCAGGCCAACGATTTGGTCCCATAGTCCTTTAAGGCCTTCGGGCCACTAAGGCCTTTGGGTTAGTAAGGCCTTCGGGCCACCTCAAGGCCTTCAAGCTAGCTTAAGTGCAGATGCAAACCAAACAACCTATAAGGAACACTTTAGAAGGAGGAGAAGCAAAGAGATTTCATGATATCAGAAGCTAAATGGATTTCAAGAATGAGAGGGTATGGAACCTTCCATCAGTACAAGCCTATTCATGCACGAGAAAGCCTATCAAAACATCCATGCAAAGGTGGAGAGTTGATTTCACGATGAAGATGCTGGGGAGGGGTAGTTCCAAGTAATTAATCTGGGTTGTATGCAATGTTTGAAGCCTACGGGCAATGAATTCCTATAAGGCCTATGGTATATGTAATAATTACACCTACGGGACTTTTAAGGGTTCCACCTCACCCCTTGAAAGGTGGATTATCAAAATCAATAAAAAAATGAAGGCCTTCGGGCCATTGGAAGCGGAGATGGTAAGCCATGTGTACGCTTGAGTAATGTTTCCATTTTTACAATGATCATGATGGAAAGAAGGTAAGTATTATTTTATATTTCTAGGATTATAATTATTTCATAAAATCCATATTAATTATATGAATATACTTATATATTCTATCCATGTGATGCAGTGATGAAAAATGAATCACATTGCTTTATAGAGGTGGCAATCCGCTCGTACGCACAAAAGAAATTATCATTTTCAGTGGATGGATAGGTAAGAAATATTATGATATATTATATTTTAATAATTATAATTATGTAATTAATATCATATATAAATATTAAATCCATCCTTGAGAGGCGTTGATGAAAAAAGAATTATGTCAGTTCACGAGGCGGTAGTCCGTCGTACACCCGAATGATGGTTTCATTCCCAATTGGATGAAGGTGGAGATGAAAATAAGTTATTAAATTAATATAATAACATATAATTATATGCAATTTACTTATTTTATTATTTCATAATGGTTGAATAATTTTTTATGGAGGTATAAGAAGAAATAATACTAAAATAGCTGGTAAAAAGCTATATTTCTTCTTTAGAAAACCTCCTTTGCTTGAAACCATAAGCCCTATAAGGTTAGAATTATTCCCAAAATAATAACTCTATAACATGTTAAGTTATTTTAGGAAGGTATATTAGTAGTTATTTTATGAAAAAATGGTTCTTGAAGTGTGTATGGAAGAGGAGAGTGGGTTGCCTTTTATATTGAGGGGAGGGACATTCTTGGAATTTATTAAAGTATTAAATTAATATAAATTAATTTTCATTCTAAAATGGGTCATAATTAATATAATTAGAATATAATATTATTATTAGTCTAAATAATCTCATAAAATAATAATTTTATAGGTTTAGGTAATGTTTTCACCCTTATCTTTTTGTTTTAACCATTCGTTAACCCTTTTGACGATTACCATGATAACAAAGTTTGTTACTCTTTAGAGGTCAAGATAGTTACTATAAAAGGAAAATTTACCCATAAATGGACCATGGTAAATATTTTAAACCATATAAAAATAATTTTTTTGAAAATATATATATATTTTTAATTTTAAGTCATTTACTAATTTATTGTTTATTATAAAATATCATTTATGCCATTTTTGGAAATACATGAAATATGATAATATAATATGTGTATAACTCATGTAAAATGCTTATAAAGTTACATTTATTTGAATATAAGGAATATATTATATTAATATAATCATATGATAAAATTTATAATGTTCTTGATATCATTTTATACTTTTTCTTTTGGATTAACCCCTTGGTTAACCAATTTTAACCGTAACCATAGAAATGAATTTTTTAATATTAAAGTGTTATAATTTTACTTATAAGGTGAAAATTGGTTCATAAAAGGAAAAGGGATATAATTTTATATCAATTATAATACTAAATTTTATTTTTCAATATTATTTAGGACTTATAAATAATTTAATAAAATATTATTTAACATAAAATATCATTAAGGTCATTTTTAACACTATTAGTTTAATTTGACTTTGAAAACATAATGAAAAAATAATAATTAAGATATAATCCTTTAAAAAATAACTAAAATGTTTTATTTATTTAAAAAAATCATGGAAAATAATAAGTAATTAAAATTCTATTACTTTTAATATTTTTAAAATCATTTAGTTTATTTTTCTCTTAATTGAATAAATACAGTGTCGGCGCTGTGTAAGCATTTAAGGTAATTATTTAATCACTAAAAATTATAAATAAATTACCATGATGAAAAAATATTTATATTTAAAATAATCCTTTTATTATTTAACATATCCTTTTTTATCCCTATATCAAAAATCTATAGATAATAAAATAAAGAGAATGACATTTTTTACTTTTCTTTACATAAAATAATATAAAGGTTAAAATCAAGGAAACATGGTGCCAATTTTCCATATTTTAGAAATTTGTATGGAAATATCTAAATAAATAAATCCAATAGGATAAAGAAAATTTTTGTGGTAATTTTTTGTCCTTATCATATTATTTTTAACCTTAATTACACGATTTACTTTTACCATAGTGACAATTATTTACTGTAGTTTTTATTTATAATGAACAAAAAAGGGACCTATTTACCAAATTTTGAATTCATGATTAAAAATATGGAATCAATTTTTCAAGTCTCAATTTATATAATTTTCATAAATTAATTTAAGATTAAAACTCAAAATGCAACAAAAAACAGTTTTTTAGAAAAATGTCTTTTTAAGTATAAAAATGTTTTTATACCAAATTTAACCATAAAAATGATTAAAATAAAATTAATTGGATTATTAACAATATAATATAACTAATTTCACTTTGAAAACATTTAAATAAATTAAAATTTTTAAATACATGAAATAAAAATATATTTCAAAATGAAAATTAGTATTTTTACTATTCATTGGAAAATCAATACTTTCAGAGAAATATAAAATTTTCAATATAACATAATTTTAACATGATTATTTAAAAAGTGATATATTTTTTATCAAAAAAATAATCAAAAGTTCCAAAAATTATTTATAATATTTTCTCACAAAAAGCAATAAAAATCATTTTTGAAGAAAACATATTTTTGATAAATAAAATGACTGATAAAAATTGAGTAGTTATTTATTAAAAATTAATAAATATATTTTTATTGATTATGAGATATATATATATATATATCTTAATTTGGTTTATCACATTCATATCCTCCAATTTAACTTCTTGGTTATAACATTTATATTTAAATAATAATATTTTGTGGATCATTTAAGATAAGTGTTGAGTATAATATACTTTATTAAACATTTTCCATATTTTAAAATCTCAGGATATTATAGGAACAACTATAAGATCATTCCCAACTACACCCTCCTTTACAAAAAGTGGTCAATAGGGGTATCCCCCCCTTGTGGGATCGCCTTGATCAGCTTCCCTTTGCAGTTCCATAAGATGTTTTCAAGGTTTAATTTTCTAAAATACCAAAAACAAACCCTTATAAAATATCAATCTAATAGTATATTAAGAACATTTAATATATAAAATAAACACTCATGAAAAATAAAATAAGTGAAAAATCTTTATATGATACCCACAAACAAATGGTGCAACCCCCTTAGCACTACCCAAGGTCAAAGCCAAGTCTCCTATACCGAAATTTTAGTCATAACCATATAACCACACAAGCATAATATTATCAGGTTTAGATAATTAAATTTATTAAATAATGTACCACCAAAGAACAAATCATAAATTACAATATGAATTTAATTAATTTTAACCCTATCTAATTCAAGTAACATGCATGTGACATGTAAACCTACGTGGATAATTATGATGCATAAATTCATCCCAAATCCCATAAATCAAAATATCAACATAATGTGAAACACACAAGGTAAAATAAATCAACATTAAGAATTAAAAACAAGAACATACATTCCACTTTCCTAGAAATTAATAGGTCCACTATTTAGTATTGGCCGGGTACTGACACAATTCCCTTATCTGAGTCTCAACATCCTAACTCCTATCTATCACATCCCAAATCCTAGTGAAAGAAAGGAAATAACCTCTACCTTTGATACCATTTTGTAACACCATGACTTGAATATATGGGTTTGGGATGATGTTCCATATGTTCTCATGCATGCCTCCCCATATGCAAGAGGCTTATAAATAACGGTGAGGGTTTGAGAGGCATCATGGGGAGACTATGACCTCGGTAATAGATAAACAACTGAGGATATAAAGGAATAAACAATAACAATAATAAATATAATAACGGAAATAAATAAACTGTTAGAAAACAACATAAAGGACATGAGTATCAACCCATGATATAATAATAAGACATATTAGTCATACAATCCAAATCAAAATAAAGGATACCCATATATATTTGATCAATGTAATAATGTAGGGGAAATAATTAAGTAATTTGTAGAAAAAATCTAAGTCCCATAGTATTCCTTGGAATCACCTCAAACCATCCAATAACTCCAGCTCAACTACCCACTACAGGGCCATTTCCCTTTACTGGATCCCTGATCATAAAATCTACATGCGAACCGAGATACCCATGTAGGGTGTGAGTATGAAACATAGTAGGATACCACCAGTGGTCCTTAACGTAAGTTCACAATATACAAAAGTATATTCCATGAAAATAATCAAATGTGTAAGTAAAAAAAAAGTAATCACACATGTGAACACATATCCCAGGTTCTTGAAGACTAGATCTACCTTCTCTGATTCCATACTGGAGGGAAAGTCATATGTTGGCCCAATGTACTCATCCAACCAATCATCTTTCCACACCCCCTTAAAGGGATACTAATTACTTCCTTTATTTTCAATACTCATGTTGACCTAATTTAAAACTCTGGGGTAAGCCACACACCATGCATCAACCCAATATCACAACTCTAGGGAAATCCATCACATCCTATGTCGACCCAAGCTCACAGATCCAAAGAAAGATACATACCATGCATTGAATTAATCTCATGGACCTAGGGAAAGCCATCACATTGTACATTATTCCCCTTTAAGGGAGAAATTAGTTCATATTACTCAACCCGATCACTCAATTGTAGAGATAGAGAAGACACACATGTAAAATACAAAACTACAATATGAAAGTTCATAATCAGGTCATGTTAAGAAATATTCATATAACCAACATACACACACTTGTGGATCATATCAATCATAGGTCTCATTAACCTATAAAATCACACCACATGTGAATCATATCAAGCATAAGTCTCACATGGCTACACACATACACCGAAAAATTATGTTGAACACTAGTATAAATATTTACTATATGGTAAGGACTCAAAAACACAAGAAATATTATGTTATGATGTCAAGAATAACTTCTTGAGTTAAGTTTCATGTTAAAAATCTATGAGGATAGAATCTTCCATCATCTACCTATGTCCAAATGAGAATAGATTCCAATTCCCAAAATCTGGTTGGTGTTTCTATCAACGATCGACAATTCTCTTGTAAGATCGTGCATGAAATATTAGATCTAATCGTGTCATCAAGAATATAAGGTTCATCCCAAGTTAAATAATATAATTATACTATAATATATGGATCTTACAAATTTGGAAACACAAGATTGATCCGAGTTTCTAGTGTTGAATAATGGAGATGGAGAGAGCCAAAACCTCCTAGGAATCACTTAGGGTTTGAGTGAAAATAGAGAAAGAACAGAAAATTAATAGGGCCCTAGGAATTTATATATAGATTGAAATACACCATATTCGTGGTGTGAAATTGGATTCCATGGTATGAAATTATTGGGAAAGTTTCATTCCATAGTCGATTAGTTCATTCCATGAACCCCTTGTGTCAAACATTCACCAAATTTCAATGGGCCTTAAGGTTACAATGTCAAAGAACATTCATGCCCTGAATGATATTTCACACCACAAACCACCTCAACCCATATTTCCTTCAGATATTCCTCGAAACCATTCACACCATAAAACATACATTCACACTATAAAATCTTCATGCAGCCATAAAATTTGTGCCCCCTACCTTGAATTTTATAAACTCCTATTCTTGAGCACCTTCAACATGCCTCAATAATTTAATTACATTTTTAAAATATAATTTAAAGCTTAAAGAAATGTGTAACTTAATATTGAAGATGTTATATATGGTCTGTTGTCATGCTGTCCTATTTATCACATAATTACCCAACAAGTATGAGTGTGGTGTTGGTGTGAGGTGGATTCCGACGTAGGCCGAAATAGGTTTGGTCGGGTGTCATGGTGGCTTGTTTAGTAAAAGATTACCCTACACACACACACACACACACTTATTTTTTGTTATTTACCTCGTCATGCATACATGCATATAATGGAATATATTAGGGGATGTTGGTGAGACTCTACTGAGATATATTTATCACACCCTATATGGGCACCCCGGTTCATGTGTAGACCATATGTTTAACTTATTGGTTTAATCATGAGTTGTGTAGTGGATCAAGATAGAGCATCTTAACAAGGTATTGGATATGGGATGAGGCATGGTTAGGGGATGAAAGTAGAGTCACTTGTGTTTTTTATCTGTTTATGTGATCATTCTATTGATAGACCGATTTATGTATGATTATATGCTTCTGTATGGTAATTTTTTATAACATCACATGTTTTTTTGATTATGCATAATCTGATTATTTATTTTAGATGATTTTTTTTATTTCTAATATTTTATTTACTTTGATTCAAACTCATAAGCTCCATAATGTATGGTTTATACCCTCATTGTTAGTCATCAACCTCTAGTGTATGAGGAGGCACACTTGAGGCCATGTAGCCCTCCAACTCAGACTGGTGTTCTCAGATGAGGAGTTATAAGTGGTATCAGAGCATTTTTTTATTTTTCTTAACTATTTGGGATATGGTATGCATTTAATAGTTATGTGTTATACCTTGTGATGAACCTTATACATGTGTGTCATGAACATGTTTTCAGTGGGAATTCTAGGTCACCATGGGTTTACACTATTGTTTTTCATGGTTTTAACCTCTATGGATGGGAAGTTTATATAATATAATGTGTATATGAGAGGTTTTCATTAATGTTTTTAATCTTGACCCACTAGAAAGAGATCGATATACACACATCATTTTTAAAATGTTGGATTCACATGACATACATTCCCTTGTGTGTGATGGATTTCACTGATGATATAGAGTTCAATTGTTTAAAATATCATCAATAATTTATATGATGTTTTCCCATATAACTTGTTAGTGAAATTATACTTATCTAAACCATAGTATTTTCATTTTGGTGATAATAAAAGTGGGTCTTATGGAGAGTGTTTTTTCAGTGATGTCTATATAGTTCCTTTACACAATGGATTTATAGTGACCCATTAGTTGGTTGGTTCAGACATTGAATGTCTTGGCATTGGACCCCTTGGGGGTGATTGTAATGTGTTTTAGTTACTTAATGTGTCAATAATAACTTATATGGTGTTTTTCTATATAGATTCTTTTTTTCATTATACTTAACTGAACAATATGATTATGTGGATACCCCTGTGTGAGTTGAGGAAAGGCATGTGACATTCCTTATGATTATGAGATGTGAAGCACTCTGAGTGCTTCGGGTATCAAAGTTAGGTTTAGAAGGAAGGACAAATTTTATTCCTAGCCATATAATTACAAGTTGAGAGTTTGAGTGTCTTAGTGGGAGCATGGATGTAAGCTTCACAATTTTGGAATAATTCTCAGGTGGTGGGTGATCCCACGACTGGCCTTGTCATGAGTGAGATGCTTTGAGCCCGTTGGGAATAAATAATCAAGGATTTCTTTTTGTTAGATGAGACTGACATGCGAGAAGATCATGGTCAGTGGGTTAGGTATATGAGCTTATGTTTGATGGTATATGACTCATGAGAGCAGAAGTTGGGTTTTGTGATCAGTTTTCACGAGAGAATACACCTATTGGGTCCAGATGAGATCAAGATAGATAATAGGTAAGAACCTATCAGAAGCTTATTTGGAGGACCACTCTACTATTAGAATAGGATAGTGAATGTTAGTAGGACTTTTCAGGGAAAAGTCTTGGTTTGTGAGAATGATTGTGTTCTAGTTATATGTTTTCATTGGGTTTATGAATTGGTAAATGGTCATGTGTGAGTTGGGGAATGATGGATGTAATGAGATTCTTGTAGGCATGAAAACCTAGGGTTTCAGTGATAATAAGAGGTGTTAGGGGTTGAAAGGATGGGTGAGAAAGGCTTGGAAGGAGTGACATAAGTGCAATGTTGGTATCTGTCAGGTGTTACACTTGAGGATTGGTTTAAGGGAATTCATATGGTGGGTAGAATACCATTGGAAATTGGAAGTTGAAACCTTTATTTTATATTAATTTTAGTATATTTCAAGGATAATATTCTTGGTGAGTTGAGAATAGGTTGTGATTGGTGTTTTTCATTGATGCTCAGGTATGAGTGGGGTGGTTACATTTAGTTTTTATGTATGGTAATAGACAAGACATGGGATATGAATGATCAATGTTTTGGTTTGGAAGATTTATGAAGATGATACTCCAATAGTGGGGATCATCGAATCGACTGTGAGGGAACAATACTCACATTAGATGGGTTATGGGTGT
Organism: Viscum album; assembly: GCA_963277665.1. NCBI lineage: Eukaryota > Viridiplantae > Streptophyta > Magnoliopsida > Santalales > Viscaceae > Viscum > Viscum album. The sequence goes on from OY728150.1 coordinate 15,698,805, forward strand.
GGTGAAAGTGGTTAGAGGATGGTTCAGGTGGTATCAGGATACTAGTGTGCAAAAGGATATGATATGATCTTGTTCCGCTATAAATACAAGAGTTAAGACTTATATGTGGTGTCGGGTGGAGTCCGAGTGTTAGCATCAAGATCATAATAGTATTGACGTGATCTAAGGGTGAGTTAGACCAGTGGTGTACCTATTCTCATGGAGAGAGTAAGATGAGTGGAGTGGGTGGTTGGTGATCTAACTATGGAACTACATTGAGTTTTGTGTTAAGGATTTGATGTCGACCTTTGTATGATTATGCAATTCCTATAATAATTAGGGCATCATGATCAAGTGATGTGATAACACATCAATGGGGGGATATGGTTATTTTTAGGTGAAGTTGGCTAGATGAGGAATAACTGGGTTTTTTCATGTTATTGGATGTAGTGATGTAGAAAACGTATTGATCATTTCGATGGACTGATGAAAGTGTATTTTTCGAAGGCAGTTTCTATGGTGGGGAGCACCATGGTTTAGAATCAACCCTTTTAAGTGGGGTTTTTATGGTTGGGAGAACCATAAGACCAAGGATTAATTAGTTGAAAATACTTTATTTTCTCATGATAGATAGGTTCAAGTGAGTGTCGTCTCGATTTTGGTGATGGTGATGAGAATGTGGTTCTACTTTTAGTGAATTGTGAACTATAGTGTTTGGATTTATGTATTAGATGCTTATTTGGAATTCAGGGATATAATTCAAAAATTTGGTGGTGAATTAATGATTGAGGTAGGTTGAGAGAGATTTTTGGAGGACCACATGGACTTTTCAAGGATGGTAAGCATTATGGTGGGGGTTTGTAATGACCCATAGATTTTTGGGTTGGTATTTTTAGAGTAAATTTGAAATTTTAGTATGGAGTAGGGTTTTTTATTAATCTTTATTCAAATTAAGAATTTTAGGGTTATAAAATATATAAAATATGTTTTGGATTTGGATCTCGAGAAGTGTTTTTGGTGCTCAAGTGAGCATCATGGTAAGGTTGAGTGTCCTTTATAAAATTCTTCAACTACATTAGGTTGTGTTGTGTCTTATAGGTTTCATTATAATGACCTGTAGTGGGGGTGAGTTTTGTCATAGGTCATGATATTTGATCCAAAAAGCATGAGGATCCATGTTGTCACAGGCATCACAACATGAGAGGTGAAATGGACACACCACAAAGGTAAGGGGCCTTGGGTGTTTATTCTAGAGTGTGCATCATACCATGACCCTAGTGGGTTTCTCCATAACATTTTTGGCTAAGAGATGTTTCATTTTCCTGGGGGTGGTCATGTTGAAGATATGAAGGGGATTCACAGTGATGGAGGTTAGCCAAGGTTTAGGCCCTATCCCCGGGGGAGGCATCACACTAAAACCCTCCTAGTCATTCCACGGTTGATGCTTTGGATATTTTTTAATAGGGATAGATCCATAATTTATTATTCTCTACTCTTCAACTTTAGGGTAAATACAATCCCCCATGCTTAAACATTAAACTCCCAATTAATCATTCATACTATGGTTAAAACAAACTTCCCAAGGTAAAAAATAGAAACACCACTCAATTCTCACATCCATTGAAGATATCATGCCACCTATATGAACCTAAACTCCTTAATTCTCAAACCTAATAAAAAAATTCCACTCAATCTCATTATAATTACCATGTGAACTTCATCCTTACCTGCTGAAAAGGTATCTCTCTCACCCAAGGATTTGAAATGAATCTTTTCTCATTACCAAGAATATGCCTGATCTCTATAGGCTTGTAAAGTTTCTTATCTATTCACATCATGATAAATAAAGATATTTTCAATCATGAGGTCTTTTAAGGTGATTTGATGTATATAGGTTTGTGGCTAAAAACATTTAAGAATTTAAATGTTGAAAAGAGGATGCTAAATTATTAAATACAATACATTGATATTCAATAGAAAATATAGGAAAGTCCTCTCTCAGTTCCACTTACATGATGTACACCACACACCCCTTTTGAATGACGTGGTTCATGTGTCAAGTAGTGAATGCAATGAAAAATTTCATCCTAATCATCCATTTTTTCATTATTTTTCACAGAGGATGAGATCATCAAATTCAATGAATGAATAACAAATCATGCATATAGGAATAATGAATAATTTAATCCCATCTCTATTTTTTTATTTTTCTATTTTTTGTGATAAGAGAATGATATGAATGAAGTAAAATGAGTAATGATTCATGACCATTTCCCTATATCCACTACCCAAAATAATGATGTTGGAACCTGATATACTCGGGGGGGGGGGGGGGGGTGAATGCAAGTGTTACATGATTTACACTTTTCTGTTTCCCTCAATTATATTTTTCTTTTAGGATCTTGTTGTCATTTTAGTAGGGGAACTTATTGAACCCCTATTTTCCTTGAAAGAACCCACATTACACCCCATGGAAATATATAGAAAGTAAATCACACAAGAACAATTGATTTTTACTTGGTTTATCCAAATAGGCTAATATAAGGAGGACACACCAATGATGTGTTACTGTGACATAAAGTATTTCTTAACTTGTTTAAATTACAATTATTTATAAGGGAACACTGCTAATCCCATGTCAATCCCTCTTTTCCACTCAGTTCAATACTTATATGAAGGAAACCATTAGTTTATAGATTTGAAGGCCTCATAAAGACCAGGGTATGCATGGATAGTTTGCATCCCATTATCCGTATAGATTCATTGTAAACTCCAATAACTTTATCCTCTTTCTCTTCAATATGGATGGTATCAACACCTCATGAATGAGGGATGAGTTTGTTCTCATCAGGAACTATAAAACCTACTCAAATGATGATTATCACATGTCAAAAAATATCATTACAAGGCACTCCTCCTTCTCTTGATCATTTCCTTGCACTGTACTAGAGGACATAATGTAGGCTTGTGCTCACACCTTATTAATTCAATAATTCCTGGATTTGATCACTAAAAAAAGATAATCTTCATTTTAAAACTTGAAATAAATATATTGATATAAATAAAAGTTATTTTCTTTCTCCCCTTACTTATTCTACAAGTTTATAGGAATTTTTTATACATTTTTTTTACTTTTTCTAAAAAAAATATAGGTTTAATTTTTTTTGAAAAAAATGCGGAAATGCGGCATCTCTGATGCCACCTTTCAGAAAAAAAAACGTATTTTAAATATAATTTTTAGTATATTTAAAAAATATATATGTTTGTATATTTGGATATATATATTTATATATTTTTTAGAATTATGTCTATTAATATTTGAAAGTGAAATTGTTATGTTTTTAAGAAAAATATTTTGTGACCTATAAATTATCTTTTTCTTATTATATTAATGATTTTTATTTATTTTGAATTATATTTTATATGTTGAGTCAGTTTTTCAGATATCATTTATATTGTATTTATATTTTATAAGTTATATGCTTTCAAATTCACCTATGTAAAACATAACAATGTTTAATGTTGGTGGATTTTAAAGTCTATAAATAATAAAGTATAAATAAAACCTCAATGAAATTTGAGACACTTATTGAACATATATAAAATAATTCAAAATAAGAAACATTTCATAAAAAAATTAATAAAAAGTAATTTTAGTGGAAAAATATATTGTTGTTCTATACCATTACATTTGTATTTATACATTTTTATTACATTCCTTTAATTTTCAATTATTTATTATATTTATGATTTTTTTTTACTTTCAACAAATTATTAGATATTTAAGATATGTTTTGAGTTTTATTTAGATTGTTTTTATAGTTTATATTTTATAATATTTTAAAGTTACCAATTTTAAATTTAATAAGTTTTCCAATGTTTCAAGTGGTCCACTTTCAAACTATAAAATATAAACTCTAAATAAAATATAAATTAAAATTGAAATAGTGGTAAACATGTAAAAATGGTTGATAGTAAATAGAATATCCTTATTTTAATAGGCAAACAATTATATAGAGGATAGAATACATTGTTGTTTCAAATACATTAAACCAACATAAAACATATACACGAATGAGTACAATCACTCTATATGGTGAGGTCATGTCCCATAATATGGTGTGTGGATGGGACACTCATATCAAGATCATTGACCTATATGCTGGAGTTAAGTATGATATAATGCAGAGGGATGATCCTCAAGTGATGAAACCTCATAGGTCTGATGCTTTTCCTGTGTGTAAATGAGAGGAGGTGTTAGCTGGATATCATCATGCGCACCTGATCCTTCTCCCACTACGCGAGTAGAAGGACCTTCCATAATCTCATGGGGGAACCATAAATCCTATGAAGGGACAGACATGAAAGGTGGAGACATGGGAAATGAACCCTAATAGAAGCTCGAATAAGCTATACTCGGAGAAAACTGTGGATATCCTAAAAACACAAATGGATCTCATGCCTCCTGATGAACATACCAAATCGACTGAGGCTATACTTTTAGACGCCTGACCTCTATCTTTGGAATATGTGAGGCCTCATGTAGAACATGATGTGGTCTACGTCATCATAATCATGAATCCCCAGCATCAGTAGTTACTGGAGTAGGTTCTTGGGTAGGAACATATACTCCCTGAGTAGAAACATCATCTCCTTGGGGAAGATGATCAAAGATACTGTCGTGAACCACAAGATAAGTGGAATCATCCCCTCCACTGCATCATGGATCACTACCAGGATAGAAACCTCCTCCACCATTAGTTCAGACATGTGGATAATCTATTTTAGTCAAGTATGATGTAAATATATTCAAAAATTAATTAGAAAATAGTACAATAAACAAACTAATGAAAATTTACTGACTTACCAGATCTTGAATCCCTCTATCACGTAGAGTAAGATATAGTATAGACTTCAGTATATACCATGGTTCATACTCAAGCATCTCTAATATAGTAAATCACATTGCACACACACCCTCAATATTAAACGATGCACTTATTTCCTAGAGGTAGAGATAATCGACATTTCATTGGAACTAGTAAACATCTTGCCTCCTAGTTATCTTTATGAAATGAATCACTAATGACTATCTCGGTGGAAATAGAATATGTTGAACACAACCAAACTGGTGCATGACTCTATCAGTCTGGTGCCACTCAATAATATGAAAGTGAATGAGAGGCAATACAACCATCGCATTGTGAAGTCCAGTAGTGCAGTATGTGGGAAACTGGTTTAATAAATTCCACTATGGAATCCATGTAATCTAAAATGACATGTGAGATTTGTAAAAAATATTTTTACTAAAAACCAAAAATTATGATAATATGAAATTGGTTAGTCAATGAATGATTGTATATACTTACATTAGTGGGTAGTAGAATATCTAACATGAGATGGTATGCACCCAAATTGTTTATTTGAGTCCTAATGAAGTGGTGTTCCTAACTCCACCTGTAAAATAAAACATTGAAAGTGATAAATAATAAGAATTTAAATTCAATAACTCACACTAGCATTAGAATCCAATAGTGATGAGTGATCATACTAGATTCCACGCGGAGCATAACACAGAACATCTATATACAACTCCAACTAATAAACAATAGGGGATATGGGAGGGATGCACTTCCACACTCACATACGAAGAAGAATGTTTTATCCCCTTGAGATCAGTGTGATCTGAGTGGCATGTTGTGAATAAGGATTTGTATATGTATTCCAAGAATTAATATCCCTATATGTATCTCTCGACCTAATCAAAATCATCCATTAGGCCTAGATACATCATGTGTACATGCATACCTAAATGATCAGTGCAAAATTTATCTCCAATGATCCATAAGATATGAATGGGCATGATGGATGACAATATTTTTTTCAGTGTTAGTAGGTAATTATGAAAAATGCATCTATAAAAATCCCATGAATATGGACTCACCATCTATAGTATCCTCATCCCCCAAAATGTTGATGCCTAGAAATCACTGTGCAAGAACAGGCCAGTCTCCACAAGTGGGTCACATATCTGCATCCCCCTGGATAAGAAGACCGAGCATGATTGCCAAATCCTCAAGGGTGATGGTCATATCTCTCTTAGGAAAGTGTAATGTGTGTGTCTCTGATCTCCATTTCTTGGTGAGGTATGTAAGTAGGAGACTATAAACAAATATAAAATAAGATACCAAAATGCCATAGAAACCAGCACAATGTAGGTATAGTATAATGGTGGCTGAAGGTGGAATGTGATGATAATGGGGTGCTTGGCATACCTTGATCCATCAAACCTCACAACCCACTAGTACGTCACATGAAACATGCTTATAATCCTTAGTAATTATCTTAGTATCCTCGATCTATGCATAAAAATACAAAGTAAGACTTAAGTGTAAAATGTAAATATAACATTATAGTTAGTAGAATGTTATGACTGATATAATGTAATACATAAAATGTATATTCCCATCGTTTTATAAAGTTTTTCTATAAAAAGAAAAGGGAATATCTTTAGGTTTATAAAATAATATTTCTAAAGTGGGTTTAGATATTTTTTTACCTTGTAAATGGTGTTTTGTAATATACGGTTTTATATATTTATATATATATATATATAAACATTTTGACATTGTTATGTAAAAGTTAATTAAAAAATAAGTCATAGAATATTCAGTAAAGTCAGGTAAAAAGAATAGAAAACATCAAGTCAATTTATTTATTAATGATAAAATGAAAATTATGATCTTATAAAGTGAAATGGACAACAAAAAACCCATTAAATAACATATTAATTCTTTAAAATAGACATGAAATACATTGACATTTTTCAATAGAATAGAGTTTGGATGAGATGAGTGTGAATTCAGAAGTGAAGTAAAATCCATCTTATTTTCAAGTGGTAGATTAATAACATCTTCCAAATGGATTTACTCTACTTATGAATTTTGAAAAGCTTTTGGACTTCAAATGAAGGGCCTCCCCATACGGTGAATATGTCATTAGAAGGCTGAAAACTTTTGAAAATTCAAAAGTTATGTAATTCACTTTGGAAGAAGTTATTAAGCTACAACATGAAAATAGTTTTGGTTTCAATTCACTTCTGAAGTCAGACTCATCTCACCCAAAATATATTCTATTGAAAAATTACAAGGTATTTCATGTTTGTTATAATAAATTCATGTGTTTCTTTAATGGTTTTTTTTCTATTTCACTTTATATGATCATAATTGTCATTTTCTCATGGATAAATAAATTGATTTGATATTTTCTATTCTTTTTACCTCACTTTTTAGAAAATTATGTGACTTATTTTCTAATAAAATGTTAAATAATGAAGAAAAAATGTTTTTTATAACCCAACACAACCTTAGTTTGAATTTAACTAATAAGTAAGATCACAAATGGTGTGATTTGTAATATATTTCATGATTATTTTCTCACATGCTTTATTTATTTTTTATCCATGGATAATTTGATTATTCTTTCAGGTCACCTTACATATACTTGTCATATTGTTTATAATGTGAATATTAAAGGATTATTTTTATTTGATTGTAAAATTATTCTAAAAATTTATAAAATTATTCAAAATGAAGGATTTTATATTAAAACCATGTAATTAATAATATTAAAAGATTACATTAGAGACAATACATCATTGTTGATGAGATTGTTAACTTGATCAAGAAATGTTAGGGCATCGTTTCCCATTATGAAGTTATTGATCACATATGCTACATCTCAAACGTTGCTCTTGTTCTTAAGGCCATTCTATCTCATTCCACATCCTACTAGACTTTGTTCTCCATCATTGATGAAACTTGTTGATGTTAGATATCAATATCATCTAGTCTTCAGGTATTGGGAAAAATTAAAACTCTTTAATAGGAATCCATGATATAGTATAGAAGTTAGCAATGATTTACATTCGATACACTAGATCAATATATGATTCTCATGATATGTTCACAGAGTCACATGCCATGATGGCATGTGCACATGGAAACTGTAATGTCTAGAAGTTTCAACATTGAAATCAACTCACTTATAGTAACACCAAAAAGAATCAACCATTTCTATTTTTGATAGGGTACATACACTCTTGAACTTCAAATAAAGAGTTTACTCAGTGGAAAAGGTGCAGTCAATAAGCTGAAGCTTCTTCAATGTTATTTTCAATATCTCATTAAAACCATCTTCTGTACCTTAGCCCATGTTGAATCCCGCCAGAGGTTTGTTTTATTTCTATCAAATAAGTACTTCACACAATGATAAAATGTCTCCTGGACTAGGGTAGTTATAGGTAACTTGTGAAGCCCCTTGAAGACACCATTGATGCATTCCATAATGTTTGTGGTCATGTATTTGCACCTCTTCCCCCATTGTATTCCAATGCCCATTTTTATTTTGGAATTATCATAATATAATAGTACACTCCTTGATTAACATTAAGGATTTATGTAAACAATTGTTCAAAAATTCATTGATCCAGCTCATATGCAACATATAAGTGATAAAATTTCACATAAATTAATTTTATCTTTATGTTGAAATATTAAAAAATAATAAAGACATTTTGTACCAAGACTTGTGATTTCCTTCTTCATAAGATCATTATGGAATGTTTTTCACACATTAACAGTAATGTGTCTAATGTAGTTTCAATGAAATGCATTTGGGGGGTATCGATGTATCAAGATCCACATTGATTTCTTCATTGATTTACCAATGATGATCAGATAACAAGAAACACTCTGAATGCGGGTGAAATAGTTGCAAATACATGCCAAAAACTAACTCCATGATTCATAGTTTTCCTTCTACACAATGGAAAATTCAAGAGTTAGAGGTGAAATATTTCCATATCGGGTTTTTGAAATAAAAGATAAACCCCTGTATTTTCCATATAGAAAAGTTCCATCAATCTGTATGAACTATTTACTGAAATGAAATACAGAAATACATGGAAGGAATTCCCAGAACAACTGATGAAATTGAACAAAAATGGATCAAATCAATTATCTTGAGACACATGTTCATTCGTATCAAGATGGAATAGAACTTAGTCATTATGTCTTAGTATGGCTAGAAATTTTGGAAACACCTGATACGATTCATCTCAATTACCACAGACCATCACTATTTCCTTCTTTTTCTACATCCTTGACTTATTATAGGATATATTATAACAAATGTTTTGTTGTATTCTCTATTTCAAAAGTGCATCAGGAACATATTGGATGGTCATAATTATCTCAACATCAATATATGAAAAAATTTAAGCATCCAATGAAGTGTGATATTGTGTCAAGTTTGAATGAATACAAGTATGAGCTGCCTTAATAGTTCAAATTCACCAACCTCTAAATTCAATGTTCAGAATCTCCCTTAAGATAAATCTACAAGCATCCTCATATTTATCACACTGTATGATGCATTTTGTAGGGATTTATTTCTGAACAAAATATCTACAACACCTCTCAATGTGAAATCTTTTTAGTATGTTTTTCAATGCATATTTACTTGGAAACCCACTTCTAACATATAATGTTTTATCCAACTCACTAAACCTATACACTATAACAATAAGAAACTCAGTTTTAGGTGTGATAACATTCCAATATAATTCAGTAAAATGTTTCATTTCTTCCGACCAATATGTGAGGAGTGGTGGGTGATTTATTGTGGTTCGAGGGTATTGTAAAACTACTGCATTTCTAGAAACTTCATCCCAAATTTCTACTACTCCCTCCTCATCAACACCATTTTATACATCTATTCCATCATTATAAAATTTATTTGTATATATTGGAGATCAAATAGGTTTTCCTCTTTTGAATCATAAATAATAGCCTAAATTTCTTGGGATAGACCTTATTCAACCACTCTTGTAAGTCTACGTCTTTGTACAATTGTAATTTTTTTTACAGTAGAAGCCTCAATGTATTACTCCATCATGACACCATGTGACCGCCAGGAAAATAAATTTATTGCTTGGACCTAGTTCTCATCAGTATCCAATGGACATTCTTGATTTCATAGTGTATCTAGGAATTTAAAATGTCTATATCTAATATACTTTATCTCTTGATTAGGTCCAAGATTTAAGAAACCACAAATTCTTTCTTGAAGATCACTTATGGTTTCACAATCAACTGTCATAACCATTGTTGTTGGTTGTGTACTATAAGAATATAATTTCTCAGTTTTAATAACCTCCTAATAGCATTATACATAGGAAACATGATTCTCTATGTGTAAAATGTTTTTTGATCAAGATTATAATAATTTTAATACTATTGACAGTGAGGGTTGACCATACTATCTTTATTATACTGAAATTTTTTAATGTCTTTTTATATATTAAAATATGACACTAATGTTTTGTAGTACAATTTTTAATCTTCTTAAAGTATATTAAGGAGTTTATAAAGAAAATATGAATCATCTAGAGCATATCCCCCATAATTGTTAAACCATGTGTGTAGCAAGGCTCATTTTTGTGCACCAGTTCCTGATTGAGTCTAACTCAATGCGGTGTTTTTGGATTTTACCCCTAGATACATCTGTGACAGAGACACATCCAATTATAGTATCCAAACATGGATTTTATTTCTTAGATAACCACATAATCTTTATGATACCAAAATTTTAGAACATCTTATTATATCCTAAAATATGACACAAATGTTTTGTAATACAATTTTTAACTATCCTAAAGGTATGTTCAATGGTTTATAAAGAGAATGTGGTTCATATAAAACATATCCTTCCAGATTAACAAACCAGGCATGCAATAACTTATGAATCATATAGGCCATGAGAGTGACAAATCATGTGTGTAGTTAAGCCTCTTTGTCATCCAGTTTTCCATATTTCATCCTTTGTTTATTCTATGTTAATCCAACGTTAATCAATAGTTATTAATTAATTAATTAATAATTAATCATTATTTAATCATTAGTTAATAATTATTTAATCAATATTTAATCATTCTTTAATTATTAGTCAATCATTCTTTAATAATTAATTAATCATTATTTAATCTTTAGTTAATCATTCTTTAATCACTCATTAATTATTCTTTAATATTTCATTAAACATTATTTAATCATAAGTTAAGAATTCTTTAATAATTATTTAATTATTATTTAATCATTGGTTAATCATTCATTAATCATTAGTTAATTAATATTTAATCATTAGTTAACCAATCTTTAACCATTATTTAATTGTTAGTTAATCATTAGTTAATCATTATTTAATCAATTGTTAATCAATAATTAATCATTGTTTAATCATTAATTAATAATTCTTTAATCACTAGTTAACCATTCTTTAATCATTAATTAATCATACTTTAATAATTAGTTAATAATTATTTAATCTTTAGTTAATCATTCTTTCATAATTATTTAATCATTCTTTAATCATTCTTTAATCGCTCTTTAATTATTATTCAATCATTATTTAATCATTAGTTAAGCATTATTTAATCATTAGTTAATCATTAGTTAATAATTATTTAATCATTAGTTAATCAATCTTTCATCATTAGTTAATCATTCTTTAATCATTAGTTAATCATTACTTAATCATTAGTTAATCAGTAGTTAATCAATCATTACTCATTAGTAAATCAATCTTTAATCAATCTTTGATCATTAGTTAATAATTGGTTAATCATTCTTGAATTATTAGTTAATCATTAATTAATCATTCTTTATTCATTATTTAATCATTATTTAATTATTCTATAATCATTAGTTAATGATTAATTAATCATTCTTTAATCATTAGTTAACCATTCTTTAATCATTAGTTAATCATACTTTAATCACTAGTTAATCATTCTTTAATATTTAGTTAATCATTCTTTATTCATTAGTTAATAATTCTTTAATCACTATTTAATCATTCTTTAATCATTCTTTAATAACTCTTTGACCACTCTTTAATTACCCTTTAATCATTGTTTAATCATTAGTTAAGTATTCTTTAATCATTAGTTAATAATTCTTTAATCATTAGTTAATAATTATTTAATAATCAGTTAATAATTAGTTAATCAATCTTTAATCATTAGTTAATCATGCTTTAATCAATAGTTAATCATTATCTAATCATTATTTAATCATTCTTTAATACTTATTTAACCATTAATTATTCATTAGTTAATCATTAGTTAATTATTATTTAATCATTACCTAATCATTACTTAATGAGTAGTTAATCAATCTTTAATCATTTGTTAATCATTCTTTAGTCATTAGTTAATAAGTCTTTAAAAATTAATTAATCATTATTTAATTATTAGTTAATCAATCTTTAGTCACTAGTTAATAATTATTTAATAATTATTAAATCTATATTTAATCATTAGTTAATCAATCTTTAATCATTAGTTTATCATTCTTTATTTATTAGTTAATTATTCTTTATTAATTAGCTAATAATTAGTTAAACACTAATGAATCCTTAATTAATTATGACTTAATCATTAGTTAATAATATGTTATTCATTAGTTAATTATTATTAACTAATCATTATCTAATCATTCTTTAATCCTAAGTTATTCATTATTTAATCTATACTTAATCATTACTAATAATAACTATTTTTTCTAAAAAATATATTACTAACTAAACTAGTAAATAAAAAAATATTTATAAATAACTAAAAACTAATCAATTAAATAAATAAATTACTTTAAAATAAATATGAAAAAATGCCTTTAAATGATACTTCACAAAAATCACCACTCCTATTAGGCCACCAAAACCACCACACACAAAAGAAGAACTACTGGTCTTATTGTAGAGAGAATAAAAATATAATTAATAGAGATGAAAGGAATTTAAAGTGAGGAGGGGTGCCGTTTTATAGGCACTACAGGGAAATGCGACATCACTAATGACACCTTTCGCCATTATTTTCATGAAATGTAGAATAATGACAATTGTCTTTCTCTTTACTCTAGTATAAAGGTGACTGTGTCCATTTCACCTTTTCTATACCATCGATCTGCATCAATGAGAGGAAAAGGTGGAATTGGCTATGCTACCTTTTAATTTTATAGTAAAGGTGGAAGGATTTTTGCCATCTTTCTAGGGAAACATTAAAAAAAATTCTAATAAAGACTCATTTAATTTTTCTTTTTCATAAAATGTATAAAAAAACTCATGTTTATATCATTTATAATCTTTATTCTTATTTCTTTTCTTCTGTACCATATTTTCATTGAAATGCTTTATCTCATTTATTTATTTTATTTCTTCTTAAACAACTAAACTGAATATGGAAATGTGGTCTCGAGGGTTCTATTTATATTATTTGATATTTATTTTATATGTACTTGTCTGCCCCTTTTTATCTTATTAGTACATCACATTTATCATGGTCAATTATCCCATATTTTAAATATGGAGTTCCCTAATCCCTACGACTAGATTCTCTCTTTTATTCAACCTCGCATAAACCTCAGACTTTCTCATTTTTTAATTTCTATTCATGAAACCTATATATTTTAAAAATATTGTTTTCCCATAACTCTTGATTATTATTTTTTCCATAATAAGAATTATGGAAAACCCCAGATTACATCACCTGTAAACCTTCATTCAAAATCACCGAATCTTTTTGAAATTCCTCATAACACATGTCTTTTAAATATCTTCAAACATTAGACTTCAAAAATTTGAGTACAACTGGGTAGTAAATACCATGTGCAGTTCACATGACTCGATACTGTAGCATGCAGTAGGTCGTGAACATCCTTATGAGACTCCACTGCTCATACCAAAGCTCCCATGTGATATAAAGTGAAATAATGAGTTCCGAATTTTCTATCATTTCAAAATCATCATGATCTTACCTACGGTGTGGATACAACCTTGTGATTATTTCAAGTAGATTAGAGGAATCAAAAATTTGAACTTTATGCATACAGAACACAAGTTGTAGGTAGATGATGGAGCCATTTCCTTTTAACAATTTCCCTTGTTTAAAAGTGGTGAACAATGCTACATTTATGTCGACCAACATCAGAATATTTTATTGGTCAACACTTATTTATTTACCAAGATGTGTGTTCTTAGCTGAATAATGTAACTCTTAGGTCTGTCCTACTCAGCCAGCACCTCTTTACTCCCCCATTCCCCAGAATCACACATTATTTTTCATTTTTCTATTATACAAGCCAAACCCTTCTTCTCCTTCTCCCCTTATGGATTTTGTTGACAATGTATGATGAATTTAGCTTCTTACTCCCCCTTTGTAAATAAAATAAAATAGGCGGTTTGTTCCTTTTTTCTTTTGGGAGTTCCCACCCATCTTTTTACTCTCCCTTGTTCAATATGCTTCATGCACCAAATTCACCAAGAGAATTCATCACCTTATCACACCTTTTAATAATTAATGAGTGAAGGGATATCATGATTACCTTTAATAATTTCATCATTAACTTTTCTAGAATACACTACCATAGATCGACACAAAATCAGTGCCTTCTTTTATTAGCTCTAAGAAAAAAGCATTGATAAAAGTATCACCTTTATCAACGTTAGATTTAAATGGCGATAAAAGTCACTTTTATCAGTGCTAAAAAAACATTGATAAAGGTGAACCCTTTATTGACACTTTTTTAGCATTGATAAAGGTTGATCTTTATCAGTGCTATTCTTAGCATTGATAATTTTTTTAATAAAAAAATTATTAATATATATAAAATTATTATATTTATATTAAAAAATAATTCTTATTTATATACATTAATTAAAAAACACATGTTTATAATTTATATAAATATGATATATTAACATATATTTTTAAAAAAATTTAAATATATATATAATGTTTAAAAAAACTATTTATGAGATTATATATATATATATATATATATTTAAATAATTATAAAATGATAATGTTTTTTTAAAATAATAAATATATTTATTATATTTATAATTATATATTTATAATTATATATAAATACTTTTTAAATATATTTATTTATCATTATAAATATAAATATAAATATATATAAATAAATAAATATATGTATTCAATGAATTGGTTATATATATATATCATGAGATAATGGTGATATTCATGGGAAAGATTATCGTTATATATGTTCATATATTGATGCGTGAGTATAATTGACACTATATTATCATAATTTTATTTAAATACATGGTTGTGGGTTTCTATATTTAAACTGTTAAGATTAGTCCATGAGGTGTTAGTCGAGTGGTACCCACTGGTTTTACCCCTCGCTCTCTATGGGAACTAGCGCATGTTTGATTCCTGTTAGACATAGACAATGTGCGTATTATGCAGAAGGTGATTCAAAGCCATTGCATTACTAGGGAGCATGCGACGCGCTATAACCTTGGTCTGGGCCCCCTGTTAGAAGTCGAGCATTACCCATACACACGTTTTGCAGTTGGGGTAGTGCCTGACTAGTAAAACCCATAATCCTATATCTAAAAGACCAGAGTTTGAATCCCGAAAAGCCCCTTGGAGGATATATGATGCAAGAGGTGACATAGACATGACGTGAGCAGGTGGTGATGTAGGCATGATGTAGAAAAGCAGTGATTCAAACATGATGTTGACCCAACTATTCAGGAATGACACTACACTAGGCCACCTGGTCTTGGGCCTATGGGCTATATAATGGGTCTCCCTCTACCCAGATAGAAAGATTAATTTTATTTCATAATAAAAAATCTTCAGCCCCAAATTAAAAAATTGTTAAGATTACCTATAATATGATGAAACATGCATATGTTATGTATTCATGACTCATGAATGTTCATTTATACATTGACACCCTAATTATTTATGCTTCCATATATGTGACAACACATTTTTTATGATCTATAATTTACTTGGTATGATTAATTCATGTTATACCCATGAACATATTATGTTCTCATAAATAATTATAAAAATTACAATAAATATATTTAAATAATTAATATATTTATTATATTTATAATTATAAAATTTTAATTATATATAAATACTTTTTAAATATATTTATTTATAATTATAATTATAAAAAATATACATTTAAAAAATTATAAAATTATAGAAAATATATTTAAATAATAAATATATTTATTATATTTATTATATTTATAATTATATATATATATATATTGACATAAATTTATATAATTAAATAAATATGTCAAAAGCGGTGCGAACCATGAGGTAAAATTATATAAATATATTTATAATTATATTGAAATATTTTTAAACACACACACACACACACACATATGTAATTATAATTATAAATATATATATATATATATATATATATATATAATTATATAATTAAAATAAATACATTTATTATAATTATATATATATATATTTATTTATTTATAATTATATTGAAATATTTATTAACGTATTTATTTATAATTATAATTATGATTATAAATAAATAAACATATACTTATTTATAATTATAATTATAAATAAATATATATATATATTTAAATAATTATAAAATAATAAAAAATACATTTATTATCATTTTATAAACATATATATATATATATATTTATAATTATATAAAAATATTTATAAATATAATTATTTATAATAATAAATATAAATAAATATTTATTTATTTATAGTTATAATTATAAATATATATATATATATATACTTTTATAAATACATTATTAAAATTTGACCTTTAATAGTGCTTTTTTTAGAGTTGATATAGATACCCCTTTATCAGCGCTAAGTAAGCGGTGATGAAACGTGTATTTAACAATGCTAGGATTTTAGAACTGATAAAGAGTAGTTTTATCAACACTTTTTATTTTAATGTTGATAAAACTACTCTTTTTCATCACTTTTTGGAAAGCACTGATAAAAGCCTTAAGAGTTCTAATAAAAATAACCCTAGAAAAGGGTTTCCACCACTCATGTCTTCAAGATTTTGTGGAACCAGAGTACTGTTGCGGTTGTCTCCATTTTCGTCGGACCCTACTATTGTCACTGGTCATCTTCTCGACAAATCGTTCTGTCCAAATCTAAGTTACATGCCATGATTTGTCTTGTTAGCACCTCTATTTCTTCAGTCGCATCTCTCCAAATCCTACTGCGCGCGTCTTCACTTCTTCTCATCAAACTGAAAAAATGGCCCCAACATCGATCCACCCCTTCGCGACAGTGCAACAACGAAGCATCACCATTACGATGCACCACCCCTACAATTTGATCCTCTCCCTATGAAACACACTCCTTGCATCAAGGTCCACTATGGATCGACTGTCCTCCCTCCACCCTACGGTGGACCAAACCAACACCCCTCCTCTCTATCTGCTCTACGTCATAGGAGCCTGATGCTGCATCATCTTCACTCTGTTATACACCAGGCTCAACCAATAGGCGTGAAACCCTAATCAAAATTGATCCCCCCTGTCATAGTCTGATACACACACAATGCAGCAAGATATGCATTTATTGAGATCCATATTTTTTGTGATTTTTAGTCCCACATGAATTCATTATTCATCTCCTCAATAACAACCAAACACTCACCCGCACACAACTAATACCTAAAACCAATATAAATTTATAATTTTTATTAACATCAATTATTACTTTTATAAATTTATAAATAATAATCAATAGAAATTTATAATTTTTTATAAGTTTAATTTGTTAGATTTATACTTCTAAATATAATTTTTATACTTATATATACATCTATAAATTATAAATTATATCTTATTATACTTATATAATTTTCATATAATATTTTTTTAAACATTTATAATTTTACAGTTTTATACATTTTCAAATTTATATACTTTGATAAATTTTATAGTATATCATATTATATTAATATACTTTAATATTAATTTTTTATCCAATATTTATACTTTTATACCTTTATTAATTTATAAATTTATAAATTTTTATAAATTTTATAGTATATCATTTTATACATATATAGTTTAAATATAAAATTTTATTAATAATTTATATTTTTATAGTTTTCTAGATTTATAAATTAATATAAAATTATAGTTTTATTCGTTTTAAATTATTATACTTTTATACTTTCATAAATTTTACTTTTATATATTATAATTCTATACTTTTATAAAATTTTAAAACTATATAGTTTGATAAATTTTGTATATTTTTATAACATATATGTACTTTTATATAGTTTTATAAATTTATATACATTTATAAATTATGAATATTTCTTTAAAATATATATTCTTTTATAAATTATATACAATTTTATACTTTTATTTGCGTTTATAATTTTATATACTAATATAAATATATGTACATTTTTAATTTATAGTTTTATACCTGTATAATTATTTCAATTTATCACTAATTTTATACTTTTATACTTTTAAAAATTCACTGTCAGTGTGAAAATATTTTAGAAAATATAATAATTTTTTTATTTTGTAGAACCATTGTTATATTCAATAGTCATATTTTCTTTTATGAAAACGATTTTCAAATAATATAGATTTTTTATATTTCTATTATTACATTCAATATCCATATTTTCATTGGTTATTTATAATGCAAATGTGATTTTATACTTCATTTATACTCATAAAAAAGGGTTATGATCATTTAAATTTTAAAATAAATTATCAATTGATCGCTAATAATTTATGATGATAGTTATACACTTTAATATTATAATGAATCATTTATTATACATTAAAACATTTCCATTCCCATTTTCAAAAAGTTGAGAAGTGCTCAAGGGATTATGCCTCAATCCATCAACAAATAGAACATCATTTGATCCAAAATTCTTCACTATAATTTTAATACTTCATACACCATTCAATTTAAGTGAAAAATAGTTTTTAAAAGTGAACTCCCCTCCATTATATTTTTGAATTTCCTTTAATAAGTTTTTTTATCCTGTAAGATAATAAACCATTTTTCAAGATCCAAGGATTTTTTTCCGTTTAGTTTTTTATTCCTCCTTAACCATCATTGCTTACTCTTTATCACTCTTTCTCTTGATAGATTTGGAGATTACATTTTGTTTTAGTTTCTATAATAGTGATGTGAAATAATTATTTTATCTTCTTCATGATGTATACATGGTTAGGGAGATCATGCGAGGGTCTACCTAGGCAGTAGCTAACACACGATTAGCACACAGTTTGTCTAACCGTGTGACTAAACCGTGCACTGGGTCAAAGTGAAATACTAAAAAAGTGGATCTGAGACGTTTTTGACTCTAAGTGTCTCTTTTTTACTTCTATATGGCCATAAATCATGATTTTTCTCTCTTGAAGGTTGGAAAACATCTCCTAAGCGAATTGAAATTGATCTAGAGCCTTTCCTTGGTGTTTAGAATCCTGATTCTTGTAGTAAATTCTTATTCTTCATTGTTCTTGCCACATTTTCTTAGATATACTTCACCCCTCTTCTCAAATTATTAGATATACACCCACTATGGTTATATACAGGATTATGGATTCCATTTATGAGTGGATTTGTATTGGGTGTTGATAAGGGAAGAGATCTAAGGTTGTTTCATGGAATTCTTACTCGATTTTGTGAGCGTTCTTCATTCATTTACCGTTTTCATCAAAATGCTCAATATAGGTGGCTTCACTCTCAACTCATCTTAGTAGAACTGATTGGAATAATTTCAAATTGATTACTTTGTGTGAATTTTATAGTTAATTGGATGTTTTTTATTTTTATAAACCATCTTGAAGGATGGTTTGTGGAAATCTAGAAAATTTGTGTTCTTGAATTTATTGTTTGATTCTTGATTTTAAAATGAATATTTTAAAATGGGATTTTTTTAGAATTTTGGTAAATGGATTTGATGAAAGGGTTTTCAGAAAAGGAATGATTTTATTGAAATGGAATGGGTGTTTAAAATTGGTTTGTTTAATGGTTTTCAATAAAATAATGGTTTTATTAAAATGGGTTGAATTGGTAGAACACACTTGGTTTTGGCATGGGTTGGCATGGGTTGTGGTGTGTGTTCATATGAATTGGGATGGATAAGGGTGTGAAGTACCCCCATAAAAATTTTAGGATAGATATGGGAATGAAGTACCCCCATCAAAGTGGTCCACTAAGGGATGACTTAGTGGAAGGATATCCCACTGCTCGCAAGTATATAGAGTTCCAGGTTGCATGCATGGATGAGTGTGTGAAAAAGTGGAATGGAATGTTTATGCCAATATAATATTGAGAAACGTTTTTTAAGCCTTGTTTGGTTTTTTTTTGGAAATGCGACTTACTGGAAAATTGGTTGAAATAACACTTGTTTACTCTTGGTTATAAATGGTTTTTGGAACCAATTTATATTTGGTTATAAAATTCTTTTTAGAATTGTTTTATATAAATGGTTTTATATAAATGTTTTTATATTTTATATCCTAGTGGTGTGAGTAGGGAAGTCAATGGGGGAAAACCTACTGAGTTTTATACTCACCCCTAATTTGGAACTTTGGTTCTTTTGCAGATGAAATATTTCGGGACATGGGAAAAAGTAATTTATCACACGTATTTAACACCACATCATGATACTTGGGATATTTGGTGATGTTAGAACATAAAGATTATAGATCATGGATTCTTGTGGTCATCTTGGAGTCTTTAGTTGTTTTTCCACTTTTACTTTGATGATTAGTTTTTCTTCCATTATTGAACACTTTTTTGGTTTTTTTATAAAGTATGCTGTTGATTTTTCATTTAATTAGTCATGAATCATATGGTAGTTGTTGGTTATGGCTGCTAGTTTTAGTTTTATTCTTAAATGGTAAATCATCAACTACATGTATTGAAACCCTTCATCATTTATTGCTAGACTTTGGTGTCTTGGGAATATCATATAAGTCATAGTAATGATTCATTGTATTCTCAAGGAAATGAGAATAAGTGGGTCATTACAAATGGTATCATCTTTCTAGGTCCTTTCCTAATAGGTGGTCTTTAGTTTCTTGGTATTGGAGTTGAATTCATATCTTAGAAAGGAGTAGGATTATCAGGACTTGAAATGTAGAGCATAAAAATATGTATCTAACATTTTTATTCTGAACGTCAAGTTATTAGGGAGTTGGGTACATAAGTATTTTGAAGACACTTATAAGATATTAAAATATCATTATCATGCATTTAGCCAAGGAGACGAGCATGGAATACATTAGAGGAATGAATTTCCACTAGGATTGAATATTTAATTTTGGAAACATGATATATGATGTGATTCATTATGTTGATTTTTGAAAAATGTTGAAATTGTTTTCAAATGAAAGATTTTGAAAAGGTCATGGTTGGTAAATTTTCAAAAAAGGGTTGATTTTTAAATAAAGCAATTGTATGGAGTTGAGTAAGTGATTGTGGATGATTAGGCTGGACCATCTATGGTGAGAGGTATGATTCTTTTGAATTATGACATTATGCAAGTGATGTTTGATACTAGTTAATCTCACTCCTTTATTTATTCTCATGTTATTGATTTTATAAGTTTAAAACATTAAATGATTTCATTTATGATAAAAATTAAAACTACTCTAGGTAAAATAGAATTTAAAGCCTTTATATGTAGAGAAGTTTCTATAACTATTGATGGAGCTGAGCTGAAATGGGATTTCTCGGTGCTGGACATGTATGTATTTGATGTAATCCTATGTATGGATTGGTTGAAAATGTTCAAGGCTCACATAAAATGTTATAGTAGAACAGTCCGTTTCATAGTTGAGGACGACATCGAGAATCTATTTAGAGGACTGAGGGTTGTAAAGACAGGTGCAATGAGCTTGTTGGCACTAGTAGCGAGAATAACGTCTTACCAGTTGGCGGAGTTGACCTTGACATCGATAGAAGAGATCAAGGATATCTGTTTTCCAGCAGTTGTGGATCAATTTCCAGATGCCTTTCCTAAAAAATTCTTAGGGTTACCACCTATATTGAAAATGGAGTTTACAATTGATCTCCTCCTAAGGACCAGTTCTATTTCCCTTCCATCTTATAGAATGGAACCAACAATGTTAAGGGAGTTGAAAATGTTGTTGTAAGAACTGGAAAGAAAAGGTTTTATTCGGCTGAGAACATCTCTATGGGTATCACTGGTCTTGTTCGTAAAGAAAGAAGATGGAACTCTAAGTATATGTGGGTATTATTATAAGCTTAACCAAGTTAGTATAAAGAAACGATATCCACTTCCACACATTGATGAATTTTTCAATCAATTGAGGAAAACTCAGTGGTTCTCTAAAATTGAGTTATGATAAGGATATAACCAATTGTAAGTTCAGAAGGAGGATATTATGGAGACAACTTCCAGAAGCATATATGGCCATTATGAATATGTAATCATGCCTTTTGGTATTGCTAATGCACCATCAGTCTTTATGGAATTAATGAATCAAATATTTCTTAGATATCTATATTCTTTTGTTGTGGTGTTTTTTATGACATATTGGTGTATTCAAGGACAATAGATGAGTATGAGAAACACGCGAAGACAGTGTTGGAAATATTGAGAGATCATTGTATGTATTCCAAACTATCAAAGTGTCATTTTTGGATACAAGAAGTTCACTTTATCAGCCATATAATTTTTAAAAAAGGTGTTTCAATAGATCATGAAAAGATAGATGTTGTTATCTCTTTGAAACCTCTAAAAAATGTCTTTTAGATACAAATATCTCTATGTCTATCTGGTTATTATAAATTCTTTTTCATGAATTCTCATGACCATATTCCCCAATGAAATTTTTTACAAAGAAGAATGTTCCATTTTAATGGACTGAGGAATACCAAAATTCTTTTGAAGAGGAAAAAGTTCATCTTACATCAGCACCTATATTTATTTTTTTGGAATCAGGGTTGGGGTATGTGGTGTTTTGTGATGCTTCGGGATCTAGGTTGGGATGTGTTCTCATGAAAGGAGACCACATGGTTGCTTCTAGTTGAAGGAAATTGAGATTTCATGAGAAGAATTACCCAACATTGATTTGGAGTTAGCTGTAGTTGTCCATGACTTAAAGACTTGGAATCACTATCTCTTTGGTGAAAAATTTAATATGTTCACAGATCATAGGATATTGAGACATATTTTCTCACAACATGATTTTAATTTTAGGGAAAGGATATGGATGGAGTATCTCTAGATGTTTGACTTTGACTTTATGTATACACTAGTAAAAGGCAATTCAGTGGATGATGTATTAAGTAGAAAATAATATGCTTAGTTGGAAATAGAAGATTTAGATGAGTGGAAATTGATATCAGTCCTAGCCAATATGAATGTATAATTTAAAGACTGAGGTGATGTTTCAGTTTTCATTTCAGTTTCTGTGATTCCTAATTTGGTAAAGATGGTAAAAGAAGCACAAAAATCCATTGCAGAATGCTTGGTTATGAGTTTAAAACTCAATGGTGGGGAGACCATTGAGGGCTAGAAACTTGATGGGAGTTTTTTTTTTATTTCATATATTGGATGGTTTTACCTAAGACTTGTCAGGCAAAAATTCTTCATGCTTACCACCACTTGAGATGGGCTGTACATCTGGGAATACAAAAAATGTATTGGGTGTTGAAGGCCCAGTTTTAGTAGATTGGTATAAAATGGAAAGTCAGTGAGTTTGTTTCAAGGTGATTAACTTGTCAGAAAGTTAAGGTAGAACATCAGTGTACAGAATATGTGTTGTAGACTTTACCTATCCTAGTGTATAAATGGGATTAAATAGATATGGATTTTGTTACAGGCCTCCCAAGAATGGTTCAGAAACATGATGCTATATGAGTGATAGTGGATTATATAAAAAATTTATCCAATTTCATCCCTATTCATGAAACTTATATGATGGATTATCTATACAAGATCTATATACAAGAAGTGTTAAAAATACATGGCATAAAATTTTTTATCCTATCAGATAGAGATCCAAGGTTCACACCTCATTTCTAGAAATCCTTAAAAAAGCACTTGGCCATCAGTTGACTATGAGTATAGTGTATCATCCCCAGACATACAACCATTATAAATGAATGATACATACATTGGAAGACATATTTCGGGCCTGTGTAATAGATTTTGGTGGCTCATTGGATGATCATGTTCCATTAGTGGAGTTCTCATATAATAACAGCTTTCAGGCCTCGATACACATGGCTTCATTTGAAGTGTTGTATGGGAATCCTTGTCATTATCCACTGTGTTGGGTGGAAACAGGTGTGACTTCACTATTTGGGATGATATTTGTTCATGAAACAACATAGAAGATTCTTTTGATCAGAAAGAGAATAGATATGGCTCAGATTCATCATAAATATTGTGCAGATCATTGTCGACTCAGTAAGTGATAATGTGTTCTTTTATATTTCTCCAAGGATTGGACATCACAATTTTGGGAAGTAAGGAAAGTTATCTCCTTAATACATATGACCTATTGAGATAATAGAACAATTTGGAGAGGTGGAATATCAGTTTGAATTACCACCATGGTTCAGTTCAATGCATAATGTGTTCTGTGTATCTATATTGAAAAAATATTAGCCTGATCTTGACCATGTGATTAGATGAGATCACACTGACATAGAGCCAGATGCTTCATTGGTACATATCCTGGTGTAGATTATGGGTAGGAAGGATAAAAGTTTTCATGGAAAAATCATTTTCCTAGTGCGGTTTTTATGGAAACATGGTCAGATTCAGGAAGAGACTTGGGAACACAAAAAGGAAATGAAAGAGCAGTGACCGAAACTCTTTTAGGGACATGATGGTTTTCTATTTTCTAGGGATGGAAAGAACAATGGTGTAGAGAATTTAGTAACCCCAGTTTCTATTATGTAACCCTCACTTTATGATTTTTATGTATATTAAGTATAAAGGTGAATGTTGGGAGAGTTTTTAGAAATTTCAAGGGTTTTGGGGGATAATGTGGAAGCACACGGTCTGCGCATGGTTTGTCTAAATAGTTCAAAATCCGAGGAGAAACTATGCAGTATTGTAGATGCTGGATAGTAGCTTTGAAAAAATGTATGAATGTTTAGGGAGATAATGTAAGGAGACTGTGTGAGGGTCTACCTAAGCAGTAACAAACACACGGTTAGTGGACAATTTGTCTAACTGTGTGACTAAATCATGCGCAGGGTCAAAGTGAGATCCTAAAAATGGATCTCACACGTTTTGACTCTAAGTGACTCATTTTTTATCCTATACATCCATAAATCTGGATTATTCTCTTTTAAAGGCTGAATAACCTCTCCCAAGTGAATTGGAATTGATCTAGTGCCTTTTCTTGGAGTTTAGAATCTCGATTCTTGCGACAAGTGCTTGTTATTCACTTTTCTTATCACGTTTTCTTAGATCTACTTCATACATCTTCTCATATTTTTAGATCTACATCTTCTATAGTTAGATAAAAGATTATGTATTTCAGTTATGAGTGTATTTTTCTTGGGTGTTGATAGGGGAAGAGATCTAAGGCAGTTTTGTGGAATTCTTACCTGGTTTCATGAGCGTTCTCCATTCGTTTATTGTTTTTGTCAAAATACTCAATGTAGGTGGCTTAAATCTCGACACCTATTAGTATAAATTATTTACATGCTTTAAAATTGAATAATTTTTGGGAATTTTATTGTGAATTGGTTGTTTTTTATTATTATAAACCTTCTTGAAAGATGGTTTGTGGAAATCTGAGAAATTTGTGTTATTGAATAACATTATTGATTTTTTATTTTAAAATGGGATTTTCATGGAATTATGGTAAATGGATTTTATTAAATGGGTTTCAATAAAAGGCAAGATGTTATTTAAATATAATGGGTGTTTGGAATTGGTTTGTTTAATGTTTTTCAATAAAATAATAGTTTTATTAAAATTGGTTGAATTGGTTGAACACACTTGGTTTTGGATGGGTTGGAATGAGTTTTGGTGTGTGTTAATATATTCATTTGGATGGATAAGGACATGAAGGAACCCCATCAAAAGGTTGGGACATATATGGGAATGAATTACCCCCATCAAAGTGGTCCACTAAGGGACAACTTAGTGGAAGGACATCTCATTGCTCTCAAGTATAGGGAGGTCCAGGTTTCGGCATGGTTGAGTGTGTAAAAATGTAGAATGGAATGTTTATTACAAAATAATATTGGGAAATGGGTTTTAAGACTTGTTTGGTTGTTTTTATGGAAATGTGAATTTTTGGAAAATTAGTTGAAATATCACCTGTTTACTCTTGGTTATAAATCGTTTTTGTAACTTGTTTATATTTGGTTATAAACTATTTTTCAGAATTGTTTTATATAAATGGTTTTATATAAATGTTGCTAAATTTTCTATCATAGTGGTGTGAGTAGGGAATTAATTGGGGAAAACCTACTAAGTTTTATACTCACCCCTTCTTTGGAACTTTTGTTCTTTTTCAGATACTATCTTCTAGTACATGGGAAAAGGTAAAGTATCCCACGTATTTAGCACTAACTCATGATACATGGGCTGTTTGGTGATGTTGGAGCATGGATCTTGTGGATCATGGAGTCTTGTGGTGATATTGGAGTCTTTAGTTGTTTTTTTATATTTAATTTGATGATTAGTTTGTCTTACACTGTTTTACACTTTGGTTGTTTTTTTATAAAGGATACTACTGAGTTGTATTTTTAATCAGTCATGCATCATATGGTGGTTGTTGGTTATGTATATCGGTTGCTTTTTTATTCTTAAATGGTAAATCATTCCCCACTTTTATTGAAACCCTTCAGCATTTATTTTCAGCCTTTGGTGTATTAGGGATTTCACCTAAGGCCTAGTAATGATTCATTGTATTCTCAAGCCAATGAGAATAAGTGGGTCATTACAACAAACATGTATATTCATTGGGTTTTCATACTCTTTAGTACCAACATCTTTAAACAATAATCTCCACGTCATTTGGGATTTTTGATTCTCAAAATCTTCTGATTGTATTATCTTTAGATTTTAACTCCATAGATTTTATTTAATTTCCTCATTATTATAAGTTCTCTCTTTAACCATGAATTTTTCCTTAGTCTTATCCTCATATTTTTTATTTTTAGTCATCTCATTGAATTTGGGATTTTTAAAGCAATTACATGATGTATAAATGGGCATATCACCTTTATTTATTTATTTCGTTACTTTATTCTGATTATTATCATTTATGCCAGTAACTATTTTTATTTATTGAGTATCCATGAAAAGTTTCAACTAATAATTTAAATAATAGTCATATTATTTTAGGGAAACACCATCATTTTCCATAGATTTAAAATGTTCTCCAATATCCTCGACTTAATTTATAATCTCTAATTGAAATTTATTCAAGGAATTTTCAGCTTCAATAAACTTTGGCTCAGGGAATTTAGACTCCTGATTCATGAAAACCAAGTTTTCTATAGTAATTTCATGTATTTTCACTATTTCTTTAAGGATTTTATTATGATCATCCATCCTCCTTATGAAATTTAGTTCCATCTCAGTAATCTCTTTGAGTTTTAATTTATAAAGAGATTTATTAAAAGATTCATTTTCCTTTTTCAAAGGCTCTTTCTCCCATTAAAACTTTCCATTTTCTTTCAAGAAATTAGTGAGACCCATCTTCAATTGAACATCTATTGGATATTATTTTTCAATACACTATTTATTATTTCCTTCTCTCCAATTTGGTGTTATCTTCCAAGGGGGATGAGTCTCAGGAAACAAAATCCAATAATAACTATCATCCTCATCATATTAATCTCCTAAACAGTTATTATTTCATTTTTTTCTTGAGACTCATCCCCCATATCTTTTGGACATGCACTTATGTTTCTTGAACTACTCTAAGCAGTATTCATCCCATACCAGTGGAGTAATTATTTTCTTAAATTCAAATACCCATTTCCTTCAAAGCATGGTAAAATTATTTGAAACATTCAAATTTTGGGTTCCCCTTATCTGAAAGTCCATTTTTTGTATTTATTTATTTTGTTAAATATTAATATCAACGAATAAAATATGATGGATTTGAATAAAAAATGGATGGATTCCAATCATATGACAAGAGAATATAAAGATTGGGTGAAGGAGTTCATCAAGTTTGTAAAATATCTTCTAGACGACTTTATAAAATTCTTTTGTCCGTGTTTACACTATTGTTATTCAAGACTAATTAGTCCATAGGATTTGGATGAATAATTGAACTGTCATGGAATAGATTGACATTATAAATGTTGGAATAAACATGGGGGAA
This sequence comes from Viscum album, assembly GCA_963277665.1. NCBI lineage: Eukaryota > Viridiplantae > Streptophyta > Magnoliopsida > Santalales > Viscaceae > Viscum > Viscum album. The sequence continues at coordinate 15,727,032 of OY728150.1, forward strand.
AAGAGAATGTAGCTAGTGACTGGTATAACACTACGTTTTATGGATCATCTGATATGATTACAAGTGCAGAAAACAAATAATACTATATCAAGGATGTGATTACATGTGTTAATGGTGATGAAGATCATATTGAGGAAATGTAAATAAAAGTTGAAGATTAACTTCATGACTGTCCAAAATTATTTGATAAGATAAAAAGTTATGAGCATACACCATTATATACTGGTTTCACTAAATATACAACATTATCAGTCTTGCTGAAGCTGTATAATTTAAATTATGGAAGTGGATGGAGTGACACCAGTTTTACTGAAATACTTTCTCTCTTAAATGATATTCTCCCAGAAGATAATTATCTCCCTAGATGAACATATAACTCTAATTTAATGTTATGTTTAATGGGTATGATCTTTGAAATAATACTTTCTTGTCCAAATGACTGTATACTATTTTTTAGGGACCACAAATCACTTAATGAATTCCCAAAGTGTGGTGCTTCTCGATACAAGAAAAATGAATTGGGTCATATGAAAGTTTTATGGTACTTTTCAATCATTATAATGTTTAAGAGGTTATATGTAAGTGAGGATACTACAAGGAAATTGATGTGTCATAAAGATAAAAAAATAAATATGGGAAAATTCATCACCCAACAGACTCTCCTCAGTTAAAGAGAATTGATCATGAGTATCTTGAATTTGGAAATGATCCAAGAAACCTTTGTCTTTTGTTATCTATAGATGGAGTGAACCCCTTTGGGTTTTAATGTACCACTCACAATACATAGCCAATAATGTTGGTAAATTATAACTTTCAACCATGATTATGCATGAAATGAAAATACATTATGTTATCAATGTTTATATCAGGACTAAAACAACTGGGTAATGATATTGACATTTATTTGGCCCCATTGATCAAATATTTGAATTTATTTTGGGATTCATGTGTTATTTTGTATGATTCTTACAGAAATGATGATATCATGTTGAGAACCATGTTGTATGGGATGATAAATGGATTTCATTCTAATGGAAAATTTTCAGGATATAGAATTAAAGGAATTCAAGGGAATCCTATTTGTGAACATGGTATACAATCAATAAGGTTGAATAATTTATCAAAGACTTTGTTTCTAGTACATCATATATTTCTACCCCGATGAATTAATTACCAATCTTGGATTACATCATTTGATAGGAGTTCAAAAGAACGTACAACACCATCTCTACTAATAGGTGATCAAATATTTGAGAAATTAAAATATATGGACACTGATTTTAGAAAACCTTTTTTGAAAAACCTTTTGAAAACTGGATGAAAAAAGAAATCAATTTTTTTGGAATTACTATACTATAATTGTCTATACGTACAATTTTTTTTTGATGTTATGCATGTTGAAAAAAATGTATATGATAGTGTCATTGAAACATTATTAAATGAAATTGAAAAAAAGGATGAAATTAAGGCTTGGTTGGACATGATTGACATGGGAATACAGGAAGAGTTGGCACCAGTGAAGGGTGAAAACAAACTTTTCTTACTCCAGCTACTTACACTCTTTCTAGGCCGAAGCGATATCAACTTTGAAACTTCTTAAATGATGTAAAGGTTCCAGAGGGGTATTAATCTAATATCAAGAATATCATGCCAGTGACTAATTTAAAGTTAAATTTTTTAAAATCACATGACTATCATTTTTTGATTCAAGATATAATTCCTGTAGCTTTATATCATTTTTCCCAATAATTTACATCATAAATTAACCAAGATCTATTTTTTTCAAAGATATATGAAATAAAGTTATAGACCTGGAAAAATTACTAACTATGGAAGAGGAAATTTCCTTCATATTATTTGAATTGGAAACTTTCCTCCTACCAACATTATTTGATTTTATGGTTCACTTGATGGTTCACCTAGTGAGAGAGATTCAACTATGTGGTCATATACATTATAGATAGATGTACCCCATTGAACAATATATGAATATTTCAAAAGGGTATGCCAAAAATCTAATTTGACTAGAGGGTTGTATTGTGAAGCGATATATTTTTGAGGAATCTATTGAATTATGTTTTGACTACCTATCTGGTGTGGAAAGAATTGATCTACTAAAATCTCGTCACACTGGATGACTTGTGTGTGAAATAATTTTTGGAATAGATGTTGTCACAACCAATATTACAGATTGGGAGTATTCCCATATTTATGTTTTGTATAATAGTTTATAGGTTTCACCATATGTTAAAACATATAAAGAAATTATTAATAATTTGAATACATAAAGGGAAGAAATTTGGATATCAAATACACACAATCAATAGTTTATAGGATGGTTTTGAGACTATATTTTTAAGGATTCATATGAAAAATTGGATTCAATTTCAGAACGACTTTGATGGATAGCCATAGGACCAAGTGTGTATGTATTATCTTATAATGGTTACGTAATTAGTGGTTATAAGTTCTATAAAAATGAACATCATGAAGAAAATACCATGAAAAATAGTGGAGTTACACTTATGGCTAAAGCAATGTATGTTTATGTTACTAAGGATAGAAATCAAATTTATGTGAATATATCACACTTTGGCATCATCAAACAAATATGGGAGTTGGATTATACAATATTCCAAGTGAATTTTTTTCAATGCAAGTGAGATGATAATAGGAGTGTTGTTCAGATAGATGAATTGGGATTCCAGAAAGTGGATTTAATTAAGGAAGTGTACAAAGATGAACTATTTGTAATATAATCACAGACAGAAAAAGTATTTTATTTTGTAGATCCCAAAAAATGAAAGTGGCCAATTTTTTTGTTATCTACTAAAACCACTGAAGGGTCAGATGAAAATTCAATTGAGAATAGCCCTTCCATTGGGACGTCACAATCATTTCACAGCAGTCCCAATGTAAATGGGGTTTTGAATGTTAGAGGAGACCACAATGAAGGTATTTTGATACTTGATAGAGGTGTAAAATCCATTCAACATTTAAAAAAGGGAGTTCAATAATCTGGTTATATTTTTTGTAATATACATTATGTTACTATATGTTATTATCTATTCACTACAAAATTTACATAATCTAAATTAAATGTTAAACCACTTATACAGATAATGAATTTTGAATGTGCTGATTCTCATAATCCTGAGGAACAATAGGTTTCTTAAATTTATACTACTCCTAGTGCATAGGAATAATGGCCTTCGACACATGCTGATGCTACCAATCTAGAGAAACAATAAGTTTATCAGCATTTTACTGCTCTCAGTGCATAGGACCAATGACCTTCTGCACATGCCAAAGATATTAATCCATAGGAACAACATATTGACAATGTTGAACCCATGGAAGTGGTAGAAGATGAAGAACTAATGTTGTAGAGAAAACAGGAGTGTCGTAGCGTGATGGTGTTAGCAAAAATTATTAATGCAAAAAGAAAAGGTATCAAATTTAAGGTCGGATGGAATGCACATGGCCATCTTGTTAACTCCAAAAGGCTTTGTTCATTAGTTTCATTGGGATCATCACTCAGAAGTGCCTTTCGATTTATGTAGATTAATGGTACCATGTTGTTCCCATGATTAAGACACTAATTTTGGAATGGATTACAATTAAACTACAACATCCTTTATTTATTTTACCAAAAAATAAAATAATAAAACATTGATCTATTCTTCATCATCCCTTGTAGAGTGCATTTACAATAGATGAATCCCGTAAGAAATTTGTATTAGTGCTTGCTGGAAAGACTCACAGAGGATTTCACGCAATTCTAATGAAATTTTATCATAAAGATATTGAAGGAAAAATAAACCCACACCCATTGCTTATGTATGCACACCTAAAAATCCAAGAATTGTGGGATGCATTTACTGGCCATCATGGGGAGATATATTCTCAGGTACATTCTGGATAGTAATATGTTGTTTGAAAATATATGTATTAATCACTTTTATTGAGAATTTTTTTTATATGAAACAACAACTTAGTGATGAAAATAAGGAATGAGCAACAAAACCAATGTACCCCTACCATAAATCAAGGATGGGGTGTGCTTCACTTGAAAAAAAATGGTATGTATTATAAATCTACTGTAATAATTTTATGTGACATAAAAAAACAACAAAATTATGTTCCTATATCTATATTCATATTAATGAATCCAAATCCAAATACACTTCCATCACACATCATATATTATGGATGGAGGCTTGTGTAAGTAAATATGGGATACTAATAGATGAAAACACACAAAAAATGTGGGAAGCATTTGTATGTATGACATAATAAAAATTCATTTTTCTTTAAATTGATATTAAAAAATAGTGATAACTTATTTACCTATATATTATATTTGAATTATACATAATAATCATCAACACCTATATTAGATGAACACCTAATAATAATGTCCTTGAAGTAGCCAGAACAGTATGATGACATATGAGGTGCGTGTTTTAGGGTGACACCCCAAACATATTTTGAGAATAGAAAATAACAAGAGGAAAATGATAAAGAAATACAAGATATGAAAGAAAGATAAACTTCCATTTAATAAAAATATAATTGACAATTTGAGTTGCTAGAAAATTTTATGGGGTGGTGGAAGCAAAGAGAAGAAACAAATCAGAAACAACCACTACATAGAGATATCACCCCAACCCTACCAGCTTTGAGGTGATCCATTCCCCTAAAAGAGTTATCTTAGATGAGGTAATCAATATTATAAAAAATTTTAAGTAAAATGCAAATAAAAAAGACACTAAAACCTTTCTTATTTTGATAGTCTTTAGGTGAAAATGACTGTGATTTATATCTATCAACATTCACCCATCGCCTTATTGTGAGGGATAACATGTTCAATATCAAAGAATACTGTCTATAAAATAGACCACTTCCAATAGGTCATGTTAGAGTGTGGATTACCACAGCTAATGAGCCAAGCATAAATCTAACTATTCCACTTGATGATGTAGATATTCATATTACCTACCAAGCTGTTGTAAAATTCATAGCATGACCATCAAATATTGTAAAAAAACTATTCGACAAGGAGGAATTCATTTCGAATTAGTTTTTTATAACAAAACTTTAACAATTATTGAAAAAGGGTTGAAACAATGAATGTTATTATAGAAGGACAAAGGAAAGGGGGTGAAATGAAAGTTCTAATCAAAACCATCTAAATGATCAACCAAATGATCGAAAATATCTTTAAAAAGAACCTTTACCTTTCTCATTCAATATTCATATTTACTAATATTGATGTTTCATGAGGATACAAGGTTATAAAGTGGTAGTAATCACATAGTTGATTTTGAATAAAAAATGTAAATAGAGGCCAATATAGAATTCATTTTTATTGAGAATGTAAATTATATCTTCAAGTATGAATGGCTAGGGGTCTCGGTTGTAAATATATACACAAGGTGTGTTTTTATGAATATGGTTTTCCAATAGTTGATATACTATGTTAATTATGACTAAATACATTTCATATTTTTTGCAGGAGTATATAAGAATTCCAATTAAAGGGATTTACCCATGAATATAAATATGGACTCATTAGTTCTTACATCACTTCTATAGACCAAATAAAAATAGAATAAAATAAGGATGAAATAGTAGAAAAACTGGCCAAATCGTTTGAAGGAAAACTTATGGATGAAAGATTCATCTTAATACCAGTGTTGTAAGGGTAAAAATATACAATTTAATAATATCAAATATATTTTCATTCCTTTATTACATATTATTTTTTATTTTTTTATGAAACATTGTGTACTCATTGTGGTCAATTTGGATACTCCAAATATTTATTTCCTGGATTCACTGCATCGATAACCAACAAACTGACCCCACACGATGATGTTTTTTAATTTGTAATACACTACATTCAATATTTCATAACTGAAATTCATGTTATATATTTTATATTATTTTTAATGGGAATTCTATTCTAATAGGGAGATGTTAAAATATCATTAAAATCATGGCATGAGGACAATCCATGTGCACACAGAGCCTCTCGACTTCTACAAGTGGAAAAGTATTAGGGTATATATAATAATATTTCAGTATCAAAACACATATAAAAAAATTACTTATTTTTCTCAATGTTTCTTCAGTTTCTGAAAAAAATAAATTTAAAGGATTGTGGTTATTATATTTGTAAATTTATGAGAGATATCATATACCACCAAGAAACTAGCATCCCAAAGAGTAATTTTTGAAGATAATTACAATTTCATTTAAAATATTTATTAATCCTTTGGGTATCTATATTTTTATAGTAATACTATGACTATATAAAATTATTTTATTCATAAGATAAAACATATTTATATAGAAAAAAATGGGCAGTATACCTGATGGAAAAATTTACACATATATCTTGAAGATGTAACTTTGTAATTCTTATTTAGTTGATTTTATAATATTATTATCTACTTTTTTTAGTTAACTTCATCAAAATTTCTATATGATACTTATTTTATTAATTTTCACAAAGATCGTAAATAAATGACCTCATCTAAGATTTGACTTCAAGGCTACAACTGAAATAATGAAAATAATGAAATGGGTCAAGAATGTATAAAACCATCATGGAATAGAGAATTCCTACTAAATTTAAACAAAATAGAGTTCGATGAGAAGGTTATTTTTTTTAATATACTATGTTTTTCCTCATAATATTATCTGTTATCTACTGTATCAACATAATCTAAATTAAATGTTTGACTACTCATGAAGACAACGTCTTCTACATATGATGATGTTACTAATCCCATGAAAGAATAGACTATAACAAAGGAAACCCTTTGGGAAGATGTAAAGGTAATGTTATGATATACTGTATATTTTTTATCAAAAAATTATAGAATGAAATATTGATTTAATTTTTATTATTACTTGAAGATTTAGCTTATTTTTGAAGATTTATATCCATATTTCATGCCTTTCTAGACCAAAACTTCCACAAAATTATTCTCCCTCAAAACCTTTTTACCCCAACAGTGTTGGAATTTATCAATTTCCTTCAAGTTCCCTTCATTACCTTTGCAAAAAGAGAAATGATGCAACCTCTGCTCAATCAAAGAGGTAATATTGATGTTTTTATAGTAAAATAATTTTCCATAGAAGTAATATATTATTTCATATTTATGTTTATTTTTTTTTGTATTACTCACATATTATTTTTTTTCTTATATAGGTGGATTATTTTGTTTGAGTTGTGGTGGTTTCTTCGAATATTCTAATGATCATGATAGATTAGACTTTGAGGCTACAACTGATATAATGGAAACAGTGAAATGGGTCTAGAATTCATAAAACCATCATGAAAAAGGTAAATTCCTACTACTTATTTAATTAATTTTTGTCATTAGTTTTCTATTATTTGTAGGTTAATTTCCATACAATTTTTATCTAATACATATTTTTTTCACAGATATTTTAGGAAGTCATTTTTTGATTTCAAATATCCACAAAAATACAGAAAATATATAACACGTTCCTTTATAATGGAATAGGAAACTACATGTTGCATCAAATATAAGTGTTTCAGTGATCATTGGGTTTATCTTCAATCAGAATGGAACATATTCTCTATTTTCGGATTTTTTTGCAGATAGTTGAAATAAAAACACATATCTCATACTCAATATGATACATAGTGTGCCTGGTATTACTCAGAAAATATATTTTTTGTTTATAATTTATATTTTATTTAAAAAAAACATTACATACTCAAGTGTTTGTTTTAATTTAAAATTGACATTAATTTTAGTAAAAAGAACAAGTGACATACTAAAAACCAAGAAAAAACATTCATATTGTTTTGATACTTTAGGATAATGATCCATAAGTCATTTTTGAAATGTAGGAATAAACCCCACCTCAATTCGATGAACGGTGTGACCAGTACAACTCCAAGGATTTCCTTTTATTTAAAATTAACATTAATTTTAGTAAAAATAAGTTCCATACTGAAAACCAAGAAAAAACATTCAAATTTATTTTATACTTTAGGAGAATGATCCATAAGTCATTTTTGATGTGTATGAATCAACCAAACCTCAATTCGATTCATGTTGGGACTAATATGACTCCAAGTGTATAAAATTGATATTAATTTTAGTAAAAAGAACAAGTGACATTATCAAAAATGAGAAAATTCATTTAGATTGTTTTTATACCTTATAAAAATGATCCATATGTCATTTTTGACATTTAGGAACCAAAATCACCTCAATCTGATGCATGGTGTGACATGTGTTACTTAAAGTGTATATTTTTATTTAAAATTGACATTAATTTTAGTAAAAAGAACAAGGGACATAATCTAAACCAAAAAATACATTCATATTATTTTGATACATTAGTAAAATGATCCATAAGTCATTTGGAAGAGTAAGAATCAATTGAACCTCAATTTCGATGCTTGGTGCAACTGGTATGACTCAAAGTGATCGTTATGAGTTTAAGATTAACATTTTAGTTCAAAACTTGTGTTACTCACTGAAAACCAACCAAACATGCTCTGATTGTCATGATAACTTAGGAAAATGATTCATAAGCTAGTTGTAATGTGTAAGAAGTAGTATGATGTCAACATGACACATGATGTGACCGATATGACTCAAAGTGCATGTTTCCTATTTCAAATGGAATTTTAGTGAAAAGAACAAGTGATATACTCAAAATAGAGAAAATTCATTTGGATTATTTTTATACTTAAATAACATGATAAATAAATCATTTCTAATATGTAGGAATTATTCCCACCTCATTCCCATACACGGTGTGACCGGTATAACTCCAAGTGTGTTTTTTATTTAAAATTGACATTAATTTTCGTAAAATGAACAAGTGACATAATGAAAAACGAGTAAACAAAATTAGATTATTTTGATACTTATGATGTTTGATAATCAATTTTATCTCAATCCAATGCATGATGTGACCAGTATAAATCAAAATGTCTGTTATCGGTTTAAAATTGATATTTTAGTTCAAAACGTGTCACTCACTAAAAAACAAGAAAACACACTGATTTTATTAATAATTTAGGAAAATGATTCATAAATTATTTTTGATAAGTAGGAAGAAGTATATGTCAAAATGACACATGATTTGACTGATATGACTCAATGTGTTTCCAGTTTAAAATGGAATTTAAATAAAAAACACCAAAAACTTACTCAAAATTGAGGAAACACATTCAGATTATTTTGATATTTTACAAAAATGATCCATGACTAGTTTTAACTTAAAGGAATCATCTGCACCTGAATCTGATGGACAATGTGACCAGTATAATTCAAATTTTATCTATTTATTTAAAATTGACATTAATTTTAGTAAAAAGAACAAGTGATATACTAAAAACCAAGAAAACACATTTTTATTTTTTTTATACTTTAGAAAAATGATCTATCAGTCATTTTAATGTGTAAGAATCAATTAAACCTTAATATGACACACGGTGTGGCCAGTTTAACTCCAATTGGGTCATTTTATTTAAAATTTATTTTAATTTTAGTAAAAATAATAAGTGACATAATGAAAACTAAGAAAACACATTCATATTATTTTTATAATTTATAAAAACAATATATAGGTCATTTGTGACTTGTGGGAATAAACCTCACCTAAATATGATGCGCAATGTGACCAATATGACTCCAAGTGTGTCTTTTTATTTAAAATTGACATTAATTTTAGTAAAAATAACTAGTGACATAATGAAAAATAATAAAACACTTTTGTATTGCTTTCATAGTTTAGGATAATGATCCATAACTCATTTGTGATGTATAGGTATCAACTTCACCTTAATCTAATGCATGATGTGATAGGTATGACTGAAATTGTCTATTATTAGTTTAAAATTGACATTTTAGTTCAAAATGCATGTCACTCACTAAAAACTAAGAAACCACACTTTTATTTTCTTGATAATTTATAAAAATGATTCATAAGTAATTTGTGACATTTAAGAAATATTTTCACATCAAACCGACACACAATGTTACCAGTATGACTCAAAGTGTGTGTTTTTAGTTTGAAATGAAATTTTAGTAAAAAACACAATTGACATACAAAAAATTGAGAAAAAAAATTTGATTGTTTTGATACTTTAAGAAAATGATCTATAAGTAATTTGTAATGTGTAGGAATCAACATCACCTCAATCTGAAGCATGGTGTGACTGTTATAACTCTAAGAATATTTTTTAATTTAAAATCGACATTAATTTTAGTAAAAAGAATAAGTGACATACTAAAAACAAAGAAAATGAAGTAATATTATTTTGATACTTTAGTAAAATGATCTATAAATCATTTTTGATGTGTAGGAATCAACCACATATCAATACAATTCATGGTGTGACTGGTGTAACTCCAAGCATGCATTTTTAATTAAAATTAAAATTTTATTAATGTATTCTTTCATATTAATGTTTAATTTAGTATTACTAACATAATATTTGTTTTCTTATATAGGTATATTCATTTTCTTGGGTTAGGGTGATATGTATGGAAACTGATACCAAGGTGGGACTTTTTTGAGAGTGGATAACAAGTTCCAAAGATGAAGAAACATTAATGTTTTTGAATGTTTGTCGATAGTAATTGTAAATGAAATTATAATTTTTTTTGAAATGTATATAGTAGTGTTTTTTTGTATTTGTTATGTAAAATTTATTTCAATTGAATTATATATTTGAATTCAGGTTACAAGTTTTTACTACAGTGTGCAATTATTAAAATAACACACTATAGGAGGTTGAGCCTTTATTAGTGCTAATGAAAGTGATGATAAATAGAGACCTTTATCAATACATTTTTAGAACTGATAAAGGGGACACCCTTTAACATCTCTAAGGACAAAAATTATTTTTTTAGTGCTGTTAAAGTCCTTGAATGATGTTAAAGGGACTAATTTTAGTAGTTATACCATCAACACCTTCAATATTTTGTCACCCAATCTCACATTAGCCTTTAAATTTATAACCCATTGTTCATATATACCTGAATTCCATCCACTAGTAGAAACTTGGATTTTGGAGGAGGGGAGATTTGATCAACCTTTAAATGGTGGTCACTGGGGTTTTCACACCACACCAAATTTTCCCCACCCCCACCCTTGTTGACCCCCCCTCCCTCCTCTCTCATCGAGACTCCCTCCCCTAATATCATGATGCGGCATGTTTTCTCACCTTTTTCATCCAATCCCTACCATTTTACATCCCCCATCCCACCACCAACATCAATCCCCCATCTCCCCGCAATCGAGTCCCCATTCTGATGCCCCACCTCTCCCCACCATTGAGCCCCTATCATACCACCCCTCTCTCCACTTTCTGTTAAGCCCCCCATCCCTTCGACCCCCATTGAATCCCCCCTATGCACCGACACTCCCCTACCATGGAGGCACCCTACAAGCCATCAACCCTCTCCCACCATCGAACCCCTTGGCCACCGACCTTCCCATGGCCGCAGACCCTCCCCCACAACTCCCTACCCCCGATTCTATTTATTTTTCACTTCATTTACTTTTGATATTTTTTTTGTTTTCTTCCATTTCTCATTAAAATCCATATAATTTCCCCTTCACATCTATTATACTCTTGAATCCAATATTTTCCATGGTAATATCGATCTCTCCTAGGAATGATCACTGGAAGAAACTAGCGAGATATTTTTATAAAGTGTCCAGATTCATGGGTGATCATCTACAATTATTCACCTGAGAGAAGTATGAAAATAATAAATGGACCATTTTTACAATTGATACCTTACCTTCAATTTTTTCCTGGTGAATTCATAAAGTTTAATCAGATATGGTACAACATTGGGATCCCTTGAGTGTTTGCACTGTTAAGTTATAATGGTCCTATAAGTGCTTTTCCAGTTCCCATTGAACACAAAATCATTATTTCTTAGTCTCTTGAATATAATATTGTGATTAAATAAGAAACTAATAATGATTAAAAGGAATTTTAATTTCTTTACAGGTGTATTTTTTGTGGTACGCATAAGTTATAGGGACTATTATTGGTTTAATGGAGGAGAACATTTGATGTGGGAGAAGATTTGAATTTGATGAAGTTGTTAGATATAGACACAATTCTCAAAGTTTCTTCATGAAGGTTCAACTATTTTGTAACAATAGGAAATTGGTGAATTTATGAATAATGGACTAGTATTGGTATTATCTGCAACTTTGTCTTGGTGTGGCTGTAGAATCTTCTGCATGGAGGTGTTCCTTTTGTATAGTTTTTCCTTTATTTTTACCTGTATTATAAAGTGTGCACAATGGGGAGTGGGTTTCTTGGATTGATGGAACTAATAGTTTCTCTCTCAAAATCCAGTACATTGTTTTGTTGATGTTATGGATTTTCAAATGATGTTTGTTTTATTTTGAATTTGGGTTTGTTTTTAATCTTGTAAGGGTGATTTTGTGAGGGTTCTCACTAAATACGTAAAAGTGGTTAATTTTCATAATAAAAAAATTGAATTGTTAGGAAGGATGTTGTTAATATACGTTATTATATATTTATATATAAATCTTAATTTGAGGATTAATTCCATTAGGGGTTTGTAAAACATCAAATACATGTTATGTGTAGTGAATGAATTTATAATGACTGTCCTTTTTTATGCATATTCTTTATCCCATCCCTTTGGTATTTAGTTTCCAATAGGCTATTATTCTCACTTTGTGAATAAACCTCACTGTTAAAAGGGAATGTGTTTTTATAAATTCCATCAAATTTATAGGCTCTTTTAGTTTTTTCTTGAAATATATAATAATGAGTAGTTTTATTTAGACTAATTCCTAAGTTAGTTTATTTATGAATTTCTAAATTTTTTAGTGTTCATATGTAGCAACTTACTATATATTATGTGTTGTATGTATCTACCTAATAATGGATCACCATAAGACTCTACACTAAATTTATAGATTATATTATTAAAAAATATTTTTATAATATCATATAATTATATTATTTTTTTATTTTGTATACTATATTCCATTTGTACCATGACATGAAACAACATATGTTTCATAATCCGTCCCGACCATGCATCTACGCCTTGAAACTAGTAAAAGTTACAATATTCAACATTAAGAGATATGAATTTAATTTAATATAATTTTTTTATTAAAATTTCATCTACCTATCTCCTTCATATGAATTTATCTATCTTGGTTCCCTCATTATATTTTGAAAACAATATCCTCAATCAAACTGAATCTATGAATGTAGTGATCTATATAGGAGGTCATATTTTTTACAGGTCATTTCGATCTAGATATGTTATTATATTTATCAAATAGAATATTTATTAAGTTCTATCTTTTTTATTTTTTTTATTTTTTTCAACTAAATTCAAATTTTAGTGAATAATTCTCTAGATAATCCAACCCGAAGCCCCTATATTCGGTAATACTTTCGTTTCAGACACATATTCCAATTTATTATTTATCACCCTTCTCCTTTAATTGATAGCGGTGAGTATTGATGTTATTAATTTAATAAGTATTTTAACGTGACTACATATATAGAACAATACATGTAACGCCCCAACCCCAGAAGCCCATAGTTGGTGCATTATTACGTATCATTGGCATGATCACAAAAGATCAAGTCTCGAAAGACCGATTAGTTTAGTAGACTTGGAAGTAATAGATACATTCATAAGGTTTACATTAAATCATAATATAGGAAACTACAATAACATCTTTTCCATAGAAAACATTGAGATCCCATAAACTACCCCTGCAGGTCAGTCATAATATACTTCTTCACATACTGGGAAAAATAAAACATATAAAGGGGTGAGATCAGATGCTCAGTAAGGATAACAATATAGCAGAAACTTTCATAAATAAGAATAAACATTTAAGGCATTGTATAAGACTAAAATAAAAGCCTTTTAAACTTGGACTTAAGCATAATATGGCAAAGATAAAATCAAATAATTACATCTACTTATTCGCATGGATATTCTACTAGTCGAATAATCACATGCAATATCAATATCCACTTTTATAATGATGGAATGTATAATGCCAGAATTTCATAACCACAAAGTCAAGGACTTGTTCCAAGACTACAAATAAGATTTTGTCAAGGCCTTATGCCAAGAAAACAGTTTTTCTCATGAGAACTACCGATGCATCGAGGAGCTATAGCGGGCTACACCCGTCGCATACTAAGTCCAATGCATTCCTCATATGAAAAGGTTTAAACATAACATAAAAATTCGTATTAAAACTAGCATACGAAATGTCAATAATTTATCCATAAACCATGAATAGTGTAAAAATAACACATCCACAATCAAACATATCACAAAACCTTCACTACAATATGGAAGTTTTGTATCATAATAAATCAACTTCAAATAATCTTAAAATCCATCAAAGGATGTTGACAAAGATGAAATCAAAAACATTTTTTTAGATAAATATCTATTTCTATTTCGAAATCATTTAAGAAAATATTTATTTTGAAAATATTCTTATAAGATTGTAAGGGAATCTTAGACAATGTTATAATGGAGGAAAATAGCTGCACCCACTGTATAAGTTAAAAAAAGACATTCTTACATTAATTTTGTCGAAAAGGTTATAAAGGACCTTGACAGAAAGATTCCTTTATAAAAATCTTATAAAAATTCAAACAATTGTATAAATGAATTTAACCCATAGTCTATAAAATATTAAGAATGTTTTGAAATACATTTTTAAGAAATATGGATGAGGATGATAAAGAGGTCCCAGTAGATACTTACGTAAAAACAATCTCGGATAATAAAGAGATTGTGAAATTAACCCTTAACTTGTACTTTTAATTGGTTTAGGGTAGGTTAAACTCATTTATAATGGTGAATAATTGTTATTAAATTAATAAAGAATCATATACATTAATATGATATCATATATAATCTTTTAATATTGCTTTGTTAATAATATCTTTGTATTATCGTCGTTTTAGGTGTTAACTGATTCGTTTTCCTTTATATGATTTGTTAAGTAGGTAATGATTATTATGGATATTATGTATCTTATTCATATTAATAATGATATTAAGTCTTTAAGAATTATTTTTAATCATCTAATGAAAATTATTCTTGAATGGATACGATGGGGAATGAATCTTATCGCGTTCGTGGAGATGGTAATCTGTACGTACGCACGAGCGATAATATCAATCTTTTGATATTAAAGTAATATATAATTGGATTGTATATAAAATATAAAAAATCATTATAATGTTATATTTATTATTTATATCAATTACACATCATTATTATACCCATCCAAATAATAATGTATTAAATAACAATTACACCACGATGTGGAGACGGTAATCCGTACGTACACACGTATGGTGACATGTCATTCAAAGGATGGATAGAATAATGAATATGGTTGTAACATATTTATAATAAAATCACAGTATATATAGGATACTAGATTTATTATTTTATAATGGAAACAACAAAGAAAGAGGAAGTGAAAGAAGAAAGGAACTTGAAAGAGGTGATGAAATATTTACCTCTTCTTCGGGTTCTTCATTTTGATTTGATCAAAAGGGCTCCTTAGGTTGGATTTATGACTAAAGGAATGCCTATAAGATGAAGGTATGACAATTGAGAGGGTATTGGGGCAGGGTTTGGCCGATCCAAAAGGTTTTGAAGGTGTGAATTTGAGGGAAGGGGGAGTTCCCTTTTATAGGAGGGGTGAGGGGCAACTTAAGAAAAGCTAGAAATATTATTTTATAATAAAATCATTTTCGGTTTATAATGGCTCCAAAATGAATTATGCAAAGGATAATGTGGGTATGGGTCGAAAACCACTCAAACAATAGGTTTTACACAGGGTTGGGTCACTATATTAACTTTATCATTTAGATTTAACTCTTAGTTAAATAGTTTGACATTTACCATGTGTCTTTGTATTTTTATATTATATGGTTAATAAAATTACTATAAACTTCCAAGAGAACCCAAAGTGGTTCATTAATGATACACCTATCGTTATATAAGTCATTTTTCCAAACCTTATATTTTTAGGAATATTATATCAATTAATAATATAATATTTTTTTTAAAAACTCCTTTATGTCAATTTTGACACTATTTAATAATTTATTTTTTTAAAGTCCTAACAACTTTATTAATTCTAAATAAATTCATTTAATCAATCCAAGCATGTAATATTTACCAATAAAATTATAATATGGTATAAAAACTATCAAATTATATTTATTTTAACATTTTTAATACAATTTATTTGATTCTTTCATTAATAAGGAAAATACTTCATCATCATTGTGTCATAAATAAATTTAATTATTAAATTTATAAAAATTATAAATAAAATACATTTTTTCAGGAAATATTTTTATCTTTCTAATGAACATTTATAGTCGAATAGATAACATATATAACCTTATGTAAAAATTGTTTTACTAAAAGATATATGCTTATGTCATTTTTGTATTTATTTTAACTTAATTAATATAAAGTGTCATTATCACTTACAAGTGGCTCCATGGGGTCCCAAAATCGATCCAAGGATCCCATGGTCGGACATGTATCATCCAATATGGTTAGTACACGTGTTAGGGTAATTTAATATTATTATTATATTATTTTTTCCCCTTATTTACCGGATTTACCCTTTAACCATAACTACTGGAAATTTAGGCTATAGCCATGGTTTCAAACCGTGGCTATAAGTCCAAAAACCATGGCTGGTAATGGCCTGGCTATAGTTCAATACCCTATATCCATGGTTTCAAACCATGGCTAAAGCCCTATAGCCACGGTTTGAACTGTGACTATAGCTCTATAACCACGGTTTGAAACCCTGGATATAGGGTATTTCCACGATTTGAAACCGTGGAAGAACATGAAGCCACACAAAGCCTATATCCATGGTTCAAAACCGTGGATATATAGATTTATCCACGTTTTAAACCGTGGCTATAGGGCTTGACATTTCTTAAAAAAACCCACAGCCTGCCCCCCTAAACAGCCCCCCTGGACAGCCCCCTTGGACAGCCCCTTACACCCCCCTGGACAGCCCTTTCACCCCCCTGGACAACCCCCTTGCACCCCCAACTCCTGTAGTATCCCACAACCCCACCCGCTCCCTGCAGCCCCCCGGGAGATGAGTGGAGAAGACCCTTGAGAAGCTGCCAGAATTATTTATTCCATGCAAATTTGGAATTTCTGGAAAGTGCTTGAAAAAATCATTGATGAGGTATGCATTTATCTTATACTTTTTAATGACCAAATAAAGTCTAATATTAAGGGGGATAAATTGAATTAATCAATGACAAGAAGTTGAGGAAATTTGAGATCTCAAGGATGATTTATAAAACCTGCTACATGTACTTGAATGTTTTCAACATGTGTATTGAGATGAGTGCAAGATCTTAGGTTGTAAATGAGGAAGACAAGTTGTTTCATGCCAATATGCAGATGATAAATGGCTTGAAATTCAATTAGAGTACCCAAGCATATTGATGAGACAATTAGAAGCTGGATAACTTAGAAGGGATTTCGAAGTTCCCAAGCTTGTTGATAAGGAATATGAAGTTCTCAAGAAAAGGTGTTAATATGCGAATATTAAATCCCCCCCATGCACCCATCCCCATGTATCCCCCCTTCCCACCTTGGACCGAACCCACTCACCCCCCTGGACAGACCCCCCTATTGGACACACCCTCCCTCCTAGAAACCCCCCTGGACAGACCCCCAGGACAATCCTACCCGGACAGTAGCCCCCCTACTCGACACCCCTTGCACCACCCCTGCTGGACACCCCCCTAGACAGACCCCCCTCCTGGACACCCCCTCCTTCCTGGAAAGACCCCCCTAGACAACCCCACCTAGACAGCCCCCCCGGACAGCAGCCCACGCTGGACCCCTCATGGACACCCCCTCCCTCCTAGACAACCCCCCTGGACAACCCCACCCAAACAGCATCCCCCCCGGACAGCAGCCCCCCCTCCACCCCACTGAACAGACCCCCCCCCTCCTGGAAACCCACCTGGATAGACCCCCCCAGGACAACCCCACCCGGAAAGCACCCCTGCTGGACACCCCCCCTACTGGACACCCCCTCCCTCCTGGAAACCCCTCCCTCCTGGAAACCCCCTTGGACCACCCCACCCAGACAGCAACCACCCCCCTCATGGAAACCCTATATTGTTGTGCTGCCTTTGGGTCCATTTTGGGTTTTTGGTTGTGGATTTATCCAATTGAAAGGGATAGGAATGTAGAGTGGATTTTTTGGCTGGTTCTCAGCTTGTGTGGGTCATATAGGCGATGTTCTTGTGGGGGTTCTTGTTGCTATTATGGTGTTGGGTGGGTGTGGGATGTTTATAGTGCAAGGATCCTGTTCAGAGGATACCTGATTTTAGTGTGTGGGGATGATTCTAGAGGGGCTTCTAGTGTGGTGCAGATAGAGTCACATGTTATTATTCTAGGTGAAGTTGTAGAGGATAGGGTTCATGGTGTGGGTGATTCAAGCGGGGATTTCTAGTTTTTTGTTGATTGGTTTCTTTTTGGGTTGTGGTTTTTATGCTACTTGGCTACATGTAGAGGATTCCAATGAAGGAAATGAAGTAAATGGGTCTGGTCCAACACAGGTGCAGGATTTCCAATCTCAGCAGGAGGATTGGTGCCTCGTTGAGGAGTCACAACAAGCTGTGGATGAAAAAAATTCTTCCAGCAGATTGTACTAATCTTAAGGTTGAAAATATGCATGAGGTCCGCTGCTATGCTGTGGAGTTGCAGGGACCTGTTGAAAAACCGTAGACACCTACGACTCCTCTTCATGGATTTTTTTTCACATGAAGAGTACAAATTAGATACAGTTTTGGTGGACTACACTCAGGATAATGATGCTAAAACCCAGGTAAAGGATGATGCATTTATCATTAACCCTGACATGGATACTTGCAAATCTTCGGATGTAGGATCGCAGATTATTGAGGAACTCAACAATCAGTGGAACCCAATAAATATTGGGGGAAAATGGTCTGACACAGAGAATGATGGTTCGCCAAAGAAATGTTCATATCGGGACGCTATTAAAGGTAAATCAGTTGCTAATGAATGCTTTTCAACCTCAATGACAAAGTCCCAGCCAAGGAAGGACTACTCACATCTGAAGCCCACTATGGTGACTAGATTCATCTCCAGTGGGAGAAAGGCTCGAGGTAATTATTTTAGTCCCTTGGAAGATGATTCTGAATGGGATTATGATGAGTATAATCCTCTAGAATTTGATTACTCAGGTCATTGAAATTCTATGTTTTAGAATGAGGGTAGTGCATCTTGTCTGACCCCATTCCCTTGCTGTTCCTTGTTTTTGTTTTTTTGAATAAAGAGGCTTGCCTAACCTTTATAAAAAAAGGAATGTGGTGGTCTGGTTCCATGATATTTTAGAATGTTTCCTTGGCTTCAAGGTTCATGAAGTAGTAGGTGGTTCAAGTTGTGTATGGACTAGTGCTGTTGTTCTTAGAGGAAGGTTTTATTTATTGGATGGGTTCTTTCCAGCAGACTTTTGTGTTGCAGTAGCTATTCTGGTGTGAGTGTCTAGGAGGGTTGGGTTTTGTTTGGTGTTGGGTGGGATGACTGCAATTATTGGTGTTTAGGGGAGCGGTGTTGTGGTTGGGTGGTAGGTGGATGGTTTGTGGTTTTGTAAGGGTACAGGAAGGTGGGTTTGATTGATGATGTTTATTGTAGGTGAGTTGAGTGGTCTGTTTTAAGGATTATGTGATTCTAGAGATGATTGGCTAATGCTCACCTTGGATGGATTCTGGTGGTGATTTGGAGGTGTTTCGCATGGGATGCTCAATTTTATCATATCACTGGACAAACCCCCCTAGAAAACCCCACTCGGACAACAGCCCCCCCAGACAGCAGCCCCCCCAGACAGCAGCTCCCCCCCGCTGGACCCCCCTGGTGTGGGCTGGATGTGGTTGGAGCAGGGGTCATGACATTACCGTGGCGTGACCGCGGTGTGACCGCAGCGTGACCACGACATGTTGGCCTGGTCCAGCGACATCTGTAGGGTAGCATCTTCTGGCCAGAAGCTAAGGGAGTGGGAGGAGGCAGGGAAACATTCCGGCCATCGCCCGACCGACAGAAATTGTGATTAGTCAGTCTCAACATTGATCAAAAGACTCATGAAATACTATCACTGCGAATCACCACGGGGTGTCGTCCTGAAGCAGGGACAAATCACGGAATTACCGCGGCCTGACTGCGGTGTGACCGATGCGTAACCGCGGCGTGACCACGACATAACCGCGGTGTGTCAGCCCAGTCCAACGACATCCGCGGGGCAGTATCTTCTGGCCAGGAGCAAAGGGAGTGGGAGGAAGCAGGGAAACATTCCGACCATCACCCCACTGGCAGAAATTGTGATTAGTCAGTCTCAACACTGATCACAAGACTCATGGAATACTATCACTGCGAACTGTCGCGGGTTGTCATCCTGGAGCAGGGCCAAATCACGGCGTGACCGTGGCGTGACCGCGGCGTGACCGCTGCGTGACTTTGCAAAATAGGATGAATTTGAAAAACATGATGACTTTGCAAAACAAGAGCTGTAAAAGGTACTAGAATAGTCTCCTCGGGGGAGTGATGGTTTCCATCACGTTGTGTTTGAAGGCTGGTGGTTCAGTAGGGGAGGAAGTTTCAGATGCAGAGATGACAACCTTAATTGTTGTTGCTCAGCTTGATCCAATTTTCCTGAAAAAACTGCATGTTCTTGCACCTATAGTTGTTTTACAAATTGGACCAATCTTATTGATAGATAGAGCAGGTATTACAAGGACACTTTTTATCATCAACAAGCACAGGACAAAGAGAGTTGCAGACTGATATAAATAAAATAATGAAGTTTCAATGTCAGTATATCTTGGGAAAGGAAAGGACTGAAACCAGTCCTGAAGATGTTAGTGTTACGCATACTGTTGCTGTAATCTTGATAGAAAAGGGTGGCACGGTTTCTTGTAATAATGGTTAGGAGGTGATTTCGGAAACAAAGCTGCTCCTGGTTTTGGCCAATATAGATGCAGCTGAAGATGCATCTTTCACAAGAAGTAATGTTGCTCAACTTTTTGGTGGGTATGAATGATCTTTTGATGTTTCCAACATTAGTAGGATGACAATATGGACTGGATATGATTTTTGGTGAAGTGATCCAGCACTGGGTTCTGAGAGAAGGGATTAACAACACATTTCAAAGAGTGATACAGCCATATATGATATTTTGTCTCTATTATTCTGCTTACTTCTACAGAAATAAAAGGTGTGGATTTGTTGTTAATTTACTTATAATTAGTTCTGGTGTGCGACTACTTGTTAGGTCAGAGTCCTAACGACTTATGATAAACAACTTGAAAAAATTTGTGGCGTTCTGTTTCTGAAAAACATTTACACTTCCAATTCTAAAATAAAACCACTCAAATAAGTGTCAAAATAAAAATTTTCAATAAGCAAGATGGAACCACTTATATAGAAGAAATTATCTTAAGTGATACGTGATGTAAGCAGTAACAGATCCTAAGTGAGCTTTCTGAGCTTAAATTTAAGCCTTTGATTGAGGATGGTTAACCAAGCTTATCTGAATCCAAGGCCCTGTTTGGTATGATGACAGACTTTTTGATGGTAGCATAAAAAGAATGAGAGGGAATGGGAAAGGAATTGGGGATTCAATTATTGCGGAATCGTCGGGAGGCGCAACGACAGAAATGAGAAATGAAATAAGAATGCAAAAAGAAAAAAAAAGACATGGGACACACAACTTTATGTGGTTCAGGAATAACCCTACGTCCATGGAAAGCACTTGTATAGCCCTTGGACACCCCACCTTGCACCCTCCCCCTGCCCTGCAGATCCCCCAGCACCCCGGACAACACTTGGACACCCCACCTTCACCCTGCTCTACAGACCCCCCCGGGCAACCCATATACACCCCCCTAGACAGCCCCTCCTGGAAACCCCACCTGCACCCTCCCCCCTGCCCTACGGACCCCCCAACACCCCCCGGACAGCCCTTGGACACCCCACCTGGACAACCCCTTCTAGAAAATTATATATCCATCAGTATCTTCACTTCATTATGAAAGAACGCTAAATGAACAATGCCTTGAAACTTTTCCAAGAATAGTCTTTGTCTGGATTATTCTGAATAATAGACTTCCGCCACTTATAACTCGGAACCTCTAGTAGGATGGTTACAAAAATAACCTTAAGAGACTCATAAATCTAAAGCTAGATAAAAATATCCTCAACCTTCAGTACCAAAACCAATTCATCCTAAGAATCTTGTTACCCAGGAATTATTGTGATGCCACCATCTTGATTCCGGGGGGCTGTTCCAGGCTAAAATGAAGGTGGAAGGGGGATGGTGTGGACTGGATGTGGCTGGAGCAGGGCTAAATCACGACATAAATGCTGCGTGCCTGCAACGTGACCGCGACGTGACCGCGGCATGACCGCGACGTGACCGCAGCGTGACTACATCTTTTTGGCCTGGTCCAGAGACATCTGTGGGGCATCATCTTCGGACCAGGAGTGAAGGGAGCAGGATGAGGCTCGAATGCTGGTGGAAGGGGGCTTGTTGCAAGTGTTGGGGGGGATGGTGTGGGCTGATTCGAAGGAGGAAGGGGGTTGTTGCGGGCTGGAATGATGGCGGCAGCGGGCTGAAATGAAGGTGGAAGGGGGCTGGTGTGGGCTGGATGTGGATGGAGAAGGGCCAAATCACGGCATTAACGTGGAGTAACCGCGGCGTGACCGTGGTGTGTTGGCCTGGTCCAGCGACATCCACAGGGCAACAAATTCCAGTGAGGAGCGGGAGGAGGCTGGAATGCTGGTGGAAGGGGGCGGGTTGCATGTGTTGGGGAGATGGTGCGGGCTGATTCAAAGGTGGTAAGGGGGTGTTGCGAGCTGGAATTCTGGTGGCAGCGAGCTGAAATGAAGGTGGAAGGGGTATGGTGTGGGCTGGATGTAGCCGGAGCAGGGCCAAACCATGGCGTGACTACGGCGTGACCACGGCGTGACCGCGGCGTGACCACGGCGTGACCGTAGCGTGTTGGCCCGGTCCAGTGACATCAACGGGACAACATCTTCCGGCCAAGAGTGAAGGGAGCGGGAGGATGCTGGAATGCTGGTGGAAGGGGGCTGGTTGCAAGTGTTGGGGGGATGGTGTGGTCTAATTTGAAGGTGGCAGGGGGGGGCTGTTGCGGGCTGGAATGCTGGTGGTAGTGGGCTGAAATGAAGGTGGAAGGGGGCTGGTGTGGGCTGGATGTGCCCAGAGCAAGGAAAAATCACGGTATTACCATGGCGTGACCGTGGCGTGTTGGAGCTTTCAAACTAAAAGTTGTTTCTCCCCCACTGGGTATACTCACCTTCACACATTAAATGTATTTTACAGAAAACTTCAAATTAAATAGGCAATGTATCACATACAATTTAAAGAGGAAGGTGGAAAACATAAAAAACATTGAAAACAAAGTAGAAACATGAACCAGGATGTTTGTTTATTCTTCCAACAATAGTATGATTTGATCTTCAATAGGTGCATGAGGTGCTATCCAGTTTTTTTCATGCCCAGAAAACACAAGAAAAATGTTATTAAATAGTAAAATAACTAAACGGAATAAAAGAAAATAAAATGGAAAAGAATTTTTAGGTTTCAAACCCAGAACAAAGGTTGTTGTTAACCTATCCATAGCTGCACCCTTCCACCCCCCCTGCCCCTTCCCCCTGCCCCCTTCCCCTGCCCCCCTGCCCCCTGCCCCCCTCCAACCTGCCCCCCTACCCCCTGAACCCCTCCACCCTGCACCATGCCCGCTGCCCTCTTCCCCCCTCCACCCCCCTGCCCTTGCCCCCTGCCCCCTACCCCCTGCCCCCACCCTACCCCATGCACCCCTCCACCCTACCCCCTGCCCCATGCCCCCCTCCACCCAGCCCCCTATCCTGCACAACCCCCCTACACCCCCCTACACCCCATCCCCTGCCCCCTGCCCCCTGCCCCCTCCACCCTCCCCCTACCCCTACCCCCTGCCCCCCTCCACCCTGCCCCTAGCCCCCTGCCCCTCCACCCAGCCCCCTAGCCTACACATCCCCCCTTCCCCCTCCATCCATTCCTAGTTGCTAAATAATGTTTTTGTATTATGTACAAGTGTTTTATGAACCTAATTTTCCTATGATACTAAAAATTTAGATCCTTGAATATATTATTATGTCAAAGGACCCTTGGTATCCAGTGAATCACTAGCTTGAGAAGAATAAAACACATGTTACCCATCAATATGAGTGCTATATTAAGCCTTTAATATGCCTTTGGACCGAGACTCTAGCAGTTCACTATGGAATTGCCTCTGTTTCCTAGACAATGTGTTGTTTAACTTTGAACTATTTTTCAGAAGAGAACCAAATAAAATCTATATGTTTCTTAGACAGGTCAATCTCTACAAAAAAATAATAATAAATGAGATGTTTCCATTTAAGAATCTTCTTATTGACCTAAAATATTTCCAAGAATGTTGCTGCAAATAGTAAGAAAAGAAGGATTTTAAAAAGGCAGATGCAATCTGATAATCTAAATCCATTGGGATGAAAACCGAGAGTCTCTCCTAGAGTGAAAAATTAGGTTCCACTGGTAGAGGAAACATGGTTAACAGTTGAAATAACATGGATATTTGGACAACATGGGACCCATCTTAAATATCACATGCCATGTGACATAGTCACAAAACATGGGACCCATCTTAAAAGTCTAACGACACTTAAATAGTGTCTTGGTTCAAACAACTGTTTTAATAAAAAGAGGGAAACCCCCTAAAGGGATATAAAAAGGGTCAAGTATGATGTGTTCTTTATGACTAACAACAACATCAATTATAAGAAAAACATCAATGGAATAATGTTAAGCAAGGTATACCACTGTGAGTTTTCGCAGACAGCGCACCTCCGTTGGAGGGGTTTTATTACAAAACCATGACTTATTTATCAAACGAAACAATTTTCTTAACTAACACTTATTCAAGAATTACAATTTAATATAAACATGAAGAATTAAGAAGGAAACTAAATTCAATTTAAAACATTCTTGAATTAAATAGGCTAGGATAGGGACCCTACCTCAACCTCAAGGCGCATTTTCTTTTGATGACGACAACTCGAATCATCCTTTTTTCTGCTTGCAAGCATATGCAACTTAACATATATTTAAGGACACCTAGCCCCTATGTACATATTTTCATGGAAAAATATGCACAAGGGGGTCCTTAGATATATGTTTATACTTGCATATACCCTTTTACACTTACACGCATATCCATTTTTCATATCTATATATAAGCACACCTAGCCCCAATATATATATTCATACTACCATGAGTGAATATATATAAAGGGAGAACTTATATATGAATATTCCTACCTATGCATACATATGTAATCCTTCATCAACGGTGACTCAAATCCACCTCAACGAAATCCAAAACACACAACAAAAATATAAGGAACCCAAAAATCAAAAAAGCCCTAATTAAAATCGGGGCAATGAATAAAAACAGAATAAACCTTACCCAAATCTTGAACTCATTGTATTAGATGGTGGTGGATAGAACCGGTATTATCATAAGAAAACACCTATAAGAAAATAGTGGGAAAATAAATGAGATATAACAACTTCTTATATATATGTGATCAGTGTGTCAACTGTACATGATAAATGATACACGAATCCATAACCAACAATGAACAAATAATATTCAAATTGATATGTACATCCCAATACTAAATAACATGATCATTAATAATGCTCTTTATTTTTCAAACATCACCTTCAATTTCCTATTCAAAAATCAAAAATCACGAAAATATGAGAATAAAGTAAACCTCCATCATCACT
The DNA here is from genome assembly GCA_963277665.1 of Viscum album. NCBI lineage: Eukaryota > Viridiplantae > Streptophyta > Magnoliopsida > Santalales > Viscaceae > Viscum > Viscum album. The sequence goes on from OY728150.1 coordinate 15,753,012, forward strand.
TAAAAGCGATAAATAGGGATTAAACATTGTTCTTAGCTAGGTAGATGATGTTGAAGAACAAGACAATTTGATTAATGATCAAAGCCTCTTAATTGAAATTAAAAATCTGGTCATAGACACTATTAGGCTATCCACTAAGCAGGAAAAATCCTGCACTAAAGTAGACATGATAAAGAACATGGAACCTGTCCTACATAACAATACACCGTCAGTTCTAGTACCCAAACATATGCATATTTTTAAAGACCCCCAGGAGCAGAAGCAGATTCATCTGAACTCTGTCAAACAATAGTCTACTTTGGATCCACCTGTCCCAGGTACGCCTACTCCTCCCACTATTGCTGGTGGAGATTATTCTATGAAGTCTGGAAATCTTCTCTATGGTCAAAACATCAGCAATTTACTGCTTAGTTCCAAGTGTTCCACAGACTCATGCACTAATGTTTTCTCTGATGATTCTGCTTCATTAAACTTATGTGATCTGAACACCACTAACCCAACCCTTAATGCTGCAAAAAACACTAGAAACAGGGACCCAGTTTTAACTCTATGTGCTACCACTATCAAAAAGATGAATGAAACCAAAATGCATGATTTTTCAACTCCCTCTGCTCACACTGTCTCTCTAAATAAGGCTGTTCAACTCGAGGCACAAACCTTATGTACTGATTTTACTACATATGTTAACATGCCATTAGAACCTGTTCTACATGATAGTCTACCTGTTGTGCTGGAACTGATCCATATGCAGGAAAATAAGAACTCCCTGGAACAAAAACAAAGACTCTCATCTAACATTGTCAAGCCGCTATCAATAGTGGATACAAAGGCTCAAGGTAATTCCAATCCCCTTACGTTATTAAATGCAGACTGTGCTGCAATATCTAAAATCCTGGTATCTCAAAGTATCAATAACCTGTCTCCAGCCTCATAGGATACCACAGATTCAGATATGACTACACAAATAAAAGAACCCACAAATAAGAACAATGTCATTTCTCACAAATAACAAGAAAATACCACTAATACTCAAGAGGTTAGAAGGTATACTAGAAATAAAGAATCTGGAACAAAGAAAAAAGGGAGTTCTAACTCCAAACACCAGTTTAAATGAAGATCCTTTTTTGGAATTTTCAAGGTATTGCGAACTCTGACACCCTCAATGTTGTGAAAATAATGGTTAACACGCATCACCCTATTATTTTTTCTATTGAGGAACCAAAAATCACTTTCTCCTTTAAATATTCTCACTTGTGTCAACACAATTATATATTTTCTAGTGTAATCAATAATAATCTAAATGCTTATTCTTTATTGATTTTTGCGCATTCATCTTTACAAGATTTTAATGTATTTAGTATCTCTGATCAAATTCTCACTTGCACCTTTACTATTGATGGTACTCGTATTTACTACTCCTTTGTTTATGCTAAGAATAAATACCAAGAATGAATAATTCTTTGGAATTACCTCTCTTATTTAGGAACTAACACGAATTCCCCCTAGTTTCTTATAGAAGACTTTAATGTTATTCTTAATTCTAGTGAAAAAATTGGCCCATCTCACGCCTCTATCTCCACAAGAGAATTTAAAGCCTCGATCGATGGAAACAATATTATTGAAATTAATCTCACTGGTGTGAAATACACCTGGTATATAAGACATTACAATAAAGTGGTTGATTCTAAATTGGACAGAGCCTTTATGAATGTCCCGGATCTAGATAAATATGACACTATCTCTAGCATCACTCTTCACAGATTGAACTATGATCATCATCCTATCCTGGTAAACATTTCCTCCAAAGACATGAAACCTAGGTTACCCTTCCGCTTCAATAATGTGAAGCTCTCTGATGAAGAATGAAATAATGTCATCCAAAACTTGTAGTCCTCAATATGTCATACCAATAATGCCTTTACTTGCAACCTCAAACTAAAACACCTCAAATAGACTCTCAAATATTGGTGTAACACAAAATCCAAACAAGTTAACAATGAAATTACTCTTCTTGAGAAAGAACTCGATGATATCCAAAACAGAAACACCAACTATGACCTCCACACTGATCCCAAGCAAGAAATAAACATTGCGTTCAATCTCAATTCCTTGCTCAATTTTAAGGATAACATGAGAAATCAAGCTTGTAAAGTTAAATGGTTAACTGACAGTGAAAGAAATACCAAATTCTATAACTCCCTCCAAAGAATGAGGAAGGCCTGCACACCCCCTCCCCCCTTCCCCAGCACCACCCCCTGCACATCCCCAGCCCCACCTGCACCACCCACCCTGCACCAGCACCCCCTGCCCCTGCACCACCACCCTCTACCCCATCCCCTAACCCTTTCACCCCCACCTTCCTAAAAATATCTATCTTAAAAATCCCCACATTTTAAAAAGAAGTATGACAACTAATTTCAAAAAGAAAAGAACAATGAAAAGAATCTCACTTACTTAAAAAAATACAAAATCCATTTCATAGGGTAAAATTACAACTTCCTAAGTATAGAATTTTAAAAAATATTAACACCAGATTTGATAATCATGAACTTATTTAAAATAAAATGTCACTCAAAATTCATAAAGTTCTCCTCTATTTTCAAAACACCTCATGAATTTCATCATAAGACCAAAAAATTTCCTAAAATCCAATTTCGTTTTAAATCATTTCCCAAATTATATAATGTAATCAAACACTTTCAAATAATCGTGTGAAAGTCAAAACAAATCATAAAAACTGTTTATTTAATCCAAAACATACGTGAGTCCCATTTTTAAATTAATCATGGAAAAGGTTTTAAATTAAAATACTTCATGAAATGTATTTTCATTTTAAATTATTTCCCAATTTCTTTTTAAACATTACTACTATTGAAAACATTATACATGATATTCAAAATACTTTACAAATAAGCCCCCAAAACCGGTTTTGGAATAAAAAAATTTCAATAAATGTACTTCTGTACAGAAAAATTGAAGCACCAAACAAAATCAAACCATAATGTGGCACAACATACAAAATCCATTACAATAACACCTAAAAATCACTAAAACTACCTTTGATCTATCTCCCAGGGTTTAAATTTCCTTAGGATCCATTGGAAATCAAAATAGGTTTAAAAAATAAATCCAAAATTGATGAAAAGATGTGCATGACTTGGCTACATGGTTTAGCTGACCATACACCAATTATACAATAGCATCTGAAAAATTTCTGAGACCACACACATAGGCTCTATATATTTTTTCAGACCAAGTGAGATGATAATGATCCTTTGGTTCCTTCCTAATTTCATCCAAAATCTTAAATAAATCCCCCAAATTATCTAATATAACTCGATGGGGATCTAATCATCATTATCAAAATAATTAAAACTATAATCCAAATCAAAGATTGAAATAACAACTACCCATGGAAACTCAAGTTTTGTTATGAAAATTGGTGATCAATAAACTACTCGTGACCTACCTATTGAGTACCGATGATGATCATGTCTTCTATATACTAATACGCACTCCAAATAATAAGAGAATCCTCTAATACCATTTTGTAATGAATTGGCCCAGATCAACCTGACATGTCACCCAACCCGGATCTCCACAAGGCCCAAATAATGTATCTGATTGTTGTTGGATGGTGACAAGTGTCAAGGTATCAAAGTATAACCATTGGTAATGGTTTTACCCTCTAAATATGAATAACCACATCAAGGACTCCACCCATAAATCCAACATCACTCATCTATACATCGGTCACTCATGCACAAAATAAATAGTTTCAAATAAACGAAACAATCAAACATAGTATAATATTTTAGAAATAATAAAAGGTAAATCACATCACCAAATAATAAAGAAATAAGAAGAATCCCAAGTATATAATAAGCTAAAAGAAATATCTAGGCCAACAAGGATTATATATAAACATCCAAAAATATGACCAAACCCTGATCACTAATAACTACCTCCTTATGACCCACAATCCCCCATACCATCCTATACCATCTATCATCAGACCAACTCGAACATTAACCAAGGTAAAAGAACATAATCTGGGCTCTTTAAAGTAAACATGAAATTTTCATACACCCATTGGTGTATGCACGATGTGAACCAAACTGTGCCTAATAGGATTTCACTAAAGATTTTGTATAATTCCTTTGAAAAGACGTTTTATTAATGATAGTTTAAAATATAAGTAGTGAATAGGTTTTTCACAAGATGGTGTAAAGAAAAATTGTAACATGCCATAACTTCTTTTATAAAACAACTTCCATTTTCATTTTAAAAGGAAATGCTTTCAAACTAAGGAAAAAAAGGAGTTTCAAATCCATTAAAAGAGAACTAATCCTTTTCCCTTTTTTCCAAATCCATATCTCAAAACCACACCTTTAAATAAAACATTATTTTCTTTAATAATATACTTCCAAAACTATTTTTTAATTCAGTTTGAATATAAACCAAAACCATAACTGAAATAGAATATAGAAACATAACATGAACCAAGATATCAATGGGAAATTGATAATAAGAAATAATTGAAGTAATAATGGGGATACAAATAAGGCATTAGATGAGATACTCTAATCAATATTCAAAGAATTATAGACATCATGGGAAACTCATTAGGCTCTAGAATGGGTGATACTAGACCTAGTTCATTATATTACTCATTGGGACCCTATGTAAAATCAGATCATCCCATTCAGCTTCCCCTTTTAGGTCTCTCCACATATAAAATAGACCCTTGGTAGGGTGCTAATCTCCTAGGGCACTATCCAGCTAACATACACTAAGCTAGCATCACATGCTGCTAGACCTTCCATTATTTACCTAAGTTCCCATGATAACTCAATCTAGTAGAGGTAGAAAATCAAAAGAATCACAAGAATCGATAAAAAATTATTTTAAATAAATCTCATCTCACCTCAAACATCAACTCCCTCACAAGAAATGACTCCTTTCACTTCATCCATATCAAAAATAGAATACAACATCCCTCCTTGAGAGATACAATTCAAATCAGGCGTAATCAAAACAAGGGGAATAATCGATGGTCTGATACTCATTATAAAAATATCTTATATAAAGTGAAAATATGCCTTTTCAGAAACCAACTAGGAATGCCAAGTCATTTAAACCATTTAAAACCCAACTTTATCACCTTCTTTATAACTATTCTATGTGAAACCACACTTAAAATCATTTGTAAAACAAACTACCTTTTCATTCAAGTCATTTTAAAATCCATTAAACCAATTTTATTTCAAAAAATCCTTGAAAATCATACCAATACCCAAATGGGTTCAAATACCTTTTGTTAAATAAATTGTTTTAAAACAAGCCATACAGGCATTCCCACACATGCTTGTCATTTAAACCAATTAATTAAAATTTATAAAACCTTTATAAAACCTTTATTCCAAGAGAGAAAAAAATTTATAACACTTTTTAAACCCACAATATCTATTAAATATTGATTTAATTTGATAAAAAAAGTTTTAGAAAACACCAAGCACAAAATGACATGCTAATTAAAGTAAATACACAAAAATACCTACCTCAATCCAAGAATAACTGGTTCAACAAGAGATATTGAAGGTATAATTTCATGAAATGTCAAAAAAAATGTATAGATTTGATACAACAAAGCTATGAATAACTGATAACAAAATAATGAACCCATAATTGTTCATAACAAGGAGGAGGAGGATCACCAGGAGTGGGTTGGCCACGTCAGAGGAGGTAGGGAGGCCACCTAAGAGCAGTGTCAGTGGGGAGAGTTGAGGTGTCCCGCATTTGGTGGCAGCGTTCGGGGAGGAGAATTGGAGATGATAGATACTGGTGGGGTTGCCTCGTTCGGTGGCAATGAGGGGCACCGTTGGGAGGGTCGTCATCGCGTGGGGCACCGTCGGTGGAGGAGGATCGGGGAGAGGAGAAGTCGTGATGGGAAACTTTGGGGAAGGAGGGTCACACGCAAAGGGTATCAGGGAGGCGGGTTCCCCTGTGAAGGTCAAGGGTTCAGAGGGTCTTGAACAGAGGGTATCGGGGTGGAGGGCGCTGCCGTGAAGGTCCGAGAGTATCAGGGAAGAGGATGCCGTAGGGTATCCGAGGGGCGCACAGAATGTATCGGGGAGGGGAGGGAGGAGGACCCCGATGAATTTTAGAGAAAAAAAGGAAACGACACATTTTAGCCATGCAGATTCACCCAATCATGGCTATAGATAAGCGATATCCATGGACCTATAAAACTGTGGCTATAGGTCCGTGGCTATAGCTTAAATATCTAGTAGTGCATGGTAAATAAAATATTTACCGAAGTAATTATTCAAAATGTCTAAAAATAAAATTTACCTATTTACACAATTTGGACCTCATAATTCTAAATATAGAATCCATTTTTCTAAATTCAAAACACATAAGTGGCAGAAATTAATTTAAAATTAATTCCCGTTGTTAAAACAAAAAAGCGTGTTTTTAAGAAATAATAACTATCAAACATTTGACACTTGCTTATGTCCAATTTAAATGTGAAATTATGTCCAATGACCAAAATTGTATTAAATGGATAAAATATAATCTAATTATACTTTAAAACCACTCAGTAGTTATATTTATAACTATTAATTATTTTGATTAAAAAAGTTGTTTTTAATTAAAATTTAGTAATTTTCACTATTCATCAAAAACTGAATGTTTTCATAAAAATACCAAAAATTCACCCAAAGCTAATTTCGATATTACGAATCCAAAAATGAAGTCCATTTTAAAATATAAAATTTATAAAATTTCAAAAATTGGGTATTACTATTTGTAACGGCTAGTTTGATTGGTTGTGGTGTGTTAGAACTCGAAGATACGTACAACACACACTATTGTATTATTCAAAGAGAAGAATACCGTGGAATATTGTGGTGTTAAATTATCCCCTCCTTAAAATAATTTCATCCTCGAAATTTCTAAAATATTACTGCATAAAAAGACTTGGATGGTTCTTCATCATAAGTTCCTCGGGTTCCCACGTTGTCTCTTCCATCATATGGTTTATCCATAGAACTTTTGCTAGACAAGTCATCCGGTTTCTTAGCACTTGTTCTCTTGTATAAAGAATCTTGACATGCTCTTCGCAATAAGATAGATCAGGTTCTAGTTCTAATTCCTCATAGGTGAGTACATGCATTGGGTCAGGTATGTATTTTCTTAATAGTGATACATGGAATACATTGTGAACTTTAGAGAGACTTGGCAGCATTGCCAAACGGTAAGCTACAACCCCAATTCATTATAGAATTTCAAAAGGTCCTATTTACCTGGGACCCAATTTACCCTTCTTACCGAAACATATAACACCCTTTCATGGAGATACCTTCAAGAAAACATGATCTCCTACCGAAAATTCCAAATCCTTCCTTTGGTTATCAAGATATCTCTTCTGCCTAATTTGAGCTGCTTTGATGTGGTTTTGGATTACCTTTACCTTTTCCATCGTTTCCTCCACAATTTATGGGCCTACGAGTTTTCTTTCACCAACATCATCCCAAAAAGTTGGTGTGCGACATCTCTTTCCATACAACGCTTCATATGGTGCCATATGAATACTTGAATGGAAGCTATTTTTATAGGAAAATTTTACCAGAGGTAAATATTGATCCCACACACATTCAAAGTCAAGTGAGCATGATCTCAACATGTCTTCTATGGTTTGAATAGTCCATTATGATTGTCCATCAGTTTGACGGTGGTAGGCTGTGCTCAAACGAATTTCAGTATCCAGGTATTTCTGAAGACTTTTCCATAATCTTGATGTAAAACGGGGATCACGATCAGAAAAAATCGATAGTGGTACTCCATAAAGTCTTACAACTTCATTAATATATAGTCTTTCTAAATTTTCAAGTGGTAAATCTTCTCTTATAGAAATAAAATGTGATGACTTGGAAAAATGATCAACAATGACCCATATTGCATCGTTCCTTCTAGGAGTCTTTGGTAGCCCCATGAAAAAGTCCATCATGATATCATCCCATTTACACTAAGGTATGGGAAGAGGTTGCGTGACTCCTCCAAGATATTGCCTTCCAACTTTCACTTGTTGACAAACCATACACCTTGACAAAAATCAACAATCTCCCTCTTCATGTTGTCCCACCAAAAATGTTCCTTCAAATCTATATACATCTTAGTGCTACCAGGGTGTATAGAGAAATTAGAATTATGAGCATCATCCAACAATTCCCTTTTTAGATGAGGTATATCAAGAACACAAAACCTCTTCCCAAATTTCAAAATTCCATCTTCATACACAAAGTCACTCAATCTCCCATCATTCACAGCTTTAGTCTTCTTTTGAAACTATTCATCATCGGTATAAGAGCTATTTATCCTTTCTAGTAAAGATGGTTTGGCAACCAGTTGAAAGAGTATTGATGTTTCACCTTCCATGGTTATTCCCATATCTATCTTTACTAGATCCATGTAAATAGGATCCTTTTCAACTCTCATCTTGTTCAAAACTCCATGATCCTTTCTACTCAAAGCATCTGACACCTTATTTTCCTTCCCCAGGTGGTAGTGTATAGTGTAATCATAATACTTTAGTAGTTCAAGCCATCTCCTTTGCCTCATGTTGAGTTCTTTTTGTGAGAAAATATACTTCAAACTATTGTGATCAGTATAAATCTCACATTTTTCACCATATAGATAGTATCTCCATATCTTCAAAGAAAAGATTACAGCTTCTAACTCAAGATCATAAGTAGGATAGTTTTGCTCATGAATTTTTAGCTGTCGTGATGTATAGACAATAACCCTATCATTATGTATAAAGAAAACAACCAAGTCCTTTCTTTGAAGAATCACTATAAATAACAAACCCATCATTCCCCAATGGTAGAGTCAATATAGGATCATTAACTAATCTTCTATCCAATTCTTCAAAACATTTTTCACACTATTTTGTCCAAACAAATTTAGCCCCTTTTGTGTGATCTTTGTTAATGGGTTAGCCAATAGGGAAAAATTCTGGACAAAATGTCAATAATAACCTGCTAAACCAATAAAACTGCGTACCTCGGTTATACTTGTTGGTGCTGGCCATTATTGGATTGCCTTGGTCTTAGAAGGATCAATAGAGATTCCATCCTTAAAGATAAAATGGCTAAGAAAAGAAATCTCCTGAAGCCATAATTCACACTTGCTAAAATTCACAAATAATTCATGTCTTCTAAGAGTCTTTAGGATAATGCGCAAGTGATTTTCATGATCTTCGTATCTTTTGGAGTATACCAAGATATCATCAATAAATACCACTAAAATGTCATCAAGATATTCCTTGAAAACTCTATTCATTAGATCTATGAAGATAGAGGGTTCATTAGTCAATCCTAAAGGCATTACTGTAAACTCGTAATGCCTGAACTTGGTTGGAAATGCTGTTTTCTAAATGTCATCCTTCTTCACACACAACTGATGATATCCAGATCAAAGGTCAATATTTGAAAATTATTGAGCTCTATATAGTTAGTCAAATAAATCATCAATGCGAGGTAGGGGATACTTGTTCTTTATTGTTATAACATTGATTTCCCTATAGTCAATGCACAACCTCAAAGATCAATCTTTCTTCTTAACAAAAAGGATGTGGGATCCCTATAGAGAAACACTAGGGGAGAATAAATCCCTTATTACTCAATTCCTCTAGTTGTTTCTTTAGTTCCACTAATTCCATAGTGGACATTCTATAAGGGGTCTACGATATGGGCCTTGAACTAGGAATTAAATCAATGGAAAACTAAATTTCTCGTTTTGGAGGATGTCCAGGTAAATCCTCTGGAAACACATCAAAATATTCTTGAATAATAGGTATATCCTCTATTTGAACATTCCTTTCCTAACTCACAGTTATTTCATTCTCTTCCTCCCCAATAATTGAATTTAGTTGAGTTACTGGGGGTGGATCTAGATAAGAATTAGGTGGTTATGTTTCTGATCTAAAGATAAGGTACTCCTTATTATCATCAAAAATTGTAACCTCCTTTTTCTTACAATAAATTTTTGCATCATGGTCTGAAATCCAATCCATACCGAGGATTATATCAAATTCAATCATGGGTATAACAATGAGATCAACATATAAAGAAAATTTATATGGCCTAAAGGGGACTAATTCACAAAAATTTGTTGCAATGATAATTCCCTTAGGAGTTTTGACTAACAACTCCCTTGTTAAATCAAATTGGAAATATCTAATTTTCTTAGAAAACTGGGAAGATATGAAACAATGCTGTGATCTAGAATCAAATAAAGCAATTTCTAAACTTGAGGAAAACATTAAATTACCTGCCACCACGTCTTTCGAAGCTTCAACCTCAGCAGTAGTGATAACATAAGATTGTCCTTGATCCCTTGGCCTTTTTTGAGGTAAGTTCCTCTGACGCTTAGGACATTCATTCTCATAAAGCCCCCTTTCTCTGCAATTGTAGCATTCAACATTGACATCATCTTTATTCCCCTTGAAATCACGAGCTTGGTGGCCTTTTTCACCACACTTGTAACAGACCCCCATTCCCTTCAGGCAAGTACCATTATGTTTATTCCCACATTTACTGTAGGATGGATATTAAACTTTTCCCTTCTTCCCATTATTTACATTTCCAGATTGTTTAGCAGATCTCTTCTTCACTTTCTTTGCTTTAAATTCATAAGAATTAGAGAATTCTTTTTCTGTCTTGATAGCACATGAGACAATATCTTCGTATGACGAGAAGGATTGCGATACTAATTTTCGGCAGAGAAATGGTTTTAACCCATCAAAGAAATGATCAATCTTACTTCTTGGGTTACGTATATAATCTACAGCATTCCTCACTAACCTTGTAAAGTTATCTTCATACTTTGAGACATTCTCATCCTCCTTTTTCCTCAGATTCAGAAATTGTCTTTCCATATCCGCTTGATGGTCACGAGGAAATTATTTTTCTACTAAAATTTCTTTAAACTCCCTCCATTCCATATTTAATACTTCATCATCTTTCTTTGTGTTTTTAATCAATGACCACCATTGATCAGCATCTCCAGTGAGGCGGTAAAATGCCATGAAAACATTTTCCCTTTCACTACTCCCCAAGGCGTGGAATGTTTTCTCTATGGAATTTATCCATTGCTCAGATACTAGTGGATATTTAACCCATTTAATGTTGGTGGTTTTTTCCTCATGAAGCGAACTAACATTGATCCTCTACGCTACAGATTAGGGTCCTCCATACGGGTAAGGTTATTATTCATAACCCGAGTGAGTTGTCCCAGCATGGTAATTAGAGGATCAACACTAGTTGCATCACAAACTCCACTATAATTATCTTGAGTAGGAGTAAAATCCTTACATGGAGTGTGTACATTTATACGGGTTCCATTCCTTCCACTTGGCACCATTTCTAAACAATGGAATAAACTAGATTAGTTTATGAATCACAATACTTAAATCCAAACTTGTAAAACACTTAACATAAATTGAACAGTTTATGGATATAATCCAAAATCATAAAAATGTTTTCTTTTAGTAAGTATATACTCATAAACCCTTCATAACAGTTTGTAAAGAAAATGAGAATTATCCTAAGCATATCCCCCGAGAGTGTTGTAACTGAGAGTGCAGCAAGGCCCATTGTCATGCACCAGTTCTCGTTCGAGTCTAGCTCAAAGCAGTGTTTTTGGGTTTTACCCCTAGGTACATCTGTGCTAGAGCTGTATCTACCTTCTTGTATCCAGATAGGGATGTATTTCTTGGAAAACTCAAAAAATCTCTACAATACCAAAATTCTCGGATGTTTTTCTATACTAATCCTCAATGTCTATCTTAGGGCTATGTGCTCTAATTAGAGTTTACATAAATATAGATTCCAAGCTTTGTACTAAAATTCCTCAGATACCAACTATAATTCCCCGACCCCAAAAGCCCAGAGTCGATACATTATTACATATCATTGGCACGATCACAAAAGATCAAGTCTCGAAAGACCGATTAGTTTAGTATCCTTATAAGTACTAGATACATTAATAAGGTTTAAATTACATCATAAAATGGAAAACTACAACAACATTGTTTCCATAGACAAAATTGAGATCCCATAGACTATCCCTGCAGGTCAGTCATAATATACTTCTTCGCATCCTGGAAAAAATAAAACATAGAAAGGGGTGAGCTCAGATGCTCAGTAAGGATAACAATATAGTGGAAACTTTCATAAATAAGCATAAAAATTTAAGGCAGTGTATAAGACTAATACAAAATCCTTTTAAACAAGAACTTTATCATAATATGGAAAATATAAAATCAAATAATTCCATCAACTTATTCACATAGATATTCTAATAGTCGAATAATCACATGCAATATCAATAGCCACTTTCATAATGATGGAATGCATAATGCCAGACTTTCATAACCACATAGTCAAGGACTTGTGCCAGGACTAAAAATAATATTTTGTCAAGGACTTATGTCAATACAATAGTTTATATCATGATACCTACCGATGCATCGAGGATCTATAGTGGGCTCCACCCGTCACATACTAAGTCCAATGCATTCCTCAAACGAAAAGGTTTAAAAATAACATAAACATTCGTATTAAAACTTGCATACGAAATGTCAATACTTTATCTATAGAACATGAATGGTGTAAAAATAACACATCCACATTCAAACATATCACAAAACCTTCAATACAAAATGAAAGTTTTGTATCATAATAAATCAAATTCAAATAAGCTGAAAATCCATCAAAGGATGTTGACATAGATGAAATCAAAACCTTTTTTTAGAGAAACATCACTTTATATTTTTAAATCATTTAAGAAAAAATTTATTTTGAAAATAGTCTTATAATATTGTAAGGGAAGCTTCGACGATGTTATAACAGCGGAAAATAGATGCACCTTCCTTATAAGTTAAAAAAAGACATTCATACCTTAATTTTGTCAAAAAGGTTATAAAGGAACTTGATGGAAAGATTCATTTATAAACATCTTATAAAAATTAAAACAAGGTTATAAATGAATTTAACCCATAGTTCATAAAATAGTAATAATGTTTTGAAATACATTTTTAAGAAACATGGATGTGGATGAGAAAGAGGTCACAGTAGATACTTACGTAAAAACAACCTCAGATAATAAAGAGATTGTGAAATTAACCCTTACCTTGTAATTTTCCTTGGTTGAGGGTAGGTTAAACTCTTGTATAATGGTGAAATAATTTTTATTAAATTATAAAATAATCAAATACATTAATATGATATCATATAATATCTTTTAATATTGTTTTGTTAATAATATCTTAGTATTATCGTCGTTTCAGGTGTTAACTGATTCGTTTTCCTTTATATGATTTGTTACGTAAGTAATGTTTGTTGTGGATATGATGTATCTTATTCATATTAATAATGATATTAAGACTTTAAAAATTATTTTTAATCATCTAATGAAAATTAGTATTGAATGGATACGATGGGGAATGGATCTCATTCCGTTCGTGGAGACAGTAATCCGTATGTATGCATGAGCGACAATATCATTCTTTTGATATTAAAATAATATATAATTGGATGTTATATCATATATACAGAATCATTATCATTTTACATTTATTATTTCCATCAATTATACATCATTATTATACCCATCCAAATAATAATTTATTGAATAATAATTACACCACGACGTGGAGACGGTAAGTCGTACGTATGCACGTATGGTGACATGTCATTAAAAGTATGGATATAATAATGAATATGGATGTACCATATTTATAATAAAATCACAATATATAGAATATACTGGAGTTATTTTTTTATAATGGAAAAAACAAAGAAAGAGGAATTGGAATAAGAAAGGAACTTGAAAGAGGTGATGAAATATTTACCTCTTCTTCGGGTTCTTCTTTTTGATTTGATCAAAAGGGATACTTAGGTTGGATTTATGACTAAAGTAATGACTCTAGTATGAATTTAGGACATTTTATATGGTATTTTGGCAGGTGATGTCTGAGACAAAAGTCTTTGAAGGTGTGAATTTGAGGAAAGGGGGAGTGCCCTTTTATAAGAGGGGTGAGGGTCACCTTAGGAAAAGCTAGGAATATTATTTTATAATAAAATCATTTCTGGTTTCTAATGGATCAAAAATGATTTATGTAAATTATAAGGTGGTGAGGGGTCGAAAACCACTCAACCAATAGGTTTTAGACAGGTTTGGGTCACTATATTAACTTTATCTTTTAGATTTAACTCTTAGTTAAATAGTTTGACATTTACCATGTCTCTTTGTATTTTTACATTATATGGTTCATAAAATTACTATAAACTTTCAAGATAACCAAAAGTGGTTCATTAATGATACTAATATCATTAAATAAGTAATTTTTTTGAACATTAGATTTTTAGGAATGTTATATAAATTAATAATATAATATTTGTTTTACAAACTCTTTTATGTCAATTTTGACACTATTTAATATTTTTTTTTGTTAAATTCCTAAAAACTATTTTAATTCTTAATAAATTAATTTAATCAATCCTAACATGTCATATTAACCTGCAATTTTTTTTATGGCATCAAAACTTTCAAATTATATTTATTTTAACATTTATAATACAATTTATTTGATTCTTTCATTAATGTGGAAAATAATGCATCATCATTGTCTCATAAATAAATATAATTATTCAATGTCTAAAAATTATAAATAAAATATCATTATGTAGGAAATGTTTTTATCTTTATAATGAATATTTATAGTCTAAGATATAACATATATAACCCTATGTAAAAATTGTTTTACTAAAAGATATATGCTTATGTCATTTTTGTATTTACTCTAACTTAATAAATATAAAGTGTCATTATCACTTACAAGTGGCTCCATGTGGTACCAAAATCGACCCAAGTATTCCCATGGTCGGACATGTATCATATAATAGGGTTAGGACACATGTTAGGGTAATTTAATATTATTATAATATTATTTTTTACCCTTATTTATCGGATTTTCCTTTTAACCGTGGTAAATAAAATATTTACCGAAGTAATTATTCAAAATGTCTAAAAATAAAAGTTACCTATTCACAAAATTTGGACCTACTGATTCTAAATATGGAATCTATCTTTCTAAATTCAAAACACAGAAGTGGCGGAAATTAATTTAAAATTAATTCCCGTTGTTAAAACAAAAAGCGTGTTTTTAAGAAATAATAACTATCAAAAGATTGACACTTTCTTATGTCCAGTTTAAATGTGAAATTACGTCCAATGACCAAAATTGGACTAAATGGTAAAAATTTAATCTAATTATAAATTAAAACCACTCAATAGTATTATTTATAACTATAAATTATTTTTATTAAAAAAGTTGTTTTTAATTAAAATTTTGTATTTTTTACTATTCATCAAAAACCGAATGTTTTTAGAAAAATAAAATAAATTCACCCTAAGCTAATTTCGATACTCCAAATCAAAAAATGAAGCCCCTTTTGAAAGATAAAATTTATAAAATTTCAATATATGGGTATTACTATTCATAACGGCTAGTTTGATTGGTTATGGTGTGTTAGAACTCGAAGTTGCGTAAAACACACGCTATTGTATTATTTAAAGAGAAGCGTATCGTGGAAGCTTGGGGTGTTACATTACATGCTTCATGTTTCTGGGTGATCTTATTATAAATTATAACTTTTTTGGGGTCTTAGTATTGTTAATTCAGTGGTGCCTTAAATTTTTTATACTTTATGATTTTCTGATTGTAATTCTTGGTTTATGATGAGTACAAGTTCATGATAGTTTTCATTTTACTTTGAAATTTTATTTTTATTTTTTAAACAAAAATAACTTAAAACCATCAGTTCCCTTTAATTGTTTTATTCTTCCATATCCATGTGTTTCTTTCAGATGAAACCATTGATCTACAACATCCATGGCTCTGAGAGACCATGTGAAACATTAAAGGTTTGCACTGTAGATGATATTCTAGAATAGAATTATTTTCCAATGGGTATTAGAGTTGGTGGAAGGACAAGGTATGAATTTTCATACATTACCTGAAATTATAGATATGTTTTAATTTCGTAAAAATAACAATTTTCTTAAATTTTATATGTTTAATTACAAATACTTCTTCATTATTTATCTTCAATTTATTTTATGATATTATTTCATAAAATTCTATGTAATGAGACTTAGTTAACTAATCAATTTAATGTATATTTTATGATATTATTTAATAACATGCTATTTCCTTCATTTATATGTTTCCACCCATTCCTTATTTAACTACACGCTCCAGAATGTATAAGAAAATCTATAAACGGCCTTCCATTTACTTAATTGCATTTTAAACCAAAAAAATTAACTACGGATAAACCATAATATTTCATAATTCAAATCAGTTGGAATGATTCAATGGAAATACCATTCTTCCATTTCCTTTAATTTCATCTATTTCTATTCATAATATATTCACTATTTTCAATTATGTTATTGCTAATATGTAGTTCAATATTCTAATATAAGAATCATATTAACTATTGAATTCTATTAAAATTGGAAAAGTTAGACAACAATTAAAAATCAGGTGTATGTTTCATACGTGTCTACCAAAAATCACCATTTGATTAGTATAGGACCTTGAGTTGTGCCCAAGAATGAGACATAATTCATTTGTGCTTATAAATAAATCATATGAAGAATCTCCAAATTCAGTGAAATTTATATGTTGGGGTATATTTTTAAGATTTGTTTTTTATTTATTATTTATCTTCCTTATTTGAATCAATATTTTCTATGTTTCATCATAATAATTCAAAATCATTACATTTTTATGAATGAAAAGGGATACTGATTTTTTTTACATTTGAATGTTTTTTGTATAAATAATTTTCAAACAAACATTTCATATTTTCATTGTTTCTTTGAATGTTTAAAGGAATGTTTTACCCACCATCTGATCAATAGAAGTGTAGAATAGTGAAAACCATCAAACATGGGGAGATATTGATGAATGATAATGTTAGGATATGGAGGCTTTAGTCTAAATAATTCATAATAGGAAAAAAGAACATATGTATGGTTCATTATCATAGGTAGAGAAGTTCCATTGAGCATGTTTTTAATTTTTTATTTCTATTATTTTTTATTTAATTCATTTAAAAGGAAGGTTTTAGCACTATTTATGTTTATATTCTAAATTATCTCACAAATCATTAATACCATGTTAAATTTTTTAAATGTGGAATTGTTGAAACTAGTGTATTTAATTTAGACTAGCTATAAAGATACATAAAAGAATCCTATTTAGTTACTTCCCATGCTACCAAGGGGTCAAGATTTTAATGGTACAATACTAACTGTGGTTAGACAAGCTGAATTCAATGGTAATTTAAAAATAATAACATCTAAAGTATTTATATGTGTACATATATTTTTATATTTCACTTCCATAAAACAATGGTATCCTTTTTTGTTTTGTCCTGAATTTTATCTTAACTAAAAATTATTTTAGTGATTGAAATGATTAGTTGTCTTCTCAAGTAATAAATCCAGTTTCCATATTAATTAAAATTTTCATTTTAATAAGTTTTAATATATTTTATGTGCTTTCTTGATGTTTCCACTATTCCAATGATTTTCTTCATTTGTTTTATCATTCTTTATTTTAGGACAATTGGAATTTGTTTTCGAATCTTGTTGTTATATTTATTACTTTTTTATAAAATAAAATATAAAAATACTATATTTAATATTTTATTGTTTCAAAAACCAAATGTAAACTTCAGAATCTTCTTTATCCACTATATTTAGTGTTTCTCGATGAAAATTGTCATCTGCAAATACTTGTGTTTATATTTGTGTTGATAAAATTCAAAATTGGAATATAAAATTCCTAAAATTGATTTTAATTAGGAATTACAATTTGAAACATTATTTTAATTATTATTTTTCATCTAACTCATTTTTAATATTGTTGTAATTTAATTTATTGACTTTCTTTCCATTTATTGATGTAGTTTCCTTATTATTTTCATTTTTATCTTCCTTAAAATTGAATGTAGTAGGATTGAGTACTATATGGTTTTTGTCTTTGAATCCTTATTAGGTGGGAATATAGTGAGGTTAACCTTGGTCATAGAGCTACTTTAGTAATTAATTGTATCAACCTAATCTATTTAGGTGTTTGGATTCTCTATATTTTACCTTATATTCCTTATAATTTGATCAATCACATTTTTTTAGTTTTTTACACGATTTTGTTTCCATGGAACAATTGTTTTCTCCAAGTTGTAACAAGTTTTAGCTTTAGTGTTTAGGGTCAGCAGAATTATATGTATATACTCGGCTGGACACCAAGCTTCATTGCTGAATTGGTAGAACCCTTTTGTGATTTAAAAAGGTTTTCTTGGGAATTGTAAACTTATGTCCTTTGGTATGATTGATCGAGATGAGAATTATTGAATTAGTAGATAGTTTCCCTTGGATCACTATTGTTTCATTCAGTTTTGGATATTGTCCTTAAAACATTAGGACACCATGTATGTAATGTGTTACAATGTAATTGTGGAACTATCCTTTTAGAATAGGTTTAGGAATTTAAATCATTTTATAAATATTATGGATCCTATTATTTCGGATTCAATGGTTCCTTGTGTCAAAAAATATCTTTTTTTAGGTGACAAGACTACCTATCTCAACATAAATCCAATGATTCATGATATCTTAATCGATTCAATACATGATTCTGGGGGTGAATCTATTTTTTATTTTATAATAGTTTACCATGATTTTCTTTATGTTTGTTTTTGTTTCTAATAATTACATATTGAATTATTATTACTATGTTTTATTCTCTTTCAATTTTTCTAAGATGTTTCTTCAGCCTAGTTTTATTTGAGGATGGTATTGTTGTGTTTTTCTATTTTTTTCATGTATAGGTTAGTTGTGTCTATGAATTTTTCAATGTAGTGAAATAAATAGGTGACTTAAACATGTTAAGGTGTGTGTTCTGATTATGTAGTTTCCAAAGAATTATTTTATTCAAATAAAGTTGGAGTATCATTAGAAATATCATTAATTGGGAGTATGTTATATTTTGATACATGTTTGGAGATAGATGGACCAGTAATGTGACACATTTCATACTACTATCATACATAAGAAATTTTTCGGTTATTATGCATTGATTGGTGGTATTAGGTAGTGCAGGAACATCATAAGGTTTATGTGTTTTAATTTTCAAGGTCTAAATATGTTAAATTAGTCAATAGTTTTTTATATATTAAATATTGTTTATGTGTTTAATTTCAAAGGTGTAAAATTTTTAATGTTGAATTCACTAAGTTTTTAATTAATTATATTTTAATATGCATGTTTTTAACATTTTTAATTTTACATTTAGTTTTTGAAATATTTAATACTAATTTTTTTTGATTCTTCTCGGCTACTGTGATTATTTCTACGTGGGCCTGTTACATGGCCTACCTACTTTGCCCGTGTTCCAGCTTTTTTGATTTGTTCATTCCTTTAGGGATAAATGTGAGTTTTTGATCATTATGATATTGTAGCTTAGAAAAATCCTTTTTGTTTTTCTTGGTGTGTTTCTTCATTTATTATATTATAATTGATATCCATAATTCCTTTTTGGCCTATTACCATGTGTCATGTACCTTAGAATGACTTGGAATCATAGTTAAATTATCTTATTATTATTTTTAACATGTCATAGTAGAGGAAATGTTAATAGAATGAGCAGTCTATTAGGAACAACTGAATATGAAGTTTTTAAAGGTTTGATTCCCTTTAAAAACATGCATGGGGGGGGGGGTCAAAACCAACTAAACAACCTTTTAATTCCATGAAATAAGATGAAAAACCAGAGAGTAAATTTTGAAATGGTTGAGAATATGGTATATAGATTAGAAGTTTCTTTTTCCTGAGATGATGGAAAACATACTTTTAGAGTCATAAAACATCAAAACATGCATTTAATGGTCATATTAATAGAAAAATAAATTGGAATGACTTAACACCATAGAAGAAACGTATTATTATTATTTGTGACATGTATGATTAGACTACACAACAATCAAACATGCAATATTCCCAAAATGAGTGACTATGCGGTTTTTAAAAGTTTGATGCTCTTTAAAAAGGTATGTATGAGGGTCAAAACTAACTGAAAAACCTATAAATGTTGTGAAAGCATATAAAAAACTGTAGAGTGAATTATGAAATATTCGAGTAGATGTAAAAACAATTCGAGGTACCATTTTACTAGGAGGATAAAAAATGCATGTTTTGTGTCATAAAATACCAAAATGCTCGTTTAATAGGTAGATCCATAGAAAGAATCCTCTGAATGAATTTCAATCATAGAAAAACCATATTATTATTATTTTTGATGTGTATGAAGAGATGAAATTTCAATCGGGCATGTGGTCTTCCTAGAATGACTGAATATGTGATTTTAAAGGTTTTATGCCCTTTAAAAATACACAGGTGGGGGGGGGGGTCAAAACCAATCGAATGATCTCTGAATTCCATAAAATAAGTTGAAAAAAAACCTTTGGGTAATTTGTGAAATTTTTGAGTAGAAGGTACATCAATAAGTGGTTCCATTTTCCTAGGATGATGGAAAATGAACTTTTAGTGTCATAAATCACCAGAAAATGTGTTTAATGGTCAGATATATAGAAAAAAACCTAATAATGACTTGTAATTTTAAGGAAAATATTTTATTATTATTTTTGATGTGTACGAGTAGAAAAAATGTCAATCAGACACACAGTCTATTCGGAATGAAAGAATATGAAAATTTTAAATGTTTGATGCAATTTAAAAATTGAATCTGAGGGTCAAAACCAAACTAATGACATCCAAATTCCATGAAATCAGGCAAAAATAACTATAGAGTGAATTGTGGAATGTTAGAGTAGATGGATAATCAAAACGAGCTATATTTTTTCTGGGAGGACTGAAAACACACTTTCAGTTTCATAAAACACATAATCGTATGTTTAACGGTAAAATCTATATGAAATTATCTCTGAATAACTTTAAATCATAATAAAACCATATTTTTATTATTTTTGATGTGTACGAGGAGACGTCATGTAAATCGGATGTTCAGTCTGTCCGGAATGACTGAATATACATTTTTAAAGGTTTGATGCCCTTTAAAACACATGGGGGTCAAAAGAAACCTAACGATATATGAAATTTGTGAAAATAGAAGAAAAAAATAGTAATGTGAATTGTGAAATAGTTGAGTAGAAGATATGTCAATCGAAGGTACCATTTTCCTAGAATGATAAAAAATGAACTTTGAGTGTCATAAGGCATTAAAACCTGCATTTAACAGTCATATATATAGAAAACGGCCTTAGAATGACTTGACATCACTAGAAATACATATTATTATTCATTATGTGTATTAGCATATGACATGTCAATCGGATGAGCAGTCTTCCCAGAACGGAAAAATATGTAGTTTTAAAGGTTTAACACCCTTTAAAAACATACGGGGGGGGGGGGGGGGTATCAAAACAAACCAAATGACCTCTAAATTCCATGAAATCAAAGAACTAAAAAATTATAGTGAATTGTGAAATGGTCAAGTAGAAGCTAGTCAATTAGAGGTTCCGTTTTCCCGGGATGACAAAATACATAATTTTAGTGTCATAAAACACCAAAACATGCATTTAATAGTTTGATAAATAAAAAAATTACAAAATGACTATATATTAAAGGACGACCATAGTATTATTATTCTTGATGTTTAAAAATAGACATCACATCAATTGGATGAGCGGTTTTCCCAAAGAAACTGAATATGTATTTTTTAAAGGTTTGATGCCCTTTAAAATGGGGCACCCGAGGTTAAAAACCAACCGAACAACATTTTAATGCCATGAAAGAAGAGTAAAACAACCATAGAGTAAATTTTGAGATGTTTGATCAGATGAAACATCAATATGAGCTGGTGTTTTCTCGAGAGGACCGAAAATGCACTTTTAGTGCTATAAAACAACAAAACGCACGTTTATTGGTTAGATACATAGAAACAAAACTCTAAAATGATGTGAAATCATAGAAAAACTATCT
This sequence comes from Viscum album, assembly GCA_963277665.1. Lineage (NCBI taxonomy): Eukaryota > Viridiplantae > Streptophyta > Magnoliopsida > Santalales > Viscaceae > Viscum > Viscum album. The sequence continues at coordinate 15,775,155 of OY728150.1, forward strand.
AATTTTTATTTTTGTCATGTATTAAGATAAGAAACATCAATTAGATGCGCAGTTTGTTTGAAATGACCAAATATGCGGTTTTGAAGGTTTGACACCATTTAAAAATACGAGGGGGGTCAAAACCATCAAAACAAACTCCAAATTCAATGAAATCATGTGACAAAAAATTTTGAGTGAATTTTGTACTATTTGAGTAGATAGTATGTCAATTAGTGGTGCCATTTTCAAAGGATAACAAAAAACATAGTTTTTGTGTTATCAAAGACCAAAACATGCATTTAACGACCATATATTTAGAAAACAACCTCAGAATAAATTGAAATCATAGAAAAATATATTTATTATTCTTGAAGTGTACTAGTGGATGACATGTTAATCAGACGAGAAATCTTCTTAGAACAACATAATATACAGTTTTTAAAAGTTTGACTCCCTTTAAAAAGGTGAGTTTGGGGGTCAAAACTAACTGAACGACATTCAAATGCTATGAAATCAGAAAAAAAATCCTGGAGTTAATTTTGAAATATCTGAGTACAAGGAACACCAATCCGAGTTGGCATTTTATTAGAAGGACAGAAAACACACTTTTAGTTTCAAAAAACACCAAAACACATTTTTAATGGCCATATTGATAGAAAATGATCCCAAAATGAAATAAAATCATATAAAATCCATTTAATTATTATTTTTGATGTGTATGAGGAGGATACATGTCAATTAGACATGTAGTCTATCCGAAATGACCGAATATACTGTTTGTAATGGTTTGATGCCTTTTAAAAACACGTCGGGGGTCAAAACCAGCTGAACGACCTTTGAATGCTGTGAAATCAGAAAAAAATAATCAAAGAGTGAATTTTTAAATGTTCAATATTATGATATGCGAATCAGATGTTCTGTTTTTCTAGGATGATGAAAAACGCCCTTTTAGTGTCATAAAACACCAAAACGTGCGTTTAACAGTCAGATATATAGAAAACAACCTCATAATGACTTGAAATCATAGGAGAACAATATTATTATTATTCATGATGTGTATGAGCTAATGACATATTAATTGGATGTGTGGTTTTCCCGTAACAACCGAATATTCCATTTTAAAGGTTTGACGTCCTTTAAAAAGGTGCATTCGGGGGGTCAAAACCAACCGAACGACATCCAAATGCCATGAAATTATACAAAAAAAACATAGAGTTAATTTTTAAATGGTCAAGCATAGAAAACCTCAACCTGAGCTGGTGTTTTCATGGGAGGAATGAAAATTCACTTTTAGTGTCATAGAACACCAAAACACATGTTTAATGTTAATATCCATATAAAAAGACCTCACGATGATGTGAAATAATAAGACAACCACTAATTATTATTTTTGACATGTATGAGGAGAAAACATGTCAATCGGACGTGCAGTCTATCTAGAAAAATCGAATATTCCATTTTTAAAGGTATAACGCCCTTTAAAAATATGTAGTGGGTCAAAACCAATTGAAGTTCCACCAAATACCATGATATAAGAAGATAACGTTTAGAGTGAATTTGGAAATGGTTGAGTAGATGGTACATCAATCAGAGGTTTTATTTTCTTAGGATGACAAAAAACGTAATTTTTGTGTCATAAAACACCAAAACATTAACTTAACGAATAAATATATGTAAAATGACCTCATAATGACTTTAAATAAATGTAAAAAAACATTATTATTATTCTTGATGTGTACGAGAAGACGATATACCAATCAGATGAGCAGTCTATCCGGAACGACCGAATATGTGGTTTTTAAAGGTTTGGCACCCTTTAAAAAGGTGTGTACGGAGGTAAAAACTAATAGAATGAAATATGAATGCAATGAAATTATATTAAAACAAATATCAAGTTAATTTTTAAAGGGAATAGTAGATGATACATCAATCATAGTTGGTGTTTTCCCGAGTGCACTGAAAACACACTTTAGGTGTCATAAAACACCAAAACACGCATTTAATAGTCAGATCTATAGTAAACGACTATGGAATGATGTGAATTAAAAGGAAAACATATAATTATAATTTTTTATATGTTTGTGGAGAATGGATGTCAATCAAATGTGCAGTCTTCCTATAACGACCAAATATGCGGTTTTTAAAGATTTACTGTCGTTTAAAAAACATGGGGGGTCAAAATTGACTGAATGACCTAAAAATATAGTGAAATCAGACAAAAATAATCATATAGTGAATTTTGAAATGGTTGAGTGTATGGTACGTCAATCAGAGGTTCTATTTCCATAAGATGATAGAAACCACAATTTTAATGTCATAAAACACCAAAACGCGTGTTTAATGGTTAGCTATATAGAAAATGACCATGTAACTACTTGAAATCATTCAAAAACTACCGTATTATTTTTTATGTGTAGGAGTAGACAAAACATCAATAGGATGAGTGGTATGTCCGTAATGACCAAATATGTGGTTTTTCAATGTTTAATGCTTTTTAAAATGGTATGTGATGGGATCAAAACCAACTGAATAACATCCAAATACTATGAAATCAAACAAAAACAACCATATAGTGAATTTTGAATTTTCCAAGTAGATGGAACATCAATATGAGCTAAAATTTACCCAGGAGGAATAAAAACAAACTTTTTTTTGTCATAAAACACCAAAACACATGATTAATGGTCAGATTCATAACAAAAGACCCTAGAATGATGTGAAATAACAAGAAAAAAACATCTAATTATTATTTTTGATGTGTAAGAGAGAACATGTCAACCATACATACGGTCTATTCGGAATGACCGAATATTCCATTCCAAATTTTTGATGCCCTTTAAAAACATATCGGGGGGGGGGGGTCAAAGAAAATTGAGAGACCTCCGAATTCCAAGTAATCATATGAAAAAAACTATTGAGTGAATTGTGAAATAGCCGAGTAGATGATACATCAATCATTGGTTCCATTTTCCTGGGTTGATGAAAAAGGAACCTTTAGTGTCATAAAATATAAAAACATGCATTTAACTTCCATATATATAGAAAACGGCCATAGAATGACTTGAAATCACATGAAAACCATATTTTTATTATTCATGATGCGTACAAGTAGTCTACACTTCATTCATATGTGATTTTTGTTCATAATGACAGAATAAAGAGTTTTAAATTTTTAAAAAATGATTAGAAATTATTAATATATTTTCAAAATCAAATAACTTTTTTCTGTTTTACTAAGTTTAATTGAAATATTTTGTTATATTTGAATTTTTTTGTCATATTTTTTACTGTACTAATTATTTTATTAAATTTTTCCATGCAGTTTTATTCGATGATGAGTGTGGATCTTGGAATATGATGAGGTAAAAATATTTATTGACTTGTGTTTTTACATATTTTGGAAATATTTGTTGTATTTTTTGAAATATAGTGTTTTTTAAATTATGCTGTGTTTTTTTCAAAAAATAAAAAAATTATAGTGGCCACCATATGGTGATCACTATAGGCTAGGACAAGTGAGCCTATAGAAACCGCTAAATGACCACCACTAAAGGTGATCCGGAGTGGGGATATAACAGCCACAAAACCACAATCGTTATAGGAAATCCCATGTTATTCTATAGAGACCACAAAACTGTGGTCGTTATAGGCGACCTTCGCCTATTCTATAGTATCCTCCAAATGGTAGATGCTATATGAATCAATGATAGGCCTAAAGCATCCGTCGTTTGGTAGACACTAGGCGGCCACTATATCCCTTTAGTTTTGGATTTTATCAGTCTCCAAAGGTATTTTTTCTACTAGTGTTCCTTAAAACCCCAATGAGTGAGACCTATCACTTGAAAAAGACTTTTCAATAAATCCTCTAGGCTTACTAAGTCAGAATTCAGTGTATGAAAGACTTTTCAAAGACTTTTCAAATACGGAAGGATCTTCTTCTCCTTGAAACCTTCTAGGTTTTATTGACAATGTATAACATATTTCACTTCTTACTCCCCGTTTTTCAATAAAAAAAATTCTTCATCTTTCCTTTTGGGGGCATCTTTAGTATCTTTTTACATTACCTTGTTCAATATTCTTTATGCCCCAAATCTACCAATATAATTAATCACCTTATCACACTTTTAATAATTCAATATTGAAGGGATATCATGCCCCCTTAATACTTGCCTCATGATCCTTTCATTAACACCATAAACACCTTAAATCATTTCTCATCCAATATCACATTAAACTTTCAATTTCTAACAAATTTTTGATATCATATATGTATTAATTTTTTAAAATCCCAATGAGTGAGACCCATCACTTGGAAAATTCTATTCAATTAATACTCTAAGCCTACTAAGTCAGAATTTAGTGTAGGAAACAAGAGTTTTTGTTGATAACATCAATGTTATCCATATAAATCACTATATATTCATACAAAACATGTAGCTTGAGAAAATAAATACTCCTATGATCTCAAAAAACATCTAAAAAATTATTAGTACGTAAGCATTAAACAATATGGGGTAAGGAACATACCACTTATGAATACATTTGATATTACTTGAGATCTATATCTTCCAATTTCTCTACAATGCATTCTCTTTTAAAATGAGGCTATGCAAAATTTGTGAGGGGTCCTTAAACACATCATGATTCTTTTCATCTCTATACATCTCTTTTTGAGAGGATCTTTGTCATGGAAAAGCACTTGTTAATACCATTAGTTTATAATGGTATCTTTCTCCAAGTATCTTATAGTGATCATAGAAAATCACCAATATAATACCAACATGTTAATTTAAAACAAATAAAACAAAAACCCATTCATGAATATTACTGCTACTTCTCAAGGATATCTATTCACTCCTTCAAGGACTAATACCATTATATAGAGTCTGATATTATTTGAGATGCTTCCAAAAATATGTAAACACTCTTTAGAAGACTTGAATTTGTATTTGACACTTGGATCTCTCCAAACCAACATTGATACCCATTGAAATTCATTATTCCAATCTATATAGATATATTTTAGTATGTAAATACGTATTCAAAAAACTTTATCCCATATATATCATCAAAGATTATTCAATAATAGTAGGTAATCCTTAATGAAATTGGTTTATATAATTTATTCACATGATTCCTTGACATAACCTTCACCATTTTATTATAGAAAGTACTTTCATATTCATAAACTTCCTTCTTTTAACGCACACGTGGTGCACATCCCCCATGGATTGTATCTCCCCCTTCCTCATACAACACTCTATTCATCAGAAATAGATATAATATACATGGGGAGAGGGGTACCTCCATTTATAAATGTGGTTGGTATTTATAGACCAACCCTTTACTTCTAGTCTTCTTCTATATTTCTCTTTGATGGGAATCACTTGGACAAACAATTTTTATATAATTTATACTGAAATATATTGTCTCACATAGATAGTTTTTTTCTTCTCAAATGAGAACCATATCACTATTACATATCTCCTTATTCAATGCATCTCTTGTGTAATTTTTGGAAGGCTTATTTTTACACACAAGAGATGATCCACTAATTTTCTATTCATGTTTTGTAATGTCATGCGTGAGACCATTAATTAAACATGTCTTATAATCATTTTCCAAGACATACCTTGGATCCGAATTAGGATTTACATTCTTTATAATATCTTTAATTTTTTATCCATCTTCTAATTGATGTGAATTTTCTATTTTATCTTGGATAGATATAATTATTCCTTCATTATTTTCTTATAATCAATGGATGAAACTGATTTAATATTCCTATCATTATAAACTTTCTTTTTTTTATTTCCTAGATTACTAGTGTGAACAATCTATCAAAGATACTTTTTGAATCCTTCTCTTCTTTTTAATATCACCATCCAAAACCATGAATCTGTTTTCACTTGTAAAAAATTTATTATCCTTCATGTCAGGGGTTTTCATTAGAAATATCATTCTAGATTCTTCATTCCTTCTATTTGTGTAGTAATTTTCCACATGGCTAATGTAAGAATTAATATAACATATTTTGATAAAAATTGTACCTCATATACTAGTGATACCTTAGTTGGGTTGAGGTTGCAAATGGGTTTCCTTCTTTTCTTACTCCGCTTGATTCCCTACACACACCCATGTTATGTCTATTCTTCCCGTAAAAATAACATTTCATTACCAATTTTTTTTGATATATTCTCACATTAGTTTTAGTAGTGTTTCATAGCCTTATTCCTAAATCTAGATAGTTAATTTTCTTTTCACTAGCCTAATACCTCACATTAAGCTCTTCTATATTCAATTTTTTATTAATAGAATGCATCTCATCCTAAATATCCTTAATATTTATATCTTTCAATTTCAATGGTTCTTCTAAATTATTATTTTGATAATTATTTTCAACATGTGATGCCTTTATTTTCTACTCATGATTTTCACAAAGGATAATCATGGATACATCATGTTGTTTCTCTCTTTCAATGATTACCTTAATCTCTTAAACAAGCTCTTTAATTAATTTACTTTTATTTTTTTATTCGCTTTCTTATTTTTGTGATGTTTTCTTTGGAAATAATTCCTTCCTTTATAAAACATTGATTTAAATCTTCCAAGTCTATTATGAGAGAACACCTTCTTCTATATATATCCTTCAATGGATTTAACTCCATATTTCAAGTCTTGATCCTTCTTTTTTTGGTTGCATCAACAATCTCCAGATTTACCACATGAATTGGTTGTTTCATTTTCAACATATACTGGTGATATAGATTCTAAATATTTAGATTCACAATAGTAATCCTTTATAGGTTTATAATTAGATATGTAAAAATAACCACTACTGTTTACCCCTGGAGGAGTACCCAGCCTCTTATTAGCCTTCTTCTTGATATTTTTTTTAATTCTGGGAAAATAAAATTCTTCATAAATTGGATCCAATTCCAGGTCATCTGCATATTTTTATACACCATCAAGAATATTTTGAATTCTCTTATTTATTTCCCTGCCAGTGCTACTCAGCTCTATAGTGGCTGGTGGCGAAAGAGGTCCTAGTTTAGGTCTATTGTATAACGAAGTTCTGTGGTGGCATGACTATTACTCCAGAAGCATCATCCTCTATGGAATACGATAGAACTATTTTAGCTATTTTAGTGAAATAATTTGGGGATGAGGTAGATAATATACAATATACCATGGTATCTAGGTTTGGGTTAAATAAACCTCATATCTCATTCTTCCAAGCATATATTAACAATTGGGGTCTAGATCTCCCGTCCAGAGTATCGATTTTGAACTGTAATGTTTTCAGCATAGTGCTGTCTTCTCAAGAGGATTTTTGTGACTTACTAGTGTTAGAGAACTCTTTCAGTGGGCCACTAGAGGTTTTCATTATCCTTATGGTCGATGGATGTTCACTCTAGGAAGGACATATCCAAAGTTGTGTTTTGGACTTCGATCACATGGCTACCTTTTCCATTTATAAATGAGTGTTTCCAACAAGGGATTGGGATCTTGTGGGGGTCGTTTCAATGTGATGATGATCAAACTCTATGTATGGAAGAAACAAACATGGATAGGGTTTATGTTGAGATGCATTTATCCTACCCACTCCGATTCAGACATGTTCTTCGCATTGAAGGTTTGGAGGAATGGTGTCATGCTTTGGTGTATCCGGCGGTCCCTCGATTCTGTTTGCATTGTCATATAAGGGGTCACGCTCTACCAGAATTCTTTAAGGCCCTTCAGAAGTAGGAAGAAAGCATCCCAACATAGTTTTCAAGCATTGATGAGGTCCCTCACTCGATGACGACACCCCACTCCTTTCTGAGCAGACCAGGATCAGGTGACCCGGATTCAGGGAAGGGGGTGATGCTCCCATATTCTTATTCATAGGACCTGGCATCTAAATCCCAACTGTAACGACTCAATGTTTTATCAATGAAAATTACCTTCTTATAATTATGTCATATAATCACATTAAATCACAACAAAATGAACTACTAAGTACTATGTGACCTTTAAACAAAATATTGTCACTTCTGTGATTTGAATTTAGAAAACTTTACATACACGATTGTGATCAGTAAGTTGTTTGGAGTCTGATAATAAAAACTTAAATTTTTGGTAAATAGTAAACAACCCTTATGAATATTAATGTCACCCTTATGAATAGTAATATGACCCTTATTAATATTAAATAATAAAAAATAATAGTAACCACTCCATTGATTGTATAAATAAAATTTAGGTATCTTATAAGTGATAATATGACCATAGTAAAAGTATTGATATTTTTGTAAGTCATAAATAAACAATTGAAATTAATTAATTGATTTAAAATGAAATTTATTCCAATAAAAGGTGTTCATAAATTAACAATTTTATGTCTTCTAGTTTTAAGATAATTTTATAAGACCTTATGTAATTTTTGAAAGCATTATAAAATCAGTTATAGTTTTAAAAATTCGTATTTTTAAAGTAAATTATGATTTTGATTAAAAATTAAATTAAATATATTGATAAATTTATTTTTGAAAATTGGAGTTCATATTTTTTTTACATGTCAAAAATTGATTAGGGTGAATTTTTGGTATTTTTCTAAAATACTTGCTTTTTTATGAATAGTAAAATACAATAATTTGAAAATTAAGCTAAATACATGATTTATAGGGTCATGGATGATGTTCGGATGATGTAAACCCAATTGGTTTGAACTCACATGAATTTATTACCATTTATGTTCATATAATCATCACTATTTTTGGTCTTGAGGTAAATTTATAAACTAAGGAATTAAATATTATGAAAACCCTCCTCCCCTCCACTATGAAAACCACCCCTCCTTACCTCTTCTTTTCACTCATCTCAAGCATTTTCCCTTGCCTAAATTCTGCCAAAATATCTCCCAAAGATCCTCCCCCACGTCAAAAAACCCTTATTCTCTTCAAAAGACCAAATCCTCTCCCCTTACAAGGCTATCAAGGAAGATTGATTCTAGAGGTAAATTTCTCTTTTCAATTGTTTTACTTTCTTTTCAAGTTCACTTGTTTTCTTTTTTATCCTTACCTATCCTCATCCAAATATTATGAAAAATACATTACCTTACATGTAATGTAATTTTTTTACTATAATTGAATAAGTTATTATTATCTCTTCTTTAAACATCTGTTATACTAGTATTAAAGACATCATCTGAGATGTGTTAATTTACCACATTCAAGGATGATGGGTTTTCAATTTCTTTTATCATTTTCAATTCTGGTCATGAAACCATTTTTGTTATGTTTGAACTATATTATTATGTAATATATCCCATTTAAGTTTTTATAATCTTTTTTTACTCATTATATTAAATTATAATGCAAAATGAGTTTGTAGTGATAAAAAATCGCCAATAAACCCAAAAGGTTATCACTAAAGTGTTATATAATGACTCAACTTCACTCCAAGTGATAAAATTAAATTTACAACCTTGTAACCTTATGTATGTTCAATACTAAAATATAATTCCAATTCTGGAAAACCATCTCCATTTTACATGATTTTCCATTCATGAAAATAAGTAAACTGATCGTAAAAAAATAAAGAAAACAAATAGACCCGAAGAATGAAATAGAACCACATAACCTATCAAAAATGTCATGAATGAAATTAAAAAGGTTACAATAAATATTTTAAATATATAATATGTTTTTTAATTATTAATTAATTTAAATAATCTTATTATTTATGTCCTTAATATCAAGTGGAGAACATCATCAAACTTAAGGTAAGGGATCCTCTCTATTTCACTTTTATTCGAGAATGTCCCCTATGTTATTCCCTTTTATGTGTAATCCCTAATGATGGGTTATGATATCTCACCTACACCATACTTCCCTCATGATTTATAAGTGATTTGAAAACCAGTTTTCTCTCATTAATCCCTCTTAAGTACACACGATACCATGCCGGTAATCCGTAAGGGATTCTACCCGAACCTCCTTTGTTCCTTCGGGATGACTTATCTTCCTTTTACCAAAATGAAGTTATCTTATATTTTTATGTGAATATTCTAAATTATTTTTAAATGTAAAAAATCATTTATCAATACCCTTTCATCATTCCGTTTCGGAGATATACATGTTTTTAAGTGATTCCCTCCTCAATACTTCCCGATAAGCAAACCTATTTCGAGGGAACTTCCCGAATTATTACCCGATTTCAAGTGCAATGTATCTTCTATTTTAAGACACAATTTTCTTAATAAAATCAGCCTTTTTTTATTATTAAACCCTTCTTGGTTCACTTATGGTTTTATATAAAGTATTTTTCCCTTTTCTTTTTTAAAGGCTCTATAGTATTTCCCTTAAAACCGCACAAAAATGTTTTAATGATAAAATTTCTTAAATACTTTTCTTACATGCTGTCAATTATACTTGAAATAACTTACCATGATAAATTTCTATTTTCATTTAAGAATTTCCATGTATATTTTAGTTCCTTTCTTTTATGGACACTTTTATGAAACACCTATTTGGTATGATTTATGACATGATTACGGTACCCAATTCTTTCCAAGGGTAACCCTTATGTTTATGTAAGATTGATTATGTATGATTATTTATGTGGAAAAAATATTCATGAAAATTTAAGATGGATGAACCTATATAGCACTCCAATGAATTTGGTAAAGTTGAGTCTCATGAGATGTTAAGTGCGATAATTTTTGCGATTAGCCTTGGCTTGTGCTACCATGTGTGACGGTCTTGGCGGTTAGCCTTGGATTGTGCTACCATGTGAAACAGTCTTAGAGGTTAGCATTGACTCATGCTAAAGTCATGTTTTATTTTTATTCCACATTACTATGACTCCATGTTTATATGATTCCATGTTTATATGTTATGATTCCCTATGTTACATGCCTTTTTATATCATCATGTCATGCCTTCTATCCCATGTGATAATTATTTGTTCTTATGGTTATTACCTTACTGGGATATTTATCTCATTCCTTTGTTCATGTGTTCCCTAGGGTACCCTATGCATATGTTTGAGCATAATGTAATTTGGGAGATCAATTTTAAGATTAAATAAATAAATATTTTATTTAGTTCCATGTTTTCAATTTTATGTACCTAGTCTTCTAAGACACCAGACTTTATGATCCTAGGATTGTACTCTAATGTATAATTATGATTAAAATCATGTAATGTTATATGTAAAAAAAATAGGGTTTCTATAATTGGTATCATAGGATGGTCTAGCTATTTTTAGAGATTAGTAATTGAGAACTTTAGTAACAACCTTAAGGATGAGACTAAGTATAAGAAAAAACTCCTAAATTTTGGTAAGTATAGAGTAAGTGGTTTATCAAGAAAATACATCCCTATATGGATACAAACTGGTATATCTGGGTATGAAACAAATATATCTAGGGTTAAAACCTTAAAACACTTCTTTGATATTAACTCAAACAGGAACTGGTGTATGACAATGGGTCTTACTGCACTCCTGGATTGACACTCCTAGGAGATATTCTTGCGTAAATTCATGAACTTAGTACAAACCATTATTAAGGGAATGAAAAAAATTCCATAAGAATATAAGTTAAGAAATAGATCAAGGATAACCTAGATTAAAACATAGGTAATCACAAGTTAGGATATACTTCTCCTTTATAAGTTTACCCTCTTATGTTTAAAGTTTTCTTTTTTATTCTCAATAACTAAGTATTAAATCCCTCTAACTGCACATTATTTTTCTTAGTTAATGGTGGGAAATATAAGAACACATGACAAAAATACATGTTATAGGTAATGTGAATATTTCCCTAATGATATGCCTGATATGATGGGAATGAGTGCTCAAAACTTCATGATAGTACTTGATTAGATGAATAAAATTATTAATAATAACTTGAATCATGTGAAACACCCTCCTCCTCCAAGTAAATAGAATGTTTTAGTAGAATAATTCATGAAGAAAAGGCCTCCCATGTTTAGTGGATCATCTGATCCCCTCCTCATGGAATAGTGGATTAACTCCATTTAAAATATATTCTATATCCTCCATTTCTCAGAAGAAGAGAAAGTCGTACTGGTGGTCTATCTTTTTTATGAGGATGATGATTAGTGGTGGGAAATGATCAAGAATATGAAGCCCCAAGAGGAAATTGATTCCATGGATTGGGTGTAATTCAAGAGAATGTTTTTCAATAAATATTTTCCCTAAACCCTCCATCTCAATATGGAAAGAGAGTTCCTCAGACTCAGGTAGAATAAAGATGAGTCCATCAGGGCGTATGAAGCAAAATTAACAAGGCTTGAAAGGCACACCTTTGAATTTTTCTTGAACACTGAAAGTAAGGTGGATCACTTCTTTAGCGGAATAAATACAAGTCTTCAAAAAGCATTTGTGATTCGAGACTTTGATAGTTATAAAGAGATTTTCAGTTGTTCCCTCAAGGTTGAAATGGAGATCAGAGAATCTCAGTGGTATCATGGCCTCGATGATAAGAAGTGGAAAATGGAATCTAATGTGGGTGGTCTCGCAAATAAATTATAGAATGAAAAGAAGTCTATTCATACCATGTGTAAAAATTATGGGAAGAAGCATCGTGTGAACTATCTAAAGGGAGCCATGAATTTCTTCAAATGTGGAAAGTTAAGACATCTGGCTAAAAACTGCCGATGGAATATGAAAAATCCTTCTAATGTGGAAGAATAAAGGAAGGTTCATATCAAAACTCATCCTATAGTTCAGTGTTATAACCTAAAAGAGCATGAGAATTATGCGAACAATTTATCTAAGCCAAGGGTTGTCAGAGGCATTCAAAAACAACCTCCAAGGCAGTAAGAAAGGGATTATTCTATCACTAATAATAAGGTGGAGATGAACAATGATGTGGAAACAGATACGATAGTCATTAATGAAATAATAGAGAACATACAACTTGATTCAAGTTCTACGCATTCTTTCATATCTTTCTATTTTAGTAGAATTATTCAAGAACCATCTCAAAATTTGGAGGATAAGTTATCTCTGAGAACAACAAATGGGGAAATTATTGAATCCATGGTTTATAACTCCTCCCTAATTAATATAGATTGAACCTCCCAAGAAATATTGTCATACTTACTTTAATAGAGTTCAACTCTATCTTAGGCATGGATTGGATATCTTTATATGAATCCAACATCAACTTTCAGGAAAGGGAGATCACTCTTTACATCCCCAATAATCCTTCAATTATTTAAAAGTTTAAGGAGGAAGATGAATCTACTTTAGAATCATTCTCTCAAGTGTGGATATTAATTACTTATAATCAAGCATGTCTAGCTTAAATGATTGAGAGAATTGAGATAATCATGCTTGAAGACATGCCCATCATGATGGATTACATTGATGTATTCCCTGAAGAGTTTCATGGTCTTCCTCCTAATCGAGATGTTGAGTTATAAATTGAACTTATTCCAGGATCCCTACCCATATAAAATACGCCTTATATAATGGCCACCATAGAGATAGAAGAAACGAAGAAGTGATTATAGGCCAATCTGGAGAAGTGTTTTATACGCCCGAGTGCTTCACCATGGGGTACACCAATCCTCTTCATCAAGAAGAAGGATGGATCAATGCGCCTATGCATTGATTATTGTGATCTAAAAAAATAACTATAGAGAACAAGTATCCTCTGCCACAGATAAATGAATTGTTTTACTTGCTTCACAGGAACAGTTATTTCTCTAAGGTGGACCTTCGGTCCAGATATCACCAATTAAAGGTGAGGAAGGAAGATATTCCCAAGACTACCTTTCGAATGAGGTATGGACACTATGAGTTCATAGTGATTCCCTTAGGACTCACTAATGCTCCAGAAATTTTCATGGATTTAATGAATAGAGTCTTTATAGATTACCTCGACAAATTTGTGGTAGTCTTTATTGACGATATTCTGATATACTCCAAGATCAAGTAGGAAGATGAGGAGTATTTTAATACTGTGTCAAAGACTTTAGAAAGGTATAAATTGTATGCAAAGTATAGAAAATTTGAGTTCCCGATGGAGGAAGTATCATTCTTGGGGCATGCTATCACCAACAAAGGGATATTTATGGACCCTTCTAAGACAAAGGTGATTTAAGAGTGGCCTAAGACAGCCTATGTAATGGAGATCCTCAACTTTTTGGGTCTAGCCGGGTATTAATGACGATTTGTGAAAACATTTCACGATGGTCAAACCAAATCACCAAACTGACATGCAAGGGAGTAAAGTTTATCTGGACTCAGGAAGGCAACGACTGTTTTAAAGAGTTGAAAAAGAGGCTAATCACTATGCCAGTACTCACACTCCCAACAAGTGGAGAAATCTTTGTGGTGTACAGTGATGATTCAAAGAAGGGTTTCAACTATGTGCTAATGAAAAAATGATAAAGCGATAGGCTATGCCTCAAGGAAGCTTAAAATCCATGATAAAAACTATCCTACGCATGATCTGGACATGGCAGATATGCTATTTGGGTTAAATATTTGGCATCATTAGCTCTATGGGGAGAAGTGTAAGATATATACTGATCACAAGAGTCTCAAATATATATTAAAACAAAAATACCTTAATATGTTCCAAAATATATGGATATAGCTCATCAAGGATTATGACTTCTTAATCCACTACCATCCCGGTAAGGCAAATAAGGTGGCAAATGCTCTGAGTAGAAAAGATCCTCTATTTTTTTTTCAAAGATGAGAATTGAATAGGATCTGATCTTCTTAGATTTGTAGAGGATGGACATGGGAATCATTAAGGGAGGAACATAATCAATCCTTTCTCAAATGATTGCTCAACCATCACTCATGGAGAAAATAAAGGATGCTCCATGAAAAGATGTGGAAATTTAGAAAAGGGTGGAATCCATTAAAAATGAGAAATCCTCTAAGTTCATGATTGATGAGGAATCATTTTTAAGATTTGGGTCAAGAAAATGTGTACCATATGATCAAGAGATAAAGAAGAATCTTTTTAATGATGCACATAGCTCAACCTTATCTATTCACCTAGGGAGCACAAATTTATATTGAGATCTTTGAGATAACTTTTGGTGGGAGAATATGAAGAAAGAGATTGGTGAGTATACATCATAGTGCCTGGTATGTCAACAAGTGATGGCTGAAAGATATAAGTCTAAGGGGATGATGAAACCACTACCCATACCAACATGGAAGTGGGATAACATCACATGGACTTTTTCACTGGACTTCCAAGGACACCCAGAGGAAAAAAATGTTATATGGGTCATTGTGGATCATCCTACAAAGAAAGATCACTTTATCGCAATTCGAGAGGAATTATCACTGGATCAACATTCACAGATATATATCAAAGAGGTGGTAAGGCTGCATAGAGTAACACTATCTATTTTATCTGATAGAGATATGATATTCACATAGAAGTTCTGGAAATGTCTCTAACATTCTCTAAGCACTGAACTGATCTTCAATATGACCAATCATCCTCAAATTGATGGCCAATCTAAGTGGACTATTCAGACACTTGAAGATATGTTAAGATAATGTTCAATGGAATTCAAATGAGTATGGGACCAACATCTTCCACTGGTTAAATTCTCCTACAACAAAAATTTCCACTCGAGCATCCGAATGGCACCATACGAAGCCCTTTCTAGGAAAAGGTGCAGAACACCAGTGTGTTGGGATGAAGTCAGTGAGCATGATCTGATAGGACCTAAAATGGTCGATGAAATGGTGGAGAAGGTGAAAACCATTCAGTAGTAAATCAAGGCATCCCAGAGTAGACAAAATAATTATGTAGTTAATCGTCGACGTGACCTTGAGTTCAAAGTTGGAGATATGGTATTTCTATGCATATATCCATGGAAAAAGGTCATGAGGTTTTGGAAGAAAGAAAAGTTAAGTCCTAGGTAAATCAACCCCTTTGATATTCTTGATCATGTCGGGGTTGTAGCCTATTGACAACACTTCCACCAACCACGTACAAAGTACATAATGTCTTCCTTGCATCCCTCCTAAGGAAGTACATACCATATCCTTCACATGTACTCTCTTTAGAGGTGGTACAGTTGGATGATGATCTTTCTTACGAGGAGTATCGAGTGAAGATTCTAGATCATAGAGATAAATTTCTATGTAACAAGACTACTCACCTAGTCAAAGTACTGTGGTAGAACCGTAGGTACGAAGAGGCAACATGGGAACTAGAGGAGGCAATGAAGGAAAATTACCTACACCTGTTTATGGCTTAGAATGTAAAACGAAATTTCTAGGGAGAAATTTCATAAGGGGGGAATAATGTAATGACCCGATGTTTTATTAATGGAAATTCCCTTCTTATAATTATGTCATATAAACAAATAAAATCACAAAATAATGAAATACTATGTACTATGTGACATTTAAACATAATATTGTTTCTTCTGTGATTTGAATTTCGAAAATCTGACATACATGGTTGTGATCAGTAATATATTTGGAGTCTGATAAGGAAAACTTAAATTTTTGGTGAATAGTAACCAACCCTTATGAATAATAATGTTACCCTTATGAATAGTAATATTACCCTTATGAATAGTAAATCATCCAAAATCATAGTAACCTCACCCTTGATTGTATAAATAAAATTTAGGTATCTTATAAGTGATAATATGATCACAGTAAAAGTATTGGTATTTTTGTAAGTCATAAATAATTAAATACAATTAATTAATTAATCGAAAAGAAAATTTATTTCCCTAAAAGGTTTTAATAAATTAAAAATATTATTTCTTCTAGTTTTAAGATAATTTTGTAAGACCTTATGTAATTTTTGAAATTATTATAAATTCAATTATAGTTTTAAAATCTGTATTTTTCACGTAAATTATGATTTTAATTAAAAATTAAATTAATTATATTTATAAAATTATTTTTGAAAAATGGAGTTCATATTTATATTATACACATCAAATAATGGTTAGGGTGACTTTTTTGGATTTTTCTAAAATACTTGAATTTTTTATGAATAGTAAAATACAATAATTTGCAAATTAAGCTAAATACAAGATTTATAGGGTCATTAATGATGTTTTTATGATGTAATAACTATTGGTCAGATCTAACATATAATTATTACTATTGTTTTAAATGGAATCACCACTATTTCTGGTCTTGAGGTAAATTAATAAACTAAGGAATTAAATATTATGAAAACCCTCCTCCCCTCCACTATAAAACCACCCCTCCTTACCTCTTCTCTTCACTCATATAAATCCTTGTTCCTTTCCTAAATTATACCCAATTATCATCCCAATATCCTCCCCCACATCCAATATCCCTTAGTCTCAAAATACAAAATCCTCTCCTCTTAAGATACTCTCAAGGAAGATTGATTCAAGAGGTAAATTCCTCTTTTCAATTCTTTTACTTTCTTTTCAAGTTTATTTGTTTTCTTTTCTATCCTTAACTCTCCTAATAAAAATTTTATGAAAACTCCAGTAAATTACATGTAATTTAATTTTGTTATTATAATGGAATAAGTTATTATCATCCCTCCTTTACTCTTCTTTTATAATAGTAGTAAAGACACCATTCGAGATGTGTTAATTTTCCACATTCAAGGACGATGGGTTTTCAATTTATTTTACCATCTTAAATTATGTCCATGAAACCATTTTTGATATGGTTGAACCATATTATTATGTAATATATCCTATGTAATTTTATATAATCTTTTTGTACACATTATATTAAAATATAAGGCAAAATGAGTTCGTAGTGATCAAAAACCGAAAATAAACCCAAAAGGTTATCACTAAAGTTATATATAATGATTCAACTTCACTCTAAGTAACCAAATTAAATTTACAACCATGTAACCTTATGGATGATAAATAATAAAATAAAAACCCAATTCTGGACAACCATACCCAATTTACATGATCTTCCGTTCATGAAAACAAGTAAACCGATCGTAAAAACCTAGGAAACAAATGGGCCCGAACAATGAAATTGAACCACATAACCCATCAAAAAGGTCCTGAATGAACTTAAAAAATTTATAATAAATATTTTAAATATATAATAGGTTATATAATTATTAATTTATGATCCTAATTTGATTATTCAGGTCATTAATATCAAGTGTAGAACACCATTAGACTTAAGGTTAGGGATCCTCTCTATTTCACTTTTATTCAAGAATGTCCCCTATGTTATGACATTTTATGTGTAATACATAATGATAGGATATGATTTAGAAACTAACCATACTTAAATCATGATTTATAAGTGATTATAAACCCGTTTCTCTCTCATTAATCCCTCTTAAGTATACCTAATACCGTACCGATAATCCGTAAGGGATTCTACCCGAACCTCAATTGTTCCTTTGAGTTTCCTTATCTTCCTTTTACCAAAATGAAATTATATTATCTTTTTTATTTCCATATTCTAAATTATATTTAAATGTACCAAATTAATTTATCAATACCCTTTCATAATTATCTTTTGGTTATATACATGTTTTTAAGTTATTCCCTCCTCAATACTGCCCGATACAGAAACCTATTTTGAGGGAACTTCCTGAATTCTTACCCAATTTTAAGTGCACTCTATATTCTTTTTTAAGCCACTATTATATTTATAAAATCAGTATTTTATATTATTAAAATCTTCTTGGTTTAATTATTATTTTATATAAATGATTTTTCCCATTTCTATTTTAAAGGCTCTATAGTATTTTCCTTAAAACCGCACAAAAATGTTTTAATGCTAAAATTTATTCAATAATTTTCTTACATGTTGTCACATATACTTGACATAACTTACCATGATACATGCCTATTTTGCCTTATTAATGTCTATGTATATTTTAGTTGCTTTCTTTCATGGATACTTTTATGATACACCCATTTGTTATGCTTTATGACATGATTACGATACCCAATTCTTTCCATGGGTAACACTTATGTTTATGAAAGATTGATTATGTATGATTATTTATGTGGAAAGCATATCCATGAAAAGTTAATATGGGTGTTCTAAGATAGACCTCCAATTCATTGGGTAAAATTGAGTCTCATGAGATGTTATGTGCGACAGTCTTGGCGGTTATCCTTGGATTGTGCTACCGTTTGCGACAGTCTTAGCGGTTAGCCTTGGCTTGTGCTACCATGTGAAATAGTCTTGGTGGTTATCATTGAATCATGATAAAGTAATGTTTTATGTTTCTTCCACATTACTATGAATCAATGTTTATATGATTCCATGTTTATATGTTATGATTCTATATGTTACATGACTTTTTATATCCTCATGTCATGCCTTCTATCCCATGTGCTAATGCTTTGTTCTTATGGTTATTCCCTTACTAGGATATTTAGATCATACCTTTGTTTATGTGTTCCCCAGGGCACCCTATATAGATATTTGAGCACAATAGAAGTTAGGAGCTCAATTTGAGGATTAAATAAAAAAATTTATTTAGTTCCATGTTTTCAGTTTTCTGCACCTATTCTTCCAAGACACTAGACTTTACGATCATTGGCTTATACTTTGGTGTATAATTATGATTAATATCATGCATTATTATATGTAAAATTCTAGGGTATCTATACCAAAAATTTTTTCAAAACAATGAGGTGGGGTCCATATGTTTGGACTTGGTCTTTTTCAACCAAGGTATGTGCTCTTCCTCTTCATATCATAATCAGAAATTGGGACCCTATGGTCTAGCGCTATCATCCCCCTCCCATGGCTAGAATACTTTATTTTTTCGTGTTCCTCCCTTTATACCCAACATATGTATTAGTGAAATTCTACCAGAGTAATTTTCTCTCAAACCATAGAACATAGCTTCATCCTTTTCTCAATTGGTTAACTCTCCTTCCCCAAAGTTGACTATATTCTATATAGAAAAAAACATGATCGTTTGGGAGAAAGAGGAAGAGTTAATCATCTAGTCTCTAGAGGTCAGTAATTTGAAGGTGCAAAGTGGGAGGTGCACCGGATCTCAGACTAAAGGAAAGGAAATATTAAAATACAAAAATTCTTATAATGTGTAAGGCTATGGGTTCTAGGGAAAAATCCAAATGTATCAGTTTTAATGTTAGTCTACTCATATAGAATGACTGTGGGTTAGGCACTCAGGGAAAATTAAATTTAATCTCCAAAACACTCTACATAATTCAGTATCCATGGTAGTTATTCTTGAGCCGAAACATGAGTCATCTAGAATAAAGGATCATGATAATAGATTTAGGGTGCATGGATTCATGAATATAATCATCCCAACTCACATATATGGTTGTTTTGAAAATAAAATATTATTGTCAATATATACAATGTTTTGGATCAGTTATTGAAAACTAAAAGATTAGTAGGGGATCACTGTTTTTTCTTCTCATTTATTTATGCCAAATGTGATGCCCAGACAAGGGGGGAACTATGGTGGGACTTATACCCCTTTAATATGGAATTCACCCCATGGATAGTGGGTGGTAACATTAACATTGTGGATCATCCAGAGGAGAATCAAGGAAGGAGAGATTTTCCTGGGGGATTCAGTCAAGAATTTATTTCCCTCTTGGCCAGAAATTGATTTATGGGAGCAGGTTTTATAGGGGATTACTTCACATGGTGTAACAATTAGTGAGGGGGATTATGAACTTGGTGTCATCTAGACGAACTCCTAATAAATAGGGAAGAAATATTTATATTTCTAGACATAAAAAACTCTCATTTGGATTTCATCTTATTAGATCATTCACCATTGTGGATTTCCTTAACCTCCTATCTGGCCAGTGAGGACATTATTTAGTTTCTCATACATGGGAATAGGATCCTGATTTTACCAATGTTGTGGCAGAGTCATGGAATCACCATCACCATTGAAACCCATGGATATATCTTTATAATAATCTTAGTCATCTCAAAGGAAACCTTCAAATTTGGAGGAGAAATCTCCCCCCCTGTGGCCAGGCTCTAGAATCAATCGACAATGATATCGATAGGATAAAGGCTATCCATAAGAATGAATGGGATGAGACCTCCTTTCAAAAGCTCATAAATAAGAAAAATCAATTTAAAGACATGCTACTGAGTCATGATTGTCTAGAACGGGAATCGTCAAGGGTAAAATGGCTCCGAGAAGGTGACCACAACATTAGTTTCTTCCATACCTGTATGAAGGAAAAATGCTGGTTATAGAGACCCAATATTCTCATGGAGGATGGGTCTTAATCTAATGAACAAGATGTGGTTGGGGAATTAGAGAATGAATATTTCAAATCTCATTTAGTTGGTCCCAATCTAATCATGTCATGAGGCTACCCGATAGGTATAATAGAACTGTTTGACGTCATAGCTCACAGGGTAACTAAGGAGGCCAATGAGTGCTTGGGGAGAATCCTTGATGAGGAGGAGGTACGTGAGGCAGTGTGAAATCTCAACCTAGATAGTGTGTTGGGTCCTGATTGAATTATATGATCATTCTACAGGTTCTCATGGGACATAGTTAAGAGGGAGTTAGTACATGAAGTATAGGAATACTTTCATGGGGGCAACCTTCTACGGATTTCATGTGCTTCAACGATTATAAAGGTTCCAAAGGTAAGAAATACTTAGTCTTTAGATTATCATCAGCCAATATGTATGTTTAATATAATTTATAAGGTTATTTCATTTATCCTCAACAAAAGGATTGTACCATACCTCCCAAATTGGACATCTAATGAACAACATGGTTTTATAAATGGTTGAACCATCCAAGGAGCGGTTCGAGTGGTACAAGAGATGATCATTGAAATTAACCTCAAAAGTCTTTAGAGTAAGTTAGTTATAAAACATTACATTATCAAGTACTATGATAGGGTGGAAGGAACCTTTATTTTAAATGTTCTCTCAAGCATGGGGTTTCTACCTGGGTCATTGATCTCATATTCTGCTGATTCAGTTCGACATGGCTACCACATCGTTCATGGGTAACCAATCCAGCTTCTTCAAAATAGTTCAGGGTCTTATACATGGGGATCCTCTATCCCATACTTTATTTATCCTCTCCTATAAAGTTATGAGCCATTATATTAAATGGGGTATAAGTTCAGGAAGGACTCTTCCGTATCACAATAGGCACACAACTAGGGGTATCTCTCATATGATGTTCGCTGATGACACCATCCTATTTGTTAATGGTAGTATGAGGTCAGTCAAGTGGATCAACAAAATATTGGATGAATACTATGTGTTGAGAGGTCAATTGATTAATCGGGAGAGGATTCATTTCTACATGGATAGAAAAGTCACAAACAGAAGGATAACGACCCCGGAAGGCATGCTGAAAATGAGGAGATGGTCATTCCTGATGGCATACCTAGGTGCAACTATATCCACACACACCCTCCATATCCAACACTTTAAAAAGTTAATAAATAGAATTACTGGGCACATCTATAATTTCCAGAACATGTTCTTATCCTTTTAAAGATGAATTACTCTCATAAATAGCGTGCAAGCTTCCATTCCAATTCATGTACTCTCCACTCTAAAAATTCCAAGGAGAGTGATTTATAATATGGAGAGATTGATGGTTTCCTTTATATGGGATGAAAAAATGGGGGGTAAATACCACTTGGGAATCATGGAAGAGACTAGATAGACCCACATCAGAGGGAGGTATCAACCTCAAGAGTGTTTCTAAGACCATGTAGGGGTTTCATGCCAAATTAGTGTGAGAGGCTATGGAGGGGAATTATTTATGGGGGAAATATCATGCATGAAAAATATGGGTTGGATGTGAATATGTAGAGATCAAGGCCATAAATCATATGGAAAAAAATCTAGCCTTATTTTTTTCTCTTACAGTAGCATACTCACTACATTTTGGGAAAGGGAAACATCAACCTTTGGAAAAAGGATTGGGGGAGGTAAATTGTGGTCCCATGATTTAAAACTCTAGGAATAAACTTCAGGTAGACTTATGACCACACCAGATTCCTCTAGAAAAATTTATATGAGAACCAACATGATATTTTGAACAACATTTTATTAAACGATGACTCAAAAAAATGTTTCTTTACTGGTTCCGCATTGGGAGAATTATAAATAAAATAATTTCTCAAAGTGAGGATGAAACCAAACTACTGAGATGTTTGGGGGGAGATATTATGGTGTAAGGATCTCCCATAAATGTTTAATTTACTTATTTTGCATGTTAGGAATAATGAACTATCTAATGAGGAGAACATATAGTAGATGGGTATAAACCTTTCATCAAGCTGTCACTATTGCAGAGATCCAAAAACTGGATCGATTTCTCATCTATTCTTTGAAAGTGAATGGGAAAGATGGGTATGGAAAAAATTTGGGGAATTCTTAGGGTGGTATACCTAGGACATAATGGATGAGTACTTACTAAACTGGTGGTTTAAGGGTAAGGAAAACAAGGCCCATAGAGGAAAGTGTGAGCTATATTTCTCATTAGGAGATGTTAGTGTATTTAGAATGCAAGGAATGATGCTCACCATAAAAATACAATAGGGACCAGAACATGCATATTATTAAAGACTAAGAACACTATTATGGATCTGATCAGGCCATGAAAGGAATTTGAGGGATCCCACTCTATTAGACCTCTTGTAGTCTCATGTTACTCCTCCAACATATCCACAACATCAGGGTAGGTAAGATGGGTATGGTGGAAACCTCACCACCAGGGTCTTAAGATCAATATAGATAAGTCTTTTCACACTTGCATCATGTAAGGTGGAGGGGTAATAAGGGATTAGTGGGGATAGGTTATAGCATATTTATCGGCGTATTACGGGAGATGGGATTCACTCCAAGCTGAAGCGCATGATCTATCCATGGGCATAAGGCTATGTCAATAAAGGAATATCATCTAGGAAGTAGTTGAAATTGAATCCTTGAAAATTTACAAAGAAATTGAAGACAATGGTAATATTTCTTGGGCAATCATGTATATAATCATAAGGTGTAAGGATATCATGAACAACAATATGGATATTTTATATGCATGGTGTGAAGTCAACATGTTGGATGATTTTATGGTATCCAAGGCATCAAAAAATGAAAGGATCTCCTATTTCTTCAACCTCACATCCTTCCCTTCGGAGGTAATCAAGTTCGTGAGAGAAGACACTTTGGGACTGCACTATTTTAGAACACTATGAGTATCCTTTATTTTGTTTACCTTATCTATATTTATCATTCAATTTTAAATTAAAATAAAAAGATTTATGGTCAAACATATTTTCAATGTGTCGTCTTCTTGAGCATATTATAAGACCTTCTTAGACCAATCATCAATATGTAAATTTGTTTAATATATCCCATACATTACTATAAGATGAATCTATAATAAGATCCCATCAATCAAAGAGTGTCAATTTATAACAACATGATTTTCAAATCATATTAAGAATCCCTTCTTCCAATTAGAAAAATATGTTCCATAAAATACTGAAGCCTTCACAGTTGATTCCATATATGATATTGAAGAGCCTCCAAAATAAGATGAGTCAAATTGAACAAATATAAAACCTTTAGGATCTGATACAACTTTTTGGAACCCAATACACCCCAAGAGTTGGAAGCGAGGTGAATTAGGGTGTTACCAGATTTACACTTTTTCTTTTCCCTCAATAATATTTTCCTTTTAGAATCTTGTTCCCATGTTATAAGGTACACTTATTCAACCTTTATTTTCTTTGAAAGAACCAACATAAAACACCATGAACATATATAGAATGTAAAGCACACAATAACACCATGGGTTTTCTTAGTTCACCTAAATGGGATAATCCAAGGAGGGCACACCAATTATGTTTCAATGTGTCAGAAACCATTACTACTAACATTTTTATTTAAGTAATTTGGATGGGTACACTATCGATCCTTGGTCCCTTTCTCTTATCCACTCAATGGACTACTTCTATGAAGGAAACTGTTAGTTTATAGACTTGAGGGTATCTTCAAGATCTGGGTATGCATGAATAGTTTTCATCCTATTCTTTACATAGATGAACTATGAAATCAGAGAAGATTACCCTCTTCCTATTCAAGTTATATGGTATAAACACCTCATTAATGAGGGTTGATTTAGTGTCTCCTATTGAACTACTACACCTCTTTTTCTCATATTATTATAATTCTAATACAGGAATTTTCCTTGTAAAGAAATCTTCATTCTATTTCTCCTTTCCTTGTATTATACTGGATGAACCAATAAAATCTTCTTATCATGAATTTTTTAATTAAATAATGCCTATATTTAATCACTAAAAACCAATCATATTCTTCTATAAATTCTGGAAACAAATATATCTATAAATGAAAGTTATCTCTTCTCTCTCTCTCTATCGTTTATTATTCTAGATGTTTATATCTTGTATACTCTATTTTATTATTTATTCTCTTTTGGAATATATTTTCAATGAAATTTTCAATATCCATTCCTTATTTTCCATTCTTCTTCTATATATAAACTGAATATGGCAATGAAATCTCAAGGGTTCTCTTTCCCCTTCTAGATATTTATTTATACGCACTTTTATACCCCCTTTTTTCTCTTGTTATAAGTACAACACATTTTTAATAGCCAATATTTCCATTCTAAAAATATGTAATTCGCTTCTCCCCAGGGGTGAATTCTCCCTTTTATCCAACCTCTCATAAATCTCATACTTTCTAGTTTTAAAGTTTCTATTCGATATTTCTGAATTATTAGGGATAATATTAAGGATACACCCCCAAGAATAGTTGTGGATAATCAAATAACAAATTGATTTTTTCTCAGTATGTTTGATAAAATGTGATAAAAATTCCATAGAAAAGAACAAAAAACATTGATCAATTTGTCAAGTCAAAATGAGATCAAACATGAAATCATAAGAAATAAAATATAAAGTAAGAAAGGGACACATGATTTAATGTGCTTTGGATCCTTTGGGATCTGACGTCAAGGAGAGGAGCACCACCCCATACACATGCATTTTATTATGCTCAAAAAAAATGACACATATAACAAACTAGTAATACAAACAACAATAAAACATGTTTTTATTTTAAAAAATACTTACAATCTAGAGAGGGTATATCTCCTATGGTCCAAATCTCTTCATGATGCTAGAACACCTTTGGATATGATGGTTAACATTTATCTGGGAGATACCAGATCAACAAAAAACTACAACACTTCTCCTTCGTGAAGGACTTTTTCACTAATCCCCATGGAATATCATATTAGGAGTATCCAAAGAGGATGATAGGATGATAATGATATCATAGGAAGTAAATATTAGTAGGGAACACTATTTTTTCCACCAAAAAAGATCCAAAAACCTGGAGTAAGGAGTGAGCCACATCGAAATGGATTTATCTTGGGGAACACGAGGCCATAAGGGGGGGGGGGGTCATTAATTCATATGTAAACCATATATGCTAGACTAACTTCCCAGTTAATCAGAGGGTGCTGTAAAAACCTAACAAACAGAAAAACAATGGTTTAATAATAATTAAAGGGTTGCACTATGTTTGGGTAAGAGACACCCATGTAAGGGTAAACCATGATACATAAATGTTGACTATCACTCTATAAGGGTAAATAGCTATAGTATAAGTGTAACCCTGAAGCACTGTATAAAGTTCAAAAACCCACTAGGGTACATATGACCTCACATAAGGGTACAAAACCTATCCATAAGGGTCAGCACCCACCTGCGTAAGGGTCAGACCTGCTATAAAAGGGCACACATGTAAGTGTACCAATCACGTAAAGGTAAATCTCACATGAAGGTCATGAGGAGCCTCATATAAGGGTAACCAAAAACATAATGTGTAAGGTAAATACCATAAGGTACATAATCAACATTTGAGAATAATAATAAAATTATAATTAAAATTTACTTTTTCATACATGCATAACAATGTATAAATGGTATAAATAAACCAACACAATTTCATATAGAAATTTAAAAAAACTCCACCATTTTTATATGATATTGGTGATGTTCTTGAAACTATTTTCATTAAATTAAAACCAATTTCACTAAGTTTAAACAATTATTGAACATAGTAAATGTCACAACATTTGTCAAACTATCAGCCAAATTGTCATTAATGTGTATATTATTGATACAAAGTTCCCAATTCAATGATTCCTCTAACGAAGTGTAACCTAATGTCAATATGATTAGACCTACCATAGAATATATGATGATACATACTAAAATTGAATATGGTATTTTAGATATAAACTCAATATTAGATTCTATAGTAGGATATTGAGACTGTGAGACCTTAAAATATTGTTCTATCATGCTATTAATAGGTTTTAATATTTCAAACCTATATCACATAACACTTTTCAGAATATAATCATGTTGTGATAGGTATAGAAAATTATTAACCATATTCCTTATTATTTCTATCCTTAAAATTTTTCTAGCATTACCTATGTCATTCATTTCAAATATTTCCATCAATTGATACTTAATAAAAATGATAAGTCTATTATCCTTTAAAATAATAATAATTTCATCGATATATAGAAGCAAATAGGGAATAATAGATTTTACAATTTTGAAATATACACATGAATCATGTTTACTTCTATTAAAATAATTATTAATTATGATCATATCAAACATAAAATACCACTACTTAGATTCTTGCGTTAGACCATAAAAGGATTTATTCCAAAAACAATACTACTTGGCCTTGAAATTATTTATATAACCATTAGGTGGTTGCTTGTAAATTGTCTCATTTATATCAACATACAGAAAGGCACTTTTTACATAAATATTTTCAATGTTCTAATCATAATAAGTAAAAAAATAAGGTAATAAATATATTGATAAAGTTTTAACCACATGAGAAAAAACATCAAAATTTTCAATTCCATCCATTTAGAGGAAACCATTATCTAAAACGATAGACTTATACTTTATTTTATTCTCAATGGTGTTATCATATTTCATTTTAAGGATCCACTTGTATCCAATTACTTCAACATTCTATGTCTTAAAAAAATATTCCACATGATGTTATCTTTTAAATAATTTATTTCATTATCCATGGTAGTGACCAAATGTTTGGAGACTTTGTAATTTATATCCTTCCTATAGGTCTACGGATCTTCATAATCAAGGTCCTAAGTGTCATTCAAAGAAAAGTAAGTCATTTCATATTAGTTAAACTGAGTTGGAGGCCTGATGAACCTCCTTGCTCTGTCCCTAGTAAGCTAGTAGTCAGATCGAGCCTCAGTCGGCTCACCATCTAAATCAACAAGAGAATCAAGTTCATTATGGTCTTGAGGGTGAGGTTCTGATGGAGATGGATTAGTTGGAGCCTCAAATGGGTTTGACTATTATTTTATAAATCCTCATTTTGAGGATTTCATCACTATAATTAATGAAATATTTAGATTTTGGAACCATGGAATCATGGAAAA
Source organism: Viscum album (assembly GCA_963277665.1). Taxonomy (NCBI): domain Eukaryota; kingdom Viridiplantae; phylum Streptophyta; class Magnoliopsida; order Santalales; family Viscaceae; genus Viscum; species Viscum album. The sequence continues at coordinate 15,803,596 of OY728150.1, forward strand.
CTACATCCTGAATTATAATGCATTTTTGGTAACCCAGCTTTTCAAGCCAAATATTATACCCATTAAACCCTTAAGGATATAATATAAATATAAAATTAAGGGCTCTCAGTTTGAAATTATCAAATTTAATATGATTATAGGCTATTTATCCAAAAACTCTTAAATGATCATAAGAAGGGTTCAGTTACACCATTACACTTGAGGAGTTTTAAATCCATTTACAAAAGAAACAAAATCATTTGATAAGATAAACTACTATAGATGAATATTTTTTCCACAAGGACTTGTGAAACCTTGATTATACTAACATACATTAGAATCTTTCAAATATAGTTCAGTTCATTCTCTCTGCTAAACCATTCTGTCAGGGTGTTTCTCTAATAGTACGATGTCTAAAAACACCTCCTAACTAAAGATATTGGATGAAGTTAGATAAGAGATACTCTAATACATTTTCAATTATTAAATATTTAAGATTTATATCAATTTGGTTCTCAATAAGGGATTTCTAGGATTTAAAGATTTCAAAGAAATCAAACTTATTTCAAAGAACATAAATTCAAACTGTTCTAGAGCAATCCTTGATGAAGGTTACAAAATAAGAACCACCACCATGAGAGGTAGTCGTAGCTAGTCCCTATAGGACAGAATAGAAATATTACAAAGGTTGATTGGATTTAAAAGAATACCTATTAAATCTAACTATCTTAGCCTTTCCTAGAATGCAGTCTTCACAGAATGAAAGGTTTATTAGTGTTATACGAGTCAACAACCCTTTCTTACTCAACTCCTCAAGACCTTTGGAGATTACATGCCCCAATATCCTATTTCAAATCATAATACTATCTGAATTGGTGACATATGTACTATCTAGCTATCTATGTTGTAATATTCTATTTAAAACATATAACCCATTTAGAAGGATTCCTTTGATTATTTTCCTAGAGCCCATAGACATCTTTAGACATATAACATTAAGCCGGAAAGTGTACCCTTTATGATCTAATACAACTAAGGAAATGAGGTTTTTATGTGGTTTAGGGACCCACCTTACATCTAGTAAGGCCTCTATAGAGTGATCATGAAGCTCTAACATAATTGAGCCTCTACCTTGAACTCTACACATCTAGTTGTTACCTATCACAACTTATATATGAAATTTATTAGAAAAATTAAGGAAAACATATTTAATTGGGAACATATGAAAGGAGAATCCTGAATCTTTAACCCATTCATTAGAATAATTATTAGTTTAGTGTTCTTTCCACTTACCATATTATTTTATTTCTTATTATTCTTACTCTCAGATCTACCCCTAGTAAAAATGATTTCTACCACAGACTCCACCTTAGGTTTAGCATGAAGTTATTTAGAAAGAAAGGTTGATTTAACTTCTTATAGTTATAAAGAGTCTCAACCATATATAATGGTATCTATCAGTGTATTATAAGAACTATCAAGTGAAATTAATAGGATAATTTCTTGGTCTTCAAATTCAATTTCAACATTAATGCTAGAAAGATCTAACAGAATCTTGCTAAATTTCCTAAGGTGGGTATAAATTAGATTACCTAGGTACATTATAAAGGTGAATAGTATATGTTTATTATACAGGTGACCAACAAGTGAAGTAGTTATATACATTTTTTCAAGTTTTAACCATATACCAGAAGTAATCGTTTCATAAGATACTTATCTAATAACTTTATCACCTAAGGATAAAAGAATCGAGCTATGGGCCTTTTTCAAGGTTTCCAAAAGGAAATATTAATAATAAGTTATAGTCTTTCCACCAGAATATTGGGAAACTATAATTTTTCTAGGTTCTAGAAAGTAATAAATAAGTCCCTGTTGTAAAAGAATGGCTCTCATAGTGATTCTCCAAAGTTTGAAGTCATTATCACCATCACAACTTTTTATCTCACATTTAGAATATGTCATAATATTATTCAGTGGCTCTGCTATGAAGTTTTTAGGGAAAATATTAAAGATACTACCCCAAGAACATCCTACGATCACTGAATAATGAATTGGTTTTCACTTAATATATTTGATAGAATGATATCAAAATAACAAAGAAAAGAAAAAAAAACACAAATAGAATTTATAAAGTCAAAACAAGATCAAATGGGGAAGTAAAACAAAGAAAACATAAATAAAGAATGGTAAACAAGATTTATCATGCTTATATCATTTGGGATCCCATTAAATGATAAGAACACCACCCACACATGAATTTTATTATGCTCAAACAAAATCTTGTATATAAAAATCCAACTGTATGGACAACAAGAAAACATGATTTTATTCTAAATAATACTTACAAGATAGAGATGGTAGCTATTCGATGGTCCTGATCTCTTCATGATTCTAGAACACCTCTCAATATGATGGTTTTCACTTCCCTTGGAGATCATGGATCAATAAATATGTTCACACTTATTCATTTTGAAGGATGTCATCAGCACTTCACCATGAATAGAATATGTAAAGTATCCAAGATGGATTATAGGATGATAATGTTCTCATAGAAAGTAGAGATCAGTAGGGAGATCTAGGGTTTCTCCAAATGAGAGTTGAAGACCTAGAGAGAAGAGTGATCCATATTGGAATAGATCTCTCTCAGGGAAGAAGAGGCCACCGTAATCCCACTAACAATCACACATACTAGCCTAAATTCCTATCCAATTAAAGGATTACATGGAACCCTTCCAAACAGAAAAAAAGCACAATAAAAATAGAAGGGGTGCACTACATAAGGGTTATAGAAAACCATGTAATGGTAAACCATGCTATGTAAATGCTGAACCAACACTGTGTAAGGGAACACATATGAAACATAAGGGTAACCATGAAACATTGTTTAAAGGCTAAACACTAACTCTTTAAGGGTATATAGGACCTCACGTAAGGGTTCAAACCCACTGTGTAAGGGTCAACACACAGCTGCGTAAGGTTTAGACCCACTAGAAAAGGGTACACTTGTAAAGGTACCACCCATGTAAAGGTACATGTGTAAGGGTACCACTCATGTAATGGTAAAACTCACATAAATTTCATAAAGAGACTCCCATAAGGGTAACCAAAAACACCATGTGTAAGGGTAATACCTTAAGATCTAGGATCAACATTAGATCATAATAATAAATGGAGAATTAAAATTCAATTCTGCATACATGCATAAGAATTCATAAATTTCAGAAATAAATGTACACAATTTCATATGGAAATTGAACAACATCAATATTTTAGAAATATGGTTTTTCTATAATTCTTAGTTCTTCTTTCTTTCTATATATGATAAGAATTTTGGAAATCCATATATTAAAACTCCCATAAAACCTTGATTCAAAATCACTAAAAATTTGTGGCATCACTCATAACATGCGGCTTTTAAATATACAAAAACATTATGCTTCCAAAATTAATGTAGGATTGGGTAGTAAATACATGTTGCAGTTCACGTGGCTTGATACTCAATCATGTAATAGATCGTGACCATCCTTACAAGACTTCACTACTCACAGGGATGAGTCTATGTGATCCTAAGTGATACAGTGAGTTCCACATCTTCACTCATTTCTCAATCATCATGATCTTACCTATGGTGTGGAGGAATACTTGTGATTATTTCAAGTGGATTGGAGGTGCTTAAAATTCAAGATTAATGTATGAAAAAATAGGATGGAGGTATAAGATGAACATAATGATGCCTTCTATTTTTAATAACCACCTGTGTCGAAAAGCGGTGAACAATATAGCGTTTATATAGCCCCAAATCTAAAGATTGAATGGGTTAGTACTCGTTGATATATCAGGATGTGCTATTATCTGAATAATAAAACTCTTAGGGACAACCCACCTGATGAGCATCTCTTCACTCCTCTATTAACTGAACCACATGTATTCAAATAAGATTTCCATAGTATTTATAAAACTCTTAATTTTGGAAAGATATTCATTTTGGATATTACTAGTGCACATGAGTTTCTTAATCAATAAAACTTCCTTAAATGAAAATATTGGAAATAAGGAAAGAAAAATCCATATAAGAAATCATTTAAATCTCTTAAATGTTAAAATTAAGCAATGTGTTAAAAACTAGCAAGATGACTGGAATTTATCAAAGTATTCAACAAAGATCAAGATCATAAAAACACTAAAAAAAGTAAAAAAAGGAAAAAACATGAAAATTTTAAATTTTAAAAGCATGAGAAGCAAAAAGAAAATACATAAATATTACTAATAACATGTTTTCATCCCCCTAATCTTAGGATTTAACTATCCATTATTTAAGTTAAAAAAATTCATAAGAAAAGGGAAACAAAATGAAAGAGAAGAAAATTCACAACCTGAGTTTATTTGGATTGTGCCAAGCTTGAGTTAAGCTCTTAGATTCTACCACTTTAAAATTAAATTAATGTAGAAATAAAATAGAAGAAATTTATTGAAATAAAAATAAATAAAAAATAAATAAAATGAGAATTAATATAAGGGATAGAACTTGGTTTAACCCCAAGTGGGTATTAGTTTTTGACAGCCCCTAGTTGGGTTGTTTCAGTGGGTTATCCATAATCTAATGGTGGGTGTGGTTTGTGTCCTTTGAACCACCATGTCAGTTTACTTCTAGTGAACTTCAGATTTCACTGTTTGCCTCTTGTTTTTTAGCAACTACTTATTTAGCCTCCTCTTCAACTTCAAGGGGATGCTCAAATATTATTGTATTGAAAATTTCAGTAAATGGAAATTCAGTGAAAAGTTCAATTATAATAGGATTAAAATAATATAAATCAATATAAAAATATCCCACTTCTAGTAGGTCATCTTAAAACTTGATTTCTTTAGGTAAGTCTATTGGGAATTCAATATCAGTAGGTGATTCTTGTTATTCTTCTTCTTCTTTATCACCATTTAAAAATATTTATGTGTTCACTAAATCTAAAAATTCAATTTAGTGGGAAGTAATAATTAATTAATTTTCAATAAAATGAGAGAAAAATTAATTAAAGAAAATATTATCTCATTATTTTACCTATACTTGATTTTCTTTTTCTCAGTTCAGTGAAACTTGGAGGTGAGTTGTCATAGATGAAGGCATGTAGTCAATCTTCTCCATCATCTCTTAAAATCACACCACTTTAGTGGTGCATTATTCTAATTAAAAATATAGGTAAAAGGTTCTTATTTATCATTATCAAAGTATGAGATATCAATAGACATTTAAGATTCTACAAAATCATACCAATACTCTTCTAAATCATCTTAATCATCCATAACAACATCAGCTACAAATAACTATTCTTAAACCTCCTATGAAAATGGTATAGATATTTCTCAGGCCGTCACCCTTATTATATCATCATTACAATGTTATTCAATGAAAAAAATTGGATGAATCAGTTTTTTTTCTTACATTTATTAATCCTCTTTCTGAGCATCCTATTCCTTTAGGGAAGTGGAATGAATTTCCATTTGTTTCCTCAGTTCTTCAAGAATTTTAAAATTTTGATAAAATTGATTCCTTGATGATTATTCCTTAATAGTATCATCCAACTATTTATAAATAGTTAAAAGTAAAGAATAATAACTATGATACTATATTTTTACCAAATCAGTAAAAAATGATATGTAATTAAAATATTTTTTTTGAAATCTGTAACACCCCAAGCTTTTACGGTACGCTTCTCTTTGAATAATGTGATAGCGTGTGTTGTACGCAACACCGAGTTCTAACACACCATAACCAATAAAACTAGCCGTTATGAATAGTAATACCTACTTTTTGAAATTATATATATTTTATATTTCAAAATGGACTTCATTTTTGGATTCGTAATATCGAATTTAGCCTAAGGTGAAATTTTGGTACTTTTCGGATAACTTTAATATTTTGATGAATAGTGAAAATTAATAAATTTTAATTAAAAACAACTTTTTTAATCAAAATAATTAATAGTGATAAATTATGAATTTGAGTGGTTTTAAAGTATATTCAGAATATATTTTTACCATTTAATTCAATGTTGGTCATTGGACATAATTTTACAATTAAACCGGACATAAACAAGTGTCAATCTTTTGATAGTTATTATCTCTTAAAAACACGCTTTTTGTTTTAACAATGGGAATTAATTTTAAATTAATTTCTGGCACTTCTGTGTGTTGAATTTGGAAAAATGGATTCCATATTTGGAATCAGGATGTTCAATTTGTGTAAATAGGTAACTTTTATTTTTAGACATTTTGAATAATTACTTCGGTAAATATTTTATTTACCATGGTTAAAGGGTAAATTTGGTAAATAAGGGTTAAAAAATAATATTGTAATAATACTAAATTACCCTAAAATGTGTCCTAGCCTCATTGGTTGATAAATATTCGACCATAGTCATCTTTGGGTCGATTTTGGGACCCCATGGAGCCACTTGTAGGTGATAGGGACACTTAATTTTAATTAAGTTAAAATAAGTACAAAAATGAAATAAGCATATATCTTTTAGAAAAACAATTTTTATATAGGGTTATATATATTTGATTTTGGACTATAAATATTCTTTAGAAAGATAAAGAGATTTCATAAATAAAGATATTTTATTTGTAATTTTTAGAGATTACATAGTTTAATTTATTTATGACACAAGGATGATGTAGTAATTACCATAATAGTGAAACTTTAAAATAATTGATATTATAAATACCCAAATAAATATAATTTGAGACTTTTAATGAATTAAAATAATTTTATAGGATAATATGACATATTAGTATTGCGTTAATTAACGATTTTAGAAGTAATTATTCTGTTATGAGTTTCAAAAAAATCAACTATTGAATAGTGTCAAAATTGACATAAAATGGTTTTTAAAACAAATATTATATTAGTAATTGATATTAAATTCCTAAAAATCTAAGTTTCGGCCACGAGACTTATATCATGATAGTTATATCATTAATGGACCACTTGGGGGTCTCTTGGATGTATATAGTTAGTTTATTAACCATATAATATAAAAATACAAAGAGACATTGTAAAAGTGAATCTTTTTAACTTAGAGTTAATACTTAAAGATAAGGTTAATATATGTACCAAAACCTGTCTAAATTCTATTGGTTGAGTAGTTTTAGACCCATACCCACCTTAAAATTTAAATAATACACTTTGGATCCTTTAGAAACCGAATATTAATTTATTATAAATTAATATTTCTAGCTTTTCCAAAGGTGCCCCTCACCCCTCTTATAAAAGGGAACTCCTCCTTCTCATTTTAACACACCCTCAAAGCCTTTTGGTTCGGCCAAACTCTGCCACAATACTCTCCCAACATCCCTCAATACAACCTAGAGGCATTAGTTTGATAATAAATCCAACCTAAGGAGACATTTTGATCAAATAAAAAGGAAGAACCCGAAGAAGAGGTAATGATTTCACCATCCTTTTCCAAATTCCTTTCTTCTTCCACTTCTTCTTACTTTGTTGTTACCATTCTAAAATAATAACTCCAGTATCATATATATACTATGATGTTATTATAAATATGGTACAACCATATTCAGTATTATATCCACCCTTTTAATAACATGTCACCATACGTGGGTGCATACGGCTTACCGTCTCCACGTCGTGGTGTAATTGTTATTCAATATATTATTATTTGGATGGGTATAATAATGATGTGTAAATCATGTAATTAATAAATATAACATGTTAATGATTATGTATATATGATATACCATCCATTTATATATTATTTTAATATCAAAAGAATGATATTGTCACTCGTGCGTACATACGGACTACCGTCTCCACGAACGCGATGAGATTCATTCTCCATCGTATCCATTCAAGTATAATTATCATTTGATGATTTAAAAATGATGTTTAAGGACTTGATATCATTCTGTATATGAATAATATACAACCTATCCATGACAAACATGGCTTATGTAACAAAACATATAAAAGAAAACGAGTAAGTTAACACCCGAAACGACGATAATACTAAGATATTATTAACAAAGAAATATATGATATCATATGAATTTATATGATTCTTGTATAATTTAATAACAATTATTTCACCATTATACAGGAGGTTAAACTACCCCAACCAAGGAAAAGTACAAGGTAAGGGTTATTTCACAATCTCTTCATTATCTGAGGTTGTTTATACGTAATAATCTACTGGGATCTCTTTATCATCCACATCCATGTTTCTTAAAAATGTATTTCAAAACATTTTTAATATTTAAAAGAATATGGGTTAAAGTCATTTATACACTTGTTTGACTTTTTATAAGATTTTTATAAAGGAATCTTTCCGTCGTTTTCCAAACAAGGTGCTTTTAACCTTTTCGACAGAATTAAGGTAAGAATGTTTTTTTAAGTTATACGACGGGTACGGTTATTTTCCGCCATTATAAAATCGTCGAAGCTTCCCTTAAAAGATTATAAGAATATTTTCAAAGAAAATGTTTTATTTTATAAATATATGACTCTTAAATGTTTTCAAAAATAGAAAGAGATATTTCTCTAAAAAGAGTTTTGATTTCATCTATGTCAACATCCTTTGATGGATTTTACGCTTATTTGAAGTTGATTTATTATGATACAAAACTTCTATATTGTATTGAAGGTTTTGTGATATGTTTGACTGTGGATGTGCTATTTTTATACCATTCATAGTTTATGGTTAAAGTATTGACATTTTGTATGCCAGTTTTAATACGAATGTTTATGTTATGTTTAAACCTTTTCATATAGGAATGCATTGGACTTAATATGTGATGGGTGGAGCCCGCTATAGCTCCTTGATGCATCGGTAGGTCTCATGAGACAAACTAGTGTCTTGACATAAGGCCTTGGAAAATTATTATTTGTATTCTTGGAACGAGGCCTTGGCTATGTGATTATGATAGTCTGGCATTATGAATTCCATCATTATGAAAGTGGTTATTGATATTGCATGTGATTATTCGATTAGTAGAATATCGATGTGAATAAGTAAATGTCATTATTTCATTTTATTTTTTCCATACAATGTTGAAGTTCAAGTTTAAAAGGCTTTTGTTTTAGTTATACATTGCCTTAAATGTTTATTCTTATTTATGAAAGTTTCCACTATATTGTTATCCTTACTGGGCATTTGAGCTCACCACTTTTCTATGTTTTATTTTTCCCAGGATGTGAAGAAGTAAATTTTGAATGACCTGCAGGGATATTATGAGGGGATAATAGTGTGAATTATGGAGACAATATGTTGTTGTATTAGTTTTTCACTTCATGATGTAATGTAAAACTTTATGAATATATCTAGTGTTTCCAAGGCTACTAAACCAATCGGTCTTTAGAGATTTGATCTTTCTTGTGATCATGCCAATGTTATGTAATAATGCACCGACTCTGGGTAACTGAGGTCGGGGCGTTACAGTTGGTATCAGAGGAAGTTTAGTACAAACCTTGGAAGCTAGATTTAGATAAACTCTGATTAGAGCACGTTGACCTAAGATGAAATTTGGGGATTAGTATAGAAGAACTTCCTAGAATTTCGGTATTGTAGAGATTTTGTGAGTTTTCCGAGCAATACATCCCTGTCTGGATATGAGCAGGTAGAGGCGGCTCTGGCACAGATGTACCTAGGGGTAAAACCCGAAAACACCGCTTTGAGCTAGACTTGAACGGGAACTGGTGCACGACAACGGGCCTTGCTGCACTCTTGGTTACGACACTCACGGGGGATATTCTTAGGATAACTCTCATTTTCTTTACAAATCATTATGAAGGGTTTATGAGTATATACTTCATCAAAGAAAACATTCTTATGATTATGGATTATATCCATAAATAGTTCAATTTATGTTAAGTGTTTTATAAGTATGGTATTATGTATTTTGATTCATAAACTGATCTAGTTTATTCCATTGTTTAGAAATGGCTCCTAGTAGATGAAATGGAAACCGTATCAATGCACGGACTCTATGTAGGGATTTCCCTCCTGCTCAAGATAATTATAGTGGAGATGGTGATGCAACTGGTGCCAATCAGCTAATCACCATACTGGGACAACTTACTCAGGTTATGAATAATAACCTTACCCGTATGGAGCACCCTGATCCGCAGCATGGAGGATCAATGTTAGATCAATTCATGAGGCAAAAACCACCAACATTCAATGGGAGTACAAATCCATTAGTAGCTGAGCAATGTATAAATTCCCTAGAGAAAATATTTCAGGCTTTGGGGAGTAGTGAAAGGGAAAAAGTTATCATGGCAGTTTACCGCCTCACTGGAGATGCTGATCAATGGTGGTCATTGATTCAAAACACGAAGGAATATTATGAAGTATCAATTATGGAATGGAGGGAGTTCAAAGATCTGTTTTTAGAAAAATACTTTCCTCGTGACCATCGAGCAGATATGGAAAGGCAATTTCTGAGTCTGAGACAAAATGAGGATGAGAATGTCACAAAGTATGAGGCTAACTTTACAAGGTTAGAAAGGTATGTTGGAGATTATATACGTACCCCAAGAAGTAATATTGATCGTTTATTTGATGGGTTAAAACCCTTTCTCCGTCGAGCATTATACTCACAATCCTTCTCGTCGTACAAAGACATTGTCTCATGTGCTATCAAGACCGAAAAGTAATTCTCTAAGTCTTATGACTTTAAAGCAAAGAAAGAGAAGAAGAGACCTGCTGATCAATCTGGGAATGTAAATAAGGGGATGAAGGGAAAGGTTGAATATCCATCCTGTGGTAAATGTGGTAAGAAACACCCCAGTACTTGCTTGAAGGGAACAAGAGTCTGTTACAAGTGTGGTGAAAAAGGCCACCAAGCTCGTGATTGCAAGGGGAAGAAGGAAGCTACTAATGTTTAGTGCTACAATTTCAGGGAGATGGGGCATTATGAAAATGAATGTCCTAAGCGTCAGGAGAACTTACCTCAGAAAAGGCCAAGGGATCAAGGCCAAGCTTATGCTATCACTACTGCTGAGGTAGAAGCTCCGAAAGACGTGGTGGAAGGTAATTTAATGGTTTCCTCAAGTTTAGAAAATGCATCATTTGATTCTGGATCATCGCATTGTTTCATATCTTCCCAGTTTTCTAAGAAAATTAGATATTTTCAATTTGATTTAACAAGGGAGTTGTCAGTTAAAACTTCTAAGGGAAGTATAATTGCAACAAAGTTTTGTGAATCAGTCCCCATTAGAGAACATAAATGTTCTTTATCTGCTGATCTCGTCGTCATACCTATGATTGAGTTTGATATAATCCTCGGTATGGACTGGCTTTCGGACTATGATGCGAAGATTTATTGTAAGAAGAAAGAGGTTAAGATTCTTGATGATGATGATAAGGAACACCTTATCTTTAGATCAGAATCATCACCACCTAATTCTTATTTAGATCCACCCCAGTAGCTCAACTAAATTCAATTATTGGGGAGGAAGAGAACGAAATAACTGTGGGTGAGGAAAGGAATGTTCAAATAGAGGATGTACCTGTTGTGAAAGAATTTTTAGATGTATTTCCAGAAGATTTACCTGGACATCCTCCAAAACGAGAAGTTGAGTTTTCCATTGATTTAATTCCTGGATCAAGGCCTATATCAAAGACCCCTTATAGAATGGCCACTATAGAATTAGTTGAACTAAAGAAACAACTAGAGGAATTGAGTAATAAGGGATTTATTCTCCCTAGTGTTTCTCCATGGGGAGCCCCTGTTCTTTTTGTTAAAAAGAAAGACGGATCTATGAGGTTATGTATCGACTATAGGGAGATCAATGCTATAACAATAAAGAACAAGTATCCCCTACCACACATTGATGATTTATTTGACCAACTGCATGGATCTCAATACTTTTCAAAGATTGACCTTCGATCTGGATACCATCAGTTGTGTGTGAAGAAGGAAGACATTCCAAAGACAACATTTCGAACCAGGTACGGGCATTAGGAGTTTACTGTAATGCCTTTTTGATTGACAAATGCACCCTCTATATTCATGGATCTCATGAATAGAGTTTTCAAGGAGTATCTCGATGAATATGTGGTGGTATTTATTGATGATATCTTGGTATACTCCAAAAGCTACGAAGATCATGAAAATCACTTGCGCATTATCCTGAAGACTCTGAGAAGACATGAATTATATGGAAAGTTTAGCAAGTGTGAATTCTGGCTTCATAAGATTTATTTTTTTGGACATATTGTCTCTAAAGATGGAATCTCTGTTGATCCTTATAAGACCAAGGCAATCCAAGAATGGCCAACACCTATGAGTAAAACTGAGGTACGTAGTTTTATTAGTTTGGCAGGTTATTATCGACGTTTCATCCAGAATTTTTCCTGATTGGCTAACCCATTAACGAAGCTCACACGTAAAGGGGTTAAATTTGTTTGGACAAAAGAGTGTGAAAATTTTTTCGAAGAACTGAAGAGAATATTATTAAATGCTCCTATATTGACTCTACCATCGGTGAATGATGGGTTCGTTATTTATAGTGATGCATCGAAGAAAGGACTTGGTTGTGTCCTTATGCAGAATGATAGATTTATTGCCTATGCATCACGACAGTTGAAAATTCATGAACAAAACTATCCTACTCATGATCTTGAGTTAGCAACTGTGATATTTGATTTGAAGATATGGAGGCACTACCTCTATGGTGAAAAATTTGAGATTTATACTGATCACAAGAGTTTGAAGTATATTTTCTCACAAAAAGAACTCAACATGAGGAAAAAGAGATGGCTTGAATTGCTCAAGGATTATGATTGTACGATACACTACCACCTGGGGAAGGCAAACAAGGTGGCCGATGCTTTGAGCAGAAAAGATCATGGATTTTTGAACTATATGAGAATTGAAAGGGATCCAATTTTCATGGATCTAGTGAAGATGGACATGGGAATAACCAGGGAAGGACAAACATCAATGCTTTTTTAAATGGTTGCCAAACCATCTTTACTAGAAAGGATTAAGAGTTCTCAGACCGATGATGAAGAATTTAAAAAGAAGATTAAAGTTGTGAATGATGGGAGACTGAGAGACTTTGTGTATGAAGATGGTATTTTGAAATTCGGGAAGAGACTTTGTGTTCCCGATATACCTGATCTAAAAAGGGAATTACTGGATGATGCTCATAGTTCCAATTTCTCTATAAACCCTGGGAGCACCAAAATGTATAGATATTTGAAGGAACATTTTTGGTGGGACAATATGAAGAGGGAGATTGCTGATTTTGTGTCAAGATGTATGGTTTGTCAACAAGTGAAAGCTAGAAGGCAACACCCTGGAGGAGTCATGCAACCTCTTCCCATACCGGAGTGTAAATGGGACAATATTACGATGGACTTTGTCATGGGGCTACCAAAGAATCCTAGAATGAATGATTCCATATGGGTTATTGTTGATCGTCTTACCAAGTCAGCACATTTTCTTGCTATAAGAGAAGATCTACCACTGGAATGTCTAGAAAGACTATATATTAATGAAGTTGTGAGACTTCATGGAGTACCCCTATCGATTGTTTCTGATCATGATCCCCGTTTTACTTCAAGATTATAGAAGAGTCTTCAGAAATACCTAGATACTGAACTTCATTTGAGCACTGCCTACCAACCTCAGACAGACGGACAATCAGAACAAACTATTCAAACCTTAGAAGACATGTTGAGATCCTGCTCACTTGACTTTTAGGGTATGTGGGATCAGTATTTACCTCTGGTAGAATTTTCCTATAATAATAGCTTCCATTCGAGTATTCAGATGGCACCATATGAAGCGTTATACGGAAAGAGATGTCGTACACCAACCTGTTGGGAAGACGTTGGTGAAAGAAAACTTGTAGGTCTATAACTGGTGGAGGAAGCAATGGAAAAGGTGAATGTAATCCAAAATCACATCAAAGCAGCTCAAAGTAGGCAGAAGAGCTATGACAATAATCGAAGGAAGGATTTGGAATTTCAATTCGGTGATCATGTTTTCCTGAAGGTATCCCCATGGAAGGGAGTCATACGTTTTGGTAAGAAAGGTAAATTGAGTCCCAGGTACATCGGACCTTTCGAAATTCTAGAACGAATTGGGGCTGTAGCTTACTGATTGACAATGCCGCCAAGTCTCTCCAAAGTTCACGATGTGTTCCACGTATCTCTGTTGAGGAAATACATGCCTGGCCCAACGCATGTACTCACCTATGAGGAGATAGAACTGGAACCCGATCTGTCTTATTACGAAGAGCCCGTCAGGATTCTTGATATGAGAGAACAAGTACTGAGAAACCGGACGATGCGTCTGGTAAAAGTTTTGTGGAGAAACCATAAGATGGAAGAGGCAACGTGGGAACCTGAGGAAATTATGATGAAGAACCACCCGAGTCTTTTCATGTGATAAGTATTCTAGAAATTTCAAGGAAGAAATTATTTGAAGGAGGGGAGAATGTAAAACCCCAAACTTCTACGGTACGCTTCTCTTTGAATAATGTGATAGCGTGTGTTGTACGCAACACCGAGTTCTAACACACCATAACCAATCAAACTAGCCGTTATGAATAGTAATACCTACTTTTTGAAATTATATATATTTTATATTTCAAAATGGACTTCATTTTTGGATTCGGAATATCGAATTTAGCCTAAAGTGAAATTTTGGTACTTTTCGGATAACTTTAATATTTTGATGAATAGTGAAAATTACTAAATTTTAATTAAAAACAACTTTTTTAATCAAAATAATTAATAGTGATAAATTATGAATTTGAGTGGTTTTAAAGTATATTCAGAATATATTTTTACCATTTAATTCAATGTTGGTCATTGGACATAATTTTACAATTAAACTGGACATAAACAAGTGTCAATCTTTTAATAGTTATTATCTCTTAAAAACATGCTTTTTGTTTTAACAATGGGAATTAATTTTAAATTAATTTCTGCCACTTCTGTGTGTTGAATTTGGAAAAATGGATTCCATATTTGGAATCAGGATGTTCAAATTGTGTAAATAGGTAACTTTTATTTTTAGACATTTTGAATAATTACTTCGGTAAATATTTTATTTACCATGGTTAAAGGGTAAATCTGGTAAATAAGGGTTAAAAGATAATATTATAATAATAATAAATTACCCTAAAACATATCCTAGCCACATTGGTTGATACATGTTCGACCATAGGCATCTTTGGGTCGATTTTGGGACCCCATGGAGCCACTTTTAGGTGATAGGGACACTTAATTTTAATTAAGTTAAAATAAGTACAAAAATTACATAAGCATATATCTTTTAGAAAACAAATTTTATATAGGGTTATATATATTGGATTTTAGACTATAAATATTCTTTAGAAAGAGAAAACTATTTCCCACATAATTATAGTTTATTTTTAATTTTTAGAGATTACATAATTTAATTTATTTATGACACAAGGATGATGCAGTAATTACAATAATAGTGAAAATTTAAAATAATTGATATTATAAATACCCAAATAAATATAATTTGATACTTTTAATAAATTACAATAATTTTATAGGATAATATGACATATTAGGATTGTGTTAATTAACGTTTTTAGAAGTAATCATTCTGTTATGAGTTTCAAAAAAATCAACTATTGAATAGTGTCAAAATTGACATAAAAGAGTTTTTAAAACAAATATTATATTATTAATTGATATTAAATTACTAAAAATCTAAGGTTCGGAAAAGAGACTTATATCATGATATTTATATCATTAATGGACCACTTGGGGGTCTCTTGGATGTATATAGTTAGTTTATTAACCATATAATATAAAAATATAAAAAGACATTGTAAAAGTGAAACTAATTAACTTAGAGTTAATACTTACAGATAAGGTTAATATAAGTACCAAAACCAGTCTAAATTATATTTGTTGAGTAGTTTTATACCAATCCCCACCTTAAAATTTAAATAATACACTTTAGAGCCTTTATAAACCGAATATTAATTTATTATAAATTAATATTTCTAGCTTTTCCAAAGGTGCCCCTCACCCCTCTTATAAAAGGGAACTCCTCCTTCTCATTTCATCACACCTTCAATGCATTTTTGTTCGGCCAAAATCGGCCCAAATACTCTCCCAACATCCCTCAATACAACCTAGAGGAATTATTTTGATCATAAAGCCAACCTAAGGAGCCCTTTTGATCAAATCAAAAGGAAGAACCTGAAGAAGAGGTAATGATTTCACCACCCTTTTCCAAGTTCCTTTCTTCTTCCACTTATTCTTCCTTTGTTGTTAACATTATAAAATAATAAATCCAGTATAATATATATACTGTGATGTTATTATAAATATGGTACAACCATATTCATTATTCTATCCACCCTTTGAATAACATGTCACCATACGTGTGTACGTACAGCTTACCGTCTCCACGTCGTGGTGTAATTGTTATTCAATATATTATTATTTGGATGGGTATAATAATGATGTGTAACTCATGTAAATAATAAATATAACATGTTAATGATTCTGTATATATGATATACCATCCATTTATATATTATTTTAATATCAAAAGAATGATATTGTCGCTCGTGCGTACGTACGGACTACCGTCTCCACGAACGCGATGAGATTCATTCTCCATCGTATCCATTCAAGTATAATTATCTTTTGATGATTTAAAAACGATGTTTAAGGACTTGATATCATTATGTATATGAATAATATACAACCTATCCATGAAAAACATGGCATATGTAACAAAATATATAAAAGAAAAGGAGTAAGTTAACACCCGAAACGACGATAATACTAAGATATTATTAACAAAGCAATATATGATATCATATGAATGTATATGATTATTGTATAATTTAATAACAATTATTTCACCATTATACAGGAGGTTAACCTACCCCAACCAAGGAAAAGTACAAGGTAAGGGTTATTTCACAATCTCTTCATTATCTGAGGTTTTCTATACGTAATAATCTACTGGGATCTCTTTATCATCCACATCCATGTTTCTTAAAAATGTATTTCAAAACATTTTTAATATTTAAAATAATATGGGTTAAAGTCATTTATACCCTTGTTTGACTTTTTATAAGAGTTTTATAAAATAATCTTTCCGTCGTTTTCCAAACAAGGTGCTTTTAACCTTTTCGACAGAATTAAGGTAAGAATGTTTTTTAACTTATACGGCGGGTGCAGTTGTTTTCCGCCATTATAAAATCGTCAAAGCTTCCCTTACAAGCTTATAAGAATATTTTCAAATAAAATGTTTTATTTTATAAATATATGACTCTTAAGTGTTTTCAAAAATATAAAGAGATATTTCTCTAAAAAGAGTTTTGATTTCATCTATGTCAACATCCTTTGATGGATTTTACGCTTATTTGAAGTTGATTTATTATGATACAAAACTTCTATATTGTATTGAAGGTTTTTTGATATGTTTGACTGTGGATGTGCTATTTTTATACCATTCAAAGTTTATGGTGAAAGTATTGACATTTTGTATGCTAGTTTTAATACGAATGTTTATGTTATGTTTAAACCTTTTCATATGGGAATGCATTGGACTTAATATGTGATGGGTGGAGCCTGCTATAGCTCCTCGATTCATCAGTAGGTCTCATGAGACAAACTAGTGTCTTGGAACAAGGCCTTGGCAAAATCTTATTCGTAGTCTTGGCACGAGGCCTTGGCTATGTGGTTATGATAGTCTGGAATTATGCATTCCATCATTATGAAAGTGGTTATTGATATTGCATGTGATTATTTGATTAGTAGAATATCCATGTGAATAAGTAAATGGAATTATTTCATTTTATTTTTTCCATACAATGTTGAAGTTCAAGTTTAAAAGGCTTTTGTTTTAGTTATACATTGCCTTAAATGTTTATTCTTATTTATGAAAGTTTCCACTATATTGTTATCCTTACTGGGAATTTGAGCTCACCCCTTTTCTATGTTTTATTTTTCCCAATATGTGAAGAAGTAAATTATGAATGACCTGCGGGGATATTATGAGGGGATAACAGTGTGAATTATGGAGACAATATGTTATTGTATTAGTTTTTCACTTCATGATGTAATGTAAAACTTTATGAATATATCTAGTGTTTCCAAGGCTTCTAAACCAATCGGTCTTTCGAGATTTGATCTTTCTTGTGATCATGCCAATGTTATGTAATAATGCACCGACTCTGGGTAACTGAGGTCAGGGCGTTACAAAATCTATGCCATTTTATGTTTTTATGAAAATAATTTGTGAAAGTGATAGTCATTATCTAGAAACAACACAAAATTTTTACAGGTATTTTTAAAATATCCCTATCAATATTTTATTATTTTACCCATGCATAGATTGTTATGCCATGACTTAGGGATGATCTCTAGAGGAGTCCACTTATATAAACATTTCATTCAAATTATATTTATTTCTATACTAACTAATATACTGTGAAATGAAATTCTATTATAATGGGGGGATTTTAAAAATCAATATGATATAATTATATAAATATATGAATGAAAAACGTATAGAAGAAGACAATATAAAAATAATCTAATGAAGAAGAAACTATTTTTCTTAGGATTTAATGGTGATGTAATCATTATTTAAAAAAATATGTAATTCTCAATAGTCTATTCAATGAAGTGATCATGAACTATCACACTAAAACCTATCATTAAAATTGTTATTACCCCACACCTAATCTCATAATGTGAGATAATACTCTTCCTAAATTCACCTAGGAGACCGCTTCACTGAAAAACACTACCCAAGTTAAACTACATCATATGGATGACTTAAATAGTAAAGGGAAGAAATGTATATGAATAAGGAAGAAGAATAATTATAGCAGAGAAAGTAGGTTGATCACACACTATAATAGATTTAACAACTAGTAAAATTCAAATAATAAAATAAATATAAGATATTAAAGAAAATAAACTCAAAACATCACCACTCCCTCCTCAAATAGCAGTAAGAGGTAGTTCTCCACAACCATGGAAATGAGAGAATCATAGTGGGGGAAACCCAAATGAGAGAATGAAAGATAGAGAAAAAGATAAAGATAAAATATATTTAAAATTCAAAATACTATTATAAATGAAATAACCCCTCCTTAGAAACTGAAAATGGATAACTCTGTGAATGGATATGGAAGTATAAATTTATAAGGATTAGGGGTGGATCATTTTCACTCTAAATCATTCCTTTGAAAGTTTACGCATTTTTTGCCCATGAAATGTATGAATAATTAAATGTTTAATTAATTTAAGTTGTAAATATATGTCTTATATGTCTAACCCCAAAATTTAAGCTTTACTAGACACATGCATCAAGATATATTATTATATTACTTAAGTAAACGTTTTTAGATTGATAGATTGTTTTAATTCCCATTCTAAGGTTTCCCATGAATTTATAAATTTATAAAAGACATAATCTCAAGCATCCATAGTTAGTAAATTATTCCATAGCCTATCCTCTATCTTAATTTTAAAATTTCATCACATTTAGACTGATAATTTGTGAGATATGGGATCACTATTAGAATTCATCAAAACCCTAAATAGATTTTAAGGCCCACTTCATTTAGGAAATCTATGATTTAATTAAGTTTTAGGCCTAATTGAATGAAATATATTTAAAAAAATGGAATCTTAAAAAATAATTTTTTATTTCATATCAATTTATAAAATGATATGAGAAAAATACCTAACTGATATAAAAATAAAAAATTAATAAATATTCATAATAAATCCTAAATTATACCTAAAACCTAAAAATGTGACATTTATCTTTAAAGTAACAAATTTTTGAGATTAAAACATTGAACTAGATATTAAATTATGTGAAAATATGAGCTTCATTAGAGGATCTTAGGGAAGTTCATTCACATGGATGCTCCCCCTCTCTTCCTCCCTTTCCCCCTTGATGTAGGGTGAATCTTGGTGGTGTTTTGTAGAGATTTAGGGTGAGTTATTCCCTCTATTTTCCATAATTATTGGCTCACCTTAATTATCCATATGATTTGTATAATTTTTATAGGGTTTCAGAGATGATTTCACTAGATCATGGTTAAATCATCCCAATTTGATAGGGGTTTTTCTCAATATGTCTATAAGAGGTCCCAAAAGGATGAAAATATGAGGTCCCATGAAGTTTAAGTAATAAATAAATTCTTGATAATTTTTTTGGCACTTATTACTTAGTGAAATAGTTGAATAATTAATTCTAATTTTATATAATTAATTATTTAGATGTTTCGAAATGATATAGGATCTCGAGTAATGGTACAATTGTAAGGTTATAGACCATCTACCCATTACTTTGTAGTAATTATAGTGGTGGAGGTGTTGAGGGGGAGTCCCGAGGAGTTGGAGAGTGGAGAAGAGGTTGCAGTTAGTAAATCCAGTTAGAGGAGTCCATTGTAATGGATCCTTAGGCTGTGTCATAGGGGTATCTAATGTGGTGTACATGATCTGACTATAGTGTTGGGATCATAGGGAGGTATTTTGCAGCAACTACCAAAATCAGCATAGTTGCGACATGGTGGTGTTGGCTGCTACATATCAGCTTAGTGTGGCTGGTATAATAATTCTACCTTTTTTAGGCACTACAACACCTTGGAGCATGGATGTGTCATAGTACCATATTGGTATATGGGGCTATGGTATTGGGATTTTGGATGTGGCGTGGAGTTTGAGGGTGCGTGTTTGGGTAGTTCTGTCATTTTGGGGGGTAGTTGTGCCATGGAACTTGGGTGGCGACATAGCCTCTTCCTGATTATTAGGGGTATGATCCATAGTGGTTTGGGTTATGCCATGGTATTTCCCCAAGTTTATAGGATTTTTATCATGTGAATAGACACAAAAATCAAAGGCATATTTGACAAACCTCGTTGCAGTTTTGTCCTCCACACTATGTCGTAGTCCCATGTTTTCCAGTAGTTCTACAACATTGTCCCATAGGTCGTTCTATGGTCTTCTGGTTTATATAATAGTATAAATTTACAGATCTATTAAATCCACACTACTTTTCCAACTTTTCAATAATCTCTTCAGTGACCTAAGTGCATCCCAAGGAGGGATTTTATCCCCATTTTAGTGGTTTTCAACCTCAGTCTTGGAGGATCGATCTATGGTGGATTTTGGTAAATCCCCTCCCTATTTTATCCCAGTGTATTATTGTTATTTGTATAGGAATGTTGTTTCAATGGGGAGTGTTTGGTTTTGGTGGTACTTTGATAAGGGAATAATGTGGTTGTTGTGTTCTAGGATGGTAAGGGTGTTCTCCTTCCTTGTGGTTCCTGATGGTTGTTCCATCTTGTTCTAACCTTGTACAGTGAATTGAAAATCTATGTTTTCGGAATTGGATACTTCATTTCTCATCTATTGAATCATGTGGGAGGGGTTATAATCTTTTCAGATTTTGGGATGATAGTTTTCATTATCTTAATTAAAGATAAGGAATTGATTTAAATGGAATTAAAGGGGAAGGGAAATTAAATTACATGTTTTTACAGGCTTGATATTATTAATATTTTGATTGAATGAGATTAACACATTTCTGAAAATTGTTTCCATTAGAGGGTTTTTTTGTGCTATGGTTTTTTTTTAGAAACCATGTTGTGTGTTTTTTATTATCACCAAAAATGGAAATTGTATAAAAACTCATATCCAGTTAATAAAATGGTTTCCCTTAAAGTTTTATGGATTTTTTGAGAACACCCTTGAATAAGGAAGTGGAATGTGATAAAAATCCCCTTGAATATTTTGAAATGTGATATGTGATCTAATGTGAAAAGTGTTGTGGTATGTGGTTGTGATATGTGGTGGTTATGTATGGTTGTGATGTAGAGTGATTATATGATGATAATTGGATTTTATACCCAATTGTTGTGAGGTGAGAAATGGTTGTGGTGTGGAAATTGGAAATGGTTGTGAAATTATGATGAAGTGGTCTTTTTGGCATGGTAAAAAAGGTTTTGTGTTGTTTTTTATTGTTATAGAAGCATGGGTAGTGATTGATTAATTTTTTTATCAATTAAAGTGAAATGGAATGGATTGAAATAGATAATTGAAAATTTTAAATGGGATGTTTGACTTAAATGGTTGTTTCTTAATATGATTAAAACGAGATTAATTAACAGAATGAATGTTCTAAATAAATGGAATTTTTTGGCAATGTAAAATATAGAAAATGGATTAACTTGATAAAGAAGATTAAATATGGTTTTTTGATTGTGGTTTTCTATGTGATTTTATGAATTTTGTTGTACAAGAAAAATTGGTAGTGTTGTGAGGTTGGGTGGTGATGTTGTGGGTTTGATATTACTTTTGTTGTGAACCCATATTTTGGGATTGTTCATGGATATATATAGATATATGTACCATGTATTCCTTGTGATTTATATACAAACCCCAACTACGTTGAGAACCATGTGCCGAAACCCATATATATGGGGGTGTTTTTCCCAAAATCTTGATAATGAGGATGGATGGTTGGATACCCCCTCTTTCCTACTCTCTTTTCTAGGTGAAATTAACATGAAAATGCTATGATGGCCATAAGTACAATGTGTATTGTGGTGATCTTTAATAAGGTGGATTATGGTGGGTGTTGTGTATGATTAGATATGATCATCAGCTTGATATCCTTAATGCTCATGATACCATACTATTCCTGTTATGAATATCATGTGATGGCCCAGGTGCCTTCAAGAGGGATGTGATGTGATGGACCTGGTGTCTTCAGATAGGGTTATTATATAGAAGATATGTGAGCAGTAAGACATATGAAATTATGGTGTGAGATAAGCAACATAGCGGGAAAACGGTGCAGGTTACCCTTTATCGATATGCTTCATTTTATGTTATTATTCTTGGATTCAATATTTGGTGAGCATTACTTAGTGAGGATGGGGTTGAATAGTTGACCTGTTTAGGTGCTGATGGTTCTACTATTTTCTCATGGTTACATAAGTATGATCCTTTCACATGTGTACAAGAGATATTGATATGTTACTAATTAGTATACTTGTATTCTTATCATATATATATAAACTTTTACCAAGTTTCCAAGGGGACTTTATGGATCTTCATTGGGTTTTGGAGCTATTATCATGTTGTTGTGTGAGATTTTTATTTTCGATATTTATTTAGAGACTTTTATCTGTAGCTATTTTATTTATACATACATTGTGGGATAGTCTTGGTTTTCTTTTTTATATTATGTTATGAATATGATTTTGATTTATTTATATCAAATTCTAATCCGATTATTATAGAGGGTAATGCCTCCCATTAGTTGGTTATTTATACCCTCGGTGCTAATCACCAACTTGGGGCCCACTGAAGGAATGATTCAGGGACCATTATCAAACTTGATTCATTTCCATACAATTTGGGTAAATTTTGAGGGAGGGGGTCGTGAAAGAGTGGTATCGTAGTTATAGTTGAGGTATATTATGGATTTCGAATTTAGGCACAATAATTATTTCTTGGGTAGTAGTGAAATAGTGTTAACTGATCTTGGTGAATGACATAAGATAGGGAAGACAGGCTAGGTCATAAGATTTTAGGGATCCCAATGATCTAATTAAATGACTTTGAGCCTACCTAAAAACCAAGTTAGGTGATTCTTCTTGCAGGGTAGAGACTTGGGATAGGTACCTGTATCATGATTGACTTCTGTTCTTGTTTGAATTGGGTTGTTTTGGGGAAGTTAAAATGAATTAAATAAATCTTAATAAAATTCCATACAAATAGTCTTAGTAAATATATGTTTCCCTTTAATCTATGTATCATGGTCATAATTCATGTGTGGTTTAGGTATTAGAGGTTTAATAGGGTGATCTAGTTGATCGCTAGTGGGTTGATCCAGTTGAGGAGAATGATCAGTGGAAAGAAAAAAATTGCACACCTTTTTGTGGTAGAATTTATGGATGTACGAGGGAAGTGTTTTTTATATTGAGATATAGATTTGGTTGGAGGAGCTCGAGATAACTTTCTTTTTGATATGATCCTTGAAAGAGTACTGGGTCCTTTGAGAAGTTATTCAGATGAAAGGAGCTACATGTTAATGGTGGGCACGATATCTCGGTGATCAGAATAAATAAGATGTTTTGTGGGTCAAATTTCAGAAGGATTTTTGTGAAGAGTTCCTCTCATAAACTATGAAGTCATTTAATGTGAAAGAGTTTATTTCTCTTTATTTGGGGATTTTGTATATGTGGGATATCAGGATCAAGTTAAAGGATCTATTGTATTTTTTCCTTGGTACTTTTTCTAAATACGGAGTCCTGAGAGTGACATAATGAGGAGGCAGTCCAGCGTTATAATTAGTATGTTGTTACTCCCTTTATATTTCCAAAAATATATGGAGGTTTATAAGAAGGAATAGGTGATAAATCATATGCACTCAGGAGGTTTTTTACTATGAAAGGGGAACTAGTAGGGTTCCTTGAGGAGAAAATTTATCAATGGCATGTCTCAGGCACTAGGGCCCTCGAGGTTTAGACCAGTAGGGAGTCAAACTTAGCAGTTTCCCATCCAGGCTTCTCAGGCTAGTGGTTTTTGTGCTTTTCCTAGGGACTTTAGTCTTATGTGTTTTTTTCTATAGAGTTTGGGTCTATTTTCTGGATCAGTACCCCATGGTGCTTCAAGCTCAATATGGAAGAAGTGGACAAGTTCAATGTCAATCTTAATAGCATCTGTCGGCGAGGTCATTTCAATAATAGGTGTAGTAGGGTTATGTTGTATCAGGAGGATTTGGAGTGAGAAGATAATGACCATAGGATATCCCTTGTTTTTTTGGGACCCTGAAATAATTATGGTCATGGCGGTGGCCATCATTAGAGAGAAAGAGGAGCTGGACATGTTCATTTGCATGCAGTGGAGCCAATATCGCCAGAGATTGTTTGAGGTACACTTAACTTGTCATCTAATCTTGTTTGTTTTTTCTTTGATCGAAGATATTCACACTTACTTACTACACCCACTCTATTATGTTCTTTGGGACTAGATGTAGAGAGACTTCCTATTCCCTTGGTGTTAACCATGAGATTTAAAGGATAAACTAGTTTGTTTGATGTGTTCCAGGGGTGTAGAATAATGATGGGGATGCATCAGTCCTCTGGGTATATTTATTACTAAACATGTAGCCATGTTATTTCATTCGTGTCATCTATTGTTTATATTCCTTATATACAATTATTGATTGCTTTTGGAGGACATTTGTGTTATCAAATGTGGTTGGGCAATGTGAATTTTTCATTAGAGAGTAGAATTGTCAAGTGGGTATTAGAAATATAGAGACCCTTATTTCTTTGATGGCTGATATGTCCATGGAACCAATGGATGAAAAGATATAGGAAGATCCTAGGATTTTCATGAATTTTCTATATTTTTTTCCTCAGGATTTTGTGACGCTACCTCCTCGATGTGATGTAGTGTTTGGGGTAGTATTGCAGCCTGATGCGTCTCTAATTTTGATGGATCCTTATTGGATGGAACGCTATGAGTTACAAGATTTTAGTATTTAGGTAGATGATTTAATGTATAATAATTTCATATAGACCAATTCATTTCCATGTGGTGCTTCAGTGTTGTTCATAAAGCAGGAGGATGATAATTTGAGGTCCTGTATAGACTACCAGAGGTTGAATAAGGTGATGATAAAGAATCATTACAAGATTTAGAGGAAATATGATATTTTTAACCAGTTTAGGGGATCTATTTGGTTTTCTAAGACTGATCTATATTCAGGGTATCACCAATTGAGGGTGACTGAGGGTGATATCTTAAAGACTTCCTTTAGATGTAGGTATGGGAAATTCAAGTTCATGGTCATGACATTTGGTGTCACAAATTCACTAATTGTGTTCATGGGGATCATGAACACTGTGTTCCATCAATTCATGTACCAGTTCATTATCATGTTAATAAATGAAATATTTATCTACATTAAGTCAAATGAGGTTAATACTAATCATCACAGATCTATATTGCAAGTTATTTTATTCTAATAGCTCTATGGAAATTTGTAAAAGTGTAAGTTTTGGACATGATAGGTGAATTTACTCAGGCATGTGGTGTCCCAGTATGGTGTGGCCATGGATCCATCAATGTTAAAGGTAGTTATTTCTTGGGGAATACCCAAGAATGTGGTATATCTTCATAGCTTCTTGGGTCATGTGGGCTATTACCAAGGGTTCATTTCCAATTCCTCATGGATTCTAGACCTGTTTATAGTATTTAATAGGAAGAACCAGGATTCTATAGATTGATCAGTTTTATGTAGTGTTGGACTACTTGCAGGGGATGTTGATTAGTTCTCTAGTTCTTTAGTTTCCAGATTAAAGGGTGATGTTTGAGTTTTTTTGGGATGCTTATCATATGGGCTTGTGGTGTGTCTTGATGTAGAAGAAAGTGGTGATCTTTTATGAGTCTAGATAGTTACTTCCCCGTGATCATAACTATACCACCCATGATTTGGATATAGTAGTGGTTATTTTATCACTGAATTTATGTATACATTACCTCATTGGGGAGTGATTTGTTGTATTTACGGATCATGTTTGAGGTATATCTTTTATCAGCGTGATCTAAATATGAGGTAACATATGTGTATGTAGTTTCTTTATGACTATGACTTTGAGATATCCTAAAACTCAATAAAGGGTAATTTTTTGCCGATTATTTGAGTAGGAAGTCACATAAGGATGTTGTTTAGGAGTCTGTGGATGCTTGAAGGGTGATATAGGAGTCGATCGCCCTATACTTATATGTGGGAGAGTTTGATGGTGTAGGTTACTTTTTTAAGATAACAATGTAGTTTTATATGATGTTACAGGTGGATGAGCCTCATTTGAGAGACTTGAATGTAGAGGCGACACATGATCATGTTTTCCATGTTGATTCTCTAGAGGGATGGTCAAAACCAAATGGTTTTTATAGGGAGTTTGTTTTTTCTAGTGACAAAGTGTGATGGATTCATTCATGAGTTTCATAGCTATTTTTTGGTGGTACAACCAAAGGCATCTAAGATGTAACATTTCCTAAGGATGCAGTTTTGGTGGCTCGAGGTGAAATGGGTTGTTGACAATTTTGTGGCTCAGTGTCTGGTTTTCAAGTAGGTAAAGGCTGAGCACCATATTCTTTGTGGTTTTTTTGTAGACCTTGGATATTACTGAGTGGAAATGGGATGACATATAAATTGAATTCATTATAGTGTTACCCCAAGCTCAGGGATTTTGTGATGTTATTTAGGTAATCATAGACCATTTTATGAAATTGGATCACTTACCTATCGATCAGGGAGTCGGGGGATGTATATTCTTTTTTGAAAATTGGAATGTAGATGATGTGGTGTGGTTTCATAGAGTCCTAAGGTCCATTGTCTCAGATAGGGATTCTAATTTTACCTCATGTGTTTAGAGGGGATTTCAACATGATTTTGGAACTCAGTTCACCTTAAAATTTCTTTACACCCTCATATGGATGGGTAGAAAGAGTTGACTATCAAGATGTTGGAGGATATGTTGCGAGTTTACACCTTGGACTTCAATGGATCTTATAAAAAAACTTTTCTTGGGTTGATTTTTCTTATAATAACAACTATTACTTATCCATCGACATGTACCCATTTGAGGCCTTATTCAGGAGTCCATGTCGTTCTCTATTATGTGTGGATGAAGTTAGGGACTCATCAATTCTAAATCCTAATGTGGTGTAGAGCACAAAAAATATGGTTCTAGTTGTTCACTAGAGGATGAAAGTAATAAAGTATAGGAAAAATTATTATGTTGATTATAGGAGGAGGTCCTTGGAGTTCAATATCAGAGAAAAAATGTTCTTAAGAGTATCCCCTCAATGTGGGTAGCATAGGTTTGGATGGTTGAGTAAGATCTCACCCTAGTTTGTTGGGCCTTTAGAGGTGTTGGGGTATGTTGGAGATATGGATTATTATTTGACACTCTGACAAAAAATGGACTAGATTCAAAACATCTCCCATATCTCTCAACTCTATCGGTATCGTCATGATGAATCCCATTTCATTTACTAGGGAGAGTTGGATATTGAGGATGATACAACCTACATGGAATATCATGTGGAGACCCAAGATTGCTATGGAGACTTGGTAGCCTCGAGGAGTATACTTGGGGGTGAGAGATGCAGATGTGTTCCCATTACCCAGATTTTTGTTGATCTTGTCTTGTTTTTTCTTTTTTTCTTTTCTTAATGATGCGTTTTTTGGATCTTGATTTTTTAGGAGATGTGTTTTTCCTTAGTGATGTGATGAGTGTTTCATAACTTCAAGCATGTGATGAAGTGGAAAACTAATTTCTAATCAAGACATGTTATAAAATGATATGATTAAAACCATATATGCAAGTCAGTTCCATAGAAATAAGACAATATATTAACATGAAATATAGAATTCTTTTATTTTTATGATTGAGTCTTGTTGTGTGACGGTAGTGGTGATTGTTGTCTTGGTCCTTTTGGGGATGAGATAGTGATGCAAGTGGTTGTGTGTAAAGGTGGTGGATATAGTTTATATAGAGTGGTTTGGTGATGTGGTAATGAGGGATATTTGGTGAATGTTTTTGACTAGGTTCAGTGTGTTTGGTTAGTGGATGTTTTTCATTTGTAATGAGATCCTTGTGAGGTGTCTTGAGGGATGGTTATTAAGGGATTTACTATCTTTTCTTTTTGGTTGGTTTTGATTCTTGAGGGTGAGAAATATTTTAATGGTATCTGATATAATGAATTGAACCCTTTGTCCCTTCAATTTTTAATAATTCTTGTGGTGGAGGTGTCTATGGGGAGTCTTGGGGAGTTGGAGAGTGGAGGAGAGGTTGTATCTAGAAAATATATCTAGAGGATTCCTGTGGTGTGAAGCCTTAGGTTTCACCATAGGGGTATCTGCTATGTCATTTAGGAGACATATTTGGCATTGGGAGCCTAGATAAGTGTTTTTGAGCTACTGAAAAAATCGATATAGACATGACATAGAGGTTTTGGTTGTGGAGTTGCATCTCAGTGTGGAGGCTAAAATAGTTCTTCCTTTTTAGGAATCATTGCGCCATGGATAATGACTATGGAATAGTCCCTTCTCAATGAATAAGGGATACTATGTAGAGGTGTTGTCTGGAGAATGGAGACTGGGGGTGAGTGTGTGTGGTTATATCATTTGGGGGCATAGCTATGCCATGGAGTTGGTGGTAAAACACAACATCTTCCTAGTTGTTGGGGGTTTACAGTATAGTAGTTTGGGATCCATTTTGGTATTCCAACCAGATTATAGAATATGTATCAAGTGAATATCCATGGATCTTGGAGTCCAATTTGACTATCCTGGATGACACTTTGTACTCCCCAATTCACCATAGTCCCTTGTTTTTCCAATGGTTCTGTAGTGCGGTCCCATAGGCTGTGTCGTGGTCTTCTGTTTTGGAAACTAGGTATAAATTCCTTGATCCACTCGAATATCATCACTTTTCCAACTATTATTTCATTTCTCATGTGACCCAAGTGCATCCCAAGAATTCATCCCACCCTCCTTTTAGTGGATTTCAACCTTGGTCTTAGAGGATCAATCCATGGTGATTTTTTGTAAGTCCCATTGTTGTTTTCTCCTTTTTTGTTCCTATTCTTAATCTTGTAAATTTTCTTCTAGGAGGAGTCTTTATTTTTTGTGGTTCATTGATAATGGTGTAACATGGTTTCTTTTTTCTATTATAGTAAGGATGTTCTCTATCCTTATGGTTCCCTTTGGTTGTTCCAAATTATTCTAACCTTGTGTAGAAAATTCCAAATCTCTCTTTGATGTAGTGGATCCTTTATTTCATATCTAGAGAATCATGTAGAAGTGGTTATACTCTAGTTAAATTTTGGGAAGATAGTTTGAATTGGATTAATTAAAGATAAAAAATTGTTTAAATGGGATTGAAGGGTAAGGGGAATGAAATCACATGTTTTTATAGATTTGATATTATTGATATTGTGATTGACCTGGTTTGACACCTTGCTAAAAATTGTGGTTGTTGGGGGATTTTTCTCAACTATTGTTTATGTGTCGCTGAAACTTTGTTGTGTACTTTTTATTATCACCAAAAATAGAAATTTTATAACTAATTATATCTGGTTAATAAAATTATTTCCATGGGAGATTTTTGGATTGTATTAGAATACCCTTTAATAAAGAACTAGAATGTGATGGAAAGACCCTTGAATAATCTAAAAGTTGATGTGTGATGTGATGTAAAAAGTATTGTGGTGTGTGGTTGGGATATGGGTTTGATGTGATATGATGACCCATGTGTCTTCAGGAAATATGTGATGTGATGTTATGACCTAGGTGTCCATGGGTGAGATGTTATGTGATGTTATATGGAAGAGTTGGGAGCACCAAGACATAAAAATTTTGGATGTGAGAGAAGAAACCTAATGGAAATGTGGTGTGGGGTACCCTTTATTGGATGATTCATATTATGTTATTATTCTTGGATTAATTATTTTGTGAACGTGCCTTGGAGAGGATTAGATATGATAGTTGACCTCGTTAGGTGATGTTTGTTTTGTTGTTTCCTAATAGGTGTATTTCTGTGATCTTTTAAAATGTTCATGGGAGAGTTTGGTATGTTCCTAATAATTACAGTTGTATTCTTCCCCTACGTATATATAAACTATTTCTAGGTTTCTAGGGGGACTTCATAGGCCATGTTGGACATTTATAACTCGATATTTGGAGCTATTTTTGTGTCACTAACTTAACTTTTCTTTTTGGGTATTTATTTGGATACTTTTACCTATAATAGTTTCATTTATAAATAAATTTTGGGATGGTTTTGGTTTGATTTTTATGTTATGACATAGAGTTTCTTCTGTTTGATTTATCATATCTCCCAATCCTATTATTATAGAGGCTAATGCCTCCCATTTTTGATTTTTTATACCCTCAGTACTAGTCGATAACCCAATACCAACTAGAGGTGGGGATTGGGGGTGATTATCTTTTTTACTTAATTCTTGAACTAAGAGGGTTACCTTTGAAGGGAGGGGTCCATGAAAACGATCTTAGAAGAGGCATGGGCAGGCATATCCGAGGGTGTACATAGAATTGCAAGGATGAAAACTCCATAACTAAGGTAGGTAGTCTTGATAATATAAACTCATATAATTAGGATTCACAATTTCAGGTCTACATGCATATTTCATAGGGATATTTAAAGGGGATAAGAATGGAATGTGATCTAGAGAGTGAGAGAGAGAGGGAAGTATTGAGCCTCCTTGAGATTGAATAAATTCTCTATAGCACTTAGGGGTAATTTTATATTTCCTAGTGGTTATGTCACTGAAGGGATAAGGGGATTATTGAGTTGAAAAGAGACTTTGAGTAGGTCTCAAGATGTGATATCGGATGTATAAATCCTAGGTTGGGTTTCCTGAAGCTACTTTTCTTGCATGAGAGGTATAAGACTGGGGATGATAAGTGAGATAGCTGTCCATCTCACACATGAAGGAAACCATATTGAGGGTGGAGTTGGGTTTTGGTGTGAACTATGAGCATGATAAGTCCTCATGGTATGGATGAGGTGTCACATGGCAGTTTCCTCCTGGCAATGATACTGAGAGATCTCTTAGGGATATCTGATATAAGACCTTAGAGTGGCCCGAGTCATTTTTAGAGGGCATAGTATTACTAAGATTTTTTGAGTGGGATATCTTGGGATGGTCTATGGTTAATAGAAACAAGTACGATGTGGGATTTTAATGAGGATTGGACTTACCTATTAAGGATTGGGTTGGATAGAGCCTACAAGATAAGGGAACACATTGGGATATTTGATATGGCTTAGTGTTGGTGAGTAGAGACCACGTGGGGTCTGAGGAACTTAGTGGACTCCCTTGTAGGTGTGATGAGAAGGATAATGGGTTCTATGTATCAAGACTATGTGACTATAATGGTTTATAGAAGATGGGACTAAGAGGTTAGAGGGACACTGAGGTGATTTGTGAGACGTGGGGCTAGGTTTTGAGTGACTATCACCCTGGGAAAAGATGGTGATCTTGAGTGAGGGGTTGTGTACCTTATTTGATGTTTTATACATGTGAAATATTGCATGATGCAAGATTTGGATGGATGAATTACACTTTAGAATAGGGGAAGTACTGGTCCTTATAGTGTACCCTTTCCTGAGGAGGATTAGGAAGTCTACTATCAGTTCAAAATCTAAGACACACAAGGATGTCCATGGTACTTATTAGTGTGATATCTCTTTATAATATTGATGAACATGGTATTATTCAGTGTACCCATACTTATGAGTTAGTGGGTTGGTATTTATTTAGTGAAATATTATCTGAGGGGAATGAACTATGGTAATATTCAGTGTAGTCTTCCCTAAAAGGAATGGACAAGGGTACTATTCTATGCGACCTTCCCCATGAGGGATTAGCTTGGGTACTTTACATGGATACCCCAACTCACATATTTAAGTATGGGGTTGTTTTTATTGAATGGGGCGATTGGATTTCAAAAGTGGTAAATGAATGTATGGTCAGGTGTCGTGGTGTATTATTTAGCACACGATGAACTGATTTGTATGGGTGTGGTGTTGGTGTGAGGTAGATTCCAGCGTAGTGTAAAGAAGGTTTGGTCAAGTGTAATGGTGTCTTGGTTAGAATAAGGTAACCTAGCACACATATTTATTTTATTCTATTTACCTCCTCATTAATACATTCATATTATGGTTTATATTTGGGGAACTTGGTGAGACCCTATTGAGATATATTTCTCATCAGTAGTATGGGAACCTTGATGCATGTGAAGGCCTTATGCTTGAATTATAGGTCTTAGAAAAGGCTATGTAGTAGACAAGTTTGGAGAAACTCGAAACGATATTAGAGATGTGATGAGGTATGTCTCATGGATGATGGTGGAGACTCATATGTATTTTTTTTATTTCAGTTATTTATATATGTGATCAGACCAATGGTAGATCAGTTGATGTATGAATCTATGCTTCTACATGGTATATTTATTATAACATGATATTATTATTTGATTATTAATACTATGATTATTTTATATGGATTATTTTGCTTATTTTTTCTATTTTTTACTATAATTTGAGGGTATAGTCTCCCCAATGTATATTTTATGCCCTCACTACTAGTCACAAGCCTCTGGTATATGAGAAGACGTGCTTGAAGACACATACCCCTCTGATTCAAACTCGTATTCTGGGTCGGGGTATTAAAATAAACACAAAAAAATAAAATAACTAAAAAAAATTGGATCAATTTGGTCTCCTAGAATTATCACACCCATGAACAACATTATAAAAAAAGAAACAAAAACTTAGTAATGTGATTGAAATTTTGAAAATGAAGAACATATAACCTTGATAATAATTAAAGTGAATAATTAATGAAAGAAATAATAGATATTCATAGGAACTATAAAACCAATGTGACCATTGGAATAATAACATGACCATTGAGAATAAAAACTCGGCCGTTAGAAATAAAAACTTAGAAATTAAGAATTTTAACCAAACCATTAGAATGGTAATATAACCATTATAATAGTAACATATCTGATAAAATAATATAATTTCATGTAAATAATATTTTCTATAATTAAACTAAGTAAATATAAATACTATAAAACAAAAAATTAATTTTTTAATAAGAAAACTCAAAATAAATTAAAAACTGTAATTTTATATATTTTAAAAAACCTTATTTTTTATATTAAATATTAAAATTTCCTAATTTATAAAATTATTTTTTAAAAATAAAATAAATATTTTAAATTGTCATTTTGAAAGTGTCTAAAAGTTTTTTTTTGTTAGTTTTACGAAAAACGTGAATTTTCAGGTGAATAGTACAAATGCGATTTTTGAAAATATTAATGGTTTACGGTGTAATAATGACTTAATAATGAGTTTATAAATACTAAAAAGGTTATATAGACCCAAAATGAGTTTATTATGATAAATTATTCATTTAAATGTGACGAAATTTTTTTCCAAACCAAGAAAGTAATTATAAATTCTAAAAAAATGTAAAGTATTCCATTAAATTTTTTTCTTTTCTTTTGTTTAAACTAATAAATATAACGTTAATGGGTTATAAAGTCATAATATCATGTAATTTTAATAAAATATAATTCATAATTTCAAGAATATCACTATTACAAGTTTTACTTTTGAAAAAATTATTTATTATATATTTTTACCTAAAAAGACCCCCCACTTCAAGTATAAATACCCTCTCTCACTCCCTTGGGAAAATAACTTACAATACACATATTAATGTACAATATCTACAAAATTACAATAAATTACGTCTTCCTACAACTCTAGGTATGTTCTAGTGTCATTAAACCCAAAACCCTCAAGGATTTAGTCATATAGAAAAGGACTAAGCTTTAATGAAGAGGTAACCCCGAAATACACTCTTTTCATTTCTTCTTCTTCTTTTTTCTCTGATCACAATATAATTCCTTTTTATAAATTTATAACCTATTTAATTTATAATTATATAACATATTAATGTTACTATGATATAGTATAACTATTTTAATCCATTTAAATAATATATATACTCTCGCTCCCCTAATTTTAAAATATCTTATTAATTGTCAATTTGATCCACCTATGAGTATGTTGTAAATTCATTTATTATCAACACCTAAATGGTTGTTTATTGTATATTATATAATATATTTTAATATATATTAATATTTTTTATGTAATTTAACTCATGTATAAATAATATTGAATCAAATCCATGAAATCAAAACAAAAGAGGATAATTCAAAGAACCATGTCATTTAAAAATTTCATCTTTAATAGAAACAAAAACAAAAACAATATAATTATTATAATTTATCAAGAGTAACCTAAACTAATGTAATTTACTTATGTATTCTTGTTTTAATAAACATATCAATTTACACACCTAAAAAATCCTAAACAAAATCTCAAAAATAAGAATCTCTACCCCAAGATCTTATTTGATCTCCTTGATCGATAATATTTTGGTTATGTAATTTGGGTATTTTATGGTTAGTGTTTATAGGTTTATAGTTCTATCTTTATATGTGTTTTTTGACTAATTTTTTTAATATTTTAAGAATATTAAAAAAGTCACACATATTTTCTGATAACTAGAATCTGTGAAAACCAAGTTCAAGCATATGATATGATGACGATGATTATGCTCACCCATGTGCTATATTGTTTCACAACTCATGTTACATTATTATTATACATACCTAATTATCCACTTAATGAGGATAATATTCATTGTTAATATATATAATATTCATCTTCTTTATTATTCATAAACTCCCTTTTAGTCCATTTTATACTTTGAACATTATTTCATATTATAATTGTAATTCCTTCTTAAAATGAACTATTACATTGTACATTTTTTAACATCATTTAAAGTAAAAAATTATCTTGATTTTATTTTAATATTTAATTTCAGGTTTCTAATTACATTTGTAATAATTCATACATTTGGAGTACTTGAAGATTCATATTGGAAGACCACTAAAGTTGGCCTTGAACAAACAACATTCTGGGTGAAGTGAATTGGATAATAGCCCAATAAAACTATTTTAGCGGCAAATATCCAAGGAAACTAATTCTGAAAGTTAAACTGAAGATATATTAAATCATGGGGAACATTTAATTAAAAAGTTTTCAAAGCTAATTCGGAAGTTTGAATGCAGTTCTAGGCGGCCCAAGTTGGAGATAAAATTCTGAGCCAAATTCTACGGCCCAGAAAAACATCCCACCAATTTAATCATATCTAAACAACCACAAATTAATTTGGTCTAAAATTTTATAGAGAGCTAGGAGAAATCTATATATTCATGTTTTTATTCTATTTCCCACTCAAATTAATCCATCTAGAAGGAAATTTAGGCTTCTCTGTTTAGTGGATTAAAGCTAGATGCCTCTTCGGGTCAAGGATAAAGAAGTCCACTCTCCCTTACTTTCCACCACCCTAGGCCTACCATACTCAAGTGGGATCATTTTTACTGTTGGTATATAGACCCAAGAATCTTTAAATTCCTCTTTAAGTTAGTTGTGGTGGAGGATTTTATCATATTTGGTGCTTTGTTCAATTGTAATGTTTTGTTGTGATTTTGTTTCCTTGAGTTTTTCTTTCTCATGAAAGTTGTTCAATTCACCTTAGTTTCTTAATAAAATTTCTTCTTATACTCTTATTTTGTTATTATTCATATAACTTTGATACCTTTGGTTCAAGGTGTGAATTTATTCACACTAAACCTTGTGATATTATCACACAACAGTGGAGTGATCGTTATTTCATTGTTTTCTTTTTTTACTTCTCCATTTCCTCCCTCATGAGTCTACTTCTCACTTCCATTGAAACCATAGAATCAATGGAGGGATAAAAATCTTATGGGTTGATACAAGGGAGTATCAGGGAGATGTATTGGATTTTATTTATCACCACATTATTGTCTAATCACTTCTTTTAATTGAGATTTTTATTTGATGATTTTTAAACTTCTTAATCCTTGTTGAATTTTAAGGCCACATACTTCGAGTCCTAATATGAACCTTTACCTTGGAGTGCTCATAAATATGATCCTCCATGTTTATAGATGATTAGTATTATGGTGTGTTGTTATTAAACCAATAAGTGACGAATTTGTTTGATCTTATTGAATAAACCCATCTCGAATATAAGAAATTGAAATCGTTAATTTTTTTTTTCATAAAATCTACCGCTTTTAATAACCTAGGATCAACCCTTCTCATAATTTGAATTCACTTAAGTCATGTAGTGCTCACTTAAACTTATCTAAAATCAACCCAAAGTTGGCCACTTAATATCCAAAATCAGTCCATATAATGTGCTTGTATATAGGTTTCTTCTTAGGTCTCCAAGGAATCGACAACCCAAGCTACTCTACAATTGATGGCTTAAACCTAAAAACCTGGGTAAATTTGGGAAAGACAAAATTTTGGCGCTGTTTCCAGGGACCTAAGTAAGTTATCTTAGACACTAGATTCATTTTCTCACCCCACATCTCTAATATCATCCCCAATTTCATTCTTATGGAAAACACTTTTGAATAAATCCAATCATGGGGAACCTCTCCTTACTTTGATCACTCCAAAACAAGTGTGATTTACAATGACCACCATAGTTTCTACTGGTAGGATAATCAATAACCTATTGAGACACAATTTTTTAACTCCTATTCTATAAAAAAAAATTACAACCTATTATGAGTTCCAATCCCAACAAGGCCAATCAGAACATCCTCCTGTGGAATTCCAAAAACTTAATTATCCTCATGGAATAGACCATCTGCCTCAAACCCTTTCCCATATCGATCCACATCCATTAATTGAGAAATTATGTAAAAAAATGGATAGAATTACTTTTGAGGTTTCATCCTTGAGAGTATAACTAAAAATCATTGAAACAGTTATAGAACCCATTCCCAGTCAGGTTGTCTATTCCTCATCATTCATAGAGGAATCTTGTTACACACAAACATATCATGAAAATGATAAAGAAATTTCCTTTGAACCTAGGATAACTGAAGAACATGAAGTAATAGTTTATGGGTGTTTAAATTATGAGTAAAATGATTTTTTGTATTCACAAGGGGGAAAGTTGACATCATGGATTGAGTGTCTTGAATATTACTCCATTAATGATTTTTCAGAACTAAAAATCACTGCACCATTGAGAGAAATAATGAACTTTGAGTACAAAACCATTACTGAAACTAATATTTCCAATTTTTTGGTTTAATATTCCATTCAAAATGAACTATTTTTTTTGAGAAATTTAGAAAATGAAAATGATTTGGATTCAAAATCTCGACATGTGTCTTAATGTCCTATCCAATCCGAGCTCAAAATTATTTTCCTTCATTCCCCACTCAAGTATAACTTAATAGGGTATAATCATGAACTTTCTATTGGAATCCATTATTCTCTTGAAACCAAAAAAGTTGGAATGGTCATTGATGTATTAGGAAAGACTACAAAGGAAACTGGATCAACCATTTTTGATATTCTTTGGATTTTCCCACTCAATGTAGAACATATGTTTGTACATGAAACAAATTCTAAATGAAGAATCAATCTAAATAAAGTTTAAGTGAATAAATATGGGGTCCTTAAAATGTTTAAAGTTGTTATTGGGTAAGTTAGTAGGGTTCATGTCGAGCTAACGACATTAAAAAAATCACTTCATGGGAGGCAACCCGTGGTTTTCATATTTCCAATCTTTTTGAATAATATTTATTTTTCAAATAGGATTAAGGAATCATTTTGATATTTAAAAAAAATAAATAAAAAAATATATTGTTGCCCTGTTCTTCTACAATGAGTATGGATGGGTATGAAAGGGGAGCTCCATATTCATTCGTGTCACGTGGTGTGATCTTTCAGTAATACCTTACCTAGAAATTTAAAAAGAAGACAATGTATCATCAGTTCATTTTATTTTTATGTGTTTTTAGGTTAAAATAAAAATAAAAAAAAATAATTGATTTTTTTAAAAGGACACATCGTAGGTCATGGGGAAAACCCCGTCACAACCGGTGAAGCCGCGGGGACTCAAACCTGGGATTGAAGGAAGACATGGGTGTGCGCTTACCACTGACCTACATCATATAATGCTTCCTTATTCTATAATTTTTTTATATATACTTATATTTTAATTTTTTATTATTATATGAATAAATAAATATATCTATATTTTTTTTTGTTTTTTCTGTTTGTTTCTTTTTTTTCTTTTTCCATTAGGGAACTCTTCAAGTGACATGGATTTCAAAGGACTACATTGGAGAAGCAAGAACTTCAACTTCAACCACAAGGTGACTTCATTCCATGATCCTCATATTAAAAATTCCTTTTATAATTCCTATCATCTACCATTAACCCCTTCTCAATTTTATTTTCTTTAAACACTAGGGATAGTGTTATTCTAAGTTGGGGGGTAAAAAGAATGAAAAAAAATTGTGTGCTTAAAAAATGTGTGGAAGGAAAAATTTATTTAACCTTGAACATGATAATATACATTGAACACTTTGAAACTGAATATCAAATAATTTATCATTACCTAATTCTAATTTTAATCTATGTATAAATTCATGGGCATATATTTTTGAATGTGTGGCTGTCTAATGTGAAATTTCATCATTTATATTTTCATCCAAATAGAAAAAAAGAGATCACAACGCACGTCCTTTGGATAATGGGGTATTAGTTTGAGTTCACGGGGTACCCCAAATAAATATCATAGGTTTGGTGATCATTTTAGTTTTAATATGAGTTTTCAATAAAAAAATAATAAATTTGCACATACATCAATGAAATGACCTAATTTGTGGCTTTCAACACTTGGGGATCATGACTGCATAGTTTTCTAGCCCAGAGTTAGTAATTGTATCTCTATTTGTGGTAATTTGACTTTGTTTTTGACTGAGTTAACTCTAGATGATTCCCGAGTATGTGGGATTCACTTGGTACCCTAAGGTCTTTGAGCCTGGGAGTCATCGACAAAGTCTCGCTATATGGGTTGGCTCTTTTGAGTGAAATTTCAATTACCATGGAAATATTGAAAAAAAATTGAATACTCATATTAATATTTAAATGTGATTCCACCAAGCACTTTTGTCATTTCTCCCATGAATAAAGATGAACCCCCATGTCTATTGTGATATACAACAGATCCTCATACTTAATGGATATTAGATGAAATATGGTGATGAATATGAACAAAGGAATGGGCTTGGGATTGGGATTTTCTTATGAAACTATCTTTTATTAAAATATTTTTATGGTTTTCACAATTTTTTGGTATAATGTTTTTTGGTTATCATTGTGTATTAAAATGTTTTTAGAAAAGGGAATTCGAATTTCATATTTTAGAGATACATTTTGCTCAGGACTAGAAAAACTCAAGTTGGGGGTGTGATTAGCCACTGAATTATGATAATATTTATTGTTAATATATATAATATTCATGTGATTTATTATTCATAAAATCCATTTTATTTCATTTTACACTTTGAATATTATTTCATATTATAATTGTAATTCCTTCTTAAAATGCACTATTACATGGTACATTTTTTACCATCATTTAAAGTACAAAATGATCTTGATTTTATTTCTATATTTAATTTCCATGTTTATCATTACATTTGTAACAATTCATACTTTTTGAGTACTTGAAGATTCATATTTGAAGACCACTATAGTAGGCCTTGAACAAACAACATTCTGGGTAAAGTGAACTGGACAACATCACAATAAAACTACTGTAGCGGACAATATCCAATCCAAATAATTCTTAAAGTTGAACTGAAGATATAGGACATCATGGGTAAAATTTCAATGAATAGTGTCCAAAGATAATTATGATGTTTGAATGGAGTTCCAGGCAGCCGAAGTTGGAGATAAAATTCTGGGCCAGATTCTGTGACACATAAAAACACACCAACAATTTACACATATACGAACAAACACAAATTCATTTAGTCTGAAATTTTACAGAGATCTAGGGGGAATCCGGATATTCATGTTTTTATTCTATGTCCCACTAAAATTTTTCCATCTATAAGGACATTTAGGATCCTCTATTCAGGGGATGAAAGTTGGCTGCCACTTCGGGTCAAGGATAAAGAAGTCCACTCTCCCTTACTTTCCACCACCCTGGGCCTACCATACTCAAGTGGTATCTTTTGTACTGTTGGTATCTCGACCCAATACTCTTTAAATTCCTATTTAAGGTAGCAGTTGTGTAGGATTTTATCATCTTTGGTGCTTTGTTCAATTGTAATGTTATGTTGTAATTTTTTTGCCTTGAGTTTTTCTTTCTCATTTAAGTTGTTCAATTCACCTTAGTTTCTTAATAAAATTTCTTCTTATACTCTTATTTTTTTCTTCTTAATATCAATTTGGTACCTTTGGTTCAAGGTATGAATTTATTCACACCAAACCTTGTGAAATTATCACGCAATAGTGGAGTGATCGTTATTTCATTGTTTTTTTACTTCTCCATTACCTCCCTCATGAGTCTACTTTTCACTTCCATTGAAACCATAGAGTTAATGGAGGGCTGACATTATTATGGGTTGATCCAAGGGAGTAGAAAGGGGTTGTATTGTATGTTATTAATCACCCCATTAATGTCAAATAACTTATTTTAATTGATATTTTTATTTGATGATTTTAAAACTTATGCGTCCTTTTTGAATCTTAAGGCCACATACTTCAAGTGCTAATATGAACCTTTACCTTGGAGTGATCATAAATTTGATCCTCTAAGTGTAAATGTGATTAATATTATGGTGTGTTGGTATTAAACCTGTAAGTGATGAAGTTGTTTGATCTTCTTGAATAAACCTATCTCGAATATAATAAATTAAAATCGTTAAAAAATAATTTCATCAAATCCACCCCTTTTAATAACCTAGGATCAACTCTTCTCATAATTTGAATACAATTATGTCATGTAGTGCTCACTTAAACTTATCTAAAATCAACCCAATGTTGTCCACTTAATATCCAAAATCAGTCCATATAATGTGCATGTCTATAGGTTTCTTCTTAGGTCTTTGAGGAATCAACAACCCAAGATACTCTACAATAGACCACTTAACCCTAAATATAATATAGGAGGGATAAACATTATGAAATAAAATGGGACCTCAAGTATGGGGACTCTCAAATCCAACTCTTCTTTTGAGTTTATATTATCTTCTTCTATCACTTAACCATGATTCAACGAAAAGTTTCTTCTAAATGTACTTCACTTTTCTTTCCATTTGGTTATTTTGAGGATATGTGTTGGTTGGAGTGTAAAACTCAAGAGGAGGGTCAATTTAGTTTCTAATTAATTTTTTTTGTTAAAAATGATATCAAAACCAAACCCCCCAAATTTATAAAATACTACTTAATTAACTAAAATAGTATAAGTATATAATTGTTTTTCCAAATGATTCTTATAATTGTGATAAAAACTCAATTAAAATCAGTTTAAAACTATTTTAAATTTTGAAAAAAAAACATACTAGTTTCAAACAGGTTAAATAAAACACAAATTAAAGTTAACTATCAAATTAGTGTTTTGTTATAGAGTTTTAGAAAACTAAAACATATTTTTTAAAAAATAGAAAAAAAAGATAAAGTGGAATAAAACAAGAGGTTCAATCTCAAGTAGAGATCTTGTATTCTCCACTTTGAAATCACTCAATTACAAGAATTGTATTATAAATAATGTGACCCACAACCTGGATTGGGTTAAAAAAAGAAAATCAAAAGGTTATTCATTCTATACATATCCTCTTATACAGTTCTATATGGGAGAATAAAAAGATAACAACTGCACACAGGCAGTCCAGGATACATAGACACTTCCATAGTTCTTTGTGGGAGAATAGATGAAAACAAATAAGACATAGCATCTCTCACACTCCAATAAAATACAACATCTATTACTAAAATATATACAATGTAAAGAACACAATACTCAAAAGTAATAGATGGGAAATAATTCGATGAATTAGAGTACATGGTTCTATTTTTATCTAGAATATTATTCTCATATAATTTTCATCTTTTATGTGTGAATATTTTCATATGTTTGCTGATATTTAATTGAAGTTTATCCAAGAACAGAGCCATAGATGTTAAAAAATAGAGCACCAGTTCAACCTTTTCATTTATGAAAATTTCTGATGTCTATGTGTCAAGTGCATATCTTGTTTTTTATATCTTATGTTTTCCTTTTAAAAAGAATATTTCTATGGAAATTTCCATTGAAAAATAATTATTGAATATCCTCATACTTCAGTAGGAAATTCGAGCTCAATAAATTCTTCTGGACAGCATTTAATTCTTCATATTAAAGTAGTTGAATTAATATATCAAATAAAAAAATACTTACTTAAGGTATAATTACTTTATGTTTTCCACGTTAGCATCCATGTTCACTTCAATACATTTCAATAATACTTGTTAGATTATTTTATAGGAATTATGGTCGATCGCTTATATATACAGACGATCATTTTATTTTAAGTTCAACCACCTTACACTTATGGCCAGTCTAGAACTTTGTAAACTTGAGACTTGTAACCATGGGCGCTTCATTTTTTCATGTGGTTGAATATTTACTTTGTTGAAAGTACACATTTAATAGATGGTTTCTTTCATTTATCCTTGTGGTCACATGGTTTCTCATTCGGACGATCCAAATCATCTTGTGTTCAATCAAAGATTTTGTGATGAGATAACTATTGTTGATTAATTAGGTGTGTGGTCAATCCTCTTGTCATTCGGTCGATCAGTGCCTTTGCAAAAATATTGATCACGAAGGTCACTTAATATACAATTTTATGGTTGATTTTTTTGTCTTATGACTGCTTGAGTCAACCATATATT
Organism: Viscum album; assembly: GCA_963277665.1. Lineage (NCBI taxonomy): Eukaryota > Viridiplantae > Streptophyta > Magnoliopsida > Santalales > Viscaceae > Viscum > Viscum album. The sequence goes on from OY728150.1 coordinate 15,847,067, forward strand.
CACCATGTCCTATTAGTTGGTCATACAGTTGATCTGATACTTATTGAAATTTACATTATTTTCCAAAAAATGATTTTAATTTCATAAACCATAAATGGATTAGAAACAACATAAACAAGATTTTTAATTATTAAAATAAGTAATTTCTAGACTAAGAAAAAAATATCCCTCTTTTTGATGATCACAAATTATGAAACAAATAATTATTCAATGGATTACTGATTAGTCATTAAATATTATAATCTGTTTTAGAAATTTGAAAAAATGAATGATAATGCTCAATTTGATAAAATTCTATAATTTACTAATATGAAATAATTCATTCCTCCTTTATTTATATCAATTATTTTAATCCCTCTTGGAGATTATAAAAATTAATTAATTAAGGTTGAAATATTAAAGATGTAATAAAGAAAATATAAGGCATGACAAATACACAAATAATAAGAATAAAGATATAGAATATTAATTTTTTATTTTTTTTACATAGACACTATTAGAATCTAATTAGAATAAAATACATTAGCAATACATGTGTCCTTTCATTTTAAACCAACATGAGGATGAGGAGTAGTTTGAGGAATTTCAAGAGGTATTGGAATAGGGATTCCTTTGGAAAATGTTTAGATCTATCCAAGGGCCTAAGAAATAGTGAGAACAAAGGGTCCTATAAGAGGTATAAGTGAGGTAAAGGTAGAAATATATGAAGCTATAGAGACTAAATCAATGGATGGGGATTGGGAAGGATAAGTAGAGATGCATGGAATAGAAAGAATCATATTTTCTAGAATATAATCATTATCAACATACATATAATGATCTAAGATCCTGGTGATATTATTCGCAACCCTTATTACATGTTTCAAAACATTAAGGAACTCATATTTCTATGACATGAACTAATTGAGGAGAGGGTTCATCACCAATAAATTTTCTACAATTTCTTTGAATGAAACTGTTATAGGAGGTATCTTCAAATATCTATCCAATTAAAGGAATTGAGTCTATAGATCTTACTTAGTTAAAATACTTTTAATACAGTAATTTATTTCACCCTTGATTACACCTTTATCTTTGTATGTCTTGATTGATTTTTTCTTTAAGAAAATCATACATTTTTTCATGGGAAGCAATGACCATATTCACTTTATTTCTGATATCCTTCACACATCCCATGATATTCTGAATCTCCTCATGAATCATCCTTAAAATCAAATACTAATCAATATAGACCAAATCAATAGGAAGTGCTGATGTATAAGTGGAAGTTCTAGATGGAATGGTCATCATATAGAGATACCTTCTATCCATGGTTTCTAACACATCTGAAAAATTTTCTTATAGTGATCCAATGTTTCCTTTAAAAATATCTATTTCTATATTTAAATACTAAATATCATGGTGAATATGATCTATCTTGAGGAAAAACTTAGGATGGATCTGTGAAATAACACTTTGAATAGTGTATCCAATATATTCATGTCTTTCACGAGTATTATTCAAAATAATACCTAAACAATTATTTTAAAACATCAATAAGTTTTCTTGAACTGTATGAAATCTGTATAAGTGATTACTGAAGGAGGTATATAGGAAGTTATAGATTCTTGGGATGGAACAACATATAATTTATCATGAGAAAAATTATAATAGAAAGCATTACTCAGATTAAAAGAAAGGTCAATGAACTTAAGGGTATTTCCTAAGAATCTTATTTAATAGAGAAAAACCTGAGAGGTCTCTCAACTTATTTGAGACAGGATCTATATTATTCTTTATATTATTCCATAGAAACAATATTGGTTCTAGGAGAGGACTCATAAACTATTTCTTCTTGAGAAATATTTGTAAGTACATCTTTGGGATAGGTAGGAGTAGTCAAAATCTTTAATAGATCCTTATAATACTTAGGCATGAATAATACTTATAGAATAGAATTAAAAGGAAGCTTTGGCACAATAGATTCTTCTTCCATTAAAATAACTGCATGGTTAGGTCCTTCTAGATTTGGAGGATTATCATCAAAAACCTTTCCATACTTATCACCCTTCTCATCCTTAGCGTCATCTTTATCAGCATTTTTATCATCCTTACCATCAACATTTGCAGTTATAGGCACATCTATATCCAATAATCAATTATTCTAAGGGGATTCTTCACTAGAAGGTGTGAAATAAAATATGGGAACTCCCCCTTTCTCAAACATATGTGTAATATTCTCCACTAGATATATATATCGATCAATTTTTGAGTCATTGAGAGAATATCCAAATAGAATATATCTCGGAACTCTCCCCCCCTTAAGAGGTATATCTCATTCTCCTACTATTTTAACCAACAAAAGTATTTTAGGATCTTTTTCAGCTTTAACTAGATGTTCATGAATAATGCGAAATTAATGAGAAGGGGAACCATACATGCTCTATTAAAAATCCATTTTAGATTCCTCATCTATATCCATAGGAGTTTTAGATTCATCTTTATCATAGGAGTAATCAGTATAAAAAATACCATATGTTTCCACACTCAGATCAATGATATATCTTATCCAAAAAGGATGTGAGATTGGGTTGAATCAATCATAAAATCAATCTTCATTAATGATTCACATCATTTTCCAAGTGTTTTAAATGACATTAATCCTTTTTTAGGTGGTTTTTGTAACACCCCAATATTTCATAGTACATTATTTCTTCAATGTAATGCAATAACTTACACTACATGCAGCAATGAGTTCAAGCGCACCACGAATTACCAAACTAGCTGTTCAAAAGAGGTTATGAATAGTATTAACTGAATTTTGAAATTTATATAATAATTATAATTTTAGAATCCATATTATTAGTTTCTTAGACATGATGTAAGAACTAATTAATTTTTTTCAGATAAAAGAATTATTTTTCAAAAAAATAAACTTTTACCACCTTGTAATGGTGAACCCTTGTTATATCCAATATTTGAAACTTTTATGTATTCAATTTGATGAAATAAACTTCTTATTTAGAATCATGACATAAGAATTTAGTTTCAAGAAATTTTTGGGGTTTTTCTGATAACTTTCATATTTGGGTGAATAGTGAAAAATACTATATTTTAACTGAAAAAAACTTTTTAATCAAAATAATTTGTAGTGTTAAATTATACATTTTAATGTTTTGGAAGTATAAATAGATTATATTTTTAACATTTAATCCAATTCTGGTCATTGTAAGTAATTTCATGTTGAAATTGAACATAAATAAGTGTCAATCTTTTGATAATTATTATTTCTTAAAAAATACCCCTTTTGGTTTTGACAACAGGAATTAATTATAAATTAATAAATTCAAATTATATGTTTTGAATTTGATAAAATATACTTCATTTTTGAATTCAGAATATCAAAATTATCTTAGGGTGAATTTTGGGTATTTTTCTGAAAACTTTCAATTTTCGATGAATAGTGAAAAACAATGAGTTATTGTTTAAAACTGACTTTTTATTTAAATAATTATTTATTTTATTTAAATTTATTTTAGTCAAAAATAGACCCATAGTACCTATATAATTTTAATTTAATTAATTGGAGTCATTTTATAATAAGTTTAGATATATAAAAATTTTATTGAACTTTTTACCGTCTTTTACCCACCTCCTAGGAGCATTTGCAAATTTGCATAAAATATAATTTTACCACTTCTGTGAATTGAATTTCAAAAATCCGAGAGACATGGTTGATATCATTAAGTAAAATTTGGTTCAATAAGATAAAAATAATTTTTGGTGAATAGTAAATTTTGACTTTTATTTACCACGGTTAAAAGTAAATAGGGTAATTAATGGTAAAAATGATATTATTGTTACTAGAACACATGTCCTACTTATATTGGATAAGTTTAATTTGACCAAATAAAACCTTAGGAATAAAATATGATCCTTTAGGTCCACTTGGATTAGATTAGGACATTTATTATTATTTAATATAAAGAAGAGTTAAAAGTGTTAAATTTAAGTTTTCATAACTAAAACATTTTTAATATAAGGTTATACATAAGATAAATTTGACTATATATATTCATTATAAAGATAAATAGATTTTATACATAATGGTATTTTATTTATAATTTTTAGACAATAAATAACTAAATTTATTTATGACATAATGATGATGCAGTAATTACCTTATTAATAAAAGATTAAAATAATTGATATTATAAATAACCAAATAAATGTAATTTGAGACTTATGATGAATTAAAATAATTTTATAGGTTAATAGGACATGTCAGGGTTGATTCAATGATTTTTGTTTGAAGTAATCATATTGTTAGGATTTTAAGAAAAAACAAATACCAAATAGTGTCAAAATTTCCATAAAATAGTTTTTAAAACAATTATTATATTATTAATTGATATAATGGTCCTAAAAATCTAAAGATCGGATAAAAGACTTATATAAAAATATATATGACATTAATGAACCAATTTAGGTTCTATTGGCATTTTATAGTATGTTTAATAACCATATAATATCAAAATACAAAGAGACATGGTAAATGTCAAACAATTTAACTAAGAGTTAAATCTAAAAGGTAAGGTTAATATGGTGACCTAAACCTATCTAAAACCTATTGGTTGAACTTTTTTCGACCCATTACCACTTTATCCTTTAAATAAATCATTTTTGGAGTCATTAGAAAACGAAAATGATTTTATTATAAAATAATATTTCAAGCTTTTCCTAAAGTGACCCTCACCCCTCTTATAAAAGGGCACTCCCCCTTCTCTATAATTCATACCTTCAAAGCCATTTGGATCGGCCAACCCCTGACCAAATACCCTATAAACTATCCTCCCTTCATCCTAGAGTCCTTACTTTAGTTATAAATCCAACCTATGGATCCCTTTTGATCAAATCAAAAGGAAGAACTCAAAGAATAGGTAAATATTTCATCACATCTTTCAAGTTCCGTTCTTCTTCAACTTCCAATTTATTTGTTGTTTATATTATAAAATAATAACTCCAATATATTCTATATAATTTTATGTTATTATAAATATGGTACAACCATATTCATTATTCTATCCATCCTTTTAAGGACATGTAACCATACGTGCGTACGTACGGCTTACCGTCTCCACGTTGTGGTGTAATTGTTATTCGATACATTATTATTTGGATGGGTATAATAATGATGTATAATTGATGTAAATAATATATATAACATGTTAAGGATTCTGTATATATGATATAACATCTATTTACAAACTATTTTAAATCAAAATAATGATATTATCGCTTGTGCGTACGTACGGATTACAGTCTCCATGACGCGATGAGATTCATTTCCATGTTCACCTTTCAACGATGATTATAAAAATATATATTATTAATAAGTATGTAATATATGAAATAATGATTCTACTGGAGATATATATATATATATATATATGTATGTATGTATGTATGTATGTATGTACTTACATATATCTTATTCACTTACTTCCGTTCAATACGATATTAAGACGGAAACAACATTTATGCGTGCATACGGCCTACCGTCTTAATAAACGGTGCCTTCCATTTCATATATACATCTATTATAAATATTTATATTATATATATATATGATATATAAATCAAGGGTTATATTTTGGAATCATTTAAATCGTGATCTAAATGATATGATCATGAATAACAAGTTAAAACACATACGATAAAGAAAGCGATTATTACCCAAACTGTTAATTTAAAATGGAAATCATTTTTAAATGGGTGGTATAAAGTCATAAATGAATCATGTATGATATAATAAATATGAATATGGTTCTGGTATAATTTAATAACATACTATGGTCATTATACATAAGGTTAAACGTACCCTCGACTAAAGGAAAGTGCAAGGTAAGGGGTAATTTCACAATCTCTTTATTATCCGAGGTTGTTTTTATATAAGTATCTACTGGGATCATTTCATCATCCACATTCATGTTTCATAAAATAGTTTTTAAAGGGATTATTTTTAAGGGAATTTTTAATAAAAAATCATTTTAATTTTTTTAAAGATTTATTCTTCTAAACCATTCTCATTAATGTCCATGTTTTCAAAATGGTTTTAAGGATTTATTTAAATGTACATGAATGTTTTAAAATGTTAATTAATTTCAAAAGTTTCAAATTTGTATGGGACACTTTGATTAAAAAATGTATTTAAATTTCTTCCTTTCTAAATTGTGTGACTTTTAAATGTTTTCATGAAAAAGGGATATTTATCTCAAAGGGTTTTACAAATCATTTTCATCTTTGTCAAAATCCTTTTAATAGATTTTAAACTTGTTTGAACTTGATTTATTATGATACAAATCTTCCATATTGTATTGAATGTTTTGGGATATGTTTGACTATGGATGTGTTATTTTTATACCATTCATGGTTTATGGGTAAAGTATTGACATTTCGTATGCCATTTTTAATACGAATTTTTATGTTATGTTTAATCCTTTTTATATGAGGAATGAATTGGACTTAGTAAGTGACACGTGGATCCTGATATAGCTCCTAGATTCATAGGTAGGTCTCATGAGACAAACTAGTGTCTTGGCACAAGGCCTTGAAAAAATATTATTTGTAGTCTTGTCACAAAGCCTTGACTATGTGGTTATGAAAGTCTGGAATTATGCATTCCATCATTATGAAAGTGGATATTGATATTTCATGTGATTATTCGACTAGTATAATATCCATGTGAATAAGTAAATAACATTATTTTATTGTATCTTTTCCATATTATGCTGAAGTTTATGTTTAAAAAGCTTTTTTTAGTCTTAAACATTGCCTTAAATGTTTATGCTTATTTATGAGAGTTTCCTCTGTATTGTTATCCTTATTAAGAATCTGAGCTCACCAATTTCTATGTTTTAATTTTCTCAGGATTCCAATTAGTGTATTATGATTGATAAGTACGGTTAAACTAGGAAATTAATGGCATTATCAAAGGATCATTTATGTTGTGTTTTATTTTCTAATGTGTAATGTAACATTCATGTATGTAATCTATTCTCCATGACTGCTAAACAAATAGGTATTTCAGGATATGATTCCTTGTAATCATGCCAATGTATAAAAATAAGGCACTAACTCTGGGTAACTAGGGTTAGGGTGTTACAGTTGGTATTATAGGATTTTAGCAACAACCGTGGAAATAGATTTAGTTCAACTCTGATTAGAGAAAATTACCCTAAGATAGACTTTGAAGAATAGTATAAAAGAACTTCCTAGAATTTTGTTACTATAGAGATTCTATGAGTTTTCTGAGCAATACATCCTTGTTTGGATACGAGCAGGTAGAGGCGGCTCTGGCACAGATATACCTAGGGGTAAAACCCGAAAACACCACTTTTAGCTAGACTCGAACGGGAACTGGTTCACGACAATGGGCCTTGTTTCACTCTTGGTTACGACACTCTCGAGGGATATGCTTAGGATAATTCTCATTTTATTTACAAACCATTATGAAGGGTTTATGAGTATATACTTCCTCAAAGAAAACATTTTTATGATTGTGGATTATATCCATAAACAGTTCAATCTACATTAGTTATTTTACATGTTTGGAATTAATAATTGCAATTCATAAACTAACCTAGTGTATTACATTGTATAGAAATGGCGACCAGTAGAAGGAATGTGAACTCCAGCAATACGTATGATCCAAAGAGTAAGAAGGATCATATCTTTCACGGTATTAAGCCAAAATTTAGAAGGGAAATTGTCTCACATGTATTCTCAACATATGAAGAAATATTATCATGTGTTAATAAGATAAGTAAACAATTCTCTTAGTCCTATGGCTTTGAAGGGAAACAAGATAAGAAAAGGATGGAAGAGAGAAATATGGATAAAGTGAAGAGGGAAAAGAAGTATTTTCCCATATGTGATAACTGTGGAAAGAATCACCTTGGTAAATTCTTGAAGGGAATAAGAGTTTTTTATAAGTGTGGAGAAAAACAACACTAAGTACATGATTTCAAGGGTAAGAAAAAAGTTTCAAATGTACAATGCTTCATCTGCAAGGAGTTGGGACACTACATGAATCAATTTCCAAATCATCAGAGTATTCTCCAAATGATTCTCTTGGATAATAATAAAGTTATGATACTACTGAAGATGAAGAGGAATGATTATATTTCTTAAGTTGTTCTTAATGTATTGTGTCATTTGAGTATTGTAATAATGATATACATGTTATAAGAATTATAGGGTGTATAAGTATTGTACTGTAGTACTATTTTATTAAGGACTTGAGATTTTGTGGAACCAAGAAAAGTGACCTAATGGTAAGTTAAAAAGTTTAGAAAATACATGGTTGAAGGAAAGACAAAACTTCAATATGGTCTTGATACTGAGGTATTAATTTTGGAACAAGAGATGATTGATCTCGATAAATTATATTGGATATTCTTGACTACCTTGAAACTGATTAATGATTTGTATACTCCATCATTGTTGGAGTTTAAAACATTTTTGGATCTAAGGAATATATCTAGTATTCTATCAGTAATAAGGGAGCATTAATGTAGTCAATAAGGTTTTATGGTAATTTAGGATGTTGTAGTGTTTTAAAAGAATACATAATGAAGTTGTTCACATGTTATAACGTGGAAAAAAGGATCTTCATTGTGTTTAAATTTCTTATAAATTTTGGACTGTGAGTTTGGAAAGAAGTATTTTGGATAAGTCTAGTTTGAGATTGTTTTTTGATTTCCATAAAAAGGAAAACCCAAATGTTGGGCGGCAACCCATCGCGTCCGGCAAGGCCGTGAGACTTGAACCTGCAATCGAAGGGCGACAGGGGTGTATCACCTACCACTGACCCACGTGATGTCCTGGATTGAATAATGTAGTTTTTTTAAAGGTTCTGGTAAATGAATTATAAATTCATTTTTTTGGAACCCTATACGAATATGATAAATATAATATTTTTTCAAGTTTTATTATCTTTTAGAGTGAAAGATGAGTTTGTGGTAGAAATTAGTTAAAGGATGGAACTATAATTTTCAAGTATATATATATATATATTTCTTCTCTTATTCTATGAATAAATTATTTCTTAAACTTTAGGTAAGGGATCTTAAAACTAAAAATGTGTTATCCTAATACCTTATGTTTTTTTGAACCGATGATATTTTAAATCATCGTAGATTGATGGCTTTGAGGCCCTCAATTCTACAATTGTTTGGGACTGATGACCTTATTCACCCCTATAAATATTTAAGTTTTTCCTCCAATTATGTGTCTCTAATTTCCACCAATGTTCTCCTAATCGAGATCATAATTAGGTGGTGACTTTTTCATTCCCCTTTTCCTCTTATTAAGACTAAATCTTATTAACCCAATTTATGATGTGGGTTTCCCACAAAGGTATTTTCTATTTTCAACATTTTATTTTCAAATAACAATTTCAAATTGTGAGGACGCAATTTATTGAAGGAGGTAAAAATGTAACACCCAAGATTTCATAGTACGTTATTTCTTCAAAGTAATGCAATAACTTGCACTACATGCAACACTGAGTTCCAGCGTGCCACGACTTACCAAACTAGCCGTTCAAAAGCGGTTATGAATAGTATTAACTGATTTTTGAAATTTATATAATCCTTATAATTTTAGAATCCATATTATTAGTTTATTAGACATAATGTAAGAACAAATTCATTTTTTTTCAGATAAAAGAATTATTTTTCAAAAAAATGCACTTTTACCGCATTGTAATGGTGAACCCTTGTTAAATCCAATATTTGAAACTTTTATATATTTAATTTAAAGAAATAAAATTCTTCTTTAGAATTGAGACATAAAAATTTAGTTTCAATAAATTTGTGGTGTTTTTCTGATAAGTTTCACATTTGGGTGAATAATGAAAAATACTATATTTTAACTGAAAACAACTTTTTTAATCAAAATAATTTGTAGTGTTAAATTATAAATTTTAATTGTTTGGAAGTATAAATAGATTATATTTTTACCATTTACTCCAATTCTGGTCATTATAATTTACTTCACATTGAAATTGGACATAAACAAGTGTCAATCTTTTGATAGTTATTATTTCTTAAAAAATACGCCTTTTCGTTTTGACAACGGGAATTAATTTTAAATTAATAAATGAAACTTATATGTTTTAAATTTGGTAAAACAGACTTCATTTTTGAATTCAGAATATCAAAATTATCTTAAGGTGAATTTTTGGTATTTTTCTGAAAACTTTCAATTTTTGATGAATAGTAAAAAACAGTGAGTTACTATTTAAAACCGACTTTTATTTCAATAATTATTTATTTTATTTAAATTTATTTTAGGTAAAAATAGACACATAATATATATATAATTTAAATTTAATTCCTTAGAGTTATTTTATAAAAAGTTTAGATATATAAAAAATTTACTGAACTTTTTACCGTCTTTTACCCACCTCCTAGGAGCATTTGCAAACTTGCATAAAAATTAATTTTACCACTTCTGTGAATTGAATTTCAAAACTATGAGAGACACGGTTGATATCAGTAAGTAAAATTTGGTTCAATAAGATAAAAATAATTTTTGGTGAATAGTAACGTTTTACTTTTATTTACCACAGTTAAAAGTAAATAGGGAAATTAAAGGTAAAAATGATATTATTGTTACCCTAACACAAGTCATAATTCTATTGGATAAGTGGAATTAGACCCAAAAAAACCTTATGAATAAAATATGATCCTTTAGGACCACTTTTATTAGATTAGGACATTTATTATTATTTAATTTAAAGAAGAGTAATAAGTGTTAAATTCAAGTTTTCATAACTAAAACATTTTTAATATAGGGTTATACATAGGATAAATTCAACTATAAATATTCATTAGAAAGATAAAAATATTTCATACATAATGGTATTTTATTTATAATTTTTAGACATTAAATAATTAAATTTATTTATGACACAATGATGATGCAGTAATTACCTTATTAATAAAAGATTAATATAATTGATATTATAAATACCCAAATAAATGTAATTTGAGACTTATGATGAATTAAACTAATTTTATAGGTTACTATGACATGTTAGGGTTGATTCAATCAATTTATTTCGAAGTAATCATGATGTTATGATTTTAACAAAAAACAAATACCAAATAGTGTCAAAATTGACATAAAATAGTTTTTAAAACAAATATTATGTTATTAATTGATATAATGGTCCAAAAAATCTAATATTTGGACAAAAGAGTTAAATAATAATATATATGCCATTAATTAACCAATTTAGGTTATATTGTCATTTTATAGTATGTTTGTTAACCATATAATATAAAAATACAAAGAGACATGGTGAATGTCAAACTATTTAACTAAGAGTTAAATCTAAAAGTTAAGGTTAATATGGTGACCTAAACCAGTATAAAACCTATAGGTTGATATTTTTGCGACCCATAACCACCTTATAATCTACAAAAATCATTTTGGAGCCATTAGAAACCGAAAATGATTTTATTATAAACTAATATTTGAAGATTTTCCTAAAGTGACTCTCACCCCTCTTATAAAAGGGAACTCCCCCTTCTCTCTAATTCACACCTTAAAATCCATTTAGCTCAGACAAACCCTGCCCAAATACCCTCTCAAATGTCCTCCCTTCATCCTAGAGACCTTCCTTTAGTCATAAATCCATCTTAAGGATCCCTTTTGATCAAATAAAAAGGAAGAACCTGAAGAAAGGTAAATATTTCATCACCTCTTTCAAGTTCCTTTCTTCTTCCACTTCCACTTTATTTATTGTTTCCATTATAAAATAATAAATCATGTATATTATATATATTGTGATGTTATTATAAATATGGTACAACCATATTCATTATTCTATCCATCCTTTGAATGACATGTCACCATATGTGCGTACGTACAACTTACTGTCTCCACGTCGTGGTGTAATTGTTATTCAATACATTATTATTTGGATGAGTATAATAATGATGTATAATTGATGTAAATAATAAATATAACATGTTAATAATTATTTATACATAATATAACATCTATTTACATATGATTTTAAATCAAAATAATGATATTATCGCTCGTGCGTACGTACAGATTACCATCTCCACAATGCGATGAAATTCATTTCTGTGTTCACCATTCAATGATGACTATAAATATATATATGATTAATAAGTATGTAATATATGAAATAATGATGATAATGGATATATATATATATACTTATGTATGTATGTATTTATGTACTTACATATATCTTATTTGCTTACTTCCTTTCAATACGATATGAAAACGGAAACAACGTTTATGCGTACATACGACCTACCGTCTCCATAAACGGTGCCTTCCATTTCATATATAAATCAATTATAAATATTTATATTCTAAATATATATGATATATAAATCAAGTTTTATATTCTGGAATCATTTAAATCTTGATCTAAATGATATGATCAAGAATAACAAGTTAAAACACATACGATAAAGAAAGTGATTATTACCCAAAATGTTAATTTAACATTGAAATCATTATTAAATGGGTAGTATAAAGTCATAAATTAATCATGTATGATATAATAAATATGAATATGGTTCTGGTATAATTTAATAACATACTATCGTCATTATACATGAGGTTAAAGGTACCCTCGACTAAAGGAAAGTGCAAGGTAAGGGTTAATTTCACAATCTCTTTATTATCCGAGGTAGTTTTTACATAAGTATCTACTGGGACCTCTTTATCATCCACATACATGTTTCATAAAATAGTTTTCAAAGGGATTATTTTTAAGGTACTTTTTACAAAAACATCATTTTAAATATTTTAAATATTTATTCTTCTAAACCATTCTCATTAATGTCCATGTTTTCAAAATGGTTTTATGGATTTATTTAAATGGACATGAATGTTTTAAAATGTTAATTAATTTCAAAAGTTTCAAATTTGTATGGGACACTTTGATTAAAAAATGTATTTAAATTTCTTCCTTTCTAAATTGTGTGACTTTTATATGTTTTCATGAAAAGGGATATTTCTCTCAAAGAGTTTTACAAATCATTTTCATCTATGTAAAAATCCTTTAATGGATTTTAAACTTGTTTGAAGTTGATTTATTATGATACAAATTTCCATATTGTATTGAATGTTTTGTGATATGTTTGACTGTGGATGTGTTATTTTTATACCATTCATGGTTTATGGGTAAAGTATTGACATTTCGTATGCCAGTTTTAATATGAATGTTTATGTTATGTTTAAACCTTTTCATATGAGGAATGAATTAGACTTAGTAAGTGAAGGGTGGAGCCCGCTATAGCTCCTCGATGCATCGGTAGGTCTCATTGGACAAACTAGTGTCTTGGAATAAGAAATTGACAAAATATTATTTTTAGTCTTGGCACAAGACCTTGACTATGTGGTTATGAAAGTCCGGTATTATGCATTCCATCATTATGAAAATGGATATTGATATTGCATCTGATTGTTCGACTAGAAGAATATCCATGTGAATTAATAAATGGAATTATTTTATTTTATCTTTTCTATATTATGTTGAAGTTTAAGTTTAAAAGGATTTTTTTTAGTCTTATACATTTCCTTAAATGTTTATACTTATTTATGAAAGTTTCCGCTATATTGTTATCCTTACTGAGCATCTGAGCTCACCCAATTATATGTTTTAATTTTCTCAGGATTCCAAGAAGTGTATTATGATTGATAAGAAGGGTTTAGCTAGGGAATTAATGGCATTCTAAAAGGATCATTTATGTTGTGTTTTATTTTCTAATGCGTAATGTAACATTCGTGTATGTAATATATTCTCCAAGACTGCTAAACTGATCGGTCTTTCGGGACTTGATTCCTTGTAATCATGCCAATGTATTAAAATAATGCACCAACTTTGGGTAACTGGGGTCGGGGCGTTATAGTTTTATTTCAAAAACACCACTAAAAACATTTTTTCTTCAAACACCCATAAGGACCAACCTTTTTCATTTTAGAAAAATGGTAATAAACTTTGGATGTGGAAGAGTGTTGAATCTCAAAGACAATTTGGTTAATTCTTCCATATTGCTCATCAAAAGTCAAGGCATGCTTATCTAAATGATATGAACTATTAGGTATAGAGAAAAATGACTCATTAAAAATCTAAAATATCCATTCACAAGGAATATAGTGTGCTGAATGAATTTCAAAAAAATCCTACATTCTGCATTGGGCTCATTTGCAGTCAGTCACCGGTAGATTTTATTATCCTTTGTCTCTTCCAGGGAATTCACAATATCAAAATGTGGATGATTTATAAGATAATTACTACAATAGTCATCAAATTCACCCAGATGTTTGAATATTATAATATTATACGGAAATGTTATTGTGAACATACACTATTGATCATTGATAAATATCCTAATCACATCCTTGTGATCTCTAGATTCAAACACCATATTTAGGTAAAAAACATTTAAAAGGAATATATAAAAGGGGTTATTTTCATCCAAGAACCATATGGACCAATTTTTATGAAGAATGGATCTCCATACCAAGGAATGAATGGTTCTAAATAACTCAATATCCACTTATCTATCATATAATAATTCATGATAAAGGAGATAGAGCTTTGAAATCATTATATATATTCTCAAACTAGAATTTTCTCTTTTAGATGATTCTCGAGCACCATATTTGTAATATTTATTCATTTTGACTAAGTATACTAATATTCATGATTCAAGAAGATAATGATTCTACGAATAAAGGTTTAAGGAGGGTTCAAAAGAGGGTTTAGTTCAAGATAGAATGAAGTATGATGATTCGATTTCTGATTCAACATTTTAATCATTTATGGATTTACTTGTACTATAATACATAGAAAAAAAGTGTTTAATATATTTTTGAACCCATATGATATAATAACTAAGAAAACACTCAATAAATTTTGAACTTATATATATCTTTAAAAATATAAAAAATAATTTTAAAAATAATTTTAAATGTTTTATAAAAACATTTTAAGAAATATAATCATACCAAATTCGTGTATGATATAACTAATTCTCTAAATATTCAATGGCTTGGTAAATATATTAAAAAACTAATGTTTAGTACCAATTAATTCAATATTTACATCACCCTTTTGAAAATGGTCTCTCAAAAAGTGATGTCATTGTTTCGATGGAAAAGAGATGATTGAGCACCCTCATTGGGAGAACAAAATGGTTTGATGAGAATTGGGAAGTCTAAACTTTTTATGTTGTGAAGTAGATGATGTTATTAAATATGTTCATGTCAGGTAAACCATTTTTTTTATGGAAAAGAGATTTCTGGGAACCCCATTGGGTGAACAAAATGGTTTGAAGAGAATTGGGTAGTCTATCCTTTTATGTTCTTAAGGATATGTCATGATTAAATAATTTCACATCAGGTTCACCATTCTTGTTTCGATGACCGAGGTAAATTCAGTTTGACCTGATGGATGATTGTCAGGGGTTCAATTTCATGAACAATCATTAATGTTGGGTCACCATCATCATTATTGATGGAAAATACTAGTGGTTCCCACATCCATAATTGGGTACAAACCTATTTTCCAAAGTTAAGTAGTCAGTTGGGGTTTTAAACCCAATAATTATTAGGAAGTCACATTGGTCAATAGGATTGGAGGTGAGAATCATCACACCCTTTTTGGAGAAATGTTTTTCTAATCTAGGAATCTCTTATTTAATTAAGATATTTTCATGAACCCCTCCACACAAAATGTACCCCTCTTGGGCTAGAAATGTGATAATAGAGATAATGAACCCCGAGTCCCACCTCTAGTAGGCTCCAGGTTGGTGACCTGCATCGAGGGTATAACAAACAAATATATGGGAGGCATTGCCCTCTAAGATAAAACATGAAAAATATAGATATAAGACATAAAACGACCATATCCTACTCAAAATTCAATATAAAATATAACCAATTGAACATATGTAATGTTATGCAAAGACTACTACAAATGAAAGAGAAAACTGGAAGTACTAAAAGAAAGTAAAATGACAACGACCACAAAGCTCGAATAGCTCCTGCAAAACCCTGAACTAGTAGTAACTAGCCTGATCACCAACTGGCTCTAAGTGACCTAAAAAATAGTTTATATAACATAGGGTGATTATAATAGTGTACTTAGTTGGTTCCTCCCCAAATCCTCTTGTGAAAAAAGTAAAGAAAGAATGCTAAATCACAATGAACAAAAGGTGAAACTAACTCATTACCTAAATAGGTATATATGTTCCCAAACTCACCATAGTTACTCTCACAAAGTATCACATACAAGAGTATAATATAATAATGAATCTCAAGGGTCCCCCACTACCACTTCCCCAATGGTTTTCCACTTTTCCCCAACATCACACGTCCTAAGTATCTCTCTCCAAAGAGGCTTTGCTGTAGACACCTGGGTGAAGCACTAAAAAATGCACTCGTGCAACTCACCACCAAAACCACACAACTAAAAGTAAATAGGTAGTTTTTAGGATCCACCATAGCTCGCATAATGTGTATCATACATCGGGTATTATACCTCAATCCATTTCAGACACCGAGTAAGGATCCTCAATCCATCATAAAATATACACGTCATACCTATAGTAGTCCATATAAAACTATATCTGGAACGCATGTGCATGAAATAACCACAATCCACTACAGCCCTCCACACACATATACGGGGAAAACTAACCATCATGCATACCAGAAAAAGTAACTACAAAGAGAATAGAGCATGTCCAAAGGGGGTAGTCATCCATACATCCTACCATCGAAATGTTGGGGAAACCACCCCCTAGGGCTCAAAATCCACGGGGTGTCAGTTTCACTAACTGATATACCGGAGTAGCATATAGAAACACAAAAAATTAAAGAATATAATATATCTCACAACCAAACTATGGAAATAACCTATTCTTATACTCAAATGCAGCTAACATATCTCAGACTCCTGGCAGCCACTGCTAAGACTAGATATCCTATTAGCACACAACCCTTTAAAGATATATATTAAATTCCTTTATCCATTTTTATCAGTTTAAATATACATTAATTAATTATTTAGAAATTAATTAACCATTATCATTTCCCACATTTCATTACATTAGTATTACAATAATGTTCCCTATCCTCTAGGCATAACAAAACCAAGTCCATGGCTTCTCAGAATCATAACCTCAACATTTCACCCTAGCAAGCTCCAAACCCATGGGTTAAACATCATTTATTCATTTTTTAATAACTTTACCATTATCTATATTCCTATTAATTCTAGAAAATCATTCTAGGATACCAAATTCAAGGGGCTCAACATGGTGAGTAAATGAGCTATCCATCGAGTCTTTTCCACTAATAGTAGGAGAATCGACCCATCCGTCCTCAAGAAGATAAGAAAGAAAATCACATCACATACCCCATGAGTCCTCACCTATTTTTGAAAGAGGGTAAGAAATACCATTTGTCTCAAGCAGCAGGGAATGTAAAGAAGGTAAACAAACAACAGATTCAACAACCACCACTTTTACATCAATGGGTAAGCCCAACTTCAACCCATTCCATCATCTCTTGGGTCCTCCCTAACACCCATATAGATAAACCAATTCATCTTTCCACTCTAGGAATCAACTAATATAATAGAAACTGGGAATCCCTACCCCACATACCATAACAACATTCTAGGCTTACTCATCTTGGGCTCACATCACATTCGGGCCTCCCTACCCCCCCCCCCCCCCACAACCCCAGGTCTCATATCCAGATCACATCACAAGCAGAAGGAACAAACAACAATGGGATCTCGGCCCTAAAACAAGGAATCCAGCCTCACACATAATGATCTCTCACATCTCTAGAGAACAAGGCACTCAGAATTTACAAAAAAGTGGGAAACTCAGGCCCTACATGGTATTGTCTTTATAACACAACCAGTTCTTATTCCATCTTGAATTACCCAATTCATTATTCACATGATCCAACTATGTGAAACCTAAGAAACAAGTTATCACAAGATTTTGACCAATTAATTAAGTAATTAATTTAACTTTCCTTTAATACTTTATCAACAATCATCAACATGCTTCATGTTCCTCAACCAATTCAATTAAACATTATCACTTGCATCAATTTTATTATCATCAAATTGTAACAACAACAACAACCATATTCCATAAACATGCCTCTATCTTTTATCTAATTAATTATCAATTAATTTTGGATTTATGTTATTTACCAATTTACATCATGAAAATCATTCTAAATCAAGAAAATCATACATATCACACAATATAGAAAATCAATAGGCAAACCATTATAACGATATAAAGAAATAACATACGATCGATAACAATTCCTTTAATCCAGTTCATATAATTATTAGGTCAATTTCATTGCGATCAAAAGGGATAAATCATGCTAGCTCTATGATTTCATGTAAGTAAATAGAGAATAATTGAACCCCTACCTAAAATGTTCATTGACATTATTCGCATGAGAACATATCAAAGAAACGGATCAATATCACCTCTCCCGCAACAAGTGCATCCACCCAAGGATACTGCGACACAACTGTACCAACCAACCACCAAGAAAAATACATTATAAACATAGAGATCAAGAACATTCACATAAAAATAATAAAAATAAGGAAAAATATTGAAGAAACCACAAGAACTGAGGTATATCATACCTTAAATGGAATACATATCACTACAGATAAAAGGAGGGAGCGAGGGATCATTCCTTGATGAAGGAATCCTAAAAATGTTGAAGAGAGGGTTGTCAGGTCACCTACGGTTGAGGGAGAGCCGCTGCAGCTATAGGTTTGAAAAAACCCGAGTGGCTGGAAAAAACTTAAAACATACAGTGTTAGGGAATTACACAACGTCTAATCCCCTTTCACATTATGTAATGCATCGAGGTCGAGTTCTGAAAAAAAATGTGGCACCTTAACGCTTTATTTTTTTTCAAACCTTGAAGTATTTCATTCCTTGAATCCCTATTTCACACCGTGTAAAGAGTATGAAGGTCTTGAAAATTTCTAGGACAACCGGTGAAATAGGATTTCATGTCGTGTAATGTTGTTACATGATGTGCAATCCCCTACTTCTATCTTTTATTTAACCGAAATTCTCCAAATTTCTTCCAAGAAACCTCCGAGCAGATTGATCTTTGAAAACATTGTAAGGGTATATCCACGTGGATCCAGGCCTTTATAGATATGTTCACAAATCTATTTCAAATCCCAATACGAGACTAATTACCCGAACAGAATGATCATAGGTTAACCCCTTTTAGGTGAAAAATAATGGGATCTCATTAGTGAATCCATTTATCTATATCCAAGGTTATTCATCCATTTCCTAATAATGGGTATCTAATAATGTACTGAAGCCGCATAACCAAGAACTTCATAATTTGATTCCAGGTAGGGAGGTGGTTAATATTTTGTGGATGGGATTAACCCATTTTGAGGCATCCTACGTATCATGTTTATTATAGGAATCAAAAACCTTGTAGTTTGTTAAATCCCATGAAGTATAAATTAATTCATAAAGGAAATATGTTTGGGAACATAGGCACTGAGTATTCAAGATCTTGTCTCAAGGATAAATCCTACATATCTCTATTATGGAAGGAATTTGAGTTATTATAGTTCATTCACACCCTTGGGACTGGATCGAAGGTAGATTGCCTTATATGGTAGAAATTTATATCATACTGCTCATTAGGGAATACACACTAAGATTTCACTATTTGGTGCATATTCATGATGTGAATGATATGACCATTTCCACTCCCTAATCCCAAGTGATCTATTCTTGGTGTGTGAAACAAGGGATACCAATTAATAAATCCCACTACATATAGATGTGGGACTAATGTATTAAGATTTCCCTTGTGATGTTTAGTGTGGAGCTCGATAATTAGAATGAAATAATATGTATCATGGTTATAGAAGGAATCAGTGTTATCATATTTCTATTGGATTCATAGTCCTTTGATGGATGAGGTATAATGAACAGTCCATGGAAATGATTGAGTCCTGATGGTTCAAATGTCAGAGACATGGGGGACATGAACCAAAGTGGATTCCAAGTTGAGATTTATCCTTAGGAAGGCCTACTACGTATCCTAGTTATTATAGGAATCAAGGTTCTCATAGTTCAATTCATCAGGGATTATAGACTAAGGTTTCCCTTATATTGAGTAGATAACATATTATGCCTTTGATTGGGGGTTACACACTATGTTTTCCCTATATGAATGATATGATTATTGAAACTCCCTAAGAACACATGATCTATGATTGATATGGGAAACAAGGGATGAAAAATAATCAGTCTCATTACTTTTGGATGCATGAATTTTGTGTTGGGACAACCCTTATATCGAGGTAAAATTATATTATGACTCTGATCGAGGTTTACACACTAAGGATTCCCTGTATCAATGATATGATTATTCCAACTCCCAAAGACCACATGATCTATGCTCAATGTAGGAAACGAGAGATTGAAAATAATTAGTCTCAATACTTGTGTATATGAGACTTATGTGCTGGGAAAGACCTTTGGATGTTTAATTAGAGATCATTCCTCAGAGAGGAATCATACGTATCTTGGTTATGGTAGGAATTAGAGTCATCATAGTTCTTTTGGTTACGGGTTACACAATGAAATTGACCTTTATGGAGGCTAGACATGGTTATCAAGTCCCGAGATTCCTGATTGACCTATATTTCTTGTCTTATTGACATGAATTGATTGTCTACTTGACATTCCTTGATTGCATGCTTAATATTTCATAGGATACCTACCTGACATGTTCAAAGATAATCATATGATAAAGTTAACTTGTTAGAGGGAAATCACATAACCTGAATGTCATGTCTGAAGGTTGTCTCATGATCAAGGTTGAATTGTCCAGAGGACATCATGAGACTCTATCGACTTATCCTAGAATCCATCACATGATCTTAGATGACATGCTTATAGGGAATCACATGATCTGGATGACTAGCCCTGGTGTCATCATGAAAGTTGGTTGGCATGCTTGGAGGGTGTAACGAGAGTCAGTAAAACATGTTTAGAGGATGATGAAAGATCCAAGATACCATGTCTAGAGGGCACCATGAAATCTAGCTGACACACTTGGAGGACATTGTGAGATTTGGATCACATGCCTGGAGGACATCATGAGAGCCAGTTGACACACCCTTGGGCTACCATGAGAATCCAATGACATGTATTGGTTCCACCATATGAGTTGGGTGATATGTCTAAGGGAAACTACAGGGTCTGGATGGTGAGCCTAGAGGGTTTCACAAGACTTGGGTGGCATTCCCGAGGGGTGCCATGGGACTTTTTATGATATGATCGAAGGACTTCAGATGATCCAAATAGTATACTGACGAAGAGTCATGAGATCTGGGTGATATATCCTAGTGCTGTCGTGTGACCTGGGTGGTTTATATGAAGCATACGAGGATCATCGTGTATGTTCTTTACATAATTATCCCATATTTTAAGTCTTTGTTCTATCCTTTTATTGTAAATTCCTTATAATTGTCTAGTGTTAACTTGTTTTAAGTCTCATGTGTGATCTAGAAGATATGCGAGGTGTTCTTCGCATGAGCCACCAGAATTCATTAGTGTGATCTATATGTGATCATCTAAAGTTCCTATTCCTGATATTTTATCACTCAGATTAATTTAGGGATCTTATCTGACAGAACACTTTCCTGGTCATGAGATTAGCCGCTATGATAAATTTGATTCGATTCCTGGGTGGGATGGTGAGAGGTTCCAATGAAAATCCTACAAATTATTTATGATAGAGTGGGGGATTTATAGGCATTTCCACCTCAATTATTCACCGATTTTCATGGCACGTATCACATAAATCCAAGAAAGAGTTGGTGGTGGGATTTAATGACATTAATTTCCTAATATTCTTCCATAGGTCATTATGAGGGCATCACATGATTTCCAGAAACCATGAGACCATCATATCAATTCCCCATTTTTTGGATTATATCCAATTATTGGGGTCTTTTTTAATCATTCATACAAGCCAAGGGACTTCCATATTTTCAAGATGATATTTGTAAGGGCCTTCATGAGATTAGGGAACCTGTCCAAAGACCTTCATGTGATATTAGGGGACTTGTATGGGACCTTTTGTGAGACAAAGATGTCTTTCCATGGGGCCTTTGTGAGACCTGGACATCTTACTGAAGGGTTTTTGAGAGGTCGTTATACCTTTTCAAGTGGTCTTGTGAGACAATGCTAGTGTGTCAAATGAGTTTTATGAGTGCAATAGTATCCTACCTTTTTCCTTCTTTATTTTCCTAGTTTATTTTACAAGGTCTTGGGGTCTCACAAGTTGGATTTAATTTTTTGAGGATAATCATTCTCCCAATCGGTGATGTGTCGCTTAACCAAAAAAAGGTCTTAAAATGATTCATGATAATCATCATGGATAGGCCCTTATTCTTGTTTTTGGATCTAAAGGGGGATGAAATACCGCCTGTACATGTCTTAGGCATTTTAAATGATGAGGGTGATATGAAAACAAGATCTCAAAAATCATTGAGAACATGTCGCTAGGGGCTTTTGGTGTCTTGCGAACTGCCTGGGGAACGTCACATGATTTTTACAACCTCAAGAGGCTCTCATATTTTTATCTTTTTTATTTCTTTTGTTTATTTTAAAAAGGTTTATGATCTCGCGAGTTTGAATGAGTGTTATTGAAGAAAATAAATTTACCTATCATTGACACATCTCATGATATTTATGACCAAATGAGGCTCCCACATTTTGGATATTTTCATCATATTTTCCAAATGTTTTTGGTTGATTTTTCAGGCATCCACTGGTTGAAAAGTCACATTGTAGAGACCTGAATCTTGACGTATATAGACATTACATTACTTTTGTGGAATACTAAATACATAACAAAAACAAACACACAAGGACCGTAATAGTTTAGTGTCTTTGGAAACTCGGAATGTAATCTTCTAATCATGGTGAAAGATCTTCAACATCTCCCATAAAGATCTTCCCCTTTTGGTTTTCTTACCTAAAACCATTCTTTAAATCCTGCGGAAAAGAAAACATATAAATGGTGAGCTCAAATGCTCAGTAATGGTAAGCATGGATAAAATAAAACAAATCATATACATTTGAACTTAAAAACATGAACATAATGTTTAAACATCAAAATCTTGGGCAATGACATAAAACATGGCAGTACATAAGGCATAGATCATAAAGAAACATTAATCATGATAAAAGATAATTAGAATAAAACATGTGATTGTGGAAAACATTAATCACATGATATGATTTCCATAGTAGCCAAGGCATTGCTGCCAAAACCATCTTAGTAGACAAAGTCCCTTTCTGAATCGATTTTACTCCTCGTTTCAATCCTGTAACACTGAACCAGATTAACTTACCATTCCTAACATGTATATATCATGAGATATAAATCTTTACCCAATTCATTTGAGGGAGATATAGGTCCCACCCATCTCATAATTAAATCATTCTTTCGTGTGCCACAAAATCATAAATCATACGTTATAGCATAACCCATGCAATAGAATGAGATTCTTAAACATCATGCCATAATAACATAATCGATATAAAAATGGATATAATTTCATCATAAGAAGAATAAAACCATGTAAATAATTGATAAATTATACTTGAAACAAAAACATATTAAATAATGTCATTTTAGATGGAAAATATTTTTGATAAAACACTTGTAATGAAATATTGAGGAAAATATCCTTTCTTCTTCAAAATCATTTTCTTTTCACAAAATACCATGAACTTTTTAAAGAAAAGCGTTTTGTTGAAAATAATTATGCAATATTGTATAGGAAGCTTCATGAAAATGAGGCGTTATTAAACCGTAAAAATCCATTCACACCGTATAAGTTAAAAATAACATTCTCTTCATACTTTTGTTGGAAATGTCAAAAAGTACCTTGTATGGTAAAAAAAGAAAGATTCCTTACATACCATGTAGTAAAAGTCAAAAATGGTTAAAAAGGAGTTTAAACATACATGAAACCATTTTTATGAAACATGGAAATGGATGATAACAATAACCCCAGTAAATACTTACGAATAAACAATCTCGGATAAGAACGAGATTGGAATAGTTATCCCTTACCTTACCTACAATATGCTTCGTATATATCCAAAACCCCTGTATAATGATTTAAATAATGTTATTGACTTATTATAGAATCATATTCATTGTTATGATATCATATATGGTGCACTTATGACTTTATATTACCCATTGTTTTGTAAATTCCATGTTAAAGCAGCATTTTGGGTAAAATCGTTTCATTTATCGTACGTGTTTCGACTTGTTGTTCTTGATATTATTACTTATATACTGATTTAAATAATTCCAGAATTTAAAACATTATTTATATATAATATATATTCATAATATACATATATATATGATAGATCGATAAATGGAATGAAATACACCGTTCATGGAGACAGTAGGCCGTACGTACGCATGAACGTTGTTTTTGTTTCCTTATTGAATTGAATGGAATTAAGTAGATGACATAAATATATATATACATAAATCTAGTATCATTATTATGTCATATATTTCATTATTATTCATTATATATACATTATAATCATTCATGAATGGTTAACATGGAGAATGAATCTCATCGCGTCGTAGAGACGGTAGTCCGTACGTACGCACGAGCGATGATATCATTCTCATGATCATGGAATTGTATTGAAGTGTATGTATAATATTTTAGAATCAATATAAATTTAAAATAATCATATATAGTTATTTATTTACACCATTATACCCATCCAAGTAAGGTGGTGGTCGAAAACAGATTACACCATGGCGTGGAGACGGTATTCCGTACGTACGCACGCGCGGTGATTTCATTTTCCATAGGATGGATAGAAGGTGAAATAAGGTTGTTTCATATTTATAATAACATATCAGTATATAAGTAATAATGATTTTATTACTTTATAATGAGACAACTAAAGAAGAATAAGTAGAAGAAGAAAGAAACTTGAGAGAATCGGAAGAAGAGATTACCTCTTCTTCGACGCACCTCCTTTAAGCTTCTTCTTAAGGAAGTAGAGTTGGTATTTTGAGAAGACGCGAATGTCAAAAATGTTCCTAGGGAAGTGGAGAAGAGAAATGGGGAGGGTATTTCCAAGATTCAAGGCTCAAAAGGGTGTGAAGAGAAGAGGGAATGGGATCCCTTTTTATAAGGGAGGAGAGGGGAACCTTTGGAAAATCTTAAAATATTATTTTATAATAAGGTCATATTCGTTTTTTTATAGCTCCAAATTGATTTATTTTTCATATAAGGTGGGTATGGGTAAAAATACTCTCAAAAAATAGATTTTAGACAGGTTTGGGTCATTAAATTAACCTTATCTTTTAGTTTTAACTCTTAGTTAATTAGATTGACATTTACCATGTAACTTTGTATTTTTATATTATATAGTTAATAAACTTACCATATACATCCAAGCGGCCCCAAAATGGTCTATTAATGATACACCTATCATTATATAATTATATTAGAAGAACCGTAGATTTTTAGGGATATAATAACAATTAATAATATAATATTTGTTTTAAAAACTATTTTATGTCAATTTTGACACTATTTGGTAATGGATTTTTGTGAAACTCATAACAGCATGATTAGTTCACAAAAAGTTAATTAAGTCAATAATAACATGTCATATTAACCTAGAAAATTAGTGTAATTCATAAAAGTCTCAAATTACATTTAATTGGGTATTTATAACATCAATTATTTTAATATTTTATTATTTAGGTAATTACTGCATCACCATTGTGTCATAAATAACATAAATTATTTAATGTCTAAAAATTATAAAAAAACTACAAACATGTAGGAAAGAGTTTTTTATTTCCAATGAATATTTATAGTCAAATGGATAATTTATATATCCCCTTATAAAAATCAATTACTAAAATATTTTTGTTAATGCCAATTTTGTCTTTACATTAAATTAATTAATCTAATGTGTCATTATCTTTCATAAGTGGCTCCATGGGGTCACAAAATCGACCTAAGAATTCCCATGGTCGGTCATTACTCATCCAATAAGGTTTGGACAAGTGTTAAAGTAATTTTGAATTATTATAATATTCTTTTAACCTTGAATTACCCTAATTACTTTTAATCGTGGTAAATAAAAGTAAAAAGTTACTATTCAACAAAAACTATTTTTTTCTAATTGAACCACATTTTACTCCTTGATATTAATCTTGTCTCTTGGATTTTTGAAATTCAACTCACAGAAGCGGTAAAATTATGTTTTATGAACAATTGCAAAAGCTTCTAGGAGGTGGGTAAAAGATGGTGAAAAGTTCAATACAATTTTTATAAATCTAAAATTATTATAAAAAGATTCCAATAAATTTCATTGAATTTATATAAGTATTATGTATCTATTTTTACCTAATATAAATTTAAATCAAATAAATGATTATTTAAATAAAAAGTCGGTTTAAACCAAAAACTCAGTGTTTTCACTATTCATCAAAAATTGAAGTTTTTCAGAAAAATACCAAAAAATCCGCCTAATATATATTTGATATTCCGAATTCAAAAATGATGCCTATTTTTTCCAAATTCAAAAAATAGAAGTGGCATTAATTAATTTTAAAAGTAATTCCCGTTATCAAAACAAATAGCGTGTTTTTAAGAAACAATAACTATGAAAAGATCGACACTTGTTTATATCCAAATTCAAAGTGAAATTAATTCCAATGACCAAAATTGGATTAAATGGTAAAAATATATTATAATTTCACTTTAAAACCAATTAAAAAGATAATATAACCATATAAATTATTGTGATGAAAAAAGTTGTTTTTAATTAAAATATAGCGTGTTTTTACTATTCATCAAAATATGAAAGTTATCAGAATAATATGAAAAATTTATCCAAATTAAATTTTTATATCCAGATTCCAATGTAGAATTTTATTTTTTCAAATTGAACTTATAAACATGTCAAAAACTAGATTTAAGTGGGTGCGCCATCAAAAGGCGACAAAACTACATTTTTTTGAAAAATACTTATTTTACTCGAAAAATTGATTTTGTTTTCATACCATGTTCTAGAAAATGTGTAAGATGAATAATAATGTTATAAAATTCAAAACTTAGTTGATACTATTCATAACGGCTAATTCATAATAATATTATAACCATATATTGTTGTTTAGTGAATTCTAGTATTGTGTACAACACATGCTATCAAGGAAGGTCGCGATTGCGTGTAATGCAAGCCACGTCAGGGATGCGTGTAATGAAAGCTCCTTTTGGTGTAGCATATAACAAAAGACATCAATGAAATTAAAAAGAATATTTTTCATAAAATCTTGGGGTGTTACATTCTACCCCCCTTAAAATGAATTTCACCCTCGAAATTCGTCGGGGTTATAAATGGTTTACTACTTGAAAGTTTCTTTCATTGAAACCCACATCATAAAAAGGAATACCAAAACATGACTTTTAAAACTAACGTATGAAACGTAACGGTTACCCAAATTAACTAATCACTGGGATTCCACATAGGAGAACATAGGTGAAAATATGGATATGGAAGAGAAATATAACCATGAACTTATGATGAAGAGTGGTAGAGGACATGGCTATGAAAAAGCCAACAATCACAAAGCCATAACTTTCTGATGATCTAAGGTACCATCCGATTCATCAGATATGAGAGCATTAGGACAACATTTTTTTTCAAGATCATTTCCCTAAAGTTGAAGAATTTTAATTTGAAGAAGTACTTACTTTATTTCGGTACAATCTCACCATTGTTAGTACCTTAAACAATTTACACTTCATATTTTAAAGAAATAAAGTTGAATTTGTCTTCCGTGAAGTGTTAGCAGATCATGTGATAGAATTATAGGTCATTCCATCTGTCTCAAACATAATGTTAGCAAAAGAGATATATATATAAGTACATCAATGGTGAGATTAATCGTATATGGTTCCAAAAATAGACTTATACTTCATCTATCATACCGCTTAACATAATAAAACTAGTTTCTACTAACCAGGGACTTCCTTTAGGCCAGTGGTAGACGATGAAGGCATGTCGTACTTCAGTTGTGGGTTCGATTCCCACAACCTTGTCTGACGCGATGGGTTATCGTCCATCCTGCAGGTTGTCCTTTTTCTAAAATTACATCATTATGACATTCCATCAATAATATCGAAAAAAGTTTAAGCCTTAAACAATACTAACTTGTGTCCAACATAATCCATTCCAATATTTGGGCTTATCCAAAATACATATGTCCAATCTCATAGTATAAAGAAAACAATTACTAGAAATGTCATCTACCGATCATGTGAATACCATCATTTATCCCCGATATATCTTTTTGATCACATTCCAATCATGTGAATACATTAATCATGTATTCTCTTGAAAAATGAATACCCATTGAACCTTAGTGAAAACTTGAATGCTATCAAAAGTTAACTCTTTCCGCATACTAAAATCCCAAAAATTCTATATACTCAAATCATGATATCACTTTGGCCTTATATAATTCATGAGCTCATTAATAATATCAAACATTTCATTATCTCCTTAGCACTTCTTTACGCGCATATTAGGTGATTTCCAAAAATATCTGAATAAACTTTCATGGTTACCGGTACCATTCATCATACACGTTCAAAACTTAATGAAAGACAATAGTGTAACAATCCTTAGTTGTCTCTTTATTCTATAGTACCATGTGATTACGTATACAACATTACTCTTGATAAACATGTAATTATTCCACCACCTTCTTAAACCATTGACCGAGCTTCAACAATTATTTCATGTCACATATCATTTGTAGTCTCTTCATTATCATCCACATAAATACTACCCATATTACCATGCTGATTCTTTTTATGATATTTTACATTAGGGAATTGGTTTTCATAATTCTCGTACATTCCACATTTAAAACACTTAACCATTGTTGATATCTTCGCAATACCATTATCCTTGTCCATGGTGTTAACTGAACCTTTTCCTTTACAATTACTAGCTTTGTGTCCTTCTTTTCCACACCCAAAGAATCTTCCATTTCCTTTGAAACATTTTCCTTGATGCCTCTTCCCACATGACTTACATGAGGGAAATTGAACTTTCTTTCCTCTATGATCATCATGAAACTCCATCTTTCTCTTATTAGCTGAGTCAGGAAACTTACCAAAGCTAAGATTATTGATCATATTATGAGATTGCTGATTAGGCATAATAACGATGTTTCGACTTACAAATCCCATTTCATTTGCTTGATCATGAAGAATATCATTCCATTGTCCATCATATTCTCCATTATCGTGAATCTTCTTATTTCCAGCCATTTTCTAAAACCCAAAAATAATAGTGTGAGAGGCAAAAATCATGATAGGTAAAACAACATAATAAAGGGGGATTAACTTCAATATCTAACATCTTAGGTTTAATTCTAAGATCATTACCGTAATTCTAGGATTATAACCTATACTTATACTTAACCTTAGGGACATCCCAAGACATACCTTATAAATACCTCTAGAGATCTCACTAAAGCTTTAGCATCCTAGTTTCCAAAGGTTAACTAAAACTTTCCTCTGATACCAACTGTAGAGACCCAAATCTTGATGTATATGGACATTACATTACTTTTGAGGAATAATTAATACATAACCAAAACAGACACACAAGGACCGTAATAGTTTAGTGTCTTTGGAAACTCGGAATGCAATCTTCTAATCGTGGTGAAAGATCTTCAACATCTCCCATAAAGATCTTCCCCTTTTGGGTTTCTTACCTAAAACCTTTCTTTAAATCATGGGGAAAAGAAAATATATAAATTTTGAGCTCAAATGTTTAGTAAGGGTAAGCATGGATAAAATAAAACAAATCATATACATTTGAACATAAAAACATGAACATAATGTTTGAACATCAAAATCTTGGGCAATGACATAAAACATGGAAGTACATAAGGCATAGATCATAAAGAAACATTAATCATGATAAAATAGAATGGGAATAAATCATGTGATTTTGGAAACCATTAATCACATGATATGATTTACATAGTTTCCAAGGCATTGCTGCCAAGACCATCTTAGTGGACAAAGTCCCTTTCTGAATCGAGTTTACTCCTCGTTTCAGTCCTATAACACTGAACCGGATTAACTTACTGTTCCAGCCATGTCTATCTCATGAGATATAAATCTTTACCCAATGCATTGGAGGGAGATATAGGTCCCACCCATCTCATAATTAAATCATTCTTTCGTGTGCCACAAAATCATAAATCATACATCATAGCATAACCCATGTAATAGAATGTGATTCTTAAACATCATTCCATCATAACATAATCCATATAAAAAAGTGGATATCATTTAATCATAAGAAGAATAAAACCATGTAAATAATGGATAAATTATAATTGAAACATAAATATATTAAATAATGTCATTTTTATGGAAAATATTTTTTAAAAAACACTTGTAATTAAATCTTGAGGAAAATATCCTTTCTTCTTCAAAATCATTTTCTTTTCACAAAATGCCATTAAAGTTTAAAAGAAAAGGGTTTTATTGAAAATAATCATGCAATATTGTATATTAATCTTCATGAAAATGAGGTGTTATGAAACCGTAAAAACCCGTTCATGCCATATAAGTTAAAAATAACATTCTCCTCGTACTTTTGTCAGAAAAGTCAAAAAGTATCTCGTATGTTAAAAAAAAGATTCCTTACATACCATGTAGTAAAAGTCATAAATGGTTAAAAAGGACTTTAAACATACATGAAACCATTTTTAGGAAACATGAACATGGATGATAACAACAACCCCAGTAAATACTTACGAATAAACAATCTCAGATAAGAACGAGATTGGAATAGTTATCCCTTACCTTACATTCAATATGTTTCGTATGTATCTGAACCTCCTGTATAATGATTTAAATAATGTCATTGACTTATGATAGAATCATATTCATTGTTATGATATCATATATGGTTCACTTATGACGTTATATTACCCGTTCTTTTGTAAATTCCATGTTAAAGTAGCATTTTGGGTAAAATGATTTCATTTATCGTACGTGTTTCGACTTGTTGTTCTTGATATTATTACTTATATACTGATTTACATAATTCCATAATGTAAAACATGATTTATATATAATATATATTCAGAATATACATATATATATATTATAGATCGATAAATGGAATGAAATACACCGTTCATGGAGACGGTAGGCCGTACGTACGCATGAACGCTGTTTTCGTTTCCTTATTGAATTAAATGGAAATAAGTAGATGAAATACATATATATATATATACATACATAAATACAGTATCATTATTATGTCATATATTTCATTATTATTCATTTTATATACTTTATAATCATTCATGAATGGTTAACATGGATAATGAATCTCATTGCGTCGGGGAGACGGTAGTCCGTACGTACGCACGAGCGATGATATCATTCCCATGATCGTGGAATTGTATTGAAGTGTATGTATAATATTTTAGAATCAATATCAATTTACAATAATCATATATAGTTATTTATTTACACCATTATACCCATCCAAGTAAGGTGGTGGTCAAAAACAGATTACACCACGACGTGGAGATGGTATTCCGTACGTACGCATGCGCGGTGATTTCATTTTCCGTCAGAAGGATAGAAAGTGAAATAATGTTGTTTCATATTTATAATAACATATAAGTATATAAGTAATACTAATGTTATTACATCATAATTATAAAACTAAATAAGAATAAGTAGAAGAAGAAAGAAACTTGAGAGAATCGGAAGAAGAGATTACCTCTTCTTCGACGCACCTCCTTTAAGCCTCCTCTTAAGGAAGTAGATTTGGTATTTTGAGAAGACCGGAACCTCCAGAATGTTTCTAGGGAAGTGTAGAAGATAAATTTTTAGGGGCTTACCGATCATCAAGGCTCAAAATGGTGTGAAGAGAAGTGGGAAGGGGTGCCCTTTTATAAGGGAGGAGAGGGGAACCTTTGGAAAAACATAAAATATTATTTTATAATTAGGTCATATTCGGTTTTAATAGATAAAAATTGATTTATTTTGAAGCTAAGGTGGGGAGGGGTCTAAATACTCTCAACCAATAGATTTTAGACAGGTTTGGTTCATTATATTAACCTTATCTTTTAGTTTTAACTCTTAGTTAATTAGATTGACATTTACCATGTAACTTTGTATTTTTATATTATATAGTTAATAAACTTACCATATACATCCAAGCGCCCCCCAAATGGTCCATTAATGATACCCCTATCATGATATAAGTATCTTGGCCGAACCTTAGATTTTTAGGAATATAATAACAATTAATAATATAATATTTGTTTGAAAAACTATTTTATATCAATTTTGACACTATTTGGTAATGGATTTTTGTAAAAATTATAACAGAATAATTAGTTCAAAAAAATTTAATTGATTAAATACCAACATTTCATATTAACCTATAAAATTAGTATAATTTAAAAAAAGTCTCAAATTACATTTATTTGGGTGTTATAACATCAATTATTTTAAAATTGCATTATTTAGGTAATTACTGCATCACCATTGTGTCATAAATAACTTAAATTATTTAATGTCTAAAAATAATAAAAAAAATACAAAAATGTAGGAATTCTATTTATATTTCCAATAAATATTTATAGTCGAAAATATAATTTATATAGCCCCTTATAAAAATTAATAGCTAAAACATTTTTATTAATGCCAATTTTGTCTTTACATTAAATTAATTAATATAATGTGTCATTGTCTTTCATAAGTGGCTCCATGGGGTCCCAACATCGACCCAAGGATTCCCATAGCCGTCCATTACTCATCCAATAATATTTGGACAAGTTTTATGGTAATTTTTAATTATTATAATATTCTTTTAATCTTAAATTACCCTATTTACTTTCAACCGTGGTAAGTAAAAGTAAAAAGTTACTATTCACCAAAAATTATTTTTATCTAATTAAACCACATTTTACTCCTTGATATTAATCATGACTCTAGGATTTTCGAAATTCAACTCACAAAAGTGGTAAATTTATGTTTTATGAACAATTGCAAAAGCTCCTTGGAGGTGGGTAAAAGACGGTGAAAAGTTCAATACAATTTTTAAAAATCTAAAATTATTATAAAAATACTCCAATGAATTTCATTGAACTTATATAAGTATTATGTATCTATTTTGACATAAAATAAATTTAAATCAAATAAATGATTATTTAAATAAAAAGTCTGTTTTAACCAAAAGCTCGGTGTTTTCACTATTCATCAAAAATTGAATTTTTTCAGAAAAATATCAAAAATTCAGCCTAAGCTATATTTGATATTGAGAATTTAAAAATGATGTCTACTTTTTCCAAATTCAAAAAATAGAATTGTCATTAATTAATTTTAAAATTAATTCCCGTTATCAAAATAAATAGCCAGTTTTTAAGAAACAATAACTATCAAAAGATCGACCCTTGTTTATATCCAAATTCAAATTGAAATTAATTCCAATGACCAAAATTGGATTAAATGGTAAAAATATATTCTAATTACACTTTAAAACCAATTAAAAAGATAATATAACCATATAAATTACTACGATGAAAAAGGTTTTTTTAATTAAAATATAGTGTGTTTTTCCTATTAATCAAAATATGAAAGTTTTCAGAATAATATGAAAAATTTATCCAAATTTCATTTTTATATCTTTATTCCAAGGTAGAATTTTATTTTGTCAAATTGAACTTATAAACATGTCAAAAACTAGATTTAAAGTGGGTGCGCTATCAAAAGGCAGCAAAACTACATTTTTTGAAAAATACTTATTTTACTCGAAAAATTGATTTTGTTTTCATACCATGTTATAGAAAATGTGTAAGATGAATAATAATGCTATAACATTCAAAACATAGTTGATACTATTAATAATGGCTAGTTCATAATAATATTATAACCATATATCGTTGTTTAGTGAAACCTGGTATTGCGTACAACAGAGGCTATCGAGGAAGGTCGCGATTGCGTGTAATGCAAGCCAAGCCAGGGATGCGTGTAGTGCAAGATCATTTTGGTGTAGCGTACAACACAAGACATCAATGAAATTAAAAATAATATTTTTCATAAAATATTTGGATGTTACATTCTACCCCCCCCCCTAAAATGAATTTCGCCATCGAAATTCGTTGGGGTTATAAATGGTTTACTACTTGAAAGTTTCTTTCATAGAAACCCACATCGTAAAAAGGAATACCAAAACTTGACTTTTAAAACTAACGTATGAAATGTAACAATTACCAAAATTAACTAATCATTGGGATTCCACATAGGAGAACATAGGTGAAAATATGGATATGGAAGAGAAATATAACCATCAACTTCTGCTGAAGAGTGGTAGAGGACATGGCTATGAAAAATCCTACAATCAAAAAGCCATAAATTTGTGATGATCTAAGGTACCATCCGATTCATCAGATATGAGAGCACTAGGACATCATTTTTTTGTTTTCAAGATCATTTCCCTAAAGTTGAAGAATTTGAATTAGAATAAATCCTTACTTTATTTCGGTACAATCTCACCATTTTTAGTGCCTTAAACAATTTCCACTTCATCTTTTAAAGAAATGAAGTTGAATTTGTCTTCCATGAAGTGTTAGCAGATCAGGTGATAGAATGATAGGTCATTCCATCGGTCTCAAACATAAGGTTAGCAAAAGATATATATATATATATAAGTCCATCTATGGTGAGATTAATCGTATATGGTTCCAAAAATGGACTTATACTTCATCTATCAAACCGCTTAATATAATAAAACTAGTTTCTACTAACCAGGGACTTCCTGTAGGCCAGTGGTAGGTGATGAAAGCCTGTCGCATTTCGGTTGTGGGTTCAATTCCCACAACCTTGTCTGACGCAATGGGTTATCACCCGTCCTGCAGGTTTTCCTTGTTCTAAAATTACATCATTATGACATTCCATCAATAATATCGAAAAAAGTTTAGCCTTAAACAATAGTAACTTGTGTCCATCATAATCCATTCCAATATTTAGGCTTATCCAGAATACATATGTCCAATCTCATAGTATAAAGAAAACAATTACTAGAAATTTCATCTACCGAGCATGTGAATACCATCATTTATCCCTGATATATCTTGTTGATCACATTCCAATCATTTGAATACATTAATCATGTATTCTATTGAAAAATGAATACCCATTGAGCCTTAGTGAAAACATTAATGCTATCAGAATTTAACCCTTTCCACATACTAAAATCCCAAAAATTTTATATACTCAAATCATGATATCACTTTGTCCTTATATAATTCATGAGATCATTAATACTATCAAACATTTCATTATCTCATTAGCACTTCTTTATGTGCATATTAGGTGCTTTCCAAAAATATCTGAATAACCTTTCATGGTTACCGATACCATTCATCATACACTTTCAAAACTTAAGGAAAGACAATAGTGTAACAATCCTTAGTTGTCTCATTATTCCATAGTACCATGAGATTACTTATACTACATTACTCTTGATAAACATGTAATTATTCCACCACCTTTTTAAACCATTCACCGAGCTTCAAAAATTCTTTCATCTCACATGTCATTTGTAGTCTCTTCATCATCATACACATAAATACTACCCATATGACCATGCTGATTCTTTTTTATGAGATTTTCCCCTAGGCCATTGGTTTGCATAATGCCCGTACATTCCACATTTAAAACACTTAACCATTTTTTATGTCATAGCAATACCATTATCCTTGTCCATGGTGTTAACTGAACCTTTTCCTTTAAAATTACTAGATTTGTGTCCTTCTTTTACACACCCAAAGCATCTTCCATTTCCTTTGAAACATTCTCCTTTATGCCTCTTCCCACATGACTTACATGAGGTAAATTGAACTTTATTTCCTCTATGATCATCATGAAACTCCATCTTTCTCTTATTAGCTGAGTCAGGAAACTTACCAAAGCTGAGATTACTGATCATATTATGAGATTGGTGATTAGGGATAATAACGATGTTTCTCCTTCAAATCCCATTTCATTTGCTTTATCATGAATAATATCATTCCATTGTCCATCATATTCTGCATTATCATGAATCTTCCAATTTCCATCCATTTTCTAAAACCCAAAAAGAATAGTGTGAGAGGCAAAAATCATGATAGTTAAAACAACATAATAAAGGGGGAGTAACTTCAATATATAATATCTTAGGTTTAATTATGAGATCGTTACCATAATTATAGGACTATAACCTATACTTATACTTAACCTTAGGGACATCCCTATACATACCTTAGAAATATCTCTAGGGATCTCACTAATGTTTTCGCATCCTAGTTTCCAAAGGTTAACTAAACCTTTCCTCTAATACAAACTGTAGAGACCCGAATCTTGACGTATATGTACATTACATTATTTTTTCAGAATACTTAATACATAACAAAAACAGACACATAAGGACTGTAATAGTTTAGTGTCTTTGGAAACTCGGAACGTAATCTTCTAATCGTGGTTAAAGATCTTCAACATCTCCCATAATGATATTCCTTTTTTGGTTTTCTTACCTAAAACCTTTATTCAAATCCTGGGGAAATGAAAATATATAAATTGTGAGCTCAAATTCTCAGTAAGGGTAATCATGGATAAATTAAAACAAATCATATACATTTGAACTTAAAAACATGAACATAATGTTTAAACATCAAAATCTTGGGCAATGACATAAAACATGGCAGTACATAAGGAATAGATCATAAAGAAACATTAATCATGATAAAATAGCATGGGAATAAAACATGTGATTGTGGAAACCATTAAGCACATGATATGATTTCCATAGTATCCAAGACATTGCTGCCAAGACCATCTTAGTGGACAAAGTCCCTTTGTAAATCGAGTTCACTCCTCATTTCAGTCCTATAACACTGAACCAGATTAACTTACCGTTCCAGTCATGTCTATCTCATGAGATATAAATCTTTACCAAATGCATTGGAGGGAGATATAGGTCCCACCCATCTCATAATGAAATCATTCTTTCGTGTGCCACAAAATCATAAATCATACATCATGGCCTAACCCATGTAATAGAATGGGATTCTTAAACATCATGCCATCATAACATAATCCATATAAAAAAATGGATATCATTTCATCATAAGAAGAATAAAACCATGTAAATAATGGATACATTATACTTGAAACATAAACATATTAAATAATGTCATTTTAGATGGAAAATATTTTTGATAAAACACTTGTAATGAAATCTTGAGGAAAATATCCTTTCTTCTTCAAAATCATTTTCTTTTCACAAAATGCCATGAAATTTTAAAAGAAAAGGTTTTTGTTGAAAATAATCATGAAATATTGTATAGGAAGCCTCATGAAAATGAGGTTTTATGAAATCGTAAAAATCTGTTCACGCCGTATAAGTTAAAAATAACATTCTCCTCGTACTTTTTTCGGAAAAGTCAAAAAGTACCTCGTATGGTAAAAAAAGAAAGATTCCATACATACCATGTAATAAAATTAAAAAATGGTTAAAAATGACTTTAAACATACATGAAACCATTTTTAGGAAACATGGACATGGATGATAACAATAACCCCAGTAAATACTTACGAATAAACAATCTCGGAAAAGAATGAGATTGGAATAGTTATCCCTTACCTTACGTCCAATATGATTTGTATGTATCCAAACCCCATGTATAATGATTTAAATAATTAATTGAATTATTACAGAATCATATTCATTGTTATGATATCATATATGGTTCACTTATCACTTTATATTACCCATTCTTTTGTAAATTCCATGATAAAGCAGCATTTTGGATAAAATCGTTTCATTTTTCATACGTGTTTCGACTTGTTAGTATTGATATCATTACTTATATACTGATTTACATAAATCCAGAATTTAAAACATGATTTATATATAATATATATTCAGAATATACATATATATATATGATAGATCGATAAATGGAATGAAATACACCATTCATGGAGACGGTAGGTCGTACGTACGCATGAACGTTGTTTTTTGTTTCCTTATTGAATTGAATGGAATTAAGTAGATGACATAAATATATATATACATAAATACAGTATCATTTTTATGTCATATATTTCATTATTATTCATTATATATACTTTTTAATCATTCATGAATGGTTAACATGGAGAATGAATCTCATCGCGTCGTGGAGACGGTAGTCCGTACGTACGCACGAGCGATGATATCATTCCCATGATCATGAAATTGTATTTAAGTGTATGTATAATATTTCATAATCAATATAAATTTACAATAATCATATATAGTTATTTATTTACATCATTATACCCATCCATGTAAGGTGGTGGTCGAAAACAGATTACACCACGGCGTGGAGACGGTATTCCGTACGTACGCACGCGCCGTGATTTCATTTTCCATAGGATGGATAGAAGGTAAAATAAGGTTGTTTTATATTTATAATAACATATCATTATATAATTAATACTAATGTTATTAATTTATAATGATACAACTAAAGAATAATAAGTATAAGAAGAAAGAAACTTGAGAAAATCAGAAGAAGAGATTGCCTCTTCTTCGACGCACCTCCTTTATGCTTCCTCTTACAGAAGTAGAGTTGGTATTTTTAGAATAACAGAAACTCCATAATGTTTCTAGGGAAGTGGAGAAGAGAAATGGTCAGGGTCTGTCCGAGCTTCAAGGCTCAAAATGGTGTGAATAGAAGAGGGAAGGGGTGCCCTTTTTATAAGGGAGGAGAGGGGCACCTTTGAAAAAACATAAATTATTATTTTATAATAAGGTCATATTCAGTTTTTAATAGCTCCAAATTGATTTATTTTGAATATAAGGTGGTTAGGGGTTAAAATACACTCAAACAATAGATTTTAGACAGGTTTTGGTCATTATATTAACCTTATCTTTTAGTTTTAACTCTTAGTTAATTAGATTGACATTTACCATGTAAATTTGTATTTTTATATTATATAGTTAATAAACATACCATATAAATCCAATAAACCCCCAAATGGTCCATTAATGATAAAAAAATCATGATATAAGTATCTTGGCCGAACCTTAGATTTTTAAGAATATAATAACATTTAATAATATAATATTTGTTTTAAAAACTATTTTATGTCAATTTTGACACTATTTGGTAATGAATTTTTGTGAAAATTATAATAGCATTATTAGTTCGAAAAAAGTTAATTAATTCAATATTAACATGTCATATTAACCTATAAAATTAGTGGAATTCATAAAAAGTCACAAATTACATTTATTTAAGTATTTATAACATCAATTATTTTAAAATTTCATTATTTAGGTAATTACTGAATCACCATTGTGTCATAAATAAATTAAATTATATAATGTCTAAAAATTATAAAAAAAATACCAACATGTAGGAAATCTATTTATCTTTCCAATTTATATTTATAGTCGACAAGATAATTTATATATCCTCTTATAAAAATTAATTACTATTAGATTTTTGTTAATGCCAATTTTGTCTTTACATTAAATTAATTAATCTAATGTGTCATTGTCATTCATAAGTGGATCCATGGGGTCCCAAAATCGACCCAAGGATGCCCATGGTCGGAATTACTCATCCAATAAGGTTTGGAAAAGTGTTAAGGTAATTTTTAAGTATTATAATATTATTTTAACCTTGAATTACACTATTTACTTTTAACCGTGGTAAATAAAAGTAAAAAGCTACTATTCACCAAAAATTATTTTTATCTAATTAAACCACATTTTACTCCATGATATTAACCGTGTCTCTCGGATTTTCAAAATTCAACTCATAGAAGTGGTAAAATTATGTTTTATGAACAATTGCAAAAGCTCCTAGGAGGTGGGTAAAAGACGGTGAAAATTTCAATACAATTTTTATAAATCTAAAATTATTATAAAAAGATTCCAATGAATTTCATTGAACTTATATAAGTATTATATATCTATTCTAACTTAAAATAAATTTAAATCAAATAAATTATTATTTAAATAAAAATTCGGTTTTAACCAAAAACTCAGTGTTTTCACTATTCATCAAAAATTTAAGTTTTTCAGAAAAATACCAAAAATTCAGCCTAAGCTATATTTGATATTCTGAATTCAAAAATGATGTCTATTTTTTCCAAATTCAAAACATATAAGTGGGATTAATTAATTTTAAAAATAATTCCCGTTATCAAAACAAATAGCGTGTTTTTAAGAAACAATAACTATCAAAAGATCGACACTTGTTTATGTCCAAATTCAAAGTGAAATTAATTACAATGACCAATATTGAATTAAATGGTAAAAATATATTCTAATTACACTTTAAAACCAATTAAAAAGATAATCTGACCATATAAATTATTGCGATGAAAAAGGTTATTTTTAATTAAAATATAGCGTGTTTTTACTATTCATCAAAATATGAAAGTTATCAGAATAATATGAAAAATTTATCCAAATTAATTTTTATATTCTGATTCCAAGGAAGAATTTTATTTTGTCAAATTGAACTTATAGACATGTCAAAAACTCGATTTAAAGTGGATGCACCATCAAAAGGTGGAAAAACTACATTTTTTGAAAAATACTTATTTTACTCGAAAAATTGATTTTGTTCTCATACCATATTCTAGAAAATGTGTAAGATGAATAATAATGTTATAAAATTCAAAATGTAGTCGATACTATTCATAACGGCTAGTTCATAATAATATTATAACCATATATCGTTGTTTAGTGAAACCTGGTATTGCATACAACACACACTATCAAGGAAGGTCACGATTGCATGTAATGCAAGCCAAGTCAGGGATGCGTGTAGTGAAAGATCCTTTTGGTTTAGCTTACAACACAAGACATCAATGAAATTAAAATGAATATTTTTCATAAAATCTTGGGGTGTTACACACATGACCTGTGGGAGCTTATCTGGATGCCTCCATGTGATCAGGGAATTTATTTAGACACGTTAAAGAGATTATAAGGACTCACCAAAGGGGATCCATGAGATATCCCATAGGTTATGCTCTATGAATTACTATCTTCATGATCTTTATAAGATAATGTGATCACATGTCTGTTGTTGGTTCATGTGATCCACATGATCTTAGATACCTTATTCTTACTTTGTTTAATGGAGAAAATAATTCCCATATCTAGATATTTCTTCCCTTGTGGATTTTTCGATGCTCATCTGGCTGGCATAAAAAAATACCTCCCCTAAGGAGTGGGTTTTTTGGGGACAAGGGATTGTTTATGAAGAAATTAAATTACCACCTATTTCATTAGAGAAGACACTAATTGGTGTCTTGGTATGTACTATAGGGAGAATGCTATATCTTTGATTGAAGTCAGTGGACATAGAGTGCTTGAATTGAATTTTTCTAAGGACATATGTTGGGCCTCAAAATATTTGTATCTTTTACCCTCTTACAGACTAAATCATTTTTGTGCTATAGTTTAGGGTATTTTAGATTGGACCCTTTATCGATGGATGTTTAGGATCTTTTATCTTGGACACTCTGTTACTATAGTTTAGGGTTTTTAGATCATACCTTCTATTGTTGTAGTTTAAGGTCTTTTAACTCGGAAATTCTATCATTTTA
This sequence comes from Viscum album, assembly GCA_963277665.1. Taxonomy (NCBI): domain Eukaryota; kingdom Viridiplantae; phylum Streptophyta; class Magnoliopsida; order Santalales; family Viscaceae; genus Viscum; species Viscum album. The sequence continues at coordinate 15,888,945 of OY728150.1, forward strand.
GTTTAGGGTATTTTAGCTTATATCATCTATCATTTTAGTTTATAGTATTTTAGCTCAGGACTTTTATTATTGTGATTTAGGGTCTTTTAGATTGGAACTTCTATCCCTATAGTTTAAGGTCTTTTAGCCCAGGTCTTAGGAAGCCATGCATTTTAAAGTCTTAATTCTAGGACATGATCAATGATCAGGGAATATAGTGAAAAATTCTAGGAATGACCCAAAAAACCCTTGGGTTTTGATTTTTCTATGGTGTTGTCGAGGCTCACAAGGATTCGAGTTCCTTTCCTATAAGGAGGAGATGCCCTTGGTTTGTAGGTTAAAGCCCTTATGAGTTGGTAACATTATCAAATAGGGGATTCTCCATTATTTTTCAAGGGTCATGGAAGAATTATGGTGGTAATATTGTTTGAGGGTGAAATACTATGGAAGCTAGGCCCACCTGGATAGTTGGAATATGAGTGATATAAGTCACAAACCAAAAGTTTGAGTTGATGATTATGGGATGGGGAACACATGTTGCGGATGAACCATAACACCCTGAGGTTCCTCCATGGTGTTGTTGGGGATCACAAGGCTTGAATATCATTTCTTACAAGGAGTAGATGCCTTTAGATGGTAGGTAAAATCCCTTATGTTTCAATAGAATGGTAAGGAAAAGATGATATCCACTCATTTATGAGGTCCATGAAAGATTCATAAAGACTCAAACATCTAGATGATAAGGTTGGGTATGGAGGAAAGCTACCCAAGAATGGTTCTGGAGCCCTAGGGTAGTTTGGATCTTAATTTTGAAGCTATATCCATACACCATGTGGTTTCAAATCATGATGTGTGGATCATTAAAGGTTTGGGAATGGAGTTTCGCATTCCTTCTTTGAGAAAGGGTACAAAATATGGTGACATAACATTGAGGATGTCAAATAATATTAAATAGTTTGGTTATGGGTATTGTAAATCATGATTTAATGTACTCAATTCACGAGGATGGTATGGGACAATTATACTGGGAATGTCCTCGAACACACTAAGTTACTAAGTTCTTCCATGGTGACTTCAGGGCTCACAAGGATCAAAAATCCCTTTTTACAGAGTGATGCATTTGATTTATGACCATAAGTGCATATTCATGAGATATAATCATTCATTTATAGTGAAATAAAAGGTCCCTTGAAGCTATTTATACTTTCCCAAGGGCCATGTAAGGTTTATAGTGATCTGAGGCACTCAAATCATTAAGTGTGACTTGTTGAAAGTGTAATATCAAATAAGAGTTTGAACACCCTGAAATTTGTGTCACCACCTAGAGAACATATTCTCATGGCGAGGAGATGTGGAAAATAATTAATCTAACTTTTTTCTGAACTAGGGGTCCAATAAAGATAGGTTTTGTTTTACTAGGGATATAATTTTGGACTTATTATCTCTATTCCTTATTTATTTATGCCAAATTTTTTCCTAAACTCTAGATATTAGAGTATAGAGAGTTAAGGCTTGAAGTTTTCTTAGGCCTCCCTTTACAGGTTTTCAACAAAACAAGTTTTGTGTATCTTTTTCTAGCTGTGAAAGGTCTTGTGATTTGGCCCATTATAGGCTAGAGTATAAGGTCATACATCTTTGACCAAAGTTTAGTCAGTTTAAGGATATAAAAAACATGTACCTAATATGGGGGATGATACACAAGTGCCCAATTAGGATACCCTGAGTCAAAATAACTCCAACATCCTTATGTGCAGGAGATGAAAATTTTGTAAATCATATCTCGAGTTTCTCAAGTTATGATTAATGATAAAGGAAAATCATATTGGGAATGGACCAAAACACACTAACATGATGAGTACCACCACAATGACATCAGAGATCACAAGTACCAGAAATAAATTTTCATAGAGTGACACATTTGGTTGATGACTATAGGTGCATATGTAGGATCAATATGCATGAATTCATAGTCAAATAAATGGTCCATTGAATCCATGTATCTTTTCATAAGGTCCATGAAAGTTTTGAAATAACTTGAGGTTCTTGAGACATGAAGTGTCACTTATGGATTTAGGTAACTAAAATATGGAATAAGTACCCCGTACTCTGGATGACCAAAGTAAGGCTCTTGTGGTCCTTTGATAAAGGATGATAATGGATGATGTTCTGCACAGTTTAACATCGTGTAATAAGGACACACTTTATTTGATGTAGTTTAATGTAATTTTGTATGAACATATTTGTTGTGTAGTTTTAATGTCATGTGACCAGGATGTTTTCATTTTATTTAATCATAATGTGGTAAGGATTTTTTTCTTTCCGTTTAATCATCATACAGTAAAAATGTGGGAACTGAGATGAAAAATTATGCAAGATATATTAATTTTACAATAATTATTCATGTATATTTGAATCACATGTAGGAAAAAATTTATTGTATAGATCAGGCCCTATGAATTTGGGGTGCATTTTTTAATGGTTGTTAAAGCTAGGACCATGATTGGAGATCCAAACATCTATACGTATCCTGTGATGCCAGGAATCAAGACACATTTCATTCTTGAATGGAAAAATCTCTATGTAGGTATGACCTAAACACAGAGGTGGAAATTGTTTCCGTTGATTGTTGTAGCTGGGCCCAGGATTGGATATCTGTGTGTCACTATCCTGTGATGAAAGTAATCAAACCACATGTAGTTATCAAGGAATTGTGAAGTTTAACTTCATCCAAAAAGGACATAAAAACCCCGATGTGAAAAGGGGTATTGCGGATGGACCCAAGGATTGAAATATGGGAATTACTATATATCCCAAAAAAATAAGAATCAATCCACACATATTTATTTATTGGAGGTGTTCTAGGAGACCAACAACAATAATAATGGTCCTCTTGGGCAAGGTCCATAGGAAAGTGCAATTTTATGTCATGCAAGAGACATAATCCATGCATTTTAACATCATGCAGTGAGGAATCATGGTATTCCTTTTAAGGTATCTCATTTAGGACCATGAAAAACCAATCATTAGCAATTATTCCTTGTTTTTATTGGTAATCCATTATTTAATTTCTTAATATCATATGATCTATTCTTGGTATGAGAAACAAGGAATGGAAAGGGTTCCTCTCACCATATAGAGGTGGTAAAAGATATGATAGGGGAATTTTACATCATTTGGTGGCTAAAACAAGATATAGGATTGAGGAATACCTACAAATCTTATCGAAAATGAGAGTCAAGATGAATGTAGTTATCAAAACCTGTGTAGTTTAATTTCATGAAGTAAGGACATAAGTTGTGCAGTTTAACATCTTGTGGTAAGGGAGTGAGTCCTACGATGTGAATGAAGATGGATGAAATGGATCTGTGCATTTTTACATCATGCGATAATGAAATTTTCCATAAATTTTAACATCATGTGGTAAGGATGAGGATCAATTGATGTGAAAGAAATTTAATGTTGTATTTGAGCTCTATACTAGAGATTCAGGCATCACTACGTATCCTGTGATGGAAGGAATCAGGCCACACCTAGTTATTGGATGAACATATTCCCAATATGGAGCTAACTCTCACACCATGATGGGGGAATTTCACCCTTCTTTTTCACATATCTAGCTTAAATGAGACGAAATAATCAATGATACAACAATTCCTATGTAGTTTAATTTCATACGGTGCAGACATCTTCTATGCAGTTTAATTTCTTGATGTAAGAAAGAAATATGTACAGTTTAACATCATGTGGTCAGAACGTGAGATGTTGTGCAATTTAAATTCTTGCTTCCAGGACTTGAGGTGCTATGTATTTTAACATATTACTTCCAGGATAAGAGATACTATGCAATTTAACCTCTTACTAAAAATATGAGAGATACTGTTCATTTTTAACGTTTTGTTTCTACATCAAGAGATGTTGTGTAGTTTAATGTCTGACTTCCAGGATGAGAGATGTTGTGCAGTTAAATGTCATACTTACAGGATGAGGGATGTTGTGCAGTTTAACATCTTTATTCTATTATGAGAGATGTTTTGTAGTTTAATATCTTGATTCTAGGATGAGAGATGTTTTTCAATGTAACATCTTACTACTAGCACGAGGTGTGCTTAATGAAAACTATGAAATGTATTTCTTGAGAAACCACACATTGGTGGGGGTGTGACAGGTTCCCCATCTATATTGTGGATAATGAGCAAGATCCATTGTGATAGAACTTATATATGATGTAAGGCCCTTCCTAGTTGGGTTCTCACTTAGGAGGATTCTTCCCTGGTATCATTGGGGTCCGGAGAGACAATACCAGTTCTCCTTTACGTAATGAACATATGAGAACATTTTTATTAAGAGTTCATGTGATCCTATTATAATGGAATTAATGGTTGTGCAATGTACACAACCTATTATCATCGAGCCACTCTAATTTATCTAGCCACCTTTGTGATTTATCGTCATCAAAGTATTGTCCATTGATGGCTATTCAGAGTGAAGTTAGCTAGAATTCCATGTTTAACACTTCCTCAGTCCTATAAACCAATGAGTATGGGGTTTCTTGTGTATCATTACACATGGTGGTACAGTAGGCCCATAAAGTATGGAGGAACTTGTTTGGTGATGACTTCTTATTCATTTTAACAATCTTCTGGATTATATTTTATATATTCTTATTGAAGGCCTATATATTTCCATTTACTACTACATGATAGTGAGATGAGTTACTGGACTTGATATTGTACTCCTAGTACAGTTTCTTCAACTCCATAGAATAGAAGTTGGTTCCATTTTCCATTAATATTGTGTGAGGGAATATGAATCTGGTGTTGATATTAAACTTTATGAATTTTATGACATTCTTTATCCTGAATTCCGTGAGGAGTATTTCATCATCCCATTTGGAGAATAATTTGGTGGTAGTGAGGATGTACTTGAACTACTTAGCTATAGATGGGGGATATAACACCACAACATCCACTCCCCAAATGAAAAGAGAATTGGGATATTTAGATGTATGTATAAATTACAAGGGGTTATGGATGGAGGTTTCATAGATACAGAATTCATAAAATTTATTGGAAAAATAAACATTGTTTTGTATCAGGGTTTTCCAATAATAACCCAACCTATTGATTTGGTCAGAGATCCTAGTCCCAAACTAATGAGCATCTCAGAAGCCTATACGGACTTCTTCTAGGATGACATGAATCTCCCTTTCTTAAATATATATGGATAGGATTCTATAAAAGCCTCATCTATAGATGGATTGTTTTTTGTTTGGGCTATCCTACCAGGTAAAGTTCTCTACATGGTGCTGAATCTGTTCCCTTCCAGTTCGGTCTTTCGGGAAAGTCCAGTTTTGTAGATAACCGATTATGGGCTCCATCCATCCAGGGGTGGATATCGGTTAATCATGCTCCAGGGTGGTGTTTACATGATTGATTACTTCCATATCACAAACAATGACCGACAAGGACATTCTTCGACACGTGATATAGAGGATTTATTCCCCCTGACCAGGTTCGATTAGTATTGTGGCTGCATTAGACAACGTGTCAATATGAGCATTTTGTTATCGGAGAATTTGATTAAATGTCAGATCAAAAGGGAACTCCACCATCAATTACCTAAAGTATCCAGTGAGAGAGGATAGTTCTTCCTTTTTGATGGAATATTCTCCATTGATCTTCTTTATCACTGGTTCTAAATCCCCTTTGATATTTAGGTAGGATATATACAGTTTTAGGGATACTTCTAAGACAATGATAAGAGTTTAGTATTCAGAATCATTATTCATGTAGACCTCAGATAATGAGAAAGGGTAGGGAAAAAATTATTTGTTTAGAGAGACAAATATAATCCCTAATACAACATGATCAAACTTTGGGTTTTCCATCCTTTTTTTCTGATAGGACTTCGGGAGGTTCCATAAAAATACATCTTCTATGTCTTGGGAGTGACATTGAAATTTAATACCCCATAATTTAGGAGCTCGGTGTCTATCGGTGAATTATCCATGTCAGAATGTTTTATGAGGAAATAATCTAGGGATTTCCTCTTCACCACTTTCTATGACATGAAATGGATGTAATATTGTTTTAGAATGAATTCCCATCAATCTAGACACCCATTCAGCATATGATGACCAAGTATGTACTTGAGTAAATCAATACAGAAGACCATATGGACTTCATGGTGATACAAGTAACTTCTTATCTTTTTCACGTTGAAGATTTGTGAAAGGAAGTTATTCTTGACATTAGAGTATCGGGTCATAGTACCCAGAATTGTTCAAATGAGGTAGTAGAGAATGTTCTTACCCCTACATCATTTTTTTTATGTTAGGAAGAAAATCAATGATAATTCCATGGAGGACACATATAAGATGAGAAATCTCCCTTCCATCACCAGGATCAGAACCAATGTGTGTAGAAATTACTGCTTGATACTTTCAAAGGTTTATTGGAATTCATCATCCCATTGATAGAAGATTACTTTATTCATTATCCTAGTGAAGGGAAGAGATTTTGTTGACCATGTTGTCTATGCAACACCGAATGTAGGCATGGTTCCTTTGGATCCCCCTAGTTCTTTGAAATTGGGGGTGGGTGAAATTTCTAGCACTAGTATTTTCTGTGTCAACCTCAATGCCACGGTGGCATATCACAAAGACAAGGAACCTCCATGATGTTACTCTAAAACTGAATTTCAGTAGATTCATCTTCCGAAAGTACCATCAAATCTTATCAAATATAATTTTTTGATCCGTGAAGTGGTCACATCAATGTTAGGATTTGAATATCAAGTCATCAACATAACATTCAGATATTCTTCCCAAGAATGTCTTAAATATATGATACATGGTGTGTTGATAATTGGCGTTGAAATTCTTTAATCCAAATCACATGACCTGATTAAAAAAATATTCCTTTATGAATTCTGAAGGAAGTGGCTTACTCATCTTTAGGGACCATATTTATTTGATTGTACAATGAATACCCATACATGAAGGAAAGGGCTTAAATCCAGAAATTGCATATATCAAGATCCATGTGATCGGAAATGGGAAATCATCCTTTGGGATGTTTCGATTATGGTCTCTAAGATCGATGTAGACCCTAATCTGCTCATTATTTGTCTTAATATGGATGATGTTTACGAGAAATCTTAGGTATTAAAATTATCATACAAAGTTTTATTTGACCAATTTTTCATCTCCCACCTCTATATTGGCGGCATTAGAGGGGTGAATCCTCCTGGCTTCCTTCTTGGATCCTTGATGCTCATCGGGTAAACTGAGTTGATGTTTATCCACATCTAGATTAAATCCAAATATTTCTGTATATTTCCAAGAGAACACGTATTGGGTTTTCTTTAAAAATTATATTTACATAACTTTCTCTTTGAGGGTAATGACGACACTAATTAGTGTAGGCCTTGGGTCTTATTATCTTCCCATATATTTCTACCTAAGATCATCAATGGTGGTAGATACGCCTTCCTCGAATGAAGGAGGAGAATTACTGAGGTCATTCTCATCTTATTCCATATTTGAGCCTCTAAAGACATTTTCAGAAGATATTGTAAATATGAGGGCTTCTCTATCACTATCAATGTGAGAGAGGCCATGAGAAGAGATATTATTTTCCCATATTTCCCGAGTAATTACACAGAGATGTTTCGATTGATTTTATTTTACACTATCACAAGGGATAATAGGGGATTAGACCTATAAGGCTAGGTCTTTTACCTCAACCAGATTTATGAAATGTATATATCATCATACACCATTAGTTATTTACCTCCCCTTTTATAGAAACCTACTTCAGCATATGTGGCTTCACAAGTCTCAAAGGGAGGAACTGTCTCCTTATAGTATGTTGAATTTTCTATCAACGTGGTGTTTCAGATATTGATGGAATGTTGAAGGTACCACCACGTGGATATGGATCCAGGGCCTCCCGAGTAAGACATTGTATGCAGTGTCTTGCTATATATCCACAAACTTAGTATCATATGTGAGATCTGTAACACCCTGAGATTTTATGAAAAATATTCTTTTTAATTTAATTAATGTCTTGTGTTGTACGCTACACCAAAAGGAGCTTTCACAACATGCATCCATGACTTTCCTTGCATTACACGCAATCGCGACCTTCCTCGATAGCGTGTGTAGTAAGCAATACCGAGTTTCACTAAACAACGATATGCTATTAAAATATTATTAAAACTAGCCGTTATGAATAGTAATAACCACCTTTTAAAATTTTATAAATTTTATCTCTCAAAATGGACTTCATTTTTGGATTCGGAGTATCTAATTTAGCCTAAGGTGAAATTTTGGTACTTTTCGGATAACTTTCATATTCTGATGAATAGTGAAAATTACTAAATTTTAATTAAAAACAATTTTTTTAATCGAAGTAATTAATAGTGATAAATTATTAATTTGAGTGGTTTTAAAGTATATTTAGAATATATTTTTACAATTTAATAAAATTTTGGTCATTGGATGTGATTCTACATTTAAACCAGACATAAACAAGCGTCAATCTTTTGATAGTTATTATCTCTTAAGAACACGCTATTTGTTTCAACGACGGGAATTAATTTTTAAATTAATTAATGAAACTGATATGTTTTTAATTTGGTAAAATAGACATCATTTTGGAGTTCATAATATCAAATATATCTTAGGCCAAATTTTTGGTATTTTTCTGGAAACTATCATTTTTTTCATGAATAGTGAAACCACTAAGTGGTAGTTAAAAAAATGAATTTTTCATAAAACTTAATTTTACCGCTTCTGTGAGTGGAATTTCAAAAATCTGAGAGACACGGTTGATGTTAGTAAGTAAAATGTGGTTCAATGAGATGAAAATATTTTTTGGTGAATAGTAACTTTTTGCTTTTTTTACCACGGTTAAAAGTAAATAGGACAATTAAGGGTAAAAATGACATTATTATTACCCTAAAACATGTCCTAATTCTATTTTACAAGTGTAATTCGAACAAAAACAACCTTAGGAATAAAATATGACCATTTAGGCCCACTTGGATTAGATTAGGACATTTATTATTAATTTATTTAAAGAAGGGTTAAAATAGTTAAAATCAAAGTTTAATAACTAAATCATTTTTAATATGAGGTTATACATAAGATAAATTTGACTATAAATATTAATTAGAAAGCTAAAAATATTTCTTACATAATGGTATTTTATTTGTAATTTTTAGACATTAAATAATTTAATTTATTTATGACACAACGATGATGCAGTAATTATCTTATTAATGAAATATTAAACTAATTGATGTTATAAAAGCCCAAATAAATGTAATTTGAGACTTTTTATGAATTACACTAATTTTATTGGTTAATATGACATGTTATTATTGATTTAATTAACTTTTTTAGAACTTATAATTCTGTTATGAGTTTCACAAAAATCAATTACTAAATAGTGTCAAAATTGACATAAAATAGTTTTTAAAACAAATATTATATTATTAATTGTTATTTTATTCCTAAAAATCTATGGTTCTTCCAAATGACTTAGATAAGGTTATATATATTAATAATAAACAACTTGGGGTTCGTTTGGCTTGATATAGTAAGTTTATTAACCTTATAGTATAAGAACACAAGAAGACACGGTAAAAGTAAAATTATTTAACTTAATGTTAAATCTACATGATAAGGTTAAAATAGGAACCTAAACTTGTCTAAATTCTATTGGATGAGAGGATTTAGACCCATCCCCACCTTATCCTCGAAATAAATCAGTTTGGAGCTATTTAAAACCGAACATGACTTTATAATAAAATAATATTTTTAGTTATTCCAAAGGTGCCCCTCTCCTCCCTTATAAAGGGGCACCTCCTCCCCCTCTTCCTCACACCACTTTGAGCCTTCAAGCTCGGCCAAACCCTGCCAATTTCTCCTATCCACTTACCTAGAGACATCCTAGAGGTCCCGGTATTCTTCAAAGACCAATTTTAGTGCCCTAAAAGAAGGTCTCAAAGAAGCACTTCAAAGAAGAGGTAATGTCCGTTACCGATTCTTTCACCTTTATTTATTCTTCCACTTATTATTCTAAGGTGGTTTCATTATGAAGTAATAACATAAGTATCACTAATATACTGATATGCTATTATAAGTATGAAACAACCCTATTTCACCATCTATCCATCCTACGGAAAAAGAAATCACCGCGCGTGCGTACGTACGGAATACCGTCTCCACGCCGTGGTGTAATCTATTTTACACCACCACCTTACTTGGATGGGTATAATGGTGTAAATAATAACTATATATGATTATTTTAAAGTGAAATTGATTCTTTAATAGTATACATTCACTCAAATAAAATTCCATGATCATGGGAACGATATCATCGCTCGTGCGTACGTACAGAATACCGTCTCCACGACACGATGAGATTCATTCTCCACATTAACCATTCATGAATGATTATAAAGTATATATAATGGATAATAATGAAATATATGACATGTTAAATCTACTGGATTTATGTATATATATATATGTATGTATGTATGTCATCTACTTACTTCCATTCAAGACAATAAGGAAAGGAAAACAGCGTTCATGCGTACGTACGGACTACCGTCTCCATGAACGGTGTGTTTCATTTCATTTATCTATCTATTATATATATATATATACTGAATATATTTGATATATAAATCATGTTTTATATTCTGTAAGTAAGTAAATCATGATATAATTAATAATAATTTCAAGAACAATAAGTCCAAACACCAACGATAAATGAAACGATTTTACCCAAAACGCTTCTTTAACATGGAATTTACAAAAGAACAGGTAATATAAAGTCATAAGTGAACCATATATGATATCATAACAATGAATATGATTCTTTAATAAGTTAATGACATTATTTAAATCATTATACAGGAGGTTCGGACACTTACAAAGCAAATCAGACTTAAGGTAAGGGAAATATCACAATCTCATTTTTATCCGAGATTGTTTATACTTTGGCATTTACTGGGGTGTATTTTATCATCCACTTCCATGTTTCCTCACTATGTAATATTATTTCCATCCACCTACAATTGTTTAAATCCAATTTTACCCTTCAGTGAGTTTTTAGTAAAGGATATGAAAGGAATCTTTTGTCATTTTTCGTACGAGGTACTTTTTGACTTTTCCGACAAATGTACGAAGAATGTTTTTTTTAACTTATACGACATGAATGGATTTTTAAAATATTATTTAAAAAAAGATTCCTTTAAAATTTTTCAAGTTTATTTTTAATCAACTTTTTTTAGTTTAAAATTGTATGACATGTTAAGAAAGGAAAAGTGTTTTTGATGTAGAAAGGATATTTTCCTCAAGAATGAAGTTCAAGTGTTTTATCAAAATTATTTTCCATATAAGATAATAAAGGGTTCTGTTTTTATCCCTATTATTACATTGATTTGATTATGTTGTGATGGAATTATTTTTATGAATTCCTTTATCCTATATGAATTGTTTTATGATGTCATGATGTTTAAGAATCCCATTTTTATTACATGGGTTATGCTATGATGTATGGTTTATGAATTTGTGGAACACATAAGAATGGTATCATTATGAGATGGGTGAGACCTATATCTCCCTCCAATGCATTGGGTAAAGATTTTATATCTCATTATATAGACATGGATGGAACGGTAGGTTATACCAGTTCAGTGAAACAGGACTGAAACGAGGGTGACTCGGTTCAGAAATGGACTTTGTCCACTAAGATAGTCTGGGCAATGAGTCTTGACTAATAAGATATGATTCTCTATGATTATGTGTGTATGCCACAAAGTTTCATGTTTTAAGTTATGATTATTGGGATTTCATTTCACTACTATGATTTATCCCATGTTATGAAATTATGCTCTCTTTTGCAGGTTAAGATTTCCAAAATGTTATGTTCTTATGAATATGATGTGATTGATATTTCTTTTGTTTAACCTTACTGAGCATTTGAGATCACCCTTTTATGTTTTCTTTTCCCCAGGATATAAAGAAAGGTTTTAGGTAAAAAAAGGAATATCTTTATGGGAGATTTTGAAGATCTTTCACCACGATTAGAAGATTATATTTCGAGTTTCCAAAGACACTAAACTATTACGGTCCTTGTGTGTGTGTTTTTGTTATGTACTAAGTATTCTGCAAAAGTAATGTAATGTATATGTACGTTAAGCTTCGGGTCTCTATAGTTGGTATCAGAGGCAAAGGAGGTAGGAATGTATCTGATCCTTGGGAACTCTCACATGTGAGCGTTGGACGAAGCATGGCTTTCCGCCCAAGGGCTTCATGAGGAAATGGCTGCCACTGGGGATGGTGGTGTGTCCCTCCCAGGGGGTGTAGCCGCCCATGGAGTGCCCTGATAGGTATCAATTATAGTCCACTGGAAGTAATTCCAGACCGTTATAGTTGGTATCAGAGGAAAGGTTTATTCAACCTTTGGAAACTAGGATGCGAAAACGTTAGTGAGATCCCTAGAGATATTTATAAGGTATGTCTAGGGATGTCCCTAAGGATAAGTATACGAACTATGGTAACGATCTTAGAATTTAAACTAAGATGTTAGATATTGAGGGTACTCCCCATTTACTATGTTGTTTTCTCTAGCATGATTTTTGCCTCTCACAGAATTATTTGTGTGTTTTAGTTAATGGAGGGAACCAGAAGGAATTCGGTTAACATTGAATCCAATGGACAAATTGGTGACTATGAGCAACAAAATTGTGTAATTCCTAGAGAGAAAGATATTGTGATTATGCCGAATCAGTCATCGCGATATATGATTAACAAGGTGAAATTTAGTGGTATGCCTAATTCATCAAATAAGAGGAAGATAGACTTTTATACATGTTCGCATGTGGAGGAGCATAAAGAAAAGAAGATTGAGATTTATAAAGAAGTGAAGAAGAACCTCGAGGAATACCTCAAATGGAGGGACAGATGTTATCTGTGTGGAGAAAAGGGTCATAGAGTGACAGACTATTATGGAGTTCAATGTCTTATTTGTGGAGAACATGGGCATTACCCAACTAAATGCCCTAACCTAAAAAGTTACTTCTAAATCAAGGAAGGAATTATTCCAAGACAATCATTGAAGAGGATAGATTGAAGTGTTTATTTATTGTTATTCAAGAATAGTGTTGTTGAGGTACTTTTATGGCATATTAGAATATTTTTGTATTAGTCTATTGTGGTTTTCAATAATTTTATGGTACCGGTAACCATGGAAAGTGATTGAGATATTTTTAGAAAAAATATGATATGCGCATAATGAAGGGATAAGGAAAAAATGAAATGTTTGACAGTATTCATGAGCTCATGATTGATATAAGGACTAAGTGATATCATGTTTTGAGTATATAGAATTTTGAGGATTTTGGTATGTGGAAAGTGTTAACTTTTAACTATATTCATGTTTTCACTAAGGTTCAATGGGTATTCAAGAGAACATATGATTAAGGCATTAGAATGTTTGGAATGTGACCAACAAGACATATCTTATGATATATGGGGATCAACGATGATATTAAATCTCTGGTAATCATTTTCACTATATTATGAGAGTGGACTACAGTATTATGGATAAGACTAAAGATTGGAATGGATTATGTTGGACATAAGTTAGTATTGTTTAAGGATAAAAGTTTTTTCGATATTATTTATGTGATGTTATAGTAATGTAGTTTTAGAAAAAGAACAACCTGCAGGACGGGTGACAACCCATCGCGTCGGACAAGGCCATGGGAATCGAACCCACAACCGAAGTGCGACTGGCCTTTATCGCCTACCACTGGCCTACAGGAAGTCCCTGTTTAGTAGAAACTAGTTTTATTATATTAAGCAGTATGATATATAAAGTATAAGTCCATTTTAGGAACTATATATGATTAATCTCACTATAGATGGACTTATGTATTTTTTGATAACTTTTCTAACCTTTTGTTTGAGACAGATGGAATGACCCATCATTCTATCACATGATCTGCTAACACATCATGAATGACAAATTCAACTTCATTTATTTAAGAGATGAAGTGGAAATTGTCCAAAGAACGACCAACGGTGAGACTATACCAAAATCATGAAAGTATCTCATCTAATTCCAATTTCATCAACTTTAGAGAAATGATCTTGAAAACCAAAAAAATGTTGTCCTAGTGATCTTATATCCGATGAATCAGATGGTACCCTAGATCATCACAAATTTATGGCTTTGCGATTGTTGGATTTTTCATAGCCATGTTCTCTACCACTCTCCATCAGAACATGATGGTTAGATTTCTCTTCCATATCCATATTTTCACCTATGTGGAAACCCAGTGATTAGTTTATTTGGGTAACCGTTACGTTTCATACTTTTGTTTTTAAAGATTGGTTTTGTAATTCCTTTTTACGATCTGTGTTTCTATCAAAGAAACTTTCAAATAGTAAACCATTTATAACCCCGACTAATTTCGAGGGCGAGATTCATTTTAAGGGGGGTAGAATGTAACACCCCGAGATTTTATGAAAAATATTCTTTTTAATTTCATTAATGTCTTGTGTTGTACGATACACCAAAAGGAGCTTGCACAACATGCATCCTTGACTTGACTTGCATTACACGCAATCACGACCTTCCTCGATAGCGTGTGTAGTAAGCAATACCGAGTTTCACTAAACAACGATATGCTATTAAAATATTATTAAAACTAGCCGTTATGAATAGTGATAACCACCTTTTAAAATTTTATAAATTTTATCTCTCAAAATGGACTTCATTTTTGGATTCGGGGTATCGAATTTAGCCTAAGGTGAAATTTAGGTACTTTTCGGATAACTTTCATATTCTGATGAATAGTGAAAATTACTAAATTATAATTAAAAACAATTTTTTTAATCGAAGTAATTAATAGTGATAAATTATTAATTTGAGTGGTTTTAAAGTATATTTAGAATATATTTTTACAATTTAATACAATGTTGGTCATTGTATTTAATTCTACATTTAAACCAGACATAAACAAGCATCAATCTTTTGATAGTTATTATCTCTTAAGAACACGCTATTTGTTTTAACGACGGGAATTAATTTTTAAATTAATTAATGAAACTGATATTTTTTGAATTTGGTAAAATATACATCATTTTTGAGTTCATAATATCAAATATATCTTAGGCCTAATTTTTGGTATTTTTCTGGAAACTATCATTTTTTTCATGAATAGTGAAACCACTAAGTGGTAGTTAAAAAAAATGAATTTTTCATAAAACTTAATTTTACCGCTTCTGTGAGTGGAATTTTAAAAATCTGAGAGACACAGTTGATGTTAGTAAGTAAAATTTGGTTCAATGAGATGAAAATAATTTTTTATGAATAGTAACTTTTTACTTTTTTTTTACCACGGTTAAAAGTAAATACGGTAATTAAGGGTAAAAATAACATTATTATTACCCTAACACATGTCCTAATTCTATTGTACAAGTGTAATTAGAACAAAAACAACCTTAGGAATAAAATATGACCATTTAGGCCCACTTGGATTAGATTAGGACATTTATTATTAATTTATTTAAAGAAGGGTTAAAATAGTTAAAATCAAAGTTTAATAACTAAATCATTTTTAATATGAGGTTATACATAAGATAAATTTGACTATAAATATTCATTAGAAAGCTAAAAATATTTCTTACATAATGGTATTTTATTTGTAATTTTTAGACATTAAATAATTTAATTTATTTATGACACAACGATGATGCAGTAATTATCTTATTAATGAAATATTAAAATAATTGATGTTATAAAAGCCCAAATAAATGTAATTTGAGACTTTTTATGAATTACACTAATTTTATTGGTTAATATGACATGTTATTATTGATTTAATTAACTTTTTTAGAACTTATAATTCTGTTATGAGTTTCAAAAAAATCAATTACTAAATAGTGTCAAAATTGACATAAAATAGTTTTTAAAACAAATATTATATTATTAATTGTTATTTTATTAATAAAAATATAAGTTTCACCCAAATGACTTAGATAAGGTTATATATATTAATAATAAACAACTTGGGGTTAGTTTGGCTTGATATAGTAAGTTTATTAACTTTATAGTATAAGAACACAAGAAGACACGGTAAAAGTAAAATTATTTAACTTAATGTTAAATCTACATTATAACGTTACAATAGGAACCTAAACTTGTCTAAATTCTATTGTATGAGAGTAGTTCGACCCATCCCCACCTTAGCCTCAAAATAAATCAATTTTGAGCTATTTAAAACCGAACTTGACTTTATAATAAAATAATAGTTTTTGTTATTCCAAAGGTGCCCCTCTCCTCCCTTATAAAAGGGCACCTCCTCCCCCTCTTCCTCACACCACTTTGAGCCTTCAAGCTAGGCCAACCCCTACCACTTTCTCCTCTCCACTTCCCTAGAGACATCCTAGAGGTCCTGGTCTTCTTCAAAGACCAATTTTAGTGCCCTAAAAGAAGGTCTCAAAAAATCACTTCAAAGAAGAGGTAATGTCCGTTACCGATTCTTTCACCTTTATTTCTTCTTCCACTTCTTCTTCTAAGGTGGTTTCATTATGAAGTAATAACATCAGTATCACTCATATAATGATATGTTATTATAAGTATGAAACAACCCTATTTCACCATCTATCCATCCTACGGAAAAAGAAATCACCGCGCGTGCGTACGTACGGAATACCGTCTCCACGCTGTGGTGTAATCTATTTTCCACCACCACCTTACTTGGATGGGTATAATGGTGTAAATAATAACTATATATGATTATTGTAAAGTGAAATTGATTCTGTAATAGTATACATACACTCCAATAAAATTCCACGATCATGGGAACGATATCATCGCTCGTGCGTACGTACGGAATACCGTCTCCACGACGCGATGAGATTCATTCTCCACATTAATCATTCATGAATGATTATAAAGTATATATAATGAATAATAATGAAATATATGACATGTTAAATATACTGGATTTATGTATGTATATATATATATATATATGTATGAATGTCATCTACTTACTTCCATTCAAGACAATAAGGAAAGGAAAACAACGTTCATGCGTACGTACGGACTACCGTCTCCATGAACGGTGTGTTTCATTTAATTTATCTATCTATTATATATATATATATATATACTGAATATATATGATATATAAATCATGTTTTATATTCTTGAAGTAAGTAAATCATGATATAAGTAATAATAATGTCAAGAACAACAAGTCCAAACACCTACGATAAATGAAACGATTTTACCCAAAACGCTTCTTTAACATGGAATTTACAAAATAACAGGTAATATAAAGTCATAAGTGAACCATATATGATATCATAACAATTAATATGATTCTGTAATAAGTTAATGACATTATTTAAATCATTATACAGGAGGTTCGGACACTTACGAAGCAAATCGGACTTAAGGTAAGGGAAATATCACAATCTCATTTTTATCCGAGATTGTTTATACTTTGGCATTTACTGTGGTGTATTTTATCATCCACATCCATGTTTCCTCAATATGTAATATTATTTCCATCCACCTACAATTTTTTAAATCCAATTTTACCCTTCAGTGAGTTTTTAGTAAAGGATATGCAAGGAATCTTTTGTCATTTTTCGTACGAGGTACTTTTTGACTTTTCTGACAAAAGTACGAAGAATGTTTTTTTTAACTTATACGGCATGAATGGATTTTTAAAATATTATTTTCAAAAGTATTCCTTTAAAAGTTTTCAAGTTTATTTTTAATCAACTTTTTTTAGTTTAAAATTGTATGACATGTTAAGAAAGGAAAAGTGTTTTTGAAGTAGAAAGGATATTTTTCTCAAGAATGAAGTTCAAGTGTTTTATCAAAATTATTTTCCATCTAAGATAATAAAGGGTTCTGTTTTTATCCCTATTATTACATTGATTTGATTATTTTGTGATGGAATTATTTTTATGAATTCCTTTATCGTATATGAATTGTTTTATGATGTCATGATGTTTAAGAATCCCATTTTTATTACATGGGTTATGCTATGATGTATGGTTTATGAATTTGTGGCACACATAAGAATGGTATAATTATGAGATGGGTGGGACCTATATATCCCTCCAATGCATTGGGTAAAGATTTTATATCTCATGAGATAGACATGGCTGGAACGGTAGGTTATACCGGTTCAGTGAAACAGGACTGAAACGAGGGTGACTCGGTTCAGAAATGGACTTTTTCCACTAAGATGGTCTTGGCAATGAGTCTTGACTAATAAGATATGATTCTCTATGATTATGTGTGTATGACAAAAAGTTTCATGTTTTTTGTTATCATTATTGGGATTTCATTTCACTACTATGATTTATCCCATGTTATGAAATTATGCTCTCTTTTGTAGGTTAAGATTTCCAAAATGTTATGTTCATATGAATATGATGTGATTGATATTTCTTTTGTTTACCCTTACTGAGCATTTGAGCTCACCCTTTTATGTTTTCTTTTCCCCAGGATATAAAGAAAGGTTTTAGGTAAAAAAAAGGAAGATCTTTATGGGAGATTTTGAAGATCTTTCACCATGATTAGAAGATTATATTCCGAGTTTCCAAAGACACTAAACTATTACGGTCCTTGTGTGTGTGTTTTTGTTATGTACTAAGTATTCCGCAAAATTAATTTAATGTATATGTATGTTAAGCTTCGGGTCTCTACAAGATCCATAAATTGATATTTGAATTTGATCTTCCTGGGAGGTCTTTTCTCTTGCTTATCATACCCTTGAATGGATAAATTTGTGGGAGAAAAATACCCTTCACTATATCCCAAGCATCAGAGGGTTTTAATTGGTATGATATTGATACTAGATACATTTTCAATTAAATCCCCTCAGATGTTGACATTATCGAGTCTTCCTAAAACATATAGAGGTCTGATGTGTCCCAGGATGACCTATTTCTGATCATGATATGTGAATGACCTGGAAGCATAGAAGTCTACTGACATGGTATCTATTCGATAGACCTTAGATGAAAAAACTTATATCTCAAATTCTTATGGGATTTGGAGGGATTTAATGAGAAACTCTATGAGTTATTTTAAAATATGGAACACATTGAGGATTAAGATCTTGGATGGAACAACTGCCAGTTGTTTTAGAATGTCGTAATTTTGTTCTAGAGGTTGGTGCTTCCTGAGGTGAGGCTTAACCTTAACACGTGGTTCAAGAGTTGAGGCATTAAAGGTGGATGTGATAAGTGCTTTTATAGAGGTCTAGGGGGAATCTACTATAATTGGGACAGGTCACACCGGCCCTCCCTGTTTCTTAGACTGATCAGATAATCGAACCCCCCACTAGGTGGTCATATAAGAAAACTGAGCATGGACAACCACTGAAAGGTTTTGAGACACCTCCATGCCTCTATTAGGATTTCATGAGTGCTTTCTCATAGGTCTCAGGTGCATATATGTCCAATGTGGGGACATGCCCGAAATATTGGATCCGTATACACCCATGTTATCCCCTATATCCTCGGTTCCTGTGCATGTGGCCTCTTGTTCCCTAGTTTTCTAAAGGTAACTCATACTAGGTGGCATATTCATCATTATAGAAGGA
Organism: Viscum album; assembly: GCA_963277665.1. Taxonomy (NCBI): domain Eukaryota; kingdom Viridiplantae; phylum Streptophyta; class Magnoliopsida; order Santalales; family Viscaceae; genus Viscum; species Viscum album. Next base: position 15,908,589 of record OY728150.1, read on the forward strand.
GTCATCCAAGTGTATCACATTTACATAACCACATATGATCTCTTCATCTGATTAGGGTTCCATTCGGTGGGTCGATTCCCATTCTTTGGATGTTGCAGGGAAGAAATGTTCAAGAGTTAGAGATTTCATTGGGGAAGAATATGACTCCTCATCTTCTATTTACCCTTAATTATGATGATCACATCCACTTTAGGGAGGAATATATGTTATTTCCTCTTTAGGTGATAGAGTTTTTGAGGGTGTGCACAGTTGTGATCTCAGGGTGACATGAGCCAGGTTAACTATTCTTCGAGTCATCTAATTTTCAAACATCCACCCATGCCTAAAAAAACAATTCTACCAATTTCCCTACTCTTCTAAATGGGAAATAGTTATTCAGGACAATTGCTCTAGGGAGTTATCTAACACCACATTTCTAGAATTGAACACGCATTGAATGATGTATTTTAAGATGAAGGGGTCCTAGGCATTGTGAACCAGACTTCTATAGAAAGGGTATTAGTTAGGACTGTTGGTGAGGTTGACCTCATTGTGATTCTTAGGTTGTGGAAGTCTGAGCAGGTTATTATCCGTGACTATAAGGAATTAATTGGATACTTTTTCATTTTGTAAGGATTTGGTTTTATTTATCCATTCCACAAATCCCTGGTGACCCTGATTTATCTATGATTCTTACCAAGAGATATTTTGTGGATTTTTCTTCTTGACAAAAGTTGTTGGGCAGTTCAAGACCTGCCTAGGTGGATGGATGTTCACTAATGATATTTTGATAATGGTAGTTTCATTTTATTCTTTCCTTAACCTTTCCCCCTATTCTAAGGGCATGACTCAAGATTTGGATCTAGGTTTTTGAATGGAATCTTCCAATTGTTTAGATATTTCTACAAACTCGCGGAACCCGCCTGGATAATTCATTAGGACCAGAGGTGTATGAAACTCATCCTGAATATTTTCAGCACATATTTCCATCAATTGATCCTTAGAGAGAGGGATGATGAGTGAATAGATTAAACCTTTCCATTTAGAGATAAATTCAGACACCATCTCATTTTTGTATTGTTTGTAGTTTGTCAGGTCAACGATTGTTATTTTCCTAATTGTGGTGGTGAAATGATAAAGGAATTGGCATCAAAGGTCTTCTCATCATGCAATGAATCCTTATAGAAGGATACTTTACCAAAAAACGTATGGCACTATAAGAGTCTATACAAAACACCTCTTCGTTGTTGCCTCTTGTAAATCTCGAGGGCCCACCATCAGACCACATCGGGATAAAAAGTGCATGATCTTTTTTTTAAGGTTTTCTACACTATCAAAGGTAGAGAAGGAGATATTTCCAAAATTGTGGGGGGGGGGGAAAGTGTCATCCACCCGCTAGGGATATGGATTCCCCTCAGGCTGCACAAGTGTGCATCGCCCTTCGATGGATTCCATTCAAGTAGCTAGGGACTCGATGATGTTAAGAAGCTCTGAAGGTACTGATGTCTAAGTTGCCTCCTATCTATAGGAAGCAGGTGGGGGTTGATGGGGTGACCCCATCTTTATCTCCCACTGATTATCAATTTTTACTAATATTAATGATCACCATGGAAAGGGATAGGATATCACTATAATGGAGGAAAGTCACAAACATTTTCATCTCCATCATTTATGTAGATCAGCTTCCTAGATCCGAAGCTAGTCAAATGCTCAGATTCCACTCTTACTGGTGGATCAGATATATCCAGATGTATGAAATGAGGAATATTGTCCTCATCCTAAAGACAATACATGATGAGAATATTTCCCCTGATTATATCCTTGTTGATTTTTCTAAGAGTTTGTATCTCATTTTAAAATTGTGACAACTATTCCTCCATGGAAGGAACTTCAATACTTTAGTGTGGTGATTGGGATTTAGCCACACCTTTCCATTTTTCTTTGGCGGTGTTCCATCGTAGAGGTGGAAAATCAATATTAAGAGGTTCTAGATTTCATAGCTTCCTCTAGTTCTGGGTGTGTGCTGCCTTGGTTGGTGCATCCATATCATCCTCCTCTAAGGGTAGGTTTTACATGTTGCGGACCTCTATATTTGAATCATGATCCAAAATATTTGATGTGTTGGTAGTGATAAAATTTATAGAGGTGTATAAGGAAATGGTGGTTGTTCCATTAATTTCAACACAACTTGATGATTTTTCATTGCCTTAATCAGGGTCATTTCTCGAACCCCTGGATATATTGGGTTATTTTGGATTTTGAACCTGGAAGGTTCGGGTTTCCTTTATTGTATGCTCCTCTTATGTAGACTTATGAGTAATGAACTTCAGGGATTCTCCATTCATTATTTCTAAATGGGCACTGAATAGAATAGGTTTGTCTTATGGTGGGAGGAACAGATGGGATGCCGACCATTGTTTTTACCTCATAACCTATAGAATATTGATTCTATATGTGGTGATGATGTTGAAGATTCCCCCACCCCTATAGGATGGGAGTTATTCAGGTCCATAATTGGAATTAATTGATATTTTTATTGAGGATCCAAGGCTTTCGGTCAAGGATTTAATACTCCTGGTACATCAATCCTGTTATTTATTTCACATTAACACATGATTTATTATATTAATGTATATATAATACAACCCATAAGATCTATAAGTCTAGTGTTTTAGTAATTATGTACATATAATAAAATCCTGAACATAGGATACAACAAAATTATTGAAAAATTCCTTTACTTGAGTTTGAAATTCCATGCCTTTTAAAACTTCAAGGGATAACCTATGGACATAAATAAGAATGTGGTGATATATAAAGCCCAGTAAGGGAATAAACATGACATAACACGAAGAGAATAATGCATGTTAGAAAAATATGTTTGAGATAGTATCATCAGAGTTTTACTAAATGCACATATCCAGACAAAATTTGATGTCAAGGATAGGTTAGGCATGATTGATGTGGCGATAAGGGAATAGTTAGTTCCAATGAAGGAGGGAATCTTGAATTTTCTTCCTTCAATATCTCACACTATTTGTAGGAAAGGGATATTTTATTTTTGAAATTTCAAAAATGGTGTAAAAATATTAGTGGGGTTTTCATAAAATATAAAAAATATTGTATTGATGAATGACTTGGGGTTAAAGGGTTTAAAATTACATGACTGTCATGTTTTTGATGCAAGATTTAATGCATGTGGATATTTATTGTGTTTTGTTGAAAAATATTTGAAACATAATAACAAATATTTTCTTACTTTTCAATTTTAAATATAAAAAATTTATAAACATGGATAAGTCACCAACAATGAAAATGTAATTTATGCATATAATGTGAATTGGATATGTTCTTTTTCTAAAATCATTCTTTAATATAACGATACACTTGGTGAGAAATATATTACCAAGTGGTCATCTACATTACAAAAGGATGTAATATAACACCTTTAAATTATTAAAGAATAAAATGGTATTCTATATCTTATGTTACATGCATCAATAAGCTTAAATAACACACAAAATATATTTCCATAAATTTAATTTCTTTGATATTTTGCAGAACATACAACCCCGAGTTGAAATGAACCGTAATATAATATACTATTATAACTTAAAAATTACATTACAAGGTATAAATAACACTAAATAAATTATTAAATTATTCTTATCTATTAATTTTAAATTAAATAATAATTATTTAAAACAAAAATAATTTTTTTTCCAAAAAACATTATTTTTTTTAAAAGATGGTTTAGTCATGCCTTGAAAAAACAATTTAATTTTTTTTACCAAATTTAGAAAATTTATTTTTTAAAATTAACATTATTTTTAAATTAAAATATTAAATTTACCTTAGGGTGGAATTTTTTGATTTTTCTAAAATCTTTCATTTTTTGATGAATAGTGAAAAGTACTGAATTTTAATTGAAAAATGAATTTTTGTTTAAATTATTTTTAAAGTTAAATTACATTTTGAGTTGTTTTTAAAGTAAAATTTATTCAATTATATATATATATATATCCAATTTAGTTCACTGAAATCATTTTTATATTGATTTTTTAAATAAAAACATTGTAAAGTTTTAAACATTTTCTCATTGAAAACCCGTTTTATCGTCACGTTTGTAGGATTAATGTTAAATTAAAAATTAAAAATTATATGAATCGAATTTAGAAAAATGGATTTAATATTGGGAATTATAATATTTATATTTTCTTGTAAGGTCAACTTAATTTTTTTCCAAAATGAATAGTGAAAACAGTAAAAATAAAGTGTCATGGTTAAATTAAAAATGGATTTATTGGAGGTTAAACAAAAAATATAAGGTTTAAAATGACATAAAAACTTGTCTAAAATATATTTAATAGCCATATTTATACCCTATAATGTATAATTATATATAATAATCTATCTGGGGCCCTTTTGGCTTGTGAAAAAATGTAGCTACACCTTTTTCTTTTCAAAAATTAAAATTATGCCACTCACCTCACTTATAAAGGGCCACCCCTCTCCTCTCTTCTACACAACATAAAACCATTATGGATTGGAAAATACCTACCCAAATAACATCCCAAATTAAACCATCTCATCCTAAAATCCTTAATTTTGGTATAAATACAACCTAGGTAGGCTTTTGGTGAAATCCTAAGGAGTTTACCCCAAGAAGAGGTAATGTTCTTCAACGAGCATTTTTTATATTATTTTTTCTCCCAAATACTGAAATTCTTATTAAATAATTATGGTATAATAAAATTATTATATTAAATATAATTATATTTTTTATGTTAAGGTTATGATCTAAAACAATTTCTACTTCCATCAAATGGGTTATGAAATCATCATTCATGTGTAAGACAGACTACCACCTCACGAAATGATGTATTTTATTTTCAAATTTCCACATATCATAGTTGGGTATTATGAAATATATAAAGAATATATATGGTATTTATAAAATTATTATAATTATGGAGTCATTATATTATATATACCCTTTTACTTTCCATTTCATAAGGGAAACACTAATGTCGCTCGTGTGTACGACAGACTACCACCTCGCGAAGTGACGCGATTCGTTTTTCACTAATTCTTTACATGTTATGAAATAAGGATAAAGTTAATAAATATATGTGATATAGATTAAATTAATGACATATTATTTATTTCTAAAAGATAATAAATCATTTTTTTCTTACCTTTTCACTCTCTTAAAGATGATGAAATTATTCGTTTATATGTGGACTGTTGCCTTCACAAAGCGACGCGACTCTCTTTTCATCACCACCCCACATGAATGATATATATAATAATATTAAAATAATTAATATGGTAATTATTATACTATGATAATTATGGAAATATAAAACATCACTAACCACCTTTCTATAGTGACTGTTGAAAATTGGAAACGTCACTCATACGTACGTACGACCTACTATCTCTATGATCGTAACATACTTAATTTATCAGAACCATATTAAATGATTTGTGTCAAATATATAATTGATGTATAAATATGATAATTATTTCATAATTATTATTCTGGATATCATGGAACTATATAATACATTCAAGAACAAGAACTTTCATGACAAAACATGCATGAGAAATCAAGACAATTAACACCTGAAATAATGAAAATAATGAAAGATTATTAATGAACGACTAATAAGATGTTATAAAAGTATAATATATGATATTATAAGTATTAATATGGTTATTTTATAAGTTAATAACATGTTTAAATTCACTATACATGAGGGTAAAGCACTTTCAACCAAAAGGAAATTTGAGGTAAAGGATTTCTTAACTCAATTTCTATTTATAGGGAGAAACTTCTACTTTATTGACTATTTCATGCTAAGATTATGTTTTTTCTTATTTTTTTTTTGTATTTTTACTTATTTTATGAGGATTTATATTTTAAATATATATTCTATTCATTTATTAATCCCCACTTCAATGATATGATATTTGTAGGAGTCATTGTCTCAATTTCCCTACATCGAGGAATATTGTAATTTTATATAACTAATTTATTTTATATGGTGTATATATTTCCCCTTTGACATGTAATATCATGATTAATTAATAATTAATGTTTTTTAAATTTCAATTTTAATTATTTTATTCAATTGGATTTGACTTAAGAATTACTAAGTGGTAAAAATTTCATAATATAATTTCTATTCATTAAGTTATATTAATTATTCATCATCTTTGATATTCTAAGATTATGTTTGAAAATAATTTTGACTATATTATTTTGTACCTCCAATTTTTACGTGGATTTATATTTGAGACACAAAATCTATCTATTAATTAATTCTTACATAACAATTATGATAATTATAAGGGTTTACTTCACAATATCATTCTAATCGAGATTGTTTATTATTGAATTTAAGTTAAAGGAAATTATTTTACCATTTAAAAATAAAACTATTCCATTTTATTCTAATTTTTTTATTAATTATATTTTAATGTAATAGTACTAATTTACCCACTCTTTGGAACCTAAAATAACGTAGAATTGTTTTTTAAGAAAATATAACCTCATTTCCCTCTTTGGTTGGAAGTCTATTTTATTCAAAAACTATGTTTTCTAAATTTTTTTCAAATTTTTTTTAAACATTTCAAAATTATTTATTAAATAATTTTTTACCCTTTTCTACTTGTTAATATTTATTATGAGAAGAGTCTTCATGTCATTTTCAAAACAATAACTTCTTGAATTTTACTGAAAAATTGAATAGAATATTTTTTTTAACATATACATCATGAAAAAAATTTCTATCCTTCATGACCAGCCAAATGTTTTAAAAATTATTTTATAAGTTTCAAATATTATTTTCATGAAATAAATTTTCAATTTTTTATGAACTTTATGTTTTAAAAAGTGATTTTCAAAATAAAAAGAATATTTTTCACAAGAATGTTTTAAATATATTTTTACAGTATTTTTATTCATCAATGATAGAAAAACTTTAGTCTTACTCTAATGGGTATATTTTATATTGATACCATCCTTATTCTTTCTCTAGATGTTTTGTGATCATTTTTTTTAAAGGAAGTTATTGACATTCACTTTATTGATTCATTTTTTAGGTTATTTACTTTCCATTTAAATATTTACTTTCCTATGATCATTGGACATTAAATTTACACTAAATATCCAAATTATTTATCATATATATGATTATTTCTTAAATATAATCACATTAATACATACAATGTTTTAATTTTAAAGTAATTTAATTTAATGGGGAAATATTTATTATCCATATTCCTTAATAAAGATATTTAATGATAAGATATGTTGTTCATGTAATAAATCAATTATTCAATATTTGAGAAATTATTTGGATAAGAAAAAATATAGGGTCCCAAATATAGATAGCCCCTAGGTGCATCAGTAGTCTAATGATGTGTATTAGTAAGATTACATAAAAGTAGTTGTCCAAAAAATTAGTTTATACCTATTAGTTTTAAACTGTCCTATAATGGGTCTTGATGGTAGAGGTATCATGTGACTGATACATGATGTCCAATAATTAGTCATATCCTTCATTCAAAATGATATTATATCTAGATGCATTTTATTCTTAGTGATTGATGAAATGACATGCATTTTCCATTATTTACCCTACTATATTGATTTTTCATCACCAATTTATGATTTTCAAGTTATTAACTAAAATGAATGTTTTTTCAATTATTTATCCTTCTATATTGATTATTATACATTATATTTTTGTATTGATATTATCTCTATATTCAATTTCATTTCATTTTATCAATTACATGGCATATGTGTTCAGTTATTTACTTATCCATATTTATTATTCTTATTCATCCATGATTATTTCAGCTATACTTAACCCTCACCAAGAATTTTATATCACTCTTAATTTGTTTCCTATCCCCAGTATTCCATGAAATTTACTATGATTAATGTTCTAGGATATGCTATAGGGAATAATGTTATTCTAGAAAAACATTATGTTACAATTATTATTTTCAAATTTAATGCAAGAGTCAAACATGTTTCTAGTTTTCCAAGACTACTAAACTATTTAGTCCTTTGGGATATGATTACTTGTATCTTATACCAATGTAATAAAGTAGACACTAACTCCAGGTTTCTGGGGTTGGGGTCAAAACAGTTGGTATCAGATGAAGTTTGGTATAAACCTTAGAAAATATATTTAGGAGAAAATATTTTAGAGAACATAAACCCATTATAAACTTTGAGGATAAGTATAGGAACATCCTAAAAGTTTTGGTAAGGAAGATATTATGTGGTTTTTCTTAGAAATACATCCCTGTCTGGATACTACAAGTGGATGTGGTTCTGGAAAAAATGTACCTAGGTGTAATAACTTCAAAAAGGGTAAGTTTATCTTGACCTGATCATCTCATGGGGCATGAAAATAGGCCTTATTGCGCACCTAGTTTGACACTTTGGGGAGATATTCCTTGGATAATTCACATTTTCATTACAAACCATTATGAAGGATTTGAACAGATAATCACTACGAATAGCCTAGGTTAAAGCTAAGGTGTATTAGATTTAAAATAAGGTGTCTCAAAGGAATGGGAAAATTTTTTATGCATGGAAAAGAAAGTTATAAAACAATAAATTACTGATAAATCAATCAAGAGTATGATGGAAGAAAATAAATTACATCCTAGGGATCCATTTATTTTTCCTTTTATTAAATTTGGAGAGCCTAGAATTTATCTGACTCAATTCCCTCTTCTAAATGTTAACTCTTTTAACAAGGAATGGAATGTGTTGAAATAAAATGGTTGAATTAATTATTAGGATTCCATAATTATATTATAGAAGTATTTTTACCAGTGATATTTTGATGATAAAAATCAGGAAAAATTTAAGGATTATGTTAAATTTTAAGAGAATATATATTAATTAACTTTATAGTTATGAATACCATCACATGATTATGAGTTTAAGATTTATCATAAGTTCACATTCTTAAACACTCATTTTTATGTTTTATGTGATGGTAATCTACCAAGATTAAAGATATTTTGGAAGAAATTTATGGAAATACAACCCATTGGTTTAGTATATGTTTTAGTAGAAAAGATATTTGAGGAATAATTCATTTACTTATTATAAACACAAGTTTAATGGTATTTATAATCTTTATGGTCGAAACGATCATTAATGACATTATAATAATAGTCTAATAAGATTTTTATAATTTCTAAAATAATAATAAAATAAAATAAGTAGTATTGAAAACCTTAGTAAAATGTTAATTTAATGATTAATTATAATTAAAGGATGTCTAACATATGTTTTTGGAATATTATAGGAATTATAATTATATAGTTTAGAAAAAGGACAACCTTCATGCTTGGTGACAACCCATCACATACAGTATGGCTATGGTTCTTGAACCCATGACTGAATAATGATAGGGGTTTAACACCCACCACTTTCCTTTGTGGTGTCCTAGTTTATATGTCATTGTTTTTAGTTAAATTATTTGAAAAATAAATATTAATGATGAAAAAATTGTGTTACTTGTTTTAAGTTTAGAGATTAATGTATTACATTAGATAACTTGGTATAACCATATTGGTTTTAGAAAATAGTTAGAGAGATATGAAAATACTTGTCACTCTTATGAATCTTATGATATATTAAAAGTTAATTTTATTGGTTTAGACATAATTTTTTTTATTTCTTAGAGTACACAATGAATTGAAATTTGATCAAGGAACAACCAAAGGAGGATATTGTGCTTATGAAATGGAATGAAATCAAGTAAGTATATATTCTAATGAAAATTCATCTAATTTAAGAAAAACAATTTTTAAATAAAATTTTACCCTATTACCATCATTTCTAATGATATCAATGAATTTTTTCACACCTATTTGGTTTATAGTTTTTTAGTTGTTAACCTTATTTGTAACACCCACTTTATTGTGATCAATGATTTCTATCACACTCTATTAACCCTTGGACATTTATATTATCTTCCATGTATATGTTTTCATTTACCACCTATGTTCTCCAACTTGGAAACCTATTTATGTGTTATTAAATATGAACTTTGTACTTCCCTTCTCTCTTATTAAGAGGATTATTTTTTCAAGTCAAAAGTTTATTTATGACTTTTACACTTCTTTTGTTTTGTAAATCACAAACTCTTTCTTAAATACTTAAACACTAACCTTTTATATCCAAATTATTCTTAGAATGTTTTTTAGAAAACATAAACTTTTACCTAACTTATAATTATTTCTAAAGTATTTATTAATATAAACTAACTTTCATCATTATGATCATTGTAATGGGTATGGTGCCGATAATCATCAGATTCTCCTATATCAGATCATATTTATGAATTTTTGTCTCGTATTCGTAATGAAAAATTATTTATCATTAGAATGATATCAGAACCAATAAAAATTGGTTTCATACTCAAAAGGTTTATCATAAAGATATTTATAAGGAATTCCATCAGACTGACCAAGTTTAAATTAATGAATATGGAAAACTAATTTCTATTATAATGGAACATATTTTATACTATAATGGTGTAATTCAATACAACCTCAGACTTCCAGTTACAAAAGAGTCATTGAAGTTCCAACTGTCCAAGTCATTTGATCAAAATCAGAGAAACAATGATCATTGTAAAACATATAACCGTTATAGGGTTGCCTATAAATAACTAGTCATTCGAAGAGTTTGAGGCTGATGGTTCCATTTGGATCTCAATTTTTCTAAATTATACAAATAATTAATAAATTGTTCTTAGTAAATTGTATTTATTTTGAGAGATTCCTTCTTAAGAAAACCTTTTCAGGTTGTATTCTTAATAATTCTTTTGTAATTTCTTTGTGCATCTGATTTTGTGAATATGATCGAGATATTCTGATGATAGGAAGATGGAGATACTGATATGCTTGATCAAGGGAACATGAGGGTAGTGTTATAGAATCCAATCCATTAGATTGAGGGCTATCATGGATAGGTAGAAAGAGAAGATGATCATTGTATTGAGGGGTTTCTTTACTAAGGAAATATATAATTTATTGTAAGTATAAAACAAGTGTCATTTAAACAAGGTTTTTTGGTACCTCACTCTTAAGGTTAAAAGAGATCTATTCAATTTTAATTTGTTATATGTAATTTTTATATCATTATTATTTTCTTACATGTTTCTTACAAGTATTTTCTCATATGATGTGCATGTATATAATAGTTTTATCATAAAGAATCTCATTACGATAAATACAATCTATTTTACCAATCAAATTTACTGTAAATATAGGGCATACACTTTTAATCATATCTATATTGAATAAGATACGCTTACTCTAATTTAATTATATTATTTTTTATTATGATTTATTAACCCTGATATTATTATAATCATTCTGATTATGATACTTTAGTAATTAGGATAAGGGCCAAGTCTTAATATGATAATTTTACATAAAGTTGTTTATGAATTGATATAGTTTAAACTCGTTTAAACTAACGATTTTTTTAATATACAATTCACCCCACCTATTATAAAATAGAAATCTTGAATTAATTATTTTTATCCTACTTAGTATACTTCATATATACTTTTACAAAAACTGGTATCAGAGCTGGTTTCCACTACTCAAATACTTTCTGAACTTTTTATTCTCTATACTATTACAAGTATGGTTAATTTTTTTAATAATTTTTTAATAAATATTTTTTACACTAACGTGTATTGATGGAAATTTTTTTATATGTTTTAAAAAGACTACATGACTCAATATAGAATCAATTGATAATATGAATCCAAATAGACCTCCTATTTTTGATGGATCTGACTATGAATATTTGAGAGATAGAATGAAGATCTTAATTAACAACACTGTGGTTGATAATTTTGTGATGATCACTAGAGATTACAAAATAACCAATAAGGAAGTTAGAGACTTTATTAATCAATAAAATCTATAATATCATTTTAATTATAAAGTAAGGAATACTTTTTAATGCTCAATGGCTAGAAAAATCTATAGTTAAATTTCATCATGTTAAACAAAAAATAGTATTTGAAAAAAGATAGAGGTTACACACTTAGTCACATCAAAGGTTATTGGAATAAAGAGAGCAATGCTTAGATGCGATTATCAAGATTTTGAATTCATACAAGGTGAATCAGTTTCTAGGATACATCAAAGATTTATTAAATGTATTAATAGTATTCAAGATGTTGGTGAGAAAGGATTTGATGATGATATTCTTGTTGATAAACTCATAGATATCATGCCCAATGAATGATAATATAAGAGAAAAACTATTGACGAAATAATAAAAGTTAGTAATAGTACTCTGGATGATCTTATTTGAACCTTAATGCAGTATTAATGTATAATCAAGAGATATGATTAGAAAGAAAAGAAAAATAATGGTGGTGTTTCTTTTAAAAAAACAACTACCTTACCTTATAATGATCAATATGTATAAAAGGTAGTTAGATCTTCAAGAAAAAATAAATTGGTTGTTCAATCAAATTTCGAAACTTCTGAACATTCTAAAAATGAACTAGATAATATTTTTAGAGTATAAGCAAGATATTTGATAAAAAAGACTTTAATTATAGATATAATAATGGTAAATAGGATTATAATGACAATAAATATTCGGAAGTTACTTGTTATGAGTGTAAGAAAGTTGGACATATCAGACCGGATTTTCTAAGGATAAAAAGAAAAGACAGGAATGATAAGAATTAGGAAAGGAATAAAAAAAGTTTTATAAGTCAAGATGAAATAAATTCATTAAATAAAATTATTCTTGGAGTGAAACTAGAGGATATTCCTTGGATAAATCTTCTTATAATAATAATAATTATGTACAGTAGAACATTAATATTCTTTCTAGAATACCTATTTTTTTTACTATGGTTTGGGTGTGAACTATTGGGAACTATACAAACATATATTTAAAGGAAAATTATCCTGATCCCGATAATGAGATAAATTATAAATATTGGGATGAAGAATATTTTTTAGAATAAGATAATACCCTTCATTCATATAATGAAGTTTCTCATTTTTCAAAACTCATTGAAAATAAAAATCATAATGTTAGAAAAAACACGATAAGGAAAATTCAAGGAAAAATGTTTTAATAAAATAAGTATCAGATATTTCTAAAAATCTTGATAAGGAAATTTTTTAAAGAGATACTATTTCTAAATAATTAAAAAATGTAATTTCTAAAAAGTATAGTTTACAAAATAGTTTTGAAAAAATCAATTCCGAAACCATTACTCATGAGGATAAGAATATAGTTGTAAAACTAAAATCTGAAATTTCTTATTTAGGAAAACTTTTTTCAAACTTTTCCTATAGAAATTAAGGTTTGGATATAATTTATAAACAAATCCATCCTCAGATTACTAGTTCTAGAATATGGTATACTCATTGACAACCGGTTTTTAGTAACAAATTCTTTTTTTTTCTGAAAAATTAACCCTTTTGAACTAAGTGTAAAATTAGAGGACATTGGAAAAAAGTATTCTCTTAATAAATTTCAATATTTAGGTTTCCAAAAAGACTATTTTTCAAAACAAATGTGGATTCCAAAATTCTTTCTTGAGGATATTTTCAGACCCATGATGGTTTGGGTGTCTAAAGCCGAATATTTTTATTTTCAGGATAAAAAAGAAAGAACCAGAAACAAGAATAATTAGTATATTGATAGTGGATGTTCCCATTATATGACAAGTAATAAATACATTTTTTAAAATATATTCAAGATTAAAGGTGGAAACATTATATTTATATATAATTCTCAAGGGGAAATTATCTATATAGGTAAGATAATTATTCTTGGTAAATATTTAATTTCAAATGTCTTATTTTTCATAGGTATTAAGAACAACCTTTTAAGAATAATTCAATTATGTTATGAAGGTTGCCTTATAAATATTATGAATGATAAATGTGTTATACAAAATTCTAAGGATGAATTTATTCTTTCTCCCATCAGTATGATAATTTCTATACACTAAACATAGAAGACCTTAGGAGCCAAGACATACCTTGCCTTAATGTAATGAGAGATCAATATTAGTTATGACATAGAAGGTTAGGACACTGTAACCTTAAAATATTATGTAAATTGACTAAGAAAAGACTTCTTAAGGATATACTAGAACATAGATTTTATTCTAAAAAAGTTCAAAAACCTTTTAAATATCTTAAGAAACATAAGTAATGCTTTTAAATATATTAGTTAAGTCTCAACTTTAGATTCTTTACAGTTAGTGCACATGGATTTATTTAGTCCTACACAAACTAGGTGCATTGGAGGAAAATACTATGTATATTTATTGATTTATGATTACACTAGATATGCATGGGTCTTTTTTCTAGAAAATAAATATGAAACTTTTGTTATTTTAAAATTTTTAGGCAATGTTACGAATGATAAAAACCTTCACTGGATAACTATTCATAGTGATCATGGTTGATAATTTTTAAATTCTATAGTAAAAAAGGAATTACACACAACATTTCATCTCCTAAAAATCCTAAAAAATGGTTTTGTTGAAATAAGAAATTATGTTATTCATGTAACAAAAAGAACCATATTGAGTGAATACTCAATTGATAAATTTTTTTGGGATGAAGCAGTTAGTAATACTTGTTATACTATAAACCGAGTTTTAATTCGAACTTTTATTAATAAAACTATTTATGAATTATGGAAATGTCGAAAACCAAAAGTTTCTTATTTCAAAGTATTTGGATTAAATGTATTCATCTTGAATACAAAAGGTAACTTATACAAATTCACACCCAAATATGATGAAGTTATATATTTAGGTTATTTCACTACTTCTGAGGCATATAGAGTTTTTAAGAAACAATCTTCTACTATTGAGGAAATAGAACATGTTAAATTTGATGAAACTGATCATTTTTTTTAAATAAACCCAACCAAAATATTCAGATGTATTTTATAAAAATATTTCACTACCATTTTTTTGAAATTTTTTATTATAAGTTAAATACCCAAGAAATAGTGTCTAAAGTATTTAATCAGGAAGATTTTATACCTTATGATAATGAATAGGTTTTAAAAAACCTAATTCAGTTATTTCTTAGGAATCATCCTTGTGATAATATCATTGGTGATGTTAATCAAAAAGTTAGGACTAGAAGTTCCTTAAGTGATGAAATAAAACATCTTGATTTTATTTCCTAATTTGATCTAAAAATACTAATGAGGCTTTAGGTGATAAGGAATGGATTAAGGCTATTAAAGATAATCTAAATTAATTCTAAAGGAGAAAAGTTTGGACTTTAGTTTAATGACCTAATAAAACATCCATAATTGGAGTAAAATGGGTTTCTAGAAACAAATGTGATGAAAATGGAATAATCATTAGAAATAAAGCAAGAGTTGTTGAAAAGGGTTAGAACTAGAAATAAGAAATAGAATACGGATAAACCTATGCACTGATTATGATAATAGAAGCTATTCTAAATTTATTAGCTTTCACAACATTCATTAATTTCAAACATTTTCAAATGGATGTGAAGTGTTCCTTTCTAAATGTATATGTTTAGGAAGAAGTTTATATTGAAAAAACCCTTGGTTATAAAAGTAAAAAAACACACTGAATACATTTATAAAATTTACAAAGATTTATATTTACTTAAACAAGCCCCTAGAGACTGGTATGATAGGATAATAATATTTTTGTTACAATACAATATTATTAAGGGAGATATCTATCATACTCATTTTATAAAATAATATAACAAAATTTTTATTATTTATAAAATATATACTAGTGACATTATATTTGGATTAACTCAACAATATTTAACAGATTTCTTTATGATTCTTATGAAGTATGAGTTTGAGATGAGTATGATGGGTGAGTTAACATTTTTTCATGGTTTTCAAATTTCCCAAAAACCAAAAGGTACGTATATATCTCAACATAAGTATATAAAAGATATTTTTAAATAGTTTAGATATTATAATAATAAAAGTATTATTACTCCCATTGGAACCTCAAATACACTTTATCTTGATGAGGCTAGGAAACTAGTTAATCAAAAAAATAGAGGCATTATAGGATGTTTACTATACTTAACTACTAGTCAACCAGAAATCATTTAATATTTATTATTATGTGCAAGATATCAAGATAATCCAAAGAGATCCCATTTAAAATCAGTAAAATGAATTTTTTGTTATGAAATAGGAACCATAGATTTAAGACTTTTTTATTCTTTTGAAAATTACTTAGTATTAAAAAGTTTATCAGATGATAAATTTGGTGGTTGTAGAATAGGTAGAAAAAGTAATTCAAGAGAACATCATTTTTTATAAGATTCATTAGTTTATTGGTATTGTAAGAAACAATACTCAGTATCACTTTCCATTCCTGAAGCTGAATATGTGGCAGCTGGAAGTTATTGTGCTCAAGTGTTGTGGATGTAAGACACACTCACTAACTATGGAATTAGTTTTACTAAAACTCAAATATTATGTGACAATAATTGTGACATTTCTCTAAGTAATAATTCTACACATAACTCCCATGTAAAAAAATAGATATTAGGAATCAATTTCTTAGGGATAACACAATTAAAGGATTCATCATTTTACGATTTATCTGAACACAATATCAACTTGATGATATTTTTACAAAACCATTACATTTCGATAGATTTGAATACATTAAACAGAAGTTAGGAATGATAAATGTAAATTGATATTTCATATCTACTTATTGTTTACCCATACATTTACATTACGTTACTCATCTTCATAAAGGGATTACATTTGATTGTTGTTTTTTGATTTTTTTATAAACATTAATTTTCATTAATTTTCACATAATAGGTTTTTCAGACTCATGATTTTTTTAAAATTTTCAAAGTGAGAATTCTTAAAAGGATCATCAGACATAGAATTTTGTTTTAATTTTTCTGGACTCTTGTTTTCTAAAAATATTCAGATTCATAATTTTTTTGTAATGAGTTTGTTTTATAGAATGTCATATTTAGTTTTCTATATTTAAAACTATCGTAATAAAAATACTTTATTAAAGAAGGACATCATTATAATAATAATAATTATTTCTAACTTCAAAAGGTATTCTTCTTATATTTTAATATTTTGTACATTTTTATTACATTCATTATATTTTTTTGTTACGATTTATTTTAAATTTTATAAAAAAATGCAAAATTTTCTAATCATATTCTATCCCAATATGATAAAGTGTTTTAAAAACTCAAGATTTCATATTTTGTAAAATCTCTCTTAGATCAATAATAATAATAAGATTAGATAGGATCAAATCTTAGTTGTTGGATTATATCTGAAAGATGAACCGTCACCTAGTTCCCCTATATAAAGGGGAGACCGTCATGTCCCACATAAAAAATTTTAGAATATTTGTGATGAAGTGATACTAAACTTAAATATCTCTATTCTGATTAGTTTTCATATCTTCATGTGAGAGTCATCTATTTCTTTCTGAATATAATGCCTATAATTAAGGATTTTTATGAGTGGTTAAAGTTTAGAGAAAGGTTAGTTAATAAATCCTTCTATAAAAAATATGATTATTCTCTGAAAAGGATAATAGAATTCCAAGGATGGAAATCTCTTTATGTAACAAATTCTAAAGAGAATTTTGATTATGTTTATCTGAGTCCTATTTAAGATTTTTGTATATCCCTTATGTTTTTCATAGAATATGGAAAACAAAAGGCTTCCTTCATGATATATGATAAAATATACAAAATCTAGTATACAAAGCCTATGATTTTTCTTAATATTCCATCAGATGAAGATGCTTTATTTCGTTTCCAAAAGTTACCAGAAGAAAAAGGTTCTTTTAAAAAAGAAATGGTTGAGGATTCTTTGTTTGACCATTATGAGAAGATTAAGAAATTTCATCACCTAACAGAAAATAATCATATTGTAGCTTTATATATAGAAGGTTTTTTTAATCCTAAGAAAAGGAGATCATGACACATTGAATGTTACTGGTGTATTCATTTTGGATTACCCTATGAATATGAAAAAAATAGACCTTATCTATTTAATTTTTTAAACCATCAGACACATAAAGATTGGAGATATTTAGTCTCATATTTTAATCTTTACAGAAATATTGCATAAGTTAATATTGGAATCTAGGAAATATTTTAACATTGAAAATAATTAAAAAATATAAGGACAAAAATCCACTTCCCCAGTTATGATACCTTGAAAAGGATGAAATTTTATTTTGATTCTAAATCAATGTTTTTTGTTGCTGCATTCAGATCTGGTTCTTCTAAGAAATATGAAAAGGGTTTTGAGAAGAAAATGAAGAATATTGAGTAGGGTAGTGAGAAAAAATAAGAATAAGGAAGCTAAGTAGGGTAGTCAAGATTAGAATAGAAAATCTGAGACATCTTATCATTAAAAACTAAAGAAACAAAAGAAAGTTCCCGATGAAGTAGCTGAAGAGTGGAGAAAGAAAAAGGATGTATGGAAATCAGTAGATCCTCAAATCATATTATACATAGAAAAATCTTTGGCCATAATAATTTATTGTGTTGATGTAATATAAAAATAAGAAAAAGAAAATAAGAAAAAGAAAATGTTATCAGATGCTCAGCTGTGTGAAAATCTTTTAGAGGATACTGAGAGAGCTTCTGAGAAGGTTGGATTACCTTCATCCCATTCCAAACAAGTAGATCTAGGTGCTAGATTATCTTTTTAAGAGAATTATATGGTTCATGACAAAGTTACTTCTATCCTAGAAAAGGGAAATGAAGTTGTTTTTAATGAATTGGTACATCCTCAAGTTCAAGGAAATAAATTAGAATTGGTACTAGCTAGTAAGGATGATTTAAGAAGAAAATATAAAATAAATTAAGAGTTTAAAAAAATATAGAGGAATGTAATGTAGGAATTTATGTTTTAGGAAAGGATGCAGAAGGAGTTCAAGAAAGAGATGAAAGTGAATACGAAGAAGATATTATAAAAGAAGTAGTGCCAAATGATGAAGATGAAGAAGGTAAATATGGTGATAAAGAGGATGAGAAATAGGAAGAAAATAAAAATTCTGATAAAGAATATTTTAAATCCAATAACCTTTCTTTATTAACATCAAATTCACTTTTATAAAAATTACCTTCCATTTCTGATCAATAAGAAATATCCAATAGTTCTGAAAAGAAAAATTCCTAAAAGGAAGAAGCTGCAACAATATTAAATAAAGGGGAGAAAGAAGAAAACTCAAATACATAAGCTGATAAATCTAAAAATTGTGATGAAGATATCATTGAAATTTCTAATGGAAAGCAGGTTGAACAAAGAGTTTAAAAATTGGTGTTAAATAAAGATGAAAAAGGAAAGATAAAAAAATGGAAATAAGAACCTCTCCTCCTCAACATTATGAGATTGAAATATCAATTGAGTTGATATGATAATTGTTCAAAGAGTTCATTATATTGTTTAGGATCTATTAAATTTATAAGGAACTATTCCTTACTTTCCAACATTATAAGAAAAGGCTGATTTGATTCATGAAAAAGAGTTCATAAATCAAAGTCAGTCAAAGTGTTAAATGACAGAGTGGTTCAGAATGAGGCTGATCTTATAATCCTTTAAGAAAATTGTCAAACTCATTATAAGTCATGTAATAGAGTGGTGGAATGGTCTCATAATGTTGATACTAATATCAAGGTGCATGAAGAATCCATTAGATAATTAAATAAATACATGGATGAATCCACATAATCTTTCAATGAATTATCCAAAAATATATCAAACATGGTGAAGTTTGTAGAGAAATTAAAAAATATGGATGATATTTTGAATCAATAAGTAAAGTAAATTTATGGGAAAATAAAATACCTAAAAAAAGATATTTCAAGGAACAGAGTTTATAAGGATGAAATTGGAATATTAAAAAGGAAAAATAATGAATTGGTTGAGAGACTCTGGATGAAATAACATAGAAACCAGATTCAATATAAAAGACTCATAATTCAAGATGAAAAATTTCAATTCCAAGAAGAGGTTATAGAAAATCTTGAGGAATATATAAATGAGTTCAAGAAGTTTAATACTATTGTATTATCCTTAACAAAGAAATATTGAAATATTTTTCCTTTTGAACTCTTGTTGTAATTTTTTGATAAATATTTCTGAATGAATGACTTTTTAATTCTATTACGATATGTTTGAATAATTTCAAATTTTGGTTGGTGGAATGTTATTTCATTTTTTAATGATTATGGAATTCATTATTTTTTTTCATATTATTTTCTTCTAACTCTTTTCAGGAACTTCAAGAATTTTCCCCATTCCTTTTGGAAAATCACAAAGGGGGAGAATTTTATAAAAAGGGGACATGTTTTAATTAAGGGGGAGAAAAAATTTCATAAAAGATAATTATACCACGGGAGTTAAATCAATCAAGGGGGATAATATGATCATTAGGGGGTGATTTTATCCTAACGGGGAGTTATACATATTCATCGTCGCATTCAAGTAAGTTATAAACTATGGGGGATATGAGGACAATTGTTTAATATTGAATACGAAGTACTTAAATATAATGGACTGTATATTGTTCAATGTTATTTTTTATTTATGTCTTATGGTTTGTGCTTTCCAAAACGGGTGAGATTGTTGAGTCAAAATTTTCTTTATACTTTTCCATCCCTTTTGTTTTAAAAATAACAATCTCTTTCTTAAATAATTGATTACTAACCTTTTATGTCCAAAGTATTTTTATAATATTTTATTTTGAAAATATAAACTTTTACCTTAATTATAATTAGTTTTAAATTATTTGTTAATATAAACTAACTTTCATCATTATGATCATCATAGTGAGTATGAGGATGATAATCATCGGATTCACCTATGTGAGATCAGATTTAAGACTTTGTATATCATCTTCACACTAAAAAATTATTTATCATCAGAATGATATTAAAACCAATAAAAATATGTTTCATACTCATAAGGTTTATCATAATGACATTTATAAAGAAGTCTATAATACTGACCAAGTTTAAATTCTGAATACAAAAAACTAATTTCTTTCATAATGGAACACCTTTTACACTGTAATGGTGTAAATCAATACGAATTCATACATTTAGTTACAAAATATTTTTTGACGTTCCAATAGTCCAAGTCATTGAAAACAACTGAGATAAAATATGACCATTGGAGAAAATATGACCATCAGAAGGGTTGCCTATAACAAACTGGTCATTTAAAGAGTTTAAGGCTGATGATTCCATTTCACTTTCAATTTTTATAAAGTGTAAAAAGCATGAAAAACTTATTCTTAGTCTCTTGTATTTCATTATAGAGATTATTTATTAAGAAAACCTTTTCAGGTTGTCTTTTTAATATTTTTTTAATTGCTTCGTGCATCCGATTGTGTGAAAACGATCGAGGGTTTCTAAGGCTTGGAAGACAGAGATACCGATCTAATTGATCGAGGGAACATGGGGATACTGTGATAGAATCCAATCCATTGGATTGATGGATTCTAGGGATAGAAATACATAGAATATGGTCATAATATCGATGGATTTCCTTTCTTAGGAAAGATAGACTTTCTTATAAGTTTAAAATTAGGGACATTTAGCAAAGGTTTATGGCTACCTTACTCTTAAGGTTAAAAGAGATCTATTAAATTTTAATTTTCGATAAGTATTTATTATATAATTATTATTATATTACATGTTTCTTACAGGTATTTTTATTCTGATGTGTATGTATGTAATAGTTTAATCATAATGTCTCTCATTACAATAAATATAATTTGTTTTACTAATCAGATTTGAGTTAAATCCGAGACATACTCTTTTATTTTTATCAATATTGAATACAGTTTGTTTACTCTGATTTAATTATGTACATCATGATTATGATTTATTAACCTCTATATTATTGTAATCATTATGATTATGATACATTAGTAATTAAACTAAATTCCTAGTCTGGATATGATCCTTTTACATAAATAGGTTTTTGAATTGATTTAGTTTATCTCTTTTAAACTAAATATTTTTTTAATATATAATTCACCCCACTTGTTATAGATCCATCTAGAATACATTATTTTGTTCCTAATTAGTATAATTCATATATAATGATACAATATATTTATTAATCATGGAACCTCACTCTCTTGGTTTCTCCTAATCCCTTGGACTGGCTCCCATCTCCAAGGGTTTTTCATTCTCCTGGTGGAGATCCTCTACTCCATTCCTCTCGGGTTCTTTCTTCTCTCTCACTCACTTTGGCTATGCTCTCTCTCAGTTTTTTTATTTCTCACTCAAATTTCCCTGTTCTGTGTTAGCGGTTTGGTTTTCTCCTTGTTCGCCTCTCGGTGCTCTAATATTGCGTCCCTTAAACCCTCTCTAAGTTAGATTTGGATCATGGGATATGCCGAGGTTTTGAGCAAGTGGTTTGGTGGAAGGCATATTTATAGGAATTACTGGAGTTGGTCCTTCTTCCTAGGATTTGATTCTCAATCCTTTACTCGGGTTATGTCTCGTTTTCTTTTCTAGTTTTGGACTTATTTATAAGTTTTCTTTTTAATCAGGTTCCTTCCTAGGGTTCAATCCCAAGACCTATTTCGGTTTTATCCCAATTTTATCTTCCTTATCTATTTTAACTAATGGGTTTCCCAGTGAGTTTATTTTTTTTTTGTTTCTTTCTTGAATGTTTTAGTATCAACAACTGCTTTAGTGAATGATTCTGCTCGATGTTTGATGGTGTTGATTTTGTTTCCTGGTTTCTTCTTTGTTTTGGATTGTTTTTCTCAGTGTATTTTGTGATTTCTATTTTTTCTCACTCAGAAATGTGGTCAATTTTTAGTATGTTCGGTGATTTTTATTTCTGGTGTGGTGATGGAGTCGATGCCAATGATGATGAGGGTGAAGCGATGATGGTTCCTGTAGTTCGGATTGTGTTGGTTGATATAAATTTTGGTGTCTGCAAAGATGGTGTTTTGTGGGCATGGATGCAGTGGTTATGGAGAAGAGGATGATAGGTGACAATGATGGGGGATTTTTTAGTGGTGATGATGATTGTGGCGTTAGCAGGCGTCAAGGAAAGTGTTGAAGATGATGAGATGAAAATGGTGATAACATTTATAGCGGTGATGAATGACTACATCTCTCTTGGTTTGAGGTCATGATGGTTGATGGATTATGGATCTAGATGGGTTTACCTGTGGTTCGAGGTTGATTTGGCGGTATTTTAAATTTTTCCTTCTAGAATTTGAATGCTGAATTTTTGAATTTTTAATGTGGTGGTTTTTTGGATGTGGGATATTCTTAATCTCGTGGCTCTCTTGTATGGTTCCCAACTTACACAAAAAGTGACTTTTAAATAATATAAAAAATGGATTGTGAAGAGTATATTTATTTATCCTTTTTATGATGTGGGTTTTTTTAACAATGGTATTTCCAAATATAAAACAGTTGATTACTAAGATAGAGTTTAAATTGTATAGAAAAAATTTATTTAATTTAGGTAGAATGTAAAACCATAAAATTATAAAATTATAACTTTTTATTCGATATCACATGCAACATGAAACACTGAGATTAAATATCCCACAAAATATATTTATTTAAATTTAATCACTTTGATAGCTTGTGGAACATGCAACTCCGAGTCAAAATGAACCGTAATATAGTAAAAAATTATAACATAACTATTAAATTAGTGAGTATTAATAGTAATGAATAAATTATGAAAATTATGATTATCTATTGATTTGAAATAAAATAATAATCATTTTAAAGAAAATGAATGTTTTTCCTAGAAAACTTTATTTTTTCTAAAAGGCAGTTTAATGACATTTTGTGCATATAATTTAGAATTATTTTTACCATATTTAAAAAATTTAATCGATAAAATCAACTTAATTTTTTAAATTATAATATCAAAATTATATTTGGATGATTTTTTTGGATTTTTTTGAAACGTTTCAATTTTTGTTGAATAGTGAAAATACTGAATTTTAATTGAGAACTGTATTTTAATTTATAATATTTAAAAAGTTAAATTATATTTTCAATTAGTTTCAAAGTAAAATTATTTTAATTATATATATATATTAATAAAATTTTTGTTATTTTAATCATTTTCATATGGAATTTTTATATAAATACTTTATAAACTTTTGAACATTTTATCTTTAAAAACCCTCTTTCGCATCACATCTGTGAGATTAATTTTAAATTAAAATGTGCTACTAATGTGAATGGAATTTAGTAAAACGGATTAAATAATTTGAATAAAAATAATTTATATTTTATAAAAAGGTAAAATTAATTTTTAATTAAAATTAATAGTGAAAACACTAAAAGTTAATTACCATAGTTAAGGTAAAAATTGATTTTCTGGGGGGTGGGGGGGATTAAACTAAAAATATAAGGTATTAAATGACCTAAAAACTTTTATAAAATCTATTTTATGGAAATATTTAGACTATTTAATGTATAATATTCTATAATACTCTATTTTTTATCCTTTTGGAATGTGAAAAATGTGGGTACACCTTTTTATTTTCAAACATCACAAGCATACCGCTCACCACACTTATATAATACCACCCTTATCTTATCTTATTCACCCAATAAAACCCTTTTAGTTCATAAAATACCTACCCAAATAACTTTATAAATTTAATCCCCTTATTTTATAAGGATTATTTTGGGTATAAATCCATCCTAGGAAGGTATTTAGTGCCAACCTAAGGAGTTTACCTAAAGAAGAGGTAATGTTCATCAATGAGAGTTTTTATTTTATTTCTTCATCCACATCATTAAATTATTATTAAACCATAATTATATAATAAAATTAGTATATTAACATATTATGATGTTTTCATGTTATGTTCATGACCTAAATCCATCCCACTTCTATAGAAAGGGTTACAAAATCATCATTCGTGTGTACGACAGACTACCGCCTAGCGAACCAATGTCTTGTTTTTCCATTACAACCTCTCACGTTTAGTTATGATGATTGATATAAATTATATATATTTATATATATATTATTTATAAAATAATTGTACCTATGGATTTATTATATCATATATAACTTTTTTACTCTATGTTTTATAGAGGATACGATCATGTCTCTCGTGTGTACGGAGACTGTTGCCTCACGAAGCGATGTGATTTGTTTTCAAACAACTCTTGACATGGAATATAATAAGGATAATGTTAATAAATATATATGATATAAATAAAATTAGTTAAATATTTATAATTCTTAAAATATGATAAATAATTTAATTTTTTACCTTTTCACTCACTTAAATATGATAACATCATATGTGTATGTGAGGGACTACTGCCTTCACGAAGCGATGTGACTCTATTTTTCCAACACACCACATGGATAATATATATAACTATATTTAAAAAATAATGTTTTAATTATGATATTATTATCATTATTGGATGATAAAATAGTACTTACCACCTTTCCCCAATGATCGTTGAAAAATGGAACCATTACTCAAGCATACGTATGACCTAACTTCTCTATGATTGTAACACACTTCATTTCTAAAAACCATATTTCATGATTGGTATTAAAAATATAATTAAAATATAAATATGATAATTATTACATGATTATTATTATATATATCATATAAATATATAATATGAGTACGAATCAGATCCTTCAGGACAAAACACATATGAGAAAACAAGACAATTAAAACATAAAAAAATTAAAATAATGAAATATTATTAATTAATGGGTGAAAAAATATTATAAAAGTATCATATATGATATTATAAATATTAATATAGTTATATTATAAGTTAATAACATGTTAAAAACATTTATACAGGTTGTTAAATCATGTTCAATGAAAAATAAATGTGAGGTAAGAGATTTCTTAACTAAATTTCCATTCATTTGGTTAAAATTATACTTTATTGACTAAGCCATGCTAATATTATATGTCTAATGACCTTTGATTAATTTATGATGTATTTAAACTTATTTCATTTTTATCTAAAATTTATAAACATAATATATTCATTTATTAATACTCACTTCAATGATATGATCATTGTAAGGGACTTCATCTCAATTTACCTTCATTAATGTATATTGTAATGTTTTGCACATAATTTATTTTAGATAGTGTGTATACAGACCCTTTGACATGTAATAAAACTATTTATTAAAAATTCATGGTATTTTGAATTTAAATTTTTATTATTTTATCCAATGGGACATTACATAAGAATTACCAAGTGGTAAAGAGTTTCATAACTCAGTTTATTTTCATTGGGTTATAGTACTTCTTCATCATCATTGACATGCTAAGATTATGTGTGAAATGATTTTTTATTATCTTATGTTGTACTTAAAATATTTTTTATATGGGTTTATAGTTGATAAACATAATATATCTATTTATTAATTATAACTTCTACATTTTGATCATTTAAGGGTTTATTTCATAATCTCATTCTAATCGAGATTGTTTATTCCTAAATTTTAGTTGAAGTAAATTATTTGACCATTTTATAATAAATAAATTTAATTTTATTATACACTATTCATTCATTATATTTTAAAATAATATTAATATTTTTTCACACTTTTGTATTGAAAATAATTTATAAAATGTTTTTAAGATAATATGTGTTCCTTTCCCTCTTCGTTCAGAAATCCATTTTCATGAACAACCATGCTTTCTATATTTTTTTAAACATGTTTTTAACATTTTCCAAATTATTTATTAAATACATTTTAAACCATTTTTACTTTTAAAAAATGTTTTGAAAGGAATATTTTTTTAATATGTATGGAATGAATAGAATTTCTAGCCATCATGACCACTAAAAAGTTTTAAAATTTCTTTTATATTTTTCATAGATTATTTTCAAGAGAAGTAATTTAAAAATGTTTTGAGAAATTTTAGTTTTAAAAAAATATTTTTAAAATGAAAAGAATATTTTATTCAGGAGTTTTTTAAATATCTTTTATGGTCTTTATATTCATCATTAACAACCATTTATTCTTAATAAAATGGGTATATGTTGTATTGATACCATCCTTATTCTTCCATTGTTTGGTTTATGATAATTTTGACAATTCATAGTATTTACATTCACTTTCTTAATTCATTTTTTTAGTCATCAACTTTCCCTTAAAATATTCACATTCCTGTGATCATTTGACATTAAATTTCCCCAAAATATCCAATTATTTATCACGGATATTCTTAATTATTACCTCATATCTCATTTATATATTAGGTGTTTTACTTGGAAATTTATTTGATTGAATGAGGAAATATTGATAATCCATATTATTTCTTCAATATAAATATTTAATGGTAAGAAATGTTTTTCATGAATTAAATAATTTGTTTAATATATGATGAATGATTTGTTCATGACCACATGGGTGGGACCTAGTTTTAGATAGACCCTTGATGCATCAGTAGCCTCAAGAGGTGAATCAGTAAGTTATAAAAGAATCATTTGGCCAAACTAGATGAGTTTGTATCCAATAGTTTTAAACTATCTTGTGAAATTTATTTATGGTATATGAATCATGTTCTTGAGACATACAATATAATAATTAATAATTACCTTCATTTAGAATTCAATTATTATAATCCATGAGATTTTCACTATTATATTATCTCCAGATTCATTTCATTCCCAGTTATCGATTAAATAAAAAAAAATTCAGTTATTTTCCTTGTTATATTTATTATTTCTTATCCATTTTTTATAATCATATTATTTATTAAAAAGAATTTTTTTAGTTATTTAGCTTACTATATTTATTATTATCCATGAATTTTTCTCATTGATGTTATCTCTAGATTCACTGCCATCTCAATTTATGGATTACATGGATTATGTTTTCTGTTATTTACCTTTCTATATTGATTATCCATATTGATCCATGATTGATTATACTATAATTAACCCTTTTTGATAATTTCATCTCACCCATATTTTGTTTCCTTTCCCTAGGATTACATGAAGTGTACTATGATTGATGTGAAATCATATGATAGAGGTAATAATTTTATTCTCAAAAAAAAATTATGTTGTAATTTTTGTTTTCAAATGTAATGCAAGACTCAAGTATGTATTTAATTTACCAAGAATACAAAACTAGTTGGTCCTTTAGGATGTGATTCCTTATATATTATTCTAATGTAATAAAGAAAATAATAGCTCTGGGTTACTATGGTTAGGTTCTCTATATGAACCCCCATTAAATGTTATATGAAGACATTGAATATGTATGTCAAAAATTGAAGTATACTAGAAGGTTGTATTATACTGTGGTATATTATTAAATAAACCTATGAATTATATACCAAATACTTATATAATGTGGATAGTATTATAATATAACTATATTATAACATAAATCATGTTGAGTGTGGAATAATTACTTAAAGAGATATTATCACAATAACAAAAAAATTAGGAGTATGAAAACCTTTTTTTTACATAATAGTACATAATTTTCATCGTATATTGAAATAATCAAAGAAATTATTAGGAATTTGAAACCAATAAAGGTTCAATGCTTTATATCAAATAAAAATTATCAATAGTTTATTATATGGGTTGAGACTATTATATTTAAAGAGTTATTTAATGTTATGGGGAAAAATTGAATCATTAGGAGAGTGCCCATTTTTTATCAATTTAAATGGATAATATATGAATAAATCGACAAACAAAACCCCAGAATCTCCTATATAGGATCTTTCACATTTAATTTATAATTGATTTAATATAACACATTTCTCAGATTTGGTAATCCTTTATAATCATTTTTTAAATAGTACTCTTATCATGCCATCATTGTTATGGAGAATCGAAGCAAATATTCCTCTAGTTATATCCATGTGTAATCCCAGAATCCATATAAAATGCGCTTGGTATTTAGGGTTTTAGTGTGGAGTAGTCCAGTGCATTGTATTATAAATCTTTGAACCCAAAAATAGGATTCTATTGTTCTCTATAATTATTTAGAGTAAGGGAATTAGTTATTCTCTTTTTTCCCTTAGAGAATTTTCTAGAGTTTTTTTATGTACTGAAACAATTCATCTATAAAATTATATAATCTCAATTTTATACCTGGGTTTAAACAACTAATAATTACACAAGGTAAATTTATATAATTGTTTATTCTTATTCACCATGTTAAAAAGTAATAATAATATCATTATATCCTATGACATGTGTTAAATTCATCGATAAATATATCATCCCATTTAGGTCGTTAACTCAGCCCATCAATCCTCCATGAAATTTATTAAATCCTTGAATAATAAAATATATTATATTAACTTAACTTGTGAATAAATAATTATTTTAATATTCATGTAACTAATCAAATGTTTATATTAATCTATTCACTAAACTGGTAAAGAAATCAATATTTATTTATTATCATATGGCAATAAAAATGAGATACAATTTAACACACATATTCTAAACTCAAAAATATGGTGATTGAATTCATGTGACTGAGAATACATGAATAATGTTTATAAAAAAACATATAATAATATATATTATTAATATTAAATTAAAGATAGAATTTAATGACATTATGGGTACATTTAGTGTGAGACCCTCTATGACCTTTTCTAAGTGGGATTATGTGAACATACCCAATTTCAAAGATTAGAATCTAGAAACATGTTAAGTAACACATAAAGAAATAAATTTATTTCACAATGAAAAAAACCTGTTTACAGATGCTACTGTGTAATATAATCCCTTTATCATGATATCTCATCAATAATGATTCATACCTGTTTCATCATCCTCTGTGTTTGATTTATCTTTCTCTGAATCTCTAAAATGAACTCATCGATGAAATACCATAGCCATGGATTTAATTAAATAGTTCTATTTATATCAAAGAAATAAATATATCTTCTTCCATTAACTCATAAGGGATAAATAATTTCTTGACCTATTCAATTAATGTAAAATCACTTATGACACACCCAATGTATGCTAAGTTTCCATGAATATATGACATCACAATTTTTTTTCTATACATCAAAGTATATGATTCATGATATACATTAATAATAATATCAAGTATAAGGATGAATACACTCATATGTATATAATAATATCAAAATAAACATGACCATATGTAATTTTTATTGCTGGGTATGTCCTTATATCCTCCCTTCATAGGGATTAACAAGAGAAAAATTCATGAGAAGAAGTCTTAATGTCTTACGATCCTACAACACCTGATAGATTAACATCATTCATCTCTCATCAAACAGATGTTTTCTAGACCATGAGACAGATGTTTTAAGAATATTTTTATATAATATACATGTTCCAATAATAAAAGAACACTGATATAAACATTCTATGTCAAAAATACTCCAGGGAAATTATCATATTAATGTTGTACAGAAGAAAAATCTAAATGTGATAAGATGTTTATTAATATTTTGGTAATAAAAAAGCACAAATTCAATTAGTCATAGGGCACCAAATCAAACAAATTCCCACGTGAACTAGATCAATATACTAGCTAAAATTTTTTATCTCTCACATGATAAACCTTGTTTTGTTGATTTACAACTTTAAATGTCGAGCCTAAGATTTTTTATTATGGAAATTTTACTTACTATGACATCATTCCTTTTTAAAAATCTGCCGAGAGGTGATATCTATGAGTACTTATAATTTTTTTAACTCTATTATGAGCCTAAAATCATAAAAACATTATTAGTAATATATTTATCATAATATATATTTTTATAGTACTTTTCCATATTGGTATAATTTCCAAATATGGAAAAAATCATTACTAAACTACTACTTAATCCGCCTCCGAAGCTGTAATAAAATTTATCTATATAGATATGGATACCACTAGATTTAATAATCTTATCTTACTTATTTACATAATCATATCTATGATACTAGATCAAATTATTATAAAGTAAAAAATGTTTATTATCCCCTTGATAACTATTATTCCCATTTCTTTAAATACCAAAAACTCATCTGTTGTACTTTATCAAGTACTATCAGATAGTTCTAACTACTACCTAATACAGTTCTCGTAATCCTATTTGGTATTTGGCCATTATTATTTACATATAATCAATTTCAAATATTAGTAAACATCATGGAATATATTATAGATCTAAATAATTTAAGTGTATGAAATTATATACATAATAATATCCACCTATGATTTAACAAATCAACATAAAGATATTTTACATCCTGTGGCACATGCAACAATTCTCTCCCTGAATTATTTAATATTTTATTTTGAAATACCTTTTCAATATATGTACTATGAATTGATATAAGAAACCCCATAGATCTATATTATTATATCATATTACATAGAACTTGGGTTACTACTTTAATTCATCCTTGGAGAAATATATTTCATCTTAATCTTAAATAACTTTAAGAAAAAACATCCATTTTCGTATATTATCATCATATTTTTCTAGAAAAAATAAAACAATCCCACTAAAATATTAAAGAAACATGTAATAATTGTGTTGTTAAGAAAACAAAAATCTCTTATATATTCATCAAAATAGATATTCCATGATCATGATGATTGGCCAAATCCAAAAATGGGTTTTGGAAACTTTCATACTTATCGACATTCCATGGTATCATTAATCTTTTTGGTTGAGTGATATAGGCATCCTCTAAAAATTTTCCATTTAGGAAGGTGGTGTTGACCTTACTTTACAATTTTCATGATCATGGAATTTTTTTATGATAAGTATAATTATAATAGATTTCAACATGAAAACTGGTGAAAAGGTATCATAATAATGTCTTTTTAGACATTACTTGAAACCTTCAGAAACTAATCATGCCTTATTAGTACAAACTTTTCCATCTATATATTTTTTCTTTTTTAATACCCATTAATGGATTTACATCAACTAGTGAAACCACCAAAATGAAGAACATGATTTTGGTACATAGAATCCATTTCTGAATTCATATGAACACTCCAATCCTAACTTGTTTCCATTTACTAATTCCTGGAA
This sequence comes from Viscum album, assembly GCA_963277665.1. NCBI lineage: Eukaryota > Viridiplantae > Streptophyta > Magnoliopsida > Santalales > Viscaceae > Viscum > Viscum album. The sequence goes on from OY728150.1 coordinate 15,940,709, forward strand.
GTATTAATTATTTGTATAAAATAATATATCCCAAACTTGGTGAATATATAATCACCACTTTGGTTTTAACTTTACTACATTGTATGTGCCTATGTAATTAATCCTCCCACTAATTATTATGATGTTTAGAGTTCCTATTCCAACTCATGTGCATCCGGATCCTTGACATCATTGAATTCTAAACTTTCCCCACTATATCAAAAAAGAAGTGCTTTCCTTTAATAGAAATATAGCCATTAACTTGATTAATACCTTTCGATCAAGTTATATCCTATGTTTATTTTAGGATATTTAACTGAGATACGTTTAGTGTTTACATAATGTATGTATGTGCGAAAATAATATTTAATAAAAATTTCTCATTAAAACCAATTTAACTATGATGTAATGGATTTATTTCATATTATAACTTAAATTATTTCCATTAGTCAATATAGTTAACATACAGTTAGGTTTTAACATCAATATTTGTGAAATATGTCTCCAAAGGAATTATGGAAGACTTGAAATACTTATAAGACTCATCAACGGTCCTCCTTTTTTCACTATCACAACTTCGATCTATATAAGGTAATGTGAGTTTATAAAAAGTTCCTCTATTCTTTTAAATGATCAATGAATTATTGGTTAAGATATTAACTATAATTCCTCAGTCCATATCTCTCAAACGACACCTAAGAGTGGGACCACATGACCTTATGCGCTCTTACCTATAAAAAAGAGGTTTATGAATAGTGGAGAGAATATAAAATAATCATGGGGAGACTATTCTATAATTAATAAGGCCCATGGGTCATTACTAAGTCTGGAGAAAAATTGGAATAAGCTTTTTGTATAACAAACATTCCAAAAAATATACATTCAAAATAGAGAGCCAATACATCCCTCATAATCTAGAAAAGAATGTAGGGAAATATTCTAAATAACTAAAAAATACATAATAGATAAATAAAAATAGATAAAATATAACATGAATCATATATAGATAATTAATGGAATAATAGTTGGTACAATTTTGTTATATTAACTAAAAAATAGTTATAATGGGCTCCTACCAAACTAATATAATTCAACATGTGGATTCCTATACCTCTGTAACCGAATAAACCTATACCACATTTCAAAATCTAATAAATACTTGTGACCAAGAAGAAAACATGAAGTTCTACCAATGTACATTGAAACCCATGTTGTGAACATTGGTAGGGGGTGAGTCTAATAACCCATTAGAAATACTCAAGGCATCAACAATGTTAATCAATGATGTGATCAAGTGGATATACATGAAATACATATAGAAAGTGAAGTCATGCTCATGAAACACACCCATCTGAAAACATAACACATAATTAATATATAAGAATATGTTTCACGTATTCATGTGCCAACCATGACACCAAAACACCTAACCATACATACTTTGGCTAATGTCAGTAAAGGAATCATCAATAAGTTCCTTGGTTATCCCCCATCACTTAGGGGATGTCTTAAAATAAGTACACCAATTACCCCTTATTTTTTAGAAGATGTCAGCCAATAAGTTCCCTCGTTATCACCTATCACTCAGGGGATTCCACATAATAAGTACCATGGTCATCCCCTATTACTTGGGGTATTCTTCACAATAAGTACCCTGATCATTCCATATCACTCAGAGGATGATGTATAATAAGTACCTTGGTTATCCTTAATCTTAAGAAATTCCATCCATATAGTACCATACCCAACCTCTCTCTAGGGGATGTTGTATATGATAGTTCCCCTACCAACCCCCTTAATGTAGGCTGCACATATAAGTGTTAAACCATTCCCTCTTCTATAGAGAAGTTCGTCTATAAATACCTTGACACATCACTAAGAACATCCGGATCACTACCTTCTCACTCAATTTATGGTCTATCCATCAAATCCTACAAACTAGAATATACAAAATTGAGAACTTTCAAGAAATAAAAAACATGTTATGTGACCCATCCCATAAGCTCACCAAACCATCACTCGGGTACTATTCTCTCAAGACCCAACATCGCATCTCAAAGAATTATTTAGAATTTATCTAACCACAAATTTTAATCTCATTGATATTATCTCTTTAATAAAAGAACATAAAATTCTAGTGATAACCTGTAAAATATCCTTTTCCAATCTATTAAGGTTTCATACACGAGATAATTCATACCCCAACACATTCACAACAAGAGAAATCATCCCTCAAATTATAAACATAACCACCAGGTAAGTGAAGAATTAAATGGTCATGAATAGATCACTCTAGGTTGAAATTAACCAACAGGATATCTCCTCCTTCAATCATGGAATGGGGTATGATTCGATTAAGCCTAACCCAATTTACCCCTCTCTCTCCTCTAAGGGGTAAACTACAACATCTCAATATAACACCCCCATATTTTAAAAGAGAAACATCATGTTTCAAAACTTATATGACATAAAAAACCAATATTAGAAGAGAATATAACACCCCAAGACTTTATGATATATTTCTTTTTAAATAAAAATAATCGCTTTGATAATTCATGGAACACAAAACCCTGAGTCTAAATGAATAGTAATATAAAATATTGTTCTAACCTTGGTGTTAAATTAGCATATATTAATAGTATTAAATAAATTTGAAAATTATAGGGATAAAAAATTTATAAAATAAATTAAATGGTTATCTCTTAATTACAAGTAAAATAAGAATCATTTGAAAGAAAACGAAATGTTTTTGGAAAACTGTATTTCTTTTAAAAGGCAGTTTAGTTGTGCTTTGTACTAATAATTTAAAATTAATTTTTACCACTATAAAAAATTTACTTTAAAAAATAAAATTAACATTTTAAATCTACATGTCCAAATTATCCTTTTTTGAATTTTTGATTATTATTTTAAAAGATTAATTTTTTGATGAATAATGAAAATTTTGTTTTTTATTTAAAAATTCCTTTTTTTTAAATTATTTACATAATAAAATTATATTTAAATTTTTTTTAAAGTAAAATTAGTGAAATTATATTTAAAGTTAAATAATATAATTAATTTGAATCAATTTAATATATATTTGTTATATAAAAACTTTTTAAACTATTGAAAGTTTTTTTTAAAAAATCATTTTTTCGACGCATCTATGGGTTTAATTTTAAATTGAATTATTATAATTATGTAAATTGAATTTGAAAAAATGTATTCTAAAATTTAATTATTATAATTTATATTTTATAATAATTTAAACTTAATTTATGATCATAATGATTAGTAAAAACATTAAAAAATATTTATCGTGGTTAGGATTAAAACGAGTTTATTGGGGTGTTAAACTAAAAAGATAAGGGATAAATTAACCCAAATATATTATAAATACTATTTTTTGGAAATATTTTTATCTTATATCTTCCATGATTATAGAATTACCCATCTTTTGACTTTTTGTATTATAAAATATGGGTATCATTTTTTCTTTTAAAAAATTCCAAGTGTGTCCTCTCACCACATATAAAAGGCTATAACTCTCCCCTCCTCTTCACACTTCCAAATCCATTTGGATCTGAAAATACACAACCTAATATCCTCCTTAAATCCCTAAATTAATCCTACATTCCTTTTCTTGATCATAAATTCATCATAGTAAGGATTTTCATGCAAACCTAAAGAAGTTGTTCGAAGAAGAGGTAATGTTCTTAAACAAGCGTTTTTATTTTGTTTTTTCTTACACATAATACAAATATAATTAAACCATGATTATATAATAAAATAATTATATTAAATATAATGATTTGTTATTATATTAAGTTCATTAAATATATCTGAATTCTCTTCCATAAAATGGGAAATGAAACCTTCGATCGTGTCTACGGTAGACTACTAGCCCGCGAACCGATATAATTCATTTTCCATCACCACCTCTCACAGATAAATATAATGAATAATTTAAAATATTTATATAATATTTATGAAATTAATATAATTTTGGAATTATATATAATATCAAATATATCTTCTTAACTTCCATCCTTTTGGAAAATAATAACATCACTCATGTGTACGACGAACTACCGCATCGCGAATCCAAGGTGATGTGTTTTCCCCATTTTCAATTTTACTCAAATGGTAATAAGGATAGATTAAATGAATATCTAATATAATTTTCAAATAATTATACCTATATAACTATTAGATCACATATACCTTTTATGTTTTATTCCTTGGGGGATACTATAACGTCTCTCGTGTGTACGGTGGACTACCACCTCACCAAACGATGTGACTCGTTTTTGACTAACGCTTTAAATGGAAGATAATAGGGATAAATTTAATTAATATATGTGATATATAATAAATAATAATGACTCTATAAAAGGTAATATATTATTTAACTTTCTTTCATTCTATCCATCGATAAAAATTGAAATAAAGTTCAAGCGTACGTACGTCCTACCATCTCCATGAAGGGTGTAATCCATTTTTTGTCTCTAACTTTTATAGATCAATATAAACACATATATAATTAATATAAATTATATTTATAACATGGTTAAAATTATATAGATTATATATTAATGATCAATTTAAAATTACCAAAACGATCGAACCAAAACATACATGAAAAACTAACCAATTATCACTCGAAACAATGATTTTAACAAAGAATTGTTAATAAAAAGGTGATAAAAGACTATAAGTAAATCATATATGGTATGATATATTTGATTAAGGTTCTATAATATATGAATAATAAATAAATATTTATTATATATTAGTTTTATTTACATACAAATTAATTCAAACATGTGGTAAGGCATTTAGTCTTAATTTCAACTATATTTGGACTTATTTGAAATCATACACTTATTTATTTTTATGTGGTGTATAAGCTTCACCTTTGAGATATTTTTTTACTAGATATTAAATTTATATTAAATATAAATTTTATATGTATCAGGGATATGATTATCTCTTGAACCATATCCCATTTGTACATACAGTGTTTACATTTAAAGTTATTAGATTAACTGGGGAAATATTGATAAATTAATATTATTTACACAATAAAAATATTTTATGAAAAGGAATATTATTAATGAATTAAATAAATTATTCAATAAATGAGAAATGATTTATAAATGTAGTGATGAGTGGGTCCAAAATTTATATAGCCCCTCGATGCATTGGTTAGTCTCATGAGACAAATCAATCGGTCAGATTAAATAGGTTTTTACCCATAGTTATAAACTATCTTGTGAGAGGAGTTGATAATATATTTATTTTGTTTGAAATTATTCATTTCTTCATTATGAGATTAGTTATTGATGTCCATGTGATTATTTAATTAGTTATAATATCCATGGATAATTTTCAAGCTCCTATGATTATTTATATGGCTTTATTTGATCATCCTTTATTCCTAACATATTGTCACGACCCGCCTTCACCAAGGTGGGAGAAGGGAAAGAAGGTTTCCAGACCCTTCCTTCTTCAAGTTGAAGGAGAGATAATGACCCCTGAGACCCGCCTTCAATAGGTCCTGGAGTGGAGACTATAACCAAGGGTATAGAACCACACACAAGATGGAATCCATTACCCTTTTTATTTAATAGGATCGGGAGATAAGATAGTAATTACCAACAACACCAAAAATAAAATTGGAAGTACAAGTAAATCCAAAAACAAACCATTCCCATATGCATGTTCCAAAGTAAATGCTACAAGGTACATGAAAACCCCAAAAAATGAAAGTACCAAAGAGAAGAAAAACAACAACAACAACTGTCCCAACTTCTGAACTAGTATGAACCTGAAAAATCCCTGAAGTCTTCCTGGAAACCTGAAAACAGTTTTATATACGTAGGGTGAGCATACAAGTATACTCAGTAGGGAAAAACAAGGACTCCCATGCACAAGTGGGGAGGCATTATAATGCCCTATGAGAAAAGTGATAACCAAAGCACCTAACAAAGAAACGATCCACCCAAGCCTCACCAAGGAACACTACCCAAATAACACAAGTCAAGTAATGCATAGTAATAGAACATTGATATTTGGGTACCCCGTCCCACATTCCCACTGGTTATTGAAGACATCCTATGCATCGAACCTCTCCCACCATTCTCACTGCAGTCCCACTACCACACCCCGCCCGCACACACTGGGACTTCACTACCACACATCCCACCCGAAAACACATGGGGCACAACAACCACATGTAACCACGCCCGCAAACACTTAGGTCAGATCAACTACCGCCACGCCCGAGGACTCTTGGGCCTCATCCCAAAGACTCTTGGGAAACAAACTGCCCGCACACACCTGGGAAACCACCACAACTACCCTGCCCGAAGAATATTTGGTTATAATGGACCTCAGGACGTTACAACCTACCCGAGGAGTCTTTGGTTGTTCGGGAATGGGAGAAAAAAAGGAGATAATAACCATCCAATCATAAGAGTGTTGGGAAAAACACCCTCCCCCATGAAATGGTGGTGTTCGACACTAAGTGCTCAACTTGGGTGGGGCGCGAATAAGAAACATAAGAACTAAAATTATATGTATAGGTAAAAAGCACTCATCCCAACCTAGGGTTTCCAAAAACAACCCGAGTACAAACACTCTCATTACTATTCATTTATAAGAAGCACCGAACCCACAATCATGTCACCACTCATCCCGAAAAACGATTCACCATTGAGCCCATTCTTGATTTCATGTTCAAGTGATTCCATTTAAGTAAATTCTACACTACTGGGCAACTAACAGGAATAACCAAAAGAAAGAGAAATAGAAACAACCAAACAACAATTTAAGAATTCACACCCATTTCTCTTGTAAAATCACAACAACAAAGGGATCTGTGAGATCCCTCAAATTACTCGAACCAAACCAAGCCTTGAGATACAGCCCCACACAGCTTCAGATTCATAACCCACAATTGTACCACAACAAAGGTTCCCATCCCAATCCACATCACCCCATAAGCATCAATCAGAAAAACACACCTAATACCAAAACAGAGTAGGGAAACTTCCAGGTTCAAGCACATCATTCATTACGTTCTTCTTTCTGTTGTTTAATCGGGGTGACCACACAAGGATTGATGTTCACTATGTATCTATTTAACCAACCGAGTTTAGGTGATTAACCAATTTCCATGTTACATTTATTTAATCATGTAAATATCCGGAAGCACATAGGTTCATTAGTGCACAAGGAAAAACACCCCCAACTGCCATGATTTTCAAAGGGCATGAGCCCGTACAATTCACAACACATAATCAAGAATAAGAAAAAAACAATAGAAACACCGGTCACACCCCCCCCCTCCTTTCTTTAAAAGTCTATTTATTATCTTCATTTAAGTTTGGTTTCATCCATCCCCATAGAAACAATAGCACACCCACTCCACATGATAGACAATAAGAGAGACGAAGGAAAACCCCTACTAGGATGATCAAAGATCAATGTTTCTCTCCTCGTGCCAAGAACTGGGGATGTAAAACTTGTAGGGGAGGAGCATCCGGGACTCCCAGGACGGGAAATAAGGGCTCCGACACATGTGCACCACTTGCCTCGGGAAGGGGACTCCAAATGCTCCAAGGGAAGAATGAACTCGGCCAAGAAGAAGAAAAAGATGTAAGCTAGTGAGATATAAAGATGAGCCTGGGCATTACTAGATATCAAGATCTTCGGCAGCTTTAAATTCGGATTGTGGTTTCACCACGCAGTCGGGTGGTTACACACGACGGGATTAATTTTTATTTAATAACTCTAATCGGGAAAAAGTGGTAACAGCTATGACTTTAAGGATTTTATATAAACATAAGGGAACGTTACACAGACACACAGCTGGGTTCGTTGAAGGTCTCCCCACTCTTAGGAATTAAAAACATTGATCATGGGGCTAAAAACGGGCTTGAACCACTTCCAAAAGGTTAAAAAGGATTAAAAGTAGCATTACGGGACAAATTGTAGAAGAAAAACCTGACAAGGTTGTGTGACACTGATCGTGTCACACCGATCAGTGACACACCGATTGTGTCGCACTGATCGGTGACACAACGATCGTGTCGCACTGATCGGTGAGACACCAATCGAAGACACACCGATCATGGCACACCGATCCGTGACACGCTGATCGTGTCTCACTGATCGGTGAGACACCGATCGTGTCGCACAGTTTGGTGACACACCGATCGTGTCGCACCGATCGGTGACACACCAATCGTGTCTCATCGATCGGTGAGACAGCAATTGTGTCGCACCGAAATGACGTCCTGCCACCGAGACGCCACCCTTAGGATCCAGAATTTGGAAACGGGATGGACCATGAGGGTTTGGGTCATTACATCAGATACCCCTCAAAATCTTCTCGTCCTCGAGAATCGAAGCTAGACCTAAATAGAAGGGAGGGTTCCGAAAAAACTCCCCCTCGAAAGATACATATCAGGGACAAACCACCCCAAACAGCCACGCAAAACTCAAGGTCTACATTGTCCCGACACACGGTACCGGGTGTTCCTTCCTCCATGTCAAGATACTATCCACTTTGGGTGGCACTGACTCACCCGCACAGGTTTATTCACATCCACCTTAATGCGTCTTGATTAGGGATCAATTCCTCCCTTACCCACATATCAAGACTTTTATAATATTCACAAGGAAGGGAAACAAAACATCTCATAAACCAACAAGGTTAGAATTACATCACCAATAAGTACAAAATGAAACAGAAAAAAACTCAAAATATCTCTGGGTATTGGGCGTGAATCTGTGCCTCCCATTCCAAGTTACTCTCCTCGAGCCCACCATGCCTCCATAACACACGAACCAAGGGAAGGGTTCATCCATGTAGCACCTTCTCCTCATGATCCTTGATCCTCACAGGCCTTTCTACAAACGTTACGTTGTCCTTGATATCCAGCTTTCCCCAGTTGAGAACGTGTAAAATGTCGTGTAGATATCAATGTAGGTGAGACACATGGAAGACGTCATGCATTCTCAGTAGCGGCGGTGGTAGTGCCAGCTGATAATCCACTTCGCCGACCCGCCACACCACTTAGAACGGCCCGAAGAACCTGGGAGAAATCTTACTCCCCCTGTCGAACCTCCGATGTCCATGTCGAGGGGAGACCTTTAAGAACACATGGTCTCTGACCTCTAACTCCAAGGGTCTCCTCATATTATCGGCATATGAATTATGTATGTCATGTGCCGCCTTAATCCTCTCTCATATAAGCTGAACTTTCTCTGTCGTGCTCTGCACCACTTCCGGGCCAAGAAAACCTGTTTCCCCAACCTCGGTCCAGCACATGGGTGAGCGACATGGCCTCCCATACAAAGCTTTGAACGGAGCCATGCCAATGGTGGAGTGACAACTATTATTGTAGTCAAACACTTCCAGAGGCAAGTGTTTCACCCACAATCCCCCAGAGTCTAGAATACATGCCCGTAGCATATCTTCCATTGTATGGATGGTACGTTATGTCTTTCCATATGTATGGGGGTGGAAAGCAGTGCTTAGACATAGCTGGGTGCCAAAATCTTGCTGCAATCCTCTCCAGAATTGTGAGGTAAACTGTGCATCCCTATCTGAGACTATGGACCTCAGAACTCCATGCAAGCGCACCACCTCATCCACGTACCTCTATGCTAAGGAATCCAATGCACCCGACTCCTTGATCGCCAGAAATTCAGCCGATTTCGTCAACCGGTCCACCACTACCCAGATAGCATCACAACCTCCTTGAACCTTGGGTAGTCCTGTGACGAAATCCATCAAGATGTCATCCCAGATAGCATCACAACCTCCTAGAAACTATTTTTTATAGTCAATATTTTGTAAGCTATAGTAATTTTTTTCAATAATTAATGTAGCCATAAAATATATTAGTGGTGAATAAAATAATCTCAAGTATGACTACCGAAATCTAGTTTGAAAATCAAAATGATGTTTTTGGAAGTTGTACAAAACTAGGTCATTGTACTGAGGATTGCATGAACAATATCCCTATAAAAGGGGAAATAAGTTTAAAATAAGAATAATGAAGAGAATTCATTCATAATTTAAGTTTCATTTTAGTAAATTAAGAGAGTAATATCATGGATCATTGACAGTGGGTTTTCTTCGAACAAGGATGATCACACAAAAATATTTAATATATGGATGAACATGGAGGAGGACCTATTACAATAAAAAATGATAGTTCCTTGAAAATTAAGGGTGTTATAAATGATGAAATTGATTCCAAAGGACTCAAATGAAATAATTTTTTTATGGAAATGTTGAAACATAACTTACTTAGTGTTGGCCAATTATGGAAAGAAGGAAATAAAATGGTATTTCAGAAGAACTCATTCATCATTAAAACTTCCAAATATGGAAGAATTATTATAAGTTATGAAAGAGAATATGTGAACATGTTTCAGATTATTAATTCATAAAAATAATGTCACTTATGTTCCAAGGATGAAAAAACATATGGAATAGAAGAATTTTCCATTCAGTCAAAAAGAACATGAGTCATATTTCCAGACATGAAGTAGTGATAAACCTACCCGAAATCAAAAGGTAAAGGGAAGATTTTTATGAAACATTCCAAAGGGGGAAGATGGTGCAAGAGGCACACAAAAAGGTGTATATTCAATCCAATAGGCCATTATAAATCATATATTCAGATGTGTATATTCCCATGAGAAACAAGTAAACCAAGGTTTATATTTATGAATCATTGATAGAGAAAATATTTTCATATATTTCAGTTTTGAATTTTAATGTTTTAAATCCCTTTGAATTGTTAATTTAGGGTTAGTTATAAAATATTTAGGTTAAATTTTTTTTATTGAATTGTATTGATGGATTAATTATTCATTTTAAGTGTTTTTATTTATTTTCTATATAAATTAGTAAATCCATAATTTTTTATGTGACAAAGTAATGGTAATTTGTAATTTATGAATGAATTTGTAAATTTCACGGAAATCCCAGTTTTTCTATTTTAAATAGACTTTAGTTTTTTTATAATAAAAGTTTCCATATTTATTTTGAATACATATAGTTGGATATGAATGTTTCATGGAAATATCATACCCTTAATTAAATCATGGATTAGATTCGATAATATAGACATCAATTCAATTTTCATCCCTTAACATTTTCATACTTTCTCGGATTTGGATGAAATTTTGATATAAGTTATAGGACTCAAAAATAAATATTTCATTAAACTAGAGAAGCATTTATATTGGTCATTTAGAGAGTCAATGAGGGAACATATAATTTGAGATTCATTTTGACTTTATTTTTTTACATTCCTTTTTATTATATATTTAACCCTAGATTATCTTCCACACTATAAATATATAATATTCAAATTTATAAGAAGGATTCACTGGTAAGTGTTTAGGGGAAAATATTTTTACTACTTTGATAATAGTTTTCTTCTTTATTTTATTCTCTTTTCATTATGTAATTTTATATTAAAATCTTCTATAAATTATTCCCTTTATTCCTTAAGTTTTCTTCATAAATTTCTCCATTTATCTCTCTATTTTCACTATGATATCATATACTCATTATAATGAGTAAATATCCAATGTAATCTCTTGGGGGATAAATCTAGTGTCGAACCCAAGTCTCTATGAATTATTTTTTAAGGTTTCTTATCTAATATAGTTTATTCTATTAATTATTAGTAGTGTATCCTCACTAGAACTATATTTGTTGTATCATGTTATTTATGAACTATTTTCCCAATCATCAATGTGCCAACCATGGAGGAGGTGGATGTGTGGTGTACGTGGAAATCACTAGGTTTATTGTATATTCACAACTGGGGTAAAAAAGGATAATGTCACATACAATGAAGTGTGATCATTAAGTATGCATGAGATTAAACATGATATAATGAATATTTACATCGGATCACAGTATTGGGAGAATTTAATTTCCTTCTAACTTCATTAATTGTATCTTCATTACATATTTACATTCTATCCATTCATTATAATTATCTACCACCACTTATTTTACATTTTTTGATAAAAAAATATAAAAAAATATAAAAAGTGAATTATGAATATTTAGTAATTGACTAAAACATTTTCTCAAGAGAGATAAATAAATAAAACCACTTCGAAAAACTAGGAAAATAAATAACAGTTTTTTTCACTATAATAGTTGTATCAAAACATGGAAGTGTTTTTAGGGATCCAATAAATAATTCAATATCTATTTCTTTTTCACATTTTTTTAAATAACATATAACTATTTTCATATTCTTTTTTAAAAAATAATTTTTTACATGGTGTATTCCAACTAAAAATATTCCTCATATAGTAACTACTATAAGGTGTTATAATTAGAAGAAATTAAAAATTAAATAAAACCTCAAATGTAAGAAATTAGAGAAGACATTCACGGGGTAAGGAATATTTTTTAACTCAATAAATTAACGTATATAATGAGAATCAAATGGATAAAGAACCCGAACTAGTTAAAGTAGATGTTTCACTAATAATTTTCAAGTTAAAGATACAGAGGAGGTTGAGAATGATTTTTTTAGATATCTAATACTCAACCTACCTCATCCATTGCAATATATAATTCATTAAGACAACATTCCTATTAACTAGTTCGGGTTATTTATCCATTTGAGTGGTTTTTCCTCTCCTTTGCTTCCTCTCTTCTTTCATTTCATCTATCATCTCACATCCTACAACCTCTAAATCCATCTAGAGGTGTGGTTTTTTGTAACAACCCGAAATTTTGAATAAATCTTGTTTCCTAATTTTATGTGTTATTTTATTTTTATACTCAACAAAAATGTTTCATTTGATAACATGAGTATAATTAAAATGATACTATTGGTTTTTGACTGTTATATGACCATTGGTCAATATGACCACTAGAAACTAAACGTTTTGATTTTTGTCTCTAAATACAAGTAATCTTGGTTAATTAATATAGAAAGAAGATTCGATGGCCTCACCCAGTAGTCTTGGACCAATCGAAGCCCATCTAACAGAACTTGGGAAGGAGGTAGCACCACTGGGCTTTGCTCTGGACCAAACCCAAGCTGAACTTCATCGTATAAAGCTAGAACGGGATCGCCTTCGTGAGAAGTTCAAACTGATAGAAATTACTACTCGTGCGTTTATGGCCGAGCCTCCCTCGGATTCTCTCACCTTAGCACACCTTACACTTAGGTCCTATACTGGTGTGATAAGGGGCTATGTAAGGAGACCGTAACCGCCTTGTGTAATCCTTTGTTTTAAATAAAAATTGGTATTTCTTCTTATGATGAAGTTTATGAATTTTCAAATGATCGGATAAATATAGTATGCATATTTTTGATGAATTTTAGAAAAAGGATATTTTAAAAATGGTTGTGTAAACCTTAAATAATTAAAAATGTGTAATGATTTTCGAAAAATGGTCTTCTACAATTATGTTCATTACGAAAATTAGAGTCTAATAAGATCAACTTAATTTTTGATGAATAGTAAATTATGAATAGTGATTTTATGATTAGGATTAGTAATGTGTCCAAATGGATTAGTAATATTACTTAAAGAAAGTACTAATATAATCTAGGCACCTTGATTAAGTAATGTGATTCAATAAAATGGTTAAATAACAGTTTCATAAATTATTATTCAAGTATTAGTTTTTTCGGGTGAATAGTGTTTTTTTAAATTAAAAATTTAATTAAAAATATTTAGATAATTATTTTTATAAAACGGATTTCATTTTTGAACTCAAAGCACCGATATTATGCTATGGTAATTTTTGGGGTTTTTTCTGAAAAAAATGAATTTTCGGTGAATGGTGTTTTTATTTAAAAATTAAATTAAAAATATTTAGAAAATTATTTTTATAAAATGGAGTTCATATTTGTAATCAGAGTGTTTATATTTGGTTAAGGTGAAATTTTGGGATTATTCTGAGAAAGTTGGATTTTCGATGAATAGTGAAAATACAGTTTTTAAGTTACGTGTGTTTAATGACATCATTAAATGATGTATTAAGTTTTTAATCAATATGTTCGAATTATGAATAGTGAGATAAGGTATGATGTGTCCCAAGTGGCCAATACCATGGGCAAATACCATGGGCAAGCCCATGGTTTTGCCAAAACCACTAATGAGGTGTCCCTTTTCCATTAATGCCTTGTCCCCTCACTTTCCCTATAAATACCAAGTCATCCACTCATCCATTCAACTCCTCACTCTCCCTCAACGAAGTTCTGGTCTCATTTACTTCCAAGGAGTCCTCCCATGGTGCCCCCAAGCCCTCAAGGTCCCAACCATTGAGTTTTAAGAGTTATGTTTTAGGGTAAGGGATCCGACCTCTCTCTTTCATTTCAAGTAATCTCTTTTATGTCATTCCTTTTATGCTCCATGTTCTTATGTTGGAGGATGTTCTTTTATACTCCTCTTACTGCCCTTTTCATGTAAATATAATGAGAGATCCCCTGTTACTCTCATTATTTCGTTTTATGAAGTTTTAAGTGGCGCCGTTAGGCTGCCGAATTTTTAAGTGGTTCTTCACCCTTCTCGTTTTGAAGTTCTACTTTCATGTCAATTATTTCAAGTTCCTTTTTGTTATGTTGGGGTATGATCTCTATATCTATCATACTGGACTCTTATGTTCATATGATGAGAGACCCCATTTGATCTCTTCAATTCAGTATTTTGAAGTTTTAAGTGGCGTCGTTAGGCTGCCGAATGTTTAAGTGGTTCTTCACCCTTCTCATTTTGAAGCTCTACTTTCATGTCAATTCTATCAAGTTCCTTTTTGTTATGTTGGGGTATGATCTCTATATCTATCATACTGTACTCTTATGTTCTTATTATGAGAGACCCCATTTGATCTCTTCAATTCAGTATTTTGAAGTTTTAAGTGGCGTCGTTAGGCTGCCGAATTTTTAAGTGGTTCTTCACCCTTCTCATTTTGAAGTTCTACTTTCATGTCAATTCTATCAAGTTACTTTTTGTTATGTTGGGGTATGATATCTATATCTATCATACTGGAATCTTATATTAATATGATGAGAGACCCCATTTGATCTCTTCAATTCAGTATTTTGAAGTTTTAAGTGGCGTCGTTAGGCTGCCGAATTTTTAAGTGGTTCTTCACCCTTCTCATTTTGAAGTTCTACTTTCATGTCAATTCTTTCAAGTTCCTTTTTAATTATGTTGGGGAATTATATCTATATCTATCATACTGAACTCTTATGTTCACATGATGAGAGACCCTACTTGATCTTTTCAAATCATTTTTGTTGAAGTTTAAGTAACGCCGTTAGGCTGCCGAACTTTCATAAGAGAAATCTAATTTTTGTCTTCCTTCCATGTTTTTAATTTCAAATGGTATGTCCTTGAAATTTCATTACCATGATCATTTATCATTCTTATTCTGTCCATATACTGTTTTATGGGTCGTTTATGAATGTTTGACCCATTTTCCCTCTCTTTTTAATGTCTTCTAAAACCTCGTAACATAGCCGTTATGCTGCAGAATTTTCGTCTCAAAATGTCTCTCTCGTTTTCTAAAGTTCTTTTATATTATTAAGTGAATACTCAAATCTCTTTATTATAAAGGGGTATTCACATATATACCAAAATTTTCTATTTTAAATTCTGGTATTTACATACATGAGACCCACCTTCCTTTTCTATGGGTTTTAAAGTGACGTAAAGATCATGCCTTTAAAGCAGTTTTTAAAACGTTATGATTATGAAATGAAACCCATTTATTTTATGCTATGTGGGTTATTTATGAAATGTTTGATGATGATATATGTGGCTCACATGATAATAAAGGAAACTTTAAGAGTGCGCCCTGATAGCGCTCCAATGCATTGGGTAATGATGTAACCACTAGAGATTACAATTTTCATGATACCTTGGTGAATAACCTTGGTAATTTTCAAATGACACCTTGGGGATGGACCTTGGTGATATGTTCATGATTTTCTATGTTAAATGATGTATCCACGTTTTCAAGTTATGAAAAATGTTATTTTTATTATGATATGCCTCCTTATTTCATTCTCATGCCTTAATGTTCTTTTTCATGACCTTATTGAAGTATCTCAAGTTCACATGTAAAATGTTTCTCTTGTTTTCCTTACTGGGATTTTTTCTCACCCTTTCTTTTGATGTATGCTCCCAGGTTATGTGATGCAGTAATGAACCTAGGATGAACCTAAGGAGAAGCCTTTCAAGTGTTTTAGAAGAATGTTTTATGTTTTCATGTTTAGAGTTCCTGGTTTCCAAAACACTAAACCTTAAAGATCCTCAGTTTTGTAAAATGTAATGAAAGTTTATGTGATAAAGAGGAGGGATGCTATAGTTGGTTTCAAAGGATGGTTTAGTTATTTTTGGAAATTAGGATATGAAAAATCTAGGAAGAACCCTATAGAAAAGTTTAAATATAGGAAATCTTCCTGGTATTTTGGTGAGTATTGAGTAAGGGGTTTCCAAGCAAATACATCCATGTCTGGATACGAGCAGGTAGAGGTTGCTCTGGCACAGATGTACATAGGGGTAAAACCTGAAAACACCACTTTGAGCTAGACTCGAACAGGAACTGGTACACGATAACAGGCCTTGCTGCACTCTTGGTTACGACACTCCCGGGGGATATGCTTTGGTAAATTCATAAGCTTAGTATGAACCATTATTAAAGGAACAAGGATAAAACAAAATAAAGATTCACATAAGAATATATGATCATGGATAACCTAGATTGGAACCTAGGGAATCACAAGTTAGGATATACTTTTATTCTACATGTTTATCCTTTTATGCTTAAAGTTTCCTTTTCATGATTATTAGCTAAGTAAATAAGCCCATAATTATAGTTTCTTTTCTTAGTTAATGGAGGGAAATGGAAGAACATGTCCCAAAAACCAATGTGATAGGAAATGCGATGATTGTCGTATTAATATGATAGAGGTGATTAGGGGATTAAAAGATGGTTATTATTTTGGAATACATTCACTATTTTAGGGACCCTATATGATCGAGGTAAATAGATTACTACGGTATTTTCATTGAGGAGTAAGGTTGACTTATATTTTGAAGAATCGATGAATTTATGGTGGACTTATAGTAATTTAGGTTACTTATGGGAATGATTAACCTATCTTGGGTAAAATATGTTTAGTTTAGATAATTTTGTTATAAGATGTTAGGAGTGGTTGATGTTGTTTGGAGATGAACAATGAAGTTTATTTTGGAAGACTATGTTATCAAATCCTTCTTGTATTTGGGTTTCAATCTTAGTTTGGTTTATTTTGAGGAATTTTAAGGACCGTTATTTATGGGATGGTCTATGATGAACTTTGGGTATTACCATGGAACATTGAAGATTTAAAATTTGTTTCCATTCCTATGGGATTCTTCCTTTTTGAAGAGTTGTTTAACCTTACCCTTTCTGTTTGTGGGATAATGTTTAAAGATAGAAGAAATAGATAGTTAATCTTTTGTGGATTATGTGATTCTCTAGAAGATGATTCTTGTGTTTTGATGAGACCAAGTAGTTTTGAATACTCATCATTTGGGAGAAAATATTAGTTTTGGTAGAAACTTATTAAAGGGTGAAACTCTACATGAAGGTAGATATATTTCCTTATGTTTTTGTTCTATGTTGTAAATGAATTCCTCAAAATTATGAAAAGGAATGTAAAACAAAAACGTTGTTGGTTTACGTTTCCTACTAGGTAATCAAAGATTGATTAACCACATCATAAGTTTGGGATTTTCTTATGGTTAACTTTCTCCTAATCATGTTCTCTCTCACTCTCCCTCAGAACTTGACCCTTTGTTTTCTCTTCCATGTCCATGTTTTCCTACATGGAATCCTAGTGTGGGATAACTCGGGTGACCTTCGTACTTCCCTTTATTTCTTTTAAAGTAATAGTTTTAATGACTCCTTTTCTGATGTGGGACTTTCAATGAAATTTCAAAACCTAATTTTAAAAAAAATGTGAGGACGCAATTTCTTAAGGTGGGAAGATTGTAACAACCTGAAATTTTGAATAAATCTTGTTTCCTAATTTTATGTGTTATTTTATTTTTATACTCAACAAAAATGTTTCATTTGATAACATGAGTATAATTAAAATGATATTATTGGTTTTTGACTGTTATATGACCATTGGTCAATATGACCACTAGAGACTAAACGTTTTGATTTTTGTCTCTAAATACAAGTAATCTTGGTTAATTAATATAGAAAGAAGATTCGATGGCCTCACCCAGTAGTCTTGGACCAATCGAAGCCCATCTAACAAAACTTGGGAAAGAGGTAGCACCACTGGGCTTTTCTCTGGACCAAACCCAAGCTGAATATCATCGTATAAAGCTATAACGGGATCGCCTTCGTGAGAAGTTCAAACTGATAGAAATTACTACTCGTGCGATGTTGGCCGAGCCTCCCTCGGATTCTCTCACCTTAGCACACTTTACACTTAGGTCCTATGCTGGTGTGATAAGGGGCTATGTAAGGAGACCGTAACCGCCTTGTGTAATCCTTTGTTTTAAATAAAAATTGGGATTTCTTCTTATGATGAAGTTTATGAATTTTCAAATGACCGGATAAATATAGTATGCATATTTTTGATGAATTTTAGAAAAAGGATATTTTAAAAATGGTTTTGTAAACCTTAAATAATTAAAAATGTGTAATGATTTTCAAAAAATGGTCTTCTACAATTATGTTCAATACGAAATTTAGAGTCTAATAAGATCAACTTAATTTTTGATGAATAGTAAATTATGAATAGTGATTTTATGATTAGGATTAGTAATGTGTCCAAATGGATTAGTAATCTCACTTAAAGAAAGTATTAATATAATCTAGGCACCTTGATTAAGTAATGTGATTTAATAAAATGGTTAAATAACGGTTTCATAAATTATTATTCAAGTATTAGTTTTTTCGGGTGAATAGTGTTTTTTTAATTAAAAATTTAATTAAACATATTTAGATAATTATTTTTATAAAACAGATTTCATATTTGAACTCAAAGCACCGATATTATGCTATGGTAATTTTTGGGGTTTTTTCTGAAAAAAATGAATTTTCGGTGAATAGTGTTTTTATTTAAAAATTAAATTAAAAATATTTAGAAAATTATTTTTATAAAATGGAGTTCATATTTTTAATCAGAGTGTTGATATTTTGTTAAGGTGAAATTTTGGGATTATTCTGAGAAAGTTGAATTTTCAATGAATAGTGAAAATACAGTTTTTAAGTTACGTGTGTTTAATGACATCATTAAATGATGTATTAAGTTTTTAATCAATATGTTAGAATTGTGAATAGTGAGATAAGGTATGAGGTGTCCCAAGTGTCCAATACCATGGGAAAATACTATGGTCAAGCCCATGGTTTTTCCAAAACCACTAATGAGGTGTCCCTTTTCCATTAATGCCTTGTCCCCTCACTTTCCCTATAAATACCAAGTCATCCTCTCATCCATTCGACTCCCCACTCTCCCCCAATGAAGTTCTGGTCTCATTTACTCCCAAGGAGTCCTCCCATGGTGCCCCCAAGCCCTCAAGGTCCCAACCATTGAGTTTTAAGAGTTATGTTTTAAGGTAAGGGATCCGACCTCTCTCTTTCATTTCAAGTAATCTCTTTTATGTCATTCCTTTTATGCTCCATGTTCTTATGTTGGAGGATGTTCTTTTATACTCCTCTTACTTCCCTTTTCATGTACATATAATGAGAGATCCCCTCTTACTCTCATTATTTCGTTTTATGAAGTTTTAAGTGGTGTCGTTAGGCTGCCGAATTTTTAAGTGGTTCTTCACCCTTCTCATTTTGAAGTTCTACTTTCATGTCAATTATTTCAAGTTCCTTTTTGTTATGTTGGGGTATGATCACTATATCTATCATACTGGACTCTTATGTTCAGATGATGAGATACCCCATTTGATCTCTTCAATTCAGTATGTTGAAGTTTTAAGTGGCGTCGTTAGGCTGCCGAATTTTTAAGTGGTTCTTCACCCTTCTCATTTTGAAGTTCTACTTTCATGTCAATTCTATCAAGTTCCTTTTTGTTATGTTGGGGTATGATCTCTATATCTATCATACTGTACTCTTATGTTCATATTATGAGAGACCCCATTTGATCTCTTCAATTCATTATTTTGATGTTTTAAGTGGTGTCGTTAGGCTGCCGAATTTTTAAGTGGTTCTTCACCCTTCTCATTTTGAAGTTCTACTTTCATGTCAATTCTATCAAGTTCCTTTTTATTATGTTGGGGTATGATCTCTATATCTATCATACTGTAATCTTATGTTCATATGATGAGATACCCCATTTTATCTCTTCAATTCAGTATTTTGAAGTTTTAAGTGGCGTCGTTAGGCTGCCGAATTTTTAAGTGGTTCTTCACCCTTCTCGTTTTGAAGTTCTACTTTCATGTCAATTATTTCAAGTTCCTTTTTAATTATGTTGGGGAATTATCTCTATATCTATCATACTGAACTCTTATGTTCACATGATGAGAGACCCTACTTGATCTTTTCAAATCATTTTTGTTGAAGTTTAAGTAACGTCGTTAGGCTGCCGAACTTTCATAAGAGAAATCTAATTTTTGTCTTCCTTCCATGTTTTTCATTTCAAATGGTATGTCCTTGAAATTTCATTACCATGATCATTTATCATTATTATTCTGTCCATATACTGTTTTATGGGTCGTTTATGAATGTTTGACCCATTTTCCCTCTCTTTTTAATGTCTTCTAAAACCTCATAACATAGCCGTTATGCTGCAGAATTTTCGTCTCAAAATGTCTCTCTCTTTTTCTAAAGTTCTTTTATATTATTAAGTGAGTACTCAAAGCTCTTTCTTCTAAAGGTGTATTCACATATATACCAAAATGTTCTATTTTAAATTCTGGGATTTACATACATGAGACCCACCTTCCTTTTCTATGGGTTTTAAAGTGACGTAAAGATCATGCCTTTAAAGCAGTTTTTAAAACGTTATGATTATGAAATGAAAACCATTTATTTTATGCTATGTGGGTTATTTATGAAATGTTTGATGATGATATATGTAGATCACATGATAATAAAGGCAAATTTAAGGGTGCGCCCTGATAGCGCTCTAATGCATTGGGTAATGATGTAACCACTAGAGATTACAATTTTCACGATACCTTGGTAAATAACCTTGGTAATTTTCAAATGACACCTTGGGGATGGACCTTGGTGATATGTTCATGATTATATATGTTAAATGATGTATCCACGTTTTCAAGTTATGAAAAATGTTATTTTTATTATGATATGCCTCCTTATTTCATTCTCATGCCTTAAAGTTCTTTTTCATGACCTTATTGAAGTATCTCAAGTTCACATGTAAAATGTTTCTCTTGTTTTCCTTAATGGTCTTTTTGCTCACCCTTTCTTTTGATGTATGCTCCCAGGTTATGTGATGCAGTAATGAACCTAAGGAGAAGCCTTTCAAGTGTTTTAGAAGAATTTTTTATGTTTTCATGTTTAAAGTTCCTGGTTTCCAAGACACTAAACCATAAAGATCCTCGGTTTTGTAAAATGTAATGAAAGTTTATGTGATAAAGAGGCGGGATGCTATATTTTTTCTACTGGTAGGTTGTCAATCATGAAAATGGTGGTTTCTGCATCCCCTATCTATTTATTCCCCTCTCTGACCTCACATTCATCACTCTAATCCAGGTTAGATCTGGTGTGATGGGTAGTCAGTGGTTTTGGGAAAAGTGAATTTGTGGTATAGGGATTTCCATGCTCTCCTCTGCCGTCTTGATATTGTTTTGGGATTTCGATTTTAGTTCAGGCGACATTGCGTCACTTGGAGGCACCACCTACTCTTATCCCTTCCCTAACCCCAAGGTGCTCTATTCCTCTCCATGTTGGAGCTAGAGCGGTGGTTCCTCAAATGTTTTTGGAGGTTTGATCTGGTGATGATTGATTCTTATCATGTGAAAAAAAAATTCTAGTATTGATAAATATTTGTGTGTTACTTCTTTGGCTATGGATTTGTATGAGGGTTTTTCAGTGATTTTTCGACTTTTGTTTCTAGTAAGGTTATGTTATATATTAGTCATGCTTCGACGATGGTGTGGTGTTCAGAAGAGTATGATGGTGGTGGTGTTAAGTTGTCGATGGTTTGGTGTCAGGAATTGTCTAAATTAGTAAATAAAGGCATGACATTTCATGATTCGAGTATGGTGGAGATGATGAATCTTCCTTCGACGGTGACATAGTATGCAGGTGAATCTTACTAGCGATCTGTGGACATGGCAACCATCAAGTTAGGTGTGTGAATCGAGGAAGGGTGTGAGACTTGAGGTGATGCAAGAATCGAGATGACCAATTTATTGAGTTGGATTATGGTATCTTGATTTTTGAATTTCTAATTTTATGGATTTTTGGTAGGAGGAAGTGGTTTTTGGGTTTTCCTGTAGTGTTTTTTGTATTTTGATTTTTCATGTTGTATGTTGATCGTCTAAGTGGGGTTGTGTGGGTGATATGCAAAGGTTTTTGTATGGTTCCCAATTTTCCAAAAAGTAGTATCTTTAGAAAATACAAAATAGACTATTGTATAGTAAAAAGTACTTTAGGAATATGTCACTTGGTAAAAGTTTGATTTTATAGAGACCAGAGAAGAAATTACCAATTTCTTTATCCAAAATTGAGGATAATTATATAGCTACTTCTAATTTTTGTGTACAAAGTTTATGAATTAAAAAAAATTATCTAATTTTGATGTTTATTTTTATAATATTGCTATTTATTTTGATAATACTTCTACTATATCAATTTCAAATAATCATTTACAAAATTTAATAACTAAAAATATATATACTAATAAAAGAGGTATTTTTTAGAATTTTTTTTCAACTGATAATCGATTGGATGGTATATTTACCATAATATTGGATGAAATAAAATTTCAAAAACTAAATTTTAACTTTTTATGATGGATATTTACTTTGAACTGCTGGAATTTTTTGTATTTATTACTAATTAATATTTATAATTATTCTACTTCAATAGATTTATTTACAAGAATATAGTTTTAAAGTTGATGTTTATTTTTTTCTATTTATTTTTTAAACATTTATACTTATGTTTATTTAATGTTATTATGAATTTATTCAAGTGGAGTTTTAAAAATTTTATATTTATTTCAAGGAATCATTGTTATTATAATATGTTCTATTTTTGATTGTTATTGTAATTTTTAAGAATGGGGATATTGTTAGTGCTATGTTTAATAAATATGGAGATTGTTAATATTGGAGTTTAATTTATTATTTGTTTTAATTATTTTAAATTTACAATAACTCATTTTTACAATATTGGATAATTAAAATTTCTCAAAGCATTAATTATTCCTTAAGTATTTTAAGATTATAATGTTTGAAGTCTTTAAGTTATTTTAAAAAACCATTTGTATCTTTGAAATTATTTTTTGGTAAATTATTTGAATTTTCTAAAAGTACTTTTACCCTTCCAATGTGTTTATAATGACTCTTCCAACGTTAATTTTCTATACTATATATTTACTCTAATTAATTATATATTTCTATTTTTTCCCAAATTTGTTTACTATTAAAAACTTATATATTACAAAGATTTTCTTATGGTGTACCTTATGAAGCCTATATAATGAAACTTTTAATGAAAATAAACATTACGCATTTTCTTTATATCATATGAGATATCCATATCTGATACAAATCATTATCTAATGATAATCCTTATCTTATGAGAATTTTTATGTTATAAATATCTATGTTTTATCTACGTTATAACACTACATCTTATGGAAAATTTTCTTGTTAAAAATTGAATTTATTTATTTTAGTTTTTTATATTATTTTGAATCATGATGTTTTTGTTTCCCTACATAAGATGTAACTTGTTTTTGGAAACACTTTTAAAGAATCAATTTTTGGTGTATTTTTTTGATGATGTTTGTTTTGTTTTGGTATAGGGATCGATTTTCCATTCCAACTCTACTATGGATACTAAGTTCCATCTCTCCCCTCAAGTGTGGTTTGGTGTGGTGGTTGTCTAAGTGGCTTTGGGATAATCTATTTAAGTGTCCAGTGGAGATATTGGCGGCTCAACCAGTGTATTCAATGTTGTTTGTTTTAATGGTGTTTTGTGTTTGAAATATATAGAGTATTTTCTTGCCGATGTCTCACCCTTGAAGAAGATATTGACATTTTTATGAAATTTTCTTTGGCGTGGTGTTTTCTAGTGACTAGCAATGATCGGTTCAGCATTAATGACTGGTGAGGTTATGGGGTTTTCTTCATTTGGGTTTCGATGTTCTGATGTCTGGTGTGTTCTAGAATACTGTTTTGATATTACAGGGATGATGTATAGTGGGTTCTCATTCCAGAAAAGTGGATGTGACACAGATGAACTAGACTATCAGGGTTCATACACTCAAGGTGGCACACTAGTCAAGTTTTCATGACTGGTGGTTATGGGATCGATGCATGGATAATTTTGACCTTCAAATTTTGGATGTGAGGTTAATTTCTTTGTTGAATTTGAATTTTTAATATTGGTGGTTTTATTTGGATTATGTAGAATATGTGGTCACCACTTAACCAAAAAGTGGGATTTTTTAAAATTATAAAAAAATGGATTTGGTGTGAGTGATAAAATAAAATTTATATATAAGGAATATGAATTGAACTTGACTAGTTGAATCATACCCTATGAAGCCTATTTATCGAAGCCTTTTAGGGACATGAAATCACAAGGATTTTCCCGTAACTAAGACCAAATCAATATTTAAAAAATTAAACATGAATAAATTTTTTTAAAAAATAAGTTCAATTATATAGAGATCACCACCCAATCCATGTTTGTCGAACCACCCAAAGAAAGTACAATTATTGAAAACCTTACCATTAGGGTGTACACTGGTGTAATAAGAGGTTATGTATCTAGGCCCCTATAATATGATTTTTTATATTTTATTTTTAATAAAATAATGATTATATTTATCCATTTTCATTATTACTTTATATATATATATAGGATTATATAATGAGTCTAATAAAATTTTTATTCTGATATAGAGAAACCATTTTTTTTGGAGAATATATATATTATTTAAATTAAAACACTCTCTTAGATAACTCCAAGTGTATTGAAATATTTTTTTTCTTCATAAAATAGTTTTATTAAATAATATTTATTTAAATATAAAAGGTAATATAATTTAATAAAATCCCATGTAATTTTTATAAGGTCCAAAATGTTTGTGTTGTGAAAAATAATATTTTTCATTAAATAATAATTCTTATTTAAATTTTTAAATTCATATATTTAGAAACTTATTTTGGTAAAATAAATATTATTTTATAAATTATCACATTTAAATTATCCAATGGTTAATGTTTCATAATTTTTTTAGTGAGCTAATGTTTTGGGTAAAAATTAAATAATGAATAATATATGTTATATATTATAACATCATAATATTTAAAATCAATTTAATAAATACTATAAAATTCATCCAAGATGAAAAATTAGTATTACATTTAAAATAATGCTTCTTTAAGTTATTTTATTAATTTTAAAAACCTATACTGAATCATCCAAAACCAATATTGCATTTTAAGGTTTTAAAAAACAATTATTTATGAATAAAAAACCCACATCATGAAGTGTATTATTTTAATGAGTCTCGTTCATAACCTATTAAATTATTGTAAACCAATCCTATTTAGTAAAAACCATTGGAAAAAACCATGATAAAGTTTTTGATTTTAATTATTTTATCACTTAGATTTAAAAACCTATGTTTAGAAATTAATTAAGAATTCCCCTCTATTTTTTTATAAATACACACCAAACCTCCCATTCCTATTCATTGAAAACCCATTGAGCATAAATTTCTATCTATACCGCTATATAAATCCCTCCCAAGGTGTTACAATTCTTTTATGAAGCTCCTACCAAGCTTTTAGAAGCACCATATCAAGGTAAGATGTTCTCTTCCTTTGCATTTTTATTCAAGTACATTATTTATATTGAGCCTTTTGACTTCCAATTTTTCATATTTTATATACATCCATTTACGATCCTTATTATTCCTAAGTAATTAGATACTCCCTTTCACTCTCATTAATCCTTTCCATGAACCTTTATGTACACCCTTTATACTGTCAAAATTATTCCGTGATTTTCCATGGAAAACATTTATGTTGTGCATACCCATCCCTATTTCCACTCAAGAGAGTTGACCTAGATTTTCTATCATTCACTTATGGTGGAATTTCATATATGTAACTAAAAATCCTTAACCCTTGGATTAAATGTGATGAAATAAATTCTTATGTTGTAGGATTTATGTGGCACAAAAATGCATGTACATAATAAGAATGTGATGGGTGAGCCTGAAATTATATATTCATCCAATGAATTGGATAATATTTTTATCTTATGAGATATTGTGTATGGTGCATGGGTGGTTATCCTAAGAACACTATGTTATGATGCCTTAGTGGTTACCCTTAACTTATGCTTATGATGTCATGTTTTATATTGTTCCCATATTCATATTATGCCTTGATTTGATCATTATATATCATGCTTTGATGTTTATGATTAATATTATAACAATTATATGTCATCGTGTTATGCCTCTTAACTAACTTTTACTCCTCAAATTTATATTATTATTTGATTATTCACTCATAGGGATTTATATCTCACCTCTTTTTTATGTACATCACCAAGTTATTTGACGTAGTTCTGGAAGATCTATGGAATATAAGGGAATGTTGTGGAGTTTTTAAATATTTTCATTTTATCCCAGTTTTATGTTATTATTATATGTATCTAATTACCCAAGGATAGTAGGCCTCTTAATCTTTTGGGATTGTTTTATTGTATCTTAATGTAATAGATCATGAAATAAAGTGAATAAAAGATATGGGTTTTCTTATATTATATATATATCATTCTTGGCCAATATAACATATAATAATAGTCATACATAAATAAAAAATGTAAAACGATGTAGTATAAGGGAATAAAAAAACTAAAAAAAATAACTAAAATGGCATTCAAAACAACTCACATAATTCAAACTACTCAGTCTTCAACCTCCATAACCAACTAGACCTGTACCAAGTTCCAAATATTATTATTACCTGTTCCCTATAAAAAAAATAAATTTATACCCACATACATCAAACCTCATTCCATGTACATAGGTAGGGGAGAGTCACACGATCCAATCGGAATACCCAATGCCCCAATAATACTGAGTGATATTATGATAAAGAATATGTACATGTAATACTTATTAAAATTTCAATAATTGTAGTAAAAAACACCCACCCAAAACAAAACACACTATGCATATAAAATAATTTACATCATGCTTTCATGTGCTAACCAGCCCTCCATGACACTTGACTATATTTTCATTAGTGAATGCCAGTAAAGGAGTAACCATGAAGTGGCATGGTAATTCCCTATCATTATGGGGATATCTCATTATAAGTACCTTATTCATCCCCAATCACCAAGGGGATACTATACTATAAGTACCCTACTCATTCCCCATCACTCAGGAGATGTCGCACAATAATTACCCTGGTCATCCCTTATTACTCATGGGATGCTACTCAAAAAAGTACATTAGTAATCCCATATCACTAATGGGATGCGGAAAAATAAGTAATATGGTAATCCCCTATCACTCATGGGATGTACCACTGTAACCCCCCACCATGATATTTTAATATATAACTTCCTTTAAATGATATAAATGTATTTGGTTTCATTCTCCACAAGCAACACCAAATGAAAATGAACCGTGATATATTTAGATAAAAATATAAAAATTAATTATGACCAATAAAACCATGTCATTGAATTAGAATGAATGAATAAAAGTAATATGTTTTTGAAATATATGTATAAATAAAACAAATTATACTTTTAATATAAATGAAATCCAATTATTTTAACTAAAATTACTAATAAGGTCTTTTAAGGTTTATAAATGTATTGTTTTCTAAAAATATCCTTTTAATGTGATATGAAATTATATTTTAAGAAACATATTATTAATAATGATAAATTATGTTTTATATTAATAATTTCTTAACACTAATTTATTTGGTAAGTGATATGAAATAAAAATAATAACAATTAATATTCAAAATTTTCATTTTCTAATAATACTTATTTTCCATTATATTTTATGATTTCATTAAAAAATTGAATTTATAAATTCTAAAAATTGAATTTGAAAAAATGACAATAATTTTTGAGTATATAATTGATAAATTATCTTAATATGTTTTTTATTTTTCTGAAAAAAATCAGTTTTAGGTGAATGATAAAAAATACCAATTTTTCTAAAAACTGTCAATTTTATGACATTGTCATTATAAAATAATGGATTAAATGTTTTTAATATTTTTTTTACGAATTATATATATTTTTAGTTGAAATAAATCATTTAAAATTACTATAATTGTTTTATAAATCAATTGTATATGTTTTGTGAAACATAGGTAATATTTTATTCTAAAACTGTTTTTATTCACTTATATTAAAAATTGATTTCCATCACTTGTAAAAATTAAATCTATAAAAATGGATTTCGTATTTCATATAAAAATTATAATATTATTTAATAATTTCAATTTCAATTTTGGTCATAAAATTAAAATTACTATGATTAATGTTAATGACCATGATAATGGTAAAATTGTTATTTTACAAGAATGGTTTTATTAATATTATGTAATTTTTATCAAATAAATTAAATAAACATATTTTAAATTGTTAATATATTATTATATTTTAAGACACACACACAAACATATATATATAATTATATTAACACACATTTAGTTGCTAACCAATCCAAAACAATATTAATAATAAATAACAATTAAGAAACAATTTTTCTTTAAAAAACTATTTTTCTCTATATAATTTTTTAATTTAAAATTTAATTTTATATTATTTAGTAATTTAATTATATAATAATTATATTAAATTTATGTTCACCACCACCACATTTTTTTATAGGGGATATTTTAATTTTTTTAAGACATAAATTATTTGGTTAAAAACTAACTACTACGGTTAAAAAGGGTAAAAGTGAAAATTTAAGTACAAATGACTTCCAACATGTTTAAAACATGTGTGTCCATACTTGGAGGAATATTTATTGACCTAATATCACCCAAAAATTCACTATTTAAAACTTTTGATGTCTTTGAACTTTGAATAGTGTAATGATATCATTGAAAATTAAAGGGTGTTCTCAAAAGTTCCCTTTTATTCATTTATAAAAGAGGACACTTTCACCCCTTCATGATACATCCATTCCCATGAATTACTCACTAATACTATGAATTTTTTATCCTAATAGACCCATATTTAATTATAATGATTATCTAATATCAATTAGTTATCCTAAGACCTACAATTTCAAGGAGACTTTCAAGAGAACGATCAATGTCCCAAAGTGAGTATTACATATCCCTTAACATTTTCATCTTAATATTTCTCTTACAAACTTATACTTTACATAGTAATATGATAAACTAAGTATAAGTATTGTAATAAATTGTTATTGTATTAATGGTAAACCTAAATTTATTCTTTTTCATCAACAGAGGCAAACAAAAGGATGTTAATTGTGCATTGTGTGGACTACTTCCTCCAAAAAGTAACTTTTTCATTTTTTATTGATTTTATTTATTTATCAAAAAAATTAAATGTGATACAACAACATAAAAAAATAATAAAATCATTATTATTATATTATTATGATATTATATACTTCATTAACCATACTCACCCATCGAGATATAGTGTGTTCATGTTTGGGTTAGTTTAACCACATACTATCGTAATTATATAAAACTTTATCATGGAGGAATATGGTAATTTAAATAATAATGTTATTAAAAGTTAATAAGTAAATAAATATTTGTTTTATTGGTTTATAATTTTTATATTTTTTATTTAACTTATTATTAAAATATCCTCTTATATTGCTTGAATTACCAAAATAAGTTGGCATTGATTCAGTTTTCACGTAAAAATAAGAAAAAAATATATAATAAATAAAAATACTATAATAATTGGTCTATATTAAATTAATTATATAATAATAAGGTTACTAAAATTAATTTTATTATTCGGGATGTTTGGTGCATGCACATAACAAATATGGAACAATGTAAGAGTTTTCATCTCAATTCTTCACTTTGAGACATGTTTCATATCATGAACCTAATTACATTTATATGGAGTATATACTGATTATTTGAGATATAATATCATGAATAATATTTTAATCAAGGTATTTTAAATTCAATTACAAGATCAATAATTCAAGTGGTTTTGGTTAAAATATTACTCAAGCCCTAATGGCTCTTTCTCTCAAACTTTAATTCCTTGAGACATGTTTATATTATGCACAATGTATTCATTTTAATGATGAATTAAATATGCATGGATGTATCATTATCATATTTGTTTTTTACTCATGGGAAATAATAAGAAAAATATCTTCCTTTTTATAATATGGATTTTACTCAAATGTTACCCCAGTTATAAAGCATTTTGGTAACTCAATTTTCATTCATTGAGTTTTGATCGTCCTCTTAGACATAAAAGTTTGGTACATTCCTAAAATTTATTATATTATGTGTTTTTATATTTATTTTCTATGAATTTAAATTTATACATAAAGTAATAACTTTTTTAAATATTTCTTAGTTCAAAGAGTATTTTTCTTATACGGTATATTGATAACTCAAATATCATTTCAATGAGTTATATTGTTTCATCATGAACTTATTTATTCTATGATTGGGTTATCCAAAAATAATATATTATTTTATTTTAATATGTCCACCTATATGGGGAATAATATACTTTTATACAAATTAATGTTTGGTTACTCTTTTTACTATGTGAGTTTTGAACAAAGATAATTTTCAAGATATTAAAAAGGTGTTTCCTTTAACTTTCTTATGTTTTATTTTTATCTACACATTTATCCGTGATAAAATTAATATATTTCAATGTCCATATTTTTGGTGATTATTTTCAAAAAGTAATTGTTTTCAAATATTTTACACTTCACCTTTTGAAAATGATATTTGGAAGTGACCCTTAACATCATCTTTTATGAAAATGTTAAAATTGTTTTATAAATACACTTTTATGTTTCCAGTTCCATTTTACTTTTAATATTTAAAAGGATTTAAATTATTTGGAATTATGTTACATATCTACCTTATTATTTACATTTATCTTTTTTTGGAATTTAAACCATGGTACCAAACAATCCAATTCCCGATCCCTTATTGGGAGGTATCATTAAAGAATTCTATTAAAAGGATGTTTTTCATCAATGTCAACAACCTTTAATGTTTCCTTTATTACACTATTGTTATGTTCATTAGAAAATATCCAAATTAATCCACTAGATAGATTATGGACATGATATTCCATCATTTACTTAACTATATACCACAGAGTTTTTTCTTGAGGGATTATTACATAGAAAGAAATTCAATTTATTTATTTGGGCACTATTGAAAAAATATATATTCCTTATTCCAATATGAATGTTTATTGATAACTTAGGGAAATTGACAATGTAATGTTTGACCATCCAAATTGATTATCTAAATTAGTTACGATCAGGTTATCCATTTTATTGATATAGGAAATAGTATTTCCATTCCCTATGTAATTATTCTAATATGGATGATTATTTGAAAAGGTGATTATGAATAGTTTATTAATTTTATAATGTGATTAATGCATTGGACATAAAAAAGTGATTGGTGGGGCCTGAAATAATATATCCCTTTGATGCATCGATGCGTCTCATGAGATCAAATGACTTGTGTTTTAGTGCATACCTCTCCCTATATCAGTATAATGTCTTATCACAATTCCATGACCACATGTTTTTTATGTCTGAAATTATGAATTCCATCAGTATGAGATCATTTTTTATTGTTATCCATGTTTTCATGTATTTCCATGGATATATAATGATCTCCATTTTATTTTATTATAGAATTACGATTATAACTAAGTCTAACCATAATATTTATTCCATGTTTATGTCATGATTTCCTTTGTTGTATGTTTTACCATACAGAGAATTCGAGCTCACCGTTCTTATGTTTCCATTTCCCCTGGTTATTAATAAAATTATTTCATATAATATGTATAATGGGATATATTTTATACATATTTTTTGGGAGATAATGAAGACTTATTATGGATTAAGTAGTTCTTATATAGTAGAAAAAATACATATTAGTTGAGGATGTCACAATATTTATTATTTTATGATTTATCTTAATTATATTAATCTATATACGTAAAAGGTATCGTGAATGTATGAAATGAAATAGTATCATTAATTTATGTAAATATGTATAGTTATATCCTGGATTTTATATATTATATCAAAGAGAGTATATAAAGTATGCGTTTATGCCACTGGATTTGAGTGTGTGGGTCTGAGGTATCAAATTTGGTATTAGAGAAAATTTTAGATAAATTTGGATATTGGATATTTTTAAGGATAATTTATGGTTTGATAACTTAATGATGATCATAATTTCAAGGGTATAGATAACCCTTTATGTTAGTTTAGGTAATATTGAATATTTTGGTGATTATGATAAGGGAACTTCAATGAAAATCTTATGAGTAATTATAAATATAGGATGAAATCCTAAGGTTTTTGTGAAGTCCTAATTTTGTAGTTCTTATTGAAATCACATCCCTATAAAGATACTATAAGCGGATGAAGGATCTAACACATATTTACTTAGGGGTATTTACCCCAAAAGGTGGATTGAGTAATAACTAAATCGCCACCTAGTACAGAAAAAAGAGTCCACATTGCACACTTGGTTTATTACTCCTATGTGATATGATTTGGTTAATCACATTATCTTTACAAACCAATATAAATTATTTAATTATAATTCTAACTAATCAGGTAAGAGAAATGAATAGTAAAATGATAGTGGATAACCAAGGATCGACCAAAGAGATTCATAGGTTGAATCAAAAGTATTGTATGTTAAAAATGAAGGTGTCATAGGGGAAGACATTTTTAGATTGATGTTTTTATATTCATATTTTTGACTATCATATTTTTTTGTTTTATTATTTTGATGAAACATGATCAAAAAAATAAAGCTGAAAATGTTATGTATCCAGAAATCACTATGTCTTATACCTAAAGAAGGGATCATACCTAAATGGTTGATAATTTTTATATATGTGTTTTATAATAGAAAAAGGTGAGTTTCCTTATCTTACCC
Organism: Viscum album; assembly: GCA_963277665.1. NCBI lineage: Eukaryota > Viridiplantae > Streptophyta > Magnoliopsida > Santalales > Viscaceae > Viscum > Viscum album. Next base: position 15,974,078 of record OY728150.1, read on the forward strand.
AAGTTAGTTGTAATGACCTGCGTTTTGAACCGAACTAAAACCCGAAGAAATTTGAACTTTTTCGATTACTGAATGGGTTGTTTTTAAAACCGAGCTTTGTAACAGGATTCTGAGAGTTGAAACGCTTTTTTATTTTGGTTTTGTTCTTGGGTGAAGGCCTGAGGAGTTTCCCAAGTGACTCGGCAGGTTTCTGAAGCACCAGACCTGAGTTTTTAAGGGACTGCAGAGGGCGCACGGTTGGCGAACGGGTTCACCAAACCGTGCGGCCCAAACCGTGCAGCCTAAATTAGGTGGGCAGTGGCATGTGCACGGGCTGCGCAGGGTTTCTCAAACCGTGCGCCTAACCCATGCAACGGGTGTCTTGGAGTCAGTAGACTCTGCACGGTTCAGAAAACCGTGTGGGTCAAACCGTGCGCTTGGGTGAGTTTAGGTTTTTAATTAAAATAAAATAAAATAAAATAAAAACTTAAAACTAAAATCTCCCTCACTTCTCTTGGGAAGAACCCACGCGACACCCCCCCTCTTCTCCCCTCTGAGCCACGTGACACCCTCCATCCGGCCTCCTCTCATTTTCCGATTTTCACCGTATTTCTACCGGTTTTTGGTTCGAATCATCATGGTAAGCTTCTCTCTCGCTTATCCTCCTTTATTCCATCCATATTTCGGCCTATTCGTCGACCCGTAGGATTCGGCTGAACCCTAGGTATTGGGGGTTTCTTGATTCTTGTCTTTCCTTTATTCTAGGGTTGTGCCAAGGTTGTCTCGGGACCCTTGGGTTCAAGTTTGGGCATCCGCCGCAGAAGGTGAGGCGGATATGGGCAGTTTTCGTTTCCAGCATTGGTTCGAGGTAAGGGTTTTACCTGTGACTTGTTTTAGTAGCTTCTAAATTAATTCCTTAGTTGTTCTGAAGGGTCCTGGTATGTTTTTCGTAGTGCGTTGGCGGGTTTGGGTTGGATTCTATTTGCCGAAGCTTTGGCGGCTCGCTTGTGTAGGCATAGGTTGTATGTGAAATCACATATGCCTCATGGGGGAGCAGCAACAGCTCTTAGTTAGAAAGTGTCAAGAGATGGAGTGGATAGATGGATCCACCTTGAGTTAGGCCCCCTCTCCCATGATCTTTTAAATTAAAGTAAAAGTATTAATTATTTTAGTACTATAATGCCTTAGTATTTTAATTCTGCAAATCTGGTTTTGATTAAACACTGCCTGGAAAAGAGTGTGAAATGAAGGATAAGATAAAAGGGTTGCTTGATCACTAAACTAACGATTTAATAATAAAACCCCTCGATAAGAGGTGCGCTATCTTCAAGATAAAAAGTATTGATAGACATTTTATGCTTTTCTGATGGATTGTTGTGGGGAGTCTTTGATGCTTTGTATGTGAACTTTCTTTGTTGAGAAAAATGGAATTAAATGGCTATGATGCTTGTGTTTGGGTCAATTTTCCATGTTTAGGAAAATTGAGTAAGATGATAACCATAGTGGTATGACTTAAGACTAAATGACTTGATACCTCTAGAAGGTATCAAAGGGTTAAAGAATGATAAACATATCCTTTAAAGATGGAATGGTGAAACTAGGAAGGAACATACTAGGGTAGTACGACCACGCCTTGGGATAATGTAATGAGTACGACTTATGTTAGTAAAATAAATATGTGAATATCTTGATTTAGATACATAAGATGGGTTGCCTTAAGTATGAACGTGAATGTATTCGCTTATGTGTATGTGGTAGGATTATTTGAATGCTTATGAGGTAATTCCATAAGTAGTATACTATAGACATGTTTGTATTGTGAGTGCACACATGCCGATGCCACATAATGAATGATAATAAAGGTGACTGTATGCTGAGGCCACCTAGTGATAGTACATGTCTGGAAGGGAGGCATTCTTATCCCTTGCCAGTTGAATTATAGGGACGAGAGGCATTCTTACCTCGTGGCCACTAATATCGATAGATGGAAGGGAGTCATTCTTACCCCTTTCCAGTTGACTTATTGGGATGAGAGGCATTCTTACCCCCTTCCCGCTAATCTCGATAGATGGAAGGGAGGCATTCTTACCCCTTTCTAATTGAGTTATAGGGATGAGAATCATTCTTACCTTGTACCCGCTATTTTTCCTTATTAATGGGTGGGAGGAATTATTACCCCACACCATCTATGATCTAAATAAATATATATATATATATGTGGTGACATGATCAGGTTACTTTACTGGTAACGAGCCGAAGCTGGTATAACCATCAGGTGTCCCTTGGGAACCTGGACGGGTGATATTTACTTATGAAATTCTGTTTAATTATTTCTCCATACCTCCTCACTCGTTAATTATTATACACTGTCTGGATTGGGTTTCACACTGGTGGTGCCGGCCTACTGAGATTTGTATCTCACACCCTACTTGGGCCGCCATTTCACTGGGGTACCCGAGTAGACCTTCTTTCTTGCAGGACCTAGGTTGTGTGTTGTGCTATTTGTACTTGAGGAGTTAGGAGCAAAGAAGAAAGTGGGAGCTTGGGATGCTTAGGGGATCGCTGTCGGGCTTTGCTATCCTTTCTTTTTGTATTGTTTTTAAATCATGCTGTATTGATTCTTGCATTTATAGTTGTATCATCATCTGTACATGCATGCATTGTAAACTGTCGTTTGCCGCCTTTTATAAAATGGTTATTACCTGTCTTTTGCTTTTTCCTTTCAATTATTTACTATTTATGCTATTGAATGTTATTTACTCTGATAATACCGATGTGATATGAGGGTATAGTCTCCCCACTATCACCTCCCGAGACCCTCACTGCTAGTCAGCAGCCTCTGGTGTACGTGGAGATGCGCTTGAGGCCATGTGACCTACCGGTCCGGCCACCGATTCGATGGTAAGCCAGTCCGGGACGTTAAAAAGTGGTATCAGTTGTCTTTCTTTTCTTTTTTCTTTCTCTTTTGGGTTGGTAGACATGATATTAGGAAAGTGTTGGCACTTGGCTAATAGCCTTGCTTGGGACTGATCACCCCACGTACGGGAAATGACCAAGTGTCCAGGGCTGTGAATTGTTGTTCATGTTGTTTGCTGTTACATTTGATATGATTTCACCTTGAGTGACTGTTGTATTTTCTTCTGCTTATGGTTCATGAAATTCCTTGAATTTTACTCTTCCCCTGATATGGTAAGAAATCTTCATTCCATGCATCATATTAGGCACATAGAAATTAACATGTCATGCATGTGCTATGCCATGTAGTTGCATCATAGCTTTCTTGTATAATATGCTTAAGTGATTATATTCCATGCTTATGTGTTATAACATGCTTCTGTGATATAAAATGTTCTGTGTTTACTGCTTATAATGGAATGTCTTTCATTGGTTGTACCTGGGTTGTGAGTGAACGAGAACCAATTTTCGATTGTAAGGTGTATGGGAACTTTACAATCGGGAAGGGGTAACCCGTATATTAAAACCATTTTGAGCATGATATAAATATGTTTGTTGGGATATTGATAAAAATGTAAAGTTGTGGAAATTAAAATGCTAAAATAAATTGGGTTTGATTAAAAAGGGGATCTAAATGACAATTTATAAAGTGTATGTTCACTTTATAGGTTGGTAGATGGCCACACATATACTTAGGCCATTGTATGTGAGCATGTTAAATTCTGGGTTGGAATCTTGTTTTGATAAAAAGGGGATCCAATTTTCAATCCATGAAGTGTATGGGCACTTCATGAATTGGGAAATGGTAACACATATTAAATGTAAAGGCTTGCTGTATTCAGAAATGATTAAATGGAAAAAGTTTCCAAATTTCGAAATTGAAAGGTTTTGGCTAACTCTTAAATGTGTAACTGGACCCGAGTAGGTCAGTTTGAATGTGTTGTATGAGATAACCCGGTTGGGGTGTTTGAATTTTAAAAGGATTTGAGTAACTTCTTTGGGGTTTCTTTTTGAAGAGCCCAGGATGGATAAAATGGGACCCTTGTAGTTCGCCCTTTTGTTAAAATGGTGTTGTTTTTCTCAATTGATCGATAATGACGGTATGTCTATGAATGTTCGATGTTCTTAAAAGGAAGTTTTTGTGAAAATTTCCTATTTTCTTGATCCATGGTTGATGTTTTTAAATGGTTAGAGTTTAAATGGGGTAAACTGTTAAGGGCTTGGTAATGTTTTTCTTAGTGCATTGGAAGGTTCGGGTTGGATTCACTTTGCCGAAGCTTTGGCGGCTCTCCTGTGTAAGCATAGGTCGTATGTGAAATCACATATTCCTCATGGGGGTGGCAGTGGCTCTTAGTTAGAATGCGTCAAGAGCTTGAGTGGATGGATGAATCCTCCTTGAGGTAGGGTCCCTCTCCTTTCCCTTTTAAATTAAAGTAAAAGTATTAATTAGTTTATTACTGCAATGCCTTAGTATTATAATTCTGTAAATATGGTTTTGATTAAACGCTGCCTGGAAAAGAGTGGGAAATGCAGGAGAAGATAAAAGGGTTTCTTTATCACTAAACTAACTATTTAATAATAAAACCCCTCGAATATAGGTGTGCTATCTTCAAGATAAAAAGCAGTGATAGACTTTTTATGCTTGTTTGCTGGATTGTTGTGGTAGCTCTTTGATGCTTTGTATGTGAACTTGATTTGTTGAGGCAAAGGGAATGAAATGGCTGTGATGCCTGTGTTTGGGTCAATTTTCCATATTTAGGCAAATTGAGTAAGATGATAACCATAGTGGGATGACTTAAGACTAAATGACTTGTTACCTATAGAAGGTATCAAAGGGTTAAAGAATGATAAATGTATCCTTTAAAGATGGAATGGTGAAACTAGGAAGGAACAAACTAGGTTGGTATGACCATGCCTTGGGATAACACAATGAGCACGACTTATGTTAGTAAAATGAATATGTGAATATCTTGATTTAGATACTTAATATGGGTTTCCATAAGTATGAACATGAATGTGTTCGCTTATGTGTATGTGGTAGGATTATTTGAATTCTTATGAGGTAATTCCATAAGTAGTATAATATAGACATGTTTTTATTGTGCATTCTCACATGCCGATGCCACATAATGAATGATAATAAAGGTGAGTGTATGTTGAGGCCACCTAGTGATAGTAAATGTCTAGAAGGGAGGCATTCTTACCCCTTTCTAGTTGACTTATAGGGAAGAGAGGCATTCTTAACTCATGCTCGCTAATCTCGATAGATGGAAGGGAGGAATTATTACCCCTTTCCAGTTGACTTATAGGTACAAGAGTAATTATTACCTTGTGCTCGCTAATATCGATAGATGGAAGGGAGGAATTCTTACCACTTTACATTTTACTTATATAGAGGAGAGGCACTCTTACCTCGTGCCCATTATTTTTTCTTATTAATGGGTGGGAGGAATTATTACCTCACGCCATCTATGATCTAAATACATTTATATATGTATGTGGTGTCATGATCAGGTTACTTTACTGGCAACGAGCCGAAGCTGGTATAACCGTCAGGTGTCCCTTGGGAACCTGGACGGGTGTTATTTACTTATGCAATTCTGTTTACTTATTTCTCCTTACCAGCTCACTAGTTAACTATTATACACTATCTGGATTGGGTTTGACCCCACTGGTGTCGTCCTACTATTATTTATATCTCACGCCCTACTCAGGCCGCCATTTTGTTGGGGTACCTGAGTAGACCATCTTTCTTGAAGAACCTAGGTTGTGTGTTCTGCTGTTTGTACCTGAGGAGTTAGGAGCAAAGGAACAAGCAAGAGCTTGGGATGCTCAGGGGATCACTGTCAGGATTTTCTCTCCTTTCTTTTTGTATTGTTTGTAAAGCATGCTATATTGATTCTTGATTTCATAACTGTATCGTCATCTGTACATTCATGCATTGTAAAATGGCAGTTTCCGCCTTTTATAAAATGGTTATTACCTGTCTTTTACTTATGCCTTTCAATTGTTTACTATTTCCACTATTGAATATTATTTACTCTGATAATACCACTATGTTACTCTGATATGAGGGTATTGTCTCCCCACTATCACCTCTCGAGACCATCGCTGCTAGTCGGCAGCTTCTACCGTACGAGGAGACGTGCTTGAGGCCATGGGACCTATCGGTCCGGTCACCGGTTCAATGGTAATCAGGGTCGTGACGTTACATTAGTGAGGTTAATATCCATATAGAAATTAAACATTGATACTTTGAGAAAGTTTCATTCATTATTGATATTTCTCTGTGATATTCCAATATATTTTAAAAGCTAAGATTATTATGTGAAAAATCTAAGGATTTTGGTTCATTAGTTCTACTTTGAAGGATTGGAAACATATATTAAATGGTGTCAATATCCTTGAAATTTTATTTCATGAAATTTATATATTTTTGGGGATAGATATTGAAGAAAAAATGATATAGGAATGGATAACTGTTAGGTTTATTATACACTTGATGTTGATATAATAAAGGGTTGATTGATTTTGAAAAAGTAAGTTAGACAATATTGATAACCATGAGATTTATAATCGATTAATTATATTTTTGTTCAAATACATCTCATTTTTGTGATTTTATTTTATATTGACTAGTGTGTGACCTTATGAAATAGTTTATAATACCATTTTAGGGTTAAAGATAGAGTTAATATATGGAAGGATATATGTATTTACTATGGTTTAATTTCACGGAGATTCAAATGGTTTTGGGAACAATATGTTATAGAGAATATATGACTAGGGTATATAAATACTTGGGTAAATTATTGCATGAATGGATAATGATAAGTAACATGATGTAGCCTAGAAGATTAAGGTAGATGTCATGTTATAGATTATACCCCAAATGATGAATATGTTAATAATACAGTCCCCAAGTTTTCTCAATGAGTTATAGCTAAAATTTTGATGATTCAATTTATTTAATGGGGGAGAATGAAACAACCTAAGATTTAATATATGAATTTATTTAAATGAGCCAAATGTGTTTGATTTTTTGATCCACATGCAACATCGAATTAAAATGAAACTATGATACATTTAGATAAAAATATCAATATGAAATATTTCCATTTATACCTATTGAGTGAATTACAAATAATTAATATGAGTAATAAATTTATGAAATATTTGTTAAAACGTATATTCTACTTTTAATATGAATGAAATTTAATTAGTTTACCTAAGATGACTAATAAAATAATTTATTGTTTAGAATTTTTTTTTTGTAAAAATATCCTCTTTATGCAATATGAATTTATATTTCAATAAATATGTGATTAATGATGATAAATTATGTTTGATATTAATAATTTATCAACACCAATTTAGTTGTTAAATGATATGAAAGAATAATAACAATAGTTAATATCTAAAAATTTTATTTTCTAATAAAAAACATTTCTGTTATATTTTATAATTTTATTCAAAAATTTAATTTGAAAAAAATAAATAAATTTTTGGATTTATGGGAAAAAATTACCCTAAGATGCATTTTTGATATATTTTTTGAAATAATCGGTTTTTTGGAAAATAGTAAAAAAATACCGATTTGGCTAAAAACTGTCAATTTTAAGACATTATCATAATAAAATAATTAATTAAATGTTTTTAAACCTTTTTATATAAAAAATATATATTTATATGTAAAATAAATCAATTAAAATTACTATTTTGTTTTTATATATCACATGTATATTGTTTTAGAAACATAAGTAATATTTAATTCTAAAAACTATTTTTATTTTATAATATTAAAAATTACCCTTCATAACTTATAGAAATTAAATATATCAAAATGGATTTAATAATTAATATCAACACGATCATATTATTTTGTAAATTAAATTTAAATTTTGGGCTTAATTGTATGATTACTAAGATTAAATACAATGACCATGATATTGGTAAATTGTTATTTCTAAATAATTAATTATTATTATTGTGTAATTTTTATATAATAAATTAAATTAACCTATTTTAAATGAATAATATATTAGTATTCTTAGAAACATATATAATTATAATAACACATAATAAATTGGTAATGGATTCTAAATAAGATTAAGAACATATAAGGGTTAAAACACTAATTGTTTTTGCAAAAAACTATTTTTCTATATATAAAATGTTTTAGTTTAAAAGTTAATTTTATATTATTTAAAAATTGAATTTGATTAAATTAAGATTAAATTTAATATCATAGAATCCAAATTTTGTAATATGGGTTATTTTATATCTTTACTAGAGTATAAATTACTTATTTAAAAACTAGTTACCATGGTAAAAAAAGGTAAAAGTAAAAATCTAAGAATAAATGAGTTAAAAAAATATATAAAACATGTGTGGAAATAATTGGTTGAGGATTCAGAGACTGAATAACACCCCAAAAAAACATTTTTTAATACTTTTTGAGTCTTTGACCCTTGAATAGTGTAATGATATCATTAAAAATTAACTGGTGTTCTCAAAAGTAACCTTTTATTCACATATAAAAGGGGAAACTTCCACCCCTTCATGATACACCCATTAGTTGAAATTAATTCCTAAAAATGTGAAATTTTAAACATCCTATAAACACATCTTATTTTCATAATACTCTAGTCTCAATTAGTTATCCTAATACGATCACTTCCAAGGATACTTTAAAGAGAATGTTCAACACCCAAAAGTTAGTATTATGTAATCCCTAACATTTAATTCTCAATATTTATCTTCCAAACATATACTTACAAAAGTAAGATGATATAATATGTAATATTATTATAATAAATTATCATTATATTAAATTAAAAACCTTTATTTATTCATTTCTATCCACTTAGAAAAATAAAATGACGTTAACAGTGTGTTGTGTGGACTGCTGCCTCTATGAAGTAATATTTTATGATTTTCATATTGGTTTTGTTTATTTAAAAAAACCAATTAAAAAATTAATTAACAACTTTAAAAAATATAAATAATATCAATATTATTCTCTGATAATGATATTATAGACTTCCATAACCATACTCACCCATCGAGATATAGCATGTTCATGTTTGGGTTGGTTTAACTACCTACTTGAATAATGTTGTAAAAATATATCATGGATGAGTATGAGAACATAAATACTAATGTTATTATACATTAATAATCAATTAAATATTATTTTTTGTTCATATAAGGTTTATATTATGTATTTATCTTATTATTAAAATATCATCTTTGATCTCTATAATTACCAAAATAAGCCAACACCGATTCCATTTTCATGCACACATAGGAAAAAAATAATAAACAAATAGAACATGATAATAAATGATAAATAAAAATTAAATTTAAAATAATAATTTTACTAATAATTTATTTAGTAAACATAATTTTATTATTCAGGAAGTTATGTTTAAGCACAAAATGAATCTGGAACAAGGTAATGGTGTTCATACACAATTCCTCTCTTTGATACATGTTTGGTATTAATCACCTAATTATATTAATGTGGTGCATATAATTATTATTTGATATATAATATCATAAATTATTTTTTAATCATGTTATCCTAAGTCCAATTATAATCCCACTCTTTCAAGGGGGTTTGATTAAAATTTTACTCAAGTCGCAAGGGTTATTTTTCTCAAACATTAATTCCTTGAGACATGTTTATGTTATAAATCATGTTTTACTTTGAATGGTGTATTAATTTACCATAGATTTATCTTTATTATATATTTTTTTATTCATGGGAAATAATAATCTAAATTATATAATTTTATTAAATTATTTATACTCGATTGGTACCCTAGTTGTAATGCTTTTTGGTTACTCAATTTCTATTAATTGAGTTTTGATCATCCTTTTGTAATTAAAAGTGGTGTACATTATCATTTTTTTATATTATGTGATATTATATATTTTTCTATAAATTTATATTTATATAACATGAAAAACCTTTTGGAAATATTTCTTACTTCAAGGAGTATGTTTCCCATAATGTATATTGATAACTCAAGTCTCATTTCGTTGAGTTGTATTGTTTCATCATGAACGTTTTTATTCCATGATTGGTTTTAACCACCATAATATATTATTGTAAGTTACTTTAATTTCCTCTATAGATAAAAACAAATTTTTATAAGAATAATTTTTTAACTCCTTTTACAATATGAGTTTCGGAAAAGGTGATTTTAAGATATTAAAAAGGATTTTTTTCATTTCACTTCCGTATGTTTTTATGCCTATAATTATTTCTCAAATATAATGTTTATTTATTTTCAAGGTATTATTATTAAATATAACTATTAAAATTAATTTTTTTTCAATTCACCTTTTGAAAAATACTTTTGTAAGTGACTTGTATATTTATATTTTATGATATTGTTACAAATGTTTTCTAAAAATGCTTTTATATTTCCAATTTGAATTAAATTTTCATATTAAAAAGAATTTAAATTTTAAATTTTTTTGTTTCATTATTTAAAATATTATTAATATTTATCTTTTGTGGTATTTAATTCTTAATACCTAAAAATTCAATTCTTGATCCCTTCTTGGACGATATTGTTAAAGAAATCTTTTTTAAGGATGTTTTTTATCTATGTAAACATCCTTTTATGTTTCCATTATAACATTGAGGTTATGTTCTTTTAAAACCATCTAAATTATTACTATAGATGGATTATTATCATGTTATTCTATAATTTACATAACCGTATATCCATACTACATAAATTTTTAGCTTGAGGGATGATTAAATAGAAGGATATTCCATTTATTAATTGTGGAACTATTGAAAATATATATATTTGTTATTTAGATATATATGTTTATTGATTACTCAAGAAAATTGACTGTTAATAGTTTTCATATCATCTTTGTTTCTCTCAATGGTTTATGAAAATGTTATCCCTATTATTAATAGGGGAAAAGTATTAGCATTTTGTATGATATAATTATAATACATATGATTATTAGAAAAGGTGATTATGAATTGTTTATGGAGTTGAGATAGATCATCCACCATCTAGTCGAAGGCCATCCCCCACATTCAGATCCTTCAAAATCACACCCACTGGATCGTGGGGAGAGGTGATATTTCATTATGGTTTCACAACTGTACTGGCTCACTTATCGGTTTCCAAGGGTGTCCTACATCTGATCTCACCATTAGGGATGCATACAATTACTTGGGCTTCATTAATGTCATTCTGTACCAAATACAGAATTATACCTTTGATCTAATCTATCCCAATGAAAATCTCTAAATATGCATCTTTTCCAAGTATTCCTCTAGGATCATTACAACCAAAGATTACTAAAGGATCTCTACCCCCATAAAGTATATTAATGAGTGGGGGAGGCTCTCTGGATTAAATATTTTCCTAATAAATAAAATTTCATGGGATGGAGAATTAAAAACCATGTAGTTTTTGTGTATTAGAATATCCAATGACTTGGTATTAACATGCCATAAAAATGTTCATGTTGTAGCGTTGGAAGGACATAGTTGAAAAATCACCTTTTCTTTGATAGTGACTTGGCTAACTCCATCTAGATATTCTTTAGAGACTTTACGAGCTTCTCTTCCCTAACCCGGTAAGTATCCATTTGATCGACTGCTAGTTCCATGGTGTGGGATCCTCAGGTTCGGAGAGAAATACAAGAATGATGATCTTCCTTGCTGGTTTCTAGCACATGTGGCACATGAGAAATATAGTTAATTTTGAAGGGAAGGTCATATTTAGGTCCTCTATTATCATCCACACCCAAAATCTTCTCCTCAACATGACCAAAATTGCAGTGAACTAGGAGGACGTCCCCTCTCTCAGATTTTTATGGTATGGCTTCTTGCCACACTCCTCATTCCTTGGCCATTGGGTATGTTGAATTCTTCCATAGTCAGGCCTCAAGGTCAACATAGACAGATCTTGTTGCTTGGGGGTTATACATGGTAACAGTGTGGTGCACGACTCTCGAGGATCATTCGTATTCTTCTTCTCTGCATTCTTTATCTACAGTCATTCCATCCACAATGAAGGTATGGACATCCTTATTGTTCTTCAACTTTTCATGAACAACAACATTGAGCATGAGGCCATTGAGATAGATTGTCTCATTCTCTGTGACCCCCTCTGCGGTGTGAGTGCCCCTCCCTGGTCTGGCACATACATCTCCCAAAGGTGTAGAAGTATGACCCCCCTTGATGTAAATCCTTTACAAATGACATAAATACAATTAGGTCACAGACTACCAAACCTCCTCAGCGGCTCTTGAATCAGGTATCACCTGTTTCACTCACATTAACTTTTTTCCCCCTGATACAATGAAAATTTTCATGACTTATTCTATGGGGTTGAACAATTATAGGCCCCTTAACTGGATTTGAACTACATGCTCATCCTTTTCCCTACCCTTTTATATAATAAATGATTATAATAATGTTGTAGTTAATTTTTTTTATCAATTTTCTCATATGATAAATGCATTGGACTTACAAAAGTTAGGAGTGTAGATTAAAATAATATAACACCTCAATTCATTGAAAGGTCTCATGAGGAAAAACAACTTCGATTTTAGTGTATAAGTCTCTCCTTATCAGTATAATGTCTTGGAAAAATACCTTGACCATATGTTTTTTATGTATGATATTATTTATTCCATCAATATTTGATTAATATTTTTTGTTACACATGTTTTCATTTATTTTAATGAATATAGCATGATCTCATTTTTAATTGATTGTGAAATTGTGATGATTACTTACTCCTACCATTATATTTATACCATGTTTATTCCATGATTACCTTAATTTTTTTACCTTAACGAGAATTTGAGATCACCCCTTCTTAGATTTTCATTTACCGAAGTTATAAAGAGCAGTATTTTACATGATATGTATAACGTAATATATTATATGAAGAATTAGTGGGAGATTTTGAACACTTATTATAGAATAAGTAGTTATTTTATAGTAGGAAAAAATATCCATTAGTTGAGAATGAAATATGATTTATTAGTTTAATATTTTTCTTATTTCTCTAAAAATATAAACCTAAAATGTCTTGGGAATGCATGTGATTCAGTATTTTCATTAATTCAGGTAAAATGAATGGTTATATCCAGACTTTGATAGCTGTTATCTAAGCTAGTATGTAAATTATGTTTTTATGCCATTGGATGCGGTAGTGAGGTTTTGGGGCGTTAAACACACAATAAGTACAATTTCCATCCTTACTCATAGATGATTCCACTGTATAACACCATAAAAACCCCTTGTTAGGGGAGGGAACGCATCATAGAACCCTTTGCAACCCCTCAGGGAAGGTTATACATATAAGGCCTAGACCATTCCCTTTTCTATAGAAAAGTACGTACCTTAACATATGGAAATTTCACCAAGAATATCACGACCACTATCTTCTCACTCAAGGAAGGGCCTATCTATCCCATATCATCACCCTACACACACAAAATGCGGCACATACCGGGAACAGAAAATAGCATATGCAACCCATCCCAAGATATCACTATCTCATTACAAGGGTGATAATATATCGATACCTATCCCTATATCTTTAATCATGACTTAGAATCCTTAAATACTTGAAGCCTAATATCATAAATATCATCTTTTCCACACAAGGATAACATATTCCATAGATATACCTCATCCTATCACTCTCCAACCTCTCATGTTTTCCCAGAGGAGTATACTCATACCTCTAATGCCTTTACAATGAAGGAAATCATCACTTAACTCATAAAATCGAGAACCATGTCACTCAAACATCAATAGATCATGAACAAATAACTATATTCCAAAATTAACCTGAGGTAAAACCCTCTTTCCATCATGGAACTGGGCATGGTTACATCAAAACTATGAAAATTTAACCTTCTCTACCCTATAAGGGGTCAGCCACAACATCTCAAACCAACCTTGGATTTTATATTAGAAACAAAAAACCATCCACCAACACACACACACACACACTCGTGAATCATCATACCATAACACAACCTATAGGCATCCATAATAAGAATCCCATCAATGAAACCAAATTTAGAAAACAATGCATTTCACACACACAGTCAAACACAACAAAACTACTAAAACAAGATGTTCCATATTTTCATTTAAAAATTAGTCTAAATACCATTTTCAAAAGTATTACAAATGTAATAACTTATAATATTTAACACTCTAGGCCCTTGACCAAAATCTAATCAAATATATTTTTAGAATACCCAATTCATGTTTTGAAATACCATTTCAAAAACTATTCTTGAAATCATTCCATTTAAATATTTTTTTAAAATATAATTTTATAAAATAAAGCTCTTTCACTTAGAAATATAACTCACACTAACACATAATCCATAAAGATAACCACCAACACTCATTTGACAAAGAAACCAAAATCGAACCATTGAACATTCTATATGGTCCATTTTAATGATTATGAAGATGTGATCCCATGTGAATTTATGGGGAAAGATCACCTAAAACATGAAACACGCTAATAATAATTATAATAACAGTACACAAATATAAAATAATTAAATGGGAAAGAGACTCAATAAATTCATGTCCATCTTCCACATTTGATTATCCATAAATCATTCTAATGACCATATTAACATCTTATAATTTCATGAGCTTCTATCTCATCTATAAATACCACCAATTAATAAATTGGTATTTTAAAACTAAAAATATCCAAATCAAGATAACCAACAAAAAACACACAAAAAAACATGATGTTTCAAAAACTAAAAGAAATAGGGTGAAAAACACTTTTGGAAAACACCTGAACCTAAGACACAAAAGATCTAATTATTCACTCAAGATAATGTCTAATTTAAATATAATTTTCCATAAATTATAAATAATTGACTGAGGAAATATACCTCAAAGAAAAAGATAAACATATGTATGAATATACCTTCTCGAGGCCTCCCCTACAAGAAAAAAACCAAGTCCCTATGAAGTTAGATTAATCATCCATAATTTTATGAAATTGTCTCTCAAAAATCTAAACTGATTTAATCAAAATCAAATAAATTAAAAGGGAAGAACACAAAAAATATAGGGTGGTAGATCTTACCTTGAATATGAATAAAAAACTCTTCTACTCCACCCATACTAAAGGTTTATGGGGATGGATGAAGGTATATTTACAAAGAGGGATCTTCCCCCTCTTCCGATTGACCAAAACGAAGGGTTCCCAATGTGGGATGGGGTATGGGGTCAAATTAGATCTGAGAGATTATTATCAAAATGAACTTAGAAGTCCTATATACATGGTCAAGGAATGAACATGAGGGTTACACCATGGAGACTCACCACTAGGATACACTTCGGTGTGGTCCTCCTGGATACGAAATAACTAACCCCATAATGGTAAAGGTCCTCATCCTTATCCAACACTCTCACAGGGAGACCCTCCTAATCTATGGTGTGACTTATTTCCCACTAGAAAATGTTGTAACGTGGTTTCTATACAATGAAAAAAACCCTAAAAAGGTTAAGTCTCAACACATTTAATAAATTTCCTTTATGGTGTGACCCTTATGGTAACATAATGATTCATTCACTCCATGAATATCTAATAACATCACCCCCATTATCGTGGGCTGATCCCCCCATCTCTATAATTCAATGTTGTGTCACACCTACAATGCCATGGGCTCCTTCTATCTTTCATATTACACATTTTTAAAACCTAGGAAATGACATGGTGACCCTATTACTACCATATTCCTTCCACTGAAACGTGAGAACTCACTCTAGATTATGTTTCACTAAACCAAAACTCTAAAAATATCCCAAAAAACACATAAAATATTATAAAAAATCTTATACCCTACCCCAGGACCAAAAATTAAAATATATCCTAAAAAAGATCCATAAATTTTGGGGTCATTACATTCTTCAACTAACTCAACCAGAGGATCTTATATATTTTACCAATTGTATTCAGTGCTCCAATTTTCATCCCAAAACTTTTAAAAGAGTATAATTAATTATATGATTTAACCTATATCTTCTCATAAGAATAGTTCAAAAAGATCTTACTAAATTAATTACAGAATATTTTTGGCTTTATAACCATTTATCACTAAAGGTTTAATTGAATTAAATATTAGTAAGTAAGTGTCTCTAAATTCCTAAGAGTTTTAACTCCTAAGAGTCTTAACAATCTCATAGGTATTTACTTGAGAATTATGTTAATTTTTTTACATGACCAATAATTATTTTTCTACAACTGGGTATTAATTGAGTCTAATA
Source organism: Viscum album (assembly GCA_963277665.1). Lineage (NCBI taxonomy): Eukaryota > Viridiplantae > Streptophyta > Magnoliopsida > Santalales > Viscaceae > Viscum > Viscum album. The sequence continues at coordinate 15,990,327 of OY728150.1, forward strand.
TTTCATATTCATCATTAATTTTGAATATTGAACATTTACTGTTCCTTTTTTATTAAACTATTAATTAGGCATGATATAAAATAACAACATTAATTTTATTTGTGAAATAATATCTCATTTTATATAGAATAATAAATTGAGATAAATTTGTTGTTAAAATTTAATAAAATAATATTTTTATTTGAATTAATCCTCTTAGAATGTTGATTTTTTGATCTTATCTTAGTCGAATTAAGAATCACCCTCCTCTAGATACTTAGAAATATCACCTTACTTATTCTAATATTTATTGAAATTATTGGTTCCATATATGGATACAAATTTGTGAGTTAAATATTGTATTTAATGACCTACAAGTGAATTAGAAAAATATCATATAATGATTAACATACCAGAAGAGAATCTTATTATCGTTTCTTCTTAAATTCATTAAAATTTTCATTCAAGTTACCTTTATTGCCACATGTGAAGTAGATTGACTCATTCTAATTTTCCTATATCTATGTATTTTGTATCATTGAAGGATTTTGTAAAAACACCCTTGAATTTAAATTATTCATAGGATTTTCAAACTTTTAGTTCAATTAATTCTCTATAAGGGGTGAGATACCATATTCACATTAATCCCTAATTTATTTTTTATGCATAGTCAAAATATTCTTGATTTTATTCTCCATATTGTTAATTATATAATTCTTAATGAAGATGGAGAATATATGTGGTAAGGATGATAATATAAGAATAATGGATAATTTCATAGCCATATGGAATCCCAAATTCACTAACTAATTGACTTAATTAAATATATTCAATGTAAGATCAGTAGCTAGGTACCCATCATCCATTATATACTTTTATAGTGTAGTGAAAATATCATATATTTTAAGGCTCTATTTTTATTTTTCAAGTTATAGGAGTTGAGTTGTCATGGTGTATCCATATATATATTTATATTTCATCTGTATATCTCTAGACATAGATGATAACATGGTGAAACATATATTTTTAGGCATCCTATATATATCTTATGTAGGAATCCTTTTCACATTCACTCTCCCATTGAGGTGGATGATCAGGAATTTGGGATTCTAGCACACAATATGAATTCTTATATAGCAGTGAAACATACAAGTAACTGTACCACTATAAACTTATTATGGAGAGGATATTTTTTTCAAAGAATTATTATGGTGTTATTTAGTTTTTCTTTCAATTTTCAATAAAAATAAAAATAAATTTTATTATTTTATCTTGATTATTTTTTGTGATGTAATAAATTATGTTTATTGGTCTCCCATTATTTTATAATCATAATATCTATCACCATTGGAATTAGAATATCATGTCACTTGAATATTATAGTGGAAAGTATACATATTTACATTATAATAACCCAGAAGAGGGCTTAATCAAATTATTCAAATGTATTTAGGATGATTTTTCCTACCAAATGCATTAACTCATAGCTCCTTGATCTATTAAGAAGACTCACCAACATTGAAATCACATACTCAAACTTTCTAAATGACTATATCCTAGTTGAACTATGTATTTAGAGGGTAAATAATCTTGAAGGTGACTTGGTTAATTCATCCTAAGTCTTTCATTAGAACTCCCTAATAAATGAAAGTATCCAGACAAGGGACATATAAGTATTTTGATCTATGGTTGCATTGTAACTCAATTAATGGAATACAATATTCGAATTAATATTTTACTTGATTGATTTCCTTGAAATTATTCCTAGAAATTATTTATTTTATTCATCACATTCTTGTTAATATTATGTTTATTTTACATAATTAATTAACAATGCTGATAAAATAATTTCCATATAATCATTTTATTTTATTTCATCCTATCAAAATCATTAATTTATTTAATTTATGGGATCATGTTTTATTAACCAAATAAACCCTTAACTGCATAAATAAAAAAGTAATAATGCATTGAAAAATAAAATAATTATGTCATATGATCATGATATTTTATTTAATGGTTAGTTTATTGAGTGAAGATAAAATGAACATGAACCTAGGGGAAATGACTCCTTGATATCATACCAATATCAAGATGAAGTATAGATCTATTATCATGTATATCTCACTAGTTGGTTTCATCTTAGATCATGTATTGAATCATCTCCTCTTGATGGGAGCTTCATCCTTCATATTTTTACTCACATGTTTTTGAGGGGTAACATAGGTTTAAGGTTATATTAAATAAACCTTAGTCTTGTAGACCTCTGTATTATAATGGTGGAAGGGCTGATATGAAAATAATTATATTTAATTTAATAATAAAATATCACACAAAACATGTAAAATAAAAAATTAAATCGAATAAACCCAACAAAGACACTGGCCATTCAAAGTCAATATCAACAAAAAAATGAAATGACTACACATTTAAATTTTCCAGAAACCATTTAAATTAATTCTTACTAAGCTAAATTGACTCAAATTAATAAATTGAAATTATAATTAATTAATTAACCCTTTATCATAATAATCTATCCAAAATTTCCTTGATATACAATAATATTCTTATACTATATTATTTTAAATATGGTTTTAATTAAAAATAATTAATCACTCAACATGTACTGATGAGTCTCTATGACGTGTAAATTTTCTACATTAGATAACATTCATTACTAGAATTTATTATATACATGGTATGTAATCTAGATGCAACATGACATATAACTTCTATATTTTATTAAATACATTTTTGGGATTTAATTCTTATATTATGTGTAGTTACACTCAACACATCACATGGCATACATTTTGTATGTCCCTTTTCACTAATTAAGTACTCACGTGACATGTATGGCCATATGGTGTGTTTCAAAATTCATGGCGTGCTATTTTGTGGGTAAAGTTTTATAGTCTTTATGGTGTGTATTATCAAATTTCCCAACATAAATATATGTGGAGTGTATCACTTGAAATGGATGTGAAGTACACAACATGTATGATGACTATTACACATTATGTAGTTATATTATTACATGAATAATAATAATTAAGGATTTATTTCCACATGACACACTAGAAATTAGTTGGCATGTACCTAGTGCTGAATAAAACCTACTACATGAACTGTGAAACAAGTTACATGTCATTTAGTTAGGTATAAAATTAATTATCCATGCGCTAACTCACATGAAATGCATGTCTCAGTGTGTATGGTACTTGAATTAGCATGTGTTACAAAGTTCATATATCAATATACACATCATGTAATATATTTTGGGCTACCCACATGTATGCTTAAAGTCTACTCATGTATCACATGCATATTATCACATGTTACATGATGTTTACAACCAAATACATTCCACATAATTGATTCCTTTCCTTACCGCTTAGTTGGCAGTCAATACATGATGTGTAATGACATAGTGTACTTTGTCCACAAGACTATCCATGATTCACATGGAGTAAAACATGTGTGGGGTTACATGATGTGTACACTAGATATACACCATGGACTACCTTCAAATCCATGATGGCGGTTAATACACGACATTTAAGGACTCTATATACTGATCTACTGGGATTTCCATGATTAATGAATTCCACACCATCCGTGGGTACAAAAAATATAATTTACTTATACATGTTATGCATCCATCACATGTGGATAAAAAATTTGAAACCCCCATATTGGTTCTTCAAGATTTATTTAGTTGTTATTGATATATTCTTAGTCACACAACCTAAATATACATGTTATAATTAATTTTTAATTAAGAATGAATAATCCAAAAAGAAAAACTAGCAATCAAACAGAAGAAATTGATCAAAAAAATAATAAATAATAATACATTATAACGTGACTACAATAGTACCACTTGGAGGTTCCATAGCATAGTGCAATCATCGATCGAGTGCCCAATTTTTATTTTTTGTCTTTCATTAGATGAAATTTGTATAACATGAAAAATAGAACCCTGTAATCTCCTAGATGGGATCTTTCACATTTAATTTATAATGAATTTAATAAAATAATTTCCTTAAAATTAATAATCCTTATTGATCAATTTTCATTATCTCTCTTATCTTGTTGTTTTTTCATTTGAGAATCCACATAATGATTTTTCTAGTTACATACATATATGCTCCAGGAATCGTTGAAAAATGATCACAATATTCTAAGTGATAGCACATGGGAACCTAATGATTTAATTTATTCATAATTGAATGAAATGATATGATTCTATTATTCTATATTTTTTGTGAGAAATAGGGTGCAAGAGATTTTAATTTTCCCATCTGAATTATCTCCAAACATTAACTGGACTACCATGTGAACTATGGCATGACTCTCTAAACACTATAGGATACTGACTACAAATGAGGGTCTAATAAGGAACTAGGGTAAAGATATAACCCATGTATCAGAGTTAGTAAAATCAACTAAAATACCCAAAAAAATACATAATAACAATATACACTATAAGAGATTAAATAAATATTAGGCATGCTATAAAAAATGAAATACACCATACAACTCAAATAGTCATGCTCATATATACAAAATACAGACAAATCACCAATTGGACTGGTCAAGATATAAAATGAATAAAAGTAATAAAATACAATAATCTTTTCAAACACTATAATCCATACCTCATCTTGATCCTTGATCTCATATGAGTTTTCTTACATGATGATATTTATCCCAATCCCAATCCTCGACACTACATGTGCCTACAATAACCATGTGAGAGTTTCTCGGGTAACCATGTGTAATGGAATATTGAGCATGGTGCGAGTACATAAATTATTAGGTAACCACCAATATAGTAACATAAATAACCAAAAATGTTGTGGTATGTTCAAGTGACACACTCAACTACTAATCAATACATAATGAAAATAAATAAATAAATAAACTTCTATCAATAAATTCTTCGGTTTGATGTTCTAATATCTATTAGAATTTAATGAAAAGAGTTCCAACAAAATATCACCACTTTATCTAGGGAATACTCGTATAACCTGGGCTATTCCCAATAACCATAATATATCCTTAGGTCTGTTACCCTAATAGACCACACTTGAATCAGTCAGTGTCAGAGTTTCTCTAAGCATGAACATCACCTCAGTGGAACCTATATACACCAACTAGGGATCTTATTCCCACACCTATATCACAATGATTAGAAGAACTAGGGTAATCACTAGAAACCCACATCCCCAAGCTCCAAAGTATAAACCCCATAGTAGTACCTGGGAATTATTAATGTTATACCAATGCCTGATCCCTAAGATGGGGAGTTCTTAGGCCAACCTATATATCTAGATAGGACCAATTCTTAGGTGACCTAGATGATTAAAGGTAGTACCACCATGGATCCCACAATTAATATCATGAGCAAACAATTTCTTATAAATCCTCAGTTGAACCATCTATGATGTTTCCCCCTAATCCTAGGGGGTATCCTAGGCATTGATATAGGGGATATAATAGTAACTTGGGATGTCCAACATCTATTACCAAGTAAATATTCCCACCTAACACCTTATAACACAATTATAATCCTAGGAATCAAATGAATTCACAATGGCCTATTGAAATTTCTATTCAAATCATGACACCTAGGCATTCATAATGGAATAATTGTATTGAAGGAATCCCTACCATTGTAGGCATACCTATATGCATGATATCACATATCTCTAATTCCAGATCATAGGTACAACCTCCCCGAATCCACTCTTACATCAACTATATTAGGCCATGTCTCACCTCTCAAGGGGTCTAACTATCATAGGGAATAATGATATAATCATTAAGACTTCATATATTGGTGCCCAAGGTATCCAATAGATTTCCAAGATCCCACAATGGTCCTAGAGACCTTGTAAAGACCTTCCAAAGTCATATCACTTAATTAGATTAATAATCTAATGAATTATCAATTTACCAATTGATTTAATTCATTTAAAAACATATTTAATTTAGATTCCAATTGCCCTAAGGTGGTGATACCGAAGGTGTCCATTCATAAAATAAAAATAATAAACCATAGGGTGTGTACGTGACACCACCAACCTTTATTCAATGTTTCCAATTATTTTCCAAAGGTCGAAAATAGTTTCCAAGAATCTTCCATACACGACCAAGCTTTCCTAACCAACCGATTACCTAACTCATGACACATGAACCAAAATAACTAATTATAATTTTATTATAACTAATTAACCAATTTTAAATAAATACATATAATATGGATTAACTTACAAAACCTTACCCCATCACTGTTTCGCATTAAAACCATATATAAACACCAATGGGAGGTTCTCCATGGACCCCAACATCGAACTGATCCAAATTCCTAACCTATCACACCAACACTATATAAAGTTTAATTTAAAATTTTGAAAAAACTAATAAAATTCATAATAGTGACATACCTCATTGAATCTCTAAGAAACCAAGTGTTGGTGGTTCCCTGAGATTCTCTTTTCCTAGGTAGAACATAAGTCCCATATCTGATGTATGATTCCACCATGCTCATGTGGAATCAAAATATAAAACCACAATTATAGAAGGATAAATTAGAGCATGAGGGAGGATAAGATCAATGGATTCCACTAGATTTAAATATGATCCATGAATCATCAAAGGTAGTGACAAAAAACACCATCAAGAATGGAATCAAAGAGGATAAGGAAGAGGGAAGGGAGGCCAAATCACACTATGGAAGGAGAGGGGAGAAAAGGGGCTACCCCCTTTTAAAAACATCCAGGGAGAAAAGGTAATTTTCCCCTTTTAATAGGAGACACATTTTTTCAAACGTTTCCCCATCTATTTGGTTGGATCGTACCAAGAACACTCCTTTCACATGGTTGGTCTGTATGGTTAAAAAAACCATACACCGATAATGTGGTAGGCTCTATCTCGGTCTACAACATTTCACATGGTTTTTATGAAACTATGTGAAAACCATGTGCCAAGACTTTAGCCCCAACCAAACAACACTTTTTTTCCTTGAATCCACATGTTTTCTTCAAAACCATACACTAACTAGTAAGACAACCATTATCCATAGTAATTGAACAAAAAACCTCCTTACACTCATTGTGTTTCATGGTTTTTCCTAAAATGTGTACACCAAACCATGCACCCATTCTAGAAACCTCTAAAATCCCAAAACATAACCTAAATCTCTTGAGACCCTCCTAAGAATTCAAGAAACATCCTGATACTAATACCATGTCCAAAATAATAAATTTATGATATACTAACATTCATAATTCCATTCCAAAACCTGATTAAAAATTCATCTTATACAGTAAATGAAAATTCAAATTTCTCTTAAAATTAAATCACTTGTATAGAAATGGGGTACTATAAACTCCCCAACTTAACATTTCTAATCCCAGAGAATTCTTAATGGTCATCCAACCATACAAAACGAACTACACTGACCAATAATTAAAGTTTAAATGACCACATTTAATTCTTGAAATGGAAAACAAACATATAAATAACAACCTCAAAATTCAGGCGATTTGGCCACTAATACACAAGACAATGCTTGTAACCATTACCAAAACACCAAGATGACACTTCCAATGACCTTCCATCATGATAACTAATCACATCGTGATCCCAAGTGACATTATCGATGTGATTTGATGCCATTTTTTAATGAAAATTTTAAATAAATTAAATAATTAATTTTATTGTTTTTAATATTTTTCATCACCTAATTAATTACATTTTTTAGAAATTTCATTTATTTACATTTAATGATTAATTTATAGAAAAATAAGTTAAAAATTGAATTTGGATGTTTTATAATAGTTTTTTGTAGTTTTTATTTACCCTTACGCTTGGCCTAAGGGCTGCATTAGGGTGATATTATTATACCTATATGCAGAAGGATTTAAGGGGATGTGTAAGGGTACTTCACGCACTATATAAGGGCCACTCATAATTACTTCAGGATATATAAATTTATCACAAGAGATATATATGGGCAACACTCTAATTTAAAGTGATATGTAAGGGTAACCCATGGATTTCACTGGTTGTATAAGGGTAAGTGCTCGATTGAAAAGAATGTATAAAGGTAAGATTAGTGCTGTGTAAAGGTACCCATAAATTTCCCCAATACATAAAGGTAAGAGGAGTCCATGTAAGGGTAACCCCATGATTGACACCACTATTTAAAGGTATCCACTGCTACATAAAGGCAATACACTAATGTATAACTGGAACTCATTAATTTAAACAAGTAGTGTAAAGGTAAGATAGATCCACGTGGGGTTAGCTAGTGTGGCATAAATCTACCTTGACCTTTTCAAATTCTATGTTAGGGAAACCTTGGTTTTATAAAGATTAATTAATTGAAACAATTCATCTAATAATGGTTTCATTCTACCACTATCGTCACCTTTGACCACTGCCTAATACTACCAGGGGTGTGTTATTGCCATCTTTTACTCCCATCTTGTAGCACCCTACTTAAGATAAGATACCACTAAGCTCTACTACTACCACTGATCCACTACCACCTTCCACTGTTTCCATGGAAGTCATGAGAAAAGTTCCACTAAATAGCCTTGAAAAATACATTTCACCACTGCAAACTCAGATAACCACCGTGGTGTATAGAGGGATCTCGAGGCCAAACCAAGGATGAACATGGGTTGTAATTGAATTAAAATCCATGTTTGAATCCATGATAGTATCAATGGTTGACATTCATTCGTGAATACAATAGGATATTCATAACCCCATGATGTTAGGGTGAGAAATACATTTACTCAAGATAGGGTTTGCAAATAGAGTAAATCTTGGTCTGAGACACCTCATTCCCTGAATGTGAAAGCAAAGGATAGTGATGTGTCAAATTCAACATGGGAAAATAATTTTTTCTAAAAAATTGTAAGGACAAAAGGATACACTAATGAGGGAGAATATATGGAAATATGGGTATTCAAAACTATGTTATCTTTTTCTTGGATAATTAAAAGATACTTTAGAGGATATCTTTCATGGAAATTAACGAGAAAACATTAACTAAATTAAAATAGAATAAATTTTTAGGGATTCAAATTAAGATAGATGGGATGAAACTTTTCATATAAAAGGAGGGGTGATTTTCCACACTGGAGGATACTAGAAGCTCGATTGAAGTTAGGATACTAATTCTTAGATAATTATTTCTATAGTTTTTAGTTTTTATCTTTGTAACCCATTATATGTATTTTTATTATAGCGATTCTTTAATATATTTTTTTCTCTCTGTCTCTCTCTTCCACTGTGATCTCTGAGACTCTCAATGTTTAGGGGATGACCCAAGGATTGACCTTGGGGGAGTTTTTCATAGTGTTCCGGAATTCATGAAATTAAATATTTTATGTTTATATTATATTTTTAGTAAGGGAAATATCATTCATTAAGATGGGAGTGGAGAACATCCACCACACTTTCACAAGTCACTAAAACTCATCATATTCATTAATTTACACTCTTTCCCTTCAATCTTTTAAAATAAACTCATCATGTGATGGAGTTGAGTTTGTTCAACAGATGAAATGGAATATTATGTAGCTAGGTATTATAAGGCTCCACACTCTCTATTGAGGTGTGTCATTAATTTTTATTTTTGGAGGAAGTGAAGTTTGGTGTGCCAAAGAAGTATCCAAGGAATTAAAAACTCGAAACTCAATGAATTAAAGGATAGTAATTCAGGAATGAGTTATCAAATTGAATTTAAATAACAATAATGAAAAATGAAGGAACCTGAGTACTTGACCCAAGGACTAAGACCATTATTTTATAACTTGAATTCATTCTATTAAAATTTCTTCTATATGTTTAGTTTTAGTTTTTCATTCACATTAACTTTTCCATATTTGTCTTTATTTTCATAAAATATAAAAAAAATAAGTGAATTTGGATAATGCGTGATCGACCATTAATCTTATCAAGTGATATGACCATGGTCATCGACTATCCTACACTAGGAAATTAAAAGTATATTTTCTATCACCCTATGATAGGAATTTCACGTGTTTTTGGTTTCCCCACCCATTTTTACAAAAAACACCAATCATACCTCCTCTGACTAACCTGAAAAGACCTTTACCAAAATGTCGACATGTTACTAAAACACCCGATCATGATAGATTTAATCCTAGAGGCATCCTTTGATCATCCAAGTACCCAAATTTGTTTTTTATTAATACCCTATGTGATCTCCATGAATATATCATTAGTAAACTAAACCCACATCATGGTTTAATGAGAACTAATGAATTCCGGATCCAACACGTTTGGTTCACTTTACTCAATCCCAAGCCCAACACTAGTTCTCAGTCTCATTTTAATATCACCTATGATTTCCATGATGGAATTTACAAAAGAATTTAGAAATGAATAGAATTAATTACATGCTGATAAACAATTCTATCATGAAATCTGTATGATTTACTCCACACTCCCATGACCCTTCTAGCATAAGGGTCATACACCCCTGGTCGATATCTTATAAACCACCAAAGGAGTATCATTGTTTCTTATTATCTTGATTTAAACCTGAAAGCCATGGCCAACATCCTCTCCATCCATGAAAACCATGTCCTAGCTTCTGAGAGTGACACCCATGACATTTAGCAAGACCCCATCCATAACGAGGGCCTTACCACTAAACGTACTTAGGTTTACTACCCATAAAATGTATTACCTTATATCACGCCTTGAGCGATACCGTAGTATGTTCCAATATCAATCCCATGCCTATCCTACTAATCCATTCCCATTTCATCTTATCCAACACTTTACTGTAAATAACTTATGGATTGTTCATGCTCTCACACCAAATCTATTTCAAAATATATACCAAACCATAGAGGGGAAATCATTATTCCCATTAAAAATAATGAAACCAATATTATATGTGTTTCAATAATTTCATTAGTCCTTGTCCCACATTTGTCTTCTCATCGATAAAAAAAAATAAATAGTGCCACATGTATCGGATGCATGTTACCTTGATCTCATCCCACAGTATTGGGTGTACATTATCATACCACCCAATCACATCAGAAAAAAATACCATGAGTTGTGTCTCACCATAACTAGGGTTACACACCTAAACCATTGAGCATGCTTCATATTATGTCAATCATATCAAAACAGAAGCACCCCTATGCCCTTTTCATAAGATGGGGCATTTAACCATGCCCATTGTAACACATGATCACTCACCATTCGTGTGTCATCCTAAAAGAAGAAATTTATATCCATTAGATATCATTGATCCACTCAATAATCAATCCAAGACACATAGGGCTATGTATCCTAATAACCCATCCCTCAGAACCAAACCTTAATACCCAAAGAAGAATCACTAAAGATGATTTCCTCTTAAAAATTTCTGTGGCATATCTATGCATATACCACATCCTCAGTAGCACCACCTATGCATAGTTCTCAAACATAATAACCTACCCATGATTCCTGTCTCAAATGAATTAATACACATATGATACCCCATCACAGATTTCCCTTGATTATCGTAAATATATGACTCACTAAACACCGAGTCATATATTAAGGTCTCTAGGTCCACCCACATAGACTTTAAACCAAGGTCTCTATAGTGGTTAAACTCACATGAAAAATATCATGTTTCCATTTGTACCCATATGAAATATCATGTTCAAAACACCCTCTCAAGGGTCTCCCAACATAATGACATCACATAGCATCTCAAAAAAACTACCTAGGAAATGATTCTCATACAAGGTCACACATAAAAAATGAAATCATCCTAGATGATCAATACCAAATAACCATAAAAATGAGTTTTAGTTATGTATAATTAAATTCCATGATATGTGATAAAAAATTGTATAGGTTTTTATTAACACTTTAAATAACTAAACCTAGGGAACCCACAATCTCTGAGCATTTACACATCATACTACACCTTCTAAGATCTTGTCAAATTACATAGGCACACAAATTGAATCTAAATCACCATATTATGACTTTTATCTAGAAACCACTATCACAAAGTTCAGTTAAATAGATTTTTATTCTATGATATATAGGAAAACAACATATAAGTTGTTTCTAGCACTTTATGTAACTGAGCCTATGAAAAACTCGCACTCATAGGGTGTAATTATAAGGAAATAATTACCCTTACCTACCCCTAAAGGTCTATACTCATACCTTACTTAAGGGAACATATCAATATCTTCACCATTGATCATATCACCATAGGATGAAAAATACATATCACTAGAATGAAACATAAGCATACAAGTTGTTTTATCGGATTATAATTCCACATAGTAAATATATGGAAAAATGAAGAATGAGTATTTACTAACACTTTAAATAGCTGATCCTTAGCCATTAGTAATGATGGTCACACTAGCAGGCCTATGTCATATAGATCCTACATGCCTGATATAATTCATGAGATGCCTCTTGCCTCTACAGGACAAAATTCAAATCTAGAACCAGTCTCTTTGCAAAAGGCCATGATAAAAAAATCCAATAATTCATAAATCATAAATCTCAAACCATATGTGCATAACACTTGGTTAAAATCATATCAACTATAAAAACATAAGAAAATAACATCAATATCATACCCATGTTAACTTGGAATTATATCAGGAAAGTTGTTTATGAAACACCATTATAGGTTTCATCAGAAGCTCCAACACATCAAAATGTATCATATCCACTATATCATAATTATTAAGACAAAATAAAATTACCGTAATACCAATTTTTAATGCCCTGACTAGGCTCACTCTGAATGGAATCTTGACTGGACTGCCACATGACCTTAGGTGTGCCTTCCCAAACACCATAGGTTTCAGACTAGTTGTGGGGGGTGTAAGAAGGTATTGGGGGAAGTCTATAACCCATATATTTGATTTAAATACAAAATATAAATAACCAAGATGCTAAAATAATAATAACTAATAGTAAATTGTAAGAAATAAATATAAGGCATACTATACAAAATTAAATTCCCCACACAACTCAAATGGCCATGATTGGAAATAAACAATCCAGAAAAATCACCAATTGGGATGATTGTGCTTTAAAATGGATAAAAATAACAAGACACAAGGCTCTAATACTACTGTGATCCATACCTCAACCTGATACCTAATCTCATTTTAGTTGTCCTCCTCAATTATAATGACCCCAATTCTAGGACTCAACCCTACTCATGCCTGTAATAACCATGTCAGTGTTTCCTAAGTACACATGTGTGATAGTGTCCTAAATAGGGTCTGAGTACAAAACTATATTGGGAACCACCAATACAGATCTTCACATAATTGTCAATTCAATGATATATTCATGTGACATGCTCAACTACTAATCAATACATAACTGTAGAATAAAAAAAATAAACCACCATTAATTCCTTATTTGGCCCGATGCTAAAATCTCTCTAATAACATTACGATAACCACTCTAACCACAATATCACCACTACCCCAAGGAAATACTCTTATAACATGGTCCATTACCAATAAACATTGTTGATCCACATGTTTGTGACCCTAATAGACATTATCAACTTCCTTTAGTGTTAGATTGTATTTGATCATGAGAATCACCTCAAGGGTTCCCCTGTTCATCCACTGGGTATCCCATGGACATACCTCTATTATGATGAGTAGTAGACCCTAGGGAATCACTATGAGTCCCTCATCATAAATCCCCAAAGGCTAAACCCTGTGGTAGTACCTCAACGTTCTAAATGTTAGGCGGATGTAAGATTCCTTGGAGGGGGGGGGACCTAGAAAATCCTATACATATAAGAATGACTAATTCCTTATTAACACAATATATCAAATGGAATACCATTCTTGAATCCTAGATTCAATATCTCGGGAATCCAATATCTCACAGCCCCTCAGCCAAACCCTCTCTGATTCATCCACCCAATCCTTATGGGCATCCTGGGCATCGATCAAAGGGATCCAAAAATCACCCTTATGATGTATATCATCCATTCTCATACACACACACACACACACCTAACACCTCATACAACCATTAAAATCTTTACCAACATATAAATTCTAATTATTTTAATGGTGTATCCATTCAAATCACAACATCTGGGCATTCACAATAGTATCATTATATCAACGAAATCCATATCATCTTGGGAATTTTTGTATGCATAAAAACTCATTGATTTTATGTGGGATCCTAGGTAACACGTATAGAAATACTCTCTTACATCAAGAATATATTTGGATTCCAGTTACTCCAGGAATACACTCTGAATATACTGTGAGAACGAATCACAACAATAATAGGTGTCCTAAGGTCTCATCTATCTCAACAAGTGATTCCCTAGAATCCCAATAGACCATGATAATTTTAGGACCAATGGAAAATTTATATGCATCCTAGGAAATCAAATGTCATTAAACATAAATAAATACAAGTACATAAGGTTTATATGAATGACCCTAGCCATAACTATCATTACAACACCATTAGGCTTACATGTCATTATAGGTTCTAGGGTGGAAACCACAACCATCACTACAAAAAAACCACAACCACTAAAGTAAGGTATATAAATTGGGAACCCCGAAGGGTCCCCTGAGCCACATCATAATAGAGAAACCCTCAAATGGGTCCTCAGACTCAAAAAAAATCTTAGGTTGACACCTGATGCTTAAAGGAGGCTACATCTCTCAAAATCATCATCAAGATAGAGAGGCTTCACAAAATAAACAAGGTACACCACACTGGAAATTATCTAGGATATGGGACATTGCCTATATCATTATTCAATGTCTCACTAGGTTGGTCCTCTCATCCATCCCATCATCCACAGATTATAGTCTATCCACCTAGGATAACAATGTTTCATGGGACTACACACATCCTACTTGTTCCTTCCATCTCAATTATATATTTTATAATTCATTGAATATAATTATTTAAATTGGTGTATCCTTGTAGTTTTTGTTTTTTACAGGTTGATTTTATAGTATGACGAGCATTCAGTGTAAAATCATATCATGAAGAAGATGCTTGGATTAAGGATGATATTTTACTATTTTTTGAATATTGGTTTATTTATTTTATATATTGGTTTCTTTATATTATTCACTTGTTTAAGGGGATTGATTATTTTAAACTGATTGGTATTTTTGTATTATTTTGTGTGTTCTATAATTGATTTTACTACTTAATCATGTCAATTTACTCCTCACAAATATTATTTTAATTATGTTAATATCTATGTTGGGAATTTGGTTATTATTTTTTATAGTACTTAGGTGCTTTACATAGGGGGATAAACTTATTTTATTATCTTATGACCCAATTAATTTTATTCTTTATTTTTGTTTTGATTTTATATTGCTTGAAATACTGAATATTTTTATGATCTTTTTGATCTCATAAAATGGGGATAGTTGTTTGGATTTTTTAATTATTAAAAAGGGGGAGAATTTTTAGTGTATATTTGACCTTGTTTATTGTGTTTTGAATTTTTTTTCATCCCTATTTATTAAATGTTATTATATTGAGTTTATTATTTTGATTTATCTTCATATTTTGTAAGGTTTTTATTCATACATAAGGTTTTTATTATTATTTAGCTTTATATGTATGTTTTTCATGTTCGAGTTATAAGAAGATCAATAACTTTTGTTTTATTGGATGATATCCAACTTGAGTTTTATCATAAGTTAGCCTTCTATAAAAGACACAATATACATGAACTCCACATTACAATAACTATAAACTAGATTATATGAACATAATTAACTCAACTAGTGGAACCCACGTTACATCATGTGTATTATGATTACAAAAAAACTCTATATATCGAGAGTTTCAAAAAAAAATTATTTCACGATATCAATATTGTAGAGGTTATGAACATACATGGGGTTATGTTTTTAGTTTTATAGAAACAATGTCATAATTTCATATATCATTAATAATTTGTGAAATATGTGTCATATGTTTATATGTCGTCACCTAAAGATCACATTCTCAAGATGAAACTCGGGGTTACATCAAAGATATTTTCTAGATTACATTAAGAATAACAATTTCTTATTAAATAGAAGCATGAGATTTTGATAGTTATATTACATTTGATGTTTAAATTAGGTTGATGATTATATTTATTGAGGTTTTCAAATTTATATATAATTTTTATAAATTTTAATTGAGGCTCATAATTTTGGGATCATTTTAGTTTAAAATGGGGATAAGTTTTTATAATTTTATGTTTGAATTTTAAACCCAACATGAGATATATTTTTAAGGGGTATTATATTATATAAAACGGTTGATATTATAAGAAAGGGGCATGCAACGATGCAGTAAGCATTGTTGGATAATAGTTTTTAAAGCATGGGATGCAATGACTAGTGGAAAATCTGGTTCGAAATGACTTATTAGAGGTGTCACAATGAGGTTGAGTGTTCAGTTTTGGTCTAAAAAGGGTGTTGTATTATCATTGGAAAATTTTTAGAGAGAATAAAGAGGTATATCAAGGTGTGATTTTCAAACATGTTTTCTATGTTGTATTTGAAATTCAAGGTTTGGGCTTCTACTTGATTTTTTACTCT
This sequence comes from Viscum album, assembly GCA_963277665.1. Taxonomy (NCBI): domain Eukaryota; kingdom Viridiplantae; phylum Streptophyta; class Magnoliopsida; order Santalales; family Viscaceae; genus Viscum; species Viscum album. The sequence goes on from OY728150.1 coordinate 16,006,955, forward strand.
CTGATTTATAGTGATATTTTTCATAGTTTCCCCATGGTTTTTTAGTCCTTTGAATTGGTGGGTTTTCCCATGTTAAAATATATGACTCAATTTATTTCCATTTATTTATATTTTAACTTCCATTTTTCATTGGTGAATAGAAAAACAATTTTAATCGAATGGTTATCCAGAGACTAATATGTCTCCTCCCCAAAAACTAGTATCATAAAAAGGTTATTTGTGATTTTGCTAATTAGATATGGGTTACTCAGACCATGATATTTCTAACCACATTAAATATTTTAACTAATAAATTTTATTTTACTCTATGGAAGCAATGAGTAAAAAATATTTTGGTAGGTGAGAAGATAGTGAATGTGTTGAATGAAAAAAATCAAAGAATCTGAAGACCATGAGCATTGGTGATTTGAAAGATATGAGAGAGTTAGCAACAAGCATAATCCAAATGTGTTTGGATGATAATACACTATAGGAGGTGGTGAATCTTCATATCCATAGGAGATCTGAGTGAATCTTGAAAGTAGGTATAGATTGAAATCCCTTCAAAATCACTTATATCTAAAAAATGATTGTATCATTTGTGAATGTCAAAAGAATAGAGATTTAGGTAACAATCTAGATGATTTCACTTAACTTATGATGGATCTTTCTTCATGGGTAGTCAAGATCGATGATAAATGTAATGTGGTGCCTGTTGTAATATAATAAGAAAACTAAACTCTTCTTCTCTTGGTTTCGTTACCCGATTAATATGATAATATGGTCACCACATTATTGTTTAGGAAATACACTATAAAGTTTGATGATGTTATTTCATCATTTTGATGAATAATACTATAGGAAAGACCATTTATGGTGGTTCTTAAGGTAATAGAGGTATTATAGATGTGATATATAGATGTAGTAATTAGATAGGTCATTCAAATACAAGAAGAAAGGCCAAGTGATTCTTTTTCGATAAGGAGGTTAATGTGTAGAGAAACTAACACACATTGAAAAAATATAAAGAAAAAAAGACTAATTACACAAATTCTAAGGATACTAGAGTAATTCTTATATAGGGTCAAGGTGATTTATTTTCAATTGGATGTAATTATTGTAGGTCATATCTGTACAATGAATCATTGGTTGATTCAGTATCATTGTACCATATTTCATTAATGAGGAAAATATTCTCTTCATATGAGGAAGGTGACTTTGTTATATTTAATATGAAAAATTAAGATTCAACTGTGTCATTAGTTGTGGTGATATTTGTATCGCTATAAATGTAGGTTGTATACTAATGTTGAGGGAAATGTGACATGTGCTAGGTATATTCCTACTCTTGATAATAATGGGTTTAGGAGTTAATTTGGTAATATAATATGGAAATTATCCATAGGATCAATGGTATATTCATGAGACATAATGGTTTACATACATTACAAAACCAATGTAAAGTTGTTTAGTGAAGTGATAAATGAAGTTTCCAAGAAGAATTCATCAGATTTGTGGCATATTATATCATTGAAAATGAGTCAAAGACAATCGATAAGGCTAAGGAAGGTCAATTTATGTGTTTTAGTACTTATACATAATTCGTTTTCTTTAGATAATTTCACTAGTTAATAAATAATTAATATCAAATGTTGAGGTGATACTATTAGAGTTTTAGATTGTTCAAAGGATATTAAGCAGAGGGAACATCTAATTCTATTAGGTTCTCTAGATTATGTGGTTATCAACATTATGGGGGTGCCTGGTATTGTTGATTCTGGTATTGGTAGTACAAAAACGTAAATGATGAAGACTTAAGTAGTTGGATTTCTTTTGTAGGGGGAGTGTTCAGGTTTCCTTCAATGATTCAAAATAGGGATGTCATATTTTTTATAGAGGGTAATGGTTGGTTTGATGCAAAATGGTTTTCTTTCTACAAGAGTTTATTTGATGATATCTCTTTATTTGATGGGATAAATATGGATATTGTTGAGGTTCATCCAAGGTTTTTAAAATTTAAATATAATTTTTTAAAATTTGAAATGAGGCCTGTCATTTTGGAATCTTTCTGGATTAGAATGGGGATGGGTTTTCATAATCATATGTTTTTAAATTTTAAACCCAACATGAGAAATATTTTTGGGGGATATCCTATGCTATAAAATGGATAAGATAAGGTTTAAAAAACCATATGTGCCTTTAGTGACATAGTAAGCATGGTAGGATAACATCAGTTTTTAAAGTGAGGCTACAACAAGGGTTTTGCATTAGATTATTTGATGTGTCATAATGATGTTGAATGTTCAGTTTTTACCTCTAAAGGGTGATGTATTATCATGAGAAATTTTTTAGAGATAATGTTGAGGTATATCTGTGTGTGTATTTTCATAGAGGTATTCTATATTGTATTTTTAATTCAAGTTTTAGGGTTCTACTTGATTTTGTACTCACTAATTTATAGTGGAATTTTTCAGAGTTGGCCTATGGTTTTTTTAATTATATGCATTGGATGGTTTTGGTACATTAAAATACGTGTCTCAATTTATTTCTATGTAATTATATTTTATATTTCTTTTGTAATTGGATGTTCACAAAAAAAATTGCAATCGAGTTATTATCCTTAGACTAATATGTTTCTTCCCCAACAATTGGTATCAAAGGAAGGTTATACATGCTTATAGTTGATTGGATATGGGTGATTTATACCATGGTATTTATTCACAAATTGGACTATTTAATGGGAAAATTTATTTTACTCTAAGGAAGAAATGAGTAAAAAGTATTTTAGTACATGAGAAGATAGTGAAGTGAATGAAGAAAAAATAAAAGAAGTTGGAGACCATGAACATGGTGATTGATAGGATATGAAAGAGTTAGCAATAAACATAATCCAGATGTATTTATATAAAAATACACTATGGGAGGTTTTGAATCTAATAGGCCCAAAGGATATTTGGGTGAATCTTGATGGCACATATAAATAGAAATCCCTCACAAAATTTTTATATCTCAAAAAATAATTGTATCGTTTTCAAATGCTAGAGAATGATGATTTAGGAAACCATATAGATGAGTTCACTAAACATATGATAGGGCTATCATCAGTGGTGATCAATTTCAATGATAAAGGTAATGCATTACCTCTTGAAATGGAAGAAAAATACAAATATTTTTTCTCTTGGGTTTGTTACCTGATTCATAGGATAATATCGTCATCACATTATTGTTCAGAATAGATACTCTATAGTTGGATGATTTTATATCATCATTGTTCAGGAATGAGACTCCTTAAAAGATCAATGATGTTTATTCTTAAAGTAATAGGGTTATTTTGGATACGATAAATAGATGTGATAATCGGACAGGTCAATTGAAGACAAGGAGAAAGGTCATGTGCGTATTTTTTTGGTAAGGAGGGTCATGTGTAGAGAAATAACTATGGCTTGAAAAAATATTATGGAAGAAAAGAAGACACATGATATTGATTCTAGGGATAACAACATAAGTATTATATAGGGTGTGGGTGATTTACTTTTAGTTGGTGTTTCTTGTCGTAGGTCAGGTCTGTACAACAAATGGGTTGTTGATTCAGCAGCGTAATACCATATTTAACCAAAGAGAGAAATATTCTCTTCATATGAAGAAGGTGAATTTGGTATATTGAATATGGTAAATGGATATTTTTTTGGTTTCATTGGTGTTAGTTATATTTTTATCACTACAAATTCATGTTGTATACTGATGTTGAGATATGTGAGACATCTTCCAGGTATACGCCATAATTTTTTATCTATATGTAATCTTGATAATGATGGGTTTAAGAGTTAATTTAGAAATATAATATAGATATTATCTTGATTATTGATGGTATATGCATGCGTAATAATGGATAACATGCTTTACAGAACTAATTTATAGTAGTGTGGTGAAGCAAAAAATTCGGACATGAAGAGGACTTCATTAGATTTATGGCACAATTGATCATCAAGTATGAGTCAAAGACCATAAATTAGGATGAGTAAATTTTAGAATCCAAAGTAGTTTAGGTCATGTTTTTTGGGTCTTAAACCCAATTCATTTTCTTTAGAGAATGTCACTATTGAAGGAATAATTAAAATCAAAGATCAAGGTGATGCGCTTAGAATTTCATATTTATCATAGGATGTTGAGTTAAGGTAACAATTAATTCATGTAGGTACTTCATATTATATATTGATCATAGTTATGGGGGAGAAAGATATTTCAAATTTTATTATTAGCAGTGAAAACATAGGAATGATGAACTCTTTGGTATTTGGATTTATTTTTAGGGGGATATTTTAGTTTTTCATCATATAAGAAAAGGAGGAATGTCATATTTTATGCAAAGGGTGAAAATTAGTGAAATACCAACCAGTTTTCTTTCCAATTGAGTGTTTTGGTTGAGATATCCATCTTTGATGGGATAAAGGGGGATATTTCTGAGCATGAGCCTAGGTTTTTCAAATTTAAAGATATTTTTTTAATTTTAAATGAGTCCCATAATTTTGGAATCTATCATGTTTAAAATAGGGATAAGTTTTTATCATTATACGTTTTAATTTTAAACCTAACACATGAGATATATTTTGGGAATATACTATTCTATAAAAGGAAGAGGAGTGGGCAACCAAATATAGGGGCATACAGAAGTGTGGTAATAATGATCTGGAAAAAATAGTCTTTATATTGTGGGTTGCAATGAGAAGCGACAAATTTGGTTGGAAAATGGATTATTAGAGGTGACACAACAATTCCAAGTGTTTTATTTTTATATTTTACGGGTGAAATATTATCGTGAGAAATTTTTTATAGAGAAGAAAATGTTATATCCGGGTTTGTATTTTCACATAGTTTTCTATGCATTATTTTCAATTCAATTTCAATCTTCTACTTGATTTTGTACTCTATAATTTGTAGTGTAATTTTTCAGAGTTTCCATATGGTTATTTAATCCTCTACATTATAGGTTTTCTTCATGTTAAAATATACTTCCTAATTAATTTCTTACAATTTATATTTTTTCTTCTATTTTTCAATGGATATTCTCACAATTTTTTTCGCAATCAAGTATTTACCCTGGTATCGATCAGTTTCCTCCCCAACAATGCTTCCATATATTTATATTATTATAACTATTAAAATATGTGTATATGATTTATGAAACACCCACATCAATAATGATCATGGAGACCATGTCAAATATATTAGTCATTAGATATTGTCTATATAAAGACTGAATCATTCAGACGGTGACATACTTGAATCAAATTAGAGACAAGAATCTATTACCAAGTTACTGAAGTTTTTTAAAGTTTTAGAGATAAATTATTTCGTCTAGTATTGTTGAATTTCTAAGGCATTGTATGTTATCTCAAATTTTAATTTCTTTACTTATTCTATAAAGGTCTAAAGATCAATTTTTCTATACTAATAACTGATTATGTAATCTTTCACTAGATTAATTATTTAGTTATTTCATTGTAATAAATTTTTTTTACTATAAATAGACACACACATTGTTATACCACTAATCCAAAGTTATCAATTCTACTCACCTGAACAAAATTCATTTTCATAGTTTGTTCTAAAACCTGCTAAAAGGTATAGGTTAGGGATGCTCTTTAGAAAGTATAGGTTTGTTCTACAATCTTAAAAAAGGTTAGGTTATGTTTACACCATTGTAAAGTTAGGGTTTGTTATAAATCCTTTTAAAATTATAGGTTTAGTCTATACCCCTAAAAGGATATATCGTAGTGGATATCCATGATCATTTTTTGAGACTATGAATAGTTGTTTTAGGATCATGTGGACCCAAACTACTATAAATATCATTTTTTTATATTTTGTATCCTAAATTATTACTCTATTTGCACACTCTATAACCTCATTAGTATTCTTTAATTATTTGTCTATTATTTTCACCAAATGTTTCATTATTATTTTAGTTACTCTTATTATTTTGATATTTTTAATTCACCCCTATTTTATTTTCCATACCTATCATGGGTCATAACAACCACTGGTTTGGATAACTCTAAATGTCTTAGGGGTAGTGTGGTAATCATAGAGGTTGATTAATGTCCAAAATTCACCTGATGTGGGGGTAAATAATATTAAAATTATCCCAAAACTATAGGATGGGGTACTTCACTCTAAGGAAAACCATTGTAACTAGATATTAGCTTTTAAATAGAGAAAAATATATATAAAGAAACTTTGTAATTATTTTCCAGAAATCATTGTTTTCTCACTACAAATAAGTGATCTATTCTTTAGTAAAGATGACCTTAATATCTTTATGGGGTTTATGTGAAGATGATATGAAACATACATTACATTTTTATAGTTATAATAGGTGGTTAATGATGTATGTCTAAGTGGGTACCCCAGCAACCAAATCTACCTTTGACAGTGGGTACATTCTCTGTCAACATTGTGTTTTAAGGTATCAATAGGGTGGGATAAAACATATATAGATGAATGTTGGGTATAAAAAATTTCATCTTAACAAATTATAATAGTAGAGTATGTGAAAACCTATTAATCCTCTAATGATTAGAAAATTTTGTGAACATTTTAGTTGATAGTCCAGTTATCAACATCAAGTGATAATTATTTAAACCTGAATTATAGCATGTTGTTGGAAACAGAATATCCCATTGTATAATAATCTTCCTTCTTATTTCAAATATTCCTTAATCGAATGACGTTGAAAATGAAAACCAATCCTCCTCATTAGAATAGTTTCTCATTTGGGGGGGGATATACTTTAAGATCTCATTTAATGAGATGGTACCCAATGGATTGTTTGGTGGGATGGTGGTTTTTCTTCTAATGATGGGGGAATAAATCTCATGATAATTTAAACTTGTTTTGAAATAATTATGGATCAATCTTTCTCTTAATATCACATGATTCAATTGCATCATATCTTGGGAGGCTAAGAAGTAGAAGGTGTTATAATCAAATTCTTATAGGGAATTGGAGTCATGAATTTTTTTATCTAGTCATTCCCTGATGATGGAATTCACATGATTCACTATCTTTTAGATTATCTAGTCATAAAAATTTCATGTATTCTCGTATTAATCATTTTCCCATTCTTCTTCTTCATTAGGGAGAATCGCTGATAGACAAGGCACATGTTCCTTGGGATAGTTGAATAGTATTTGACCATCATCAACCATATTTTGAAATAGATATTTTAAGATAAAGAATTAATGGATCATGTGACCCAATATATTATGGTAAAGTAAATAATTTTGATGTTTATTCTTCCCTACTACATCTAGATTATTTAGTTTTAACAAAAATACCATGATTTTCTCTAAAAAAGAGATGAAGTACCATGGAACATGATAATTATAGAAGGAATTAAATTTTCTCTTCATATCTTCTAATTTAAATCACTTAAACCTTATTGACATAAGAGTTACAATAGTTGTTTCTATTTTACTTAACTTTTGTATCTGCGAAAATGGTTCTTTATAAGGTTTTACTTTGGTAATTTTAATGGAATCCTCTAGAAATTGTATTATATTCATAAACTCTCAAAACCTAATGTGATACTTCAAAGGGATGAGCATGGTTGACAACCGATCCTATATGTTCTCCACAAAAATATCCAATAATTATTCCTAGGTAAGCTGCATTTCCAAGGAGTATTCCAGACCCTTCCATCTTGAAAAAAATTACGACTCTCTAATTCTCTCACCTCTTTTAGATATAGAGGTCAAGGATGATTTTTTCCTTATCATATATCTTAATTTGTATAAGAATTATTAAAATTATCTTACCAACATAAAATAGACTTGGATAAAAGGTTATTGTACAAACAAATGTGGGACCTTCTAAGGTCTTTATGAATTATCTAAGTTTGGTAGCCTTGTTTTGTTTTGGTTTCCCAATATTAGGTCTTATTAGGAATATAAATTGGTATGATATTATGTTATATCTCCCATTCCATCGAATGTTTAGAAGTAATGATTCCTAAATTTTAGTGGTGGAGTTAAATCTAACCACTCTAGATACAGCTTCATCTTTAGTTGTACTTGTTCAATTAATCCTTCCATTAGATCTATGAAGTTAGCAAGAGCATCCAGTAATTCCTAGGATACTACCACCTTAGTTCGGCTCAGGTTAATTTCTTTAACTAGTGGCTGATTTTTCCCTAATGGTGGGAACTCTTAATAACCAATTGTTAGTATAGTCTAATTAATTGATTAATTATATATAAAATTGATTAGGTAGTTAAATTATACCTTTATTGGTTGAGAAATATTCTCCCATTGATTAAGTTTAATTAAAATAGGAATTAAAGCTTTATCCTGAAAATTATACATAATGGTTATGTTTACCCTGGGCAATTTATCATTAATATATTCAAACTAACCTATTCTGGCTTCATATTGTGATTTTTTTTATTCTATTGAGATATTATCACCATCTTAATTGGTATGAGGGTGGTGGATATAGGTTCATATTTGCCTTTTTCTATAGATGAAGCTCACTGAGTATTCAGTATAGAATATTATAATAAGATCCCAAATCACGGTATTTCCTTTGATACTAGGTATGTAATCCTTACTCACATACCTTTGTGTGAGTATAATTCTCTACATGTGACTCATATTTGGAATTTTATTGAATAGTATCATGTTCTGCATGATCAGTTGGGTAAAAATGATGAAATTTACTGATGTGAAACCTATGGAAGAAAAAAACTGATTTCCATTGAGGATTTATATCAATAAATTAGGTATGTTCCCATCCAATGGATAATAAAAGAGATGATTGTGGGTATAAAAATCCCCCCATCCCTCTGGTTTGAGGTTTTACGTTGGATTGTTTTACAGTATCTATTGATCTCCTTACTTCATAGACACGTATTATGTTAGGTTGTGGATGTTTTTGGATAGCATGGTGAATAACTCTATGTTGGTTGATAATTCTCCTCATTGGTGAGGGGTTTGTTAAAGTAATCACCAAGTAAATTTTTTATGAAGATGGTAGCTTCCAGATAATATTGATCTAGAATTGGCCTTGAGTCACTATTGAGATACACCAATAATCATTAGGGGATGTAGGAAGTTTCAATTATGTGGACCTACTATTGAGTTTTAGTGTTTGGATTCCACTAGATAATCTCATTCTAGGTTTCCTAGTATGAATGAATGGGTCTAGAACAACTTTCTCTACAACTTATTTTAGATTTGGGGTCACATATTAGTGATGATGACCAATATGAATAGGAGTATTAGTCCTAGTGGACCATGAAAATACACTGATAGGTGGCCTGAATTAGTGTATATAATTTTCTACAAGATAGATCCGACATAAATTTTTTCCCTTTTAAAACTTGTTTGAACCTCTTTCTCGGTTAGGATGTATAGATCTGATTATGAAACCTCACCACTGACTCTCATATGAAATGAATATAATGAAATAAATAGTATGACTCTTAGATTTTTTCAAGTAATTATCAATGTTTTAAACCTACTCCTTTCTATGTTCGGTTATCATCATAGGCCATAGATTCTCCACTAATAATTTTATCATCAACTATAACTGGTGTGGAACAGTTATCATCCTAAACCCATGGTGACTTCACCATATTACCCAGGTGAATATTATTTATATTATTCAAGTGAAGATTCATTTTTTTAGGAAAAAATACCTCAAGGTATCATTGAATAATTTTTTAGGCGATTGTGTTTATTGAAAAATCGGGCCTCCATGTTGTGTTTGTTGACAAAGAAGGCCACGATGTACAAATTTGTTGACAAAGGGGGTTTTCATGGTGACATGTCAAGTTCAATGGATGTTTTTAACAATACATTATTTATTGAAGAACCTAGAAAAAGGAATGGATGATCTGGAGGCAGTTTAAAAAGAGAAAATACAAGGTGGTGCCGTTTTCCAGTGTTTGCCAAATTTTTGGGCATCAAAATCAACAAATAGAGATAAGTGTTTTTGAAAAATGGACTTGTTTTCCAGTGTCTTGGAAGCATGAAAAGTTTAACTCCATATGTTTTTCAAGATTATAATATCAAAATATGGAAAAGGAAAGAGGGGCGCCTGAGTTTTAGTTTGGGTGCGCAAGGTGACTAGGGCAGCTGAAATTGTGCACCGAGAGGAGACTTGCGCGCTGACGCTCAGGGTACCCAAAATGCTTATAAATATAGGGCTAACCATACTCATTTTTCATGGAGTTCAACACATAGAGAAAATTATAGCTCCAGTCGCGTAGGTGGTTTGGGTGTGCAAGTAGTTGTGTGGTTGCACAAGTATAAAGATATTCAGAATTTGTGCACCAATTGATTATTGCGCTCTAATTTTAGTTTGGGTGTAAATGGGTTTGAGTCTCCCATATTTGGAGTTGGAGAAGGGATTGTCGCGCAAGTGTTTTGGTAACACTTGTGCACCAAGCTTGAAGAATCACACCAGTTGATAGTTGCGCGCAAATATTGATTTGGGCATAAATGGGTGTAATTCCCCCAAGTTTTGAGTTAAAGAAGGGAGTGTCGTGCAATTAGTGTGTTGAAACTTGCGTGCCAGGTATAGAGAAGTTCTCCGGTCATTCTATGGTTGGGAGAAGGTTGGAAGATTACTTGGTACACACATAGTATTGTTGTATTCATCAGTGGATGAAAGTGGAACATCAATAGAGCATCTATATACAGGTGAAGAAGCATTCATTTGTGATAATGAAGGGACCTAAAAGTTTTTAAACTAAGAGTTGATCCTTTCTAGATCAGTCAGCAAAGGAAAAGGAAGAATGTGATCCTCTCCAACAATAGTGAGGCAGAGAGAGATATATAAGGAGTGAACCTTGGGAAAGTAGTGAGCTAACCCTAAACATTGTAAAGGCATTAAGCCTAGGCATAGAAGTGATCTATCCCGAACATTGTAAATTTAAAATGAGATTTATTGTATTTGGTACAGTGGAACATCGTCGTTGTATACTCCTTGGCCATATCCCAGTGAGGGTGAACCATGTAAAAGTATTTTGTGTCTACCTATTTCCTTTTCTTCATTGCATTCTAAGCATCATCATCAGATAAATAAGGGAAGAATAAGATCCATAATAAAACACAAGTTCAAACAAAGTTACCCTTATAATAAAGAGTTCAAGATCTAGTGGGGAAGGGATAATTTTGAAAAGAATATTCATACCCTGATTCACCCCCCCCCCCCCCTCTTAGGGGTTCTAGGACCCTTTTGGTCCTAACACCTTTATACTACTTTCCAATAGTCCTCAAAGGTCCTCTATAAACTCCATGAATCATGTATTACTTTAGATTCGGGAAATCTCTGAATCAATTGAAAGATCTTTTTCCTCAACATAGGTCTTTTACTATCACTGAATAATAAATTCAAATGCATACAAGTTGGTTGTGTATTTTATTTTCTAGAAAAATAATTGTATATCTCTCACATTTAGCCACTTTAATTTTTGAAACTTTAGTAGGTAAGTGTTGGACTTTTTCCTTGTTCATTATCTCTTTCTTCTTAAATTCTGGAAACCTCACATCAGTTTTTTAGAACATTAAGTTTTGTTGTTATCAAAAGATCAACCCAATATATCTTCGAAATGGTACTATTAACCCTCCATTTCCTCTCGATATCTCATCAACAGTCAAGCCTCCATTTTTGAATGAACTCAATATTTTATATAATAAAATCTTCCTCCATCATAATTGCAACATGGGATCTTTAAAATTTCTGTCTTCTTCTTGTCTCAATATTAGGTTAAATAACATCAAATTTACTAAATATATAATGGTCAAAAATCATTTTTGAGTCACCCAAAAATACAAGATAGCTTTATGATATTTCATTCATGAATTTTGAATCTTTGACCATCTAACTCAGCATCATTACAGTGATTTTGAATTCATAAAAAAGGATATGATAAATATCACAAGATCCTTTTAGTACACTAACTTAAAAATAATTAATATTTATCTCTTCCTTTTTCTTAACCCCAATCATCTATAGACTCTAAATCTTTTAAAAAACACTAACACAACTCCTGATCATCTGGTTATCACCATATGTTTCTCCAATATTTGTTCAAACTCTAGCTTTGACTTGCATCATCTTATCATAACTCTTGAATTTCTTATCTTCTGATCATTTATACATACGACATTTCTTGACTTCACTACTCATCGGATGAAGCTATATTCCAATCATATCAACTCTTGATCTTCGATTAATCTACATTTTTTAAAGTTTTCCCTCATGGAAGAGTATTTTTTGATCTTTTTATAATTCTCCATCTTCACATCACATGGATCAGTCATTCAAGCTTCTAAAACTCATTACTTTTCATCATCCAAAGTCGTCTACATAACTAACTTCTTCTAGTTCTTCTAACTTTGGTATCACTCATGTTCAGTCTTCAATATTCATATATTTCATCAATTTGTAACTTTATCACTTTATCTAATCTAAGTATCTTCTGATAACATCATCTTTAGGTCATTGCAACTTTCATGCTCCTCTGGAACTATCTCATCTTCTAGTGTCATATCTTCTACCACTTCTTATAAAGAAATTTCTTTTAGGGATATCACAGATCATCAAAGACTCTTGAAAACCCTAAAAATATGGTTTAACCACCCTTTTCAACTCATACCTTTTTATTTTTTAATTCAAATCAACAAGAATCATATCTTTCTTGAATAATTGTGATTTATCTTTCAATGAAGGATCAGTGCATGCATTATATAACTTCTTGTCTGAACCACTTATATAGTTTATTATCCATACACCTCATAGATTATTTAATATCTATTATAATCAAAAAATAGTATTCTTATATCATCATCAAGTAGTATAACTTATGGATCATTTAACTCCTTAAATTTTGGAAAACCATTGAACACAAGGATCTTTTACCCATTTCCATATTTATATGAAACTTCCATTTTTTAGGGTTGAATGAACTTTATGAAGTTGTGAATGAACCGTTAATTTAGCCTTATGATTTTCAAAATGAACCTTATGTATTCATTAAGAATTATCCAAACTTCTATAGTCCATCATCCTCTCTTATATTCTGATCATATTGACTTATAATCTTCGTTTCTAAGTGTATTATGATTATCTCAAAGTCATTACAAGTATATTATCTTGTGTGATCTGGCCTCCTGGTAAACTATAGAATTGAGTTTATGAAAAATATTCTATGAGCCTATCCTCCATAAATTTTAATCACTCATAATTTCCAATATTACAACAATATTCACTCGTACATACGTATTTTTTTATCAAATTCTCAAACAACCTCAACATATTCTCATCCTACAGATATACACCATTTAGACAAAAAACTTACAACAATTGAACCTATTTATATTCAACTTCACATTAACATGCTCATAAAATAACTTCTGGTCAACAATGTCTGGTTTATTACTTCCTTTTCAGCTACTTATATTGTCAACAATGTTTCTTAAACCATTATCACTTGTTGTAAAATCTTTCTTAAGCTAAACTCAATGATATTTTTGATATAAATTCTACAATTATTTACTTTTGAGCACGTATTATTCTATTATTTGGGTATATCATCCAACTAACTTTAGTGTTTATTATCTAGTGTATTATTGTCTTTAATATTAATGTTCATAACATACTTAGATAGGACCACCTTCTTTAGGCATCACCGTTTTCTTATTCACTCTTATTCTTCAAATTTTTTTCCACATCTTCCAAAGAACTAACTTTCAGAACTCCCATATGTAGTTTCATCATATTCACTTTTATTTATTTTTTAATTGTTGAATTTTTCAACTATTAACTCTAACTTTTGACCACAAATGAAACAATCTTCATCATAACCCTTTGGGAACTTCAAACTCCCCATTTTGATTTATTGTTAATCAAATTTCATACTAAGGTCAATGATCACATATCACCCTTATTGACAAAAAATTCAAAGTTTCACTTTGTGAGGGAAATCTCATTTCATTCTTCATAAATTTTATTCTTCTCCCACTAACTTTCATTGAACTAAAAAGGCCTTAAATTTTATTAGATAAGGATGGAATCACTTTCCTTAAATCAATGTGCCATAAATTAACTAACTCTATGTCTATGTGAGTCGTGCTTGGTGTAGAAAACAAGAGTGATTAACATGGACACTAAAATTGTCTAGAATAAATTCATTGAGTGATGTCAACTCAAATATATTTTCTGAGGTTTTAATCAAAATATATTTCAAGGTAATATCCTATATCTACCTCAACAAACATATTAAAAATTCAAACCCAAAATTATGTTAATCACCATTTTTCAATAAAATTTTCTTTTTTAATCAAAAGTTTAAACTCTCCCCCTTAATCTTATAATTTAATTTTATAAAAGTATAAGAGAAAATATAAATTATCCTTAAGAATAAAACAATATTCAATAACTATAATTCCAATATCTAGAAACACATCATCATCATTCATAACATTCATATCTAGAACTCCATTATCTTGAACTATAATTTATATACCATAAGATTCTTTGTTGTTTGGAATTTAATATTTTCTACATCCACTTACAAATTCCTAGAATCAAAAACTCTAGTTATACTCACCCTAAATGAGTGAACTCTATTCACCTTATTTATCATAGTTGTTATCAACTTAAACATTGTGGTTGATATCTATTGAAGTGTGCTGAGGAGAAAACAAAATAAAAATTTAAATAAAGTATTATGTGATTTATATCTTCTGAAATACTATTATAAATCCATGGTACTCATTAAATTAGGTATCCCCCTAAATTGTATCACCATAAATTCCCTAATTAATGAAAACATTAAAAACATAAGAGTAAATAAGTTGTATATCCATTATCTCTTAATTAGTGTAATAGGATTGAGAAGTGTTTCTCAATCCAGAAACTCCATTAAATTCATATTTACTTTTATTTATTATTTCTACCTTGATTATATAAGAAATAATATTCTTAAGAGGCATGGAATACTTCCTTTTAACTTGTGCTTTGTGTGCCCTTTTCACGTCTACTTTCAAGGCACATTGTTGATGCTGAAAAAGACAAGTAATAGAGAACACTGAGAAATTCATGGACATTCCAAGTTGAATTCATGCTAAAATGGTCTAAAAATACACTTAAGGGGATGTATTTTGGAATGTTGAATTCATTGAGAAGGGAAATAGTTTCATGAAGTATGTCAAAGTTCTATGAAATCGTCTCTTATGTGATGATGGTAACCTTCATGAAATGTATGTCTTTTCACAAAGGTCGTCAGATCACCATGAATGTTTATCTTACCTAAAGATGGTAACTTTCCCAAAACTTTTTTCTACACATCTATGGTGCCTCTAAATACCTCCCTTAACCATTCATTCAAGGGTACATCACCTTGGAATTCTAGAAGAAGCACTAAATTCATGAAATATCAATCTTCACAAGCCAAAGGAAGAAATTAGATTTCTATAGGTATCAATATTTTGATAATAACCTCCCATGAGTACTTTGGAATCTAATCCCATGGTGTAAATAACCTTTGTGAAAGATCAATCCATCAAGGATATGGGAAAACCCCTCACGTCTCTTAGGGTTTTGTGTGGAAACCAACTTTTGAAAAATATTCCCTATGGGAACCAAGACATCAACCCTATATAGAGAATCCTAATTTCCTGAAATTCCCACCTTTTTTAGACCCGTGGACTTTAAAAACCCTTAAACCTTCATGAAACCCACAACACAAGCCCCTACATGTTTCTTCCATTCATTGAACAAACCTTTATGAAGGCTGAGTATCCAAGGCCCATATACCCATTCAAACCGAGTTTACTCATACCTTTATCATCAACACAACTAGAATCATCTACCCTTATGTCTGCCTCTCTTTCTCCAATAACAACCTAGATAGTTTTGTCACCACTTGATCTTAATCATAGCCACCCTGACATTGGGACCCCCACGTGCTACCATAGAAGTGGAATTATCAATTAAAACTACTTGCTTTTCCCTTAAATGATGACTAGTTTCATATCCTCCTCTCCTACTCCCTTAATAAAGAATGGGTACCCTCCAATGTAAACCCCATCCACAGATGATATGCAATACTTTAAAATACATAGCCCAACATCCTAGTCATATGATGTTAAACTACACAAAAATTTCCCCAACACATGATGTTAAACTATATCACTACCATGTGTGATGAACATAGGATTCCACGTCTATGAATCTCATGGGATAAGTCATCACCCTTTAGGTATCCCATATGCATAATCCCCACACCATCCCTTGTTGTTTATACTTATGTGGTACGATCATCATTACCGCCTGAAGTCAAACTACATAGACCTATATTGTCACACAACCTTAAATTACTCTTGAAAACTATGTGGGTTTTGATCCCTATCTCCTAATAGGTTATGTAAGAGGCCTACTTGAGGTTCAATCCCGATATGCGATGATTATGATTAAATCTATTTTTCTCCCCTTTGGGAGGCCTTGACTCCAAACTGTGATCATTATTTTCAGGGGACATACTTGGGCTCTCATAATCCACCCTATCCCAACTATATGTTAAAACTATGAAAAAAATTACCCCCACAAGTCATTAAACCTATGATCAATTTATCCCCATAAGACTTTAAACTTATAGTTGTGTCCCCAAACAACCTTAAACCTTTAACCATATCCCCACAAGACATTAAACACGCGACCATGTCCCCATAAGACCTTAAACCTATGACAATGTCCCCATGAGACTATAAACATATTCCCCCACAAGAAATATAATAATATATACCTCACACAAATAACTTGAGATACCTGAGGTAGCGAGACTTGGATGCCTTACATCCCTGGTGTAAGTCACCTCGTGACAGACATAGGATGCCTTGGGTTTCACACCTAAGATGGCTCATTCATGATATTAACTCTATTAAGAAATAGGATTACTTTATAGGTTCTTAATACACCCAATTTACATTGATTCTCAATTATTTACAATTTTACCAATTGTTCTGACTATAGGTAGCTACCTTATTATGACAAAACCAGCACAATTAACCAGTTCCCACTGCAAGATGATTCCAGAAATGGATTTCATAAACATAAACCAAATATATAAGGGAGACGAATATATAAAATATTTTAATCATTTTCAATATGTATTTCAATGATATATTCCATTATAATTTAACAATTTGAGCTGATTTTCATCATTTTTGTATTTTTGGTGTGTTTTAGGCTAAAAGGTGAAAATTTATTAATTTTGGAATTTTAATATATTTTATCACATTGGTATTCTGATAATAAATTTTAAAATATTGATCCAATTTGAGTGATTATTTTTTTTAAATTTCTTTATTCATGGCATTCAAATTTTTATTTTGGACCTATAGATAATTAGAACTTAGAAAGACCCAAAATAATCAATCAAGTTGAAAATAGTTCTAGACAACAGAATGGACCCCACCTCAGAAAATGAGGAATAAATTGGGATAAATAACTCAAAATTATGTTATTATTGATGGAATTTAAATAAGAAACAAATATTAATATGATAATTAAATTTCATGGAGATATTCTCCAATAAATACAACTATTGAAAGTTCTAAATTAGTGAAATATTTAGGGAATATTCTCTTGAAAAAAATTGATTCATTAATTACATAAAAAATTATTTTATACAAGTACAATGACTTTGAAATATGGAGTTTTTTGAGAAAAAATAATTTATAATAACTTATAAGAATGGCCCTTGGAAAATTTCGGCCATCTGTTGGGAAGAACAGGATCTAACTTCTGGATGATAGATTCTAGAGGAGAAATTTTCGTTTATTCCTTTCCCCTATTTTATTTTTCTTATATTTTTAATGTCTTATTATTCCCCCTTATTCTTAGTTACCCTTAACATTTATGGGTATAATTATTATTTATTGTTTAAGGGTAGATTTTCCCTTTTGTAATTCTTGAGTTCTTGCGCTTTTTGGCATAAAATTTCTTTCTCTTCTGTGAAGTTGATTTCAATTTCAAATAGTGGTTTTTATAATCAGGTATGGTCATATTTGATTTTATATTCCCTTTATTTTATTTCTTTGGTCAATGACCATTATATATCTCTAATAGTTTTTGGTTTATATACGATGGAATAGAAGAAGGATTAGTGGTAAAGTACTTGACGATTGTCAGTATGGGTGGTTGGGGTAGTGGATATTATTAATAGTTTGGGATAAATAAGACCCAATTTAAAATTTCAGAATTCAATTTGGGGTATTCACTATAACTCTCTCACACAATGTAAGAAGTTTATACCAAGATAATATTTTGGAAAGGTTTATTCTCACCATCACCATTTGACCACGGGAGTGAGAGGAAACAATTTTGGAATTTCACATTAATCGACTTATCAAAAGGGGATTGGATAAATTGGAACTAGGATAACATTGAAATTAGAAAACGAAACTCATCCTGATCACTCAACTCATATCACTATTTTCAGTCACTTTCTTTATCAATTTTTTTTTTAATATTTTTATTAATTTCTTTCTATTGTATCATTTTTTTAGTTTTTTTTTAAAAATCAATCAATTTCAAAAAAAAAACTTTTCCCTCTAATTTAAAAGTGATGGCTGGATTATTTTTCACTCCTCTCTAGATAAAACCTAGGATAACCAATTTAATATATTTTAACAAAGTAAATAAAAGTTTTTTCAACAACCTATAACAAGTACATGTCAAAACTTGGTGTCGTTGATGGGGGGGGTGGTTCTAAAAATCTAATTTTCAAATTTCATAACTATAATTGAAAACATAGAACCTTTACCCATAGATCATAAAATTGAAATAACCTTATTTAATGGACTTATAAACCTTAATTTTTAATATGTATTTGAGGAAATATATCTTGCATATTTGAGTGAAAATTTAAGTGTTCACTCTGAGCATGTCATCATGGATAGAAATCACAACCAACCCCTTAGATACCTTTATACACCACAATTTCTTAATAAAAATAATCAACTTTTCATGCTAGAGTTACAAAATTATTTTAATATGAAACCAAACATGATCCCATTGCTTCTAAAATTTAATGTCTTGGTAGGAGAAGACCCAAATAAACATATTAAATAGTTCATGTATGTCTTTTATACTTTCAAACCCCGATGAGAACTAAGGATCAATTAATATAGAAAACCTATAATTTTACACATTTTATTACATGATTTTAAGAATAAATAAATAACAATTACAATCCAAGGATTGAAAATTCTAGTGTCTTTAGGAGATTAGGTACATAATTAGAAAACATGAAACCTAAGTAAAAAAAATCTTTTATTTATTATCCATAATGAGGTCCTAAATTCCATTAACCTATTACATCTTTATAGGATAACCTGGGGAATACATGAACTAAGTTATAAGATAAAAATCCTAGCAAGGGAAAATAAACATAGGAATAAAATATACCACATGGGTTATAAGGCATAACATGATGACATAAAAAGGCATGAATAAACATAAGGAAGCATAACATGTACAACATGGGATCATGCAATCATGGAATCATATGAATGTGGTTAAAACATACAACATGAAATAATCATGAGTCAAGGATAACTTCCATGACCATTTCACATGGATTATCAGGATTCAAGGCTAACTGCCAAGACTATTTCACATGGAAAACAAAGTCCAATAAAGGATTTAGGTTCACTTCATGTTCCAACCGGACGTCTCATAAGAATAAACATTACCCAATTAATTAGATAACTATCTGTTCACACCCATTATAACATTTCCATGAATATTTTTTCCACATGATAAATCATACATAAATAATAACCATAATGGTGTTCCATAGAAAGAAATGGATATTGTAAACATGTCATAAGGCATAAAAAATGGGTGTATCATAAAGGAGTCCATGAATGAATGGATTAAAATCATAAATGTACATTAATAATTTAAAATATAAATAAAACATTATGGGTTATGTCAAAAATAATTTAAAACATGTAAGATGAGTGTTTAAGAAACTTTAGAAATGAGCCAATTTAGTGTGGTTTAAGGGAAAATTTTAAGGATTCTTTAAAATAAAAAAGGAATAATTATTTATATAAAATCAGAAATGAACAAAGAAATTTTTTTATGATAGAATTAGTGATTTTATAAAAATAATGGTGTCTTAAAATATATTATGAAGTGCACTTGAAAATGAGTAAGAAATTGGAAAGTTTCCCTTAATCGGACTTGCTTATCGGGGAGAATTGAGAAGGGAACCTTTTTTAAAAAATTATTTCCCTCTTAAAGAAGGATAAAATAATCTGGATACATGATTTGGGAATATATAAAAATAATTTAGAAGAATTATATAAAAATAAATAATAATTATTTTGGGTTTAAGAGAGAGAAAGCGTAACCCATAGGAAAAAAATGGAGATTCAGAAAGAATCCCTTACCATATGTATGAAACTTTTCTTCACTTGATCTTAATGTCCAAGATAATAAAATTTGATCCTTAATTAATTAATTTTGAATATATTCTATCTGAATTTTATTTATTATAATTTTATTAAGTTCATTTATGGCCTTTTTTATGAGTAATAAGATACAACTTTATTGTTACAGGAGCATTCGTTTCCTTGGGATTCATGATTGGTTTACTTGTATAGATGTATGGAAAATCATGTAAAATGAGAAATGTTTCCCATAATTGAAATTATATGTCACTAATGAACTTACATAATATTAAATGGTATTATATATCATTTTTTCATATGTTTTGATGATTTGTTAAATAAAATGTTAATGATAATCGTTTAGATTATATTGACATTTTTTCGATCATCACGAACTAGTTTTGTTTTGTTAATTAATATTATGTATATATACTAGATCCAAAAAATTAAATAATATTTAATGAATATATTATAATATGGTCTAACCATAATTTTTTTTTATAACCATACTTGAAGGTGGTAATGTAAATTGAAAACTTGTCGTCCTTGAATGCAATAAATCATCACATCACAGACGGTGTTTTCATTTTTAGAAAAACGGGGGGAAGATATGATGATGGGTTATTATATTCACATAATAAAATTATTGTATATATAAGACATTTTATCTATCATTCCTCTTGGATAAGGGTAGGTTAGAAGATAATAATAAATGAAAATAAATTAAAAGAAAAAGGAGGAGGTTTTTACATTTTGAATTCTTCTCCTTGAGAACCTCCTTAAGGGAATTAGGTTTGATCTTTTGATGAGACCAAAGGATCCTGGATGTGTGGGAGAGACTTGTGAAGAGTATTGGGTAGAATTTGGATAATATTTAAGGCTTTTTAGGTGTGAGTAGAGGAGGTAGTGTGGGTGGTATTTATTTTAGAGGAGAGGGGTATTTTTTGATTATTTTATTCATTTGTTTATTATTTTAGCTCAAGACTATGAATAGTGTGTATTTTTGTGAATAAATATAGTAACATGTTTTTGTGAGTTTGAAAAAATGGTGATTACATTATCCATGACTCAATAATTCATGTATTTAGCTTATACCACAAATTACCATATTCCACTATTCAAAAAAATAAACTATTTTAGAAAAATCCCAAAAATCCAGACTAAAATTTTTTCATTGTGTAGAATAAAAAATGGAATTCATTTTGTGAAATAAGTTTCTAAATATGATAAATTTAATTTTTAATTAAAGTCATAATTTATTCAAAAAATAAAAAATATGAAATTAAAACTGATTTTTAACACTTTGAAAAATTAATTGAGGTCTCATAAAATTATTCTATAATCATAAGACAAAAAATATATATTTATCAATCGGTTTAATTAAAATAGATTTTATTTTAAATCATTATATTAGTTATAAAATTGTAAATAAATATTTATGTTTCATAAATATGCCAATACTTAATTTTTCATTTTTAAAATATTTATTTACTTATTCCATGAAATAAATATATCATATTTTAATTTAAAAGAATCATAAATTTTATTTATACTTTCATTGGAAAGGTTACTATTCTTTTGGTTGTGTTACTATTCTTAGTGATCACATCACTATTCTAAAGGTCATGTTACAATTCCATGGATTTAGGTTCCTTAATTTCTATAAATACTTTTTTTGAAGAAGGAAAGATAATATTAATGACGAATATCATCAGCCGTACATAAGCAGAGCAAAGAAGGGAAATTGTCCATCCATAGTTGGTTGACATCGAAGGGGCCTGAGACCGCCAACTGATGGGCCACATTGTTTCCTTCCCTTTTGGTAAAGGAGAAGGTGCAATAAGAGAATCCTTGGCACAACGAGCAGATTCTCCTGATGATAAAGCCAAAGACCTGGAGTCCGACATCACTGTGGTTAATAGCATTGATAACATAAAGTCAGTCAGACTCAATGATGATATCAGCCCATCCACATTACACAGTGAGCATCATCCCTGCCAGTACGGCATAGGCCTCAGTAACTGCAGGTTCCTAGAAGGCATGATGTGGTTCATATTTTGCTGCAATGATCTGCCCCAGATGATTTCGAGCCAGGAGGCCGAGAGCAACATGCCCATCCTTGGGGAGAGAAGCGTCCACGTTAATCTTAAGACTCCCTTCCTTTGGGGGGGGGGTCCAATGAGGGGAACAAGAGGGGGAAATGCCTAACATAGAGTGTCCTTTGCGGTCCTTTCAGCCCTCAATCCATGAAGTGGATCATTTGATCAAGAACTCGGGAGGCTGATGAACATGGTGGAAAACCGAATCATTACGCCGAACCTAAATGATCCAAGCCAGGGTGAAATGAGAGCTTGCATTAGATGATGAAAGAGAGGAACACCAGTGCATCAGAAGATCGGGGAGGTCAGAGGCAATGTCTAGTGAAGCATCCGAAGCCGAGCCCCATTTATTCCAAATTTCCTTGGATCCGGGGTAGTGAATGATGGTGTGCCAACGAGTTTCAGGAATATTCGGGCAGAAAGGGCAGGATTCAGCACTGGACATTTGTCGGTAAAAAAGGAGGTTCATGGTAGGGAGGGTTCCCGTGCACACCTACCACCAAAATTGGCGTATTCTTTCGGGGACGTTGAGCTTCCAAAGCACTTTCCATGGTCCCTCATCACGGTCGCGAGAGTGAATGCCAAGAGCCAGTCTCTACCCGGATCTCATTGTGTACTCGCCTGAAGTATCATTGGTCCAAAAACAATGGTCAGGGCCTGAATTTGGGACCCAGGGGATGCTCAAAATAATTCTTTGGTATCTTTCATTAAACCATTCCTGGATATTTTCCACACACCATCCTGTTCCTTGGTCTGAAAAGAGGCAGTTGACAGTGGCGTCTTTAAGACCTAGTTGGGCAGGGGATGTGGCCCACACACCATCCTTATCGATAAGCCAGGGATCGGTCCATATGTTGACAGATGAGCCATTTCCAATCCTCCAGCCTAGTTCTTTTTCGAGGAGATTTCGGGCCCCCCAAATACTTCTCCAGAGGAAGCTAGGGCGGGGGCCAAGAAAGGAGCCACAGAAGTCAGTGTGGGTAAAGTACATGGCATGGAGTACCCGCACACATAAATATGATGGACGACTAAGAAGGATCCATCCTTGCTTGGCCAACAGTGCGTCATTGAACAGAAGAAGATTCCAGAATCCCATCCCTCCCTCTGACTTGGGTTTGCAAAGTTTCTTCCAGGCTAACCAGTGGGGTCGATTTCTTCCATCATTTTCCCCCACCATAATTTGGAAGTATGTGAATGGATTATGCTGACGATGTCCACTGGGAGCTTAAACATCGACATAAAGTAGTTGGGGATAGACTGAATGACAGCTTTAATGAGGGTTCCTTTACCAGCTTTGGAGATGATTTTTGGGGTCCAGCCTTGAATTTTTTTCTCAATACTATCCACCAGAGCTGTAAAGATTTATTTTTTGGACTGGTCAATCACCGTAGGGAGTCCGAGATACTTCTGGTGTTTATCGACCAAATGGATGCCTACAGTTTCACAAAGCTCAGCTCTCTTGGCAAGAGGCACCCCTGTGCTGAATGAGATTTCCGATTTTCCATAATTTATAGACTGTCCAGACGCCCGCTCATATTACTGGATCGCTTGGCTGATCACCCAGCATTCATTAATAGTGGCTCTAAATAAAAGGAGATAGTCGTCAGCAAAGAAGAGATGTGACACTTTTGGGATCTCATGGTAGAACTTTGCACCATGAATAGACTTAGAGGATGTAGCCCTGGAGATAAGGTTAGAGAAAACATCAGCCACCAAAATGAAGAGAAAAGGGGAGATAGGATCTCCATGGAGCAGGCCTCGGGTTGGGGTGAATCCTCTACTGAGCTCCCCATTAACCTTGATTCTGAAAGAGATGGTCGAGATGTAGTGCATGACAATTTCTGTCCATTTTGTGCAGAATCCCATTCTCAGCATCACAACTCTAAGTAACTACCATTCCACTTTATCATAGGATTTGGTCATATCTAGTTTCAATGCCATGGTTCCTCTTTTCACAGTGGAGTGCGTTTTCAAAGAGTGGAACACTTCATGGGCCACAATTTCATTATCAGCAATCAGCCTCTTGGCCATGAAGGTGCTCTAGTTTTCGGTGATAATATCAGGAAGCCAAGGATGCATCCGATTGACAAGGATTTTTGAGAAGATATTATAAGAAACATTGCATAGGCTAATAGGTCTAAAATCAGGGATCACCTGAGGTTTCTTGATTTTGGGGATGAGGACGAGGACCATTTCGTTGATGGTGAAAATTTATGTGTTCCCTACCCATATGTTTTTTATCATTTTACAGATGTCAGGACTGATAATGTGCAAGTATTGTTTAAAAAATAGGGCACAAAAACCATCTGGTACTGGGGCCTTAGTGGGGTGGATATGCTTCAAGGCAAGATGTATCTCCTCATTCGTCACATCTTTTGTAAGCTGCTGGTTAATATCCTCGGTGATCATAGGTCTGATTCATTCTTCCACTTCAGCAGACATGAAAGGAGTCCCCATGGAGAAGATGTTCAGGAAATAGACTACCAAAGTTTCGTGAATGTCGTAGGTGTCAGAAACTTTGCTTCCATCAGGTTGTGAAAGGCTCCTGATAGAGTTTTTTCAGTTCCTAGCAGACACTTTCAGGTGGAAATACCTTGTATTAGCATCGCCCTCTTTAATATGGATGTCACGTGCCCGAATAGCCCAAAATATTTCCTTAACACGAAGGGCCTCGTACAGCTCTCTTTGAGTGGAACCAATCTAGGAGATTTTTCCATTGAATGGGGGTTGCCTGAGTAAGTTGTGCAACTTCTTTTCAAGGAAATCACAATTCCTATCTAGTTGGTGGAATTTCTTGTTGCTCCAAGATCTCAGACCAGAAGCACCCTGTTGAAGATTGAGGACAACATCTTCATTGGAACTCTTCCAACTTCATCGGACCACCTCTTCGCATTTCTGGTCTTTTTCCAAGAAGCTCTCAAATCTAAAGGGTCTGCTGAGTTGTCTATTTCGTTCGCCTTGCAGACAGTCAATGAGAATTGGGCAGTAATCCGAACAGTTAAGGTCCATGTGTCCAACCTAAAACATATTGAACAGATTGATCCAATTAGTAGAACCCATAAATCTATCAAGACGTTCAGCGATGCAAATACCTTCGGTATTTCCGCGGAACCAAGTGAAAGGATTACTTGTGAACCCCAAATCAACCAGGTTTGCCTTAGTGAATGCATCATTGAAGTTAGACAGCGAGGCTGGGTGTCGAAAACATCCGCCTCTATTTTCCTTATGGAATATGATCTCATTGAAATAACCTCCGAAAATAATAGGGCTAGGTAAATTATGTCACAACTTTCATAGAAGGTCCCATGAGTTCCCATTATCATAATGGAATGGCCAGCCATAAAATCCCACAAAGTTCCAGGGTGGGTTCAAGTCAGTTTGAATAGTCACAACCACGTGGTTCATGGAGTAAGACAAAATTTTAACGTCAATATTGTCCTTCTAGAGGAGACAGAGGCCCCTAGAATGGCCTTGTCCAGGAACCAGAAAGAAACCTTTGAAGCCACACTTCAGAGCAATACCATTGGTGTCCCTATTTTCCAGTATGGTTTCGGACAGGAAAACCATATCAGGGTGACTTTGAGCACAATTGCGATGAATCATTCAAACCGTTCGTGGTTTGCCAAGCCCAAGACAGTTCCAGCATAACACAATCATTGCTCTAGGCGGGGCTGGGTCTTTCCCGCCGCCACCTTTGGTTCATCCAGACTCATTTCACCACTTCTCATTTTCCATATTTTGGTGGGATTCCTCCCCGATTGGCATGTTTCAGTTTGACTTTTCCTGACCCCGGGGTTAGGGTCTTCCGCATGACCATCACTTCCTCCACATTGCACACTTTTCCACATGCGACGGGTGATTGGACCCAGCATTGGAGTTCTCGTCATTACATGGGCCTCCAGTGGTGTTTTATCAATTACGAATGATTGTGGATCCGGATCCGGATCTGGTGGCTCGAAGTGCATCTGCATTGGCGTTGAGCATTGCCTTGGTGGTTCTTTTTGCATCTTCGCCGATCTTGTGTATGATTGAGTTTTGTCCTTCAAGTGGTTTGGATGAAATCCAGCTTCTCTCTGAGTGAGATAGTCAGCCTTAGAGAAATCCGGAGGTTCTAGTATAATGGCTTGTCCATGTGGTGGTTCCACCTGCCTGGTATGTGCCAACGTGAGATGGTCACGGTCCTTTTGTTTTTCCGTCTCAGGTATGGAAACATATTTATTCGTTTTTTCATGGATCCAAGGTCTGTATTGGAGGGTGATGTCACCTGATCCACTCTTGGGTTTTGTGGTACACGTTCTCTCCTGGTGGCCAAGACGACCAAACAAAAAAGAAGAAGAGTGAGAGTTTCTCAAATTCAAATGATATCTAGGTGTTGGCATCTTCAATTTTCAGTAACATACCCCTCATCAGGGGCTCTAACACCTCAATTTCTACCTTGATCCAAACCTCGGGGCCCCATTGTATTGGGCCTAAGCCGTCCCATTCAAGAAAGTGGCATAGATTGTCCCCAATATCCCACATTATGTGTTCCGTTCTATCGTGGAAGTGGATTCCTTTAACTCATATCCAGAAGGGGGAGCGGGTTAAATTAACTCGCTGGATATCATCTCCCCCTTTGAATTATTCCATTAGGAGGAGTTGATTATCGAAGGACCACGATCTCCCACACAAGATTTTACCCCTATTGTTCTCATTAAAAAACATGAAGATGATGTGATTAGTCCCCACCTCCCGAATAGCCACTCCTACATCAAGTTTCTAGATGGATTGGAGAGTGTTTTTGAGAGCCCCCTGATTAACCGAAATGTTTTCAAAGAACTTTCCCACAAAGATAAGAGACATGCATTTTTTCAAGAGTGGGTATTAATTTCTCTGTGCCTCGATCGCCGCTTTTTCTTTTTCTGTTAGGGGAAGCCCCTTCCACTGCTTAACTAAGTCGGCTTCCATAGCGCATGTCAAGGGATGAGTGCAAACTCCTCCAAAAGGTATGTCACCCTTGCAGATCTCAAACCACCGTCACTTCAAAAGACCCCGTCCAAAAAAAGAGTCTCTGGACCGAAACCATTTATCGGCCCCTTACGCAGTCCCCCCACCTGAGACCACCTCCCCAGCCTTTGCAATCAAAACAACCATAAAACTGGTCACGCCTAGGACCCGTGTCACGTGACTTCGCAGAGCAACTCCCCATGGTTGTCCTTTGAGGCTTCACCACGTTTTAGGCCTTCTTGAGCAAACAACGCCTTAGATCCTCGTGGTAAGAACATCACGGAACAGCCACCGTGTGATCTCGCGACTCCTCTGACCTTTGCTACAGGTGTTTCGCGAATCGGCCTCTTTGTGAACTCACTTCGTAAACCAGAAACTTCGCACACCGAGCACCACAGCCCATCTCGGTATGTGCTTCGCGAAGCAATCACAGCGCGAGAACTCAAAATGCGAACCTTTGCGGCTGGTGATTCGTGAATCAAATTCTTCGCGAATAGACCACTTCACGGCAGGTTCTTCGCGAATCCTCTTCTTCGCGAGCGCTCAAACTCAGGGAAAGATTGAAAGGTCCTCCTCTTCACGAGTTCTCACACTCAGGGAACCGACACGGAGTGTGCTGCGCGGATCAAACCCCAAATAGGTTTAAACTTCATTATTCATTTATGAAGTTTTTATTGTGTTATCTATGTGATTTTAAGTGATTTATACAATATGAAATAATTATAATAAGGAAACTTTCATTGATATAATTTTGGTTCGTTACAAGTAAAGTTGAAGGCATTCCCATTTTCATTGGAAGGAACTACCAAATAATGTTTGTATGTCCTACAACCAGGATATTTGAATGATTGTAATGAATTAATGAGATTATTCATGAAAAGATTCTTCCCCACCTCCAAAATCACATCCATCTGAAAGGAAATCTATGTCGTTAGATAATTATCTATAGAAACCCTTTACAAGTACTAGGAGCGATTTAAGAAGCTATGTGACATCTTCCCACATCAGGAAATTAAAAATCATCACTTCCTTGTCTTATTTTACCAAGGATTACTATAAAATGATAGAAACCTTATAGATGCATCATCTGGAGGTGCATTGATTTACAAGCCACCAGAAGAATCCAAGGGATTGATTGAAAAGATTTCTCAAAACTTGAAACATTTTGTTATGAGACATGCTAGAAAAATAGGTATTCATGAGGTAATAAATTCCCATTCATTTTATTTATTAGAAAACAAGATTGAATAGCTAACCAGATTTATGAGATAGATGTTCCAGAAACAATTTAGTGAGAAAAAAACACTGCATAAGGTATGTGTTTTATGCTCATCACCTTATCATTTCACTCCCTAGTGTGCTAAAGTATAGAAAATGGAATGTTTTGTAGTATCCTATCATCAAAGGTAGTTACAAAAAAACCAAGTATGGAGAGAGGATAATCAAGTGAAATATGGATTTGGAAATCAGAAAAATCAAGCTAGACCCACATACAAAAACCATTTCCAATACCAACTGTCATTCCATTAACAATTCCAAATCCCACCACTATTTTTCTTAAAATAAATATTATAACTATATTTATTACCACTAACTACCAACTTTATAAATACCCTACGAGAAACCATCCACCATCACACATCCACTTTTACAACAACCATAATTCAAGGTTTAGATCCTAGATGATAAGTTTTAAAAGATGGAAAATATGGTGGGAAGTCCAATGGAAATCCTATCTAAAAGACCAGGAAAACTACCATCCCAAATGGTGAAAAATTCCGAGTATAATTTCATTATGATAATAATAAGAATTTTAAAAGAACTCCCACCACTAGAAAACCATAAACCTAAAACAATACCACCTGTGACATGGGAGAATGAAGATGGAAATTATGAATATTATGTGAAAATTCACTAAGAAGAAGAAAACAAATAGGGGGAAGAGAAGGATAGTCCCAGGATAAATAAATAAGAAATTCCATTGAAAAGATATAAAATGATAATAAAGGCTTACCCCCATCATTTCTATCAAGGATGATTGAATCCAAGATATTATAGGAATAAGTGCTTTAAAAGGAAATTATAAAAAACTTCTAGAAGGATGAAATTAATATCCTCCTACTTGAAGCACTCAAAAAAATCCAAGGTATGCTAAAATTTTGAAGGATATTTTCACTAAGAAGATGATACTTCATAGTAATGATAAGATCAACTTGTGAAGAAGTATCTCAACCCTGATCACACCATAGTTTCTAACCAAATGTTAAGATATGGGGATGTTTTATACTCCATGAACCATTGTCTCTTTAACATTTTCTAATTATTTATGTGGTCTAAGTGCTTCAATTAATGATTTTCCTCATTAAATATACACTTATTTGTATATGTGAGACTTGAATCCCAGCTGAGTGGTGTTCCATGTTGAAAATAGATCCATGGTTTTCCAAGTAGGATTTCTGGAGTATATCCTTATGAAAGTCAAATATTTCTTATTCCAGACTAACTTCTATGTGCTTGATATGGATGAATATATGATTTTGTCACACTTACCCATAATTTTAGGGATACATTCCTTAAATATGTCCAAAATCATTGTTAATGTCCATGAAAGGACACTCACCATGAAGTTTGTAGATATCACTGTACACTTCAATATTTTGACTCTATGAGGCCCTCATAAGATGATCGCTCACTATTTACACTCTCCCATGAAGTTGGTACTGAGAAAATTGAATAATATAGTATTTACCATGAATTATTAGCCTCATGAGAGAAGTTTTCCAATGATAATATTACTAAACATGTGAATACCCAAAAAATTGTAGATTCTGATTTCATTTGAAAGGAAGAGGTAAAATCCAATTTCATTGATAATTTTATAAATTGTGAAAAAGGTGATATGATTTATTATGTGTAGTAGGTCTAACCTTTGGACATGGGGTACCTTAATTTAAT
Source organism: Viscum album (assembly GCA_963277665.1). Lineage (NCBI taxonomy): Eukaryota > Viridiplantae > Streptophyta > Magnoliopsida > Santalales > Viscaceae > Viscum > Viscum album. The sequence goes on from OY728150.1 coordinate 16,037,445, forward strand.
TTCATCCCTTGAGCATCCCCCATATCTGGAATATAAACCACTCTCCATTGATTTTAAATATATGTACCTCATAGAGGGAAATAAATTACCAATGATAATTTCTAATAATCTGTATGAAACTAAAGAAGAATTTTGAATCAAACTTTGAGAGATAATGAACAATAAATAGTGTATAAAGTAAGTGATATCACAAGAATAAACCCAAAAATATGCTCACAAAGGACTCATATTGAGGGAGATTCCAAACCTGTAAAACATCCCCAAAGGATACTAAATCATACCTTGATGAAGGTTTGGATAAGAATATTTTCAATCTCTTGTATGTGGGGATCATCTATCCCATTTTAGATTCACAATGGGTTAGCCCCATTCATGTAGTTCCAAAAAACCAGTCTAATCACTGTGAGTAATGAAAAGAATAAATTAATCCCTATGAGAATTCAGAATATATAGAGAGTGTGAATATATTTTAAGAGTTTAATTAGTTCACTTAGATTTATAATTTCTCCATTACCTTCATTGACCATATTATATAAAGATTGTCATAGAGAACATATTTATTTCTAGATGGATTTTCATGCTATTTCCTAGAACCTATTTCTCTCAATGATCAAGATAAGACTACCTTTACTTGTCACTTTGTCACTTTTCATATAAAAATATTACATTTACATTATGTAATAATCTAGGTGCATTTTAGAGGTGCGTGGTTAGTATATTTTCTGATCACATGAATATTTCTTGGGGATTTTTTTGGATGATTTCACATCTTTTGAAAATCCTTTTGACCATTGTTTTGAAAACCTGCATTGAAAATAATCTTGTTTTAAAATTTTAAAAGTGACATGTCATGGTTGAGAGAGTAATTTTCTTTGGTAATGTCATCTAAAAATAAGTAATTGATTTTCATAGATAAAAAATTGAATTGATAAATTCATTTTCATACCTAACTTTTGTAAAACATGTTAGATAATTTTTAGGACATTTAGGATTCTATAGGATGTTTATCAAATAGTTCAGTAAGATTTATCTCCCTATATCCAGATTACTTTTGAAATATGATTATTTTGATTTCTATTGTGCGTTTAGGGAATCCTTTGATGAGTTGAAGAGTAGACTGGTTACACCACAAGTGATGCTGCAACAAAATTAGGAAGAACCATTCAAGATACTTTATGATGTTTCCAACCAAGAAATTGGATCAGTCCTTTGTTAATGAATTTAGAGAAGTCCATAAGTCATTTATTATGCCTTGAGAACCTTGGATGAATCCCAATACAATTACACAACCAAATAAAAATAGTTTTTAGCATTTTTATTTACTTTATAAAGATTCATATCATATATTATTGGAACTAAAGTCACTGTGTTTTCTGATCATGCTGCTCTTAGGTACTTGATGAAGAAGGATAAAGATAAAATGAGAATAGTGAGATGGATGTTACTACTATAAGAGTTCAAAATAGAAATAAAATACAATGAGGGGGCTTAAAACTAAGTGTATGATCACTTAAGTACACTAACCAACATCGTCGAAGCTGAAATTCCAGATAGAGAACCATTGAATGATCACCCTCCTAGAGAGAAATTGTACCTCATTTAAGGAGAAGTTCCTTGTTATGATAACATGGTCAATTATCTGGTAAAATCTTAGGTCCTATCTCATTTAATTTCCCACCAAATTCAAAAACTGAGATGTTAATCCATATATTACATTTGGGAAGAAATATTCCTTTTAAATATTTACAATGATCAAGTGATAAGAAGATGTTTACCAGAAAGTGAAATTGAATATGTCTTTGAGTTTTTCCAAAATTTACCTTGTGTAGGACACTTTGGACCCGAAAAGATAGTAAGTAAGGTTTTAAAATCTTTAATTTATTGGCCCACCCTTTTTAAATATTCTCATGAATTTTTTAAAAGGTGTGAAAAATATTAGTTTTCTGGAAATATTTCAAAGAGAGAAGAAATGACTTAAAATCCACTTAATTTTTGTGGTATTTTTTAATTATGGGGGGTAGATTTTATAATACCTTTACCAATTTTATTTATAAATTATTATATAACGTTTTAGTTGACTTTTATTTCAAAATAGGTGGAGCCAAAAGCCACCAAGACTAAAGATGCAATAATTTTTTTAGGGATAATATATTTTTCAGGTTTGGAGTTTACAAAGCAATAATCAATGATCAAGGGACTCACTTATTTAATAAGATGATGGATTATTTGATGAAACATTATGCGGTTCATCATAAAACATCAACTTCCTATCATCCAAAGACTAATTTTCAAGTTGAAGTGTCCAACAGGGAAATAAATGGAATTTTGAAAAAGACTTTTAAACCAAAAAGAAAGGATTGGAGCCAAAAGTTGGAATACATATTATGGTCTTATAGTACATCCTACAAACCCCCAATAATAATGAGTCCATATAGGTTGATTTATGTGAAAAGTTATCACCTACACGTGGAATTGGAGCATAAGGCATATCGGGTTTTAAGAAAGATGAATATGGATCTTAAAAGTGCTAGAAAAGAGAGAAGACTATTGTTGAAAGAGATATAAGAAATTAGAAGGTAATATTTTTTAAATTCTAGGATTTAAAAAGAGTGAAAAATAGTGGATTGGGAAAAACTTATCCAATTGAACGAATTTCATCCTATGGATACATTGTTTTTATTGAAATCAATACTCATGGTGGTTCCAAGTAAGCTTCATTCTGGATGGAAATATCTATTTATAGTTACTCGTGTATATCCTTTTGGTGTTGTGTAGATTATTAAGGCTATATAGTAGGATCTATTCACTGTTTATGGACATTAGTTGAAGAAATTCCATGGGATCATGCCATCAGATCCGTTGGAGGAGATCACACTCCTCCAACCTATTTATCAATAAAATCCATCAAGTTGTACATATCCTTAACACCTTCTTTCTTTCTGTGATTAAATTAAAAGTATAATTATATGTTAAAATATACTTGAATATATTTAGTACATTGCATCATTTAAGTGTGGGTGGACCTTTGTAGTTTATTATTTTTAATTTTTTTCTATATTTAACAAAAACGTGTGTGTTTTTAAAACATTTGTGTGTTTCTTTTTCAATTTTTATATGTTTTTAAAACTTTTGAGCTTAAATGATTATATTTTCTATTTTTAAAACCCATTTCAATGAGTGAACCAATTTATCCCATGAAACTGATCTTAAAATAATTCTGAAATTTGCTTTTTTGAAATTAAAAAACATTGATAATTTCATGAAAAAACCTCTGATTTTTTAAACCCATAACAGATATCATTGTCTTTATCTTTGAAATATATTTCATGTGAGGATTATGAACCATTCTTGATCATATTATTTATATTCTCCTTACTTATTAAGAGAACAAAACAATTCCTTATTTAACCATAATTTTATTTATTCCTGTCAAAACTTGAGGGTTTGAGGTACTTTTTTTAAATGATTGAGGAATTTCTTTGGTTTTAAAGCCCCATTTTTATGAGAATAATTTTTATTAAATCCTAACATGTACATTTAACACTTATATACCTTATAATTCATTAAAATCCTATTATTTTATTTACATTACTAGACAATTTTCCCTATTCAACCTACTCTTAATGTGAAATTGAATGATATTGTTGAACTTAAGTGTGGGAGAAGATATCTTGTGTTTTGATACCTCATTTGAAGATAATTTGGGTAAAAAATAAAATATTGAAGATATTTTTTTACTGCTAAAAATAAAACCATTCTTTTTAAATAATTCCCTTTCTAGAGATTTTATGGAAAAGAAGATGTGCCTTTCTAGAGCTTCCAGAGGAGAAAAAAATTTGTTCCTTTATGGATATTTTAAAGAAAAAATATAAAATTTTGGGAAGTAGTTCTTGTAATAAATATGAATAATTTTAGAATGTGTAGGATGTCCATGATATTTTCAAATAATTTTAGATCATATCTTCTACTAAGAAGAGTGAGGATGATACCATACATGAGTCATAATTAGAATCATGAAATTTTTCTTGAAAATTGCCAAACCCTCCTTATTCGGCATTAGAATTTTTGACATATAAATCACTCCAATTTTTTTTTAAATACCCTGAAAACTCCTCAAGATAACAAAATGTCCTTGAATCACATTGGGTGGAGATTTAGTAATTTATCATGCCTTTGGTGACTCTTTCATGGGTTTAGATGATAAAATCCTTATTGAAAATAAACATTTATGAGATGAGAAAACAAATCATGTGAGGTAGGTGTTTGTGTATATAGGATGAGAAATTAGGTGGAAATGTATTAAATTATATTAATGGAGAACTTAAAATAATTGGTTTTGAAGATACATGATATCTTTTGTTTCTTTTCGAAAAAATGGTGGATCTCATGAGTATGTGTTTTGAATTTACTTTGATCTAATTTTAATTCTTACTTGTCCAGGAGTCCAACTTCTAATTATGGGAGAATTTATAGAGACGATATTTTCATTATTTTCATATTTATTTTAGTGATTTAATCACTAACAATTTAACAATTTGATCTAATTTGCATCATTTTTTGGATTTTTGGTGTATTTTGGCCAAAAATGTGAAAATTACTTATTTCTTTAATTTTAATATATTTTTTATCACTTTGGTATTTTGAGCACAACTTTTTAAAAATTTATCCAATTAGAGTTTTTATTTTTTATCATTAATTTTTTGTGGTATTTAACTTTTTCTGTTGGACCTAGAGCTAATTCGAATTTCCACATTCCCTAAAAAATAAATCATGTTAAAAAATATTTTTGGATGATAGAATAGAAACCACCTTAGTAAATGATATATAAATTGGGATAAAGATCTCCAAATGAGTTTATTATAGTTGGATTTTAAAGAAGACTAGAATCCGTGTGTGAAAATTAAATTACATACAGATATTCACCCATTAATGAAACCATTGAAGGCACCAGAGTGGAGGAAGATTTAGGAAATCTTTGTCCATAAAAAGTTTAATTAATTAATTAGTTCATAACTTATTTTATATGTTTCTAAATACTTTTTAATTTGAAATTTAAAGATAATACTCAATTTAAAACAACTTATATGAAGGACCCTTGGTGATTTTCAGCCATCTGTTTGGAAGAACATGATCAAAATTATGGAGTATATATTATGGAGATAAAATTTTGTGTTCTTCCTTTTCACAATTTTGTTTTTCTATGTTTTTTAATGTATTATTCTTCCCCCTTATTCTTATCTACCCTTTATATAGAGGGTTATACTTCTATGTGATTAGGTGAGTTGAGGTTTTCCTTCGTAATTCTTGGGTTCTTACACATTATTGAATTAAATTTCTTTCTTTCTTCTATGAAGTTGATTTCAACTTCAAAAGGTTATTTTTATTATCATGTATGATCATATTTGATTTTATATTCCCCTGTTTTTATTTCATTGGTCAATTATCATTTTCTCCCTCCACTAGGTTTTAGTTTACATATAATGGAATAGAATAGGGATTATGTGTTTAGTAATCAAAAATCATCAGTATGTATGGGAGGGGTAGTGGAAATTATTAATTTTTTGGGTAAAAAAAACCTAATTGGGAATTATCTAAGTCAATTAGGGGTATCCTCTAAAACTCTTTCACACATTGTAAGGATTGTAGACAAAGATAATATTTTTGAAATGATTATTCTCACCATTATCATTTGACCAATGGAGTGAGGGAAAGTGATTGTGTAATCTCACTTTAATCAACTTAGAAGAAGAGGATTAGATAAATTATAACTATCATAACCTTGAAATTGGAAAAATAAACCTGACATGATCACCAAACTCATATCACTATTTTCATTCTCATGATTTCTCAATTTTTTAAATCTTTTTTTAATTGATTAATTTTTTTTCTTTATTTTGTTTTCAAAATCTAATAATTTAAAAAATAGACATTATTTCCTATAATTTAAATGTGATCTTGATTGTTGTGTGCTTCTCTTTGGAGAAAATCTAGTTTAACCACTTTACTGTATTTAACTTAGGAAATACTTTTTTTCTCCACACCCTATGATAAGCACATTTCAATGAACTGGACTAGACAATGAACTCCGAGGAATCCATGGAAGGAGGAATAGAAATCCCATCATCCTATTTTGATCAATGATCCAACATCATCAAACATGGTGGTAGAGGCTTAATATTTTTATAAAGTGATACTGTGATAAAAAAAACTCATCACGACCCATATGTGCGCCCTAACTTGAAAGTGTTAAAAAATAAAATGGTGAACCCAATGTAAACTATTATACTTAAATAGTTAGAATATGAGTAGCATTAGACACCACCATATTTGAGAATTATCAGATCTAGACATTCAACATCATCCCTTACGAAAAACAATGGTGGGCCCAACATGAAACTCTTATCCTGTAACTAGGGTAAAATAAAGAATGTTGGGAATCCCAAGTCTAAGACATCAAGGACAATAATCCTTCATCCACCTTGGAACGAATAAATAACATAGGAAACACTGGGAATCACCTTCATCAGACCTCTAAAGATGTATGAATTCATGTGTCCTATATGACTCAAGCTATAGGTAATACTCAATAACCCAATGCTAATGGGAATAGGGAAATGAGAACCAATAATGCAGAAATCTCTCATGAATATTCTCTAATTGTGTTAGCCACAACTCCCATGGTTACTAGGAACCCTCTCCATATTTACCCCCCTGATACCATTCAATAGATGGTCATCAATGCCTCAATCTATTTTTATAAATAATAAGGGGACATCCCAACTAGGGAAATGGCCTGAAGAGACTTGGAAGCATCGATACCCCACTAATACTGCCACCCCCAAGGGTCGCGTTGGGGGAAGCCTCCCCCAACCCCCTCGATCATGATGAAAAATCAATTCAGTTGGCTATCCTTGAACCATTATAATGGTTCACTCTCCTATGCCAAATATTTAGCGATAATTTGGGTCATGCTCATGGTAACTACTACTCGTAAACTACTCACGAGGGATCCCACCTAGCCATGATAAAAAAGAATATTGTCTCCATGGGACTATTAGTGGGTAAATCCTAACCCTTCTCTATAATCCTTGGTCCAAAACACTTGGAGTTGAATATGGGGGAATGCCACAAAACTTTCCTAGTGTGAGTCCTCTCCATCAGTTCCAATGACCCCTTCTAGTTCTAGTTCACCTCATCCCACCCTTGTGGTCAATACACATGGTCCCATCTTCACCTAAATGAGATCAAGACCTAAACTGTCCACCAGGTAGGTTGGTTTGAATCTCCTTATCATGGGAACCACTATAAATCATCATGGTACACCCCATGATGAAGACTTCCATCACATAGGTCCTCCCCACAACACCATTAACTGACCCAGATGTCCTCTCCATGCCGAAGGCTTTCCCTATTCTGAATATTTATCTCAGGGTAGGAGGGAAAACAACCACCATGGGGGTATTACCCATGGAACCTGCTATAATGAATGAAGAAGGAATCCTAGTGGATCCCAATGTCTTGAGTGGAGAGAACTCCCATGCCTCCTGAGGTAGAAATGGGGAAAATACAACTTCACCATCAACCTCTCGAGTATGAGGCAATGGAAAACTCAATAGAATCACCTACATTCCCATCATCATAGATGGGGGAAGAAACCCATCAACTGAGGATAACAATCCCTAAGAAAAAGTTCAAAAAAGTTCCAAGTTCCCTCCATAGGTACCATCATGAGGATGATGTTTTGACATAATTCTAGGAACTTGTTATGTATTCCTCCCTATCACCATCAACTTCCCTCCTCTCAACCTCCTCCTTAGAAGTAGAAGAGACATAGGGATCTAGAATGGTTCATTCAAATGATTTTGAACACTATACCAATTCACAAAGAGATGATGGCATTCCTAGTCATTAGGATGTCACCAACACCCCCATACCATATGGACATGTTCATAAAGCTGAACCCGCCTCTGAATGACACTTTGACGTTTTGAGGATGGTTAGCCTGAGTCATTCCGTCTCTGTCATAGAATAAACAACATAGTATGTTTATATCATAGCCATCCTGGACTCCTGACTAATGTTGACTATATATTAGGGTTATCAAGAACAAGATTATCCTCCTAATGATGAGTAGAGAGAAAACTTGTGGAAGATCCCATCCACTGACCAACTATCAATTGTGTTCCAACCATCCATATCCCTATTATTCACCATTTCAGAATCCCTCACTGAGGTCCAAGATTTATATCTCCAACAAAATAGCTAGGTGACATCCAACCACCTCTGAGACCACAATCTAGCCTATCCATGAGGCCATGAGAACCTTGATGCTATTCATTAGTAGATTCAAAGTATCAATATTGTTTCACTCTCAGTAGTTGAGTGCCCTGATTCATTTGGATACCACCAAACTTTCCAATGGACTTATATCACAAGACTCAACATACTTTAGTAAATTATGAAAGAATCATCTCCCCATGTATAGATCATATTCTAGGGGTAGTACACTTCTTTCCACTTTAGTCCCCTTCCAAAGAAACTGTAGGGTTTTCAGGCTAGACCTCCCACTGATAGTGAAATTTCCCCTCCAACAACCACCACTATGAATTTCATCACGATAAATCCCATACATAATCAAATAAATTGATCTGATGACATGGGGAATAATGGATAAAAACATCCCCTATGTGAGACGTGATATTAGGAAGACCCTCTGGTGGGTGCCTATACCCATCACCATGTACATAAATTAGGTCTCAGAAGTCCCATTGAAGATCCACTACCATCTACATGCTAACATATCAGTAAACAAGGTATTTTCCAAACTCATTGTCCCATCCAAAACACACTAGTTACTAGGTCAAATCCCAAAATTTATGCCTTTCCCTAGGAGATTAAGGGTTACAAGAGCCTCATTATTAAACTCCTCACCAAACAACACATAGAGAAAGTCCATGTTAGAGGGGACCCAGACCCTCCTATGGCCAAACATCCAATCCTTCTTATCATGGAACCCAGGGTAGAGGTAGGTGGTACCACACACCCAATCAATGTATGGGTGGAAGCTATGGTAAATGTCTAAGATATTACCTATGCATCCCACCTGAGCGGCTTTACTTCTCACATTATGACAATGATCACTACGCCTCATGATCTAGTAGACTGATCAAAGCATTGGAGACCACCAACCCTCAAAATTACAATGTGATTTAATATCTCATTGCATACCTAGTGGCTTTAGATATGAAAAAGTTGTCCATATCACATAAAGGGATGTTGTACCCAGCTTGAGTAGACTATATGGACCAACCTCTAGAATTTGGTAATATGTGGTTCACCCCTTTTAATGAGATGGTTAATCTACTATAGTATCTGGCCCACTTCACATCATGTCATGGGTTGATTCTAGGGACTTATAAGTAGTAGGAAGATGCCACATTTTGTTGTATCATCCAAACCTTATATAAACAGGCCTTCATATGGTACAATCAGTTGGCCATTATGTATATTGTTAGTTGGGAGGATCTCTGTAGCCAATTCCTCTACCAGTTCAATCCTACCTTGCACAACACCAACATTTCTGACCTATCCAAGTGCAATAAAAATACTAATGAATGTGTTGGTAACTTTATTACTCTATAGAAGGGACTCACATACTTACTTGATATACATCTTTCCCTATAACAGCTGTTAACTATGTGCATGCAGAATTCCAAAGATGAGTTGGTACCAACCCTCATCTCCAAAAGATATACGAGTGGGTTCTAAGAGTGTTCCAAGATACCTCAACGTTTAGAAAAAACCTTATACTGGAATAAGAAGTAGTCTCGTCCATTACCACTGCAAGTTTCCATGTGAAAACCAGTGAAGGTAGAAGAAACTACCACTATATAGACTGAGGTCCTAAAACCATCCCTCCTTCCAGAAACTCTACCAGATAAGCCCTTCTAAGAATATTCTCACCATGAAAATTTTTCCCAAGCCCCTCTTTAGGTCTAGGCACCCATAGTTCCCTTCATAGAATGGAATAGTGATACCTACTTTTTCAAGGAGGCATGGGTCCTAGGGTTATTCATTTGTGACTTGGAAAATAATATCTTGGAGCTAATAGATTATAGAATACATGAGGAATATAGCCTTACCAATTGTTCCAACTATTTATTATACCATATGGTCCTCAAGTATACCATAAAGGATTGTTTTATTTTTAAATATTAGCCCTAGGACTAGATAGACTGCGTCTTAATTGAGTTGTGTGATGTCCCGACATAGGTAGCACATGTCTCTACTGACCCCTATAGAGATGATGAGGAATACAATGAATGGAAGTAGGTTACACTCCAAGGAATGTATAAGTAAAATGACTGGATATCTCATAAGTTATTTTCACACACCCAAAACATTATTTGTTCCCAATTGAGAAAACTAGATACTCTAATGATCACCACACCTCCTCTAGTCGCCACATCTGCCCCACAACCTTCAAAATTTCAAAAGAGTAGGCGATGATGATTCTAGGGAAATAAATTCCCCAATCCAGTTCTAAAACCATATTAAACGTTTGGTAACTTCATGCCACCTACATTAGGAGAGGCCCCCGTGACTTTTCCCATCATAAAATGTTCCACCGACAAAGAATAAGAGTATACTTTTTTTAACACTATCATGATGGAAGATCATTGGTCTATACTCATTGGTGATTAATTCCACAAATACCCCTCAGGAACATCTGGATGTAACCTTCAATTGATATTTGGATTTTATGCTAACAGGAAAGATGTTTGAACTAGTTATCTAAAAGAAACTGTTTATGCCACTGAGACCAGACATTGTGCCTCACGTAGGGATCATTAGGCATATCCCTCTCATGTTTCTTTTTCAAGGAAACCTCTTCATATAGTCATATTGGTCTATCATACAACTTATCCACGATAGTATCATGCATATCCATGACCAGCTAGGGCCCGAACTCACCCTTCTAGTGCTCATCCTGAACTGTCCAATCCAAAAAACATGGCTACTACTAGCCAGGCCTAGCCCCTCAACCAAAAGAACCCATTACACTACCTATTAAAGAGTATCCTTCAGTAACTAGAAAAGTGACAATCACCCAAAATTATGACATTCCGAAGCACCTTCATTTCATATCAACAAAACTCTCAATCCTTGATATAATATTCTTATAAAAGGAGATATGTAAGGCCCTTATCGAGTACCTAAATATTCCTATCCAGTTTTAGATTGAGGTACCTTCCAATGAGGCCTAAATTATAGAGGAATATAAGCATGAAGAGTTTCAATCCGTCATTTCCTTCTCCAAAGATAACGAGGGCACCACTATCTTGGGACACAAACACCCATTGTACGTCACGGGCTAGTTCAATGGAATGTAAATCCACTATTTTCTAGTGTATACTGGTTCTAGGATCAATCTCATTCTAACTCATATGATCTATAAGCTAGGGTTCATGAAATCTGACCCAAATCCCTCCAACCTAATAGTCCAAGGGTATGACAAGAGTGAGAAAAATTTGCATAGAAAAAATTGTATGAAAACTCAATTTGGTGGATCGGTAGCAAGAATTGAGTTCATTGTTATCTCACAAAAAACTTCTTACAATGCCCTGTTAGGAAGACCCTAGCTCCATCTACACACAGTGACCCCCTCTTCATACCATAAGTGCCTTAATTACTCCCTCAATGGTTGAGTATGGGTACTCTATGGTGATTCTTCTCCCTTAAATTTTTTTGAAACTCACTACCTGGACACTGGGTATTATAAAAGGGAGGTAAATCAACTCCAAATCAATGGGGTTGAGCATATAAACACCCCCAATGATTTGATATCCACCTCAGTAGACCCTTGGGTGGATTTTAAAGACAACTTCATTCAACTAATCCATCAGTTAGATCCCACAACCTAGGATATGGGAAGCTATTTCATAGTCTATAAGAAGGAGTGTTAATAGATTACCTTATACTCCTACACAAGAAAGGATTAGATAATGACGGAAACTACTACTACTTTGGAATACTAACAATTTCACCCTATGAAAATTGATATGTATCACTCCTAAATGTTCCAGAAAGTAGGGATGACTCAATGGAGTTCTACCTTCAATCATCACTTTAACATCAAGGGTATATCTTGTGGTCAGAACTATGCATTATTTTCTCATCAAATTTTTCTCTATGATCTCCATAGAGAAGGTTCCCCTCATTGAGTATTCAACCCCTACCAAAGCAAATGAAAGTTATTATCTCAATTCTATAGTTATATAATTGTTTCTTTATTCCAATGAAAATCATGTTTCATGTGATGAAGAGGATTTGGATTATGCCCCTACTTTTTTTGAAGAGGGCGCCTCTACCACAGTCGATGAGTTTCCCCGGGTAAATATCAGCATAGAGTAATACATAATACTAACACTGGTCAGTGCAATCATGCCTCAGGGGGAGGATCAGTAGTATGTGTATTTCTTCAAATAGCATCGTGATGTGTTATACTAGAGATATAATAAAATTCTAAGGCTTGATCCTTGGGTTTGTGTTCATCTCCTTGACCTTCTAATATTCCATTGGGGATTCAGATATCCTCTTGAGGATATGCACCCCTCCCATGATATCATAGTTGAGTCCAAAGTTTACACGATGATCAAGTATGACTTTATCATGGAGGTCTAGTACCCTAAATGGCTAGCTAATATCATCCCAGTCATGAAGAAGAATGGAAAGATCATGGTATTCATTGAATTTTGGGACCTCAATCATCATTTTATAAAGGATGAATTCCCCTTTCCAATGAAAAAGTTTTTCATTGATATTACTATAGGAATTAAGGTCGTATTCTTTATGGATGGGTACTCTAGGTATAACTAGATTCAGATAGCCATTGAGGATGAAGAAACCAACACTTTCATAGCACCTGAGGGAACCTTCTTCTACCAGGTGATGTCATTTTTATTAAAGAATGTTAGAACTACCTACCATCATTCCATGTACCATATCTTTAAACTGCTACTTAGTACAATGGTGGAGTGATACATGGATGATTTAGTGGTAAAATACAACCAACATCAAGAATATATCAAGGATCAAGAGAAATTGTTCGACTTCCTCCACTCCCACCACCTAAAGAAAAACCCCTTGAAATGTGAATTTGGGGTTACCTATAGAAAATACCTGAACTTCTTGGTCAGATATATAGGCATTGAGATAGATCCATAGTAGATTAATTCTATTAGCAAGATACCCCCTCCATGTAACCTACAGAAGTTGAGACACCTCCAAGGACACTTGGCATATATCCAATGATTCATTATGAATATGGTTAGCAATTGACATCCTTTTTCAATACTCATAAAGAAAGGCACTATCTATTAGTGGAATTAAGACTATCAAACCTCATTCCCAGACATTAAGTAGTATCTACTACATCCTCTAGTATTGATACCTTCTATCCTAAAAAATCCTCTTGTCCTTTATGTGACTACCCTAGAATGGTCCCTTGGAATCATCCTATACCATAAGAATAATTAGGGTAGGAAAAATAGATTGTGTTATATTATTTTCATTCTCCTCTACATAGAGACCAAATATTCTCCCATAAAGAAGAATTTCCTTATTATAGTATTCATAATTTAGAAGTTTCAGAACTATTTGAAGCACCTCGAGATACAAATAATATCCTACATTTACTTGTTGAAGTATATCCTTAAACACCCCATGTTGACAGGACTACTGGCATGTTGGAAAATAAATCTATAATAGTTCAACATTAAGTTGTCCCATGAAATATTCTCAAGGGCCAAGCACTACCATATTTCCTGGTTGTGCATCTGACCCCTCAGAAACTGCCTCTAGATGTGGACTTCCAAAACAAGTACATCCTCTTCATGGATCATGGCATTCCATGTTAGAAGATTCATTTTTATGGTGCCTCTTGTAGCCCGAATATGATAATTCTTAATAACTCCAAATTCAACAAGGTGGGCCTTTGGATTGTCTTCAACACTCCCACATAGGCCATATTTCTATACTAATTCACATCATTGTAAGGGTTCACTAAAACAATGATGGGTATTAGGATATTATCAATATCCTAAAATTCGATCTCAATATTAATGTTATGTATTTTCATGTGATGGGGGACTCTCATATAGTCATCAAGAAGATCAATGGTGACTATGTCATCAGGAAGAAAGAACGTGTCCCCCTGATAGATTAGTCTTGTGAGTTGATAGCCTAGTTTGTAATGACCCACAAATTATCATTGGCTTGAGTGTACAATGAGTCATCATTAGGCCTTAAGCGACATCCCCAAGATGCCAAAGGCTGAAAATAAATGTTGAAGGGTTTCAAATACAAGTGGGGGAAGATTTACCCTTTATGAAATAAACCAATAAACCTACCAACCATAACCAACATTCACTATATGATGCATGAATAAATGAAAGAAAACTCAACAACTTCATGTATCTCAAAACCACATCAAAGTAAGAAACAACGGAAGAATAAGTATCAATGTACACTGCGAAAAAACTACACAAGACTCTCTCCATACTCCATGATCCACAAGCTCAAAGCTCCAAAATTTTAGAATAGCCCAAACATCACGAGGTAGTTCTAAACATGTGTGAAACATTACCTTTTCCCTTGTCCCAGAATATAACATCTGCAAAATCACCAAAGTGAAAAAGCAGGGGTGAGTATAAAACACAGTAGGTGTTCCCCAACGAATTCCTTACTCACACCACTAGGATATAAGAGTTAGAAACAATTATATAAAAAAGTTCATATAAAAAAATTTCAAAAAAATAGTTTATAACTATATATAAAAAAGTTTCCAAAATCATTCATTACCAAAAGCATACATGTGCAATTGAAAACAATTTTCCCAGTAAGATATTTTTCAGGAAAAATAACTAAACAATCTTTACAACCATTTCACAATATCCCTTTATCAACACACCCAACCATTCCTCAAACCCATGAAACCAACCATGCATGATAAATTATGACAGTTCCATACTCATGAGTGGTTTCTCATAAATCTACCAAGTCGTCACAAGGTAATTTTTTCCCATGTTCCATTAACCCTTTTACACTGAGCACAAGGTCAAATTTCTACCAAGCCCTGTGTGTAAAATGCCCATGTGCCATTTAAACTTTGGAACTGAGCACAAGCTCATATTTCAACCAAGACACATATATGAAACATTAACCCACACCACATATTCCCAAATATCATGCCAATACAACCCTTTCAATAAAAACACTTTTTTATTGAAAACCATTTTTATCAAAACCATTTCAATGCCAAACCATTTCAATTCCAAACCATTTCAATAAAACTCCATTTTTATTGAAAACCACTTCTATTAAAAACCCCCTTTTCATCAACAATTTATCAATTCTAGAAAATCCATAATTTAAAATCATCATGTTAAATTCATGAAACTAAACCCCCTTGGAATAACTATTCACCATGATCACACAATTTCACAAAAACCATAAATCATCACTGAAGAATATTTTTCCATGATTTTCACAAAAAAAATCTTTTAAATTAACCAATTTGAATCTAAACCTATCAATTCTAGAAAGAGGAGTCGAGAGATAAGCCTCTTACCTTTAAGGTTTTGATGAAACTTTGACAACAGACAAAAAACGCACAAGAAAGCGGGTCGATTCTCCAATAATGACCTTAGTTATATTATCCTAGAAAGATCACGACTCAACATTAAATTATTTGGCATCCAAAAAAGTATATCTAACCACTATGGGTTCAGATCTAAGAAATAATAGAGATTGGATAAGTATATCTAAGTAGATCTAAAAAACATGACAAATCTGGAAAGAATGGTGACATACCTCAAGAATCGGACTCGAAATCACCAAGGGAAGGATATTGGATGGCTCCAAATCGTGTGGGGAGGGTTATCCAGCCTTCTAGGGAGAGTAATCTATAAATAGGGGCGTTATGAATCCAAAAAGAAATATATAGATCAAAAACGAGTAAGCTCCTAGAAAATAGGATCTAGATTTGACCTCTGTGCATGGTTTGACCACATGGTTTGGGCCAACCGTGTATGGATCGTGCGACCTTCCTTTTGATCCCAAAAATACTTATAAAACCACCAAACTCTCCCATCCTTCACCTTTACCCTTTTTATGGAAACACATTTTTTATGGAAACATCCAACTTTATGGAAACACCCCACTTTATGGAAACAACCCACTTTATGGAAACACCCACTTTATGGAAATACCCCACTTTATGGAAACAACACACTTTCTAGAAAAAACCAACATTATGGAAACACCCAACTTAATGGAAACTCTCTATATTATAGAATCTTTATATTTTATGGAAACACTCTATTTTATGGAAACTCTCTATTTTGTACACACTAAATTAAAAAAATGCGAGTAAAGGGGTTATGTACCCGAAACCGGGGGTACTACATAGTTCCCTTCCTAGTTGAAATTGAATCATGTTCCCCAATCACATAATGACTAAGAAAATGATTTGGAAAGCCTATCCGAATCTATTGAAAATCCTAATTATGATCAATTGTTCATTCATGTGTCACATTAGAGGTTCATCACCCCCACCACTTTTAGTTATTACTAGTAAGTAAATCAACTGACCACTGAAACTTCTATAGTAGGGCCCTAAAATGACCCGATAGTCGAAGAAACACATTATTAGATGACTCCCTTCATTGAGTATCTGCAGAACAGAACTCTGCCACCAAACTGAGCTGAGTATGAGAAATCGTTTCAACGTATAGGGGAATTTACCCTCAAGGATTTCCATAACCTAGAGAAAACCCTATATTGGCATGAATTTAATATAATCCTATTCTATTGAATACAAGATATGAAGATCTCTCAATTCAAGAAATAGGTCCACACAGGGGCGTGTGGGGCCCACCAAGCAGGGTTGAATCTTTCTCACCAGATCCATAAGTTGGGTTACATCTAGACTACCATGGTTCATGACTATATCAAATTCACCCAGAGGTTTCATGCATTGCAGATCCAAGACAACTTCATGCATCAATGACCAGATCTTCTCTAGACCACCAATTACTCTTGGAATTTTACTTTATAGGGACTTGAAATTGTGGGCCCCTTCCCACCAGCAACACCTCGACAATATAGGTTCATTTTTTCTACCAAAAACTTCTTCTCAAAGTGGACAGAAGCCATATCCATCAAATAGGTCAAAAACCAGTTCATGACTGAGTTTGTGATGTCCCTAATCATCCACTAATTTGGGGTTCCTCACACTATTCTCACAAAAAATGGAACCATCCTTTGAGCTACCAAGATGAGGAAGATATAAGCCAAGTACAAAATTTGATCCAACAACACCATCCAATATCATGGGTAGGAAAACAGGCAGATCAAGGAGTTTAACAAGAACCACTCTAACATTTTGTAGAATGTTTTAGGCTAGAACAAGAATAGTTTTCAAGATAAACTCTCCAATTACATATTTACATATTGTAAAATGACTCAAAATTTCACCTAGGTGACTCTGTCCTCCTTAGTGTATAGGATAGAGGTAGTGTTTCATATATAGGTTTAGCCTCCCCCACATAAAGTATCTATTTATGATCATCATATTATAGATAGAAGAGAAAAAGTATATCTTGCTAAGTTGGAATCCCTCAAGGAAAATAGTCTCCAGGCATTTCAGTACCTAGAAAGGCATCAGAACCAGGTGGTGCGGGCATTCAAAGAAATTCCACCTACACTACTTTCTTCAAGGAGATATGGAACATGATCTTAGGGAACTAATGATACCTAGAAATAAGCCACGAAAACTAGAACCCAAATGGTATGGACCTTAAATTATTAAAAAGTTATACTCCAATCATTCTAACTCATTAATAACCATGGGAAGGGATCACATCACACCTCACACCAATTACATTTTCCTCAAGTGGTACTTCGCATGAATCCTCCAAAGTTTGATCTGTATGACTTTAAACTACATAGATCAACATTCTAGTCATATTAGACTAAACCATACAACAACATCCTCAATTCATGATGTTAGACTGTAGCTTTACCATGTATAGTAAACATGGAATGTCTCACATGAAAAATATGATATGATCCTCTAGATCAATCCATATGACTTTAAACTACAAATCCCATGTCCTGGTCGTATGATGTAAAACAATAGGATGGCATCCTAGTCACACAAAATAAAATTGTAAGACATCCTCCTAACTCCATGATATTAAACTTTAGTAACCCCTATGTGACAAAAATAGGATTACTGATAGGATAATCATGAGATTCCTTATATGTCAATCATAATATTCCTCATGCAAGGATCATGAGATGACCCCCATGGGCCTCCACATTAGGTTTAAGACCTAATCATATTCCTCAACCCATCAATAGATCAAGATTCCATTATGAGTAGAAATAATGATGAAAGAGTGGGAAAATAAACCCCTTATACAACATCCTTGAACATGACATTAAACTGTATCCTTACCCTATGAAATGATCATGGGATTACCTATGTAATAAGTGTCAGATGACTCATGAAATGATCATGATATGCCTCATGTGATAAGAATGGGATGATACACCCATCACCCGGGCAACTTCCATACATAAGCCCTGATTATACTATCTTTTCTCCTCAGTGTCACCCGGGAAGCCCAATAACATAAGACCCATAGATAACTACAATACCATCACATGATGTGAAACATCATGAGAAATTTTTTCCTTAGAATAGAGGATACCTCCCCTCCATGTTTCAATCATCTACCACATTTTGTTCAAGAACTATGTACAACTTCACTCCCACCTATGATAAGATACGTAGTGATGCCAAAATCACATATATTGGGATCATTCCATCTTCTAACCAATCATAGACCCCCAATGAGAATATTCTCAATCATAACTTGTTGATATTCCTAGAAAAAATATTCAAGAACATGGAGGAATATCTCCCAGACTGTTTAACTTCTCCCTGAGCATTCCAACATGTCCACTTAAATACTTCATTCCCTTCTTGCTTTGGACCATCACCCCTCATATAATCTAAATAGTCCCCCTAACAGTAATGGTTCTTGGAAAAAATGAACCACCTCCCATCTTGGTAACATGCCTCAATGGATCCTTGGAAACATATGAAGATTCCTATGTCTTGAACTTGGTAAATGGTAGATCATATATTTCTCCACCCCATCCTTGACTAGTGTGGTTATGTGACCTGTGTTTCGAACATGGACAGTAGTCTCTCCCTACCCTTCATTATCCCTTTCACAGTCTAGATCTTGGAAGTCATGATTTATCTTCATGTCCACCTCTCTTTATTTTGGTGGAGTTTCAACACCCTTTGAGTTATTCCCCCATGAGTTTGTGCATGATTACTAAGAAATTTGTCATGTTTAGAACCTTACCAATCTATATTAGTATTCTCTCATTCGTTCTCTATCTTATGATAGGGGTAACTCCAAAACACTTATGTTTTTTACACTATTCATGGATTACATGGACTTAGGAGTCATGGTTGAATTTTTCCCATGTATGGTTGCGATGCATAGGAATTCCAAAATGGAACATCACCCCTTATATTATCTGAAATCTATAACCTTAAACTAAGAGCCTTTGTCCTAGAATCATGAACCTAAAATTCATGAAACTCATTTTAGTGATGTCGGTGTAGTGTAAGGATTTCTTAGCTCTCTCTTTACATTAAGTTTGAACCCTATAATGACACATGTATCCACATAGAATACAAACCCCCATATAGTCCAAGAATCATGACTTTAAAATATTTGAATCTTTACTTGGATATCCATGTGGCATCAGGACTCCTTTCACATTGATTTGATGCTCTTTCATTCCACACAAACTTATTTGAAACCAACACCCCCATATGGTCCAAGAATCATGTCCTTAAACTATTTTAAAACCCATATTCAAAGATCTATGAAATAAAACTAGTAGAAACCCCTCTTGGAATTAGATTCATGACCTTAAACTTGAAGTTAATATCTTTTTATATGACATTTAAAACTACATAATCACCTTCTCATCCTTGTATAAGAGGATAAACCTACCCACCCATCCCACTTTTGACATTGGACTCCCACCACACCATGTTATATAACTATTTATGGCTCTACTCCTAGTTCCATGGGATATGTAGTGATTCCTCAACCACTTTTCTATGGACTATAAAAAACTACAACTAAAAAGTGATACCATGTTTTCTATCATTCCCCCCTCCCCCTCTGTTTATGATACATTTATCAGAAAATAATAGACAAAACCATATAACTAACCACTATATGTTCTGGCCATCACAAACATAAAATATTTTAAACTTTCCTTTTAGTTGTTTCATGCTGCATTAGGCCTCCTTAGATATCCCTTAATGTTAGGTTTGTGCTCATTAATGCTATGAAAATATACCCTACACACATTTTTTCTCTTGTTCCAAAATCTATGACCTTAAAATGGAATTAGTATCGATCTGATCTCTAAGAAATTGAACTAGTAGCATCCATGGTCTACATTTTATGAAATTAAATTATGTGTGACTCCCCCCCCCCTATGGCCCCCAATATGCATCTAGTTTTTATCACCTCTGGTGTTTTAGAAAACTAATGACGCCCTCTTTTGTCGCATCCCTTCTCAAGGACTATTTTCCTTCTAATGTTGGTTTCTCACCACACATCTTTCTAGAACAATGTGTTTTGTGATTCCCTATTCACTGGGATATATAGTGAATATAATTCTCATATCTCATGCCTAGTTGAAATTCCTCTCATCACCCACACCTTGATTTTAAACCCCTTGTCCGATGAAATTTCTTAACACCTTCACACATACTAAGGTAGTGTGGTTATTAGATAGAGGTGATCTGAAATATACAACTTTAATCTAGGATCCTTGATCCAATAATCATGGCCTTAAACTATGTGCATGAATCTACACATATTTCCAAAAATGAGTGTCTATCTAGTCCAGCATGCATGACCCTAAACTGCCCAAGGAAAGAGTCATAGATGTCTATCTGATTGGAAAAAAATAGAGGAAACCTAAGAAAAAGTCATAATTTCACCTACTAGGTCTCCCAAGAGAGTTAGAAAAAAGTTAGGGCATGGATGAAATAGGTACAAAACCAACATGAATCATCATCGAACCGGGAAACAATTCTGGTTTCACTCACTGGACCCACTAGTTCAGGAAACAATTAGGGACAAACCTTAACTCCCCCTACTTCACGAGGTCCTCTATGACATACTACCCCTTTTCTCCCCTTTGTGTATATCTCACTACCTCAATGTGTTATATTTTATTCATGTCATATCAAACGCACTGGTTGTAAGA
This sequence comes from Viscum album, assembly GCA_963277665.1. Taxonomy (NCBI): domain Eukaryota; kingdom Viridiplantae; phylum Streptophyta; class Magnoliopsida; order Santalales; family Viscaceae; genus Viscum; species Viscum album. The sequence goes on from OY728150.1 coordinate 16,058,829, forward strand.
TGTTAAACTTTTCTACACACATCCAAGTCAGATGATGTTAAAATATATGATCCATCATCCTCACCGTATGACGCTAAAATACGTATTCAATGTACTCACCACAATATATTAAATAGAATGGATTTTGTATATATTTCATGATGTAAAAATGAAAAATGTTTTATGACCCTTCATGAGAGGACCTTTCCCCCCTTCAGTACCAGTCCCATACTACACAACTCAAGTTCCTTTCCAATCGCTTGGAAACCAAGATGGTGCTACCCTTGGAAGGTGGGTATGGATATTTTCTAGGCTCATACACCCACTCAATGTACTTATAACCATATTGATATAATACCAGATCAATGGTATTTATTTTAACATCCCCAAGTCTCACCCCCACACTTTTCTTATTCCTTGATTTAGATCCTCACCATATTCTATGTATGAACATGTCCCCTAACGATGATTGTGACTTTCCAAAATGGCTCACTTCTTATCCTAAGAATTAACCTATAAGGAACTTTGAGGGAAATTTTATAGGTCCTGTGTTTTAAAAATGGTCAACAGTTGACCATTTTTATTTCCCCACCCTTGGATGTATGGTAGTGGAATCTTCATTTTGATCATGCTCAGTAGTTTTCTATATCATCTTATCACTTCTCCTTGTATTATAAGTCTTGGATGTCTCAATTCACATACTCTATTTTCCCATTTGTTCAGGTATAATAAAATTCCCATGGTGTTTCCCCACTTATGCACCTACACACATTTGGAAGGCATGTTGGTTATATAGAGTTCCCCTATCCAACCAATGTTTTCCTAGTCAAGACACTGCTAGTGGTCGATGGGTAATTCCAACCTCGATTTTTTGGTCCCTAACAGGAACTCTAATGTAAGCAATCAGCCCTATTTTGATATCTTTTTTCTCATATTGAACTTGACACACATGGGATTATAGGTTTATAGTTTTTATCCTTGTTAATATGATTGAGATGCAACAAAATATACACATAGGGAATTTAAATAAGAACTTTTATTGACGTCATTATGGAGGTCCATCCACAAGATAGAGGATCTAATTAATTAATTAAATTAAATGGAATCCCCCCCTCACCTTATGTATAGACTTGGATGAGGGACTACTTTATCCCAGATAACTTCTATTGGGTGGCCACAAGGGCCCACTGGCGCTCAGCCAGCTCCTCTGCCTCTTACTTGGAAAGAGGGAAAATCATGTCAATTTAGATTCATACCTAGACCTATTCATCCCTATATTTCAGCACTAAGGAGGCTACCTCTACTAATTCAACTTCAGCTGCAACCAGCTACACCCTTATATGATTGAACATCTCTCCCCTGATAGTGATGATTAATTCGTACTACTACACCTACCCCTCTAGCTGGACAAGATCCTATTCTACTACATAGAGCACCTTAGTTCCCTCTAATTTTTCCTCATACCATGTGCTTCCAAGATCCTTCCACTTTAACCTCACCCGATCATCCTAGAATTCCCGAGATGGAGCGTGAAGGCTATAGGAATCCATTCCGCTGGTCCCTAGTCTCAGAATACAATGATGTAGGGACCCTATTAGGCTTTTCCACTCAACCCATGAGGTTCACATGATAAAGTTATGCATGCTTCTACACACCTTTCACTAGAAAACTATGTTCTCCTCATCCATTTCAGATCTTAAATCCTTTAAATCTTCAAGCTTTGTGGGATCATAATCTATAAATTCAACCATAACTTCAGTAGTAGGGTCATCCTCAAGTGTCCTCTTAGATGGGCTAGGCTCCACATACAAGGGGAAGTTCGCCTCATCCATGGAAATTTTATCATTTTTTTCTTCAGAATGTGTTGTAATAAGGGAAGGATCATATACAACAGTTATCTCAGCGGCTTCCTCATGATTATCCGTAGAAGGGACAAACTCATCTATTAATGATTCCTTGGATACTCCTATCAAGGGTTCAGATTTAATCATTTCCATTGGAGGTTGAATATCTATTGTGGGAAGCACTTTTATTCAGATTCAAACTTAGTAAAAGTCATAAAAATGGTTCATAATTAAATTATACAATAGGATAATACTTACAAGATTCATAAATACATTCCATTATATTAGAAATGTTAACCAGAAGCCTTTTCAATGATGGAATCCCCTCGATAAATTTTTTTGTTGTTGTAAGCTGATCTACATACAAATGTGTTGGCTCTATTTAATATAACCAAACAAGTAATAATAAAGAATAATAATATAATTTTTCAAAATAAAGTGAAATAGAAGATTTTTGGGGTTTATCATGAATCTTTTAGGGTATTTGAACTGCTTTTTCATCCATAAGCACCACCTCGATATCAAACACCTGGCCACATGTGACTTCAGCATCAGAGGGAGGTGTCTCACCCTCCCCTTCATGTTTTGGGGCCTTCTCATCACCCCCATGGATTCTTTTTGAATATAACCCTCTTCTATATAATTTTTTCTCTATAAAATACAAGAAATGGGTTAGAAAACCCTAAATAATGGTGGATGGTCCAAACTAACAAGATAAAGTTCATTGGTTTACCTGATCAACATCATAGTGTCCTTATAGGTGGGAGTCAATGAAGGAATAGCTTCCCCAAGACTTCTCCTCAACTAACTCCTCTTCCCTAGATACCACTATAACCAATAGATCCCTAAGGAGGCTTATAGGATAAGGCATGTCCAGCAACATCCTCATCTAGTCTGTCAGGGGTTGTGAAATGCCTCGGGAGAAGACCAATTTGTCCAACTCCATTAGATATTACATCGCCTCGTATTAGGGATCTTGGAATCAAACCTTGGAATGGAACAACCTGAGAAGGAAAATCCCTTCATTATTAAGGCTGCATCCACATCCCCTGGATTGAGTTGAACTGTCAGATAACCTCTAAGTGCCTCCATGCATCGAGGAAGATAAAATCATTAAGAACATTTGTGCGGCATAGGTTCTACCCTGGAGCCAAGATATATGCCCTCAAGACCACCCAAAAATATCCTCCCACCTTCCAATGATACTTTACTATGATATATGGGTCTTTTATTACTCCTCTCATAGGGTGTTTCACCCCGCATAGGGCTAGGATCCACTGGAGTGTTAGTCACCACTCTACTGATTGGGCAAGCTATCCCTCCTCGACATGCTCCCTTGGTCGTGGCACTCCCCAAGCCCCGCATTTTTGGACCACATCCATGTATTCCACCCAATTAATGAGTAACCTTAATGAATCACTAAGATATACACTCTCCTAGATCTGTGTATCTTCGTGAAAGAGCCCATACGATGCAATGGCTGGTGGAAACTTGTTCCTCCCCCATGTCGTCTTCTCGTGAAAACATATGCCATATCTACAAAAGGAATATGGGGTGTAACTCCATGTGTAATTCATCATAAATATTGGGGTTCATTATTTTGAGACATTGGAATTGTATATTTAACCATTAGGGGGAGCACGACATACACACCATCTTACAGTCAACTCTCACCACCAGTACACTGTCTAAAAGGCTACAAGGTATGATCACTTCTCTTCCATCCCTTCACTATTGATGGTAACTATCTCCATTAGGATTGGTATGGATGGAACATAAATCTATTTGGAAGATCGATCCTCACAAGAAACCTAAATGGATCCAACTGAAGTGGCCAACTCCTAGAAATGTTCAGCAAAAATGGTGAGAAGTTGGTGTTGGGAGGACTGATAAGGTTTGGGTACATGTACTCTCCCATGTGTGTGATGACCCAACCATACAAAAAATTTAATAAGATGCATGTATTGATAGGGTTTTCCCCCTAATTATGTACCAGAACACCTTATATAGATTCTTCCACACTAGCATGGTCTAGTTGATAGGCTTCCCAACAGCCAATGTCGTCACCATCATGATCATGCTCGGCCGCACCCCCATGTGTACATCAGGAACCAAAGTATCCACCTACATATGAGTTCCATGATGAATCCCTCCAATATAACCATGGGGGTGATGAGCTTCACATTGTTCCCCCCATATATTCCACTTTCTCACCTCCATGATCACCTAATAGGAGTTCTCCTCATGTTGCGATGCCTTTGGGCATTGATGGGGCCTACCTAGAATCATGTTTGAGGATTTATTTAGGAAGTAGTTGAAACACTCCTTAAATATCATGTCCTTCATCCCAGGATTGTGTACTTCTACCCTTGAATTAGATATAATAGAGCCCATATTATTTTTTCCATTTTCTCATGGTACACCTATACATTCTCAGTATGGAGGAACTCATTATACATTCCTACTTGGATGTGGATCTCAATGATCTGGTAGAGGTCCCCATAAACTGTTGTAAATCTCACCATGATGTAGATGAAAGGTAATGGTTTCTCAGTTACCATATTATAAACGTCTTGAGAAAGATTTCTTGGTGGTATTATACATGGAACTATTAAGTCCACACTACTTCATACAACCCCGCTCTCTTCAGTAATTCCTCAAATTCATCACATAATTGTAATACATGGTATGCCCAGGCCCACTCATCCATGGAATTTCTTCCCGGGTGTAGATCCTACTCCTCCATCTATTCTTAGAGGCGGTCTTCTAGGAATTCCTTGAAGATACATTCATATTGAGGAGGGTATGTCTCTACAATGAGCTCCTCCCCCACATTGATGTTCTTTATAGGGTTCCACTAGGAATGAGTGGTGATAAATATGTGGTCTTATACACAATGACCCAAGATAGCCCTATTCTACTAATATATCCCAGGTGATCCTCTAAACCAATAATTGAGAACATCACAAATGGAAATGGGGATGAAAACATCATCCCTCGGTCTGAATCCATATAGTTTAATCCTCTAACAGAGTGGGTAGCCCCTCTAATCCTCTATCAACAAATCAGAAAATGTGTCATGTTTTACACACTTCAATAACTTTCTATGATTATGATGTTTCCAAATATCTCCCTCCATATAGCAGTTGTAGATTCAATACCTTATAAGTCCATCTCAAAGACTTTGGATACAGAATTCAGAAGTCTTGTTCATGGAATTTTCTTCACAGAGGTTGGCATTTGTGAAGGACATACTTTGTAAAATATGTTCATTATGATAATTGTCTTGCGGACGTTATTTTCATGTAAGGATAATTTTTTCAGCTATTTCATTGGGTTTTTATTATAGAATGGAATGGGTTTTTCTTGTTAGGCTACCATTTCTACTTTTCCTAGAAACTCTCAATGGTCCCCCCATCTATAGCTAGGTAAAGACCAGCCTTCCAAAGGCCAGTGGTAATCTAGGTTTTCAAGCCCAACATCTCATGAAGGCTCACATTGGTCGATAGGATTGGAGGTTAGGCTCATTGAACCCTTTTGGGGGGAATTTTTTACTACTATGGGGCTCTATTATAGATTTAAGATATGTCTGTGAAACTATTCCTAACCCCCATACAGGATAGGTTACCCTAACAAAATTATTATGGGTTAACTCTCTTTTATTTACAAAATATTGGGATCTCTTTAGTGAATCCATCAGTATGTATTCTAGGTTCTCCATAATTTTCCAGTAATGGGTGGTTGCTTATATTTTGAAGCCATATAACCAAGTGCTTCGTGACATGCTACCTTATGAGGAGGTAGTTAATATCCCTAGGAGGGGATTGTTCCATTATGAGGCCACCTATATATCCTGGTTATTACAGGAATAAAAACCCACGTAATTTGTTTATCCCGTAAAATTTAGTATTAATAAGAGAGTACATATGTTTGGGTATTGAGACACCAGATGTTTGATCTTGGGTATCAAGGAGACATCTTATGTATCAAGGTTATGGCAGGAATTAGAGTCATCATAGTTCAATCAAGATTTTGGGACTGTCCCCAAGGTATATACCCTTATATGAGGGGTGTTCATACTATACCACTCATCATGGATTAAATGCTAGGATTTTCCTAGTAAGTGGAGATTAATGATGTCTGGAGAAATGTTTATTGCACCTCCCTAAGCCCATGTGAGCTATAATAGATGTGAGAAACAAGGGGGAATAGTTGATTAGTCTCATGGATTATGTATATGGGACTTGTATACTGGGACAGTCCTTAAGATGTTTTGTATAGATCTCGGGCCTTGGAAAGGTGTCCTACATATCCTGGTTATGGCGGGAATCAAAGTTCTCATGGTTCACATTATATTTGGGCTTATACACTAAGGTCTACCTTGTACCCCTAGGTGTATAGTGAATGTGCCATGATCAGTGAAACTCCCTAATCCCACATGATCTATTCTCATTTTGAGAAACAAGGGTTAACATATGATCAATTTCATTACATTGGATAAGGGAATGGATACTAGTATCACCATGGATGACCAATATGGATCTATAACATTGAATATGTGGCCAATGTATCCTGAATATAGAAGGAATCAGAGTAATAGTTGTTCCATTTATATTGGGTCTTTCACACTTTAAAGGTGAAAAAAGACTTCTAATATAGGGAATCACTATCTAATCACTTAATACTTCAACTGTAGGTGGTTGAGACAACCAACCAGTTTCCAAGAGCATATAGTTTCTTTGGATATATTCTGTAGTTCATAGAGATTCATATCACTTAATAATATTAATAATATAATCAATTATCTATTTAACAATTAATTTAATTAATTTAATTTGTATTACGATCATCCTAAGGTGGTGAAACCACATTTCACCATGTTTATAATCAAAATCATTTACCATATGATGTTTATGTGAGACTATTGTCCATTATTAGTTGCTTTTTGATTATTTTTCCAAAGGTTGGAAGTAGCTTTCAAGTAGCACCCAATCTTGACCAAGCTCACATCACCAAATAAGTACCTACCTCATGAAACATGAACCAAAATAATTAATTATAATCAAATTATAATTAATTAAAAAATTTAAAACAATTCCATATAATATGGATTAACAACCAAAACCTTATCCCATTGTTGTGACACACTAAAACTGTAACCAAACACCCACGATAGGTTACATGCGGTCCCCCAACATATAATCAATTAAAAGATATAACCTATCACACAAAAAACTAAAAAAAATTAATTTAAAATTGGTGAAAAACCTAATAAAATCCATTATAGAAACATACCTCATCGAAAACAACCAAGTGTAGGTTGAATCTTAGGATTACCACTTTATAAGTAATGTAGAAGTCCCATCAGAAATTTACAATTCCACAATTCTCTCATGGAATCAGAACAAAAAAATCAAAACCATAGACATAGGAATTAGAGTAGGGGGAGTATAAGATCAATGGAGGCCACCAGAGTTGAAGGTGCACCTTGAATCATAGATAAGATTCACCAAAAACACCAACTTGAATGGTTTGATGGAGGAGATAGAGGGGGGAGTGAGGCTGATTGTATGAGGGAAGGAGAGGAGAGAACAGGGGATTCCTCCTATTAAAACCCACATGGGTAAAAAGTTAGAATGTTCCTTTTAAAAGTCCACATGATTTGGATACATAGTTTGATAAACCATGCACCAAATTTCCATGGGTATCTACTCAAGCATACTCCTCTCATAGGGTTGGGATGAATTGTTTACCAAACTATGAACCAACCATGCGGTAGGCACTATCTTGGTCTGTAACATTTCTCATAGTTTTTCTATAACTGTAAACAAAATGTGTTCCAAGATTCTATCGCAAACCAAGCCACAAAGTTTCCCCTTGAATCCATATATTATCCTCAAAACTATGTGATAATTGTGCTAAAAAACCATGCACTATATAACTTTAACAAAAAACCTTCTTAAAATCTGGGTGTCACGTGATTTCTTCTAAACCATGATCACGATACCTTTCACACTATCTAGAAACCTCCAAAACTCTCAAAACATAATATGAAGATCTTGAGACATACCCGATAACCTAAGGAACCTCCCAGGCCTCAAAAAATGTCTAAAAAAATCAAATTTAATAAGTACACATTTTCAAAACTGTATTTTGAAATCCTATTAAAAATATACCCACCAAACAAAAATTCATGTTTCTATTGAAATTAATTCACTAATACGGACATGATGCACTACAATATTCTCTCCTATTCTGGAGATAATTCTCTAGAGTTTTGTTCTACAGAATAATTATTCATCTCTAAAATGGAATAATTATGATTTTATTCATAGGATTAAAAAAAAAATAATTACACATGATCCCTTTATCTAATTATTTATTCTATGTAATTATCATGTCAAATAAAAATTATAATATTATAATCATTATATCCCATCAAATAAGCTAAACTTTCAGATAAATATATCATCTTATTTGAGCCACTAGCTAAACCTATCAATCCTCCATATAATTTTTTGAACTTTTAAATAATAAAATATTTAATGAAATAAATATTATTCAATATTTAAAAAAATAAAACATTAATATTATATTTAATATACACAAGAATAAATATTTATTTTAATATTTACATTATATTAATTTATTCACTAAATTATTGAATAAATAAATATTTATTTATTACCTTGTAAAAAATAAACAAGATATATAATTCAATTGGCACATTCAAAACATGAATATCTGGTGGCTGTATTTATATGTTCTATAATAATATAATAATTATCATTCCAAAAATTGAGAATTATATTTATTATTAATATTAAATTCATTATATTTAATATTATTCTAGATTTATTTAGTGTGTAAACCCCTTTACCTATTTCTCAATGACATTGGGTGAATATACCTAAATAAAAGATCAACATCCAACAAAACATCAAGAAACACATAGAGAAAGAAACTTAATTTTTAATGAAAAAAACCTTCCTATGAATTCTACTATGTAATATAATACATTTTTACAATATCTTATTAATAAAGATGTATACTTGTTCCATTATCCTATTTTATTGATTTAACTTTCTTTGAATATATAAAATGAACTCTTGATGAACTAACATGGACATAGATTTAATAATATAGTTCCATTTAAATTAAAGGTTCATATATATCTTATTCCATTAACATATAAGGGATAAAACCTTTCTTGACTTATTCAATTAATTTCATATCACTTACAATGTTCCCAATATATAAAAACTCGATATGAGTGTACGTTATCGTGGTTTTAATTCATAAATCAAAATAAAAAATTAATTATATTAATTAATAATAATCTCAAGTCCAAGGACTAATACACACATTAACAGATAACAATATAAAACTACACATGAATTTGTGAAATTCCTATTAGGAGGTAAGTCCTCATAACCTCCCATATTTGGGATTACCAAGTAAAAAATTTAGGAGAATAAGTCACAATGTCTTATGATCCTACAATAGGTAATAGTCAAATATTATCTATATAATATAATATAGATGTTATATAGACAATAAAAAATATGTTTTAAGAATATTGTAATAGAATATCTACGTTCTCATTATAGTGGGTAACTTCTACAACATTTTGGTACAAAAAATACTCCAACTACATTATCACATTAATGTTATGTAGAAGAAAAACATCATGTGACATGATTTTTATTAATAATCTAGTAATCAAATTTATAAATTTACTTAATTCTAGGATAATAACTCCAATATTACACATAAATCCAAAATCAATTTCTAGCTGAGTGTGATGGTTATCTAGAGGAATAAGTTTACATATATTATATTAAAATGTTTATGAAATTAACAATTATATAATATATATAAAGGAACATGATGAATGTAGTATGATATAAAATAGTGGAGTTACTCTGGAAATGAAATTGATGCATTTATCTGGTACTAGGTGAAAAACAATTTACATGAATATTTATTACTTTGGCATCATTAAAAAATATGGGAGTTGGATTATATTACATTTCAGGTGAAGATGTTTTTGAAGAAAACGGGTTGATAATAAGAATTTAGTTAATGTTAATGAATTTATATTAATAATATTGAATTTAGATAAATAAGGGGAAAAGTATTATAGTATCCCATGCCTTTTACATATATTATTATATGATTCTTAACATAAATATCCATTAATACAAGATAAAGATCACGAAGCCTAACATATTTTGAACACTAGGTTCATAACACATTGAAAGGAAACTAAAAGAATTAAATCCTTATTTTATTCTCAATAATAATATCCTAAATCAATTTGAGATCCTTAAACTACATAGGATAGCTTAGGGAATTCATAAAATATAGGGGTAAGATAAAAATCCCAGTAAGGAAATAAACATCATTATAAAACATAACAGGTGAATCAAAGGTATAACATGATATAATAAAAGATAAGTATAATGAGTAATCACATGGAAGCATAACATAATGAACATGGTATGATAATATCATATAAACATAAGAAATGTGGAAAGAATATATAACATGATAAAAACATGAGTCAAGGTTAACTTCTTGGATAATATCACATGATTTACAAAGTCCTATAATAGAATAGCTTCAATATATAATTCCATACATAATGTCACCTAAGAATAAAGCTTTAAAAAAAAAATTGGAGCAGTATCTGGGTGCAACAATCATAATATGTAAATGATTATGTGTGCCACAAAAGGAAATCAATCTCATAAAAATTACACAAGGAAAGAAATGGGGTGAATTTGAGAAAATAACTTATGGAATTTATTACCATAATAAAGTAAAGGATAATAATTTAGGTATATATTTGAGAGAAATATTTATATAGTTAATAAGAATTATAAATCATTAAAGAGAGATATAGTGAGGGAAAGTGAGTTAGTGATAGAATGGTCATAACTAAATGAAAAGAGTGGTTTAGAGAGATCCATTACCATGAGCCAGACTCATCATGTAAAATCCTTACATTCCTAAATAACAAACATATAATGATTATTTACTTCCTTAATAAAGTTTTTTGATTTTTTTATTCATGTTATATTCAATTACTATATCATTCAGGTTCATATGAGATAGTTTGACGATATTCGACTAATATGTCTAAAATCACTTTGGTAAGTTGACAAAGGTTAAAGATATTATTAATTCATTACCTCTAGAATAATAATCATGTCATGATTATATTTTTTGTACTTCAATTATCATTTTAAAACCATCTATGAAATATGGTTATGTAAAATGAACTAGGTTATAATCATGGAGACGGTAGGTCGTACGTATGCACGATTAACATTTCAATTTTTCAATGATCATGATGGAAAAAAAAATAAGTGTGATTTTATATATCCACAATGATTATTATATCATAAATATCATGTTATTTTTTAAAATACACTTGTATATACCATCCATGTGATGTAGTAATGAAAATAGAATCACATCACTTCATGGAGGTGGTAATCCATAAGTGTGCAAGAGAGATATAATCATATTTTTATGAATAGAATGGTAATATAAAATTTAATATATTAATTTTTATAAAAATGATAAATATATCCTTAATATCATATATATACATTAAATCAATCATCTCAAATAATCATGAGAGGCGATGATGGAAAATGAAGTACATTGATTCATGAGGCGATAGTCTGCTGTACACATGAACAATAGTTTTGTTTCCCATTTTATGGAAGAGGAGATGGATCTGGGTTATTCCATTAACATAATAACATAAAAATATATTTTATATTATTATTTTATTATATCATCCTAGTTTAATAATATTTTAATGATGTGTAAGATTAAATAAAACAAAACACTCATTTAATAATGATACCTCTTATTTGGACATTCTCTTTAGGTTTGCACCAAAATCCATCATAGAAGGAATTTATAATAAAAATAAATCTTTATAGGATATGTTATATGAGTTAATAATTGTATTTTGAGAGTTATTTTAAAAAAAATGATTTTTTAAGTGTGAAGAAAAAAGGATATGAGGTACCCTTTTATAATTGAGAATGAGTGGATGTTTTGTCAAATACCCAAAAATATTCATTAATGGGAAATCACTCTCATTACATGTTCCTAAAAAGTTTTTAAATAATGTATTAGTGGGATAATAAGTTTGATTTATACCTCAAAAATCAAAACTAGACATGTTTTAAACATTCCATTCCTTTTACCCTTAATCTTACCCAGTTTTACCATTTTAGTTTTCTCCAAGGTAACTGGTTTTTTACCAAGGTAGTTTATCTTGTAAGAATAAAAATAAAATGAGTATTATTAGATAATTTAGACGCAATTTTTTTGAAATATTAAATCCAATATATCAAATAAAAAAATTCTATTTGCGTTAAAAAATTATTTTTACACAAACGCATATAATGTGAAAACCCCATTTTAACCTCAACCATGATAATTAATTATTAATATTTTTACTATTCAATGTGATAATTAATTAAGTTGAACTTATTACCTAATACTATTTTTTATGATTAAAAATATATAATCCATCTTCTCAAATTCAATTTGTACAAGTGATGTGATTTAAATTAAAATTAATCCAACACAATGTGATGAAAAGCAGTTTTTCAAGAAAATATTTTTTTTTATGAAATAAATGATCTAATATAAAAATAATGACAAGAAATTATCATTTTAGGAATTATAGTTAAAATAAATAAATATATTATATAAATTTTATTTTAATATTTATTTAATATTTTTCATTTTAATTAATTAAAATTCATCAACATTAGTCACTTAAAAATAGTTTTCAGAAAACCGTTTTTTAAGCATAACAATAAATTTATTCCAAAATTATAAAGATTGTTGATTGAAAGGAAATTGAATAGATTTAATATAATTAAAATGGTTCATATGTAACTTTTATAAAAATAAAAAATACAATTGGACTTTTAAATTATTTTATTTAATGAAAATAAATGATAATATTTGAAAACATATCAATTTTCACTATTCACAAAAAAAATCAATCATTTCAGAAAAATTCAAATAATTTCACCCTAATTTAATTTTAATATGATTATTTAAAAAATGAATTTCATTTTATCAAAAAAATTCAATAATTTATATAAATCAATCATAATATTTACTCATATAATATTAATAATTATTTTTAGAGATAAATTTTTTTTGAAGAATAAAATGTATCTATTAAAAAATGAGTGCTTATTTCATAAGAATTTATCAATAATTTTATAAAAAATTTATATATTTCATATATTAGTTAATTAAATTCATAATCTCCAATTTAATGACAAGGTTATAATATTCATATTTAAATAATCATGGTTCTTTTTGGCTTGGTGTTCCATGTCATATACGCTATTGGATATAGTTTTCATTTTAAAATATAAGGTGCTACATTGTTCCCACCTTAAGGAATTCAGCCCTTGAAATTTTGTATCTCATACTCAGGAGAAAATAGGTGAGGGTACTTCTATTTTATGGCTTCCTTGGGTTCCTAGGATTCCTCTTCGTATTCATCTTTCCTCCACAGTACCTTGAAAAGGTTAGTTATCTTGTTACGTAAAACTTTATCTCTCTGATCCAATATCTTCACTAGATTCACCATATAAAAGAGGTAATTTTATTGTTATGTTACCTATGAATTTAATACTTGTGAGTGATCTACTATGTATTTTTTCAAGGGGGATACCTAGAATACATCATAATCTTTAGAAAGGGGTGGTGGGAGTGCAAGTTGATAAGCTAGAACTCTGATTTGTTCAAGAATCTCAAAGTGGGTGATATACCCTGGACTTAGATTTCCCTTATTCACAAATTTCATGACTCTCTTCCATGGGTATATGCATAGAAACACCTTTTCCCTGACCTCAAACTCTAGGTCTAATTGAAGATTATAAATGTATCTCTTATGTCAACTCTAAGTAGACCTGATGTGTTGCTGAATGGTCTTGAAATTTTAGACCATTTTCTTCAACATTTTAGGTCCCAAGAAGCCTAAGGTTTTTTATTTAGTAAATTTACTATAATATATATATATATAAGTATTTAAAAATTAATATATTATATATAAAAATTAATATACATATATTAATATATAAATATATAAATATATATGCTTATATTTTATATTTATATTTTATTTTTAAATACATATATATATCTACATATATGTTTATATTACATTTCATATTTTTATATTTTATATTGTATATATATAAGCTTATATTTTATCTTTATATTATATATGTGTGTGTGTGTATGAGTGTGTGTGTTTGTGTAAATATATATGTGTACATATAAATAATTATAATTATAAATTTACACACGCACGCACACACACACACAGATATATACATATATTAACATATAAATACATATATGATTATATTTTATATTTATATTTTGTCTCTATATATATATTATTTGTTTATATTTTATGTTTATAAATATATGTGTGTGTTTGTGTGTGTGTTTATATTATATATGTATACATATGATTATGTTTTATATTATATATATGTGTGTATATTTTTTGTTTATTTATATTTTTATTTTATATATGTGTTTGTGTATAAATATATATGTGTATATATATAATTATAAATTTACACACACACACACAGACATATAATTATCCACGTTTTAAAATACTGGTAAAAATGTTACTGAAATAGACACGTTTTGTTAAAAACGTAACTAAATTTAAAATAAATATGTGTTTTTATATATAAATATTTGTATATATATATATATTTATATATTAATGTGTGTGTTTTTATATATATAAATATAAATATATATTTATATATATATGTCTGTGTTTATACATATTAATATATACATATATATATATATCTAAATATATATTTACATCGATGTGGGGAAATGAGCTATATATAAATAGATAGATTTTTATATATATGTTTATATATATGTTATTATGTTTATATATATTAATATATATATATATATATAAATACATATTTATATCGATTTAGGTAAATAAACTATATAAATATATTTATTTTTAGCGACGCTTCTCGAAAATGTCGCTAATTTAGTGATGATTATAAGGAAATGCCGCTAATTTAGCGATGTTTCTGAGAAAACATCAACAAATTAGTGATTCTTATGAGAAAAAACTGTTAAGTTAGTGACTATTCTGAGAACTTTTACTAAATTAGCGATTCTTCTTGAGAAAACGTTGCTACATTAGTGATTTTCCCTTAGTAGCATCACTAAATTAGCGACGTTCCCTAAAAAGAATTGCTAAAATTTAAAATTAGAAACTTTTTAAAAAAACATCACAAAAAATGTCTCTAAATTGTATTTTTTTTCTATAATGTGGGACCAACCCACCAACTACATTCCATCTATCCCCAGCTAATTTAATGTGTGGTAGGACTCAAACTTGATAAGGTTCCCATATAACAAGGGGTTTCCACCTAAGATCTACCACTTAAACAAGATTTGATGGGATTAATATATATATATATATAATAAATAAATAATTTTAGAAAAAAATATATTTCTCCAAGGTGTGAGAGGATGATCTATATAGGATGGGTGAGACGTGATTACATTATGTGTGTGTGTGTATTGAATAATATTTTTTGTGAGTTTAAGTGAAATAAAAAGATAAAAAAATGAAAAACCATCATGGTGAACCAATGGAATACATGATGGGGGAAGGGTATGTGTATATATAATTGGTAAATTGAAGTTTGTGTATTAGTTTAAAAAAAGATATAAAAAGAGTGAGTAAATCCAACAAGGGATCTCCTTATGTTTTCCCCCATTACCTACAACATGCATGGGTTTTGTGGTTGTTTTAAAAAAATTATTACAAAAAATATATTGAGTTATAGGAAGGAATATTTCATATTTATTCATTAATAGTGCACAATAGTGTCTCTAAATGGACCATAAATTTCCCCACTCTCTAATATTCATTTATATTCTCTCTAAAATATATCATCTAAAATCTATCCATTTAATTAATGATTTATAGTGTTATAATATCACTATTATATAAAATATAAACCCCATTTTGTTTTTTATAGGGATTATGTGTGGGTGTTGTTTTTTACTAATTTGGTTTTTTTTCTTCTATTTTAGATAAATTAAGGATTTAGGAATATTTTTCTGGATTTACATATTATTTTCCTGAATTAATCATCAAATTGGAATGAGGTAGGTGATCTATCACATTTATTTAATGTTTTATTAAATGATTTAATATAATTAGTGAGGTGTTATTATTCAAACCCTAATGGTTTGTATTGGATTTATTGACAATATTTGATGTTTAGTGGAGTTGTTGACAATACAAGTAGATGGGTTTTTACTGTGTTTCTTGGAGTATTTTTATGGATTCATCTTAAAATAATGAAGTTGTTTGGTTGTTAGTGATATTTATTCGAATTCTATGGATATATTAAATCAATAATATTACATAATAATAAGTAGGTTTTGTTTTGTTTAATTTACTTATAGAAATAAACACTTATATGAATGTAATGGTTCTTATAATGAAATATATTTATTGATGGAGGAATATTTTATGGCTTTAATGCCTTAAAAATATTTCCACCATCCACGAGGATATATGGAGACATTATATCATTAAAAGGAAAAAATATTAATTACTATTCTAAGATAGAGGTGGGAGAGTGAAAAGGAGTACTTCTATGGGTCAGTATTAACATGTTAAAAGCAAGTAGGTTTGTGGGTTGGCACACAATAGAGGGTGAAGTACTCGAGTGAGATGGTTTAATTTAATCACTACCATGGTTTGTTAGCTAATATATTTATTGATATTGTGGTTACTTTCTCTGACTTATAAATGAGAGGACTCCCAAGTGATCTTTTGATATGGGATTATGAAAATACTAGGTACTGTTCACTCATTAAAATGAATGGTATTTAAATGGAACAATTTCATTTTAGTTATCTTTAACCTCTTGATGTATTCCCATATTCACCACATAATATAACCTATCATGGTGTTTCAATATTTTCATGCATGAAACACCAATCATCTCTCCACGACACATAAAATTTCACAGAGATTGAGAAACCCTTGTAAAGATGTTACCACTCCATAGTCTGAGCTATGGGAAACATAACTTTTACTCTATGCTATAAGAAAGAGTAAAGGATACTAGGGATGTGTTTATATCCTTGTCCCAATGATATGTAATGCACCATGTGTTTGTGAGCTACTAAATTCATACGAATATGAGCAATTGAAGTAGACCATATTTTGGAGAACATGTGAAAGGAATGTTATAAGATGTTTGGAATTTCAAGTTCACCAATACAAAATATAGAAGACAAAATTGTGTATTTTAGAGATTATGTTATACCAGTGTAAGGGTGTCTATATAAAGGTCATTTGTATTATATATATGTGTTATGAATTTAAATATAAAGGTGATTATGACCTATTTATGGGTAATAAATCTTTGTTTAATTATGATTTCATGTTTCCCCCATTTCTACATATTAGGAAATTGAGAAATGGTGAATATGGTGAGATTAATTTGAGTTTTCTTGGAGATCAACTAGGCCTATAGTTTCCAAATAAGGTAGTAAAATCTATCCATGCCATGGATGTGAGAATTTTGAATAACATGTTTGTGAAGTAAAAGTGAAAAATATAAATATACCATTTTAAAAATTATTATTAAGTAACTTTTACACTTGATAGTTTCACTATTCAATGAAAATAGGGCTAATATATCATGGTTAATATAAAATAATTCCCAACAAAGATGTTTTGAGAAAGAACCATGCCATGGTATTTGAAATATGGAGGTTATGTGTAGTTATTAAAAATTTGGAAATTTTATTCTTATTTAGCTATTATGGACTGAGATCTAACCATCACAACAGATTTTTAGGTTGTTAGTTTATTGGAAATAAATAAAAAGGATGAATTTGAAGGCATATCAGTTGGAAGATAATTTGAAATTCTAATTTTGAATTTAAAATTCAAAATTTCTTTGTATTATATTTTTCTACTTAGGAATAGGAGAATATTATATAAAACAAAACTAATAGAGATAATGATAGAAAAAAGAGAAAGTATATAAATAGTGTGTTCCTAGTGGAGAAGGGAGTCAATAACATGTATATTAATAAATATCATTATTAGAGGGGATAATTTCTTGCTCAACTAGATCATGTTGAAGTTATTTATTTGAGAATAAAGTTCTATTTGTGAAATTGAATAGATTATAAAAAACCATCAGAATATTAATTGATTACTTTTGAAGTAGTTTGAAAAATCACACTTGTTGCATACAGTAATGTGAAAAAATTATAGTTTCAAAATAAGAGAGAAGGAATTATAGAACTATCCTAGAAAGGAGTATGGATTTATCTTGAATAACTAGCCAAAGGTTAAATAAGATCCATGAAATCTTCTGGAATAATGATGAAGATTCCATATGAGGTGATTTTCTAAATATATTTGTGAATAAAAAACTAGAAAATTCATAGGGAACCAACCTATACTCAGTTTAACTCATAATAAAATAGGGGATATTGTTATTTGTATTGCATTCCATTTATTTTACCTTTTTATTAGTGAGTTGATGAGGTAATTTTTATGGAAGTTATCCCAGGAAGGTTTTCCATCTACCCAAAACTTGTAAGTGGAGTGACCTCAGGTATTAGTGACTAAGCTTAAACCCCCCAAGTTGTGAGCCTAGGGTTTTGGTACATCAATATGTTGTTTATTTCAGGCTCTTTATATTATCCCATAGTGGTGAACCAAGTAATAATACTTGTGTATGTGTGAATTCTTTTTTATATTTCTCTAAGACACATGAAGGGATAAAATAACATAAATAATATTAAGTAAAGGGATTGTCAATTGAAAAGGTTATTATATCAACAATTCAACAATAGAAAAAGAGGAAACAATTATAGTGAAGATGTCAAGATAATTAGGGTAATAAAATTTTAAAGGAAAGGTGAAGAAATTATAGTAATCTTATATACCCTTATTAACCCCCATCTTAGGGTATCTCTCACCTAACCCCCCATTAGGTACCTAAAAATTGGTATTTGAGTATAGTTTTTTCCTTAAATTTATTTTTCTATGAATTTATGAGATTGATTTTTGGATTTGTAGTTTTAGTTTTCTATAATATTATTGGTTCCATGGAAAAGGGGGTGACCTCAAAGAAGGATAATTCAAAATGAATTCCATATTGTTGGTCAAATTACAAAAACAGTGATATAAAATGAAGAAATCCAATAGCCCATAATTGGAAAGTTTTTATAATTTTTATTTTTCATATATTTATATTTTTTTGATGCTATATGAATGGATGAGGAAGATGATATAAAAATTGAGGTGGTATCCAATGAGGTTTATTAGATCCCATGGAGGCTAAAAACAGATGTTTTCCACTTATTATAAGAGTTGTATCAATAGTTAAAATAAGATAACCTGATAAGAAAAGTATAAAATAATTCTTATGAGATATGGATACAAGTGCTAGGAATATAAGTTAAAAGTAGAAAACCTCGACAAAAGTCTTGTTGAAGTGGATAAAATTTTATGGAAACAAATGATTCCTATACTGATTAACTAGAAGTGATGTCTTCAAAAGTTGAAAAATGCAATATTAAAAGTGAAAAAACTCAAAATTAAAGTTAAGGGAAAGCATTTATTTTAAAAATAGGATCATAATTTAAAGTTAATAAAGATGAACATACTACATTCCTATCTAATTAGTTTGATGAGAAAAAAAGTATGGAATAAGAAATGGTTTTATTTAAAGACTCTATTGCTCAATTGAACAAGAAGTTTAAGAAAAAAAGTGATATTCTAGACAAGAATTACAATGAGTTGAGTTTGATATGTCTAGTGGAAATAATCCTAAGAAATACAAGGATAGTCATATTTAAAATAAAATCTAAATGATCATGAAATTAGGGGAGGACTTTTTCTGGATTAAGAAACAAGGAGAATAATCCAATTCCATTGGTAATCCTAAGCTTAAGGATGATTTAGATTTGTTGTTTAGTAACCCTTCATCAAGTGATAATGAGTTTATGAAGATATATTTCATCTTTGAGGATAGGATTCAATTGATTTTCATGTCCCAAAGGATATATTATATTGGAAATCCAACATTTATCATATTGAATCCTCTCCAAGGTATGAATAGAAGAAAACAATACAGATTCCCAATAAAATGGAAAATCTTATTAATGATATAAATTTATTTTAGAGAGTTTCTACAAGAGGTGATGGAAACTGGATGAATCATAGCACAAGGTATTGAAACAAGTGCTATATTTGTGGGATGCACGGACACATTTCTATTTTTGTGATGAGGCATGAGAAAGAATTAAATTCTATGAATTTAGTGGAAATTTTTAAGGATTTATCCACCAAGTACAATAAAAAAGGTATATATATCATTACAATAATTATTATCATTACTACCATGGTTCAAGTAAAAATTCATTTGGAATTAAAGAATTATCTTAGTATGAATACAATTATAAATATGGACCTATGATAAATTTTTTATAAGCTTTATATGGAAGATACCTATGCTAAAAGTAATATAAAAAGAGCTCTAAAGTTGTTTCTAAATAATAAATCCCTTGGAAATAGAAAAAAAGCACATAGAAACATGAGAAGCATTCACATATTTCTAAAACTGAAAACAAACATGTAAAAATAATTTCCAAAGGAGATGTATGTGTTGAAAATCCTAGGAATTCCTATATTAAAAAAATTCCAAGAAGTATGGTGGTGTAGATAGAGGTAGAGATAAATATAAACTTGGATTGGAAAAACAATATCTTTTGTAGTAATGTAATCCAAAGAAAAATTGGTTGTGTTTTGGATTTTAAAGAAGATAACATACCCTAAAAAGAGATAAAGTGATGATACTATATTAATTATGATTAAAATTAGATAATGGATTCCCAATTAATGTAATAAGTGAAAATACTGGTCCATGGTGACCCACTATCATCCCCAACTTAAGGATAAGGGAATTTAACCTTCTCCTGTTATGATTTAAAGGTTTCTAACTAGTTTAAAGAGGTACAAAACTCAAGGGGAGATACAATCCAAGCAGTAAGTGTAATAAAAAAGAAAATATTTTTGTGTTAAAATTAAATTGGATTTTAATCTATAAAGTGCATATATCAAGAATTATATGAGGTATTTGAGATCCATCTTGGTGCCAATCTATAAGGTTCCTTTTATGTTGAAGATTCTTTCTTAAATTGATGAAAAATAACTTATTTTTATAAAATCTGTTACATGAAAATATATATAAACAAATTTGTTATACCATACTATATTTTCTTTGTAACAAATATGTTAAGGTTATTTTTAATGAAATTTTCCACTAAAGGGAGGAAACTGTATTTTAATTGAAACCACTCGAGATTTTAGATCCTTTAAAATATATAAAATTTTTAATAATTGTTTTTGACACAGTATGACCAATGTAAGAAACCAAAAAAAATTAAGAATACATTATTAAAAAATCTATAATGAAAATTTAGTTAGTAAACCATTAATAGTTGTTACCATTAGAAGGTAAATAATTTATATGACTTAATATTGAAATTGTTATTCTCATTAAAATTCATTTTCTTTATATTATATATTTTATTTTAAAAATATATGTTTAAAGAATTTAGAATTTAAATTTGATAAAGTAAAATTAATTTTTTAATTCCTCAAAATAAAATTATCATCGGATTTAGTTTTGAAATTTTTCTAAAATAATCAATTATTATGTGAATAGTGAAAAATATAGTTTTTAACAAAATAGTGAAATGTTTCATATTATCTATATATGTGAAAGGTGTAAAAGTTTATAAATTAGTTAAATTGATAAAATATACATTTTAAGGGAATAATTATGAAATATTAAATATAATTTTGAAATTATAAATTATATTTTTAATACTTTACAACTTAAGAAAAAATTTATAATAATTTAAAATCTCTTTTCGTTAGTTTCTTTTAATTAAAAATTTTATTGAGGAAATTATGTTTTTTATTACCATTAAATCCTTAAAATATTTATTTTTTTATAATAATTCATTTACTATGATTATAATAATTAAATATAAAAAATGTATCTTATACATAGCTTTAAAGTTTCAAAAAACTATTTTATTAAAAAAATAATTTTATGTGTTATTTGTGTATAATTGAAAATCACATTTTTCTAATAATTATGAAACTAATTAGGTTAAATGGAGGTGAAATTTATAATTATAATGATTAAAATTTTTAACATTGGTTTACTTATATTTTTAGTTATAAAATAATTGACATGATTAACATTTAATTTAGAGTAATAAGTGTTTAAATGGATAATCTATTGCGGTTCAAATTTTAATAAATTAACATATACTTTAGAATATATATATAAGTTTTTTTGGGTTTCAATGTATTAAATACAAGTTTTAATAACCTTATCTCACCTAAATAACCAAAAATTTATACCACTCCATTCCTACACCTAACATAACATTTTTATCGAAAGAAAAGTTCCTCTTCTTCACTTATAAAATGGGGATCACACCCACACTTTCAATTATCTAATAATATTGAAAAAATTTATTTAGAAATGTATCCAAATTTATTCTCAATAAATTAATTTACATTATATAATTACCTTGGTCACCATGAATTATCATAATTTCCTCAAATATAAGGCCTTCATTAGGAGGAAGTTTAAGATGTCAATGTCGGCAACACATTTTTCTTAACATTTATTTATTCTTATTTCTTTTTTAAAAAAACCATAACCATTTTATAAAGAAATAATAATTATTTTTTTTATAAGTTATTATAATAATGGTATAACACTTATTTATTCTATTCCATATACTAGGAAAAACAAGAATCATTGTTACTGCGTGTGCATAGATTTCTGCCTCCATGATGTGATTTTTCATCACCACATTTAATAGATGGTTAAAAGAGGTTATATAATAAGATAACATAATATTTATAAAATTTTAATGATTATAAAATGATAATATACTTTATTTTCTCCTTTATTTATATTCTCTAAAAATGGGAGCGACACTAGTGTGTACGTGTAGACTACCAGCTCTATAAGATTTCATTTATCTTTACTTTTTCATATCAACTAATATGAATGGAAATAAACATGTATTAAATTTATAGAATAGTTATTTACTAACCAATTAAAATTATATAATGAAAATATTATATATTATAAAATTATTATTATTAATGAGCTTTTATAGTAAATTTAACTCCTAAAAAAGATATATTAATGTAACTTTTCTAAATTGAGTCCATCCAAAGAGAAACAATTAAAATGTATAAATTATGTGAAAAATAATTATTTAAAAACATAATAATATTAAATTATGGAAGTTAATAAACTATTTTACATAATATTTGACCATATTCAACAAACTAAAATTATTATTAAGAAATTAACCTAACATCCCCGAGTGATATATGTAAGGAGAAACTATATTAAAAATGAGTTCAAAAAGATACTAATTGAAACTTATAAAATAAAATATAGATGAATAATGTTCTTGGGTATATATATACAGTGAAATTTATTTAATTATTCTATAAGTTAAGTGTGAGTGTATAACGTTTTTTAACATAGGTGAGGGTTCCATCTCAAATTTTTCTCTTTGGAGACACACTTTCTTTATGCACCTGAATTTATTTAAACAGTGTGCACACTACATATTGGTTCAATAATATCATTAATAATATTTATCATGGAATTTTAACATTATTTTTAATCTCTCTATCTCTTTCTATCTCTTTTGAAAGTGGTTTTTATTAGAATGTTTCCTAATCTATAATGATTTTTCTGTTTCAATCAATCTGCATTGAGACATGTTAAAATGTTATGCACAAATTTATTATTCCTATGGTGTATATACAGCCCAATAATTTATATTGGAATTCTCTATGATTTAATTAATTTTATTTATAAAACCATATTAATTTTAATCTTCCAATGGATTTAGATTAATTGTTTTTACTACAGTCGTAAGAGATTTCATCTCAATTCCCCTTCATTGAAACATAGTTTGTATTTATGAACCAATTATTATCTTTATGGTTTTAAACTTCCAAATTAATATAAAATATCATGAATTATAATTTATTTATGTTATTTTAAAGTTAATTCCATAATATATCTTATATGTTGTTTTGATTGAATTTTTACCCAAGTCAAATGAGTTTCTATATATCAAATTTGAATCCCATGAGACGTGTTTATATTATACACCATGTTTCCTTTTCAATGGTGTAAATAGTTCCCTATTGTAATTTTTTATCATTATTATATTATATTTCATTATATTAATGTTTATATTTAATGTTATACCTTTCAAGGAGTTTTGATAAAAATGTTACAAATTATATAAGGGATTTTTGTGACTCAAATATTTTCCTTGGGTCATAATCACTCTTATTTGAATATTATCTTTAAAGATTAATAAATTATAAACTATGATTATTTTATATTATATTAAAACATTTTTTTCAGGAAAAAATCATGTTTGACACTTGATTATTCTTCCTTTATGATTCAAATATTTTTTATGAAAAGGTAATTATGTTAGTAACAATTCCCATTTCATTTATTGTATTATTTCTCTATATCCATGTTTTTAATTCCCACAAATGTTATCATTTAAAAAATTTAACCTCCATTTTTTATATAAAATGATCATTTCACTCACCTTTAATAATTTTAAATAAAAGGATTTATTATTTTTTGTAATGATGTGGGATTTTTTTCCAATAAAGGAATTTCGAAATATTTAAAATATTTTCCATCCTAAAAAAATAAAATATTTTACCTTAAAATATATATTTTTGAAACCCATTATAATATTTTCAAGGTTCGATGTTTAAATATTATTTTTAAAAGATAACTTTTACAAATTATTTTGACTTTATTTTTTGGGAACATTATGTCTTTTCAAGTATCCATTATTACATGTTCTTTTAAAAGTAAAAGATTTAAATGTATTTTAATCTCCCCTTTTTGAAATAATTTTGGATTTTTAAAGTGTTATTATTGATTATTATTTTAAATAAAAGTTTTAGATGACTTTAATTCAGAAAATTTATAATAGTTAGAAAATTCAAGAGTTTTTTAGTTAATATTTTATATTGATTCTATAAATATATAAACCTATAGAGTTTTGGGAATTTATTGTATTGAAATATTTGAATTACATCATTTAATTAATATATGATTAGGTCTAGGGAATCATAGTTTTTATGAGTTTAGGGTTTAGATAACTTTGAATATTATGATGTTATAATTTGATGAAAATTAAGGAGTTTGAAATGTCATAAATGTTTTATAAGTTATGGTTTACCTGGGATTCAAAGGTGTAAATCACTATTTAGGTTAGTTGAGGTAATATTCAATATTTTCGTTATTAGGATTAGGGAAATTTAGTGAAAACACAAGGGATAAGTCTATGTATAAGATAACATCCTGAAACATTAGTAAATTATTGATTGTGTGGTTTTCCTAGAAATAACTTCCCAGTCTAGATACTATATGTTAAAGCATGATATGGAATAGTTGTAACTAGAAGTAATAAACCCCAAAAAATTATATTAGGTATTAACTTGATCATATCCTGGTTCATGATAAAGAGTATTATCTTCACACATAATTTGAAACTCATGAGGGATATGATTTGGTTTATTTAATACTCTTTAAAACCCATTAAGAATGATTTATTTCCTAATTACCTTAAGGTATTAGGTTAATAAGAATGAAGAAACACAAATTAATATAACCATGGAAGACAAAATAGAGTTATAGTATTAAATAAGTATTATATATTTGGAATGAAAGTATAATAAATTTAAATGATGGTGTAATTGGAGAAGACATATTAATATTAAGCATTCAAATTCATATATTGTGATTCTTTATGATATTATCATAAACATTATGGTTTTAGTATTTTGTTGAAATAGGATAAAAATGAATCTTGGAAAGGCATGTATCCCTAAAACCATTATGTCTTATAACTAAATAAAAAGGATATTTAAACAGATTAATCTTATTATGTGTGTGTTATGATGGAAAATTTAGTTTTTTAGTCATACATAAATAAATAAGGTTAACATCTTAATAAAAATTAAATCTTGATGATATTAGACATTTTAATTAGTAAAGTGATTTGTTTCGATGACATTTTGGTATAATCTCAATGTTATTGAAGATTATGTGAAGAATATAAGAACCATTCTTCATTTTGTTTTCATTAATGGTTTGAAGGCATATATTAAATTATATCAATAATATATGGAAATGATTTTCTGTAAAGGTTATATTTTCAGAGATAACTATTGAAGGAAACATGTTTAAGGGATGGATATGTTTTAGGTCTAGTACATGTTTTATATAGAGATAATAAATGGTTAGGATATTTTGAAAATTTAGGTTATGTAGTATCAATATCCTTGTGATTGATGATAATTCATGATATTTATTCTCATGTTTATTAGATATTTGGGATTACTGTTTATATATTTTAGTGTGAGATTTTATAAAATAATGTATTGTACTATTTGATGATTAAGATAGAATTGAATTTTAAAAAAATACATAATTTAACTACAGTTTTTAGACATATAGAATTGGTATTATTAGAGAAGGTATACTATGGAGAATATATTATTAGGGTATAAAAAATCATTATTGTTTGAGGAAATATAATTATATTGATGTAGCTTAATATATTAAGGTTGATAACATATTGTATGTTTCATCTAGAATAATAAATATTTTAAGAATAACCTCTTCCACCTTAAGTAGTGGGTAATATTTAAAATTTCAAGGACACAATTTAGGTAAGGGGATAAAATGTAATGACATGAGATTTTGAATCCTTTAAAACACAAACTATGTTCTTTAACTTGTGTTACACACTACATTTAACATAAAAAAATAAAACATACTAATAAAAAATATTATTAAATCTATAATGAACACTAATAAGGTAAATCATTAGTATTTGTTAGCTTTAGAAAATAAATAATTAATATGAGTTATTATTGAAAAGTTATTTTTCAATAAAATATATTTTATTATATTATATATTTTATTTTTAAAATATATGTTTAAAAATTTTAGAATTAAAATTCAATATATTAAAATTATTATTTTTAATTCCCCATAAAAATATTAGTTTAGTATGTATTTTTTTTGTTTTAAACAAATTGTCAATTTTTAGGTGAATAGTGAAAATATAGTGTTTTCCAAAATAAACAAATTTTATCACATTAACAATACATGTGGAAGGAATAAATGTTTATACAGACTTTTAATTGATCAAATATATATTTTATGGGTATAATTATGCATTCTGAAATATTATTTTAAAATTATAAATTTAATATTTTTATTATTTTAAGACTTAAGTAACATTTTATTTCAATTTAAATGTGTTTTAGTTTGTTTATTTTAATTAAACAATTTCAGGTTGAAATTCATTTTTAGAATGATTTTAAGACACATAAATCTTTTATAATAATTCAATTAATTTAATAAAAATATATAACCATAAAAAATATATCATATAAATAAGTTTAATGTTTTAAAACACTCTTTTTATTAAAAAATAATTTTTATATGCTATGTGTTTAATTTAAAATACAATTTTCTCACAATTATGAAAATAATTAGGTTACATCGGGCCTAAATTCCAAATTATTCTGGATAAATCAGAGAATAATAGTATTCTCATATTTTTAGAAAAAAAATAATGGACATGATGAATATTTAATTAATAGTAATAAGTTTTTAAATTACTAATCTATGGTGGGTCAAAGTTTCCTAAAATATAATCACTTTTGAATATATAGAAATCATTTTTTAGGTTTTAATGTATTACCTATTTCTCTTACCAACCTTACTTCATCTAACTCACCTAAATTTCATTCCATTTAATTCTTTCTACTTAATCAACATTCTTTTCCATGGAAAAGTACCTCTTCATCTCTTATTAAAGGGTGATCACTCCCAAACATTCAATACACCACTCATATTAAAATATTTATTTGAAAACCTAAAAATATTACATCTACTTTAAGTCCTTTACAAACCCTAATACCCATAATCAACATAAATTATCCTAATACACTCAAATCTAAGGCCTTCATAAAGGGATGTTAAAGGCCTCAATGTTGTTAATGTATCTTTTTTAACATTCCTTTCTTATTCATTCATTTTTAAACCAACCATAAAGATAGCATGATAATAACCTCATAATAATTAGCATGTTTATATGTTATTATATTTTTGGTAAAATATTTATTTATTCTCTTCCATATACTAAGAAAAACATGAATTGTCATTTGTGCGTGTGTATGGATTACCGCCTCCATGAAGTGACACTTTCAGTTTTTCATCACCATATTTCACAGATAGTTAAAAAAATTATATACTAAAAAATTTAATATTTAAATAATTGAATTATTCTAAAATGATAATATACTCTATTTTTTTCGTGATTTCCATTCTATGAATTAAAGAGTGTCATTCATGTGTTCATGCGGACTGCCACCACTACGAGATAACATTTCTCTTTAATTTCCCATATAAAATAACATGAATAGACATAAACATAAATTTAATGTATAGAAAAATTTATTTTCTAAACCATTAATATTATCTAATGATAATATTATACATTCCATAAGTAATATTATAAATAAACGGTTATAGTAAATTTAACCACAAAAAGGGCATATTAATATAATTTTTCTAAATTGAGTCCATTAATAGAAAACCTATTTAACTTTATAAATCATTTTATAATGTAATATTAAAGGAAATAATTATATTAAATTATGTATATTATGAAACTTTTTACAACATCTAAAAACTACGGTCCACAAACCTAAAGTATTATAAGGAAATTAACCAAAAAACCCTGAGTGATCAACATAAAGGGAAACTGTATTAAAAATAAGTAAAAAAAGATATTATATGGACATTTTAAAACTAAATATATATAAATAAGTTTTTTTAAATATCTAATGAAATAAATTTAGTTATTCTTGAAGTTAAGTTTAACTACAGAATGCCTTCAGACACTAGAAAGAGTTTTATCTCAAATTTTCATTCTTTGAGATACACTTTCTTTATGTATTAAATTCATTTAAATAGTTTATATAATACATATTGGTTATATAATATTATTAATTATCTTTTTCAATTTATTTTAATGTCAATTTAAATCTCTTTATATCTTTCAAGTAGTTTTTATTAGAATGTTTCATTAGCCGTAAGGGTTTTTTCTGTCTTAATTCCTCTCCATTGAGACATGTTTTAATGTTATTCACCAATTTATTATTTATATAATGTATATAATTACAATGAATGTATTTTTTAATAATATATTATTTAATTAATATAATTTTTATATAAAGTATAATTTCAATCTTCCAATTAATTTTTATTTTAAAAAATTACTAAATATACATGGGATTTCATCTCAATTTCCCTTCATTGAGACATAGTTTGTATTTATGGACCAATTATTATTTATTTAGTGTTTATACTTACTATTTGATATAAAATATCATGAATTATATTTTATTCATGGTATTTTAATTTTTATTCCATTTTCCCCCTTTTATGGGGGTTTTGATTGATTTTTTACCTAGGTCGTAAGGGTTTCTTTATCTCAAATGTGAATCCCCTAAGACATGTTTATGTTATACACCATGTTTCCTTTTCAATAGTCTAAATACTTATCTATTGTAATTTTTATCATGATAATCTTACATTTCATGATTTTCAAGGTTATATTTATAGTTATACCTATCAGGGGTTTTTGATTTAAATGTTGCAAAGGCTGTGAGGGATTTTTGCAACTGAAATATTTTCCTGGGGTCATAATCACTCTTATTTGACTATTATATTTCAAGATTGATCTATTATAACTTATTATGATGTTATTTTTTTAAAACTTATTTTATTTTAAAAATAATGTTTCACACCAATGTCTTCTTCCTTTATGATTATACTATTTTGTGAAAATTCATTTATGTTAAGAATAATTCACATTTCCTTTAATGAATTATTATTTCATATCCATGCTTTTAGTTCAAATAAATATCTTCCATTACCAAATAAAAAATAAATATATTTTTATCCCCATTGATAATTTTAATCTCCTTTATACATTTTAAATCAATGGTTTTGTTATCTTTTTAACAATGTGGGTTTTTCAATTAATCCATTTCAAAATATTTAAAATATTTTTAATGCTTTCAAAATCAAATGATTTATCTTCTAATCATCATTTTTGATAAATTTTATATATTTTTCAAATTTCCACGAGTAAATATTATTTTTAAAATAATATTTTTTCAGTGTATTTCACCTCAAATTTTTGAAAATAATATGTATTTTCTAGTCTTCATTATCACATGTTTTTTTTAAAAGTAAATGTTTTCAATGTATTTTTAGCTCCCTCTTTTGAAATTTCTATGTTTTTGAAGTCTTCATTATTTAATACTCTTTTGAAAGTAGGAATTTTCAATGTGTTTTAAATTATCATTCCTGAGACCATTATTTTTTCCAAGTTTATTTAATTTGAAAATTTGGTCTTCAAAATTATTATATTTCCCTTAAAAAATATTTTTTTTATTTTAATTTATACATTAATGTTTTAAAAGGTTATTTAAAAAAATATTTTCACTTATATTAATGATCTAAGGTTTATCATTCATGAAGTGATTCTTTTTTCATCCTTTATATGTTAATATGATATGATTTATTTTAAAAAATTAGAGTTATGATATTCTATGATTTTTAAGTTCATGATATTTAATGTTTTTGAATGTTTTAAGAATGTCATTTTTTCCATGGGCCTTTTATAAGATAATTAATGTTTAATTTTAAAGTGTAACCCAAATGTATGGAATATGATATGAGTGGTCCCTATATATATCTTTAATTCATCATGTAATGGATTATATATCACGATATAAAAATTTTATGAGAACATGTTATCGAGTAGCTAGGTTCTAAAAGGGTGAGTGTGATGACATTCAACTCTACAGAAAATTTCATGTGAAAACTAGTTAATAAGTATCTTGTATAATAAAGGATTTGTGAGATAGTTTTTAGATATATTCATAGTTTTAAAATTGAATGGGTTGTCAGGTATCCAGGTTCACAAAGATAAGAAATCTTATGTTTCTCATTGTGAAAATTTCTTTTTTATATCCCCTGGCACTTGTTATATGCTTTGGGTTTATTGAATCATGTATCCAATCTCTTTCAATTCATGTATTATGTTATTCTAATTCATATTATAGGATTTATGATCTAATATTTATTGGTCATGTATTTTCTTATGTATCATGATCATAACCATATTCTCATCTTATAATCACTTAATATCAAATTTTATTACTTACATTTACCATTTCTAAGAAAATGAGATCACCCATTTATTATGTTCCCATTTACCTAGGTTATGAATAAAATTAATATATAATATATCTCTAGAAGGGTATATTATAAGAATAATATTTGTGTGATATTGAAGACTTTTATGGGTTAAGTATGATTTTAGTGAGAAAATGTCCAATGGTTAGAAAAGTCATGAGTTTTTTTAGTTAATTATTTTCTTTATTCTATAAATATATAAGCCTAAAAGGTATTGGGAATTTATTGTATTGAAATATTTTATTTAATTAATTTAATTACCAAATTATTAGGTTTGAGGCATCATAGGAATAATAACAAGGATGTAATTTTTTACTTATCAGTATATATTTTAACAATTTGTGTTAGTTGTTTTCTCCCAATATTAAATGATAATAATTAAATAAGTCATATTTCTCATAAAGTGTTTTCCAACATAATTTATGAATATTTAAAATTTGAGATGATGAAATTTCCGGTAATTGGAGATGAATTTCTAAAGGATTTCATTCTCATCCTTGGTCGAAGGAACCTATGAGAATATGGATGACATCAGAGTCAAGTGGAATTACCAATTTGTTTTTTTAAAAATGGCATCAATAGATGATGAATGTGGTATTTCAAACATCCTTTTTTCTTTATAATTAATATACTATTATTTTGGGGTTAGTTTGGTTTATATTAAATTATTTTTTGAGAAAATGGGAAGGTAAAGCTGCCTTAAATTTAATGATTCATGTGAGTGACATGGAAAACCTTTTTTATGTTAATTTAAACTATTTTTTGCTACACCAAACATTGGATAAATAGTATTAGTGTATTTTTTATCACCACAAGTGATAAGTGGTAATTTCACTCCATAGATTTCTATGAAGTTATGAAGCAGTTGTAAATAAAATGATTTTAGAGATTTTATGGAGGAGTTTTTTGGATTTTTTGGAATCCAACCACAGAATCATGCAATTCATATCAAGAATATGTGTAAATAAACCATTAAAAAAGTGGGATAAATTTCAAGGCATCTATGCCTATTTACAGATAGAATGTATAATTCAAAGGGAAGTAGAATCTTATGAACTATCCTTTTCACATTTAATTGAAAAAATTAGGGACAATAAGAAAGGTAACCCTCTTGTTTTTATTAATAAATGCAGAATATTGATGAATAACTCTCCTTAAAAAATTATATCATTATGGGGCATAATGTTTAATGATTTATCTCAGAGATATTGTCACGACCCGTCCTTGGGGCTCGTGCCGTGACTACCCCAATCCCGCCTTCCATAGGCCAGGGGATGGCGACTAGCACCAAAGGCGTAAAATCCCGATAACTCGGAAGGCATTGCCTTTATAAAAGAAAACAAGCACCACAGAGTACAAGCGGAAACAAAACACTAAGTACAAAAGAAAAGCTGAAAAGTAAATGGGCCAGAATACAAACCCAAAAGAAAGTACGACTACAACTGAACAAGGTACAACAGCAAAAAGACAAAAATCTGGAAGAAGGAAGTAGCTCCTGGGTCGTCCTCCTCGGATCCTACCTGAAGGGTAGGTACAGATAGCCTCCTCCACGCTCTTGTCCGTCAACCTCCTCTGTGAGACGTCACGTCGTGTAGTCCACCTCCGGGTACTGGCTCGTTGTGTAGTCCACCTCCGGGTACCATCCAGTCCTTGAACACTCGGCCTCCGTCAGCACTGCCCGTCGTCTGCAACCAACACAAAGAGGTGCGGGCATATCCCGTGCAGGGGTGGGTATAACGATACTCAGTAGGGACCCCGAGACCCTCAAGGTCTCACTAAAACCAACAAGGATAACCACAAAGAAGATCTCAACAGATAACCTCTACTTAGGTATATGCCCATACATATACCTAAGTTATCAAGTAACCCATCTCAATCACGAGGAAACACAAGGATTGTGAAATCAACGGATAACCACTACCCAGGTATATTCCCATACATATACCTAAGTTATCAAGTGACCCATCTCAATCATGAGGTAAACACAAAGGTCAAAAGTCTCAGCTCAAACCAGGATTTTCATTATCGAAACCGTAACTGCTGAAGAGCTCCGTCTCTGGAGTGTACAGTGGTCCTGTCACGACTCCGAGGTACTGCTCACTAACCTAAGACTGCTGAGGTACTCCTCCTGTCGAGTACTGCGGGTTTGCGGCCAACTACCGGGCGCTCCGTCCGCTGAGGGTCTGTCGCCAAATACCAGGCACTCCCACTAATAGCCTACAGAGGTACTCCTCCTGTCGAGTACCGCGGGTTTGTGGCCAACTACCGGGCGCTCCGTCCGTCGTGGGTCTGTCGCCAAATACCGGGCGCTCTGTCCACTGGGCTGGTCGACTCACTCCAAGTCGAGTCGGTCAAGCAGTCGTCAGGTCTCAGCCGGCTACACGGTCTCCGTACTCTGCACGCTCGTCTCCGGGAGGGTCCGCGCCACGAGCTACTGGTCGATACTCCAATTATCACAAAGTCCCACAAAGAAGTATCTCAAAGGACCACCTCGTCATAGGGGTCTCAACGCAACAGACGACGCGTCAATCGGACGCCCGGTCTGTGAGTGATTAGCCTTTTCGTCCCAGGGGCCCGGTTGGTTTCGTGTGAGAACCAATCCGGTCGTAACTCAACTATACCCCGAACACTCATAGGGTATACACATAGGGACCGTTTCTCAACGAGATCACCAACGCCGCTAACGGTTCGTCAAACGAACGTTCTGTCAGAAAGGTATCAGCTTTTCCGTTCCAGGGGCCCGGTTTGATTTCTGTGCGATCCAACCCGGCCACTATCCAACTGCATCCAAATCTCGGCGAAGGATGCCAAAAGTTCTGTATCATCAATAGGAACTCAACGCAACAGACGGAGCGTCAATTGGACGCCCGGTCTGAGAGTTATTGGCTTTTTCGTTCCAGGGGCCCGGTTGGATTTCGGTGCGATCCAACCCGACCGCACTCCGTCGGCATCCAAACCTCGAGCGGAGTAATCCAAAAGATCCGTCTCATTTAGAGGAATTCAACGAAACAGACGGCGCGTCAATCAGACGCCCGGTCTGTTATTTATTGGTCTTTCCGTCTCACACCCACCCTGGGAAACTTCCCAGGAGGTCATCCATCTTGATCACTACTCTAGGCCAAACACGCTTAACTATGGAGTTTTAACCACGTAGGCTCCCGAAAAGGAAGGTGCACGTTGAGTATAGTATACCGAAACGACCGTCTCGATCCAAGGATCGTGTTGCCGCTGACGGCGAGTCGTTTGGAGGCTCGTAGCCCAAGATACAGGCATTTGACCGAAAGTGGTCCGAAACTGGGGGTCTGGGCCCGGGCCGACCCGGCCCGACCCCCCCCCCCCCCCTGGGTCGGCCGAACCGGGTCGACCTGCCCCGGGCGGCGACCCGGCCCGGCTCTGAAAACCCGGCCCGGCCGGCGGCGCGGGCCGGTGCTGCGGCGCGGACCGGCACGGCGGCGCGGCCTGGGCGCCGTTCGGGTGCCGCGCGCGGGGGGCAAAGCCCCCCCCCCCTTTGAGAACCGCGACCCCTTAATTGGGGACGCTTTTGAGACCCGTTCGGGGGAAATTAATTCCCCCGGTCTCCACTGTCCGGCTGGCCCGCACTGGCCGGCCGGTTTCGCCAACAAGGACCAGCGACGGCCGGTCCTTCCTTCGCCGACACCGGCGGCCCGATGCCGGCCGCCGGTCATCTTGCTCCGCTGCGGCCCGGAACCGGCCGCGGCCAATGCCGTCCGGCGCGATGCGACGGCATCGCTTCCCTCCGCCGCGGCCCCGCTCCGGCCACGGCGCCTTTGACTTTCTTCGACGCGACGCGACGACGTCGCGTTCTTGGATTTCTTTCCACGGCGCGGCGCGACGGCGCCACGCAATAATTGTCGTGCGATTCCTGCGTGGTGTGACGGCACCACGCCATCCCGTTCCATCCGCAAGGAAACAATTATGAACATAGGAGGGGGGTTCGGCCGTGTTGGTGCGGTCCGGGCCCCCCTCTCGTTAGACAATAACATTTAATCCTTTATCCTTGAAGTTTGACATTCTAGAATCAAGAATGAAAAAATAAATAAATAAAATATCAACAATCCCCTACCTCGGATTCAAGTGCGGAGCACGCCAATCATGCCGCGGAAGACTAGCGTCGTGGAGGTCGGGCGTCGCAGAAATCGAACGTCGTTTCCGTTGACGTCGAGGTGCGTCCGAAGAGGTGCATCGCTGGAGAAGCTTCGTAAGCTGACGGAGATAGTCCGAGGAGGAAACGGCGTCTCCTTTCGTTGACACGGGAAGAAGATCGAAGAAGCGGCGTCGTCGATCTTCGGAAACACACCGGCTACGAAGAAGAGAAGCGGTGTTCTTCGTCGGAGCTTAAGTGTTCTTCGTGTTCTTCGTCAAGGTTGAAGAAGATGGAGAGAGTTTCTCAAAATCTCTCAAGGTGGCAAAGGAGACCAACCCAAAATAAAATAAGCTTAAGCCTTATTTTATTTACACAACTAAACATTTGAATTTCAAAAGATAAGAAATGAACCATTAATTCGTAGAATTAATTCAACGAAAGAAACAGCTCATTTAATTTACGGAAAAAAAACGCCCAATTTAATGGTCTGTTAAGAATTTAAGAAAACGCGTCAGTTGAATTTCATAAAGACAGGTTTTCGCGGGTGCGTTACTTAGCGGAAAGAAACGGCGGGGCTCGTGCGGGCCCCACCTCACAAATATCCTACCAAGAGGGTAGGATATTTCTGGATAGTACCATATCTGATTCAACTCAGATTAAGACGCTTTTAAGTGGCTTCAAGTGGCTTAACTGAAATAAAATAAAGTTGTCGCAAAATTATTTTATTTCTTAACTTTAAGCCCGAAAATTAAAAACCACACCCGAGCAAACGCAACTCCGGAAGAGGCGTTTCTAAGAAATTACAGGCGCTGCGATTCCATCGGTGCCCTCAGAATTCGATTCCGAGCACCGGTTCAAAAGTTAGAAAAATCCGCTCGTCCGTTCACTGAACGTACCCGAGCCAAACTTCGGAAATTGATTCCGGGCACACCGGGCCTCAGAATCAGGCGCCGTCAGAAAGTGCATTCTTGTAAAATACCAAAGAAAATTAAGAAAAAAATTTCCTTGGAATTTACGGGTCATTACATTACTCCCACCACAGGGCTTTACGTCCCCGTAAAGCTTCACCACAAACTTAGGGAAACAAAGCGGTACTGAGCATGCATCTGAGCCTTCCGCTCCCATGTGCTCACCTGGAGGTTCCCGCACTTCCAAAGAAAGTGCACAAGAGGAATCGATCGTCCTCCTAGGATCCACTCCTGTTGATCCTCGATCCCCACAGGAACCTCCATAGAAGACACTCATCGCCACCGTCCAGCTCCTCATGGTCGATGATATGCGAAGGGGTCGAGAACGCATCTCCTCAGTTGGGATACGTGGAAAACGTCGTGCACCTAGTGAAACTGAAGTGGATGGGCCAAGCGGTAAACCACCTCGCCTACCCATCTGAGGACCTAGAAAGGTCCGTTGAACCTCGGAGATAACTTACCTCCCTGGCCACATCTCCGTAAACCTTGTCGATGTGAGACCCGTAAGAAGACATGGTCGTCATCCTCGAACTCCAGAGGTCTCCATTTCTGTTAGAATTGAAACTCAAAACGATAGCTGCTACAAGGGTAAGGTTGACCGACTCAAGAGTGATCGGTCGCACCCTCATGTGCAAGAGTTACCCTGCGCTGCCTAGGGTTTCCTTTTCCGCCGACCAAGGAAAACCCATCCCGACGTTTGCCTAAAACCTTCAATTTGAGTATGAACAGTTATTGCCCATTACATACTCAAACTAACGTCGTAAGGCCTCGACACTGCCACCAAGTGATTCCAACCAGAACTCTCACCTCGAGGGTATGACCACACCGTCGGCGTAAGTGTGATTATCGAGTCTCCTCCCAAGGTATCTCCAGACGTGAGGGTCAAGTCCACGGCTTACCAGAAACTCTAGGTCTGGAACAAGATTTGTGAAAGCAAGGAATGATTCATATCGACGTCTGTTACTACAACAGCTAGTAGTGGACACAGACTATCCCTTGAATCATTTCTAGAGCCATTGGGTCACATTCCTTGACCGCATGCAGCTGCACTCTTCCTCCGCCCTCCATCTCCCTGAGCCTGGCGGGAATAACTTAGGCGGGTGGTTGTACCATGTTAGGATGTACACCACCTCATGCTGCTCTCCTAGCTCTGCCTCCACGTCAGCTGCTTCGCAGACTCATCTCTATTTAAAGCTTCCTCTTTTTGAAACATTTAACACACCCGAGTCTCTAAGACTGGCATCGGTTTCTTGTTTCTTACTGCACTGTGCAGTCTTCATCCGCTCCTGGATGAACTGCACCTCCTTTAGTCTCACAAGAGCTGCTATGATTTCTTCTTTGCCGATAAGAGAAATCTGGTCTCATCGACTGGATGAACCACATTCGTTGCCTAATACAGTCAATCCTAAAATAAATGATGTGTTCATGCCATGGATGACATCGTAAAGCCTCGACGTAACTATCAAGAGATCCAACTGTCACTCTCGCCTCCAAGGATCGAGTCACACTATCGGCATCAGTGTGAGGTCACCGAGTCTCCTCCAGTAGAAATCTCGAAAGTGAGGGTCAAGTCAACAGTTTAACCGGGACCACTCAGTATCAACCAAACAAAAAGGACAGGAAAGAAAACATCACAAGAAAAGTGTCTTTTTATTATTGCAGCTCATAATACAAAGACACGAATACAAAAGCAACATGGAACTAGAAGTACAAAGGATGTATCCACTAGTTCCACTCCTGTATACCTGCTCCCGGAGCTCCATGACCATAGGCCTCAGCTGCCTGAAGCTGAGCTCTCCCATGTCCTCCTATCCCCTGCGGTCGGGGTGGACCTCCTGGTGGTGGTGGCAACATCCCGAAGCGTCGTCCACCTCCAGCTGCACGGCCATCTCCTCTGCCATGGCCGCCTGCTCCTTGCGGTCCGCCCTGATCGAACCTCTGCCTTTGCCTCGGAGGTTCTTCATTTAACTGCTGGTCATCTGCATCATCTGTCTACTGCCCACAGATGACTCGGCAACTGATTGAAAACCCTGCGGCAAAGGCAGAAGCTCCCGTACACGCTCGGGGTGTAGAGCTACTGGCACAAACTGCCCCCTGAAGAAGGTCTCGAAGTCTTCCCATGTGAAGGCCATCCCATCACAAAACTGGAACAAGTGGCTCCACCACCTGCCTGCTGCTGCTTGAAGAAGGCTGGCAGAAAAGATCACCATGAAGTCTGTCGGCGTCCCCACTAGCCTGAAGACTCCCACCACAGCCTCCATCCAATCCTCAGCCACCTGCGGGTCCGTCCCTCCCTGGAACCTGGGTGGCCTCTGGCGCTGGAACTCATGCAGTGCGCTCAAGCGACGTGCATCCTCTACTACTGGGGCTGGTGGCATCGGTGGCCCAACGGGTAGTAGTACCGCTGGTGCCTCCGCTGGTGCCTCAACTGGGATAGGGCCCTGTACTGAGGCCTCGTCGCTCGGCGGGCTGTCAGTACGTACCACTCTCGGGGCTCTAGCTAGTCATCCACGGGGAGGCATCCTGAAAGAAATAACATGACATGGTCAAAATATTATACCTGGTGAGCTGACCTGGTTTGAGCTGACATTTAAATAAAACTTCTGGAAAACACACACGCAATCAGTGTTTTCGTGAACAAAGTAGGAAACCAGTTGTTAGGGTCCTGGTGTATGGATATGTCGGCCGCCCGCACCAACACTGGACTCCCTGAACTGAAAACCACACTCGGTACTCTTAACACTATTGCTTCACAGAAGGAAACATCATAGTTATAAGTTATGCGGTAGAACTGAACTCCTCTGATACCAATTTGTCACGACCCGTCCTCGGGGCCCGTACCGTGACTACCCCAAGCCCGCCTTCCATAGGCCAGGGGCTGGCGACTAGCACCAAAGGCATAAAATCCCGATAAATGGGAAGGAATTGCCTTTATAAAAGAAAACTAGCACCACAGAGTACAAGAGGAAACAAAACACTAAGTACAAAAGAAAAGCTGAAAAGTAAATGGGCCAGAATACAAACCCAAAAGAAAGTACGACTACAACTGAACAAGGTACAACAGCAAAAAGACAAATAGCTGGAAGAAGGAAGCAGCTCCTGGGTCGTCCTCCTCGGATCCTACCTGAAGGGTAGGTACAGATAGCCTCCTCCACGCTCTCATCTGCCAACCTCCTCTGTGAGACGTCACGTCGTGTACCCACCTCCGGGTACTGGCTCGTTGTGTAGTCCACCTCCGGGTACCGTCCAGTCCTTGAACACTCGGCCTCTGTCAGCACTGCTCATCGTCTGCAACCAACACAAAGAGGTGCGGGCATAGCCCGTGTAGGAGTGGGTATAACGATACTCAGTAGGGACCCCGAGACCCTCAAGGTCTCACTAAAACCAACAAGGATAACCACAAAGAAGATCTCAACAGATAACCTCTACTTAGGTATATGCCCATACATATACCTAAGTTATCAAGTAACCCATCTCAATCATGAGGAAACACAAGGATTGTGAAATCAACGGATAACCACTACCCAGGTATATGCCCATTCATATACCTAAGTTATCAAGTGACCCATCTCAATCATGAGGTAAACACAAAGGTCAAAAGTCTCAGCTCAAACCAGGATTTTCATTATCGAAACTGTAACTGCTGAAGAGCTCCGTCTCTGGAGTGTACAGTGGTCCTGTCACGACTCCGAGGTACTGCTCACTAACCTAAGACTGCTGAGGTACTCCTCCTGTCGAGTACTGCGGGTTTGCGGCCAACTACCGGGCGCTCCGTTCGCTGAGGGTCTGTCGCCAAATATCGGGCGCTCCCACTAATAGCCTACAGAGGTAATCCTCCTGTCGAGTACCACGGGTTTGTGGCCAACTACCGGGCGCTCCGTCCGCCGTGGGTCTGTCGCCAAATACCGGGCACTCCGTCCACTGGGCTAGTCGACTCACTCCAAGTCGAGTCGGTCAAGCAGTCGTCAGGTCTCAGCAGGCTACACGGTCTCCGTACTCCGCACGCTCGTCTCCGGGAGGGTCCGCTCCACGAGCTACTGGTCGATACTCCAATTATCACAAAGTCCCGCAAAGAAGTATCTCAAAGGACCACCTCGTCATAGGGGTCTCAACGCAACAGACGGCGCGTCAATCGGACGCCCGGTCTGTGAGTTATTAGCTTTTTCGTCCCAGGGGCCCGGTTGGTTTCGTGTGCGAACCAATTCGGCCATAACTCAACTATATCCCGAACACTCATAGGGTATACACATAGGGACCGTTTCTCAACGAGATCACCAACGCCGCTGACGGTTCGTCAAACGAACGTTCTGTCAGAAAGGTATCGGCTTTTCCGTTCCAGGGGCCCGGTTTGATTTCGGTGCGATCCAACCCGGACACTATCCAACTGCATCCAAATCTCGGCGAAGGATGCCAAAGGTTCCGTATCATCAACAGGAACTCAACGCAACAGACGGCGCGTCAATCGGATGCCCGGTATGAGAGTTATTGCCTTTTTCGTTCCAGGGGCCCGGTTGGATTTCGGTGCGATCCAACCCGACCGCACTCCGTCAGCATCCATACCTCGTGCGGAGTAAGCCAAAAGATCCGTCTCACTTAGAGGAATTCAACGAAACAGACGGCGCGTCAATCGGACGCCCGGTCTGTTATTTATTGGCCTTTCCGTCTCACACCCACCCTGGGAAACTTCCCAGGAGGTCACCCATCTTGATCTCTACTCTAGGCCAAGCACGCTTAACTATGGAGTTTTAACCACGTAGGCTCCCGAAAAGGAAGGTGCACCTTGAGTATAGTATACCGAAACGACCGTCTCGATCCAAGGATCACGTTGCCGCTGAAGGCGAGTCGTTTGGAGGCCCGTAGCCCATGATACAGGCATTTGACCGAAAGTGGTCCGAAACTGGGGGTCTGGGCCCGGGCCGACCCGGCCCAACCCCCCCCCCCCCCCCCTGGGTCGGCCGAACCGGGTCAACCTGCCCCGGGCGGCGACCCAGCCCGACGACCCGGCCCGGCTCGGAAAACCCGGCCCGACCGGTGGCACGGGCCGGTGCGGCGGCGTGGTCCGGCGCGGCGGCACGGACCGGCACGGCGGCGCGGCCTGGGCGCCGTTCGGGTGCCGCGCGCGGGGGGCAAAGCCCCCCCCCCCTTTGAGAACCGCGACCCCTTAATTGGGGCCGCTTTTGAGACCCGGCCGGGGGAAATTAATTCCCCCGGTCTCCACTGTCTGGTCGGCCCGCAATGGTCGGCCGGTTTCGCCAGCAAGGACCGGCGACGGCCGGTCCTTCCTTCGCCGACACCGGCGGCCCGGTGCCGGCCGCCGGTCATCTTGCTCTGCCGCGGCCCGGAACCGGCCGCGGCCT
This sequence comes from Viscum album, assembly GCA_963277665.1. Taxonomy (NCBI): domain Eukaryota; kingdom Viridiplantae; phylum Streptophyta; class Magnoliopsida; order Santalales; family Viscaceae; genus Viscum; species Viscum album. The sequence goes on from OY728150.1 coordinate 16,100,637, forward strand.
ATGCTGTCCGGCGCGATGCGACGACATCGCTTCCCTCCGCCGCGGCCCCGCTCCGGCCGCGGCGCCTTTGACTTTCTTCGACGCGACGCGACGACGTCGCGTTCTTGGATTTCTTTCCACAGCGCGGCGCGACGGCGCCGCGCAATAATTGTTGTGCGATTCCCGCGTGGTGCGATGGCACCACGCCATCCCGTTCCATCCGCAAGGAAACAATTATGAACATAGGAGGGGGGTTCGGCCGTGTTGGTGCGGTCCGGGCCCCCCTCTCGTTAGACAATAACATTTAATCCTTTATCCTCGAAGTTCGACATTCTAGAATCAAGAATGGAAAATAAATAAATAAAATATCAACAATCCCCTACCTCGGATTCAAGTGCGGAGCACGCCAATCAAGCCGCGGGAGACTGGCGTCGCGGAGGTCGGGCGTCGCAGAAATCGAACGTCGTTTCCGTTGACGTCGAGGTGCGTCTGAAGAGGTGCGTCGCTGGAGAAGCTTCGTAAGCTGACGGAGATAGTCCGAGGAGGAAACGGCGTCTCCTTTCGTTGACACGGGAAGAAGATGGAAGAAGCGGCCTCGTCGATCTTCGGAAACACACTGGCTACGAAGAAGAGAAGCGGCGTTCTTCGTCGGAGCTTAAGTGTTCTTCGTGTTCTTCGTCAAGGTTGAAGAAGATGGAGAGAGCTTCTCAAAATCTTTCAAGGTGGCAAAGGAGACCAACCCAAAATAAAATAAGCTTAAGCCTTATTTTATTTACGCAACTAAACATTTGAATTTCAATAGATAAGAAACGAACCATTTATTCGTAGAATTAATTCAACGAAAGAAACAGCTCATTTAATTTACGAAAAAAACCGTCCAATTTAATGGTCTGTTAAGAATTTAAGAAAACGCGTCAGTTGACTTTCATAAAGATGAGTTTTCGCGGGTGCGTTACTTAGCGGAAAGAAATGGCGGGGCTCGTGCGGGCCCCACCTCACAAATATCCTACCAAGAGGGTAGGATATTTCTGGATAGTACCGTATCCGATTCAACTCAGATTAAACCACTTTTAAGTGGCTTCAAGTGGCTTCCAATTGGCTTAAGTGAAATAAAATAAAGTTGTCGCAAAATTATTTTATTTCTTGACTTTAAGCCCGAAAATTAAAAACCACACCCGAGTAAACGCAACTCCGGAAGAGGCGTTTCTAAGCAATTATCGGCGCTGCGATTCCATCGGTGCCCTCAGAATTCGATTCCGAGCACCGGTTCAAAAGTTAGAAAAACCCGCTCGTCCGTTCACTGAACGTACCCGAGCCAAACTTCGGAAATTGATTCCGGGCACACCGGACCTCAGAATCAGGCGCCGTCAGAAACTGCGTTCTTGTAAAATTCCAAAGAAAATTAATAAAAAAAATTCCTTGGAATTTACGGGTCATTACAGATATGGAGTTATATTGTAATTGAATGTTTTTATTTCATTGAGAAAGGGGGAGATAAAATATAAGGCCCCAACCTTAAACATTACATAATGTTGAATTAAGTTAATAATTCCAATTGAGAATCTTATCAGTTTTAGAGCTTTTAAGAATTAGGTCATAAAATAAAATCTCTTAAAAGAAAAGAAACATGTTTAGTTACATGTTTTAAACAACATGACTTTTACTTGATCCCATACTTGACCCTATTCCACTTTATGTCCCATGAAAAACATTTCAAAAACTTGGGATGAGCGTAAAACTCTCATTAAGATATAAACAAAGAAGGAAAACTGTTAGTTTTTTAAAACAACATGTAAACCATTAATACATTATAATAAGTAATAATTTTCACCTTTATGAAGTAGTAAATACTATTCACTAAATAAAAACTCATTTCTTACCCTTTTGTAACCAAAATATTACCATAAAACCCATAGAAAGAACACATAACATATAAAAGGTACACTTGGGACATAATCATACTTAAATGGAATAACCATATGGTCGACTTCCCCAAATCATTATTACAAATGGAATAGCCATACAGACGACTTCCATACCCAATTCATTGGAGGTTATAACATAACTACCCATCCTTATTTTATCACGAAACCACTCATCATTTGGTTTATCACATAACCACCCTTCAAATTTCCAAGTACCATTATATAATCATCACACATAAAAGATTGAAAATATCAACATTCCAATCATAAAATTTCATTTGAAATAAAAATAAATAATTTCATGATATTAAAATAGTAAATCCATTTAAAAAACTATTTTCAATACCAAATTACGTAAAAATGAGTATATGGTATTTATTTTCCTTTTAAAAACATTACGGCTTGTTAAGGAATCCATATATCAAATAATGCTCGCAATGGAAGAAAGGTCTTTGTCACCACATATATTAAAAAGAAACATTACCTTTTTCATTTAGTGAAATGATAGGTAGAAAAATATTCCCTTTGAATGGAATTAAAATTCAAAGGGTTTTATACACCGTACAAAATCATGTCGTGTATAAATAAAAATATGCCTCAAAGAAAAGAGATTGAGACAAAGTCCCTTACCTCATGTCCGACTTTACTCGTTCATTATTTATTTTCATGAATAATAAATTTAATTTAATTTCAACATGATTCCGAACCTTTTTAAAGTTTATTATTCCTTTTATATCACTTATTAACTTGGTATAACAATTAGTTTATTATTTGAGTTCATATCGGACATTTTGTCGATGTTCGGAACTTGAGTAAAAAATGAACATGTTATAATTATAAATTATCCATGTGGTCAAAAGTAAATTATCTCTATAATGGTATTAATTATTGTTATATCATATATATCATATATATCCAGTATATATGTATTTATAATAGTCCATATAATTTGGATATAAGAAATGAAATACACCGTTCATTGAGATGGTAAGATGTACGTACGCATGAACGCTACTTTAATTTCTTTTTCATATTTAAAGGAATGAAAACTAAATGATACATATGTATATTATAATTAAAGTATAGTATATATGTTATATATGTTATATATGTTATATATGTTCATTAATTCCATCATTTATACATTCCATGTATATCATGAATGAGTCATATCACTTTGATGGGGTTGTAGTCCACACTTCCTCAAATGCAATTATCATATTTATACAACAAGAAAAGTTTAAAGTTACATTAAAAATGAGAATTAAAGTATTATAGGGATAAAATAAATACCATATATATCATATATAATTACATTTCCATCATTATGGATTCCATAATATGTGTTAGGAGAAGATTGAACAATCATCATTTCATGAGGTAGTAGTTCACCGTCCACAAAAACAGTATGTTCTATACCCATTAGATTGAGGTTAGAATAAGTATAGTTAGAATAATTATCATAAAAAAAACCTATTATATTTGATTATAATGTTGTTGTAATGTAAACAAATAATAAGAAGATTATAGGTAGTGGATATGGAAAAATAATGGAAAGGAACTTAAGAGAAGACGTTACCTCAAATAAGGTAAATTCTTTTGATTTGAGCCAAAGGTCTTTCTTGAATTGCCTTATATATAGGGGAAGGACTCTAAGAGTAAGGTAGGGGTTTTGGGAGATTATTTTGGTAGAGGTTGGGTGAGACAATGGGGCTTTAGAGGTGTGAGTAAGGGTTAGAGGTGGTGTCCTTTTATAAGAGGGAGGAGGGGCACTTTATGAATGTTGAAAGTATTATTTTATTATTATTTTATTTTATAATTATAATAACAGAAAAGTGTTATATTTAGAATATAATATGAGTATGGTTTGAGATCCTCTCATCCAATGTGTTTTATACAATTTTAGGGAAGAAAATTAACCTTATCTTTTAACTTTAACCCATTAGTAAACTTATTTAACTTTTACAATGTCTTCTTGAATATTCATATTATATGGTTGTCATAGTTACTATAAAATGTCAAGAGAACCAAAAAAGGATAATTAATTATATGTGTAACATTATATAGGTAATTTGGCCGAATATTATATTTTTAGGACTATCATATCATTTAACAAAATATTAACTGATTTAAAAAATCATTTATGTCAATTTTTATACTATTCATATAATGACTTTTTAAAAATCCATAAAAATTTGATTCATTTTTAAAAAATTTATTAATTCAAATATAACAAGTCGCAATCATACCTAAAATTCGTTTATGGTATAAAAAGTATCAAAATAATTTTATTTTAATTTTTATAATCTCATTTATTTAAAACATTCATTAATATGGTAATCACTACCTCATCATTGTATCATAAATAAATTTATTTATTTGATGCCTATAAACTATAAATAAAATTCCATGATGTAGGGAATATTTTTAGATTTATAATGACTATTTATAGTTGAAGATATCACTTATATAACCCTATATAAATTTTGTTTAGTAAAAGATACATGTTTATGTTATATTTTCCTTAACTTTAAATTAAAATTAATTAAATGTCATTTTCACACACAAGTGGCTCCATGGGGTCCCCAAATAGACCCAAGTATTCACATGGTTATAAATATCTCATCCAATAGTGTTATGACAGGTGTTAGGCTAATGTAATATTATTATAATATTATTTTTTACCCTTATTTACCAGATTTACCCTTTAACCATAGTAAATAAAATATTTACTAAAGTTATTATTCATAATGTATAAAAATAAAAGTTACCTATTTAAACAATTTGGAATTCCTGATTCCAAATATGGAATCAATTCTTCCAAATTTAAAACACATAAGTTTTAGAAATTAATTTAAAATTATTTTTTGTTGTCAAAACCAAAATCCTTTTTTTAAGAAGTAAAACTACCAAAAGATTGACATGTGTTTATGTCCAATTTCAAACTAAAATTACTTAAAATGACCATAATTGGACTAAATGATAAAAATATATTCTAATTATACTTTAAAACAAATTAAAATTAAAATATAATCATATAAATAAACTAGATGAAAAGGAAATTTTGACTTAAAATGCAGTATTTTTCACTATTCACTTAAAAAAGAACTTTATCAGAAAAGTAAATTTTTTCTACCCAAAGTAAATTTTATTTTCCCAATTCTAAATAATAACTTTACTTTGTCAAATGGAACATATAAAAGTGACAAAATCTAGATCTAAAAAGGGTTCTTCATCAAAAGGCAATAAAACTACCTTTTAAATATATTATAGTATTTATGCTTAAAATTGTATTCATTCTAATTTTAAGCCTCTAAAATTTATTGGATAAATGTAAAGACATTTAACTAACATGTATAATCATAATAATATTAGTTATGTTCATTCTTTCCAATATAATGGATAGACATTAACTACCATTTAAAATAATAATAATATATTATTAATATTTTTCTCAGTACAACTCAGCCTTCTGTGCAACCTAAGATTTCATAGAAAGCAATTTTTGTGTGTTAGGTATTCCATAAAACATAACATCCCCTTTTAATTAAAAATAATATTTAATTAATAAATATGAAAATGTCATATTTTTTATTTACATGGGATTTTACGTCCTTCCCCCTTTTGGAAATTGCATCCTCACAATTTTATTCACTTATCAAATATGTGGTGGTATTTATCTCTCATAAGATTTTTAGATTTCCATTTTTCCTCTTCAACCATATGGTTTTTACAAATAACCTTTACTTGATTAATTACCTTATTCCACAACAATTTCTTTATTCGGTCATCAATCTGGACTGGCTATTCCTCATAAGAAAGATTCTCTTCCAACTAAACTATATCTAGACTCAAAACCTGATATGGATCCAGTATATACATTTTCAACCATGAAACAAGAAAAAAATTGTGTACTTGGGATAAACTTGGAGGTAAATCTACTTTGTAGGAAACTGGTCCAACTTTCTCTAGTATTTCATAGGGTCCAATGAACCTCGGACTCAACTTCCTCTTCTTACCAAAACGCATCACACTTTTCCATGGAGAAAATTTGAGAGAAAGACATGACTACCTACCTCAAAAGAATGATCATTCCTTTGGTTATCCATATAACATCTTTTCATGATCTGAGAAGTCCTCATGTGTTTCTGTATCAACTATACTTTGTCTTCTATCTCTTCAACCAATTATGGTCCCCTCAGTTTTCTTTCACCTACTTCATCCTAAAAGGATGAAGTTCGACACTGCTTCCCATACAATGACTAAAATAGAGCCATCTGTATACTGGAATGAAGACCGTTATTATAATAAAACTCAACCAAATAAAGATATTAGTCCCAATATCCCTGGTAATCCATTGATCAAGCATGTATCATATCTTCTAATGTATTAATTGTTTGTTCTGACTGCCCATCTGAATGAGGATGAAAATTTGTACTAAAATTTAATTCTATAGCCAATGACTTCTGAAGGCCTTTACTAAAGTTAGAAGTAAAATAGGATAAAAATTAGATACAATGGAGAGGGGAACTCCATGAAACCTAATTATATCTTTAAAATAGAACTGAGAATGTTGATCTAGAGATAGAGTATCTCGAATAGGAAGTAAATGAACAGATTTAGTCAATCGATCAACAATAACCCAGATCACATTATCACCTCGAGATGTCTTAATCCCACAACGAATTCCATGGCTATATTTTCCCATTTCTACTATAGCACCAGTAATGGATGAAGCATCTCGTTCAAAAACTTCTGCTCTACATTAACATGTTGACAAGTCAATACTTCAAAGTAAAGTCAGAAATATATCTTTTCATTCCATCCAACCAATAATACTACCGAAGATCTCTGTACATCTTAGTATGGCCTGGATGAACTGAAAATAGATAACCATTAGCTTCACATAACAACTATTTATTCAACTATGAATCACAAGGAACACATAATCTCTTCCCAAATCTCAAAATAAAATCATTATGAATGTTAAATTCAGGAAACTTACCCTTCTGAACCAACTCTTCCTTTTTATGCAACTCACTATATTCCTTCTGCTCTTTCTTAATTCTCTCTAAAATAGATGATTTCACAGACACCTAAAACAAAACAGATAAATTTCTGACACCAATAACTTCTATTCCAAATTTCATCAAATTGTTAATCAAAGGATCTTGTTCCAAACGTAACATGGTTAATGTAGCATTACTTTTTTGACTCAAAGCATCAGATACTTTATTTTATTTTCCTATACGATAATGAATCATGTAATCATAATCCTTGATTAATTCCATCCATCTCCTATTGCTCATGTTCAATTCTTTCTGTGTGACTATACACTTCAAATTTTTTTGGTCAGTATATATTTTGGATTTTACTCCATATAGATGATCCCTCCAAATTTTTAAAGCAAAAACAACAAAAGCTAATTCCAAATCATGTGTAGGGTAATTTAACTCATGAGGTTTAAACTAAAGTAAAGCATAAGCAATCACTTGATCATTTTGCATCAGTACATAACCAAGTCCATTCAATGAAGCATAAATATAGATAAAAAATTCACCATCTCTAAAAGGTAATTCCAAAACTAGAGCAGTCACCAATCTTCTTTTTAATTCCTAAAAAAATCATTAAATTCTTCTGTCCAGATGAACTTAACACCTTTTCGAGTTAACTTAGACAGTGGACTAGATAACCATGCAAATTTATCAACAAACCTTATTTAATAACCTTCCAAACCAATAAAACTCTGAATTTTAGTTATATTTGTGGGTCTTGGCCATTATTCAATAACATTTGTTTTGGTAGGATCAATAGTAATGCCATTTTTTGAAACAACGTGAAAACGGAATGAAATTTGTTTTAACCAAAACTCACACTTTCTGAATTTACCATACAATTTATTTTCTTTTAAGGTTTGTATGAAAACCCTTAAATTACTTTCATGATCCTGTTTACTTTTTGAATATAACAAAATGTCATCAATGAACACAACCAAAAATTTATCCACAAACTCCAGGAAAATTCTATTCATAAGATCCATGAATATAGAAGGTGAATTGGTTAACCAAAAATTCATAACTAAAAATTCATAATGGCCAAATCTAGTACGAAACATGGTCTTCCGAACACCTACTTCCTTTACTTTCCACTAATGGTACCCCGACCTCATGTCAATCTTTGAAAAATACTGAGCTCCCTGGAGCTAATCAAACAAATCATTGATATGTGGCAATGGATACTTGTTCTTAATAGTGATATTATTCAAGGATCTATAATCAACACAAAGTCTCATTGAACCATCTTTCCTTTTAACAAACATGACTGGAGCACCCCATGGTGATTTTCTAGGTCGAATGAATCCTTTATCAAACAACTTCTACAATTGTTTCTTTAACTCTAAAATTTCAATTTGATCCATTCGATAAGGGGGTTTTTAAATAGGCTTTGCATTATAAACTAATTCAATAGTAAATTCAACTTCCTGATCAGGTATAATACCAGGATACTCATCAAGAAAAACATCAAGATACTCATTTAATATTGGCACATCATTAATCAGAATAGTTCCTTTGCTTTTAGAAATATTTGAAAGGTAACATTCATTTCCATATTTCATTATTTTCTCAGCTTCCTAATATGTTATTAGAGAAAAGGGTTCATTCTTGTACACAAACTGATATACTTTCTGAAAATAACCCACTTTATCTCTACAGTAAATCTCAGAATGGTATATAGAAATGAAATCCATTCCCAAAATAACATCAAACTATACTAGAGGCAAATCAACAAGTTTTACCGGTAAATTATTTCCAAAAATAAATATAGGAAGATTCTTATAATTTATTGTTTCTTCAATATTTCCCCCATGTGTTTTTACCATAAGTTATGGATTCATTTCTTGATGTGGAAATCCAAATTTACTTGAAAATTTCATAGAAATGAGAGAATGTGTATACCATGAATCAAATAATACATTTAAAGAATATAAAAAAACAAACAAAGCACCTGATACAATTTCATTTGATGGTCCCACATCAGCAGTATTAGTAGTAAGAGATTATTCCCCACCCTTCTGATTTTTATCTGTCTTGTTTCCACCCTGGGTAATCAACTTTGGACACACATTGGCATAATTACAAAACTCATTGCAACAAAAACATCTTACCACTAGATTTTCATTTACTGCTTGATCATCTTACTCACAGTTATGAGAAATATGACCAGTCTTACCACACTAGAAGCACTTTCCAAATTTATAGAGACATTCTCCATGATTAGTTTTACCACAATTATCAAAAGATAGAAATTGAATTTTCTTACCTCCCGAATTCTTTGATGAATACTTTCTATTTTCATAACAACTAGACCACTTATTTTTCTTGTTCTCATGGAACACCTAATCATAAATAAAATCCATTTCTAGATTCTCAACACCTTTGACAAGATTCTTATAGATTTTTAATTCATGAGAGGCTAATGTTCTTCGATATCACAGATTCAGTCCAGAGTAAAATCTATTTATCTTACTATCAAGATCTCAGATGAAATTTAGAGCATAATTTTCTAGTCGAGTGAATTTTTTTTCATAAGAATACACTAAGTCATCTTCCTTCCTCAATTTCAAGAATTTTTTTTCCATCCTAAGTCGAACCACCTTAGGAAAATATTTCTCAAGAAACATACCTTTCAATTTGTCCCAACAAAGAGCACCAATCTCCTCACTACCCCTGATATTTTTAACCATAAAACACCACTAATATGTTTCTCCTTAAAAATGATAAACAACAGAACTAACCTTTTGATTGTATGTATAACCCATGACATCGAAAATCTTTTCTAGTGCTTTGATCCACCCTTCATCTTGAACAGGGTCATATGATCATATGAATGTTGGGGGATGTTGCCTCATGAAATGATCCACTATAGACATATTCCTATGGGGTTGATCTGGTTGATCTTGTGCATGTATACCACCATTATTTATAGCCTGAGTCAATCGTTCCATTACTGAAAAAAAAGTGTTCAGTTCTGAATCTATCCATCTTAGGATACTGATTTGGAAGGTTATTCTCCTCTATATGCCTTCCCAGCATTGTTGACCTGTTTTCTCTACGGAAAACCATTCTGAAAAAAGATATCTTAGACGAAGAAACATGGTAATATTCGAATGCTATATAATTTCAATTTGACCATAATGTAAAAAATTATTTATGGATATTCTATTAACAAAATTCTAACTCATAAAGCTATCTCAATAGATTTCAGATACCAACTATAAGGCCCTGGTCTTAAACATTACATAATCCTGAATTAAGTTAATAATTCACATTGAGGATCTTTTAAAGTTTAGAGCTTTATATAATTAGGTCATAACTTACACATAAAAACTTGAATATTACATGTAGACACTTTTACTCAGTATTAATTTTTTCATAAAATAAAAAATCTTAAAAGAAAATAAAATTTTTTAGTTCCATGCTTTAAATAGCATGCCTTTTCCTTGATCCCATCCATGACCCTATTCCACTTTATGTCCTGCGAAAAACATTTCAAAAACATGGGATGAACAAAAAAATCTCAGTAAGGGATACACAAAGAAGAAAAACTATTATTTTTTCAAAACAACATGTAAACCACGAATACTTTATCATAAGTAATACTTTTCACCATTATGATGTAGTAAATACTCTTCACTGAATAAAATCTCATTGCTTACCCTTTTGTAACAAAAATATAACCCTAAACCCATAGAAATCCCAGATAACATATAAACGGTAATCTTGGGACATAATCATACTTAAATGTCCAAGTACCATTATATAATCATCACATATAAATGATTTAAAATATCAACATTTTAGTCATAAAATTTCATTTTCAATCAAAAGAAATAATTTCAAGATATTTAAATAGTAAATCCATTAAAAAACTATTTTCAATAACAAATTATGTAAAGGGGTATATGGTATTTATTTTCCTTTTAAAAACATTACAACTTGTTAAGGAATCCATATATCAAATAATTCTTATGACAGAAAAAAGGTCGTTGTCACTACGTACATTAAAACGAAAATTTAACTTTTTTATATAGTAAAATTCTATGTAGAAAAATATTCCCTTTTAATGAAATTAAAATTCTAAGGGGTTTATACAACATATAAAATTATTTAATGTATTAATTGAAATATGGCTCAAAGAAATGAGATTGATACAAAGTCACTTACCTCGTGTCCGACTTGACTCATTTATTATTTAATTTCCTGAATAATAAACTTAAGTTAATTTATAAATTCTTAAGAACCTTTTTAAATTTTATTATTCCTTTTATATCAATTATTACCTTTCTATAACAATTAGTTAATTACTTGAGTTCATATCGGACATTTTGTTGATGTTTGGAAGTTGAGTCAAAAATGAACTTGTTATAATTATAAATTTTCCATGTGGTCAAAATTACATTATCTAAAGAATGATATTCATGATTTTTATATCATATATATAATATATATCCAGTATATATTTATTTAGAATATTCCATAGAATTTGGATATAAGAAATGAAATGCACCATTCATGGAGACGGTAAGTCATACGTACGCATCAATGCTACATTCATTTCATCTTGATATTTAAAATAATGAAAACTAAATGATACATAGGTATATTATTATTACATTATAATATCTATGTTATATAGGTTACATAATTTTATTAATTACATCCTTTATACATTCAATGTATAGCATGAATGAGTCATATTACTTTGAGGGGGCGATAGTCCGCACTTCCTCAAATGAAATTATAATATTTTTACAACATAAAAATCCTAAAGGTATGTTCTAAATGGGAATTAAAGTAGAATAGAGATAAAATAAATATCATATATATCATATATAATTATATTTCCATAATAATGGACACCATAAGAGGTGGTAAGATAAGATTGAACAATCATCGTTTTGTGAGGCAGTAGTTCACCGTCCACAGAAACAGTATGTTCTATACCCATTAGACGAAGGTGTGTGTAATTGTAGTTAGAATAATTATCATAAAAAAACCTACTATGTTTAGGATACTGGTTTTTTTATGTAAAAAAAGAATAATGAGTTCATAATGAGTGAATAAAGAAAAATAATGGAAAGGAACTTGAGAGAAGATGTTACCTCAAATCAGGTAACTTCTTTTTATTTGAATCAAATGGATTTCTTGAATTTCCTAATGCATAGGGGAAGACATATAGGATTAAGGGAGGTATTTTGGTAGCTTATTTGGGAAGATTTTGGACAATACAAGGGGGAGTGAGTGGTGTGAGTAAGGGTTAGAGGTGGTGTCGTTTTATAAGAGAGAGGCGGGGAACTATGGGAATGTTTGAAAGTATTATTTTGTTATTAATTGATTTTTGAATTATAATAACACAAAAGTGATATATTTATAAGATCAGATGAGGATGGGTATAAATCCTCTCAGATAATGTGTTTTAGACAAGTTTAGGGGACAAAAGTAACTTTATCTTTTAGCTTTAACCCTTAGTAAACTTATTTAACTTTTACCATGTCTTCTTGTATATTCATAATATATGGTTACCATAGTTTCTATAAAATGACAAGAGACACAAAAATGAATCATTAATGAATTATTAACATAATATATTCCAGTTGGCCAAATATTATAATTTTAGGACTATTATATCATTTAATAAAATATTAATTGATTTAAAAACTCATTTATGTCAATTTTTATACTATTCATATCATGACTTTTAAGATATCCATAAAAACTTGATTTATTAGAAAAAACTTCCTTAATTAAAATATAACAAGTCATAATCATCCATAAAATTCGTTTATGGCATAACAAGTTTCAAAATAAATTTATTTTAATTTTTATAATTTCATTTATTTAAAACATTCCTTAATAAGGTAATCACTACACCACCATTGTGTCATAAATAAATTTATTTATTTGATGTCTATAGATTATAAATAAAATACCATGATGTAAGTAATATTTTTAGATTTATAAAGACAATTTAAAGTCAAATATAACACTAATATAACCCCATATAAAAATTGTTTTAGTAAAAGATACATGTTTAGGTTATATTTTCCTTAACTTTAAATTAAAAGTAATTAAATGTCATTTTAACACATAATTGGCTCCATGGGGTCCAAAAATCGACCCAAGGATTTCCATGGTTAGAAATATATCATAAAAAGGGTTATAACATGGTTTAGCGTAATTTAATGTTATTATACTATTATTTTTTATCCTTATTTAGCAGATTTACCCTTTAACCATGGTAAATAAAATATTTACTAAAGTAACTATTCATAATGTCTAAAAATAAAAGTTACCTATTTACACAATTTGGATAAACTGATTCAAAATATGGAATCCATTTTTAAAAATTCAAAACACAGAAGTTTCAAAAATTAATTTAAAATTAATTCCCATTGTATAAACCAAAAAGCGTGTTTTTAAGAAGTAAAAACTACCAAAATATTGACATGTGTTTATGTCCAATTTCAAAGTGAAATTACTTAAAATGACCAAAATTGGATTAAAATATAAAAACATAATCTAATTATAATTTAAAACCACATAAAATGATAATTTAATCATATAAATAATCTAGATGAAAAGATAGTTTTGACTTAAAATGCAATATTTTCACTATTCATTAAAAAAATGAACTTTATCAAAGAAATACCAAACATTTACCCCAAGTAAATTTTGATGTCCTGATTTTAAATAATAAGTTTATTTTGTAAAATTGAACATATAAAAGTGACAAAAACAATATTTCAAAAGGGTTCTCCATCAAAAGGTGGTAAAACTACCTTTTAAAAATATTAGAGTATTTATGCTTAAAATTGGATTCATTCCAATTTTAAGCCTATAATATTTATTGGATAAATGTAAATACATTTTACAAACATGTATAATCATAATATGATTTTTTCTATTCATTATTTACAATACAACAGATAGGTGTTAACTACCATTTAAAATAATAATATAATATTATTATTATTTTTCTCAGTATGACTCAACCTTGTGTGCAACATAAGATTTCGGAGAAACCCATTGTTGCGTGTTAGGTACACTATCAAAAATAGAATCCCCGTTAAAGTAAAATTAATATTTAATTAATAAATATGAAAATTTCATATTCTTTATTTACTTGGGATTTTACATAAAATCATTAAATCTATAAAGTTATTAATTTTATTGGTAGAGATTTGATGGACATGGATTTAAGGAGGTATTTTCTATAAAATATAAATGGGGGATTGGTTAACCCTTAAGTATTTTTATTATATTTTTTGATAATATATAATGGTTATTTGAGTTATTGAGAGTATATATTAATTTGATTTTATGGTTATTCTTGGACAAAGGTTATGGATTTATCCTCAAATCAAAAATTGTTTATGGTTTTTGATGATTATTGAAGGATTTTAATAGATTCATTAAATCCATAATATTGATGAAAAATAATTAATATTGTTTCAATAACTTTATTGGAAAAATAAATTCATATATGAAGGTGTTGGTTGTTCTGGTAAAGTTTACTTATTGGTGGAGGAATTTTTTATGGATAAGTTTTGAGATCAGTACTTAACAAAAAAATACGTCCAACCTCCAGTAGGCTACTTGGAGAAAGAACTCAAAAATCGGTTACCAGATCAATAGTGATGCTAATCCAGAGGTAGTATAGTGAATGTGAGTGATAATATGGGTTGATAATAGCATCTGTAAAGGAAATAAGGTGAATGGATCAATGCATAAAAGATAAGAAAATACAAGAGTGACCCACTTCCTTGGGCCAGTGGTTAATTAATTTATCAATCCTCTAGTACCCTAAAAGGACTTATATAAGAGAAATATCTCTAGTGATCTTCTAATGTGTGATTATGAAAGTATCAGGTACTATTCAAACTATAAATGTATGGGATTAAAATGGATTCATGCCATTCTAGTTATCTTTAACCCCGTGATTCCCTCTCCTACTAACCATGTTGCATAAATAAACATGGATTATGAATATTTTTTTGTGTATGAGATACCATTAATCTATCCACATCATATGTTAGGATGTATTGATTGAGAAACACTCACAAAGATTTTTTCACTCTATATACTATTCCACGATGTCCTCACCTTATACTCTATATTGTAGGGATGAGTCGAGGTTAATAGGGAAGTGTTGATAGCCTCATTATAAAGATAAGTGTTTCACCATGTGTTTTTTAGATGTTTTATATATGTAAAATATAATTTGAGATGTTTCATGCATGATAAGGGAAGATATTAAAGTATAACACACCATGGAGAACATGTGTAATTCATTTTTGAAGACATTTTGAATTTGAAATGTTCTTGTGCAAAATGGTGAACCCTAAAATTTTTATTTTGGAGCCCATAGTGGACCCACATATGGGGATCTGCATAGTGGTCATTTGTATTATATGTAAGGGTCATTAAGTTTAAGATAAATTTTATTAGGACCTTTATAATGGTAATAATACTTTTTATAAAGGTGATTTGATGCTTCCCAATACTATTTAAAGGTATATAAAACACTAGTGAATGTGGTGAGATTATTTGAGTTTGTGTGAAGATCGAACATGCTCGAAGTTTATAAAATGGGTAGTAAGAGAGATCTATCCCATTGAGGAGGGTTTTTTAAATATAAAGTTTTTGAATTTGGAGAGAAACATGGGAATGTTACCATTTTTTAATCTATTTTAAAGGGTGTTTTACATATAAAAGTTACACTATGTTGTGGTAAGAAGAACAACATAGCATGGTATGTTTTACATAGAGACCAACATGAGTGTTTTAATAAATCTATATTTCATGGTATTTGAAATATGTAGGTTACATATAGTTATATAAGGTTTGGAACATTTATTCTTATTTGGTAGTTAGGGACTGATATCTAACCATCATAATGATGTTATATGGTGTTCAATTTCAAGAAAAAAAATCTGAAGGATGGATTTGAAGCCACAATAGTTAGAAGTTAATTTTAGATTAAAATTTTGAATTTGAATTTCAAATTTTATTGGTAGTATTTTATTTTATATATAATGAGGAGAACAATATTTAAAATTAAATTAATAGAGATACAGATAGATATAAGACAAAGTAGTATAATTGTGTTTTCTTAGTGGATAATGGAGTAAAAAACATAGACATAAATGAAAATCTAAATTATAAAGGACAAATTTTTGCTGAACTAGATCATACAAAATATTTTTATATGAGAAGAAAGTGTGTGATGTGAAATTTAATTGTAAGTAAAGATCATAACATAAGTTCAACTGATCATATCCAAAGTAGTGTGAATAAGAAGATTTATTGCATAAAAAAAGTTAAGGAATTCCAATTTCAAAAATAGAAAGAGAAGTAATTATAAAAATATCCTGGAAATAAAGAGTCATGTATTTATCTTGAATAACTATCCAAAGGAGGAAGAAGTTTGATGAAGTATCGTAGAATAATGACGATGATACTATTAAAGGGGCATTTCAAAATATATTTGTGAATAATATCCTTAGAGATTCAAAGAGAACTAACTTAACCTCATTGAAACTCATTAAATAATTTTTGATATTGTTATTTGGATTGACTATTAATTATTTTTCCAATTAGAGCAGTGATTAAAGGCGATAATGTTGAGATAAATGATCCTAAGAAGATTGTGTATCTACCATAAACTTGGGTGGGTAATAATCCCAAATAGTAGTAACATATCATAAACCCCACAATTAGTGAGATTAGTGTTTACTGAATTGACATGATGTTGATTTCACGATCCTTAGATTAGTCCTTAGTAGTGAACCATGTAAAAAACCCTATTTCAATATTTATTTTGTTTATATTTTTAAAAGATACAAGATGGGATAAAAATAGTAAATAATCTCTTGTAAAGGGATAGTCACATGACAAGGTAATCAGGCTAAATATTAAAACAGAGTAAAAGAGGTGACCCACATAGATAAGAGGTAAGTATCCTTATGGTAGTATAAGTTTAAAGGAAAAGTTAAGAAATTAGAATAAGTTTACATACCATGATTGATCCCCCATGAGGGTATCTATCACCTAATCCTCATTATAAACCTAACAGTTATGCATGATATTAAAATTATTCATATCAAATGTTTTGTAAAATGAATTTAATTTAATGAGAAAAAAAATTGATGAAATAAAGTGGCTAATGAATTCTGTTCATTTATGTTATATTTATGGAATTATTTTTCATTGATGAAAGTGTTACAAATATATTAGAAAATGAGTGAAAATAAAGAAAGATATATATTTCATCATTATTATATATAATAGTAATGAATATTTTTGTTCTAAAAATTATTTTCATTTAATTAAATTGAGTTTCATGGTTTGTTTGATGTTTTATATAATTTACATTGATGTATTTTGAATATATATGGAATAATGGAAGTATGAAAATAAGGTTTTATATGGTATTACATTTTATTATGTGCCAAATATTTTATTTTATTCTTCGAAATATATTTTTTTATATAAAATATAATAAAATGAGTTTGGTAAAATAGTTTTTTAGAGTTAATAGAATCAATGAACATTTATAAAGTGAAATAACGATTTTAAATGGGTTTTGGAATTATTTTCATATTTAAAATTATTTAATAAACAAGAATAATTGTACCAAATCCATTTATAAGTTTTTTCGAGTCAAGGAACCAATTTTTAGTAAAAATGAAAATTTTACCAATAATTGTATTTGTGGAAAATTATTGTTATGTAAATTTATATGTTGTGAAATATTATAGGAATAATAGGGTTTTCATTTAGAGTAAAAATTATAAGGGGAATAAATAAAAAACAATAAACTTCTCTCTTATAAGTGAAAAACAAAATTTGAGTGTTTAAATGGGATTATAAAAAGATAATTTTATCACTAAAACCCTGATTTTAAAACACTATAAATTTATTTATAAAATTTCTTAATTTTAAGTAATTTTTAGAAGTGTATAATTTATTTTTAGGTAAATTAAATGTAAAAAACGTGGTTTTAACTGATTAAAATGAATATATTATCTAAAAAAAATTGTTTAATATTATGTTTTGAGTAGTTATTTTCCCCAGAGGGTGTTGGATGATTTTGAATGATTTTATGATTGATTACACATTGGTTGTTATGATCAATTTAAATAAATAATTTATGATAATGTGAAATATCAATTGTTATATGGGTAATTCAATTTGTTTTGCAAACATATAGGAATTCATTTGGTTAGGCTATGACATTAGGTGGGCCATGGAGTTGATTAGTCTTTGCATTACGATGTAATATTAAATTTTCCATGTGTTTTTTATGATGAAAATATTTTACAAGGTTTTGGAAAGGTGGATATATTTTCCATTGGTTTGTAAAGGAAACTATAGTTTCCATATGTTTTAAAAGGGATTTATTAAGAATGTTTTAGTTATGATGTTCCATGATTATAAATCTAAACATTTAAAATAATTGGATGAAATAAGTATATATGATCATAGGGTAGTTTACATATCATATAATCTTTTATAATTTATACCATTAATGTTTTGTTAAAATAATTTAATATCATTGAACAACTCACATAAGAAAATATAAAACACCTAGTGGTGCATTGGGTCATGAGGGTTGCTACTGAGATTATTTCTCTTAATTTGTACATATACACCTCATGTGTGTATATATTTTATGCAAAGTGATATATGTAAAGAAAAGACTCCTATATAGGTGTATTATGAGAGATAAACATGTATTATAGGTATTTAGTTGTTGATTTTAGTGACTTAAAGATGTGTTAATTTTTCATTTATTTTTTAGATATTCCAGTTAATATGTATATCAATGTTTTCAATTGAGTTATAGTTATACTCTATTTATATGAATGCTATAAATTGACATTATTAAGACTTTTACTTGATGTTACTACGTTTTTGTTTACTTACTCCACAATGTATTAATTTTTTTATTTTGAATATTTTTTATACCATTTGAGGGAAAATTTGTAATGACCCCAACCCTAGTATCCCAGAGCCAGTGCCTTATATTATTACATTGGTATAGATACAAGATTCAAATCCAAAAGGACTGAATATTTTAGTAGTTTTAGAGAACCATATTACTTACAAAAACCCCATTTCACATTGGGGATAGAGAATGAAATAAAATATATAATAAAACAAATAAACAGCATCCTTGAATACTCATTTAATTTTCTCTTCCTAATAACCTGGGTAAAGGAAACAAAATAAGTGTGAGCTCAAAATCTCTGTAAGGGTTAAGTATATTAGAATAAATAATGAATAAATAAACATAATCAACATGGAAAGGTAAATAACTGAGAACACATTCTATTTATATAACTAGAAAAGGAAAAATCAATATAGCAAGGTAATAAAGTAAAACACATTGAATTTAATCAATAAACTAAGAATGAAATTCATCCATATATTTTTTAACACTGAAAATATCATGGATAATAATAATATATTAATTCTCAATGAAGGAAATTATTAATTATTAGATTCCATGTTTCTTAGGTATATGGTACCTTAACCATCATGACCTTTCACAAGATTGGTTTAAAATGTATCGGGTATAATCCTATCTAATTTGGCCAACTGATTCATCTCATGAGAATACCTATACATCAAGGGAATTACTATAAATGATCAATAACTTGTTTTATACCTTTCCAAAGAATTCCTTATATATCTAATAATCTATTTAATTCTTAAAAATGTGACTTATCTTCAAGCATTAATATTTAGTAAAGGATACATATTTATAAATATTTTAATAGCTAATCAAATATATTTTAAAGTGTACACTATATGTAAAAATAGTATATAGTTTATAAATAATTATATACATTAAATAAGAGTATTTATATTAAAAAAATGCATTTTACATTGGAAAGTGGTCATAAAGAAGTGATTATTTCAAGAGAAAGTTAACAATCACAAAAAAAACATGTGATTACAAAGATAACATTTAACACATGGTATTTTTCAATTCAAACCACTCGGATGAGATAATTAAAATTGAAACTTAAAATACTATGAATTTTGAGTGAATAAAGATATTAAATGAGAAAGGGGAAGTATATACACCACATTAATGTGAATTGGTTTATAATAACACATAAGTCTCAATGGAATGTAAATTTAGATGAAATCCTTTACCCTATGATACTTGTTTTGAACACCCTTTAACCTTTCTTATAATGATTTTAAGCATGTTATTAACTTATAACATAAAAATATTAATAATTATAATGTAATACAACATCTTATCACATTTTTGTTAATAATAAATTATTATTTTCATTGTTTCAGGTGTAAATTGCCTTGTTTTTTTAGTATGATTTGATTTATTTTTCTTTTGGTTATTTTACTTATATCCTGATTTAATAATATATAGAATGTAAAATATGAAATAAATATGATATATATTTATTTTATATGTATTTAAATTAATATATATAATTTTGTTATAGGAAATGGAATACACTATTCAGGGAGACAGTAGGTCGTACATACACATGAAAGTTGTTTCCATTTTCTTATAATATTGAATGAGAGAAAGGAAAATGATATATATTTGTATTATAATACTATAATTATTTTTATTTCATATGTGTAACCTATTTTTTGATAAAACCCATGATAAATACATTTCAATTAAAGTGTGAAAGAATCACATCGCTTTGAGGTGGCGGTAGTCCACACGTCCATAGACGATGTTATCATATTCCCACAAAATAGAAAGCATTAAGGTATGTGTTATATAGTAATTAAAAAAGTATAGGAGAATTATAAATATAATATATTCCATATATAAACTATAAATCAGTCATTATTCCCAACCTTTAAAGGTGTTAATGGAAGAATGAATGACATCAGTTCCCAAGGTTATAAACCGCGGTACATAAAAACTATGATTGTGTATCCTAATTGATGGAAGTGTGTGTGGGTGTAGGTCATACCCTTAAGATAAATAATATTAGTATATTTAATTTTTTTTTTGTTAAATAATCAAGATATAATAATAATTTAATGGTTTTCGAAAAGAATAAAACAAAAGTGTTCATTGAATAATGTTATCTCTTATTCGGGTAACTCTTTTTGGTTTATATCAAAATCATTGCATGGTTTTATACATATAAAAAAGATTCTAGGATAATGGTAGGGATGTGGGTAGTTTATGTGGATAGGGATTTTATGATCCAAATGGATTTATATGTGTGAATAAGTGAGGGCTGCGAGTGGGTTTTTATAGCGGAGGAGTGGTATTCTTGTAAATAACAAAAGGAAAACACTATTGTGAGGTATCCCTTATATATTGTGAATAAATTAAAGAATAATGGTCGATTAAATAGGGGACATCATCTAAATATATCCATCGAATGGGTTTTGGATAAGTTTCTAGGTCATTTTCTCTTTAATTTTAATGTTTATCCACTAAGTAAACACATTTTCATCTTAATTTTTGTAATTAATTTTAATTGACTTCACTAATATTTTTTGTAAAAAAAATAATTTTAAATAAATATAAATTATAAATTATTATTATTCAAAATATTTAATCCATTTTTTCAAATTAAAAACACATAAGTGCCAGAAATTAATCTAAAACTAGTCCAATAGACGGGACGAGAAAGTGGGGTTTTAATGTGAAAATGTTCAAAAATTTACTATGTTTTATATCTAACTAAAATATAAAAAATATTACAATAACCAAAATTATATTAATAGATTTATAATTGATATATATTTCTTTTAAAACTAATTCAAAATATAATATAACCTTATCAATTATTTAGATGAAAATTCATTTTTCAATTAAAATTTAGGGTTTTTCGCTATTCGTCAAAACATGAAACTTCTGATAAAAATACAAAAAATTCACCCTAAGTTAATTTTACATTAATATTTCGAAAATAAATTTTATTTTTCTGAATAAATTTCTTAAAATTTTCAAAATTTATTTTTAAAACAAGTGCACCATTAAAATGAGGCAAAATTGCTTTCAGAGAATTACATCTTTTTATACGTAAAATATGGATTTGTTTTAATCTTATGAATATAAAATTTTTTGGATGAAAGAAATTTTGTTATTTAATATATATAAATTTCATTTATATAATTCAATAATAGAATTAAAATTAATTTATTATGATAAATAATCTTTGGATGAATAAAAAATTTTCTTTATAAAAACTTATCCATTATATTTAATTGATTTTTATTTTAATTTCTAAATAATTCATAAGCAATGAATTCAACCATGTATTTTCATAGTTTAGTTAATAATATTTATTACCATAAATTTAAAAACTAGGAGTTAATTAAAATTTTAAATAATAATATTAATAGTATTCTGTAAAACACAACCTTGTGTGTAACCCAAGCCATAGAAGAAAGCAATTATTTCTTTTAACACACTATAAATTCAGGATTTCATGTAATGAAAGCTATAAAATAGATATAATTTATTTCAAATAGTAAATATATTACAATGTCTTGGGATATAATATTTCCTCCTACGCATGGTGTTTTGTGTCATACAAACTATTGAATTAAAATTTCATTCTTCTAGAATTTTGGGGTGTTACATTCTCTCTATAGTAAATAAATTAAATCCTCACAATTTAAAATTGATCTTGAAAATTAATAGTTTTTTATTTTATAATTATTATTTTTTAAATATCCACATAATAAAATATGTAATAAAATATGCCCTTATTAAGAGAGAAAGGGAATTATAAAATTCATCTAAAATAATAACATAACCCGGTTTCCAGATAGATGTATATAGGTGGGAAATAAAAACATAGACATCTAAGAGGAAAATAACACACAAATACTGATGGAGAGTGATAGATAACATTTATCACAAAAATTGGGATATCTAGAAAAGTTTAATGTTCATATAACCATAAAAAATAGGTGTGAAAAATGAAATCAATATCATAAAAAACAACAATGAAAGGATTTTTTTTCGAGATATTTTTTACTTAGTTGAGGAATTATTTAACTCTATTAGAATATAAGAAAATATAATTACTTGATATAATTATACTTCATAAACACAATCTTATCCATTGGTTGTGCTTTGAACTAATTTTACCTTATCTTCAGTTTCATCATATAGTGAGGAAATATATTAATCCCCAAAACCTCATCCAAATAAAAACATAATACATTTTATAAATGGTTAACATTTAAAAAATATTATGATCCAAAAATTTAGAAATAAGGTAACAATTTTTACAAAATTAACTATTAAAAATAACATGTTGTGGATCCTAATTGTCACATACCAAACATGTGAATACATTGATCATGTTTTCTCGTAAATTTTTTTAATAACATTAATTACCATAAAATCATTTAAAAACATGCATGATTCCTTATTATTATGTAAAGAATGTATTTTTGGATATATTACTTAAATCAATAAATGTTGTTACCTCCATAAATTATGGAAAAAACCACTTTCTCAAAAAACGATTAATCATTTACAAGGTATTCAGTACTATTCAGTTTACTTTATCCAAATTAAGAATATATTTATTCCAAAATCATTATATTAGTATGAATAACATATTAAGGGTTATCTTTTCCTCAACCATGTGTTTTCCAAAAAGTTCATCTTGCAACTAAATCAATTTTTCGAGGTTATCGGTACCATTAAACACACACTATCAAATACTTAATGAAAAGTATCATAGTAAAATCATTATATATTTCATAATTTTTATAACCTATACTTTACTAATAAAATACTCATATTAAATATTTCTTGAATCCAAACACAGGTATAGAAATCATTACTTTTCATCTTTGGTAGTAATAGAAGCTTGAACATGATCCATTAGCCTTTTTTGGGGTATATTCCTTTGACTTTTGAGACATTTATTTATGTACTATCATATCTACCTGCAGTCGAAGCATTGTACATTGGAAAAATTTTCATTACCCTAACAATCACAGTCATGGTATCATTTATCTCTACAATTATAGAAAATACCATTCCTTTTTTATCAAGTTCTGAGTTTTTCATTCCACAATTAGCACATGTGGGAAAATAATTGTTTCCTTTATTTCCATTATCTATATTTTTTAAACTTTCTTCTTGTTCTCGTGCCTCCCTCTAAATCAATAATACTTAGATAATTATTTACATATCTCATTATAACATGATATTGTGTCCTCATATGATGAGAATTCATGGGAGACTATTTTTCTTTGAAATATATTCTTAAGGATATATGATCCTTATTTCTCTTTGGATCACATGAATTAGTGAGGTTGACATTACTTTAGCTAGGAATTATTTCTAAATTATGAAATAAACTATATTAGATCATATAATTATGAAATATAATTTATAATTCCAAAACAAGTTAAATACATAACATGAATTAAAAATTTATGTGTAACTAATATAAAAATCATAAACATGGTTTATTTTGGATATTATTATATACTTATCCTAAAATTACGTCATTGGGTTATAATCCATAATCTATGTTTTCAAAAATCTAGTTTCCATGGTTTCTACAAAAATTTATCTAATACCAACTATAAGGACCCCAGACCAAGTAGTTCGAAGATGGTGCCTTACATTATTACACTGACATAGATACAAGATTAAAATCCCAAAGGAATAAAAAATTTAGTAGTTTAGGGGAACTAGAATACATACATAAAACCCATTTTAAATTGTGGATAGAAAACTAAATACAATAGATAATGAAAAATTAACTACATCCATGAATACTCATTCAAAGATATATTCTTCATAACACGTGGAAAGTAAAAAATAAGGGCGATCTCAAATGATCAATAAGGGTTAAGTACAATGGAATAAATAATTAATAAATAAGAATAATAAACATGGAAGGGAAAATAACTGAGTAAAAATTCCATTTATATGAATAGATATGTAAAAAGCAATACGGAAAGGTGAGTAACTGAAACACATTCCATTTAATCATAAAACTATGAATTAAATGAATCTATAGATTTTTTCATCTTGAAAATATCATGGATAATAATAATAATAACTAAAATATTAATGAAGTAAATTATTAATTATTTGACTCCACGTTTCCAAGGTACATGGTACATTTACCATGCAGACCATTTATAAGACGGTTTAAAATATATCGGGTAGAAACCCATATGATTTGGCCAACTAATTCATCTCATGATACTATCGATCCATGGAGGGGATTTCTTTAAATGGACCCCACCCATGTCATTCCTTTCCAAATCATTCCTCATATATCAAATAATTTATTTAATTCAACAATGTTTGTTATCATTAAGTATCTGTATTGACCAATGTATACAGATTTATCAATATTTCCCCATCTAATCAAATATCTTTCAAAGTGTACACCGTATGTAAAAATGGTATGCAGTTCAAAAATAATAATACCCGTCGACCAATAATATGTATATTTAATATAAATTTATTTTCCTATGGATAATTACAATAATGAATTAATTGTTTCAAGATAAAGATAACAATCATAAAAGAAAGAAAGATTGCCAAGATAAATTTTACCACTTGGTAATTTTCAAGTCAAACCGGATGGATAAGATAATTCAAAGTAAAACTTGAAATACCATGATTTATGAGTGTATAATTATATTAAATTATAAAGGGAAATTATATACACCACATTAAAGTTAATTGGTGTATAATAATAAATAAGTCACAATGGAATGTAAATTGAGATGAAATCCCATAGCTTACACTCCCTTTTGGTTGAATGAACATTAAACTACTATATAATAGTTTAGATCATGTTATTAACTTATGAAATAACCATATTAATAATTATAATATCATATATTATCATTTTATCACATTTTATCACCCTTTTGTTGATAGTTTTTTTATTATTTTCATTATTTTGGGTGTTAATTGCCTTTTTTGGAATATTTTTGACCTGTTATTTTTTTCTTCCTTTTACATAGATCAGTATTTCATGATCTACATAATTTAAACCATGATTTAAATATCATATTTATTTATTATATATGTATTTAATGTAATCCATAAAATTTGTTGATAGGAAATAGAATACATAGTTCATGGAGATATTATGTCGTACGTAGGCATGAATGTCGTTTCCATTTTAGTATAATATTAAAAGAGAGAAAATTAAATGATATATATGTATATTATAATTAAATTATAATTTTTTATTTCATATATATCTACTATTTTTATTAAAACTACCCTTAATACATTCCATGTAAATTGTGAATGAATCACATCGCTTTGAGGATGCGGTAGTCCACATGTCTACAAATGATGTTATCGTATTACAAAAAAATGGAAAACAAGACAGTATGTGTTATATAGTAATTAAAAAATCATAATAAGATTTTAAATATTATATATATCATATATAAACTAAAAATAAATAATTATTCCCATCTATTAAAGGTGGTAATAGAAGAATTAACGGCATAAGTTTGTGAGGCAGTAGTCGTTGTACACACGAACAATGATTGCATATCAGATTTGATGGATGTGTGGGGGGGTTTAGTTATTACCCATAAGATAAAAAAATATAAGATAATTTATTATAATTAGGTTTTTATTTAATAAATATATAATAATAATTTAATTGATGGAGAAAGGAATCAAACAAAAGTTCTCATTGAAGAACGTTACATTTTATTGTCGTAACTTCTTTCGATTTATAATTGAAACCTTACATGGATAGATTTTTGTCCAAAAAATATTCTATGATGAGGTTGGGAATTTTTTGGAGTCGATTTGAGAATGTTTTTGTTGGGAAAAATGGATTTAGAGGTGTGAATAAGTGAGGGGGTGAGTTCCCTTTTATAATGGAGGAGGAGTGACAATCTTGTAATTACCAAAAGGTAAGCACTCTTGGGAGGTATCCATTACCTAATATGCCCCCAATAATGAACAATTTTGTATAAAATAGTTTATATGGTCTAAATATAACCATAAATTGGGGGTTTTAAAAGGATATATGTCAGTTTTTCCATTAATATGAAAGTACAACCACTAAGTAAACTCATTTTCACCTTAATTACTATAACTAATTTTAATTTATTTGAAAATGTTTCTGTTAAAAATATGATTTCACATTAATAAAAACTATAAAGTATTCAAATTATAAATATGAAATCCATTTTTGAAATTAAAATATCAAAAATGAAAGATATTAATTTAAAATTAATCCTGCAGATGTGATGAAAAAGAAAATTTTTCAAGTGAAATTTTAAAACATTTACTTCATTTTTATATCTAAATTCAATATAAAAATGATTCTAATGAAATAAATTGTATTAATATAATTATAATTGATCAATTTTAATTTTCAAATCAATTCAAAATATAATATATCCTTATAAATTACTTAAATGAAAATTTATATTTGAATTAAAATTCAGTATTTTTCATTATTCATAAAAAAATTAAACTTCTTAGAAAAATACGAAAACATTCAACCTAATATAATTTTGAAATTAATATTTTAAAAATGAGTTTTAGTTTTTAAATAAAAATATATAAAAATTTATAAATTTTAGTTTTAAAAAAATTGTGCCCTAAAAAGACAGCAAAACTACCTTTAAAAAAATAGAGCTTTATTATGCGTAAAAATTGGATTTTTATATTATACCAATAAAATATATTTAATGAATTTAATATTTCAGTTGGTTATTTTTTTATTAAATTAAAATCATTCACTAATATTAATTAATTTAATTTATTAATACAAATCCAATTTGGGCTCATAAAAATAATTATTTATAAAAACATCTCTTTTATATTCAATTGGTTTTTAGTTTCATTTCTAATTAATTAATAAAAAATGAATTCAACCATATTTTTCATAAGTTATTAAATAAAATATACAATCTAAAATTTAATGACTAGTTGTTAATTAACATTTTAAATAATAATATTAAAAATATTTCGTAAAAATAGGTCTTACATGAAACGTAAGCCATCAAAGAAATTCATTCTGGCATGTAACCCAAGATAAACTTAGCAATGTGTATAATGAAAGATATAGAATAGATTGATTTTTTTTTAAATAGTAAATATATTGTAAATTAATAGGAAATAATATTCTATTATACTATTTCTGTTTAATTTCATACAAGCTATTGAATTAAAATGTTATTCTTCTAGAATTTTGGGGTTTTAAAATTTTGTCCTCATGAAATACATATAGAACCTATAAACTAGTTACCTGCCTCTGTTGATTTAGTTAAATACTTAATGCCTTATATTTTTTTCATATTTTATTGTTAGTCCTATTGGAGTGGGATATAACCAAATGTTACTAAAGCCATTTTTATTTATATGATTTGATACTTGGGGAAAATGAAATAAAGGAGACTAATGATCAAAAATTTGTATGACAGTTTTGTGTGAGTGTCTATATTGAAAGACCATATTAGGCACCCAATAATTGATCTAGGTGATTATTCTATTTAATTTGTCCCTAAAATTATTCTTTATTCTCTCTAAAACTTCTCCTCCTATATTTATCTATTTGTTGAATGATTTATGGTGTGTGAATTGTGTCATCGAATATAGGTTAAAACCTATAGATTTTAAAATGTGATTAATTTTGGACATTTTTTATTATAAATTTTTTATTCTAGTTATATAAATTATATATTTTAAGGGTTTTTCAATATTTAGTTATTTCTATTTTGAATTAATCTGAAAATTTAATTGGGATAAGAAATATGTCTCTTTTATTTAGTATTTAATTATTTGATTTTATGTGATTTGTGAAAGTCTATGTGTGATATTAACATTGCGTGTCTAAAATGTGTAAGAAAATAAATATAATTTAATCAGATAAATATTTGATGAACTAAAATGGATTAAACATTTGTTTTATTTATGTCATTTTACTAAAAATATTTTTTTTGATGAAAATATGGTAATTCATTAAGGGATGAGTTAAAATATAGACACTTCTTTGGGTAATAAGAATGATGTAATTTCTAGTGACACTAATAAGGAATTGAACTTGGATTTGGATGGTGAAATGAACATTCCACCCACATCTAGTTCCAAGAAGGATAATGTTTTGGGTGTCCCGACCCTATTCAGTCTAGAATAATAGGCAATGTATGTTGGATCAAGAATTTATAAAGATGTTAGGTTGGGATAACCTGATTCTTCTCAAGATTCTTCGTTAGGGGATATAAATTATTCTAACATTTGAAATAATTCTAGCTATAAGTCTATTTACAAGCTGTAGTATTGATTTTGCATTAGGGTAGGGCCTATTGATTTTTCCACATGAACACCTATAAATGGTTTAAAACAGGGTGCTTAATTTTACAAGAAGTTTGATTATCATGTTTTTGCTTATACTAGTAAGAAAGCTACAAATTCAACACATTTTTATTAGGTTCAACAAGAAATAATTGATCCTGCAACTTCTGGATATGGGTATTGCTTTTCTCAAGCCCCCATATCAGAATTCCTCAATATAATAATTTTGAATATATAGATTTCACCTAGATTATTGAATTTATGGTGATATTACGGGTTTATATTTATAACCCCTTTGATACTTTTTACTCATTTTAGGTTCATAAGGATTGATCGATGATTATGAATTCTATAAAAATTGGACAGAATCATGTGTTTTCTCCTAATATAGTGGTTGTAACATCCAATATGAAGAATTCTCCTTTAAAGGGGATTCAAATTATCAATAGACTCCTTCAAAAAATTATAAAATATAGAGAAGGTTATGACATACTCATGGCTAGGTAGATCAGCGGGCTTATCACTATATGTGTCTCTAATCTAGAATTAGTATTTGAGATGAATTATCATGCATAAAAATTTACATGGATAATGACTTCTCTATGAGGATCTTTGTGACAAGTTTTTTTAAGGATTTGTTTTCTTTTTTCATTTCTTCTGCTTTAACAAAAGTTTTTTTTCTCCCACTTCCTTTACTTTCCCTATTATTTCATTAATAAAGGGGCTTGACTCCTAACACATTATATTATGTTGGATTTGTGTGTTTTCAATTTAATTGAGTGGTTTTAATTTTTTAATGTTGTATATAATTTTTATTGATGTGTTGTAAATTTATGTGAAATAATTGAAGTAATATAATGGGGTTTTACTTTCTATAACATGTAATAATGTGTTATAGAATACATTTTATTTTTTAAAATATTTTTTTCCAAATAAAAATCATTAGAATGAGTTTGATAAAATGGATTTTATGTGTTAATAAATTGAAAAATGATTTATAAAGTCAAATAATGATTTTAAAGTGTTTTTTGGAATGGTTTTCAAGGTAAAAAATATTTAATTAATTAGAATAAGTGTTTAAATTCCAATTGTAAATGTTTTGGATATAAGGATATATTTTTTAGTAAAAGTTTTGATTTTATGAAAAATTAAGGGGGAAATTGGGAAATGTATATGTATATACTATAAAACGATGAAATAATGATGATTTTCTCATTTTAAGTGAACATCAAAGTGGAAACAAATAATAAAGTGATATATGTTTATTATAAATAGAAAAAATAATTAAATGTTTTTAAATTAGATTATGAAATCTAAATTTCTTACTAAAAACTTTAGTTAAAAACACTATAACTATTTGGGAAATAATTAATTTCATATAAATTTTCAAATTGACTAATTTATTTTTTTGGTAAATGAAAAAGGGAATAATAAATGGATATAATTGCTGAAAATTATAATATTTTCTAGTGAATAGAACTTTTTAATGTTGAGTGTTTATTGTTTGGATTTTTTTTGAATAAATTTGAATGTTTATATATTATAATATGAATTAATTGGTGTATATAATTTAAATATGTGTTTTTTTGGAAATATGACGTATAAATTATTGTAATGAAAATAGTGTGAGTTTGGATATCATGTAATAAATCCTTGGTTCATTCTATGACATGATATGAGCCATGGTTTTAGAATTTCCTTATATTGGTTTATAATATTAAAATTTCAATGAGTTTTGTAACACCATAAAAAATAATTTTAAAAGAATAATAATATCGATTGTTTGATTAAAATACAACACTAAAATGTAAGAAAATTTCGATATACAATGGAAATATTACTATTTAAAAGTGACTATTATAAACTATCAATTGAATTGTAGGGTATTAATATGAGTACCAAAATTATAAAATATATGTATAATAGTCCTACTTAATAATTTTTTTGATTAATAATTAGTAAATAAGCACTGAATTTTTGGTGAATTCATTTTATGTTTTAAAATTACTTTACACTAATGGGAATAAGATCTATACCAATGGTTTTGGGTAAACCGTTGGTATAGTTCACTTATATGGACCTATACCAATAGTTTCGCCAAAACCATTGGTATATGTCACTAATTTGGACATATACCAACGGTTTGCCCAAAACTGTTGGTATAGGGGGTACCTATACCAACGGTTTGGAGAAACCGTTGCTATAGGTCACTTATATGGACCTATACCAACAGTTTCTCCAAAAATGTTGGTATAGGGTCTTTATTATGGACCTATGCCAACGATTTTGGCCAAACTATTGGTATTGGTCCATAATAGGTCCCCCCTATACCAACAGTTTGTCCAAAACCGTTGGTGTAGGTCCCAAAATCAAATAATCTATACCAACAGTTCTCAAAACCAATGGCATAGGTCTATACCAATGCTTTTGAGAACCATTGGTATAGTTACATGTATTTATTTTGGAATCTTATTATAGATAAAATTAAATAAATCAAAATGTAAAATATTTATGATAATACATATATATATTTATGAAATTATATTCACAAAAGTCAATTTAGGTTAGTGGTTCGGTCATTCAATCAAAAACCAGAGGTACTCGGATCAAAACCAACAGAATTATTATTTTTTTAAATACATATACCAATGGTTTTATGGAACTATTGGTATAGATTTTTCATATTATTTATACCAACGGTTTTGAAAACCATTGGTATAGGTCTATACCAACAATTATTCCAAAACCGTTGGTATAGACATATCCCCACGGCTTACTAGCCAATAGTTCTCTAAACCGTTGGTATAGGATATACCAATGGTTTTGAGGCCTATACCAACAGTTTCAAACCGTTGGTATAGGGTATTTTTCTAGTAGTGTTTTTTATTTAAAAATTGTTATTTATTTATTTTTGTTAGAAAATACTATAATTAATTTCTTCTAGTTTTATTAATTATATTTTATAAAGGATATATTTTTTAAAATCATCGTAACAAAATTATCTTGAAGTGATGTTTTGATATTTTTTTGAAAATATTAATTTATCCATGAATATTGAAGAATACTATTTTTATACAAAACTGTTTTTTCCATCAAATTAATTAAAAAGACCCATTTTTCTATTTTTTTTTCAAATTTAGTTATTTTATTTTGTTTAAAAATATTAAAATTAATTTCATAGTAACTAATAATATGCTTAATTTTAGAATAAATACATTTTATACTCAAACATGGATTTTTATGGAAAATTATTTGTTATCATGTCATACGGTTTTATTTAAAAAGTAATTTCTTCCACTTATATGGATTGAAATTGATAAAATTTATTCCATATTTATAATAAAAATTTCTATATTTGTTAAATAGGTCAAATTTATTTTTTTCCTAATAAATAGTAACATTGGTACAAATGTTGTCCCCTTGGTAAGAGTAAAACTGGAAGAACATGATTAAATCTATAAGATAAGGATTAAAAATCATCAATTAACTCACTTATATTTTATTTTATGATTTTTAATTGAAAAACCCTTCAAATATACTAAAATATGGAATTTTGGTCCCATAATTATTTGATAAAGACCTTTATAATATTTTAAGTAAATGAGAAACTACAAGATATATTTTCTTACTTTTAATATCTATAATTTTTTTGATAGTGATAAAAATAGGTTATGAATTGGTGTAAAAGTTAATTTTCAAGATTGTTTTTTTATTATTTTAATTTATTTTTATTTTTTATAAATGGTATAATTACCTTAAGGGATTATGCAACACCGATATAGTGTTTGCGCAAACAGTTAAAAAATAAAGATTTTTTTTGAAAAACATAAAAATTAATATTTCTTTTATGTGAGTTATGAAGTTAGATTATTTTTTTGATAAAATTAATTAATTAGTGTTTTTTTAAATGTTTATATTGAAGTTAAATTACTATCTTGCTTTTTTAAAATTCAAATATGTGAATTGTCCTGAAAATGACTTTAATGTCTCCATATATTGAAAACTAATATTTAATTAAAAACATTAAAATTCATAAAGATATTATATTTGTAAAATTTAATATAATATGGTCTAGAATATCATAAATTTTCTACTTATGGGTCATTTTTTATTTTATATTAACTTTATGTGCCCCTAAATAGTAAACAACTTTGATAACATGGTAATCATAAAAATCATTAGAGATGGTTAAAACTAAGAGCTAAGAGTTAAAAAATAGGATAAACTTGTATAAATATTAATTTATGATAATATTGAAACTTATATTCATACTATATTATAAATTTACAAATTTTTATCCACATGAACAAAAAATTTAATTTATATTAATTTTATACTTTAAGTAATTCCAAGGCTTCCTCTATCCTCTCTGATATAAGGATGCCACCTCTCCTCTCTTACTCACACTTCTTGAGCCAACTATATCAACCAAAACCTACTAAAACCTTTATTAAGTAACTTATTTATATTATATAGGTGTTTTTATATTTAAAATACCACCCCTATGGCCCTTAAAGAGAGATCTAAATGAGGTTCATCAAAGAGGAGGTAATCGTCTTAACCAAGAATTTTCATTTTACTTCTTCTTATAACTCCTTAAATTAAATAATAACCATTAAAATATAATTAAATAAATATATCCCATATAATTATATTCTATTATTTTAATTTAATGTCCACATTCATATCCTTTTTACATCAATTGGGAAATGGAATTATCGCTCGTGTATACGTGTGAACTACCACCTCCACAAAGCGATACAATTCACCATCAATCACCACCTCACATAGATGTTTATAATTATATATATAATAAATATATATTATGTAAGCAATATTTTTCAATGATAAAATATTATTCATCTTTGTCTTCTTCTTTTAACTAGAAAATGAAAATAGCATTCATGCATATGTACGGACTACCATCTCCCTGAACGGTGTAATTCATTTTTCTATCTATACCTTTCATGGAAGGTTATAAAAATGTATAAAATGAATAAATATTATATATATATATATATATATGATGATAAAAATTTTTACATTATGGAACCATGATCATGTTATGATGATTGGAACCACCAAATCGAAACTCACATGGAATATGAAACAGTTAACAACAATAAAAGATGGATTTAATAAATAATTTTTGATAAAAGGGTGTTTAAATGATATTATTGGATCATAAATGACATTATAATTATTTATATAGGTTTTTATAAAATTATAATAAATTGAAATTTATTTTACATGAGGTTATAGTTCTTATGATGCAATTTAGATGTGAGGTATGTTTTCTTCATCTCAATATTGTTCCATTGAGATATGTTTGATGTTATGCACTTATTTATGTTTATGAAGGGTATATACTACCCCTTGACATGTTTTTACCATGTATAATTATATATTAATTATATTAAATTTTAAATTATATATTATTTCAGCCATTTGGTATTGATCTCGATGTTAACAAAGTGGTAAGGATTTATCATAACAAATCATCTTCTTTCTTACATATGTTATGTTATACACTTATTTTGTTTATGGGGTGTAAATACTACCCCATTTAAATTTAATTTAATCAATATATTAATTTTTATTTTTTAAATATTTTAATTGAAGTTATTGTTTCATAGTGTTTAGGCTTCATCAGTTACCAAAGAACTACGGTCTAACTCTTCAGTCTCACTTTCAATTGGGATAATTTACGTTTAAATTTCATTGAATGGAAATATATGATTTAAATATTATAAATTCCCATGAATTTTATTATATATGGATAATTCAAAAGTTTTTATGTTTTATTATCATTTCCTCTATTTTTTACTCAAAGAAAACTAAAATAACGTTTTTATGGAAAATCGACCTTATCTTTCATTATGTTTGGGAATATTTTTTCATCAATGTTCATAATTTCAAAAATCTTTTATATAAAGTTCTCATATTTTATACAATTATTATTTAAAGTAATTTTTAAATATGTTTTACTTTTAACTAAATGTTTTTAATGGAATTTGTTTTCTTGAATGAGAAACTTTTTTGAATTTTTACCAAAGAGTGAGAAGACTAATTTTTAACAAATACAACAAAATAGAATTTTACCACTATCATGACCTTTATTCTATTTTAAATATTCCGTTAAATGTTTCATTTTTTATTTTAATATAAAATAATTTTACTAATATGTAGTTAATTTATAGTTTCAAATATATCAAAATAAAATTATATTTTCCATGTTTTTAGAGAAATATTTTAAATGTTATTTTAAATGACTTTTTTCATCTAATTAAATTTCTTTTGATTCTTATTATGATCATTTAAGGATATATTATTATTATACCATGTATATTATTTGTATGGATGGTTTATAATGATGTGTTAATTGATATGAAACCACCTTTCATTCCATAGATTAATTAATCCATGATGAATTATTTTATGTTTATGATGGTGAGATATTTTTTAAAGTTTTTTATTTTCCATGGGTTTTGATATGATGATAGGATTAAATTTTTATGATCTTGTGGAACACATATGAATTTATAATGATTGTGTGATGGGTGAGCCTGGTATTATATATCCCTCTAATGAATTGGTTAATGATGACTTATTTAACTGGTTGAAAGTCACTCCTAATAGAATGATTTAATTGACTGGGTATAATTTTCCATAATGATTTCATGTATACTAAGAAAACAAAGACATGTAAGTGAAACTTTAAATATTATTTCTATTATTATTATTATGCCACACCTTGTAACTACTTTATAACATGATTATATGACTATGATATGTTCTCATGGATCATGAAATTCGATTCCTTTTAGGATTCATGTCTTATTAACTATCAATCTTTATTCCATGACCCTTGAATACAATATATGAATTTTTGGGTAAGATATTAAATAATAAATTCATATTATAATATCATTATACCCATGTAATTCTTCTGAATGATACTTTATTGATATCTCCCTTCTTTATCGTTACCAATTATCTCAGCTCACCCTTTCTTACATTTACTTTTACCTAGGATATGAAGAAAGTTTTAAAGTATGAGAATTCTAATAAGGGTTTTAGTTGTGAAGAAAATAGTGAGATATTACTTTTATCTTTTATGTAATAGTTATTTATTTATCCATGTTTCCAAATAAAATAAAATATTATAGTTTTGTCATATATCGTAATGATATGTAAGTAATATTCATATAATAATATGAAATATTTTAGTATCAAATGTATAGGTCACTATAGTTGGTACTAGAGAAATGTTTTGTTATTTTTGGATACTTTAATGATGGAACTATAGTAAAAACCCTTAGGATAGGCCTAAGTATATGAGAACATCCTAAGTTTTCATAAATAATGAATTGTGGTTATCTTAGAAAATATATCTCATTCCGGACACTAAAAAGTGGATGAGACTGTCTTATAGATACACATAGGGGTAACAACTCTAAATATAAGAAATTGGTTATTAACTTGATTTTCATTGAAATGTGATGAGTGGGTATAATAATAAAAACACGAATAGAAAATATTGAGGCATATTCTTAGGTTATTACACATATTATTTATGAAAAATTATGAAAGATTTAAATATTTGATGACCCTGGATAAATTAAGTTAATTATATGGTGTCAAATATAAAAAATAAGGTGATATGATTTAGATTTCCTATGAATAATTATTCATGATTATATTATTAATCACTATGATTATTATTTATCACACTATGGGTTTTAGTTTTATTCAATGGATAGAACCCAAAGGAATCATGTTAAAGATGAATGTGATAAATAATTAAATAATTATATTTATGATAAACTACATGAAATCAAAAATGGACTATTGAAACATATGGTTATGACTAACCTACAATATTAATATATGATGACAGACCTAAAAATTTGAAAGTATCTGAAAGAAACAAGTAAGATAAAAAATGGAGTTTCATGAAGACCTTTGAGGAAAGAATACCCAACATACTAAATGTAGATAATGTGGGAAGAATCACTTAGGTAAATGTCTCAATGGAATGAGAAGATGTTTTGGGTGTGGAAACGAAGGACATAAAGCATGTACTTTTATGGGGAAATGATGTTTTAATTTAGGTAAATAAAGTACATTCTATGGTGGCATTTTTAGTTCAATTTCTTATGTGTGGGGAAATTGGTCCTTATTCATTTCAATTTCATAATCCAGGGCTAACTCCTACACCAAGTAAGGTCTTATGTTATTCAGATCATTGAAGTTGAATGATTAAGTGTTTATGTATTGGGATTAGAGAATTATATTGCATATTTGATGAAATAAATTAACTTTTTTTATATTCAATGTTAAAATAATTCCTTAAAACTAGGTAAATGATTGTGAAAATGAAAATATTTTCCATTTTATATTTATTCAAAAGAATTAATGGTCATATTTACTCCTCGCTAATTTATGGTTTTGTGGTTATTAAATTTCACATGTCTATGTTCTCCATTAGACTATATTGTTTTATAGACATTATTTTTCACCTCAAATTACCTATTTTCACACCCCTATAACGTTATCCTTATATGGAAACCTAATTTTGCATTGCCTTAGGTAAGATTTATATTTCCCAGTTTTCATTTTCAAAGAATGTTTTATTATGCCTTTTTTCGATATGGGTTTTCAAGAAATATATTTTATAATATTGAACCTTTGATGAACAAGATAAAATTATGAGGAAAAAATTTATTTAATGTATTTATAATGTAACACCATGAAAATTTAGTTTATAAGAAT
Source organism: Viscum album (assembly GCA_963277665.1). Taxonomy (NCBI): domain Eukaryota; kingdom Viridiplantae; phylum Streptophyta; class Magnoliopsida; order Santalales; family Viscaceae; genus Viscum; species Viscum album. The sequence continues at coordinate 16,138,664 of OY728150.1, forward strand.
AATATGATCAATATAGTACCTAACATGCAACACCGAGCCTTATGTGAATTGCAATATACTATAGAAATATTTTTATTTAAATGTAACTATTATAGCGTATCCATTAAATTTGTGGGTATGAATATGAATAATATTTTTAAGAAATATATTTATAATTATCCTACTTAATAAAAAATTCTTGATTAGTGATTAGGAAATAAGCACTCAATTTTTGGCGAAGTCATTTTATGCATCAAAAAACTTTTTCTTCAAAAAATGGTTTTATTTATATTTTTGAGAAAATATTATAATTAATTTATACTAGTTTTAGAAATAATATTTTATAATAATTATATAATTTGTTAAATCATCTTATTAAAATTATCTTATAGTTAATTTTTGGGATTTTTCTAAAATGATTAATTTTCAATGAATAGTGAAAAATCTCGATATCATAGAAAACTGTTTTTCCATTCATGTATTTAAAAATAATAATTTTGTTTTTAATTTATTTTAAAATTTCATTAGTTCATTTTGATCAAATATAATCCAATTAATTTCATTTTAATTGACATTATGCTTAATTTTAGAATAAAAATATTTTTATAATTAAAAAATCATTTTTCTGGAAATTTTTTTCATCACTGTTTATGAGTTTAATTAATCATAATTTCTGCCTATTATAGGTATTTAAATTGATAAAATTTATTACATATTTTAAATTATAACTTCCAAATTTGATAAATATGTCATGTTTATTTTTGTTCACAATGAATAGTAACCTTGGTAAAACAGTTGCCACTAGTGTAATGGTAAAGTGTGTATAATAAATTGAAACTATAATATAAGTATTTAAAATCATCCAAAAACTTTCCTATATTTCATTGGATTAGTTTAATTCATAAAAAAATAAAAATTTTAAAAATATGGAAATTGTTTCCATAAGACTTTATTAAAAAACCTCTATAATATTTTAAGTAAAAAAATTCCAAAATGTCTTTGTCTTGATTTGAATATCTTTATTATTTTTTGATAGTGATAAAACAAGTTATAGAAGTTTATAAAAGGATATTTAATTTTTTATAATGTTAAATTTTTATAATTTTTATTAATGAAATAATTACATAAAATGCTTACGCATAGCCTACACACTGCTTATGAAAACAATATAAAATTCAAGTAAAAGATTTCAAAAACATGTAAAGTAATATTTTTTTGGTGAGTAATGGTGCTAATTTTTTTGGATACATGTAATGTAAAATTTATGTGTTCAAATTTTATATTCATATTATAATACAATATTTATTTTTTAAAATTTAACTATGTGAATATTCCTAAAAATTACATTAAGAGTATTTTATGTTATTTACTATTTTATTAAATGATTTAAAATTAACAAAAATATTATATTCATCAAAATTAATGGGTTATGGTCTATAATATTAAGTATTTTCTTATTTTCGGTCAAATTTATTTTTATAGTAAATTTACTGTCCACTAAAGAGTAGAAATCTTTGATATCACAATAATCTTCAGAAGGGTTAATAGAGGGTTAAAATAAAGATATAAGGGTTAAAAAAACATAAACTCGTATAAATATTATTTTATGAGATTATTTCAACTTATGTTCATTATATATTCTAAATATACCAATTTTTAGCCACTTTGACATGAATATTAATTTAATACTTCATATAATACCAAGGGAACCCCTCTCATCTCATATATAAGTACACTACCTCTCTTATATTATAGACACGTATTGATACAATTATCTTCACCAAAACCATAAAAAACTTATTATTAGTTCCATTAGATATATTATATATGTTTTTTTCTTGTTAAAATATCATCCCTAGGGTCCTTAAGGAGTGATCCAAATGAGGTTCATCCAAGAGGAGGTAATTGTCTTAAACGATCATTTTCATTTTAATTCTTCTTATTCTAACATACATTATATCCTAAGAATTCCAATATAATAAAAAAATATAATATATTTAGTTGTTATTATTTTATTTAATAACCTTATTCATCTCATTTTTTCATTAAATGGGTAATGAATGCATCACTCGTGCGTATGAAGTGATACGATTCATTTTACGTCACTGAATCACATGGTAGTTTATAATATTTGGAGTTAATAAATATATGTTATTTATGATGTGATTAAAATTATTTAATAATAAACTATTATTTATCTTTCATTTCTTCATTTCATTAAAAAACGAAAATGATGTTTATGCATAAATACATTATATTGTCTCCAATGTCAGTGTAGTTCATTTTTCTTTCTCAACCTTTTATATAGTTATAAATATTTATTTAATTAATATATATGATATTCATATAATTATTAAAATTATTTAGATGACATAAAAATGATAAATATGAAAATATTGAATCCCCCATACTGAAACTAACATGAAAAACACAACATTTTACACAGAGAAATTATGATTTTAATAAATAATTATTAATAAATAGATATTGAAATGTTATAATTAGATAATATATGATATTATAATTATGTATATGGTTATGTTATATAATTATATGAAATTAAAATTTAACACACGAGAGTTTATTTTTCTTACGAAGAAAGTAGAATGTGTGGTAAGGGTTCTTCATCTCAGTATTGTTTCATTGAGATATGTTTGATGTTATGAATCTATTTATATTTTTGTGGTCTATATACTACACTTTTGGCGTGTTATATCATGGATACATCATAATTTATGGTATTTATATCAATAATTTAGATTATTTCATCCAGTAGGATTTTATTCAAAAGTTACCAGTGGTAAGGATTTATCATCTCAAGTCATCTTCCATGGGACATATGTTATGTTATAGACCTATCTACTTTATGTGGTGAAAATACTACCCATTTTAACCTTAATATCATGAATATCCTTATGTACATTAATTTTTAATGTGTCATTTGATGTTATTCTTTCATGGGTCTTACAATTCAAAAGTTACTAAAGTGGTAAGGGTTAATTCTTTGATCTCACTTTCAATAAGGATCGCTTATATTTAAATTTCCTTTAAGGGAATTGTATGTTTTAGCTCTTTTAAAATCCAATTTATTTTCTTATACTCTAGTACATAATTAAATTTTCATGTTTTTGTTGGATTTAAATCTCTTTTTCACTCAAATATAGTTGGAATATTATTGTTAAGGAAAACCGACATTTTTCTCCTTATTGTTGGGAATATTTTTTCTAAATCAGATAGTTTTTAATTTTTTATCAAAGTTTGAAAAGAATGTTTTTTAATTTATAATAAAAGGGTTAATTTTCCCACTATCATGAAATCTATTTTCTTTAAACCTTTTATTACAAGTTTCCATGGTTATTTTCAAAGAAAATAATTTTCTCAATATTATGGTATTTTTTAGCTTTAAAGATATCGAAAAAATATGATTTTCTATATTCTTTAAATTAAATGTATTAAATTGTATTTTAAATTATTTTTTCATATAATTCAACATCCTTTGATGTTTATTATTCTTTTATGTAGATGCGTTCTTTTTATACCATCTATATTATTTCTCTAGATAGTTTATGAAAATGTGGTAAATGGCATGAAACCCATTTGTTTTTTCCATAGTTCAATTAAGACACAATGAATTCTTTTATGTTAATGATGATGATGTTTACGAAACATGTTTATTTTCCTTGATTTATTCCATAATTATATGTTTTATGTTTTATGATCTTTTGTAATATGTATTAATGAATTATGATTATGTGATTGATAAACCCAAAATTATCTATCTTACTAATGCACTGGGCAATGATAACAGAGTTAACTATGTGGATTTTACTCCTAAGATAATGTTTGAATTGAATGAGTAGGATTTTTTATAATGATTTTATGTCAACTAAGAAATTATTCACTTGATTTCTATGATTATTATTATGCTACAAGTTATGAAACTTTTTTTACGTCATCATATGTTTATAATATGTTCTCATGGATCATGAATTTTGATTAAATTATGATTTATGACTTATGAAATGACAAGATTTATTCCATAAATCATGAATATTATCTATGAATTTTTGGGAATAATTTTCAAATGGTAATATCAAGTTCTCATACCCTTATTATCTAGTTATAATTACAAATGATCATTTATTGATATATTATTTGTTTATCTGTATTGAGCATCTAAGCTCACCCTTTATTATGTTTCCTTTTCCTCAGAATGTAATTTTTAAGAAGGATATGTATAATAAGGGTTATATTAGTGAATAACTTAATAGGATATGATTTTGATCTTTTATGTATAAGTTTGTTATCTATCTATGTTTCTAAAGACATTAAACCTTTGCAGTTTAGGTAAATATCATAAGGATATGTAATGAATATTCATTTAATAAGATGTAATATTTAAGTATGAAATGTTTAGATTTATATAAGTTTAACAATATGCCTATATTTTCCACTGGTTTTTTAAATTTGACTATATTTTCCAGGGGATTAGAAATGTGACTATATTTTCCATGTGTTTGGAAATGGATTTATTGAACCATGATTTTTCCAATTATGTTTCTTGATAGTCACTATACATATTTATAAAAATGAGCCAAAGTAAGTACATATGATATCATGGTGTTTTGATTATTAGTAAATCAATTATAATTCTTACCATTTATATTTTTGTGAAATAATTTAATAACATTATACCACTTATATAAGAGAATTTTAAATAGCGGTTTAGGAATGGTGTAATGGGGGTTTTTACTAATATTATTTTTCAAACCCAATCTGTGCACCCTTCTTGTGAATATTAATTTAATACATGGGGATACAGGTAAGTTCAAAAGTTTCTTTTAGTTCTATAATGGGATATATATGTTTCCTTGACATTCTTGGACATTGATTTTAGAGAATTTTAGTTTAGTTGGTTTTAATTTTATTTTTTAGAAATTGTTGTTGATATATATATATCAATGTTTACATTTGATTTATAATAGTGTTTTTCTTGGATGCATGTTAACATTGAGTATTATTAGTACTTATATAAGAGTTTATTATGATTTTATTTCTTATTCACCAATATATTAAAATTTTAGGTAAATTATTTTTAATATTTTTATGATGAACCATTTGAAGGTAAATCAATCCCCAAGTGATACTTATAGATCCTTAGTACCAATCATCGGTATTTTGTTATTAGGGAGTGCACTTGAGGCCATAGAGAGTTTCAACTTTTTGGAATGGTTTTTACAGGAATAATGTTACATTACCACTAGTGGATTTATCATCACTAAAACACGGGGCTTACTTATGGTGAATGAGTCTGACTATGTGTGTTCCTCAATCCCCAATTTCCCATGTAAGAAGAAATATAAGTCACCAATTGTTTATGTATTTGTTCTATGGTTTCTTATTACCATGAAATATGTCACCACACTTGGGTTTTCTAGTCATGGGGAGTAATTATGTTCAATGATATGAGTTCACCATGATTTATATCTATATTTGATAACACAACACAATATGGATCACCCTAAGGTATGAAACACACCATGAGATAAAACATATGAAATATTGTTATAAATATTTGAATTAGAAAACAACTTATAAATACTCTGAATCATTCAACCATGAATGAAGGAAGAATTTGACTATTTTAATGTTTTATAATTTTTTACAAAACTAATTAAACATTATAAAATGATGCTATAATAAATATAAAATATATTGTAGTAGAATTAATAGTTATAATAATGTGTTTCACATAATATTTAAATTTCCATGCACGCATATTGGAATCAAACCATTGTGTGGTGACTTTCACCACATCATTTTTGTACGTCTCCATCATGATGTTTTAATGATCACAAACAAACACCTATATTTTAAATGATTTATTTTAATGTGAGTTTCATAGTAAATATTAAATATTAAGTGATGGAATTGAGTTAATGTTGAATGATTTAGTTAAAGGATTTAAGTTTCTTTGAATACTTTCTAGAAGTCTCTTTGCACGATATGATATATTGAAAGTAATCATGAAGCTTATTTAGAGGATTGGTTGCAAGATTATATTCCATAGAGGTTTTTAGAGTATTATATGATTCAACAGGAATCCGGTTTAGGGAATCATCAAGTTGGTTCCATGATTGAAAAATCCCTTCTATAGAAGACCCACCGCCTATCGTTAGTGAAGATAGAAGTGTCCATATTCACCGGCAGTCCATAATTTACCCGATAGAGGTGCACAGAATAGCCGATGGTAGATTTACAGTATTAGTGAGTCCAAGGTAGTCCCCCAGATAACCAGTGGAGGCTAATATACATCCATTGGTTTTTAGTCTTCTAGTCTGGGGAAGCATTTATTATGGTAAATTTTGGTTAAAAGTATTCCTCTTTGGCTCTAATGCACCTAAAGGATTCCAAAATGTCCCTATATATCTTTGATAAAAATAAAAGGACATCATAGGAAACTTGGAATTATCATAGATCTCCTGGAACATATCTCCATTCAAATCAATATAATGAATCACCACCATTATATAAGAAATCCCCTAAAAGAGCCATTATTCATTACAAAATCTCAAAGGCCCACACATTTCTTTCTATTCCTATCTCTCTATCCCAACTTGTTCAACTCTCCTAGAGAGATATGAATCCATAATTGTATCATATTTTCTCTAATAAAATCATATCTTCTCATTCCATGTTCTTCCTGGGTTCTTGGGTTTCCGTTAAAACAAAGAAAAGTTAGTTTATGGTTTTTTTTAAAACACGTGAAAGTTAGTTCTTTGGTTTCTGTTAAAACCAAGGAAAATTAGACATTGGGTTTACTTTAAAACCAAGGAAATTCAGTTCCTGTGTTTCTATTAAAAATAATCAAATGTATAATAATACATACATATCTAATTGATTCGTAGAGACATTGTGGTAACTCATGTTCTATTTTTGAACTCTGTAAAAAACTGGGTTTTCTCCCTCTTTATATTTCTGCATTGCATAATCTAATATCAATATTCATAAATTTAATAAATTATATTTTTCAGATATCCTTTAATCTTAAAAAAATTATGTATATTTGATATTATCTTTATTATAGAAATAAAATTTATTATTTATCACTTAAATGAGTTAATCTATTTGTTATTTCAAAATACTTTTATTTGGAATTTTTCATTTTCATTTATCTATATATTTTTTTAAATGGAAATTCATCCCTCCTTTCCATTTACACTCTAACTAAAATTTTGTATCAAAGGAGACCATTGTATTTTTTTTCAAAATCATAGTTTTCAAATTATGATTTAAATTTCAAAATATTAATCAATTTCAAAGTATGATTTTAAAATTTCATCTACCTATTATACTCAAGATCATTTCTTTTATAGTTCTAATTACTATTGGTGGAAAACTCACATATCTTTTTTTATAGAACTAACTATTATCCTCTTTGGAAAATATCTATTCATGCTTATACCCCTACAAATGAATCAAAAGATAAATGGAAACCCCAAGAAATTGCCTATTTTGAATTAGATTGTAATGATATAAATGACTTGAAATATGGATATGAAAAAAAATTGAATCGCTACATGAAAAAAAACTCATGAAAAGTAAAAATTTCTATAAGTAAAATATTATGGCAAGAAATATTTAAAGATACTATACTTAATATATATAGAAAATATATTGAATGTGTTTTTATGAATCCAAAAGAAACCATTAATATTATGTTTACATGGTTCATTGAAATTTATAATGGATGAAAGTCTCATAGTGGTGGGTTGTCTATGAAGATTATCATGAAGAAAATATATATGTTTATACCTAGTATGTGGGATCCCAAAGTGATAGAGATCCGAGCATATATGTACATAAAAATATGGTGGTCTAAGAACTAATTTTATCTCTAATGATGTATGAAATCACAATGAAACTCCAAGTGGAAAAATATGAAATAAAAGTCAAGGAAACCAAGAAGAACCTAGATTTTTAAATCAATCAATGATGAATATTCTTCTAGAAGTGACACCGATGATGTTGGTGAACATAAATAACTTTTTTGAAAGGTGATTTTTTTGGAAATTTATAAATCTCCTTGATGTTAAAAAATGAAGAAATAATTTAAAGAATTGGAGGTGTAATACTATTAATTCCACTAAAGGGACATATTAGAATGAGATTTATGATATATAAAAAGATGTTAAAATAAAAGACGAAAGGTAAGAAATATATTAAAGTTCCAACTTTGAGTGCTATTGATGACTCTATGAAATCATCCTTCTCAAGTGATTCAAGTCCTAAATGCCTCATGGAATATATCGAAGAATGTAATGAGGTTAGTTCTCCAATTTCTCACTATCCTTATTATCCTCCATTGTCTTTTTATTTCTCCTATATTCACATTGATTATGAAGAACTATAACATGATCATGATGAAATCTAAAATGGTTGTCTTAAAATTTCTTCCTTATATAAATAACCTGAAAATAAATATAATCATTTTCTTTAATTAGAATGAGAAAATTGAAAATGGAAAGGAATTTTTTAAAAGAAAAATCTGATTTACTTTTAAAATTAAAAAATAAACCAAATTTTGACATTTTGAAATCAAAAATCATGGTTGTTAAAATCCTTCATTCTAAATTCACAAAAGGTGAAAAAAAATATTAACATGATACATGGTTCTCAATGTGTTAAACTAAATTATTGTGGATTTATTTATTCAAACATTTTAAGTTATTTTAAAAATATATCTTTCAAGAAAGGTATTTCTCAAAATATTCTTTGTAAATATTGTTGAAAATATAGACATATTATATATGAATGTTACTAGAAGAATTATGTATATGGGAGATATAAATTGATTCATCTTTCATACAATATTAGTACTAAAAAATATAAACAATTGTGTCTCCCTAAACACTTTTCGACCAAAATTTTTAGACCAGGTTCTTTTTATATACAAAAAACATAAAGTGCCAACACTGCCAGAACCAAATCCATAAGGGTAACAAAATCCACTTTATTTTCATGTTTTTATAGGGATATACCACTATGCTTCATTAATTTATCCTTTGGTGGATTCATAATAAAATTGTAAAAATTTCCTCTTGAAATAATTGATTAAATATTTCATCTTGATCATATTATCAAATTCTCCAATTTAGGGGGAACTTATATTTTACATTTCCCATGATTTTGTTTTAGATGAGAAAACGTTTAAATAATTTTTCTTAATCTATTTAAATTTTAGTTATCTATTGAACTTAATTCCAAGATATCTCATATATATATAAATATATATATATATATTTCTTATCTATGGTTAATTTATTAAAATAAGAGTATTTGTTTTTAAAATATATTTTTTTCTTTTCCCATTTGTTTTTCCTCTTAAATATTTGTTAAATTTCGTTTCTTTTATATTTTAAAATTAGTTTCTTATATTTTAAAAAATATTTTTTTTTGTTTTTCAAAATATTTTAATATTTTTTAAAATATTGAGATTCACTCATGTCTTTTCATTTATAAATAATATTACATAAAATTCAATGTTATATCTCTAATTCATTTCAAAATTAACTTTCTTAATTTCTTAATCATTTTCCATGATTTTCATTCCTATTCAAGAATCTTTTATTTTTAAGTTTATAATTATCATTAAGAGGGAGTTATCATTTCAAGCAATATTTTTTTTACCTTATGTGAACATTTAATCACACATCAGTATTCTGTTTTCCTTTCATTGTTTCCTTTTTGATAATTAAAAATTGAGAAATGTTATTTTGGTTATCAGGTCTTTTGAGTAAAAATGGAATAAATGTTTTATTTTATGTCAAATGTGGGTAGTTTTCTTTGTTATTTTGGGTTATGTTGAATTAATTACCGAGAATGTTGTATATATTATAAACTGTTGAGAATATTATATATTATTTTTATGAATGATGAATATAATGATATTTATATCTCTTGAAGTTCATTGATATTTTTAACTCCTGATTTAGAGTTTATTTATCTTTTTTTAATCATTGGTTATCATAAAAAATGGGGATATTTTTATACCTATCACACTCTCTCAAGGTGTTTTAATGATAAAGAATACTCACCCATGTTTGTAAAAATTTATTTTAAATTGAATTTTATTGTTAATATTAGACATTAAGTGATTGAATATAGTTAAAGTTGAATGATTATATCAAAGTAATTGAGTATCGTTAAAGATGTTCTTGAAGTATCTTTATATGTAAGAATATCTTTGAAGAAATATTAAAGGTTATTTTAAGGCATTCGTTGCATGATTATATAACATAGAGGTTTTTAGAGTAATACATGCTACATAAACATTCTGAGGCATGGAATCAGCCAACCGGTGACATGATGAAAGATTTTATGTTGTGGAGAAGACCCACCATGCAGCCAGTGGACTCCCTCCAGCCCACCAGTGGTGAAGAAAGAAGTGTCTAGATTATATAATAGTCAAACGACTACGCAGTGGATGTTCACTCGCTAGCTAGTGTGATATTTCTAGTTGTAGTGAGCCCCAGGTATTCCACTGGATTATTGGTGGGGGGAAACTGGATTTATGTTGGCATAGAATTTACTAGTATAAGGAAGCATTTATTGTGGTAAATTTTTTCATAAAGGTGGTCCTCTTAAACTTCAATGAACCTAAGGAATTCTGTAATGTTCTTAGAACTCTTGGAGCCTATAATTGGTGATCCTTGGAATCTTGGAATAATCATCAATCTTATGTGACAACTCTCCACTAGAATCAAGATATCAAATCAATAACCTTCTCCAATCCAACCTCTCAAAGATATTTTATTCATTTATAAATATAAAAGGCGCACATCTTTGTTTATATTTATCTCTCCCTCCCTCAATATAAAATTATTCAACTCTTCTTTAGATATATGAAATTTAAATTGTATCATTTTTTACCAAGGAAATTTATATTTTCACCCAACCTTTTAAATTTGGTTCTTGGTTTTCCATTAAAACCTATGAATGTTTGTTTTTGGGTTTCCATTAAAATTAATGAAATTTGGTTATTTGGTTTCCATTAAAACCAAATAAATCTGGTTCTTGGGTTTCCATTAAAACCAAGGGATGTAGGTTCTTGGGTTTCCAGTAAAACCGAGGAAAAGAATGTGAAGACATATATCTATAATTGAGTGGTGGAGATGTATGGGAACCTCAAGTGATATAGTTGAAATCCTTATAAATTGTGTTTTATCTGTCTTTATATTTCAACATTTCATCATCCAAACTTAGTACTCTTAAATTGAATAAATTATATTTGTTATATTTCCATTTTTCTTAAAATTCATTGATATTAACTTTATTATATGAATCAATTATATCATTTATCTCTCAATCTCTTCCATTACTTTATTATTTTTTAAATCATTTTATTTTTAATTATATATATATAACACAAATTCACCCCTCTTTCAATTTCTACATTGATAAGAAATCTTGATTTTATTTAGTAGAAACCAATACATCATAATTATCCCCATGTCATGGTCTTGATTTAGTGAATATTACATCAATATATGAATTTCACTAAAACCTCATAGTATTTATAAATATTTAACCCCACAACATATCAAATATAGCTTCTTGTGAAAAAATATATTAAAAATTAATTTTATTTATTTTCTAAAACTTTTTGGGAGAATTTATCATTTTAATATAAAAATTTTATAAAAATAAATTATAAAAAAATCATTCACATTCTCAAATCCTCTATGTGTGATCCCATGGTCCTTCTTATTGTTGAAAAAAATTGTGAATTCCCAAATCCATAATTGTATGAAATGATAAGCCTTAATAAAGGGATCAATTCTACTCAAGTTATAAAGCGATATAGTGATCTTTATCAAACACATGTATCTCCATACCCATGTTTGAAAAATGCATCTCATATATCATGAATTATTATAAAATATCACTATCAAGACTTCAAGTTACCATGAAACACATAGTATGTTTATCTCATATAAGCCTACACATATTTTCAATTTTCATATTTAATACTAAACAAAATACATTGACACGTAAAATATCTTTTATCCATGTAGATAAGTATATCGCTTATCACTCAGCTTAATAGAGAAGAACATTTCATTTCACTTATCTTGGTATGGACATAAAATTACTCAATATTTCTCAATAGAGGGCCTAGATGTCATTCCTTTCATATAAGAGGATAAATTCCATATTTATTAAGAAAAAACTACCACATAATTAGAAACATACCCAAACACTCTCGGATTATCTCAACATCAAGACTAGCATACATAAGTTATCAAAGAATAAATTATTAGATAAAATATTAATTATTAACCTGATTAAATAGATATTATTATAAAATCCATCACCCCAAGAATACCAATTGTAACACCTAATAATTTCACTATTTATTTTTCCTTAAATAACTATCAGGTTGGAAAACATTATTTACTTATAAGATCAAACTAAAATGAATAATGGTAAATTTATAGATATTAAATATTAAAACACAAGATAAAAAATTAATAAATAATTAGAATATAATATGAAACATCATTATGGAAAATATAAGTGGAATAAATTTGAAAATAAATAAATAGAACCTGTACATGAAATATTTATCCTCATGGTTTTCCATTAAAATCATAAAATCCACAAATACAATGGAAATAATGAAAAAATATATATATATATTATACATGTTGAGATAGAATCAAATAGGATGAATGATTTTAGTTATGTATGTCAGACAATATAAATGATTGAAATATAACCATTATATATATGGTTATTGGAAATACGGTAACTAGATATATGATTTTCGGGTAAATCAGTTGGATTGTTTTATAATTGGAAATCTAATAGTAATTTAGGAATGAAATAAAAAGATAATATTTTATCAAAATATCCTAGTTTAAAATCTATTTTTATGTATTATATATTATTATTATTAAAGAATTATTTTATTTATTTAAAAAATTCAGAGAAATATTTTCATACCAATGGATTGATAAAATTGAATGTTTATAATATGAGTAATTGTATTTAATTTGATGTACGTAAATTATTTAATATTAAAAATTTATATTTTTCAAAACAAAATATACAAGTATTGTGTATTTTTAAATCATTAAAATAAATCTATTTAAAGTGATGACTCTAATTTAATTTATATCTATAAAAACACATATATTAACACTCATTTAATTGGAAAATAGTATGAAATAGTATTAAAAACACATAGAGTTTTATAAGTTATTTTTTTCTATAAAACTATTTTCTTTATATATTTCATGTTTTTATTTATAATATAATTTTACCATGTTTAAAAATTGAGTAGATAACATGATTTAATTTTTTTGAATCATCACTTTTAATTTTGGTAATTAGGTCAATTTCATTTTTAGGCATAAAAACAAGTTACCGAGGTAAAAATTGAGTTACCATGGTAAAACAAAAATAAGGTTAAAAGGGTCAAAACTAGTTGATAAAAACTAAAAATATCACAAAAAACTATATAAAATGCATAGCTTAGGGATTTATCAACAAAGTCTTATATAACATCTATTATTATCAATTTTTAATCCACATTCCTTTAATAAGTCATCATTTATTACAAATATGCAACTCCTCACACCGATAAAAGGTCCCCTTCACTGCCCCACTTAGCCTCACACCTTAAGCCTCTTAGTTTGACCAAATTATTCCAAAATATCCAAGAATTCAATAAATGTCCTACATGTATTAGTAGTTTCAAAATACCACCCTTTAAAGGTTTAATCCAATTTCTAAAGGAGATTTCCCAATGAGTTAGTTAAGAATTCCTAAATCACTCATTTTCTTTTATATTATTTTTGGTATTATTATTTTACCTCAAAGTATATTATAAAAATAATGATATAATGAATTATGTATCATAAATATACTGAAATGTAATTATATTGATTTAATAACCATTATCTATATTCCACTCATCCATTCATTAGAAATGGAAATGTATCCCATGTTATGTGTGGACTACCGCACCCATTGATGGCATATTTAATTTTTCATCACATCCATACATGGATAGATATAAAATTGTATTTGATGAATAAATATGATATTAAGGATTAATTTATATCATGAATATTATTTTGTAATGATTACTCAAAAAATGATCATTATAAAGTAAACTTCTCTAATTAGTAAATTACTTGAAACAAGCTCGTTATGTATTCCATTATTGAAAACCATATCCAAGAATTACATTAAATGATAATGGGGAATCATAAATCATTGAATAATAATTATTCTACTATATTTTATAATTGGGGAATGATTAAATTTTTATTAATAAACAAGAACTGAAATTTCTATTATGAAGCCTTTATGAAAAAATGTAATTATTATCATCAGATGATGAAAATAAACTATAAATAACTAATATATGTATATGTTATGGTTATAAAATTAGTATATAAAAGGTAATTAGTTTATTAAATATGTTATTAGAATATTTATATTTATTATACAGTAGTTTAAATCACATTCATTTAAACCAGGGTAAGGGTATGTGTTTTCTCATCTTAATTTCCCATTCCTTGGGATGTATTCCTCATTAACCACTTATCTTCAATTTTATGGTGCATATAATTCCCATAGTCATGTATCATCATAGTTTCATGAAATTAATTGGATTTAAAAAATTTCTTTAGGTTTTATTTTTCAATGTATTTTCATTCAAATGTTAACCAAGTTGTAAGTATTCTCTTTCCAATCTCATTTTGAATTTAATATTTTTATGACTGTGATTCCATCTAGGGAAAATAATACAATCATTCTCACTAAATCCACATTTATTTTACTATACTATATTTTTCATGATTTTTACATTTCCACCATCCAATTCACTTCCTCACTAGCTTGTAATTCACTCAAAGTGATGCTTCTAAGATAAATTGACCATACATATTCTTTTTGGTCGAAATATTTTTCATCAATGTATATATTATTTTATTTTATTAAATATATGTATTTATCCTTAATGATATGATTTACTAATTTATTTTTCAATGAAATTGAATTTTGTTAAAATAATAATATTCTTTTATCATTTTTGGTATGATCATTTCCCACCAACTTTGATCTTTTTACAAATTGTAAAAAAATTAACTTTAAATGTTTTTATACTATGAAATTTTCTCACCAATTTCATTAGTTTTATTTAAGAAAATTACCCTCTAGGTTTTCATGATTTTTAATAAAATTTATATTCCCATTTTTTGATAAATTATATTTATTTTATAATAAATACTATAAAAAATCTAAAGATTATTTATTTTTCTTTATAAAAGTAAATATTTGCGCCCTTATAAAAGTGTTTTTCATTGATGAGAACACACTTTAATGTTTCTTATTCTTAATTGAGAATATGATCCAATGATACCATCTACCTTATTTATCTTAATAGATTGTGAGGATGCACTATGTAATTTCTTATGGAACTAATTTATTTCCCCCAAGATAATTAAGCAATGATGGAATTAAGAAAATTTGCATATGGAATGTATATGTATAAATTTTATTATATTATGGATTGTGATAGAATTATAAATCCCTCCAAAATATTGGGTGAGGAATTATCTCATGAGATGATTGGGAATGGGGAGTGAACCCAAATCCCTAACGGACTATGTACCCTAAGTAACGGACGAGCTTGAAATTATACAGCCCTCCAATACATTGGGTAAAGAATTATATATAATGATATGACATGTCAAGGATTGTGGGAAAACCCTTTCCCTGAGGGGAATCTATCCAAAATGTGATGATGGTACTACATATTTTCTTTATCATAAGGAATAATTTTATTTTCTAATGTATATTCCACATTCTTATTCCTATGTTATTTTTTCATGAATCTTTATTATTGACCCATGTTTCTATGTTATTATTGATCATGTATTTTAATATTATAAATTAATTATTCTATGACATATAATGTTTTATAAATTATTTACCAGGTATGATTCCCCTATATTTTTTCTGTTTAATTTGATTCCATTATCATACCCATAAGCTTATCTTTTACTCCTTTATGATCTTTGATTGATAGTTATTAAGTTTCATCATACTAGTAATTTGATCCACACTTACTATGTTTTTATTTTCTAGGTTATTAAGAAGAGTATTATATTTGTTATGTCAAAAATGGTATCATTTGAGAAGATTATCGTGGGATATGTTGAACATGTTGAAAAATAAGTTGATTTGGTATCTAATATCCAAAGACATTAAACATTTAGGTTCTGAGGTGTGATGTTTTATGAGATGCAATGAATATTAATTTAAAATGATGTAATATGTATCAATGAAATTCATGGGTCAACATGATTTTTATCAGAGTGGGGTTTCATTAATTATGAGTATTTGGAATAGATAACATTAGTGAACAAAATAAGGATAACCTAACTATAGAAAAAAATCCTAAAATTTTGTGAAGTATAGAGTGTGTGGTTTCCTTGCAATGAATTCTTATCAAGATACAAAAAACTAGATGTTGGTTTCAGATCAGACATGTCTATTGGGATAGTGATGAAAAATGGTGGTTGGGTATTATCTTGATCTTTACTTTTTTCAAAAAAATTTGTTGGGATATTCTTTGGTTAATTTATATTCTCTTTAAGAAAAATTATGTATAATAATAGGATGTATCATAAGAAACACTATGGTGAAAAAAAGTGATATAGGATAAACCTAAAATTTCAGAGGTTGAATTGATTATATTATAATTTATGACATCTTAGTATTGATTTTCCTTATCATATGATTGTTTAATCTAATTATTATTACTTAATACTCACGCTTACATTTTTTATTTTAGTCAATAGATAGAATTATGAAAATTAATGTTAATAGTGAATGTGATGGATGATTAAATGATTGTCATAATGAGAAACCAAATGGGTTGGGATTTGGAGTAAAAAATCTCACGACAATTCTCACCCAGATTTCTCAATCTATGAATAATAAAAAATAATGTCAAAAAACCTATACATGATATAGAAATAACAACTCTACATTGTGTACATCATACGATAATGAACACCATCATTTAGTTGATCTTCTAACCCAGTTATTACTAAGTAGTGGATCAAAACAATATAAAATATATTTTCTATTCCCCAGTTTTGGAGAATAAAAATGTTAACTTTTCTATTTATCATTTGGAAGGTGAATATGAAAAATGGTATAACCCCACCAAGAATACCACAAAATAGGAGTAAATTGAATCTAGAGAATGAGACATGTTTAAGAATGCATTCATCGGAAAATAATTTAATCAAAATCTTCACACTAAAATGAAGAGTGAATTAATAAATCTAAAAACAAAGCGGATGAATCCATTAGTACATATGTGGAAAGATTCAAGATATTTTAAAGGAATGATTTTTTAATTATCATTGATCCTCAATGAGAAATTTTTCATTTAATTAGTATCTTAAAAACAAGTTTATAAAATACATTATGATGCAACCATAAGGTAGTGTTGGATATTTTGAAAATATATACTGAATAATTTTTAAAGGTATCATAATTATTTGAAGTGAAGAAGTTTCATGAAGTTATGATATTTCATGAAGAATTCAATGTGGAAGATGAAAAAATATATATTTATATGTGAATGGTGGATAAGGGGTTGTTTTTTTGGATACGTTATAGAGAATGTAGTTACATAAAAAATATCATTTATATATAAAGGGATATCCACAAAAGCTACCTATATAAAAGACACATGACAAGATAAAAGGCATCTCATCTTGAGAGACGAAGAGGTGTAGGTGGGAAATAGTGTGAGTTAGCACTGGTGTGTGTGTGAGAATTCATAGTTGAGTGTGATACAATACTCTAAATATGTACATATGATAGATTAAGAGGGAGTTCGACCACACAAGGAGGCATAGAATCAATGGTTATAGTATGGGTCGATATCATGGGAGGTGGTTCTTTAGTAGAGGGATAGAGAATCCTGACTTATAAACTATGCATGAGTACATGTTACATTATAATGTGGGACAAATCTAAATGTTGGTATCATTAATCTATTTTAAAATGAATATGTAAGAATTAGAATTACCACATTACCTTAACCATATTTACCCTTCATCTAAATGCTTGCCATTTATAAGAGTTTTTCACTCCATCTGGGTATTCTACACCGTAGCCATCAATATTTGAAAGTCCATTTAAGTACTCTATATTAAACATTATACTCTAAATTGAAAAATATATGTCAATAAGGTCCATGTTCTTCTACATACATGTGAGGTTTACACTATATCTATATATTGTATTCCATATCCTTTCATGTGGTCTGGCTCCATACATGAAGAGTTGAAGCAAACATTGCACCATTTTTCTTTATACCACAATTGTCATGATCAATTGAACTGAACACATTATAGAAGAAACAATAGAATATGATGAACTTCATGTTGTGTAAAATTTTGAAATATATTTTATAAATTTAATTGTTTTTCCATGAATTTGGATGAAAGAGTTTTTAATGGTTCCAGATATTTGAAGGAAGTTCTGATTTTGGAGTAATAAGTTTCTTTATAGAGGATAATTAAAGAGTTGTAGTTATACAATAATTATAGTGATATCTATTTTGCAGCAGTGTTGTAGCGAACCTGAACCCAGTATGCTAGATATGATGTCTAAATTATTACATTGACAAAATATATAAGGAATATAATCTTTAAATATCAATCAGTTTAGTAGCCTTAGTGAACTAGATATACATGAGTCCCATATTTCATTTTAAAATACAAATTTAAAACTATTTTTTTCCAGAATAAATTTAGTACCTCTAGAATATCTTTATATAACATTCATAGTATACTTCGTGGATTCCTGAGGGAAAAAAAAAGGGTGATCTCAAATGCTCAATAAGGGTAAAGTACAATGGATGCTATAATGAATCAATAAGCATAATCAATATAGAAAGGTAAATAACTGAACACACATGACATTTAAATAACTTAACTAACATTATAAGATAAATCATAATCAATATGAAAAATTAAATAACTAAAATCACATTCCATTTACTCAATAAAATGATGATGAAATTCATCCATAGGAAATATCATTGAGAAAATATCACGGATAATAAAATATTGTAATCTCAATAAAGGTTATGCTTAATTATTTGAAATCACATATTACGAACATGATACATCTAACATCTAGACCTTTAAAAATATGGTTTAAATCTACAAGGTAAAAACCAATATAGTTTGGCCAATTATACTTTTACTATCGAGACCTTTCACATGATAGTTTAAAACTACTTAGAACAATCACATAGGGTTTGGACAACTAATATATATCATGATACCTGTTGATGCTTCGAGGGGATATCTATATTGGTCCCCACCCATGTTTCCATGTCCAAATAATTCCTCACATATCAAATGATTTATTTAGTTTAGGAACAATATTTCCAATCAAAAAATATCCATATTGAGTAATGGATACAGATTAATCTGTATTTCCCTAGATGAAAAATAACATTCAATGTAAACATCATATGTAAAAATGGTGTACTTTTTAAGAAATAATAATATCCATCATGAAAGAATATGGATATTTCATATTACTGTAATTTTCTATGAATATTGATTACTAGAAAGTGATTGTTTCAAGAGAAAGTTAACAATAAAATAATAATGTGAGATTGTACAACAACTTTTACCACTTGATAGTTTTCAAGTCAAATCCCCATGGATGAAATTTTTCAAATTGAAACTTAAAATATCATGATTTATGAATTATTCATGATATTAATGTAAAATTATCACAATATAAAACACATTAAACTAAATTGGTTCACACTAACAAATAATTCTCAATAGATTTTAAATTGAGATGAAATCCCTGATCTCACGCTTTATTTTGGTTGAACGTGATTTAACCTCATGTATTGTTTTTGTAAACATGTTATTAATTTATAAAAAACCCATATTAATATTTATAATATCATATATTATTCTTTTATAACATCTTATCAGCCTTCTATTAATATTCTTTCATTATTTTCATTGTTTCATGTGATAATTGCCTTGTTTCTGACGTGGGTTTCGTCATGAACGATCTGGTTCTTGTGCATATTATATAGTTATATCATATACAGAATAATAATAATGAAATAATTATAACATTTTTATATCAATTATACTATTAATATTAATTGTGAAATGTATTTATCGTAAATGAAGTACATTATGATCATGGAGATGGCAGGTCGTAAGTACGCATGAGTAAGATTTCCATTTTTCAATGATCATTATGGAAAGGTGGTAGTTAATATTTTAAATTTCCATAATGATAATAATATGATATTATTTCACTAAATATACTTATATATTTCATATATGTGTTGTAGTGATGAAAATAGAGTCACATCACTTTATGGAGGTGGTAGTCCACACGCAAATGAACAATTTTACCATCTTTAAGTGAGTGAAAACGTAAGATAGAATACTGTATATTCATAAAAATACATATTTCATTAATATACTAATTATTTCATTTAAATCCTATATATAAATGAAATTTAACTTTATTAAATTCCATGTAAAGCATCAGTTAAAGACGAATCACATGGCTTTGCGAGGAAGTAGCCCGCCGTACACAAGAATGATGCTATTATATCCCCTAAGGCCCAAAGTGCGTTCCCGATTCCAATGGGCTAGAAAATAGTGTTGGGAATCAACAGAGAGTAAAGGGAATGATTTATCCTAATATAACTAAATAAATGTAATATCATAAAAAATAGAGCAACCCAATATATATAATTATACAAACTAAACATCATATTTTTCATAATATGAAAATACAGCAAAACTGAACAATAAACCCAACTAAACAAAGTGACCACAATGTATCTATGTATCCATAATGGTCACTCTCTTATACCAAGATCAAACATCTCCCAAGGTGGTCTAAACCAAGCCAAAACTTACTCCATAAGAAATAAATAAGAAATAACTATAGGTATGAGTATTAAAACTAAGTAGGCATGGTCGAAAAAATATATTCCCAATTAAAATAAATTAAAATAAATGAAACATATAATTAAATTTTGAAATAAATTATATAAAAATAATATTCTTCACACATTTTCCACTTAAAAAAGGCCAATTTCCCTTTTTTCCACATTAAAACCACATTCCATTTTAAGGGAAAAAACACTTTCACTTTAAAGAAGAATAATGAAATTTAATTTGAAAAGAGAGAAAGAGTATAAAAACATTCCAAAAAACAATTCCATAAAATCGTGAAACCCAAATTTGTACTTTCAAAATAAATACAAGACACATTAGTGAAATAATAACGATCACACAATAAGGGAAATTGAAATAAAAAACAATATAATCTTACCAAAAAATTCATTTCAATTGTCCACCACTGACAACTATGTGGCGATAGACATGGGTGAACCTATGATCATATAAATAATCTATAATATACTAATACATGTTGACTCATCTTGGAAAGCATGACTCACTCTACGACCTCAATAACACCCATACACACTTGTCCACACCCTACCTAGTACAGTCCTAGGGGCACTATCCCATTGAAATAAAACACAATATACCCATACTATGGGATAATATTTAGAGCATAATCCTAGTTATTGCGGAAATCATTCTCAAAAAAGTTTCTCAATATTTTAGGTTCTCTTGTACAGATATAAAGAGGGTGAGCCAAGTGATTCCAACCGATCATCCCATCACATGAACATATATATAATTATTCACACAATATCAATTACCCGAGTCATCCCAAGGACTAATATCTTTCCTTAAAATCAATAGATCTAAAAGGGGTCCACCCTAAGGATCTCCCATTTACACACTAAGTAAATGGGTCATGGGGAGTCTATAGTGAGGATATCTCACCCATTTATGTACTCACACCACATGTGAAAACCAAATCCATTTTCATCAAAGTTCCAATCATGCCAAAAATCATCATCACATGCCATTTCATTTTTAAATAACCAAAAATATGCCATTTTCAAGTCAAAATGTTTTATAAATACATTTAAGGATACTAAAACCACTATTAAGATGTCAAAAAAACATTTAAAAATATAAACTATGATTTAAAATTCATAAATCACCTGTGAAATCTAAATTTTCATTTTATCAAACACTTGTGTGAAACATTTAATAAAACAATGACATTTATGAACTAATAAAAAGAAATCACTACTTGTCACACCAAACAATCATTCAAAAGAACACATGTCGCTATCTTATATCCAAAGATGGTTTGAAATCAATAAAATAACTATTCTTAAATTAACAAAGGCATTTGAAAAGAGAAACCTACCGCAAACTCATGGTGATTCAACAATGCACACCTAAAACAACCTCGTGAATGATCCAAGGTCCAAGAACAACCAATAGAATTTATAACTAAGAAAAAACCACAAAATAAATTAAGGGGAACAAGAACCCTCGTTCCAAGAGACCATATGAGAAAAAGAACCCAAAATAAAATGGATGGAAACGATAGAGGGAAAAGAGATTAAGATAATACCTTGAAAATCACCCTTAAAACATGTAGAAAACCCTATATCCACAACATGTGAGAGAATAGGATTCTTGGGGGACATGGGAGAAGCACCCTTAGGGTCACATGAACCATGGAAAAATAGGGGATTCATTTTGGGGTTAAAATCCTTAGAGGGTAGAATAGGAATTTCAAAAAAAACTTAGATCAAAGAAACTCACATGGTTTGGCCACAATGTTTTGTAAAACTTGTTCCAACCTTGTGTGATGGTTTTTCCATAAGACATAACTTCTCAACACACACACCGCTTGGTTTTTCTAAATGTGTGTTGGTCATGCGCCCTCAACCAAAATAATCTACAGGCCCACACAGTTTCCTGGAGCATGCTGCACAATTTCCTCTAACCGTGAAAAAATCATCTGCCACATACTGTAAATCCCAAAAACTTATGTTTTCCAACAAAACACTTCGAGGAAACTAAGGAATAACCACTTAACCAATGATAAATAAGAGATAAACTAAAAATTTAATCATGTTACCTCCGGAACTCGAGAGAAAAACTGAAATCTCAAAATAAACCAAAACTAAGGATGGAAAAATAAACTCGGGTGTGATAGGCTCGTGAAAAATAATATTTACATCGATTAATTTCTTTTAGTAAAGACAACAATATTTTTCTCAATGTGGTCTTCCCTAGCATAATTTTTATTTAATTTTGTTTTCAATTTTTTAGTATTTATTTTAAAATGAAAACAAAAGTATTAATTATTTATAATTTCATATATATTTATAATAAAAAATAAATAACCAAATAAAATGAATATAATAAATGTGTGATGGATTAATGTATTCTTAATAGTGTCACCTCACTATGTACTCTATCATTATCCACAAATAATGTTCTTTATATTTAGTCTTGAAACAATATTTTTTACCTATAAATCTAAAATCATCACTACTCGACACAACTTCATTGGTTGATTATTAGAACACCATTAATTTATATGAACTAAAACTATTTTATTTATATATAAACTAGAATAATTTTTATAAAAAAGAGAATTAATCAAATTCCTCAAAACCACTTTTTTCATGTGACAACAAACAAAAATAAATCATCCTTTAATTTATGCCCTTTAAAAACCAAGAAGAATAAATAAATATAAGGAAAAATTATTTTCTCGTAAATAGTGAAAGAATATAATAAGATAGTGGACTGGAATAAATTGGAGTGGACAAGTAACAAAACATTTAATAATAATCATGTAGTCACTAAACTCAAAATTGGGAAATAAATTTGTAAAATAATAACATAAAAAAATAGAAACCCATGAGAAGTAACTATGTTCATCCTCATACAAAATAACCAAAGGGGGAGGTCTAAAAATCTATGAAATCATGATAGACTAAAATTATAGAGATTGGAATCGAAAAAGAAACTTAAACAAAGCTGTTATATCTAAAATAGTGATATCCCCCACCTATAAATTTTCACCCTCTTCTATTAATGAATTAGTTTCTCTCGAAACATAAACAAAAAATATTTTCCTATCTAAAATAGAATAAGATCCATACCATTATTTTGTAAATGATTCATATTTACCCATTCATTCTCTCCATATCATCCTAATTGAGCTTTATATTCAATGTGAATAATTTACTCTGACAACTACAACAACGTCGTCGAATGGTACACATATTCCATGATCTATCTTTACCAAAAATCTTAGATTAATTTAAGTAGAGAGGATTTCATTTCTCATGGTACTACGACTCTTCATCATCACTATATATGTGAAAAATTATTAAATCTAATTACACTATATAATTGAGACCCAAACAAGTTATAGAGTTTTTTTTTATTTTGTGAACTTTAATAAGACTAAAACTAAATTATGGGCTTCACTGATATTATATACTACTCAATGAATGGATTAACCAATGGGATGATGAAGAATAGAATTTTGGACCAGACTTTATTAGAGGGATTTGGATTACTTCTTAGATGTGATTTAGATCGATTTTTAGTTAAATTTCCTAGGGACATATATTTTTACCTTAGTAAGATATAAAATGAAATCAAGAACACTAATACATGGGTGAAAGATATATCTATTATAAGATTTAGTTAAAT
This sequence comes from Viscum album, assembly GCA_963277665.1. Lineage (NCBI taxonomy): Eukaryota > Viridiplantae > Streptophyta > Magnoliopsida > Santalales > Viscaceae > Viscum > Viscum album. Next base: position 16,163,359 of record OY728150.1, read on the forward strand.
TAGTGTTTATAATATTGGGGTGGTGTTATACTTATACAAAATATAAATAGCAGGGTTAACTAAATTACACTATCATATATAGAAAAATATATTCATAAAAGTTAATATTTCCCAATTAAAATACTAAAATACATTCTTTATACTCATTTAAAATTAAGTATTTTTATTTTATACTAAATTTCAAAGAAATTTATCATAAAATAAAAAAATACAAAAAATATTATTTTTAATTATATAATTAATACCTAATTTTTATATTTAATGAAGGTATAATAAGAAATAAATATATGTGAATGGGGTTTTAAATTCAATAACGTTTCTATGTCATTATAACACAATACATACCCTAAAAATAGTTTTTAAGAACAATAAAATAAATTTATATCTCAACAGATATGTCACAATATTCTCTCAACAAAATAATGTATTATAAAGAATATGATAAGTGGATTAGAATACCTATTAGGAATAGAATAATATGGTTGTATAGTTACTCAAGGGAAAATATTTTCAAAATAAGTCTGCAACATGAAATTAATTAAACATAAAAATTAGTGGAGTGAAAAACATATCAAAAATCATTTAGGATTAGAGTTTATTATATTATATCAAATTACTCACAAGTGACATAGTGCCAAAAATGATAATAAGTATTTATTTTAGCTCATAAGTAATTGAAAATCTTAAAAAAGAAAAAAAATATATTAATATAAAGAAAAAACAAATATATATATATACATTACATTGAAATATAAAATGTATAAAAAATAAAAAGAGTGAAGAAAATTTAAATAAAAAATTTAGTCTCACCCCTATATTTTTAAAACTACCCATATTTTGATTCGATAATTATCATAAAAAATTATAGTTGAAAAGTATAAATAATTAAAAAATCCACAACATTTATCTCATGCATCCAATTCAACTCCAGATACTAATATCCAAACAATAAACACATATCCTTACATGTGTCATGAGATATAAATTCTTGGAATGTACTAGAGGTCCCAAGAAAGGATTGCGTATGAACTTAATATGATGAAACTAATGGTATTCATAGATAATTACCATATATATATGAGTTTATTGATTGAGAAATAATTAGAAACTAATGAAAAACCTTAAACCTACTCCACACCATTCTCACCCAAAAATAATTGAACCTTTACCTAAATTTGCTGATGTTTGAGTTGAATAATGTACCCATAGTCTGTTATACAAGAAGCAACCATGACATCCCAACAATTTTTGGGTACCTTAGCATTAAACAACTACCCATAAACAATGTAACCACCCTAATTTTACCATAACATCCAGAAGTCATGTTCACAAAACATATGACAACTCCCATAGAAATTTTAACCCTTTACCAACCACTTAATCAATAGTCGGATGAAACCCAAGTCACAAGGAAACCCATCATTTACAATTCATAACCCATCGGCCCCAAAATATACTTCATATAAGACAATTATCTATATCCTTACATGTGATCTCAATCACCCCCAAATACTATGGTCACCTATATTTTATCACTCCACCGAATTTATTATTAGCTATTGGAAGAGTGGGAGGAATAGACCAAAATCTCATTTGTACTTTCATTATAATTAAAATTATATAGTTTGATATATACATGTGGATGTTATTACAATAATAGTGTTGGTACTTCAACATCAAATATTTATATATTAATTTACTTAGATTACATATGATATCATAAGATTATAGAAGTTCTTGTCCATAATGAGTATGTTGAGATACTATGATAGTAATATTAAATATATTTTATATGGTATAGATACATCATGTAACACCCTAAGCTTCCATGGTATGCTTCTTTTGGAATAGTACAATAGTACGTAACTTCATGTTCTAACACACCACAACCAATCAAACTAGGCATTATGAATAGTAATACCCATTTTTTGAAATTTTATAAATTTTATCTTTCAAAATGGACTCCATTTTTAGATTCAGAGTATTGAAATTATCTTAGGTTGAATTTTTGGTATTTTTCTAAAAACATTCAGTTTTTGATGAATAGTGAAAAATACTAAATTTTAATTAAAAAAATTTTTTAATCAAAATAATTTATAGTTATAAATTATAATATTGAGTGGTTTTAAAGTATAATTAGATTATATTTTGGCCATTAAATCCAATTTTAGTCATTGGACATAATTTCACATTTAAACTGGACATAAGGAAGTGTCAATCTTTTGATAGTTATTATTTCTTAAAAACACGCTTTTTGTTTTAACAACGACAATTAATTTTAAATTAATTTCTTCCAATTATATGTTTTGAATTTATAAAAATGAATTCCATATTTATAATCATGAGATAAAAATTGTGTAAATAGGTAAATTTTATTTTTAGACATTTTGAGTAATTATTTCGGTAAATATTTTATTTACCATGGTTAAAGGGTAAATCCGGTAAATAAGGGTAAAACGATAATGTTATAATAATATTAAATTACCCTAACACATGTCCTAACCCTATTCTCTGATACATTTCCGACCATAGGCATCCTTGGGTCTATTTTGGGACTCCATGGAGCCACTTGAAAGTGATAATGACACTTTATATTAATTAAGTTAATGTAAATACAAAAATGACAAAATCATATATCTTTTAGTAAAACAATTTTTACATAGGGTTATATATGTTATCAATTAGACTATAAATATTAATTAGAAATATTAAACAATTTCCTACATATTTTTATTTTATTTATAATTTTTAGACATTGAATGATTAAATTTATTTATGACACAATGATGATGCAGTATTGTTTTTATTAATTAAAGAATCAAATAAATGGTATTATAAATGTTAAAATAAATATAATTTAAAGTTTTGATGCCATCAACAAATTTTTTAGGTTACTATGACATGTTATGATTGATTAAATAAATTTATTTCGAATAAATAATGTTTTTATAACTTTTAAAAAAATAAATTATTAAATAGTGTCAAAATTGACATAAAGGAGTTTTTAAAACAAATATTATATTATTAATTGATATAATATTCCTAAAAATATAAGGATCATCCAAATGACTTATATAATGATATTTTTATCATTAATGAACCACTTAGGGTTATATTAGAAGTTTATAGTAATTTTACTAACCATATAATATAAAAATACAAAGAGACATGGTAAATGTCAAACTATTTAACTAAGAGTAAAATCTAAAATATAAAGTTAATATAGTGACCTAAACCTATCTAAAACCTATTGGATGAGTTTTTTGAAACCCATACCCACCTTATAATTTAAATAATTCATTTTTGATCCATTAGAAACCGAAAATTAGTTTATTATAAAATAATATTTCTAGCGGTTCCTAAGGTGCCCCTCACCCCTCTTATAAAAGGGAACTCCCCCTTCTCTAAAATTAACACCTTCAAATCCTTTTTCCTCGGCCAAAACCTACCAAAATACCCTCTAAAATGTACTACCTTCATCCTAGAGGCCTTAAGTTAGTCATAAATTCAACCTATGGATCCTTTTTGATCAAATCAAAAGGAAGAACCCGAAGAAGAGGTAAATATTTCATCACCTCTTTCAAGTTCCTTTCTTCTTCCACTTCCTATTTTAATTTTCTTTCCATTATAAAATAATAAATCCAGTATATTCTATATACTATGATGTTATTATAAATATTTTACAACCATATTCATTATTTTATCCATCCTTTGAATGACATGTCACCATACGTGCGTACGTACGGATTGTCGTCTCCACGTCGTGGTGTAATTGTTATTCAATACATTATTATTTGGATGGGTATAATAATGATGTTTAATTGATGAAAATAATTAATATAACATGATAATTATTATTTATATATGATATACCATCCAATTATATATTATTTTAATATCAAAAGAATGATATTTTCACTCATTCATACGTACGGATTACCGTCTCCACAAACACGATGAGATTCATTCCCCATTATATCCATTCAAGAATAATTTTCATTAGATAATTAAAAATAATGTTTAAAGACTTAATATAATTCTGAATATGAATAAGATACAACATATCCAAAAAAAAATTACTTACATAACAAATCATATAAAGGAAAATGATTTAGTTAACACCTGAAACGACGATAATACTAAGATATTATTAACAATGAAATATTAAAGGATCATATATGATATCATATTAATGTATATGATTCTTGTATAATTTAATAACAATTATTTAACCATTATACAGGAGGTTAACCTACCCTTGAACAAGTAAAAGTACAAGGTAAGGGTTAATTTCACAATCTCTTTATTATCTGAGGTTGTTTTTACGTAAGTATCTACTGGGGCCTCTTTATCATCCACTTTCATGTTTCTTAAAAACATATTTCAAAACATTATTACTATTTTATATACTATATTTTAAAGTCATTTATACCCTTTTTTTACTTTTTATAATATTTTTATCAAGGAATCTTTCTGTCAAGGTCCTTTATAACCTTTTCGACAAAATTAAGGCAGGAATGTCTTTTTTTAACTTATACAGTGGGTGCAACTATTTTCTGCCGTTATAAAATCATCAAAGCTTCCCTTACAAGCTTATAAGAATATTTTCAAAATAAAGTTTTTCTTAAAAGATTTAAAAATATAAAGAGATGTTTCTCTAAAAAAGGTTTTGATTTCATCTATGTCAACATCCTTTGATGGATTTTAAGCTTATTTGAATTTGATTTATTATGATACAAAACATCCATATTGTATTGAAGTTTTTGTGATATGTTTGACTATGGATGTGTTATTTTTACACCATTCATGGTTTATGTATAAAGTATTGACATTTCGTATGCTAGTTTTAATACGAATGTTTATGTTATGTTTAATCCTTTTCATATGAGGAATTCATTGGACTTAATATATGACGGGTGGAGCCTGATATAGATCCTTGATGCATCGGTAGGTATCATGAGACAAACTAGTGTCTTGACACAAGGCATTGACAAAATATTATTTGTAGTCTTGACACAAGGCCTTGACTATGTGGTTATGAAAGTCTGGCATTATGCATTCCATCATTATGAAAGTGGCTATTGATATTGCATGTGATTATTCGACTAGTAGAATATACATGTGAATACATAGATGGAATTATTTGATTTTATATTTTTTATATTATACTGAAGTTCAAGTTTAAAAGGATTTTGTTTTAGTCTTATACACTGCCTTAAATGTTTATTCTTATTTATGAAAGTTTCCGCTATATTGTTATCCTTAATGAGCATCTGAGCTCACACCTTTTTATGTTTTATTTTTCCTAAGATGCGAAGAAGTATATTATGACTGACTTGTAGGGATAGTCTATGGGATCTCAGTTTTTTCTATGGAAACAATGTTGTTATAGTTTTCTATTTTATGATGTAATGTAAACCTTATGAATGTATCTAGTACTTCAAAGGAAACTAAATTAATCGGACTTTTGAGACTTGATCTTTTGTGATCATGACAATGATACGTAATAATGCACCAAATCTGGGCATCTGGGGTCGGGGTATTATAGTTGGTATTAGAGGAAGTTTATTACAAACCTTGGAAACTATATTTAGGTAAACTCTGATTAGAGAACATAGCCCTAAGATATACTTTGAGGATTAGTATAGAAGAAATTCCTAAACTTTTGGTATTGTAGAGATTTTGTGAGTTTTCCATGAAATACATCCCTATCTGGATACAAACAGGTAGAGGCGTCTCTGGAACAGATGTACCTAGGGGTAAAACCCGAAAACACCACTTTGATCTAGACTAGAACGGGAACTGGTGCATGACAACGAGCCTTGATGCACTCTTGGTTACGACACTCTCTGGGGATATTCTTAGGATAATTCTCATTTTCTTTACAAACCGTTATGATGGGTTTATGAGTATATAATTCCTTAAAGAAAACATTTTTATGATTATAGATTAAATCCATGAAATGATCAATTTATGTTAAGTGTTTTACATGTTTGGATTTATGTATTGCAATTTATAAACAAATATAGTTTATGACATTGTTTAGAAATGAAACCTAGTGGAAGGAATGGAAGCCATATTAATGCATTCAATCCATGTAGGGATTTTCCTCCTAATAAAGATAATTTTAGTGGAGCTGGTGATGCAACTGGTGCTGATCAGTTAATCACCAAAATGGGGCAACTCACTCAGGTTATGAATAATAACATTACCCATATGGATCACCCTGATCCGCAGTGTGAAGGATAAATGTTATATCTCTTCATGAGGAAACCACCACCAACATTAAATGGGGGTACAAATCCACTAGTAGTTGAGAAATGGATACATTCCTTAGAGAAAATATTCCACCCCTTGGGGAGTAGTGAAAGGGAAAAAGTTCTCATGGAAGTTTACCGCCTCACTGGAGATGATAATCAATGGTGGTCATTGATTAAAAACACAAAGGAAGATGATTAAGTATTAAATATGGAATTTTGGGAGGTTAAAGAAATTTTTTTGGAAAAATACTTTCCTCATGACCATTGAGCGGATATGGAAAGACAATTTCTGAGTTTGAGGAAAAAAAGGATGAGAATGTCACAAAGTATGAAGCTAACTTTACAAGGTTAGTGAGGCATGATGCAGATTATATACATAACCCAAGAAGTAAAATTGACTGTTTCTTTGATGGGTTAAAACCATTTCTCCATCGAGCATTAGACTCACAATCTTTCTCGTCATACAAAGATATTGTCTCATGTTCTATCAAGACAAAAAAATAATTCTCTAAGTCTTACGACATTAAAGCAAAGCAAGAGAAAAGAGATATATTAAACACTCTAGAAATGGAAAAAAGGGGAAGAATAGAAAAGTTGAATATCCATCTTGGAGTAAATGTGGGAAGAAACACCCTGGTACTTTCCTGAAGGGAAAGGGGTTCTATTACAAGTGTGGTGAAAAATGCCACCAAGATCGTGATTTCAAGGGGAAGAAAGGTGTTGTCGATGTTGAATGCTACAATTGTAGAGAAAGGGGGCATAATGTAACTGAATTTCCTAAGCATTAGAGGAACTCACCTCAGAAAAGGTCAAGGGATCAAGGCCAAGCTTATGCTATCACTACTCCTAAGGTTGAAACTCTGAAAGACATGGTGGAAGGTAATTTAATAGTTTCCTCAAGTTTAGAAAATGATTTATTTGATTCTGGATCATCACATTGTTTCATATCTTCCTAGTTTGCTAATAAAATTAGATATTTACAATTTTATTTAACAAGGGAGTTGTCAGTCAAAACTCCTAAGGGAAGTATCATTGCAACAAAGTTTTGTGAATCAGCCCCCATTAGTGCATATAAATGTTCTTTTTCTGCTGATCTCATCATCATACCCATGACTTAATTTGATATAATCCTCGGTATGGATTGTATTTCAGACCATGATGTAAAAATTTATTATAAGAAGAAGGAGGTTACAATTTTTGATGATGATAAGGAGTACCTTATCTTTAGAGAAGAAATGTCACCACCTAATTCTTATCTAGATCCACCCCCAATATCTCAACTAAATTCAATTATTTGTGAGAAAGATAATGAAATAACTGTGGGTGAGGAAAGGAATGTTCAAATAGAGGATGTACCTATTGTGTAAGAATATGTTGATGTGTTTCCAGAGGATTTACCTAGACATCCTACAGAATGATAAATTGAGTTTTCCATTAATTTAATTCCTAGTTCAAGGCCCATATCGAAGTCCCCTTATAGAATGAACATTGTGGAATTATTGGAACTAAAGAAACAACTATAAGAAGTGAGTAATACAGGTATTTATTTGACCTAGTGTTTCTCCATGGGGAGCCCCTATCCTTTTTGTTAAGAAGAAAGATGGATCTATGAGGTTGTGCATTGACTACAGGAAAATCAATGCTATAAAAATAAAGAACAAGTATCCCCTACCTCACATTGATGATTTATTTGACCAACTGCATGGAGATCAATACTTTTCAAAGACCGAACTTTGATTTGGATATCATCATTTGTGTGTGAAGAAGGAATACATTCTGAAAACAGCATTTTGAACCAGGTACGGGCATTATGAGTTTACAGTAATGCCTTTCGGATTCACTACTGGAAAACTGCCCTATACCCACGGTTCAAAACCGTGGGTATAGCCCCCAAAACAGTGGGTATAGGCTATACCCACGGTTTTGGGAACCGTGGGCTGCAATGGCGTCGGGATAGGGGGGTCACCCTATACCCACGGTTTGGAGAAACCGTGGGCATAAGTTTGACACAGCGTGGCAAGTGTGTGGCCACGCTGTCAAAGGATTTACCCCACGGTTTGAGAACCGTGGGGACTTAATCATCCAAAAAAATCCCCAGCGCTGGGTTTCGAACCCAGGTCCCGCACCCCCACCGCGCGAATCTGCCTATCTGTGAGACCAACTGAGCCAATAAATCATTATGATATATATATATATATCATGGTATATATATTAATAAAGCGTGTTTAATTTTTAAAAAATTCACGCGGGTTTCGAACCCGCGACTGTACTCAGAAATCGCGAATGAACGGCGTTTCGTACCAACTGAGCCGTTATTGGCAACTGTTATATAATTATATATTTGCCTATTTATATTAATATTATCAACGCGGTGCATATTAAAATTATACGCCCGTGGAGGTTTGAACCGGGGATCTGGGGCATACGAACCGAAGTACTTCACCAACCAAGCTATCAATATAATTTGTTAACTAAAATATATCAGCTTATAAATAATAATTCAAATTGTGGGAATAAATTTTCCCGCCAAATTGTTTCTATTTTCCCGCGTCTAATTTTTTTTTGCCGCCATAGGCTATCCCCACGGTTTTAAAAAACCGTGGGTATAGCCCTTCTAATTTTTTTTATCCCCACGGTTTTTGAAAAACCGTGGGGATAGGCCTTGAAAAAAATACCTATACCCACGGTTTTACCAAACCGTGGGTATAGGCCTTCGAAAAAAACTCTATCCCCACAGTTTTATAAGAACCGTGGGTATAGGTGACCAATACCCACAGTTTTCCAGAACCGTGGGTATAGGTTCCGACACTATACATATACCCACGGTTTTCTTAAACCGTTGGTATAGGGTACCCCTATACCCACGGTTTTTCCCAAAACCATGGGTATAGCTCTATTTTCCAGTAGTGATTGACTAATTCACCCTCTATCTTCATGGATCTAATGAATAGAGTTTTCAAGGAATATCTTGATTAAATTGTAGTTGTATTTATTTATGATATCTTGGTATACTCCAAAATCTATGAAGATCATGAAAATCACTTGCAAATTATCTTGAAGACTCTTAGATGACATGAATTATATGGGAATTTTAGAAAGTGTGAATTCTACCTTCAGAAGATTTATTTTCTGGGCCCTATTGTCTCTAAGGATGGAATCTATGTTGATCCTTCTAAGTCCAAGGCAATCCAAGAATGGCCAGCACTAACGAGTATAACTGAGGTACGTACTTTTATTGGTTTAGCAGGTTATTATTGGTGTTTTGTCCAGAATTTTTCCCGATTGGCTAACCCATTAACATAGCTCACACGTAAAGGAGTAAAATTTGTTTGGACAAAATATTTTGAATATTGTTTTGAAGAATTAAAGATAAGATTAGTCAATTCTCATATATTGACTCTACATCAGGGAATGATGGGTTTGATATTTATGGTGATGCTTTAAAGAAAGGACTTGGATGTGTCCTCATGCAGAATGATAGGGTTATTGCCTATGCATAACGTCAGCTAAAAATTCATGAGAAAAGCTATCCTACTCATTATCTTGAGTTAGCAACTGTAATATTTTATTTGATGATGTGGAGACACTATCTATATGGTGAAAATGTGATATTTATACTGATCACAAGATTTTGAAGTATATTTTATCACAAAAAGAACTCAACATGAGGAAAAGGTGATGGCTCGAACTACTAAAGGATTATTATTGCACTATAAAATACCACCTGGGGAAGGCAAATAAGGTGGAAGATGCTTTGAGTAGAAAGGATCATGGAGTTTTGAACAAGATGAGAGTTGGAAAGGATCCTATATACATGGATCTAGTAAATATGGATATGGGAATAACCATTAAAGGTGAAACATCAATACATTTTCAAACGGTTGCCAAACCATCTTTACTAGAAAGGATAATGAGTTCTCAGACTGATGATGAAGAGTTTAAAAAGAAGATTAAAGCTATAAATGATGGGAGATTGAGTGAATTTGTGTATGAAGATGGTATTTTGAAATTTGGGAAGAGAATTTGTGTTCCCGATATACCTGATCTAAAAAGGGAATTGTTGGATGATTCTCATAGATCTAATTTCTATATACACCTTGATATCACTAAGATGTATAGAGATTTGAAGAAACATTTTTGGTGGGACAACATAAAGAGGGAGATTTCTAATTTTGTGTCAAGATGTATGGTTTGTCAATAAGTTAAATCTAGAAGGCAACGTCCCAAAGGAGTCATTCAACCTCTTCCCATACCTGAGTGGAAATGGGATGATATCACGATGGATTTTTTCATGGGGATACCAAAGACTCTAAGAAGGAATGATGCAATATGGGTCATTGTTTATCGTCTTACCATGTCAACACATTTTCTTGCTATAAGAGAATATTTACCACTTGAACATTTACCCAGACTATATATTAATGAAGTTTTAAGACTTCATGGAGTAACACTATTGATTGTCTTTGATCGTGATCCCCATTTTACATCAAGATTATGGAAAAGTCTTCAGAAATCCATGGATACTGAACTTCATTTGAGTACTGCCTACCACCCAAAAATTGATGGACAATCAGAACAGACTATTCAAACCTTAGAAGACATGTTGAGATCATGATCACTTGACTTTCAAGGTATGTGGGATCAATATTTACCTCTGGTATAATTTTCCTATAATAATATCTTCCATTAAAGTATTCAGATGGCACCATATGAAGCGTTATATGGAAAGATACGTCACACACCGACTTGTTGGGATGATGTTAGTGAAAGAAAACTCGTAGGTCCAGAACTTGTGGAGGAAATGATGGAAAACATGAAGGTAATCCAAAACCGCATCAAAGCAGGTCTAAGTAGGTAGAAGAGCTATACCGATAACCAAAAAAAGTATTTGTAATTTCATGTAGGTGATCATGTTTTCTTGAAGGTATCTCCATGGAAGGGTGTTATACATTTCGGTAAGAAGGGTAAATTAGGTGCCAGGTACATCGAACCTTTCGAAATTCTAGAATGAATTGGGGTTGTAGCTTACCATTTGGAAATGCCTTCAAGTATCTCCAAAGTTCATGATATATTCCACGTATCACTATTGAGAAAATACATGCCTGACCCAACGCATGTACTCACCTATGAGTAATTAGAACTGGAACCCGATTTGTCTTATTGCGAAGAGCCTATCAAGATTATTGATACAAGAGAACAAGTGCTAAGAAACTAGATGACTCATCTCGTAAAAGTTCTATGGAGAAACCATAAGATGGAAGAGGCAATATGGGAACCCGAGGAACTTATGATGAAGAACCACCTGAGTCTTTTTATGTAGTAATATTCTAGAAATTTTGAGGGTGAAATTGTTTTAATGAGGGGAGAATGTAACACCCCAAGCTTCCATGGTACGCTTCTCTTTGAATAATACAATAGTGTGTGTTGTACGCAACTTCGAGTTCTAACACACCACAACCAATCAAACTAGCCATTATGAATAGTAATACCCACTTTTTGAAATTTTATAAATTTTATCTTTTAAAATGGACTTATTTTTTTAATTTGGAGTATAAAAATTAGCTTAGGGTGAATTGTTGGTATTTTTCTGAAAACATTCAGTTTTTAATGAATAGTGAAAATACTTTTAATTAAAGACAACTTTATTAATCAAAATAATTTATAGTTTTAAATTATACTATTGAGTGGTTTTAAAGTATAATTAGATTATATTTTTACCATTTAATCCAATGTTGGTCATTGTACGTAATTTTACATTTAAACTAGACAAAAGCAAGTGTCATTCTTTTGATAGTTATTATTTCTTAAAAACGCGCTTTTTGTTTTAACAACAGGAATTAATTTTAAATTAATTTATACCACTTCTGTGTTTTGAATTTAGAAAAATGGATTCCATATTTAGAATCAGGAGGTTAAAATTTTGTAAATAGATAATTTTTATTTTTAGATATTTTGAATAATTACTTCGGTAAATATTTTATTCACCATGGTTAAAGGGTAAATCCGGTAAATAAGGGTAAAAAAATAATACTATAATAATATTAAATTACCCTAAAATGTCTCCTAACCCTATTGTATGATACATGTCTAACCATGGTCATCCTTGGGTCGATTTTGGGACCCAATGTAGCCACTTGTAAGTGATAATGACACTTTATATTAATTAAGTTAAAGTAAATACAAAAATGACATAGGCATATATATTTTAGTAAAACAATTTTTACATATGGTTATATATGTTATATCTTCGACTATAAATATTCATTAGAAAGATAAAAATATTTTCTATATAATTATATTTTATTTATAATTTTTAGAAATTTAATAATTAAATTTTCTTATTACACAATAATGATGCAATATTTTTCTTATTAATGAAAGAATCAAATAAACGGTACTATAAATGTTAAAATAAATATAATTTGAACGTTTTGATGCCATCCACAAATTATATAGGTTACTATGACATGTTAGTTTTTATTAGAAGAATTTATTTCGAATTAATAAAGTTTTTAGGACTTTATCAAAAATTAATTATTAAATAGTGTCAAAATTGACATAAAGGAGTTTTAAAACAAATATTATATTATTAATTGATATAATATTTATAAAAATATAAGGTTCTGAAAAATGACTTATATAAGAATAGGTTTATCATTAATTAACCACTTGGGGTTCTCTTGTAAGTTTATAGTAAGTTTATTAACCATATAATATAAAAATACAAAGAGACATGGTAAATGTCAAACTATTTAACTAAGAGTTAAATCTAAAAGATAAAGTTAATATAGTGACCCAAACCTCTATAAAACCTATTGGTTGAGTTTTTTTCAACCCATATCCACCTTATACTTTAAATAATTCATTTTGGATCCATTATAAACCTAAAATTAATTTATTATAAAATAATATTTCTAGCTTTTCCAAAGGTGACCCTCACCCCTCTTAAAAAAGGGCACACCCCTTCCCTCAAATTCACACCTTCAAAGCCTTTTGGCTCGGCCAAACACTACCCAAATACCCTAACAATTGTCCCCCCTTCATCCTAGAGGCATTATGTTAGTCCTAAATATATCCTAGAGAGCCATTTTGATCAAATCAAAAGGATGAACCCAAAGAAGCGGTAAATATTTCATCACCTCTTTCAAGTTCCTTTCTTCTTCCCTTTCCTATTTCTATGTTGTTACCATTCTAAAATAATAACTCTGGTATCTTCTATATAATTTTATGTTATTATAAATATGGTACAACCATATTTATTATTCTATCCATCTTCTTAATGACATGTCACCATACGTGTGTACGTATGGCTTACCGTCTCCACGTCGTGGTGTAATTGTTATTCAATACATTATTATTTGGATGGGTATAATAATGATTTGTAATTGATGTAAATAATAAATATAACATGATAATGATTCTGTATATATGATATACCATCCAATTTTATATTATTTAAACATCATAAGAATGATATTGTCGCTCATGCGTACGTACGGATTACCATCTCCATGAACGCGATGAGATTCATTCCTCATCGTATCCATTCAAGACTAATTTTCATTAGATGATTAAAAATAATTTTTAATGATGTAATATAATTATGAGTATGAATAAGATACATCATATCCACAATAAACATTACTTACGTAAAAAAATCATATAAAGGTGAACGAATCAGTTAACACCTGAAACGATGATAATACTAAGATATTATTAACAAAGTAATATTAAAAGATCATATATGATATCATATTAATGTGTATTATTATTTTATAATTTAATAACAATTATTTCACCCTTATACAGGAGGTTAACCTACCCTCAAGCAAGGAAAATTACAATGTAATGGTTAATTTCACAATCTTTTTATTATCCGATGTTGTTTTTACATAAGTATCTACTGGGACCTCTTTATCATCCACATCCATGTTTCTTAAAAACATATTTCAAAAAATTCTTACTATTTTATAAACTATGGGTTAAAGTCATTTATACATTTTTTGACTTTTTATAATATTTTTATAAAGGAATATTTCTGTCAAGGTCTTTGATAACCTTTTTGACAAAATTAAGGCAAGAATGTCTTTTTTTAACTTATACGGTGGGTGTAGCTATTTTCCTCCGTTATAACATCGTCGAAGCTTCCCATACAAGATTATGAGAATATTTTCAAAATAAACGTTTTCTTAAATGATTTTAAAATAGAAAGAGATTTTTCTCTAAAAAAAAGTTTTGATTTCATCTATGTCAACATTCTTTGATGGATTTTAATCTTATTTGAAGTTTATTTATTATGATACAAAACTTCCATATTGTATTAAAGGTTTTTTGATATATTTTACTGTGGATGTGTTGTTTTTATACCAATCATGGCTTATGGATAAAGTATTGACATTTCATATGCTAGTTTTAATACGAATGTTTATGTTATGTTTAAACCTTTTCATATGAGGAATGCATTGGACTTAGTATGTGACGGGTGGATCCCGTTATAGCTCCTAGATGAATTGGTTGGTCTCATGTGACAAACTAGTGTCTTGGCACAAGGCCTTGAAAAAATCTTATTTGTAGTCTTGGAAAAAGACCTTGACTATGTGGTTATGAAAGTCTAGCATTATGCATTCCATCATTATGAAAGAGGCTATTGATATTGAATGTGATTATTCGACTAGTAGAATATCCATGTGAATAAGAAGATGAAATTATTTGATTTTATCATTGCCATATTATACTGAAGTTCAAGTTTAAAAGGCTTTTGTTTTAGTCTTATACACTTCTTTAAATTTTTATGATTATTAATGAAAGTTTCCGCTATATCGTTATCCTTACTGAGCATATGAGCTCACCCCTTTCTATGTTTTATTTTTCCCAGGATGTGAAGAAGTATATTATGACTTACCTGTAGGGATATTCTATGGGATCTTAGTGTTTTCTATGGAAACAATGTTGTTGTAGTTTTCTATTTTATGATGTAATGTAAACCTTATGAATATATCTTGTACTTCCAAGGATACTAAACTAATCGCTCTTTCGAGACTAGATATTTTGTGATCATTCCAATGATATATAATAATGCACTGACTCTGGGATTCTGGGGTCGGGGCATTACACATCAAACTAAAGGAACATAGATAATATTTTATAATGATTTTTTGGGGATCATAAGAATAGAAGCATCTTATAAAGATTTAATCATATGGTAATCTTGAGTGGATGATATCATGCGGTCTAATATTCCAACAGGAACACAACATGATTTAAGTTTCCTGGGTTGTACTTATCTATGAGCTTGTGTATTGTTCTATTTACTTAAGATCGTTATCAATGGGTACCATTTTATTATGTAATTTGATGCATGATGAAAACTATGGAATTGATTTTGTGGGGAGGTATTTTTTTTGTTGGGTGTCACATTAGGGATATGACATTGGTTGAATAATGGATATATAATTTTTTGCTTTAGAATTAAGGAAGAGATATCACGTGGGACTAGGATGGCTAGGATTGTAGTACCTTTATTAAATAGATGGCTATTATGATTGAGTATAAGCCCATTTATTATGGAAAATTAATAAATAAATCTATAAATTATGAATACATTGAGTGTCCATCCAACTTTATGATATATTCTAAGATAAATAGATTATATTACAGAACGTGTGGTCCTAAGAGGTCATTGTAGCTATGAAATTCCTTATTTCATGAGGTGGAATGATTTGTTTTTATAGGTTTATCTTGGTTTATGAGTATGAATCCCTAATATAAATATAATTACTAGGGATTTACTATAACTCCATGATTTTTTTTTAAAAAAATAGTTCGATAGCATATACGACACGCAACACCGAGCCTAAATGAACCATGATATATTATTATTCAAATATGATCATTATAACCTAGATTTTAAATTGGAGTATATTAATTGTATTAACCAATTTATGAAATATATATAAACTGAGTCCTCAAAATAAATGTATTGTTAAATTCTAAGTAAATAACTACTCAATTTTTATTAAATCCATTTTATTCTTCAAAATCGATTTTAATACTTTCCCTGAGAAAATATTAAAATTAATTCTTAGACCATTTAGATATTTAATTTTACAAAGGGGATATAATTTTTTAAATAATCATATAAATATTATATTATGATTAAATTCTCATATTTTTTTAAAACTTTGATTTTAAATGAATAGTGTAAAATACTAATTTTTTTTCAAAACTGTCTTTTATTTTCATGTATTTAAAAATTAAAATTACATATTGGATTTGTTTAAAAATTTAATTAGTTCATTTTTATTAAATATAAAATAATTATTATATTTGGAATAAACTTGATATTTTTTTATAATATACATACATTTTATACTTAAAAATGAATGTTTTTAAAAACATCATTTCATCACATCCCACTAGTCTAATATTATATTAAATTATTCTACATATATTAATTGAATCATGAAAAATTGATACCATATTTTGAATTATAAGGTTAAATTTTTCTAAATTGAACCCTTTTGTTTTTAGTAATTGTGAATAGTAATTATAGTAAACAATTATCATAACATTGAGGGTAAATCGTGTCATTAAGATTAAAAATAATATGACAAGGACTAACAATGAACCTTAAAACATGACTTTATACTATTGGATGAGTTTATTTCATCACTTTAAATACACTAATTGAATATATGGCCACTTGGTGCCATATTTCGTTGATTTTTTACCTTTATAATGTTTATGTAAAATATAAAGAGAAAATGAAATTTTATTTCTTTTAAAGAATATAATATTTTTATGGAGATAAAAAAACATACATTTGGATATAAATAGTCATTTTATAGATGGATTATTTTGTTTCTTGTTAATTTATTTGTAATATTTTTAATAAAATAATTACCTTAAACACTTATGCAATTCTAACACAATATTAACTCAATTAATAAAAATAAAATAATTGATTTTAAAAAATTTAAATGTAATATGAATTTAAAAAATTACTATCTTCAATAATTTTGGTAGAAAATTAAATATTTTAGTGATGTTTGAAAGTATTATATTCTAATTCCATTGGTAACATGTTTTTTTCATTGTCAAATTATATGAATTGTTACAAAAATGAAATTAAGGATATTTTGTAATAAATAGTATTTTATTAAATAATTTAAAATTACTAAAATATATCATTTAAAAAGTGATTGGAATATTGTTTTAAATAAAAACATAATCCATTTATTGGTAAATTTTCATTTTATAGTAATTATCATTCCCCCTAAAGAGTAAAAAAAATGTTATCACACTAATTGTCAAAATGGATTTATATAGATTAAAACAAAAGCATAAGATTAAAAGTAATCTAATATTATAATTTTTTATGGGATGATAGTATATTAACCCAAACTAATTATATATTATATTTATATCATTATGTATCCCTTTTTTCATGAAAATTAATTTACATTAATTAAATAATTTTAGAAATTCACAAAGTGTCCCTCCCCTCATTTATAAAAGGGAACCTTCTATCCTCTTTTATCCACACTTAAAAATCCTTTTAGTTTGACCATAACAAAAAAAAGTACCAAAATTAATTCTGTTCCCATTTATAAAAAAACATTTTTGGATTTTAAAATCCTCATAGGATGTGTTTTGTTGAAAACATAAAGAGGTTTTCTAAAGAAGTTGTGTCATTCTCTACCAGGAATTCATGTTTTATCTATTATTAAACCTCTTTAAAATATTTTTCAACCACTATGATATTATAACATCAGTATATACCACATATTTTGATATTATTATTTTAATTTCATAACCTACATTAATTTCCTATTACTTTAAATTGAAGTTGGAAATATATTCCCTGTGTACGGCGGACTATCGCCTCACAAATCAATGTAATTCATTTTCCATCATCAACTCCCATAGATGTTTATGATGATGGATTTAAAATATATATATATATATATATATATGATATTCATTAAATATATATAATTTTTGAAAAGTAATATATATTATATTTTCTCACAACTATTTATTTAAATATGATAAAATCGTTCATGTGTACGTCTGTATTATCACCTCCAGGAAGCAATGTGATTTGTTTTTCATTAATTCATAACATGAATGATATATATATATATATGTGTGTGTGTGTGTATTTAAATAAATAATATTATTTTTATTATATAATTATCATCCTATAAAAAATATATAACACTTCCCTTCTTTCAATCATGATCGTGGAAAAATGAAAATGTAATTCATGACTATGTATGACCTACCACATCCATGATTGTAAAATATATAATTTTTTATAACCATATTTCATTATATGTTTTAAAACAAATTTATGTATAAAAATTATAATTATTTCGGGATTATTATTCTATATCTGACAAAATATTTACATCATTAGTCATTGTCATCCTACAGATGTCATTTTGGAATTATGTGCAGAATATCATCAACATGTACAATGTAAACCTAAAAGACTAAGTAATTTATTATGACATGACAATAAATAAAATAGTATTCATAGTAAAACTT
Source organism: Viscum album (assembly GCA_963277665.1). Taxonomy (NCBI): domain Eukaryota; kingdom Viridiplantae; phylum Streptophyta; class Magnoliopsida; order Santalales; family Viscaceae; genus Viscum; species Viscum album. The sequence goes on from OY728150.1 coordinate 16,182,171, forward strand.
GAAAAAATTTCTTAAGAAAGTAAATAATTAAACTAATTTTATTATTCAAGAATATAATGAACTCTTGTGATGAGTTATACTCTAGGTAAGGGAATTTCTTTTAAAAATCATCTTTTAATGTTTCTCTTCTAAATATTTTCCCTCCTTGTCTATTTTCTTATAACTTTTTCAAGAATTTGTTCTATTTTTTCTTTTATGGAATATGAAGGCCAATTTTGAACATATTTTACTTTTATTAAAATAATTTTTAAAATGAATATTTATACTGTTTTGTGTAAGTGAAACTTTACTTTAAAACCCCTATTGAAAAGGATTTGTTTTTCTAAATATTACTATGATATGAAAATATTCATAAAATTGTTTTATTAATGTATTTATCTGGAAATAAATTAATTATAAAGGACTTTTTATATGTATTTTTACTTTCTTTCAATGTTTTTCAAATGAAATCATTTTATGTATTTTAGTTAGACTATTTTGACATTATCGACAAAAGAAAAAAGGGATGTTTTCTTTTAACATATATAGAGTCAATTAATTTTCCTACTACCATAACCATAATTTTATATTTGGATTTATTTCTAGTATTCATTATTTTCATTAAAAAAATCCTTAATTATATTTTTATAATTATTTTTAAAATGTAGTTTAAATGAAATGTATATCTTGATATCTATAAAAGTTTTGTTTATGGTTGTAGGGGATCTCTCTAAGAAACCCATTTCTTTCGGTCGTGATCATTCCCTCTTTAACCCCCCCCCCCCTATCTCTTTAATGTTATGTAATGATTCTAAATTTTTTATATATTTCTATCACTTATATACCTATCTTACTCTCTATTCCTTTGTTAGTGTAATATATGATGTATGATTATTTCGTAAATTATTTATTTATAAAACATATTTTGATTATTATATGAGGGAAGATTATGCAAAAAAATCTCTCTCCATGGGTAATTCTTATGCTTATACCTTATGAATAATTTATTTTTTTGTCATAAAAATATTAAAAATATTATGGTGGGTTTACCCAGATATATTTATAATGAATTAGGTAGATATTTTGTTTCATCAGATGTTATATATGTGATTAAGGTGTAATACTAATCCACTATGTGGCTATGTCCACCATGTGATTATTTCTTGGTAGTTACCATTGACTTATGATTATATCAAGTTTCTTATTATTTCCAAATTTCTTAGATTTCAATGATATTATTATAACATGTTCTTTATGTTAATCTACCATTTTATTACTCAAGATAATATGTTTATACAAAATTATATTCAACTTAATAGGGATGAAATGTATATATGTTTTTAAAAATATTTTTCATAATCTTTTAATGATTACAAAGGAACCGTTATGAGTATTATTTTTTAGATATTTTTTAATGAAATGTTTTATGAAATTCCTTGGGATTAAAAGTAGATATATTGGGTAATAAAATTTTTATTTTGAGACCAAAGTTTTATTTTGAAAATAAATAAATCATGCATAAGTATTTATAAACTGAAATTTTATTACTTTCTTTTTATATGTTTTCTATTGAGACTATTGTTCTCATCAGATGTTTTAAAATATTTTTCTTAATTTTTTAAATATGAGTAGATAAAATGGGGAATTAAACATGAAAATTGTAATGATATTATATAAAAATAAAAAAAGGAATGCCATAAAAAGTTTATTTTATGAAAAAATAGATACTAGGTGGAAATGACCAATTTTTGATGAATTGTTTATTTATGTTTAGTGATTCCATTAATCTCTATAAATGTAGACCGTAAAGATCCTGAAATGTAATAAAAATAATTTTTGACTTTAAACTAATGATTATGTAAATATTAAGGTTGGGTTCTTATAGTTTTTATCAGAGTAAAGGTTTAGATAACTTTGGATATTATGTTGTTTTCAATTTGAGGCTGACTAGAAAGTAATGGATACCATCATGGTTTTTTAGGTTTTTGGTTTATTATTTGTTTAAATCTATAAACAACCATTTTGAGGTTTTAAGTTATGGTATTTTAATGTGATTAATTTTGTTTTGGGATATTTATTATTGGGTTCAGGTATATCTAACCCATAGGTTCAACATGATGTATTGTTTTTGGAATAATTCCCCTTTTATAAGTATAAAGGTATTTATAACATTCATGATTTATGTTATATTTTAGGTTTAAGTTTATTTTAATGTATGGTCATTATTTGTTTTGGTACACTATAATAATTATATTAATATTGTTTTAATAAAAAGGATAACTTGTCACATATCATAGTGTCACAGGGCTAAAACCCACAACTGAATGGATACATGGGTGAAATTCCTACAACTAACCTACATGATGTCTTCAATATTGTTGGGTATGGAGAAGGTTGCATAGAAGATCATAAGTCATTTAAAATGGTATGATTAAAATCTACTAAGAAATTACATGAAAGGAAAAAATGATAAAGTACCATGAGCCACAAAGGAACCCAGTCTTCCTCATATAATTCCCTCTACTTGAGTTGCTTCTCCACATAGCACCTCTATATAGTACCCCCGAAAAATGACATTGTTTTTTTAGTGTGAGGAATTCCATTCAACCCCCACAAACATAAATGAATTTTTCTCGTAGGTAGAGGCCTTCTTTTCACACCTAAGAAAAAAAATTCTTTTGTGGGATGTGACATCCTCATTCTCCCCCTGTAAATGAATTTCATTTGTGTTGTGAGGAATAATATTTACCCACTATAAAAAAATCATTTATGGTATGAGGTTTCCTTTTTTTATCCCCAAAAAATGAATTTCATTTTCTGGGCATGGAACCCTTTTTCTCCCCCAAAAAATGAATTTATTTTATATGGTGAGGTGGCCACCTACAAACCCAAATCCTTTATGGGAAGATTTTTAGTGGTTACATATGTGCTGTTATAAAATCTCCCTCACATAGATAGATGGTGATGGTGTAATTTTAAAGTGGATTTTGTGTGCAAGATAGTCCAAGAATGTTATTTCAGTAGATAAATATTTAACACATATAAAAAGTAAATAAGGCCTAAGAATCAATTTGTTTAATATAAAAATATGTCTATATAGAGAATATTCCATTATAGGCAAGGAATCCACATAGAGAGTCCCTTTGTAGACTATAATTTTTTGAACCACATGTGGATGAAATATTTTTTGGACCACCATACATCATGGAAAATAGTATGTAGGATAGGGTCCTTTTGTATCAATATCATTCTATGAAGCATTTGTCCTTACCTTGGAACCTACAAAAACTGTCTACAGAATTCTCTCCATAAACCTCCCTCATGAAGCTCTAAGACCCAAATATGACTCTTCATGAGGAACCTCTCAAAAATCATTGATCACAATGTGCACTCCTTCAAAATATACCATGATAATTCCTCTTCTAGATCCACCAAATACAAATGATCGAACTACTGGGAACACCAACATGCCCAATCGATCATAAATTACCATGATAAATGTTGTCATATTGGTAACCCGCTGTTTCGATCCGTTTCCCCACTTGGAGATGGAGGACCAACGCGCCCGACTGTTGATCTCACGGATGGATGAGCCCCACTCAATTGCTAAAGTCGGGTACACCGGTCATTATTTCGAAACGCCCAACAGTTCTATATCCAACTATACATGGACCTACTTTCCAAAGGCAGGCGTCTGCTAGGTGGTTTGGCCAGCGATGCTTAAGAACTCACATTGGTTGAGAGGATGGGAAGTCGGGCACATCGCACCCTTTTGGGGGAAATTATTGCCTGTTTCGGGACTCTCTTATTGATTTAAGATGTATTCGTATGTTCGTGAATCTCTGGTTTATACTGAAACATAGTATCCACAGATTTTTCCTGGTTGGAAATGGTCGGCTAAACACAGGGGTTCAGAATCATTTATGCCCGGGGTTTACCATCCCTCATTGGATTAATGACCCCAAGGAGTCTGGACTCATTGAGGCGGCACTAGGGTTGGTGCGGTGAAACGACGTAAATATAGTCGGATCAGCTGGTTGTTGGGATTGATCCTCAGGGAGGATTCCTATGTACCCCATCTAGGAGGCAGGGATCAAAGTCCACGTAGTTTGCAAGGGAGCATCGGAGAATCAACGTGAATGTGGACCCTGGGGTCTGATGGTGATCGGGCTTGAACCTCTTGGAGGCTTCCTATGTACCCTACTCAAGAGAGAGAGATCAATGTCCTCGTAGTTCGCATGGGAGAAATGGAGACCTGATGTGAATGTGGACCTGAGGGTCCGATGGTGATCGGGCTTGAACCTCTTGGAGGCTTCCTACGTACCCTGCTTAGGAGAGAGGGATCAAAGTCTTTGTAGTTCGCATGGGTGGGGCTTACACTCGGGGGAAGTCCAGAGTGATGGATTGGGCCTTACACACTGAGGAGGCCCATAGGGGATGTCATGGTCGATGCTTACTCTAATCCCACGTGAGTCATGCTATGTGTGAGAAACAAGAGGCAGCAGGGACCTTACGATCACGTTGTGAAAGGTGCGTCCGTGAGAAGTGGAGTGGGGATTACGCATAGAGTGGCCCATAAGGTTGGGGCTTACTCTGAGATGGACGCCCAATGGAAACAAAGCGCATAGGGAGAGGGAAAGAGGTTCTCTTGTGCCCATCAACTCTCATGTTCCCCGGGGAAGTACGGAAGTGCATGGGGTCTTCCTTCTGATGGGTATTTTACTACCCCCTGAAGAAGAGATAAGTGCCCCAGCCCCAACAAGTGGAGGGGAAGAAAGGGGACTCCCAAGCTCAGACTCCACATTACTGTGAGAATGTGAACCCAGGCATGCTTCGGGAATCTGCTCAAGGGTCAGGGCAACCCCTTCGACCCTGCTTACCGTGGGTATGTGAACTCAAAATGGCGTGCTGATACGCCCAAAGGTTACATCATATGGATTCGGTGGCTCTGGTGGAGGCCTCAGCTCAGGGATGATGAATAGGACAATAAGGAGGTCACAAGGGATCATGCCAGATTGGAATTGGAAAGATTTTATCTGGCTCGGGGAATGGGAACTCTGATGGTTTTCGCAGGCCACACGGGTTTGTGAGGGTTGGCGCCCTTCGCGTAGGGAGGTGCTATGCGGCTCGAGAGGTCATCCACGAACCAGGATGGTCCGTGGACTGAGAGTCTGTCCACAAACTAGGGTGGTTCGCGGACTAAGATGTTGTCTGTGAACCAGGGTGGTCCACGGACTGAGAGGCCGTCCATGAACCACGGTGGTCCGCGAACTGATTGGCATCCTGCGAACCAGAAGGGTTTGCGGCTTCAGGTTTGATCCGCGTACCAGGGCGGTACATTGAGGCTTCCATTCGAGCAGCAGTAGCCAAGGGCGGCGCCGGTTAGGGGTTCTTCGGTCGGGGCTTCGCCCGCGTAGGAGGGTGCTACGCAGTGCGGCGGATCGGAAAAGAGGCAAACTCCCTGGTCCATGGGGAGTGCATTTGCGGAGGTGCCATGGTTTGCGGTCTTCTTTTTTTATGTTATTATTGGTTCACAGTTCACCAAGTTATTATGCGTTTTCGGTTCCTTATTAATTCGTTCCCAGGTTCATACCTGCTCTGGTTCGCGAACTGGAACTTTTCTGTTTGCGAAATCCTAAGCCTTCATTCAAAATCCTTCCACCCGAATGTGATCAATCTCCTCCGAATTCTTCCCAATACCCCTCTCCTCGTCCCCATCGGTCTCCTTTTATAGAGTGGGGAAAGAGATGTATTTGTGGTCACACAACATCTTTTACGGAGGCCCATGACCGAAAACCCAGTTCATGGATGACTCAGTCAATCCGTGACTCGCGGGGGGCATTGAGCGCATCCCCCCTAAACAATCTTGGGGAGTGAATTGCGGTCGCGGAGGGTTCTGCCTCCATTCCACGAACGACAGCGAATGTGGCTTGAGCCAGTCGATGCGACTCACGGCTGGGGCGGTTCATGATGGTGAACCGGATTGGCGCCCATCCTGCTTCGTGACCGCAGAGGATCTCCGCCTCCATTTCATGTGGCTCGCGGCTGGGGCGGTTCGGAACGGTGAACCGGGTTGGCGCATGTCATGCCTCGCAACCGCGGAGGGTCTCCACCTCGGTTTCTCGAACGACAACGGTCCTCGGAGGAGGGACGCTTCGCGGAACCGGTCGTGCGTCGTTAACATTAGACTTGTCTGCGGACCGGTTCGTCCTTTTCCATCCTTGAGTATTCTCCACATTTTCCACAATCCTTTGAGGGGGAATTGGGTAGAATCTCCCTTGAGTTAAATGGGATCATCCTTCTCCTTTGAAGATTTTTCAGGACCCTACAAATTCCCTCTATCGGAATGGGGTCCGATCGGAACGAAGAGGATACTATTCCGATGCATAATGGTCCTGAAACTCGGATGGGTTGCGGTAGGGAAGTGGACCTGGTAGGGGACCATGCCTATTAATATGGAGGGCCCTTCATTTTTCTTCTACCGAATTCTTCGAAAATACCAGCGCTCTTTCGCTTTTCTACCTCCGCGTGCTTTATCCTTCGCGAAACGCTTCATCCGCGAACCAGCTGCTACTTTCGTGAACTATTTCTTGTTCGCACTATTATTCATCCGTGGACCAATTTCCCAACCGTGAACCAATACTTTTAATTAATTAAAAAGTAAGTCACGATAGGCTGCGGAGGAACTTGCTTCGCAGTTTTGGTGCTCCGCGGATTCGATGATCTGCAGACTAAAATATTCTAAACTTTAAAAAATTATATGTCTTCCGAACATAACTACTTAAATTTGGGATTCAAATTCTGCGGAGCAACCTATTTCACAGTTTTCTAGCCAACGCTCCGCGGGCCAGAGTACCGCGGACCCCTTCCACAAAGGGTTGGTTCGCGGGATACAGTCATCGCGAACCACCTTATGACGCTTGCTTGTGGACTTTCCTATGAGGGCTCCTCAACTAATCCTTAGCCATATATTTGGTATTTTTGTCTGAAAAAAAAATTATTCCGTACTAACCACTTGTTGTCTTTCGTTGTGCAGGGAGAAAATATGGTTCCCCCTTGTTCTGCACCTAGACCTGCTGTCGATCCCCACTCAATTGGCGATCAATGCCTGAAGGACATGGCCAGCTCTGTTCAGGATGGAATCTGCCACTCCCCATTGTCTTCCTTTTTTTCTGGCCAGCTTTCCAAGTCACAGTAGGAGTACCCCTTTTCTAACAGCCTTCCTGCCTATGGGTTCGGTTTGCTATCTGATACCCTGATTCCGGTACCATCCAGTGAAAACAATCCTGAATCATGGATATTTACTGCCACTATCCCTCGGTTTGTGATACCTTTCAGCAGGTGGCCTGCCCCGAGGGATACAGCTGTCAGATCTGTGTTGAATCGCCTTCTAGTATCCCCGACAGGAGAACAACGTCAACAGGAATGAACATTTCACTAATACCGGAGCATTGCCCGCAATGCCATGGTAAGTGACCAACATGGCTGGTCAGCGAATCGGGACCTCTGACCTGGAGGAGCAATTAAGTCCTTGGATTGGGGGTGGCCCTTCTGGGTCCGCCAGAGCTTTGCGGAGTTCGAGGCAGAATTGTGAGTCGTAGGCTTGTATGAAGCTACCTGGGTGTCACAAACCTATACCTACCGGCCTCAAGACCTCTCTAGGAAACTTATGAGCCATTGGATCCCGAACACCAACACCTTCCATCTGTTCCACGAGGAGGTGGGCATCAGTCTCTGGGACTACTTTCAGATTTCAGGGGTCCCCATTGTTGGGGTTATGTATGACGAATTCTTTCCTCCCCCCTCTGTGTGGGACGACGAAGGGAGAACCCCTCCCTTGGTGAAGCGGCTCATTGATCTGGCCCAGGAACTTTACAAGGATACCTCTCCGAAAAATCTTGTCCCTGGTCATGAGGATCATCCAAGGGATACGTCTCCGAGAAAACTTGTCCCGTATCGTGACTGGATCAAGGCTTTTTCCAGAGAGAGCCAGTATGTATCTCTTCCGCGTAGGCCCATTACCTGCCCTACAATGGAGTCCCTAAAGTAGAGGGGCAGCTATTGGATGAACCTGGAGCAAGGCCAATTCAACGACTGGGGCTGGGATCTTGTCCCGGATGTCGATCGGCTGCTTCGTCTGGCGGTATTTCTGGCCATGTTTTTGAGCGACTGGTTATTGCTTGTACGCGAGTCTAGCAGCGTGCGGGTCGCTACCTTTGTCATGGCGGCACAATTTTCTACCGGAAACGTTATCAACCTAGCCATCCCAGTACTGGCCAGGATTTATCGGTTGCTCGATAATATTACCGACGGGAGCCGGCCAAACCGAGTGGCCGGCCCTTTTAAAATTCTCTGGGGATGGCTAGACGTACACATCAAGAACTACTACACCTTCATCAACCCTCTTTAGCTTCCGAGCACCACATTCCAGCCATACTTGCAACTGACCAGTGGGGTTATGCTCAAAGAGTGGGTGACCCAAGAGAAGGATAATCAAAAGACAGTGCAGAACAGGTGTCTGCTATCGAGTAGAATCTCATGATATGATCATTTCAATTTTCATTTGTTTTCTTCCCCAACTGGTGCAATCACGAATACCATAACAGAGTAGTTTAGCAAGCGGGGCTACCTCTTTTCTCTCCGAGAGGGTATTCTGGTAGCTCGTATTGGCGGGGGACTGATCTGCGAGGGGTACGTGCCTAGCCGATTTGGGCGTCAATTTGGTTGTGTCCAGGCACTGTGTCCTCTCGCACTCAATGGTGCCCATGAGAATCGTCATTTAATGGTGGATAGGAAACTGTGGTTAATGTTTACCTGGGAGGATACCAGCTGCGAGGTTCTAACCCCCACGCTTACAGACTCCATGCCCTTCTTATCCAAGAATTATGCTGACTCTTGGGTACAATCATACCCAAATGTCTAGTTAGGGACGTTGGTACCTACCATCTCAAGTCCCAAGCCATCAAAGTGAAAGAGGAAGCAAAAGTGTGATGATGTTTCGACTAGGCCGAGCAAAGTCCTTCACCACCCTGCTGGTCCCATGCTTCCGGGGAAGATTTTAACAGACAGAGGTGTATCCTCTCATGCCCTTGAAGCTGCTCGGAGGGGGTTGGGTATTCCTACAGATGCTGCCTTCCCGATGTCCTGGGGCTAATGGGACGAATTCAAAGGTCGATGATCCTTTCGTAGCCAGTACCCTCGTTCTCTGTAGTAGTATCTTCAGGAATCAGAAGTGGCATTTGAAGGGCTGGGCTACATATCCTCCCCTGTTGAAATCCTTTATGATATAGACCCAGAGCAGGTCAATCGGTATTTCCAAGATCTCGAAGCCTATATTTAAGTGCGCCAGGGTTATGCAGTATTAACCCACCGAGTCTAGGCCATGCTGCACTTGGTGACTGATGAGGAGGGGGAAGGAAGTGACCACTTTTCAGGGGGCGATGATTTTGATGATCTCCCCATCATGGATAAAGTAAGGGAATTCCCCTCCCTACCTGTGATGTCCCGTCCACAGGTTGCCCCAGAGAGTTCTAGGGTGGTGGTGAGATCCGGAACACAAAAACGGCCATTGGCACCCCTACCAGCCTCTGCCGCTACCCAACCCTCTCAGGTTGATCCTTCCAGGCTGGTCGTACCCATTATGACCGCATTCCCAGACACATGGAGTATTTGGGATGACCTGAGGGCCAGGGGCTTAGATAAAGAGGTTTTTGCATCACTCCAAACGAGCCCTATCGAGCTCCCAGGTATTGGGGTTATCTTCGCTCCGCCTTACCTGCAGTTGGAAGAGGATTTGAGTGAAATATTCACCTCATTGAAGGAGATGGATGCATTCGTGCTCTCACTCCGAAACCAGATCTATGGGACCACCCGGGTTTCCATGATGATTAGACATCTCGAATTGTCCGACCCTGAAGAAGAGGTTTCTATGCTCATCCATTCTGGCTTTCCTCCTCTGCTGCGAAGGTTCTGAAGTTTTCCTCCCTTTGTGCAGGGTGTCGAAGAATTTCAAGGGGTAATTCCCTCCCCGAAGTATACTCCTCGTGGCACCGCAGCAGGTGAACATGCGCTTTCTCCCACGGGGGCCATCGAGGAGGGGTCTCTTGGCGCGACTGAGCTCATGGAAGCAACCATTGCAGAACCAGCTAGGGTCTTTCCTCCTCCAGCTCCTCCCAAAATTTTAGGCGAACTGTCCCCTGGGCAGATTCAGAGACGGCAACAGGTGTTCCGTTTATCGGAATGGCTCAGACAGGGGATGTCGGGTAATCATGACTCCCTGTTTTCTCAATTTCCAACTTACATATTCTGATGCTTCCAGTCATTAAGTATTTTGGCGTATGGTACAGGGCCACTCGGGGATCTGGATGCGGCTACCCAAGCGGTCATACCTTCTGATTCCTCGCTATCTGTAGAACCACCTATATTCACGCCTTGGAGCGATGAGATGGTGGGCCCTGCTGGAGGGGCCAGTGATATGGATGCTTTACTCCTGCCTTCATTATTCAAAGATACGTCAGAGGAGGAACCGCTGGAATTCGAGAATCCTACTCATCAAACAGTCTTTTCAATTGCGGAGGAAAATGGGGCGCCTGTGATCGCTGAGGGGTCTCCAGATCCGACAGTGCCATCCACCTTAGACCCAATGGATCCCATGGCGATGGAGGAAGAGCCTTCCATTAGTCCAATTTTTGGAAACCCAAAGTGGGCCATTATCTTGTTCACTGGGGGAGTGATTTCCCCAAGCTTGTTCTCCGTAGGCGATCGCTTGGGGATGGATTTGGGAGCTGATGGCCTCGGGAATGGCCTTAGGTCCTAGACACCTCTGTGGGTTCCCAGGACTCCCTTGCCTCTCGAAGATGTAGCATCTTCTTCGAGTGGTCGTGGCGGTGCAGAGTTTGAGGATGTCGACGCCTTGATGACCAGGGGTAAGTTCTTCAATATCTTGTGACTGACTCTTTTCTCTTCCCTTTTATGGTTAGGGATACATACATGTCTTACCGATTTTAGGGTTTTAGGACCACGACCTTTGGTGTTGGTGATTGCGTCGTCAGGTTTGATCATGCCTACGACCACAACTGCCGGGGGCGAAGTTGTTGTGGTGCCAAAGTTTGCAGGCGAAGCCGCATCGGGTCCCTCCTTGGCGATGTTCATTCCTGAGTACGTATCTTCATCTGGGATTGACTCCGAGTCTGATCAACAAGTCCTCTCCAGTCTTCGACCTGCTCGCCAAAGGGCTTGGGAGAAAATTTGGAGACTGGTTTCTCAAACGCCCCTAGACGAGATACCGTCCAGATTACCGGAGATGCGCAATCTGTTTATGCTGCTAAAATTTGACGGATTTTACTACCATGGTATTTATGACATAGTCAAGCAGGTGGTCGCTGATCAGGAAAGACTGGGTGGTTTCGAATCTCTCCTTTCTACTTCCCAATCTGAAGCCTGCCTTTCCGCAACCTGATAGTTTTACCTAACAGAGGCTCATGATCACGCCGGGGTAGTTGCGAGGCTCCAAGGAGAAGTCATTGAGCATCTTTCTCACCTGGAGGTGCTAGGTAATGAGATATAGAAGCTACAGCAGGAAGAGAACAATGTTGCCACCATAATTGAAGAAGGGTAGCGGCGGTTGGAGGAGGAAATGAGTGCGAGCAGAAAGGCGGCCTAGGAAGCGGAAGAGTTGCGGGCGGGTGCAGAGGCTGAAACAGACTTACTTCAGATTCTCCCTCTAGAAATCGAGTATTCCTACCAGCGCCTGATACAACTCTATGAATCTGCTGAAAAACTCTTGTAATAACCTTTCACACCAGAGGAGGCTCCGGGTTGTGGATTCCCTTCTTTCTAACATTATTATGGAACAAAGAAATGTTTTTCTTAGCTCTCTTCTTGTCTTCCCCTGTGACAGAAATCATTTGACGCGATTGTTATGTATATTAATTCACTGATATCAGAATAATAATAAACGAGCTCCAACTTTTTCCTGGACCATGGGATCTAGCGAGCATAGTTGGACTATTACTAGGGTTTTGTAGAAAATCCCTACAAACTTTTTATCTTTTCTTTTAATTCCCTAATTTTTCCTGGGCCCATTTGGTGTGGACCCAGCGGGTATAACACGACTTTTTCTTAGGTTGCCCTTTTCGGATTTTCGGCCTAACAGGCTTTGTGCCTCTTTTTTTGAGCGGTTTAAAGTACCGCTAACAAGACTATCATTACTGATGTTTTAGGTCAGACAGATTTGACCAAATATGGTGGGGCGAGGGCCCTAATGGGGTTTGGTTGATTAAAAGATATCTCAATACCCTTCAGACGCACGTGGGGGGGACATGTTTAAATTTTAATGACATGCAGGGCATGTCTCAAGGCATGGGAGACGTGTTAGTGTACAGAGGTAGGAAGATCATTGCATAAGGAAATCTTACCTTTGGTAGACGGGCTAGGGTCAATCAATATGCAGAGCCGCTGAGGGCATTTTCTGCATAATCATACAAAGGTGTCCTTAAGTCAACGACTATCCATTTATGATGGCTCGGGGACTTCATGGAAGTCTTACTAAAGGAAAATTCCATGGGTGTCTTGGAAAATTATGAAAACCACCAAGGGTGGCTCAGAAAGGGAATGTGACATCTGAAAGGGTTTTGGGAACATCTGTACTAATCAGGAGCATGGTCGGGAGACCACTTTCATATGCATTTAGTTAGCGTATGGGATGGTTGAATCTTGGCGCAGTTTAAAGTCATGCAGTTGGGACATCATTTAAAATGGGATGACTTCTCCTGGTTCTCAGTAATCTCATCAAAGACGTTCCTCCGTATTCAAGAAGGATTGTGAAAGAGGTTGGTAAACTGTTGCTCAGAGGGTTTCCGAATCCCATGATAGACATGGGGGCTCAGAGGCCAAGAGGCGTACAGAGAGAAGCATTGCCTAAGTAAATCATGCCTTTAGTAGACGGGCCAGGGGTGATCAATATGCAGAGCCGTTGAGAGCATGGTATGCATAGTCATACAAAGGTGTCCTTAGGTCAATGATTTTATTCCCCCGATAGCCAATCAACTTCAGGGAAGTTGAGATTTGGGACCACCAGGGGTGGCTTATGAGAGTTTGGCCTTTTTTCTGAGTACAGAGTATGGTTTATGATGAGAGGGTGCCTGGATGTAGGAGAAAAATCTAGACTAAACTTCCTGAGGATGGGTGAAGTAATCCCTTATCATGCGGGTGTGAGACGGTGGCTTGTGCAGGTCTGACCCATGCACTGAAGGACAGAGAAAAGCTTATGTTCCTTACTGAACCCATGACAAGATTGACCGCGCAATTTAACATCATGCGGTAAGGACGAAGATCACTATTAAAGGATGTTGTGTAGTTTAACATCATGCAGCGAGGACGGGGGGGCATTTTTCTTTCCTTTTCCAATGATGTGCAGTTTAACGTCGTGTAGTAAGGACGATTGACCATGCAGTTTAACGTCGTGCGGTAAGGGCGTAGTTGCGAAGGCCGCTCTTGATCAAAATGCAACTGGTTTTGAACGTCTTGGCATGTCCAAGACGTGGAGAGGGATTGATGGTGTAAATCATGGTTTTAGGGCTTCTTGGATCAGGAGAGATGATATAGGGGATCTGAGGCTGGTAAGCGTATGGAGCTAGGAAGATTACCGCCTGTGGAAATATTTCCTTTGGTAGATGGGCCAGGGGCTATCAATATGCAGAGCCGTTGAGGGCATGGTATACATAGTCATGCAAAGGTGTCCACAGGTCTATAACTTTCCACTTATGATGGTCGTGAGTGGTTATGAGGATCCGTGATTTTCCGGGCCATGAAGTCTGTCATTTGGTACGAAAATGTCTGTACATTTCAGGCATATTCGGCCCTGGTTGCTGTTAAATCTTAAAGAGCCCCCTACGCTGATTTATTTTGCGCGCGAGGGTGTACCTACACTCCATGCAGTTTAACATCATGCGGTAAGGATGAGATACTCCTAGTTTAGCGGTCATAGAGCTCAGACCATTGGGTGACTATTGCTGTAGTCACTCAAAGGATAACTGAGTTAACATTCTCTGATGTGCTCTGAACAGGGTGGGGGATGAAGGTCGTAAACTGTAACTTTGAGTTTTCCCAAATCAGGATGTATGGTGTGGGGGCTCTAAGGTCGGTAAGCGTACGTAGCTAAGAAGAGTACCGCCCAAGGAAATCTTGCCTTTGGTAGATGGGCCATGGGATATCAATATGTAGAGCCACTGATGGCATGGTATGAATAGTCATGCAAAGGTGTCCCCGGGTCGATGAATTTCCACTTCTGATGGCCATGAATGATTATGAAAATTTTTTATTGCTCACAGTACAGAGTTCGGCACGTGTGGATAATAGTGTTCTAGCATACAAGAAACATATTCACTGCAATTTTCCATCAAGTCAAAGTAGCCTAGCACTAACTTGATGTTCGTGGATGCAGTTCGCTATGTGAACCACCTGCGGATACATAGGCTAACTGGGTAGGGGGTATCCTGGAAACATTTGGATGTGAAAAGGGGAATGAACTTGTAAACCACTACTCCATAAACTTTTGGATTGGGAGACGTGATACGGGGGCTCTGAGGCTGGTGAACGTACGGAGCTAGGAGAAGTATCACCCGAGGAAATATTTCCTTTTGTAGATGAGCTAGGGGCTATCAATATGCAGAGCCGCTGAGTGCATGGTATGCATAGTCATGCAAAGGTGTCCTCGGGTCGATGAATTTCCACTTCCTATGGCCATGAACGGTTATGAAGTTCCATAGTTGTCCGGGTTGTAGAGTCTGATGTATGGATAGGTTGCATCCAAATGTGCAAGGATTATCTCCATCTCATTTCGCCATGTGTCTTGGGTGGGTCGCGATGAAGTCTGTGCAGTTTAACATCATGTGGTGAGGACTAAGTCCGTGCAGTTTAACGTCATGTGGTGAGGATGAAGTCCTTGAAGTTTAATGTCATGCGGTGAGGACGAAGTATACACCCCGTGTAGGTCTGGTCCATACACAGGGGAAGAGGGTATATATATATTTTTTGTTTGAGGTGGTTGGGACAGGGTGTGGAATTATGGCATCACTACGTATCCTGCGAGGGTAGGAATCAGGCCTCACATAGTTCTCTGAAAGATGATACACCCCATGCAGGTCTGGCCTGCACATGGGGGAAAAGGGAATTTTTTCACATTATTTTCATTTGGGAGTGGTTGGACCAGGATAGGGGATCCTGGCATCGCTACGTATCCTGTGAGGGCAGGAATCAAGCCGCATGTAGTTCTCTGCAAGAGTGATACACCCCGTGCAGGGCTGGTCCGTACACGGGGGGAAAGGAGGTATTTTTAACTTTCATTATTCATGCAGTTTAGCATCGTGCGGAGAAGACGTAAAAAAAATACACCATGTGCAGGTCTAGACCATACACGGGGGAAAGGGGGAATTTTTATCTTTTTTTCGGGAGTGGCTGGGCCAGGATGGGGAACCCTAGTGTCGCTACGTATCCTGCAAGGGAAGGAATCAAGCCGCACGTAGTTCTCTGAAAGATGATACACCCCGTGCAGGTCTGGTCCGTACACGGGGGGAGAGGGCATTTTTAAAACATCTTGTCCGTGTAATTTAACATCGTGTGGTGAGGACGAAATACTCTTAGTTTAAGGTCATAGAGTTTGGACTGTTGAGCGCTTGGCAGTTTAATGTCATGTTGCTCGAACGATCCTCTTTTTTTCATACCCATGAATTTTATCGTCGTACGGGTAGGATGAAATACTCTTTTTGGTTTCTATGAAAAATATTTATTCAGGAATCTCACATTGGTAGGAGCAGTTGTAAATTGTCTGTCCATGGAGACCAGGGCATACGCTCCATTGGAGTAGACCTTTTGTATAACATACGGTCCATCCCACTTGAGATCTAGGTTTGGAGGCTTCTTTCCGGGTATCATTGGGGTCCGGAGGACCAACACCAATTCTCCTCCCAATAAATACCAAAGACGGACCTTTTTATTAAAGACTCATGCAATTTGGTACTGATACACTTCCAGATGGTGCAAAGTGTGCAACCGCTTCTCGTCTAGTTGTTCCAATTGACCTAGTCGCTTTTCCGATTGCTCATCGTTGGATAGTTGATCACAAATTGAAATGCGGAGCGAGGGTAATTGGAGCTCAATGGGAAGTACTGCTTCTGTTCCTTATACCAACGAGTACAGAGTAGCTCGAGTAGCAGTGCAGATTGTGTTTCAATAAGCCCATAACACATGAAAAAGTTTATATGGACACGACTTCTTGTCTTTGTCCACCATTTTTTTGGATAATGTTGGGCATGGTATTGTTGAAAGCCTCTATCTGTCCATTGGACGCTGCATGGTAGCGGGATGAGTGGTTAGCCTTGATACCATACTCATGGTATAGTTTCTCCAATTCTGCAGAGCAGAAGTTGGTGCTGTTATCCGTCAGTATAGTATGAGGGACACCAAATCTGGTGACGATATTGGTCTTCACAAAGCTAACAATATTTATTGCCCCGACTTCATTGAGGGGTGTGTATTCTGCCCATTTGGAAAAGAAGTCGGTTGTTGTGAGGACATACATCAGCTTTTTGGTTGTGGCGGGAGGATATGGTCCCATGACGTCCATCCCCCAAACGAAAAATGGCCAGGAGTACTTGGCTTGATGAAGTAACTCTGGGGTTTGGTTTATGAAGTTGGCATAAGTCTGTCAAGAGTGGAATTTTGCGGTAAAACTCTCGTAGTCTCGTGCCACTGTTGGCCAGTATTACCCAAGCCTTCGAACCTGATGGGAAAGCTTGGTCCCCGGTTGATGTGCTCCACATGCTCCAGCATGTACTTCATTCATTACGGAAACTGTTTATTTTCCATCAATGCATCTGAGGAGCACTCTGTCGAGGCCTCGTTTGTAGAGGACCTCTTGCTGACCTGATCCACCATATTGGACAAAGTTGATTTCCCTTCTCCGTACTTGCTCTCGTTCAGCCCTGTCTGATGGAAGTTCTCCCCGTTGAAGGTAGTTTGCAATGGGGGTCATCCAGCCGGTGGTAGGAGCATATAGCTTGGGGACAGGACTGAATTCATGGATTTCTTCCATCTTAGCTTGAAAAAATAGCAATACCATTCAACGGTGAGCAATACTGATAACTATTTCGTCCTGGTCTGGGTCAGCTAGGGTTGTGGACGCATTGGCTAATGCATCAGCATGAGCATTCTAAGACCAGGGAATATAGGTCAATTTTGGTTCTGTGGATAATTCCTCCATTAACCCTAGGACATGGTCAAACAGGGGGATTATCTCCTCCTTTTAATAGCATAGTCACCATTGACTTTCTTGATGACCAGCTCCGAGTCACCTTTTACCTTAAGGTGCTATACTTGTGCCTGAAGTGCGAGCTCCAAGACTACAATGAGAGTTTGATATTCCGCTTCATTGTTTGTACATCCCTCTGATAGGAGGAAGGAATATGGAAATACTTCCTTTTCTGGGGACACGATTATTATCCCCAAACCCACTTTGTTGAATCTGGGATCCTCCATCCTCTTCCCGGTTGGGCTTCCGGATGCGCCATCGAAGTACATTTCCCATGCTGGGAACTCCTCTTGAACCGAGAAGATGTCTTCATCAGGTAGCTCGGTGTCTAGTGCAGTGGTCCCTTTCGAAGGGAGCTCTACCAGAAAGTTTGATAATGCCTGGCCCTTGATGGCTTTCTGAGGCACAAACCGGATGTCAAACTGTTGCAGGATGACCGCCCATCGGGATAGGCGTTCGGTTAGCATTGAGCGGCTGAGGATGTACTTGAGCGGGTTACTCCACGAGATCAAATGGACTTCATGATGTTGCAGATAATGTCGCAGATGTTGAACTACAAAGACCAAGGCCAAACATTTCTTCTCGATATATGAGTATCGGGTCTCAGCATCAATCATGGTTCGACTGAGTTAATAGAGACTGTTTTCGCTGTCGTAGTCATTCCTTTGTGCGAGGAAGGCTCCCAGTGACCGTTCTAGGGCCTTAATGTATTGTATGAGAGGCCTTCCTTCAACTAGGGGCATGATCACTGGTGGGATTAAGAGGTACTTATTTAAGTTGTCGAACGCCTCTTGGCAGTCATTCGTCCATTGGTATGTGACTCCCTTATTCATTAACCTAGTGAAGGGAAAACACTTGCCTACCAGGTTGGATATGAACCGCCTAATATAGACCAGGTGTCCATGGAATCCCCTCAACTCGGTGAGATTTTGAGGATGTGGTAATCCAAGTATAACCTTTTTCTTCTCAGGGTCGACTTCGATGTCGCGATGGTGTATGATGAAGCCAAGGAATTTCCCTGAGGTAACCCCGAAGGCGCATTTCAAGGGGTTAATCTTCAAGCTATATTGTTGGAGTTTTTTGAAGAAGGTCTCAAGGTATGACAGGTGATCTGAGCGCTGTCTGGACTTGACCACCAGGTCATCCACGTAACATTCAATGAACTTCCCCAGGAACGGTTTAAAGATCTGATGCATAGCACACTGATATGTGGTGCCACAGTTCTTGAGACCAAAGGGCATGACCCTGTAACAAAATACTCCTTGAGGGGCCCTGAAGGTAGTGGTTTCTTCGTCTTCTTGGGCCATTATGATTTGGTTATATCCAGAATAGCCGTCCATGAAGGACGGAGCCTCATACCCAGCCGTTGCATCGATTAATAACTCGGTGATTGGGACCGGGAAGTCATCTTTCAGAAAATGCCGATTGAGATTTCTGAAATATATGCCGAGGCGGATTTTCCTGTTCTTTTTATTGACAGGGACGATATTGGCCAACCATATGGGGTATTGGACCTCCTGAATGAAGCCTGCTTTAATGAGCTTATCGACTTCAGCCTCTATTTTGGCAGCATGTGAGGGGTGTGTCCTTCTAGCGGCCTGTTTATAGCCTCGGTGGTCTTCTGGTAGACCTAGGTGGTCTGTTGCCACTTCGTGATCGAGTCCTGGTATTTCCGTGTAATTCCATGCAAACACATCTCGATGTTGCCTTATGAAGTCGGTATATACCTCGTTCTCTTCAGGAGACATGGCTGCACTAATGAGAGTGGGCCTCGGGTCTTCCTTGGTACCCAGGTTTACTTCCCTGAGCTCGTCCACCGTGGTGGAGATACCTTCCTCAAATGCAGGAGGTGTATCCCTGAGATCTTCCTCCTCTTCTTCTTACAAATCCTCGTCTTCTTGATCTGATGGGAGGAGATCTCCCGGTGCAGGTTCTTGGGAGTCCGGAGGTGAGGTGTCGTGGGCATATTTACTCAAGTTTTCGTCCCCAGATTGAGGTTCAGTGGACGTTCCCACATTGTCACACTCGGCCGTTATGACTGAAGTCATGAGGACATCTGAGTGTGTGTCCAGACTTGAACTCCTACTCTCAACATGGTTGATGGGCATGACATAATCTCCGCCAAGCTGCCTGAGGGGGTCATCAGGAACCATTTCCAGGCCATTTGGAGCGGGGATCCAGTCGACCCCATCGACCAAAGGCTTATTTTTCTTTTTCTCATAGAAACCGACATCAATGTAATGTGACTCGGAGAGCTCGAAAGGGGACTTTTCGGCATTCAATGTTTCACTTTGTCCATCGACATAGTACATGGAGGTAGGATGAAGGAACGACCATGTGCTTATGGAGCCATGACATTCCCAGCAGGGCATTGAATGATGTGCTCTACCGGACCACTAGGAATTCCGTATAGGCTACGAGGTCACCAAAATGGGTCCTTAGCTTAATTTTTCCCATTGGATTTTGCTCGCTCTTGTCGTAACCCAAAAGAGTTGTGGCTGAGGGAATTAGATCGTCCTCACTATAGCCCAATTTACGGAGTGTCCATAGGGGAAGGAGGTTAACTCCAGAGCCATTGTCTATAATGACTTTCCGGATCTCAATACCATTCAGTGTTCCAGACACATATAGTGGTCTGATGTGTCCTTGCATGATGGAATCTTCATCCTGATCGGTGAAGTAAATCACTGCATTGCATTCAGTCGGGCCAGTCTCCGTCTGGTAAATCTCAGCGGAAGCTACCTCAGCTTGAAACTCTTGGGGGCTGATCAAAGCTTCTATAAGTGCCACCCTAAGGTCTGCTGACAGACTTAGGGCATCAAGGATTGATAGCTTGGCTGGTACCGAGGCCATCTACTTAAGGATATCTTATTTCTGCTCCAGTGGCCGATGCTTCTCCATTGGCGGGAGAGTCTTAGCATGTGCTTTGGGCACTGGTTCATTTGAAGAGGAGGGACCGGCCGTGGCGTCGAATGTTGATGGTATTCTCGCGTTTTGAGGACTTTTCCTGGTCGGTCTGTTTTCATGCACTAGGAGGCTAGGCACTTGCTCATCCTCTGGTGGGTATCGCAGAACAACATGGCCAGAGTGGCTGCTTGTGGAGGTGGAGGGGCATTCTTTCTTCTGCTGAGTCCGTTGAAGGGCTCTCCCACGGGTTTCCATGATATTAATGGTTTGGGTCGGGGTCCAACCATAGGGTTGGTTTCGGCCACGGCTGCGCCTCCCCTGGTATCCCCTACCTCTATGATTCCTCCTCCCAGCTCCTCGTGCTGGGAACTTGGGTTCGTAACCATACCCTTCATCAGGGAATTATTCTATAAGATGGATGATGTTAATAGAACCAAATATTTTCTCTTCATCCTCTGACAGGTCAACCCGGTCGGTTGTCCCTGATGGTTCCGTTTGGTGGGTCGGTGCCCGTGGCGCCAAATTCAAGGGCATATAATCTTCCAGGTTCGGGACTAACTTTGGCCCCGTTGTGGACTTATCCTCTTGCGATTGTTTCTTCCTTCTTATATTACGCCCGGATGGCCGGCTCATGGAGGATTGTGAGGCCGTTGTTGTCGTTTGTGCGGTGTCAGGGGTTGTTAGAGGCAACACTGGATACCATAGCTGAGCTCGGAGTATGCCCTGGGCTCGGTTGATAGTTTTCCAAGTCATCCAGTAATCGAATTTCTGCCCCTTCTTTCTAGTGACTTTCTGTCAGCCCTACTCTTTTTCAGAGTTGGTGGTAGAGATACATGCCACATGTACTGGGGGTGGTCCCAGCTCGACCTTTCCAGAGTCTACCATCCTCTGTAGGAGGTCTTTGAAGATGAATCATTCTCAGATATTGTGCCCCAACATTCGATGGTAGGGGCAGTAATCTGGCCTGTCATCGCGGCCGACTTCTTCAGGTTTCCTTGGCTCCAGGAGGTGGAGAAAGTTACAATTCATGGCGTTAATGAAGTAGTCGTGGACTTGATTTTCTCAGAACGAGTATACTTTATGTCTTCGTTCCTCAAACTGGTTCCGCTTTGGTCCTCTCTGATCGTACCATTTAGGCGGAGGTAGACTCTGATATGCAGGAGGCCCTTGATGATTTGGTGGAGGCCTGAGAGGTGGAGCGGGCACAAGGGCCATCTTGAGTGTGACAGCGGACGCTTTAGCTCTAGGGGCTCTTTTCGCAGGAGCCTGTGAGGCTATTCGGGACTTTGAATTAGTCCGCTGTAGGGATTCATCAATTCTCTGGGCAATGGACGAGAGATGGCGGAAGCCAGTGGTGCACTCCACTGGTATGAGCGGTGTTCGCAGATCATCTCGAAGATTATCGATGCATATGGCTAGCATATCGTCCTAAGTCATTGGCCTATTCAGGGAATAGGTCAGACCTTTCCATCTGGCGATGAAATCTGAGACCCTCTCATTCTCCCTCTGCTTGCAGTTCATGAGGTCACTGACTGTTGTTTTAGGAAACGTTGAGCTGAAGGGGAACAGGAACTGCTGCCGAAGGTCCTCCCATCTCTTTATTGACTGGGATGGCAGACTCGTATACCAGACGAAAGCAGATCCTTGCAAGGTCAGTACGAAGCATCTGATTTTTGCTGCTTCTTATTGTTTTGGAGTCCCCATCATAGGGTCACAATAGGATGCGTAATTCATCAAATGCTATTCTGGATCACCCGATCCATTGATGATAGGGAATACAGGGCTCCCAAAATTGGGTGGAGGAGGCGTGTTGCTTACCCAATCCGGGTAAGGCTTCCGCTCTGGCTGTATCAAAGCGCGTCGACCTTCCATTTCTTCCAATTGAGCTGTCAGTGCCTCAATAGTATTGGTGAGACCCTGGTTTACATCCTGTTGGGCCCAGTCGTGGGTAGGTATATCCCGAGGCATTGCTTAAGGATCATGATTGGCCGAAATCAAGGGTGTATATTCCGTTCGGGGCACCCTCGGAGGATTCGGGCGTAATCGCTCTGGTTTCTTCCTAAGTGGAGGGAAATCTTGGTATTCATCATCCACATTCAGGTAGTTGGACGGGCCGGGCGCCTCATTGGATGGGATCCCTCACCGTGCTTTGTTTGTCGGGGCAAGCCTTAGTCTTTGAGGTGCACTTACTGGGAGTTCATGATGTGGCTCCTCCTGAGACGCACTTTCAATAAGGCAGTTCCTATGGAGTAGCTCGACGTTAAGACACCTCAATTATTTCATCTCCTCTTCCTACCGAGCTAATCTCTCTTCGAGCGTGAGTGGCTCATTTTTGTCGAGAGAAGGAGGCGGGTTCAGGGAAACCAATTCTTTATTATTATCCTTATTGGAAGCTCGCTGGGTAGGCAGAGGAGGGTTGGCTGGAAGGACGACCATATTTAGGGCGGCCCTCTGATTCCGGGTGTGCACACCTGGTGGTTCGTTGTGAGTCACAGCCTGACCGGAACCGTCATCTCCTGATCCATCCAGATTTGCATCTTCCCTGGTGTCACCTGTGGGGTTAGCCTCTATGGTGTTGATGAATGCATATCGCAGGGTGGAGGGTACGTCATCTTCTAAATAAGAAGAGGATCTCCCGCATCTTTTACTAGCCTACCCTTTCACGACCTAGGATTTCCTTCGGACTTCTTGATGAAGGGTGACGTGGAGAGTTCTTTGAGGTGACCTTACGGTACACCTTCCTCTCGGAGGGGATGATTATTCAAATGACGAGATAGGATGGGAACCTCTTCTTCTGACTATCCTCCCTAGATGAGATAATACTGACTCTCGTGGGGGAGGTTGTTGTTGAGGGGGTAATAGTGCCCCCAGCCCTAAGGGTTGGTGTTGGCTCCGTTCCTTAGACGTTGAGTCTCTTCCCATTTTTATTGGTCTCATGGGGGAATTTTTTATTAAAAATTCCCCAGCCCTGTAGGCTGAGGTTGACCCTGGATGGTGGTAGTGGTTGCTGATATCACGACCTGCCTGATCGCGCATGCCCCCATTTGGGGGTGAACTGGATTTGATACCGAGTTCACATGTGAATCAATATCTTCTGGGGAGGTAGGAAATGACCACTGATTGGCCTCTCTTAGGCGAGAGGCATGTTGTATACTATCGATGGCCTGATTCAGGAGTTCTTGAATGGATTGTTCCCATCAAGCCTGACGCTTCTGGGACTTACTCAAGGCCTGACTCTGTTGGGTGTGTTGCCTTTCGTGAATATGGAGACCACTCGATTGATGTCTTGACGTGATGGCGTTGCAAGACACCATTCTGAACAGGTTCTTCTAGGTGGGGAGCGGAGTGAAATGTAGAGCTCCATGTTCCCCCGTCATCTGATATGGACTCCCATCGAAGCGTCACCGATGAGGCGGCAGAGTTGGTGCAGTGCGCGGAGGTAGGCTATCTCCATGATTCCTTTACTTCTCTCAGGGAACTGTCACCATGCCAAAGGAAGGGCCTCCAGGTCGATGTGACACAGGAGGTCTCCTATCGTCTTGACATGGTCTACATACCCTTCATAGGGTAGAAAACTTGATTTCAGTTAGCGGAGGGTTGTCCATATATTATGGCGGATGTCGTGAATGCATTCTTCCAACAACTCTCTGGGTATGTCAAACTGAGAGGTGGACGTGGGCCAAAACGTGACTGGTATATCATTTCTGTCTAGACATTTCCTCATGTGCAACATGTCAGCATACTCCTCCACTAGTGATTCCTCTACCCGGTCAGCCCAACTGAGGCGCTCGCCGATAGTGTGGTCAGAGGCAGTGGGACTGGTAGGTGCTGAATCACCATGTGGGTGATTCCGAGGTGGTTCAGAAGATGAACACTGCCCTGGACCGTCTCCTGATCGAAGAAGGGCGTCGTTAGTGACTAGCTGAGAATCTGACATTCTTGATCTCGTCCTTCTGAGTGCCTCATCATAGGAGGGATTTTCTGTGCTTGATTCGGTAGGGGGAGGACCTTCTTGTCGATATGATATGTCATTGCGGGGAGAACCTCCGCAATGGCGGCCGTAATGGCGAGGACTACTATTAATGTTTGATGCTTCACTGCATAGAGTACTTTTGCAGTGCACACCCTGGGGAGGACCTCCAAGGCGTGTCGCAACAAGGGGATGACCTTCTGGCTGCGTAGCGTCGTTATGGGGAGGGCCTTTGCAACAACTTCCATCATGGTGAGGATGACCATGATGGCTTGACGTTTGATGCGCATCCTGGGGAGGACCTTCAAGACACATTGCGACAAGGGGAGGACCTTCTTGTTTCTTAGGGCCATTGCGGGGAGGACCTTCGCAATGGAATCCATGGTGGCGAGGACTACCATCACAGCTACGGAAATGGCGAGGACTACCATTACAGCTGCCGCAGGGAGAATATCTGCGGGATACACCCTGGGGAGGGCCTCCAAAATGTACCGCAACGAGGGGAGGGCCTTCTCGTTGCTTGAAGTCTCTAAGAGGAGGACCTCCATTATCAGGGTGGCGAGGACTAACACCGTGATTTGATACCCAACTGTGTAGAGTTTCGTTGAAACGTAACCCTTGGGGAGGACCTTTAGGGAAGGCCATGACAAGGGGAGGGCCTTCTTGTCATGATGAGACCTCACTGTGGGGAGGGACTCCGCAGTTCCAACTATGATAGCGATGACTACTATCATAATCTGTGGTCTCACTGCATGGAGAGTGATTGTAGTGTACACCCCGGGGAGGACCTTCAGGGTGGATCGCAGCAAGTGGAGGGCCTTATTGTTGCTTTATCTTTTGGTCATGTAGAGGGATTCCATGACTCGCATCAAAAAATGATCTTTCATGATCGATCATTATATGCCCTTGGGGGAGGCCTCCACAGGTGCTCTGGGGAGGACCTTCAGAGCTGCTGGTAGAGACATTGCGGGGAGGACCTTCGCAACTGCTACTGCCACTCCCATAATATGGTAATGGGTGGGCAGGGTCCCGAGCCTTCGATGTGTTCTTAGTAGCATTGGGAACCCCAGCTTCCAGCATAGCAGAGTCATGAACCCACCCTTTATTTTCCAGCTGCCTTCGGTGTGTTCGGGGAGCTTTCTTGTGGGTATTTGGGACCATCTTCTATTGATAACGACCTTCACCTTTGGGTCCCTGTCTAATTTGGCCCGTGATATTGTTGGGATACGCCGATGAACATCTTGACTTTTAGCAGGGATATATGCCTGCTCTGGATCATACACCGTGATGGACGGGTGTCCCCTAGTTGAAACGAGTGAAGCTACTCGATTTGGTTTACCTTGCATCACGGAATATGGCTGGAGACCCTACTGGGCAGAATTAGGGATGCAGATCTGCTCCGAGGCGGCTATCTCATCTCTTAGATGAGTCACCTCAATTGGGGAGACGGGCTCACGGGCCCAAGTCCTTGCTGTTTCTGCTGATGTAATTACATTTTGGAAAGTCTGCAAGATATGATTTGGGATCAATACCTAATCCTCCATCATTTCAGGTATATGTAGAGAGTCATCTTTGGCTGGAACGGGTATGAAGGCCCATTCCGATATCAGAGTAGGAATATCCTGCTCCGGTCCTCTGGTGGTCAGTGGGTACTGACAATTCTCCTGTGTCAGGGAAGGTGAACGAATCTGGCCCTGTACTGGGATACACTGGTTTATCTCTCCATTTGCCACCACATCAGGATAACGTACTTTACTTGAATCCATAGGGAGCTGGCCCTGCATTTGTTGGTTTCCCACCGTATCGAGTCGGTGGCCTTTGTTGGCGGGGAGACGTGCCCGCCTATGAGTTATCGCCACATCTGGGTGGCAGGATTTGTTGATCACCACCATGTCGGGATGGTAGGTGTCAAGAGGTCTTGCTGGGATCTGGTCCTATAGACATTGGGTCGCCACCACGTCAAGCTGGTGGGCTTCACGACCCTGGGCAGGGAGAGGTGCCTGCTAGGTAAGTGTCGTCCTACGTGAGCGATGAGCTTGATGGAGCTCGGAGGGGATGCGTACCAGCTCGTATGATGCCACCATGTCTGTATGGTGGTCTTGGGAGGAGCGAACAGGTGTAGGTGCCTATTCGTGGTACGTCTCCGTGGCTGGGCAGCGGAGCTCTTCCTCGGGGACCAAGGTGATGAATGGTCCCTGATTGTACGTCTGCCACCCTCGTCGGATGATCTGAGGGGCCGGAGTTCGAGGAGAATGGGCCTGAATCCTCAGGGAGACATCCTCCTCAGTGCGAGGATTTTGAGTCGTGGTAGGACCACGATGACGCCTTCCGGTGGGGGCCTTGGAGCAGAACCCCCGTTCGGCAGGGATGAAGTCCTCAGCGTTAACCTCATCTGCCTCCCTAAGATAAGGGAGGTACGCATTGTCCCGTTCCGGGGACAGACTCCCGAAACGGTTTGAGATGGCAATAGGGACCGTCTGGATTTGCTTCTGTGGCCACTTCTGGGCAGGCGACCGGTGAGTTCTGACAGATTGGAGGGCATGCATGGCCGCCTCCACCGTTGGGAGAGTACCGTTCAGGTGGTACTCTTAAATCAGCGCGTCTGAAACCCAGCGTTGAAGACGTTGGGTGGGTGATGAGGTCCTTTGTAGGTGAGGATGCCCGGTCGTCGCGTATCCTGATGTACGCACTTAGGAGTTCCTTTGTGAGTCCATTAGATCGAAGAGAGTTCTGAAGGTACCTATAAAACATTTTAACAAATACAAATAGCAAACCTAGAAAAGCAGCATCTCATGATCCCATGCGTAACTAATGACCTTGATTTTCCCTCCTTGGGAGTATAAGGGGGAACAGGTTGGGATTAGGTTAAATCCATCATTCATGGTTAAAGATTCATGTCGGCTTCACCATTTTTTGTTTCGATCTGTTTCCCCTCTTGGAGATGGAGGACCAATGTGCCCGACTGTCGATCTCACGGATGGATGAGCCCCGCTCAATTGCTAAAGTCGGGTACGCCGATCTTCGTTTCGAAATGCCCAATGGTTCCATATCCAATGATACGTGGACCTGATTTCCAAAGGCAGGAGTCCGCTAGGTGGTTTTTCCAGCGATGCTTAAGAACTCACATTGGTCAAGAGGATGGGAAGTCGGGATCATCACACCATTTTGGGGGGAATTATTTCCTGTTCCGGGACTCTCTTATAGATTTAAGATGTATTCATATGTTCTTGAATCTTTGGTTTATACCCAAACATATTATCCATATATTTTTCTTGGTTGGCAATGGTCGGCTGAACACAGGGGTTCGGAATCATTTATGCCCGAGGTTTATCATCCCTAGTTGGATTAATGACCTTGAGGAGTCTGGACTCATTGAGGCAGCACTAGGGTTGGTGCGGTGAAATGATGTAAAGATAGTTAGATCATTCGGTTGTTGGGATTGAACCTCGGGGAGGCTTCCTACGTACCCTACCTAGGAGACAGGGATAAAAGTCCACGTATTTCGCATGGGAGGGTCAGAGAATCGACGTGAATGTGGACCCGGGGGTTCGATGGTGATCGGGCTTGAACCTCTTGGAGGCTTCCTATGTACCCTTCTCAGGAGAGAGGGATCAAAGTCATCATAGTTCACATGGGAACGTCGGAGAATCAACGTGAATGTGGACCTGGGGGTCCGATAGTGATCGGGCTTGAACCTCTTGGAGGCTTCCTATGTACCCTGCTCAAGAGAGAGGTATCAAAGTCCTCGTAGTTCGCATGGGTGGGGCTTACGCTCTGGGGTAGCCCAGAGTGATGGATTGAGGCTTACACTCTGAGGAGGACCATAGGGGATGTCATGGTCGGTGCTTACTCTAAGCCCACGTGAGTCATGCTCAGTGTGAGAAATAAGAGGCAGTAGGGACCAGACGATCACATCACGAAAGGTGCGTCCGTGAGAAGTGGAGTAGGTCTTACGCCTAGAGCGGACCATAAGGTCGGGGCTTACTCCAAGATGGATGCCCAATGGCGAAAAAGAACAGAGGGAGATGGAAAGTGGCTCTCTTGTGCCCGTCACATCTCTTGTTCCCGAGGGAAGTACGGAAGTGCATGGGGGATTCCTTCTGATGGGTATTTTACTACCCCCCCCCCCCCCCGAAGAAGGGAGAAGTGCCCCAGACCCAACAAGTGGAGGGGCAGAAAGGGTACTCCTGATCTCAGACTCCACATTACCGTGGGAATTTGAACCCAAGCATGCTTCGGGAATCCGCTCAATGGTCGGGGCAACCCCTTCGCCCCTGCTTACTGTGGGTATATGAACTCAAAAGGGAGCGTTGATACACCCAAAGGTTACATCATACAGATCTGGTGGCTCTGGTGGAGGCCTCGACTCTGGGCCGATGAATAGGACAATGAGGAGGTCACATGGGATCAGGCCGGATTGTAATTGGAAGGATTTTATCTAGCTCGGGGAATGGGAACTCCGAAGGTTTTGGTAGGCCACACGGGTGTCTGAGGGGTGGCGCCCTTCACGTAGGGAGGTGCTACACGGCTTGAGAGGCCGTCTGCGAACCAGGATGGTCCATGGACTGAGAGGCTGTCTGCGAACCAGGGTGGTTTGCAGACTGAGAGGTCGTCCGCGAACCAGGGTGGTCCGTGGACTGAGAGGCCATCCACGAACCTGGGTGGTCCGCGGACTGATTGGCATCCTGCGAACCAGGAGGGTTCACGGATTCGAGTTCGATCCATGTACCAGGGTGGTACGCGGAGGGTTATATGCGAGCAGCGGTGGCCAAGGGCGGCGTCGGTCGGGGGTTCGTCGGTCGGGGCTTTTCCCGTGTAAGAGGGTGATACGCGGTGTTGTGGATCGGAAAAGAGGCATAAACTCCCTGGTCCACGAGGAGTGCATCCGTGGAGGGGACATGGTTCGCGGTCTTCTTTTTTTATGTTATTTTTGGTTCGCGGTTCACCAAGTTATTATGCATTTTCGGATTCTTATTAATTCGTTCCCAGGTTCATACCTTCTCTGGTTCGCAAACTGGAACTTCGCTACTTGCAAAATCCTAAGCCTTCCTTCGAAATCCTTCCACCCGAATCTGATCAATATCCTCCGAATTCTTACCAATCCCCCTCTCCTCTTCCCCCTCTGTCTCCTTTTATAGAGTGGGGAAAGTCTATGGTCACGCATCACCTTTTACGGAGGCCCATGACCTAACACCCGGTTCACGGATGACTCGGTCAATCCGCGACTCGCGGGGGCATTGACCGCATCCCCCCAAAACAAGATCGGGGAGTGCTTCGCGGCCGTAGAGGGTTCCGCCTCCATTCCATGAATGACAGCGGATGCGGCTTGAGCAGGTTGACATGACTCGCGGCTGGGGAAGTTCATGATAGTGAACTGGATTGGGGGCCATCCTGCTTCGCGCCTGTGGAGGATCTCCGCCACCATTTCGTGCGGCTCGTGGCTGGGGCGATTCGGAATGGTGAATCGGGTTGGTGCCTGTCCTGCCTCGTGACCGCGGAGGGTCTCCGCCTCGGTTTTACGAATGACAACAGTCTGCGGAGGAGGGATTCTTCGAGGAACTGGTCGTGCATCGTTAACATTATACTGGTCCGCGGACCGGTTCGTCCTTCTCCATCCTTGAGTATTCTCAACATTTACCCTAATCCTTTGAGGGGAAATTGGGTAGAATCTCCCTTGAGTTAAATGGGATCATCCTTCTCCTTTGAGGATTTTTCATGACCCTACACCCACATAAAAATTAGATACTCTGAATTTTCTCATTCATACATTCCCATGGTAATGAGTATTGTGACATTAATGGTGGTGTTAAGGGAATCCCCATTTCAGATAGTAAGTAGGGAGATCACACATGACACTTTGAGATCTAGTGGTGGATCAGCCTCTATAATTTAGAACTATGAAAATGGGATTCCCTTTAGAATAATCCAATGGCATTTATTATGTGTATTATCTTGATAGGTTTATAGATGTGACTATCCTAGTTACAAAAATAGGAGGAGATATGAACATTCAAGGCCCTTACTCTCTCCTTTCACCCTGGCCTCATCCACCAGCAGATGAAGAAGATCGTGTGGTTTTTCAAATCATCCACTTCCTCTAGTTTATCACACCTTTAATAACTCTCATGAGATTATATGTTAGTTATGATGATAAAATCAGCACAATACTCTCATTGGGCCTCCTCCGTACATGTAATAGCTATCCCATCCAAACTATGTGATCTTTAACTTCGAAACAAATGGAATACGTATAAATCCTCGCTAAGGTCCAAACCCAGCCCCCCAAATCACACTATTAATCTCAGGTCCACATTACTTGTGGTGTAATATCCAATTGAGGAGGCCATATTACCTTTGGATTCCTTGGTCCTCTTCATCATAAGTCTAACACCATCCTTTATTAGGAACCTTTCTCCTATACATCCTTGTCACATGATGTTAAACTAAATTGTTTTGTCCTCACCACAGGACCATAAATGGTATGATGTGTACAGTTATGTGGAACTAAACTATATGGGTTCTGAGTCCATTCACAAGGATATGTAGAAATCCTATTTCATAGGCCTGATCCCACTATCAAAATCACTTTAATATTCCTAGGTGATTTTATGTTACCCATAGCCTAACTATGTGTTTTAAAACTAGCATCGAAACAATAAAAGAAATTATAATCTCTAATTCACTTACAAAATGGTTCCATCGATGGAGAACCATGGATACATATGGATGTCTCTATCTATGAAGATCCTCAGATACATACAAATGATTCTAAAGTCCCCACATGATAATAATTGTTAATTAATAAGCGACTAGGTCTATACTGAGGATTCAATAAAAGATTCATGAATATACATTAAATCTATAAGAGAGTCCCAGAATAGTCCATAATTCCCCTCAAAACGAAGTGATGAGCCTGAACTCCCACCCTCTCAGTCAACATGTCATAAAAGGACTCATTAGAGAAATCCATGTGGCCTCCTACTTTTGTAAAGAAGGTACGAATCAACTCTAAATGAGCATGGATGTGAGACCATGGAGGGAACAAAAAAATTGTGAACTTGGTATGAAATATTTTTCTCACAATCACATGTGGGGCCATTTTTGTTTTGTGTCCCTCATGCAAAAAAAACAATGGTGAACCTGACGTGAATCCTTGAGAAATAATACCATGTTTCCCACATGTCATACCCCTTCACGCACAATTAAAGGGGGCCCAAAAATATATCCAAAACAATTAATTATAAATGTGTTCATTTATTGAGATGTTTCTTTGATGATTTTTCATGTTTTTGTTTGACCCATGAATTGGAGGAAATTTTGTCAAGAACTCCCTTCAATCCCATCTGATTTCATCCTTCTAACCAAATTGAGATTTTACAACTAGAATTGGGTCATCATCAACTCATAGGACACCATCACTGACCTAACTACTTCAATGTCATGTATCATACATGCTCATTCATGGGTACTACCAAAATGGTACCATCCCAACTCTGAAGGAAGCTTGAAAATCCCTCACTATCATGAATTCTATCTACCCCTATACTCAATGATAGTTTCTAGTTAAGAATAAGACAACACCATTTTATGTATCAAATCGTTTCAGGATCCTATCCCATAACGCTGTAACAAATTCCTCCCTTATTCACCGGTAGTTTCTTTTCTGTGGTGTATATACTGCCTATGGCTGTATTATATTATTAATTTACACAAATTTAGGGGTTTTTATATATCTATTTTATAATATTTATTCCATGCAGTTTATTGTTCAAATGTTACCAAATTGGTAATGTATTGTTTTTCTCAATTTTCCTTTTTTAAGATACATATCGTGTTATGCTGCAATATTATTCTATGGGGTGTATATCATTACCTTTGATTTTTTATATCATGAATATTACTTTTTAATTGTAAAATAAGATTAATTTAATGTTATTATTTCTTAGATATTATGATTTAATTTTACCAATATGGTAACAGTTTATTACTACAATCTCATCATTTATGAGGATTATTTATGATAATTCTTCCATTGATGAAATGTTATGATACATATATCAAGAAATGTCATCAAAATTTTTATCCTCTGGTTATTCATAATATAATCTTGTAATCTTACCATTTGTTTAGTATTTTTTACTTAATATTATTAATAAAACATCTTTA
This sequence comes from Viscum album, assembly GCA_963277665.1. NCBI lineage: Eukaryota > Viridiplantae > Streptophyta > Magnoliopsida > Santalales > Viscaceae > Viscum > Viscum album. Next base: position 16,214,501 of record OY728150.1, read on the forward strand.
AGAAAACCTGACCATATTTCTCCCGTCCAACAAAAATCTGTTTTATTCAAAAAACATGTTTTATAAAAATATTTTAAAAAATGTACTTAAGTGATTTTTTAATGTTAATTTCAAAAAAAAATAGGTTTCACTATTTTAAAATCTTCCATGATAAGTTTTCAAATATAATTTCAAATAATAGTTTTTCTAAAGGTTTTTAATAATCCTTTATATGTTTTCAAGGTTATTTTTGAAGAAAATGGTTTTCAAATAGTTTTATGTTTCAAAAATAATTTTTCAATGAAGAAAAGATTTTTTCCTCAAAAAAACATTAAGATATTTTAAAATAATTTTTTATCCAAGAGGTCATTTATTGGTTTTAATGATTCCTTTTTGGGGATATGACCTAGGGGTTCTATTCATTTTACTTCTAGGAACAATTTATGTATTGATGAATTTATGGTTATGTAACTGATTTCTCTTTCCTAGGTTATATGTTTTTGAGACCCTTATATCTTTCACATGTTATATTATTTTAAAATCCAAATCTTACAAGATTTATACTTTTATGAACTGATTATGAATCATGTATCTTTTTCATATGTTATTATATGACTCCCATTTCATTTCATGGGTTATGATATGATGTTCATGAAACCCATATCTTTTTTGGGTCATGATATGATGAATGTTTTATTATCTTCTGTAAAATGTATATATGATTTTATTATGTGAAGGGTGGAACCTATATATCCCTATAATTAATTAGGTAAATAATTATATATCATTATATATTGATGGGAAACAAGATGTCGAGCTTCATCCACAATTGGAAATTGGTGTGTCCCGATCTCAGATGTGAAACAAGTATATCCTAATGCACTATCAAAAGAGGGAGAAACCTTCTCCACTATGGGAATATGGGGAAACCTAAGCCACTATCAAGAGAAGTTATAACTGAATCCACTGTAAGAAAAGGGCTTCGACTGAGGATGTTGTTGTGTCATGCCCGGTAAGTGAGTCCCCAATGAAGTGCCATGATAAGTTTTGGAAATTATCCTTGACTTATATCGAATGATTTTATATTATTTTGTGTATTCCTCAATTATATGTCTTAGGAAAATTTTATTCTCTCATGAATAATTTTCTTTTATTTTCATATGATTCATGACTTATGTGCTGGAAATATTTATGACATGATTCATGTTCATGTTCAATGATATATTGGGAATGATTTTCCAGTGTTACAATCATGCTCTCATACCATTATGCTTACTTACTACTTATGTACATACATTATTTACCCTTACTAAGTATCTGAGATTACCCTTTCATATGTGTCATTTCCCCAGATTATGAAGAATGTTTTTAGGTAGGAGTACAAAATGGAATGATATTTGTGGGAAACATCAAAGATATTTCACCATGATTATAATATTTTGTTGCAAGCTTCCCAAGACTATAAAATATTATGGTCTTCAGGAATATAATTCTTAACGTTCTTAATAATCATCTAAATTGATGTAATATCAATGTATATTAATCCTAGGTCCTTATAAACACAATATACTATCTGTATCCCTACCAGAGTTATCTATGATAACAAAACTCATTGGAAATACCTTCCCTAAGCCCACCAAGATTAGGAAAATTCCTCCACACATGTGAAAACTCATTTAGGTCCAATCATTCTGAAAAGAAAATTGACGAATAAGTGATATCTTAACCATATCAAGCTAGTGGGTATGCCAAGGTGTCCCAATTCAATAGTAGACGGAAATACCTCCAAATCTACCCAAATACTAACCACATATTTCCTAGAAACATTACATCTGAAAATGAATTATAGATAATATTTCCCTATAGTAAAATGTAGACCTTTAACCCAAAATCTCCTCATCTTAAAGAAATTGGCCGCAATTCCTAAAAAGACCCGAACTCGCGCTTCTGGATTCATTGATAAAAACATATTGTGATTTTTTTTATAAAATATAACTTAAAAATACACAGAAAATATTTCATTTTAGGACATTTTTTGGTCTTTGTTTTGGAGAATTAGATAAAACATTAAAATTTATCTGACTTTTATAAAATTAAAATAAAATAATAATTTCTCTTTACATATGCTAACTCAAAAACCGAATTTATCCATATTTGAACATATAAAATACCAATGAAAAATATCTTAAAAAAATGGTATGACAACAGAATTACCTAGTAAGGGGTTTTAAAAACTATTCAAAATCACTTTAATAAATAGTTTTTAAAAAACATAATAAAACCTTTTATATCAAATATATATATATATATGATATATAAAATGGTTTTAAAATCATTCTTTTAAAAATAAATATAATTTTAAAATCCTTTAAAAAATTATCCTTTTAATAATACTAGTGGTATCTCTTTAAGAATCATTTTAAAATAATACTTTTATAGATTAAACTGACACTTGTTAGATCTTATGAAAACCATGTTTGCACAAGAAACATCTTTGGTAGGTCAATGTATTGTGAGGTTGTGTGTCACTCCTCATTCCTCATTCTCCCATTTGATACATATGTTCTGAATTTAATTTCAATAAATCATATTTACTAAATATCTTCCTTTGTCAACTACAATCCATTAAAACTCTTCCAAAACTACTAAGATTATTTGCAAAGAAAATAATAATTCTTTAAAAAAAATCATAACATTTCCTAAGTGTTTGTATAAATCCATTTTTAGATGAAATTCATAAATGAAATCATAACACTCTAAAAATTACCCCTAAAACACATTCTTTGAAAACATTGTTAAATAAACATTTCCATTTGATTCTTATATTCAAATCGCATGAGCATAAATAAAAGACTAATTAAAAATAAATTATTTTAGGTATGAAATGGAGTTATAGATAATGGTCATATATTATATGATCAATTAAATTCAGTAATATACAAGAACATTTCACACATAAAATGATATATTTTTATATTTAAAACATATTGTAAATAGAAAACATGCATAAAATTATATCTTCCATTTATTCTAATGGCATAAAATAATAACTTTTCTTATCAGAAATATTAATATAGAGAATGTGAAAAAATCAAAAACCCTTTCTCATTTTAATGTTAAATAATAACATAAAATCCTTGTTATTTTTTATCATAGATAAAAAATAAAAATTCATGAAATAATCATTAAAATTCAAGGGATTATATAAATTCATGGAATAATTATCTATAAAAACTAATTCTCTTATTAAGGGTTTTCTAAAAACATAATAACTCAATAATAAATATAAATATTGAAAATAAAACTATTATAAAAATTCATAACTAAAATTTTAAAACATAATTTCTTCTAACATTTGAATTAAATCATAACTTGAAAATATTATCATCCTTTATAAAATTTTAAAGAATACATAATTATAATTTTCAAAATTCATAACCCTTACATAAACTCAACACTAAATTTGGAAAACATAATTTATTTAAAAATTTAAATTAAATCATTATAAGAAAATATCATCAGCCTTTATAAAAATTTAAAAAATACATAATTATAATTTTCCAAATTAATAACCATTACCTCAATATATTAATGAAGAACAGGTATGACATGCATGTCTTTTGGTTCACTAAATGGGTGAGGGAGGTGTAAATCGACCATTTATTGTGTATAAAATGATTGTTGCATCCATTTTTAGAGTACATTGATTAAAATTTGAGTATTATAAAAAATAAATGGTTTAATTGTGATATATAATATGTATATATATATATATATATATTAATTTCACACTGCAACTTTTATTTCAAATAAATCATAACCCAAAAAACCCATGATGATTGGAACTTTAAGAGGTTGTGTTTATGGAGATCAAAAATAGATGATAATGACAACAAATATAAATTATTTATCCCATAAGAAATTAAAATTTCATGATTAATCATATAAAAATATCCATAACTCATTAAATGAGACATCTACTAATTATTTTTTCATATCTCTTTTTAACATTATGATTTATTTTTTATTAGGAATTAATATTATTGGTCCAAAACATGATTAGGGTGAATATATGAATGGAGGTGATGGGAAAAGGTTGTTTCAACGTTTTCTCAGCCTAATTGAGGTTGAAGATAAATGTGAATAGATTTTAAATGGGAGAGATCAAATAGATCTAACGACTGTGATATAATCGATCTATTTAAAATGAGTGAAAAAAACCATTATTGTGCATTCCACATTGAAAGGTATGATTTTTGGTCACTTCCTTTTAAAAACATTGGTGACCAATGCTACCCAAAAACAAAATAATTGTCCTTATACATGGGCCATTTGGTCTTTTTCCACACTATGCATGAAATTGACCTTACACAAGAGCCTCCCTTCACATTGTCAGAACTCCGCTTCACCAAAGAACCACTACGCTACCTACCCAACCTATGGGATGTCTTGGGTTTCTTCCTTCCATATGGGATTGACTGAGATGTTCCTCCAATTATTGTTCATTTATTCATTATTCATCCCTTCAAGGTTGGTCAGAAAACTTTGTTAACATAAATATTAAAACTAAAATTAAAGTGAATTTTCAACATTAATTATATATATATATATGTGTTTTATTTACCAAATTAGAATTCAGCCTAAATATTACAATTAAAAGTAATAGTTGCTTTAGAAATAATAAGAGTATGCTTATGTAAACACTAGACAATGATTTATCAAATGCCCTTAAAAATAATGCATCATATTAATAATTCTCTTATTAATATCACAAAAATACTTTGGAAAGCACAACTTAAATATTTAAATAAAATTATAATTAAAATATATCCACTTATTTTTATAAATTCAAATTGATCTTTTTAAAAAAATATAGTTATATAAATATATTTTTTCTTGAAAATTAATATCATTGAAAAATTACTAAATCTTCTTATACAAAATCCTAAATTATATTTTAACATATATCTATTTTAAATTTATTTTCATGTCCTCTTTTACCAAAATATCTTATAAACATCCCTTAACATTTTCACTATCACATGTAAAAGAAATTTCCAATGGTCACATTTTTATAACGGTCAAAACAAAGTTTCTATAAATACATGCCTTGGATATTTAGCTAACACACATTACCTGAAGTTCTATTTTATTACTCATGAATGGTCCTATAATATCCTCTTATTATCTGTATTTTTTCAATCTAACTCATAGGTACTTTTTAATCGTAGAAGATCCAAAATAAGTGGGTTATACTTTCTTCCTTATTACATTGATTGAAGGTGATCTAATTTGTTTACAAATTATTATAATATGTTTTTTGAATTAGATGAAAGATATTTTATTGTAACGATGTATTAGAGTCGGAATATCAATTTTTTCATTCTTTAGTTCCTGTAACAATAAATATATTGTTATTAAAAAAATTCAATTCGAAAAATTTTCTCCAAACCATTCTTACCTTTACCAAAGTCTCCACTATAGGAGTTTCTCAATGAATGAAGAGATTCCTCCAATTAGATTTATCCTCAAGATGGATTCAAGTTACTATTATTCTTTTGAACATATGTAACATCTTAAAGTTGGTTTTTATTAATCTAAACATCAAATAGAAGTTCTTACATAAGTATATTGAGTATAATACTCCAAAACATTCTGTTTGGACATGATTCATATAAGATAGTCAAATTGACTCGTCTACAAAAATTTTGAACTTTTTTATTCTTCCTTTGATTATTTCAAATACAATTAAACTCAAAAAGTGAAACATATATGTTGCACTAAGGTTTTCCCATTCTACACCTTTATAAATATATATAAGTGATTCACACTGGTTGGATAAGGTGAAACATATAGAATGACCCTCTTGAAATTTTCCTTAGCATAAAAAATAGGAATGTTGATTTTGAAAGATTTCATAATGGGTAAATACTAAACCTTGAAAGAATTGGATTATGTAATAGGTTTTGGATATCATATAGATATGTTTACATGTAAGTATAAATCTTATAGGTGGATCAAATTCATATGAGGAAAACTTTATAATAATATTAATAAGAAACTCTTCAGAAATAGATAATTGAATTGTTTGAGTCTCCTTCATTCCATCTGAAAATTATAGAATAAATGATTTTACTACAAAAATTATACTTAACCTAATTAAATTTTATAATTTCCATAAATATCTGGACTGTTGGTTTGATACCAACTATAAATACCCAAACTCGTGCTTCTGAATTAAATTATTAAAACATGATGTATATTTTTGTTATAAAATATAACAAAGAAATACACATAAAATCTTACATTCTAGGAACTTTTATTTTCTAGGTTTTTTTATAATTAAAAAAAACTCAATTTATCATATTTATATATAAATAGAAGAAAATAATTATTGTTTTTACATGCTTTAACTCCTAGAGTGAATTCATCCATCTTAGAATGTAAAAAATGCCTTTGAAAATTATTCTAAAAACAAAGGATGAGCAAAACATTTCCCAATAATTGGTTTTAAAGACCAATGAAATATAATTTAAAAAATATTTATTTAAAAACTCATTAAAATATTAATATCATATATATATATATATATATGATATATAAAATAATTTTCAAAATGATCTTTCAAAATTACTTATACTTTGGAAATCCTATCAAAAATTATCCTTTGAAAAATATTTGGTATTTCTCAAAATTAAATTTAAAATAATAGATCATTGTGTTAAACTGATACAAGGTAGATCTTATGAAAACAAAGTGGTCAAATTAAATATCACTTATAAGAAAATGTCCCATTAGGTCGTGGGTATAATGACCCATACTTTACATATATTGTTAATACTTCAAAATTGAAGCACACTTATTACAGCATATGACAAAACCACAAAGGACCGTATAGGTATAGTGTCTTTAGAAACTGGGAAACATAAACAACTGGTTCATAAATCTTCTACAGTGTCTCCCATTTATTTCATCATATCTAGGGTCCCTTTTAGCATATTCTACTTAATATCCATCTTCCTGACCTGGGGAAAAGAAAACATAAAAGGGTGAGCTCAAATGCTCAGCAAGGGAAAATAAAGGAAATAAAAATCATATCATATCTTTTTGAAAATCATAACCTGCCAAAGAGATCATAATAACTTAACATGGAATAAATCATAGAAGTGAAAATGAGATCCCCATAATCATATCATGAAACTTGAAATCTTTGTGGCATGCACACATAATCATAGAAAATCATTTCTTGTTAGTCATGACTCATTGCCAAGACTATCTTAGTGGACAAAGTCCCTTTCTGAACCGAGTCACCCTCGTTCCAGTCCTGTTTCACTGAACCGGTATAACCTACCGTTCCAGACATGTCTATATCATGAGATATAAAATCTTTACCCAATGAATTGGAGGGAGATATAGGTCCCACCCATCTTATAATGAATCCTTTCTTATGTGTGCCACATAATCATAAACTATACATCATAGCGTAACCCATGTAATAAAAATGGAATTCTTAAACAACATGACATCATAAAACAATTCATATAAGATAAAGGAATTCATAAAAATATTTCCATCACAACATAATCAAATCCATGTAATAATAGGTATAAAAACAGAACCCTTTTATTATCTTAGATGGAAAATAATTTTAATAAAATACTTGAACTCCATTCTTGAGGAAAATATCCTTTCTACTTCAAAAACATTTTTCCTTTCATAACATGTCATACGACTTTAAAATAAAAGAAGATGATTAAAAATAAACTTGAAAAAATGTAAAGGAAGCTTCATGGAAATAATGTTTTAAAAATCCATTCATGCCGTATAAGTTAAAAAAAACATTCTTCTCGTACTTTTGTCAGAAAAGTCAAAAAGTACCTCGTACGGAAAACGACAAAAGATTCCTTTCATTTCTTTTACTAAAAACTCACCGAAGGGTAAAATTGGATTTAAACAATTGTAGTTGGATGGAAATAATATTACATATTTATGAAACATGGATGTGGATGATAAAATACACCCTAGTAAATACTTACGAATAAACAATCTCGGATAAAAATGAGATTGTGATATTTCCCTTACCTTAGGTCCGATTTGCTTTTTACGTGTCCGAATCTCCTGTATAATGGTTTAAATAATGTTATTGACTTATTCCAGAATCATACATATTGATATGATATCATATATGGTTATATTCTTAGCTTCTTGTTAGTAATATTTCATTGTTACTTGTTACTTGGGTCTTTATTGCCTTTTGTTCTTATGCGTGTTTTGCCGAATAAATTCTTATTCTTATTTTAAGGTTATAGATACCTTATATAAAGAATGGTATTAGTGTAACATATATCATATTTATTCATTCAATTCATTTATATAATTACTATGTAATGATGATCATGTAGAACGAGTCGCATCACATCGTGGAGACGGTATTCCGTACGTACGCACGAGTGATGATATCGTTCCTATGATCATGGAATTGTATTTGAGTATATATATATTATTTCAGTATCAATATTACTTTATAATAATCATAAATAGTTACTCATTACACCATTATACCCATCCTTGTAAGGTGGTGGTGGAAAATAGATTACACCACGGCGTGGAGACGGTATTCCGTACGTACGCACGCGCGGTGATTTCATTTTTCCGTAGGATGGATAGAAGGTGAATTAGGGTTGTTTCATATTTATAATAACATATCAGTATGTAAGTAATACTTATGATATTACTTTATAATGAAACAACTAAATAAGAAGAATTTGAAGAAGAAAGAAATTGAAAAGATCGGTAATGGATATTACCTCTTCTTTGGAACGCCTCTTTGAATCCTCCACTTAGGGAACTAAGATTGGTCTTTGAAGAATACCAGGACCTCTAGGATTATTCTAGGGAAGTTTAGAGGAGAAAATGGCAGGGTTTTTCCGAGATTGAGTGCTCAAATTGGTGTGAGGAGGAGGGGGAGGAGGTGCCCTTTTATAAGGGAGGAGAGGGGCACCTTAGGAATATCTCAAAATATTATTTTATATTAAAGTCAAAATCGGTTTATAATGGTTCCAAAGGGTTTTATTTCAAAGATAAAGTGGGGATGGGTCGAAATCCTATCAACCAATAAGATTTAGACAAGTTTAGGGTATTATTTTAACCTTATCAATTAGATTTAACTCTAAGTTAAATAATTTAACTTTTACCGTGTCTTTTTGTTTTCTTTCACTATATGGTTAATACACTTACTATAACATGCCAAACGAACCCCAAATTGTTTATTATTAATATATATATCCTTATCTAAGTAATTTGTCCGAACCTTATATTTTTAGGAATAAAATAACAATTAATAATATTTTATTTTATTTAAAAACTATTTTGTGTCAATTTTGACACTATTTGATATATGATTTTTGTGAAAGTCATAACAGAATTATATGTTCAAACCAAGTTGATTAAATCAACACTAATATATCATAGTAACCTATAAAATTATTTTAATTCATAAAAAGTCTCAAATTACATTTATTTTGGTGTTTATAACATCAATTATGTCAATATTTCATAAATAAGATAATTACTGCATCACCATTGTGTCATAATTAAATTAAATTATTTAATTTCTAAAAATTATAAATAAAATACCATTATGTAGGAAATCTTTTTATCTTTCTAATTAATATTTATAGTCGAATTTATCTTATGTATAACCCCATATTAAAAATTATTTACTTATTAAACTTTGATTTTAACTATTTTAACCCTTCTTTAAATAAATTAATAATAAATGTCCTAATCTAACCCAAGTGGGCCTAAATGGTCATATTTTATTCCTAAGTTTGTTTTTGGTCAAATTAAACTTATCCAATAGAATTAGGACATGTGTTAGGGTAATAGTAATATCATATTTACCCTTAGTTACCCTATTTACTATTAACCGCGGTAAAAAAAGTAAAAAGCTACTATTCACCAAAAAATTATTTTTATCTCATTGAACCACATTTTACTTACTGATATCAACCGTGTCTGTCGGATTTTCGAAATTCCATTCACAGAAGTGGTAAAATTAAGTTTTATGCAAAATTCAGTTTTTAACCTACCACTTAGTGGTTTCACTATTCATCAAAAATTGAAAGTTTTCAGAAAAATACCAAAATTTCACCCTAGGCTAATTTCGGTATTCCGAATCCAAAAATGAAGTCCATTTTGAAAAATAAAATTTATAAAATTTCAAAAAGTGGTTATTACTATTCATAACGGCTAGTTTTAATAATATTTTAATAGCATATCGTTGTTTAGTGAAACTCGGTATTGCGTACGACGCAAGCTATCGAGGAATGTTGCGATTGTGTGTAAAGTAAGCCAAGCAAGTGTGTAGTGAAAGATTCCTTTGAACAAAATATTACTCATCAAAATCTCGGGTGTTACAGTGGGTTCACTCTTCATTACTCATTCTACCATTTGATAACAAAGTGAAAAAATTAATTTTAATAAATCATTTTTACTAACGATCTGACTTTCTCATTCACAAACAATTAAAAACCTTCCAAAACAACTTGAATTAATTTGAAGGAAAATAAATATACTTTTAAAAAACTAATTTTTACTTTAAACAATAACCCTAAAAGCACATTCTTTAAAAACAATGTTAAATAATCATTTACTTTAAATTCTTATATTCAAATCATAAGCAGATAAAATGAAGACTCATTAAAATTAAAATACTCCATACATACAATGTCAAGACTTGTAGATGAAATCCATATCTTAAATTGTGAATGGAATTCTTGAATGTACAAGAACCATTCCAAAATAAAATTGCTTCTTTTATTATTTAAAATTTATTGTAAATAAGAAGTACACATAAAATGATATCTTTTAATTATTTTAAGGGAAAAAAAATTTATTATCAGAAGTATTAACATAGAGATTTTGATAAAATAAAATACCCTTTAGAATTTTAAAGTTAAACAAAAAAATAAATTCTTATTTCTTATTTTTTATTATATACCAAAAATATAAATTCTTGAAATAAACATTGAAAATATAAGTGCTTATGTAAATTCATATAATAATTTTCAATAAAATCTTTTTCCCTTATTAAGGGGTTCCTAAAAACATAATATCTCAATTATAAATATAAATCGTGTAAATAAAACCCATACGTAACTTCAAAACTAAATTTGGAAAACATATTTTCTTTCAATATTTGAATTAAAGTGTAACTTGAAAACATTATCATCCTTTATTAAATTTTCAGAAATATATAATTATAATTTTCAAAATTCATAACCCTTACATAAATTCAAAATTAAATTTGAAAAACATATTATATTTTTGTATTCTAATTAAATCATAATAAGAAAATAAAATCATCCTTTATAAAATTTTCAGAATTACATAATTAAAATTTTAAAATTCACAACTCTTACTCCAAAATATTATCGAAGTGGAGGTATGTTCTGCGGGTATTTGGATTCACCGAACGAGATAGGGGTGTCATTTGATCATTTCTGTTGTGTAAAATTAGATTTTCTTCCATTTATATAGTATATTGATATAAATTCAATTATCAAAAATAAATCAGGGGTTTAATTGTGATACAATATATATATATATATATTCATCTATTGCTAAAACATTTATTTTTAAGTAATTAGAATCTAAAAACAAATTAAAGATGACTAGAACTTTGAGATGTTGTATTTAAGGAGATTCAAAAAAGCTGATTATGATAAAAAAATATATTTATTTATCTTAAAAGAAATTTTCAGTGCTTGGTTAGGCATATAAAAATAGCCTCAACTCATTAAATGAGATGGCTACTGATTATTTTTTCATATATTGTTTGAAGATTATGGTTTTTTGATAAGTATAAATATTCTAGGTCCATTACTTCATGAAGGTGAAGATATCAACTCACATGATGGAAAATGGTTATGTCAAGGAATTCTTAGACAATATGAGGTCGAAGATAACCATGAATATACTTTTTATAGGTGAGATCAAAAGTATATAATGGTTGTGATATGATTGATCTATTTAATAATGGGTGAACAGTACCATAAGCCATGCATCCCAAATCGAAAGATTTGATGTCTAGGTGATTCATTTTATAACAATCAGTGAACAACACTACCCAAAAATCAAAAAAATGGGCCTTATACATGGTCCCTAATGCCTTATTTCCCACATTGTACATGAGCTCAACCATACACAAGGTCATCCCTTCATGTTTTGGTAGTTGTGCTTCAATTAAGTTCCACTGTTCTACGTATACACAAGGTTGTCCCTTCATTTTTCGGTAGTTGTCCTTCACTTAAGTTCCAGTGTGCTACATTGACACCTTATGGGATGTCTTGGGTTGAGGCCTCCCATATGGGGTTGACATAGAGGGTCCTCCCATTATGGTTGACATATCCATTAGTCAAACATTCAAGGTTGGGCCAAAATTTTGTTAACATAATTATTAAAACTAAACGTAAACTAAATTTTCAATATTAATTTTATATATATATATATATATATATATATTCTTTTCTAAATTAGAATTCATCCGAAATATTATAATTAATAATAACAATTAATTTAAGAAATAATATTATATTTGAATAACACAAGCCAATGTTTTATCAAATACCTCTAAAAATAATGCTTCATATTAATAATTCTAATATTAATATCATAGAAAAATACTTTGGAAATAAAAAATTAAATATTTACATAACAGATAATTAAAATTTATCCACATAAATTTATAAAGGAGGAGAGATTTTTTTTCAAAAAATATTTTATATAAATATTTTTTTTCTTGAAAATTAATAATATTAAAAAAATACTGAGTATTCTTATAGAAAATATAAAATTATCTTTCAAGTTATATTTATTTTAATTTTCTTTTCATGTCATATTTTAACAAATAATATTATCAATGACCCTTAACATTAACACTGCCACATTTAAAACAAAATTCTTATGGATGCATTTTAATAATGTTCAAAAAAAAGTATCTATAAATACATGCATTGGATATTTGTATGACACACATTATTTGAAGTTTTATTTTCATACTCGAGAGCGGTCCTCTACTTTCCACTTACTATCATTATTTTTTCCATCTTCCCTGCAGATACATTTTTAATCGTGATGAAAAGTAATTGTTTTATACTTTCATCCTTATTACATTGATAAGAGGTGTTCCAGTTGTTTTACTAATTCTTATAAAAAGTTTATTGAATTAGTTGCAAGCTCTTGTATTGTAACGATGTATTAGAGTTATTGTACCAATAAAATGTTTTTCATTATTTTCATTTAATTTAGAATCCCATTTAATTACATTATTTATTTAGAAGAAAAAATATATATATAGTTTATGTGGGGCTACAATTCTTGTAAATCATTCAATTTTGGATTCCATTAAATTTTCAATGGATCTACGAATACTTTAAGAGTCTTTTTTACACCCTCAAGAATTTGAAGTTTATAATTTTTTCACTAAAGTATATTGTGCAGAGTTTGACCCTTTATAATTTCATGTAGTTATCTCCTTCACTAAGGAATATAGAAATTATGGCATATAATGAAGCATTAGTCCCATGTATGTATCTTCTAGATTAGATTACATTGACATCCTTCGAGATGTAATCGAAAATGGATCATGATTCAAACTCATTCATGTAAGTATGTTTCACTGACTGGGATTTAATTAAGTTTTATATCCCATTTAACTCTAACACTTCAAGGGTATGATCAAAGTGAACAAAAGCCTCTGAGCTACATTAAACTCAGAGATCAGTTCCGTGATCTGGTATCCAAATCTGAGTTCATGGTCATCCTACAAGACACATCTTTCAATATCTTATTAGGAATCCCTTGGTTTCATTATCATGTAGTAATACATTCATCATACCATCAATGCATTACATTCTACATCAATTGGATGATTGGGACATTACATGGTGACAAATATCTATTTGAATCTTGTGATTCTCAGTATGTTGATGTAGGATTCAATAAGAGATAATTTAATCAACACATAATTGAATATGTCACTTGGGTTACTACTCCAAATGGTCAGTAAATGACCCCAGTTAACCTATTAAAATACATCATTAGGGAATATGTGTTATACATCAGTGAGGTCAAATATATGAGCTCGGATTTAGAGACATTATCACTAGTATTCATGATATCAACTACATCATTTGAACTCGAATATGTTGAATAAATATCATAATTCAATGTTGGTAGAAATACCTTAGAAGGAAATGAAACAAACTTCTCTTTAGAACATTAGAAATCTATTACTTCATCTATTAAATTGTTTTGAGACCTTATATCTTCATTGAACGTGAGATCCTCTGACAGTGACCTCACCCCAGAACTTAATTATTCCCCTGCATCTCTCAGCCATTATGCCATGCAAATAGAGGAAGGAGAGGAGAAAAATAAAGAAGAAGAAGAAAATGACATCCAAGATTCCCCTCTCATATTCAAGGAATGAGTCTCCACCACTGTTGATGAACTCCCATAGATAAATCTGGTTCCATAGGAAGATCTTCCACCAACATCGATTAGTGAAACTATTCCCATCGATAAATAGGATATTCATTTTTCTTTTTTGAAGAAAAACTAGGATGTTTTTACTTGTAATTAAAATTTGATTCTAGACCTGGATCCTAATGTGGTTACCCATCACTTAGGACAACCAAAATACTATCATGGATACATAAATGTAGCCAAAAGGACACATCCAACTCTTAAATCCATGTTTGAAGCCGAATTTGACAAGATCATAAAATCCAACAACATTTGGCAAGTCCAATACCAAAAATGGATCTCCTGTATAGTTCCATTGAAGAAATAGAATGGTAATATCAAGGTTCGCATCAAATTCAGATACCTCAATAAACATTTTATGAGAGATGACTTCTTGGTTTTGATCAGAGAACTCCTGATCGATACATAATCTGGCTATTAAGCCCTCTCTTTCATGCATAGTTATTTGGGGTACAATAAAATTTGAATCTCTAAAGAAGATGAACAATCCAACTCTTTCAGGGACAACTAGGGGTTATTATATTGTTGGGTGATTCCTTTCCTATTAAATAACTCTATCTACACATATCAATGTGATATGCATCATATATTTAAACCCTTTTGTGAAAATTAGTCTAATATTATGTTAACATTTTGGTGGTTAAATCATGAAAAAGTTCTGATCAACTTTAAGATTCTAAAATTATCTTTGATAGGCTTTAACAAAATAGTTTGAATTTGAATCCCCTAAAATATTCTTTCTCTATTACTTTAGAGAAATTAATTGGATTCATCATATTTTATCATGGTATCGAAGTCAACCTTGATAAGATAATGAAAATTCTTGGTATGTCCCCTCCTTAAAACCTCAAAGAGTTGAGACTATTATGAGGACACCTACATTCAATACTTCATATAAAACCTTTCAGGAAAATGTTTCCCCTTCACCAGGATGATGAAGAAAGGGGTTGTGTTTTAGTGGACTGATCACTATCAAGAAGCATTATACAACCTTAAGAAATACCTCTTGATCCCACCAGTATTGATTCTCCCCATTGAAGTAAATATTATCATCTTGTATGTGATGGATCTAGAAAGGTCAGTAGGATCTTTTCTTGAATAGAAAAATGATGCCACTAGTGCAAACAACCTTTATTATCTCATTCGCACCATTCTTGACACTAAGACTTAGTATTTAGGTATCGAAAGGAAGTTTTTTATGTTGATTTTAATAAATTAAAACTTAAGGAATTACTTGCATCATCATGAGGTCCATTTTATCTCTTGAATTCAACCGCTCAAATATATCCTCAATCATCCCATGTAGACTGGATGTTTTTGTTGATGGTTAATCATTCTACAACAGTTCAAAATATGGTTCATACTGCCAAATGTGATAAAAGGGAAGGATATAGAAATTTTCTTGGATGAACATCCATGTATGCAAGAAGTTCCAATGAGTAATGGACTACCAGATGTATAAATCATCTCTGTTCTGGTCTCTACCTGAATTTTAGAAATGTATTTCTATGGTGAATCTAGAATCCCAACATGAAAGCTAATGGAAGACCCCATGGTCAATAATTTTGGGTTGGGGATCATTCTCATTTATCCAAAAAAGGAATTCTTACCTTAATACTTTCTGCTATAATAAGGTTTCACAAAAATTGATGATGAATTCCCCTAAAAACCAACAATAACACATATACCATATGAAAAAAAGGATAATGCAGATGCATTAGCCAATGTGGATGTAGCCTTAGATAATCAATATAGGGATCAAATAGTCATCAGTATCTCCAATCATAGAATAGTATTTCCATTTGATCAAAGTGGTATAGAAGATATCTATGGGATCAATTCTACGCATGAGCTAGAAAATACTACAAATGAGTGGTCGACACCCATCCTAGAATATATCCAAAATAGGATCTGTCTTCCAAATGGTGATTTAGAATATCAGGTTTGATGATAGGTGGTCAATTTCACTCTTTATGACATCCCGGGTCATCAAAAAATTCATTACAGGAAAATATTTTCTGGAATTCTCCAGATATTCATTGATGAAGAGGAGATTATTACCACTATGAAGAAAGTTCATGTTCATCTTTATGGTTCTCATTAGTCATGAAGCAAAATTTCTCTCCAAATAAAGAAGCTTGTATATTTATGTGCATCAATGATTTTGGATTGTACATTATTTGAAAACTGATTTCATTCTTGCTAAATGATTTTCAAAAGCATCCATCAACTCCTAGAGATTCTACACTCTATGAAATACTCATGTCCATTCATGATTTGAATGAAAAATGTTATAGGAACTTACCCTCTATCTACAACTAATTAATTTAGTTATATACTTACTCATATCAAATTCTTGTCTAAATGGGATAAGATGATACCCCTTAAGAAAGTCAAAACCAAAATCAGAATCAATTTCATTATGTTAACCATCATCAATAGATTTTTTTGTCCCTCACACTATACTGATGAACAATGACACAAGTTTATACTCTTCTGAATTGAAGAATTTGTATCAGGGGTACAACATCAAATCCATCCATTCTCCCTACTATCATGTATTTTCAAATGAATCGATATAGGATTTCAATAAAACTCTATCAAAAAACATCCAGAATATGGTGGATAAAGAAAATAAATCTTGGCTTTACATGCTTATGTACACATTGTGGGCTTATAGAATTAATACCTTACCTTCCACCTAAGAAACCCCATATTCACTAGTTTATAGAATTGAGGAAGTTTTTACCATCTAGGTTCACTTTCCATCACTTGGGATAGTTCTCTATGAATATATTTCAGATGATGAACAATCATAGAATAAATTTGAAGAATTTGATCAACTTGATGAGAAAAGGTTTTATACCTTTCATCATTTTGAAATATACCAAAATCTAATAGCATGATCCTTAAAAAATAAAGTTCATTTATAATTTTTCCTCCAAGGAGAACTGGTACTGGTCTTTAGAACCCTGATTGTACTAGGGAATAAGCATATAAATCCTAATATATAGTGGTAGGGACCTTATTCAAAACCTGAGGAACATTCCAATGGATCTTACTATATAGACAAAATGGATGTGAATTACCTATTCCACCTACTAATGAAATATTTCTCAAGAAATAATTCAACTGATTTCTATAAAGATGGAAATCCTCTGTAATTGTAAGCCCCAAAACATATCACCCTTGTCATAAGATGATAAAATTCATAACACCATCATCCTAGTCACATGGCATAAAACTACATGGTTAATTTCCTAGTCACATGAAGATAAATTGTGAAACTATTTAGTTGATGCATGATGTAAAACTGCATGGTTAGTGTCCTTTTTTATGACATAAATACTAAATAAAATATCGATCCATACTAGAGAGGGTCAAAAAATTTACTGCTATTCTCTTACCATACCTCATTTCATAAAACTCTGTGTGGATTGATTCTTATATTCATAGGATATATAGTGATTACTAGAAAACCTATATTAGGAGGTGACCTAGCCTAATTCGGTTTTTCGTGGCAGGTGGATCTAATGCCATGATGGTCATGGAATGGGAATCTCATCCCATTATATCCATTTATCATGATACTATAGCATGATTTCTTATTCCTACATAGAAAATAGGGGATTCAATCAGAATTAATTTTTCCAATTCAAAATATGTATTTCTAGATATTATTATGAATAAGGGAGATACTACTCAGGTGATCACTAATAAGGATTCTATCTTTCATAGCTTTAAGATTTGAAAGTAATCCATTATTTCTAGGTTCTTTCTACATGCTCGAGGAAATTTTTTCAAAACTGATTATTTGGTTCAAAACCTAGTCTCTCTTTGTAATTCCTCTAATTGGTGTTGTGTACCTTTGGGTAAGGGTTTCATTCGTATCAACTTCCCTTCTGAAATAAATGAATCATAGCGCTAGGTGGATTGGGTCAATTTCTTACATCCATGTATTGTTTGATTTAAAGAGTGTGATTTTCGATTTAAACCATTTGCATAAAAAAACACTAGAACTCAAGTATGGATTAAATTTTTTGGTCTTAACTGGATCCTATGGCATCACAAGATTTTATTTAATATTTCATGTGGTGTTTTTATTCTAATTAAAATTCACAAAGACACTAACACTGCCAAATTCGTACATTTTTCTAGGATTCTAGTGGAGGTTGATTTAAACATGTTCTTGATTAATAATAGTATCCTCTCAACCTTAGATGATGACATATCTATAAGGGTAAAATATGAAAAAATTCCTTATTTTTGTTCATATTGACAAAAAATTGGTCATGTCAAAGAAACATGTCGTGAAAATGCGGTCTTCTGTAATTACTCTACAAAAGGACACCATGAGAGACTTTGTAGAAAACAATTGAGGAGGTAGAAAGTGTGGAGTAATTCAGAACCTATTGGTGAAAGGAATACATTTGGGAACAAACCTATGTTTGAGGATTTGAATGGTTGGGCTTCTTCCTCGGAGATGAGGACTAGTCCTATTGGTGTGGGCATCCCAAGCAGGAATTCTAGTCTTTAAGATGTTGTGAACGAAGAGATAACTCAGATAGAAGGTACTAGTTCTTTCTTGGATGGGGATGTGTTGGTGGATGTATCTTCTCTCGATGTGAGTGATTCTTGTATTTAGTAGGAAATGGCTATCGGAGATGATAGTAAGAAATGACATAGTGTTATAGAGGATACTTATTCTCAATCACTTTTGGGGAATGGATGCGTGAAACTAATAACCTCTAATACTTTATCCCCTTAGGAGGATACTCTCAATTTGGATGATCCTTAGAAAAATGTGTGTTATCATTAGGAGATAAAAAAATCATTAATTTCTCTAAATTGGGGAACGTCTTGAATGATGAAAAGATGAGTGATGGAATCCCTTTCATGGAATTTGGAGGCGGTGGGAATTTCTCCATTAAGGATGCATTCATTTATGGTAAGGTAAAGGTGGTTGATAGAGATGGTTTCACCCCTACCACTTCGAAATGAAGGACTCAAAAAGACTACTCTAATGTTCCACAAGATGCGTCTACCAAATACTTTTCTCATGTGTCAAAGAAGGAAAGTGCATAAGTCCTTAAGATCCTTAATGAGGTAAAGTCCCAATATGAATGGGAAACTGATGATGATTCTGAATATGAAAATGAAATACCCTATTATGATATTTAGATCTATTATATGATGGATGTGGGAATGTCCCATTGATTGACCCCATCCCTTTCCTTTGTACTTTTTCTTTATTTTTAATAAATTGTGAGAAGATTTTATTCTGGTTGGACTTGTTTGGTAAATATGGGATAATCAAAAACCATCATCCTGACCGCAATACATAAAACTATGTGGTTAAAATCATCATTTCATAACATAAAACTATATAACATTTCGGTCCATACTTGAATGGATTATAAACTTTGGTATTTGTATCCTACCACACCTTCTTTCCTGAACTATGTGTTGATTGATTCTTGTCAACACAAGATACATAGTGACACCTTGGCATCCTATCTAAGTACTAAAATTGAATATACATTTTCAAAATATTTGTTTTCCATCCTTTGTCCCGTGGGGCCTTTATTCATGTCGATTTTGTCTCTTTTTGGAAAGAAAGAACATCTTTTCACCTACGCCCTTTCCACTAGATATTAAACTGAACAATTCATGCTCCATCACATAATTTTAAATAACATGATTCCCTGGGTCCTCACCATAGAGGATTTCATACATCCATTGTTGGTCTCTCCCCATTTCACATCATAAAAATATGTGTGGCTTGATTACTATGCTCATAGGATACATAGTGACACCAGAATCTCCAATCCTGGTTTCAACCTAAACATATGAATAACCCCATACCTTTGTATGGGTTAGACCTACACATGGAACATCTATTCTAGAACTACATGTGCCTTGATTCTCACCATAATGATATGTGTAGTGATGCTCTGACCATATTTCCAGTTCCTAGCCATGAAATAAAGAAAGTACACCCTCTTCTATATACAAACAAATATCTATGTTGGAAACCTTAATCAGGTTCTCCCATTCAATATACCTTCATAGAAGCAAAAAAGTCCTCTTCCCTATATACTAGTCATATTTTTATAGGGAACTCCAGATCCCATAGACTATGTGGGATCAAATACTTCCATTATTCTCAGACACATTCCTTCCATTCATCATACTCTTTATCTTGGTGAAACTTAGATCTCAATGGCCTTCCTTGTATATTGGTAATAGATTTTCAATTTCTTAAGGACGCCTTTATTTTGACTACACATAACATGCGCCATAATGGATCTGTAAAAGTCTCCCTTAAAAGGTGCATCAACTGGAAAAAAATTCATTCTTATGAGAGACATATTCTATCTCCCTACACCCTGACAACATCATTCTGAAAACTACTTTTTGAACATGGTCTGTGGTCACTCCTTGTGTAATTATACAATATCACCTCTCCCGATCTGATAACTCCTAATATATTCATTTATAATTTCATTCCTTATATACATATCATGATGAAACATTCTTGAACTGACATTACCTAGTTAACTAATTTTTTCCATGATATCAGTTAACCTTCATCCTTATCGCATGAAATTAAATTAGATGGATAATTTCCTATCCAAAGGTCACTGAACTTCAAAATTTTCTAGAAAAATGAGTGGCTTGATTAATTTCAAACATTGGATAAATAGTGATGCATATATATTATATCTTTTCTCCAACCACATCATTTATATTCTTTCATATCAAGTAACATTTTCCCTTACCGCGTGATATTAAAATACATGGATAATGTCCTATCTGCAATACATTAATCATCATGGTTTTCAAGAACAATGTATGGATTATTTATTATCTAATACAAGATATATAGTGACTCTTAGATCACATATCTTGTCTTGGACACCACATGATACAAAAATCCACTATCATTTATTTTAATAACCTCTATGTAATGGATGAAACCTTTTTTATTCTTTGTTCCTCACATTGATCATAGCTCGTGTGGGGTAAGATTTTTTAGAAAGGGATTTCCCCACATGACTAAGGAATATCAGTTCACACCAAGGTTTAATTGGTCCTGGATGCATGACCTAAAATGGAACACCAAACTTCTGTGCGGCATGACATTAAACAGCATGGTTGATTTCTATTACATGAAATATATGGCCCTCACCTAAGAGGACCAGTATGCTGGGTGTTGGTATCCTACCACCCCACTTTCCAAGAACTATGTATGGCTTGATTATCACCCTTGTGATATACATAGTGATTCATGGATCATACATCCTAGTCAGTCCACAATATACAAAATGACCCCACATTTTTATGTATGATCCAAATCTGTATATGATGGTCCAATATGGGTTCTCTATGAAACCTGATTGAGTAAAAAATGACACCACATGTTCCATATTATACAAATCTGTGCAGGTTCAAATTATTTCACAATTTTTCTCTTCTTTCCCATGTCGATCAAGAATATTGGGATCTTAGAGGACTTAATTGTCATTTTTTTATCCATAGGATGATTTTCCTTATATAAGGATCTATTGGGGCCTTAAACTTCCCTCTATGAGTTTTTTTATCCATTTAAATGTATTTTCCATAAAAAATTATTTATTCCCTATAAGTTTGATACCCCATTTCATTTTTTGTGTTTTATATGCACAAATGATTTTGGAGCACGTTCTCTAATTTATGGACACATGCTAAGAATAATATATCCATCTCTATTAACATGAGTTAGATTAATGTAGGAAGTATTATATTCTTGGAATGAAAACCTAGTTTGAGATCATTACTATTATCACTATTGGTAAAAGGTTTTTGACTTAAAATAACAGTTTTTGGTCCAGCAAGACCCAATACTTCCAAATTTATAGAATTTACCTATTCCTATTATTGGAACATAAATATATTAATTCATAAACATTATGACAATAATATAAGTCAAATCCAGTATTAATATCAAAATTTCAAATGGAAGATTTAATGAAGTGACATATTATTGAGATCCTCAAAATTTTAATTCATTGGAAAAAAATTGGAGGAGAAACCATGTCTCAAAGTCTCTCTATAAAAATTAGTATTTTCTCTTTCAATGTTTTCTCAATAGATTAAAAAATATAATTCATTAAATGATCATAGATCTCTACTTCTTGATGCAACTCATCCAATATTGGAACCTCCATGTATTCATTATCTTTCAGTGCCTCTTCCCTTTCAATTGCATCCTACCAAGCTTTCTTTGCCTCCTTCACTATCTGGTGCTCCTCGTCAACCATTGCTTCAACATGAGAAAACTATTGAAGGAGTTTTTCAATCAACTTCATATGTTTTAAAATAATGATTCAGTGATGGGATTCTCTCTTATCCTAATTTGAATAATCATTGTGAAATATATTAATCGTGGTGAAAAAATGGGAAATGGAATCCATGGTTGTGAGTTTAGACAATAGCATGTTCTCTATCTCCTAGACAATAAATGTCTCTTTCACTTGGGAATACATAGTGTGGAATTCGAATCTCCCATAACCGATCACATAAAACATGTGATTCAATTTGGTAAATATCAATGGAAGATTTGATATGGGAGTTTGAGAAATTAATTTTCGCTTGTTTCTCCATGCTATCTTCCTGGAAATGCAAAAAAAAATTCCATGGTTTCTTCGACTACTTTAGAATCACTATCACGTAAGAGAACATATTCTATTACCATATTGAAAAGAGAATATGTATCATCAATATTATCTATTTGGTAGGGCTTTGTAGAAGTTGGAATTAAGGTCACCCCATTTTATTGAATATTTTATGTATCTGGGACTTCAGAAACTTGAACAAATGATCCAAAAATAGGTTTTCAGTAATCAATACCTGGTAAGCATAAATATGTGGTGGTAAAAAATTTGAGAGAACCACTTTAATTTTCTAAGGCAATGTCATCCTCATTCATCACTACCCCATTGGATGGAAGTTTAAAATGTGTGTCTTAATTTTGAATACGAGCCTCAAAATATATATTAATTGTGTAGACACGTATAACAGGTGCATGCTAAACTGGCCGAGTGACCTTTAGAAGGTTACTCATAGATACTTAACTCATAGGGATGACCATGAATGAAAATGAAGAAATAGTTAAACCCAAATATTATTTGAACCACAACACTACTTCCCCCACCATTTCACTATCTAGGGGATGGTCAATCCGACCTAAAGATTGAGCACTGGTTCCCTCAGCGTCCATTCCATTAGCACAATTTATTGGTCTTAAATATTTATTTCACTCAAACTTCACTAGAAACATTATTCCCCTAGCATTTGACTCCATAGTAAAATGAGTCACAATATCTCAAAATATTTTCACCTCTTGAATTGTATAGCTTGTGGATACCCCAACACTACTTGATCATTTGTATTACTAGAAATATGGAATAAAAATCAATCAAGAAGAATGAAATTCTTAATTTCTAACTCATATCAAATATTAATTGCAAGCTTCCTCACTTTCCTATGACTTGTGACTTCCCATGGAGGAAACTCTTTTGGTAACATATCAGGGGGAGGAGGGGGTGATAATAATCTTGCTGGATCTGCAATCATAGCTTCCATATATTCAACTGTCCTAGGAGAGCCTTCTTTAGTAACCCTCTCACCCTCAGTACTAACCACCCTAACAGTTTTCCCTCCCTCTATGTATATAGGAGATGGAATGGGGTAAGGATCACCCCTCACCTCCTAAAAATTGGAGATAAAGGTATAAGAGAATAAGGGTCATAAAATTACTATGGGAGAAAAAAGAAGGTCGATGTAAGAGCTCATACTACCTCTTCAATAAAATTAATCCCTTCTACCATTGAGACCACCATTCCCTTCACCCATTTAGAATAATGAAACCATTATTTAAATTATTTTATGGAGGTATAGATATACTCATGACATGCATTGACTTCATCAAAATTTTCATGAAATAAAATATGCTCAGGTGTGGTGCTCATCCCGTATGTAGGAAGATCAACTTCCTCTTCCTGGAGTGAACCCTAGATTTCTTCAAAAAACTCCTTTCTTATACCAGAGTACTATTCTTTCCAATAATTGGGAAATTATTCCATAATTGGGATCAATAATTAAGAGGAATATGGTCGTGTAGGTGAGGTAGGATCAAGTCTCTACACCTATTTCCTTAGCATTTTTATTTTTATTCCCCTTGGAGTGGGATTCATCTAGGAACCCAATCGTGAGGAAGAAATTATCTCACTAAGATCAAGTGGTTCTTGAAAATCTCCCTCATTAGTTCAATGGGAACAACTTTTGTTCTCCTCTCTCTCAGTGTAATATGGCCCTTGATTTTTAACTACTTGAATCATAAATATGAATTTCCCATGGAGAGAATGAATAGAAGAATCAAGGTCCTAGATTTAACCCTCTAACAAATAGATATGTAGTCTATAAGAAATTATTTTGGTCTTATATATTCAAAAAGACTAGATAAAAGTGATCTCCTTCTCCTGAAGGAAGCATTAGATCCTATCAACGGGAAATGAATTTTTCTAGGCACCCCATTCCCTCCAATATTAAAGATATACATCTTATATAGGTAAAAAAATGGGAAGATGGATCATAAAATTGTGTCTAAAATCATATCAATTTTTTTGGGGAGATGGACCCCCAATCATCAACATTTTCTTCCAAATTTCATCAATGACTGGTTTCCTTGGGGTAATCCCCTTTACTAGCATAACAACCTCAATAGACTGCCCCTCATCCTCCTTGACCTAACTAAAATTATTGTCACTGGTTTCTCTAAATGAACATATGGGTATGATAAAATTCATCATTATTTATTTGATCTATCAAGAGTGAGATGAATATCATAAAGCATAAGTTTATTCTTGGAGCATGTGTCTTCCTTCATGAAAATCATCCAAATTTGGAGAGTATCCATCATTTTTTATCACCTTGAGTGTTTAATTGATGGAGGGTATATATTCTTGATGTAGGGGAACAAAAATGAAAAATTTTAGGGTGAATACAGTTCAAAAATTTGTTTCCATTGATTATAGTAACCAAGACTCCCTCCCCCCAGGAGATAAGATACCCCCTATGGTCATGTCTCTAGATGTTTCCTTCATTAAGATATCAGTGGGAGAAGAATACCAGGTGTATGTAAAATAGTTTTTTTTGATTTACCTGATTCATTTCATCTTTTACTCTCCAAGACAATGGGTTCACCTTACTTGTACAATGAAATTATGGCCCAAATCGACAATCTGGAAGAGGGTAGTCATTTATGAATTTATAGCCTCTGATGTGGGCTATTATCCCACCCTAAAGAAGGTGTAATGGACCCTCTAGTTGGTAGGGTGACTATCCCATTCTTATACATCCCATAAAATGATAAATATTAACCATTATTGGGAACACATGATTAATGTGCCTCCCTATGGATATTTGGGCCACACTTATAAAGGTTGTCACTCTAACTCTGGTGTTGGATTCATGCGCCATTAATATCCAACCACTAAGTAAAATCACCAAGAAACCAGCAATTTGAACCAACCGATTGACATTGGGGGTGATTTAGAAATTACACAAGTTGAAGTGGCCTTCATTGAGTGTCGGCCATTAAGCACCAACACATCTCCTGGTGCTATGATTTGGATACGTCTTTAGCCTCATTACATGATACTCATGATCATTTGTCATAGAAAAGGAATGAATCCATTCAAAAAAGGGGACATATACATTGGGTCTTGGCTCTGACCCCTTTAAAATATTATCTACTATGATGAGAAATTCCCCCACATGTGGAGGGGTTTTCTCAAGGTCATCCCACATGGAAGATGGTGGATGAAACTCAATATACATGTCATCCATGATTGGGGGCCCTGAGATAATTTGAACATCCCAAAGTTTGATACCAACTTCTCCATGGACTTAGTGGAATGTGTCGGTAACTCGTCTCCATTGGATGAGCAGTTGGGGGATGAAGAAACCATTTCAATGGGAAACAAGTCTAAAAAACCATTTCAACCTTATATAATCCCACAACCTTAAGTTAATTATTATACTCATCACATCTTTGATGTAACCAAAAAAGACCATCCCCATTTCTCCAAATCCATATTTTTTGTATTTTTTAAAAACCCTTTTTGAGGTTAAGTGTGAACCCTAACAGCAAACCAATTTGATAGACCGATGATACAATATTCTAACTGAAAATGACTAGATCACAAAGACCATACCTTCCCACCAATCCAAAATAGACAACCAAAAGTAGATTTGAAATTCAAAATCACCATAAAGAGCTCTTCATCCACTAATTCACCATAGACCAAATCCATCAACAAGACAATTCATAATTCCAAAATCAACCCAATCAATGATATCCAGAAACATAAAAAACCTACACTATTCAGACAACAAAATAACTAAAAAAATGATCCACTACAAAATTAAAATATTTTCCAAGCACACCAACATCAAAAAAGAATCTAAAATATGAACATAAATGGGGGCCCAAAGGGGGAGAATAATATTATGGTCAAAAAATATAGAAATCCATCAATTGATTGATCAAAACATACCAAAACATCCTTACAAACTATTTCACCAGACTGAAAAGGTAGGGATCTTTGGACTAGGATGTTAGAGTAGAGATGAGATGATGAATCCCTCGATAGTGATCCATACCTTGGAAAGGACTACAACCCATGGTTTGAGAACACATCCATTAATATAAAAGAAAAACAAGAAAACAACACCAGTTTCACCTCCAAGGATACCAAGGATGGAACATCCAACACATCCCAAACAACCCCACAAGAACCAAGAACCTTACCAAAATTAGGGTCAACTGCATGGGAAGATGCAGTAAAAGTAGAGGAAGAACCAAATAAGTGTATAAACAGATAGCCAAAACTAAAAAGGAAAAAACTGGGGAAGAAACACAACAAAAAATAATGAGATACTATCGAATGAAACCCCCACCATTTCCAAACCCACCCTAAAACATCATCAAGAAGGATAAGAAATGGGGTCCAGAATGATGAGTCCAGAAAAAATGGAAGCAGAGGATCATGAACAATGAAGAGGAAATGATGAAAAAGAGAATATGAGATCCAAATCATCATAGTGCAACAATCCTAGGGTAAAAGTGATCCTGAATGTGTAAAAGAGAACAAAGGGTCATGAATTTGGAAAAAACCCTCATAGTAGGTTTCCCAAATAAAATCCACCCTTTAAAAAATATTTTCTTGGGGTGAGTTGTTGGAATTGAGTTTCCAATCCATTTGTATATTTGTTTAGTGTGGTGCTAGAATGGAAACATCTATCTGCAGCCCAAACTAATAAATCACTAGCCTATCTAAAAAAGGTTCCATATGAGTTAAGCACCCATAAGTCCAACTAAATCATGATTATGTGGGACAATATCCTATTTGAAGTTATTCTCAACACTTTTGACTATGGAGTTCCTTTTCTCATCAGCTATAGAAAAAAATCCGATGAATGATCCATATTCTGAAAAATTAGTAAAGGAAATGTTGGATATAAATAGGAACCAAAAATAAAAAAATTTCAAATGCTGGTGAATATCATATCCACCACGAAAACTGTGAAGTTATTAAGATTCTTTTCAAATCGTGAAACACATAACTCACTGTGAATACTATAAAGTTATTTAGATTATATAAGCAATACCTTATCGTTATATGGGAATTATTTAACATTTATTGAAATTATTCAGTTTCAGAAAATACTAGTTCATGGATGAGAGTTTTTCTATGAAAAATAGGTTGCTTGGGTAGTAGATGTTTTGGGTAGAAGATGTTATACGGAGTGCTATGTCCGACCATAGAGAACTATATATCTAAAAGTCTAAAATGAATCGGGTCTAACACCTTTTATATGTTTGTTCCCTTCTATGAGTCCATATATACCCCATAAAGCATTTAAATGGACCAATTTCTTTCTCAAAATGGACTCATATTCATGCCGATCAGACACCATTCTGGGAGAGTAATTTTACTAGGTAAAGAAAATTTTTCATAGAAGATCAAAATTATTTTGTAATGGATAGATTAAAATCTTAAAATATGTTCAATGAAATGTAAAAATTGTAAAGTATCATGAGCCACAAAGGAACCATGCCTTATGCATAGTGTGATCTCAATGCGATTCGCTTCTACACATAGCACCTCCCCAAAGTACCCCCACAAAGGAATTTCATTTTTTGTGTGAGGCATGAAATTTTTATTTCCCATAAAATAATTTAGTTTTTGGGGAGTGTAATTTTTTTACCCCCTACAAATGAACTATTTGTCTGGGAAAGGTATCCTTTTTCTCCCCCCACAAATGAAATTCGTTTATGGAGTAAGGCATCTTTATTTCCCCTGAAAAAAAATTTCTTCAAGGTTGAGGAATCTGTTTACCCACATAGGAATGAATTTTTTTCATGGAAAGACAACCTTTTTCTCTCCCAAATAATTAATTTCATTTACCGAGGGAGGCGGCCCCCACCAAACAAAAATCCACCATGGTCAATTGTTGGGAAGTTACATCTATACAACTATATAATCCCCTAGACAAAGATTGAAGAGGGAGGTTTATTTTTTCAGTGTATTTTTATCATCAGATAGTCTAATCATGTGGTTTCAGTACGTAAACATTTTCTATATATCATGAAGTAAAGAGGATTTAAGAATCAGCCCACCTAGCTTAAATAGCGGTATTCCTAGAAAATATTCCTTTGTAATCCATCCATCTACATAGTAAGTCCCTTTTAAGATCTTATTTATGTGAACCACATATGGATGAAATATTTTTGTACCACCACCCCAAATAAAAAAACAATATTTGGGATAGGGTCCTTCAGTCTCTATATCCTTTCATGAAGTATTTCTCCTTACCCTAGCCCCATCAAAAACATTCCAAATAACCATATCTATCAACCTCCATAAAAATGATAAAACTGACTAGGACCCTTCATGATGCACATGTTGGGACCAAGTTGGATAGATAAGGAAGTAAGAAAATTTTGTTGTTATAGAGTGTTGTCTTTTATTGTCAAAAAGCTAAATCAATTCACTTTTTAAAGAACATGAAAATTAGATGATGCTTTGTTGATTTGTATTTTACAATCATCTCAAGTTTGGAGAACTTGTGTTGCAAGTTGTATGAAGGATAAAGAGAGTAAAGAAGTGTTTTTGGCAAAACAAATTTCAACATCATAATATCCAAAAAATGACAAAGGCAAGAAGAAAGCATGCAAGTGGCGACGCGAAAGTGTTGTAGAGGTGTGCAAGTCATATTTCAAAAAATAGCATTATTTCAGAAATATGGAAAAGGAAATAAAGTGGCACGCAGGTGTTGGCGATCAAGTGTTAGCGCGCAGGTGTTGGCGCGCAAGTCGCGGCCCGCAGGTGGGGGCGCGCAAGTCTTGGCATGTAGGTCTAGGTCGCGCAAGTCCAAAAAATGCCTATAAATAGATGACTAGCCTCCTCATTTATTAAGGCTCAATACTTGAGAATTATCTTTGAGCTCTGGGCGTGCAAGTAGAGAGTTGGGCGCGCAGGTGGAAGAGTGTAAGAAGGCGCGCAGGTTGGAGGCGCACAGGCTGCAAGAAGGTAGCGCATCTGAAGGGTATCATGTAAGAATAGGTGTGCAAGTTCCTGGCGCGTAGGTGTAGGTAGCACAGGTCAAAGTGGGCACGCAGGCTATTTTGCTCCAGGGGTTCCTGCTAGCTTCTGGGTAGGAAAGAAGAAGAGGCACACAAGTATAAGGCGTGTAGGTATAGGTCGCGCAGGTCAAAGTGGGTGCATAGGCTGTTTTGGTCCAGGGGTTCCTGGCAGCTTCTCGGTAGGAAAGTGAAGAATTACTTTGAAATATTTGATTTTTATAAGCTCATTAAGAATCACTGATCCATTGTATTACCCTATTTGTGCTAAGAGGGTGCACACGCACTATTGGATTTTTTTCAAAGTGTTGCACGAGTGTAAGGGTATATCCTACTCATTGTATTCTACATCAAATGATTGTTTTATAGTGGATTGTGTGGTACTGGATTGTTTCTATACCATACCAAGGACATAGCTACTCTTGCTGATTAGTGAACCTTGTAAATCTTGTATTCCTGGGGTTGTGAGTGTTCAGCCGGGAAGAAACTCTTTAACAGGAGGCGAAGGTTGTTTCAAAAAGTGGAAACTTAAAAAGAAAAAGATATCACTAATTCACCCCCTCCCCCTCTCAGTGATACTTGGATACTAACTGGGAACTTCAATTGGTATCTGAGGGACAGGTTCCCTTCATTTATTCTTTGCAGAAGTGGTTGAAGAGAAGTTGTGATGGATAATCTAAATTGCATGAACAGTAAGGGGATCCTGCTTTTTGATGGAAAGAACTATCACATATGGAAGGACAGAATGATGCATTATCTTATGTCTCTTGGATATGAAGTTCTTGAAACTACAACAGATTTATTTCCTGCTATTGATTACAAGGTTCCTCTTACTCCTGTCGATAAGAAGAGCCTTGAGAATGATGGAAGAGCTAAAAATGCATTACTCTCATCTCTTTCTGAGAGTGAATTTTTAAGATTGAAAGGTGTTGCTACAGCTAAAGGCATCTGGGATAAGTTGAAGAACATCTATGAAGGAAATACAAAAGTGAAGAAGGAAAAACTACAAATCTGGAGGCTGAAGTATGAAGACTTGAAAATGGGATAATCTGAATATGTTGGGGACTTCATTACCATGATTAATGACATTGTTAGTAAAATCAGATTTCTTGGTGAAATGTTGGAGGATTCTACGGTTGTTGAAAAGATATTGATAATTCTTCCTGAAAAGTTTGATTCTAAAGTATCTTCACTAGAAGACAGAGACCCTGAAACATTTTCTCTGGATGATTTTCATAGAACTCTCATTACTTATGAAATGAGAAGGGAGAATACCATGAAGAGAAAAATAAAATATGATTGAGAAATGTCAGTCAAGGATACAAAGAGAGAGAAGTCAAAGAATACCCTTATTGAAGATGATGATGGTGAATCTAATTCGGAAGATGAGGTATGAAAAACTTTTGATGAAATTTTATCCTTGTTTTCTAAAAATGTGAAAATAGGTACAGAGAAATTCAAGGGGAAACTTCCCTTGAAATGTTTTGAGTGTGGAGAAGTTGGTCATTTTGCGGCTAATTGTCCTCAAAAGAACTAAGAAGACAATGATGATGATGAAACAATTCCAAGAAGTTCATGGAAGAATCAAACTGACAAAGACAAATATTTTTCAAAGAGCAAGGATAAAAATTTCTTCAAATTAAAACGAAGAATTTTTTTATCTAAAGATGAATAAGAAGAGGATAGTGAATCTGAATCTAAGAAATAATTTTCTTAGAAAGCTAGAGAGAATACCTTTATTGTAGCTGTGAATAATGAAGAGTATGAGATAAACAGTTCAGAAGAAGAAGAAACTCAACTTGAATATCATTTGAAAGAAGAATTGGAAGAATTATTGAGGAATATCAGAAGTCTTGAGAAGGAAAACAACAAGCTGATAAATAAAACTTCCAAATTAATCAATCAACAAGGTTTTAATGATGAGAAAATCAAGATGGAAAAGAATATTGATGATCCGAAAAATTCTCTTGGGAATTCAAAGAATCGTAATGATCATCTTGAAGTAAAGATGAAGGAAAAAAGAATAAGAGTTGGAACTTGTTCAATAGAAACATTATAAAGCTCAAGAATTGAATATCAGTTTCAAAAATTCTATCTCAGAAGTTGGTGAATGTTCCAGTAAGAATGAATCAAACAAGGAGTCACAAAATTTACCTTTAAAGGTTTAAATGAAAGACAGAACTGGTTCTGGTAAGAACAAGGATGGAAAGACCAAGTATGTGGTCAAAATTAGCAATGATGAAAAATCAGAAGTGTATAAAAATCACGAGTCAAGAAAGAATTCTAATACTTTTGGTGATGCTAAATCTGAACTGAGAAAGGGAGTTACAAATGAAAACATGAAGGTTGATGGTCAACATAGTTCTATTAAAAAGGTTGTTGAGAAGTGTGTTCACAAATCTGGTCAGTATAGAAATTTCAGAGGCAAATATTATTTTTATGGTTACTACTGGTACTGTGGTGGATTCGGACACATGGAAAATATATGTTTGTTCAACCAACAAAATTACAACTATTCCACATGTTTTGAAAGACAAGTATTGAGGGGGAGTCAACCCTTTAAAAATAAAAAGTCTCCAATTAAATTTCAGAAGATATCTGAGAAGGCTGATGTGAAAGTTGAGAATAGGTTCCAACCACTAGAAAATATTTGTGAAAGATGTGATCGACCTGGATATCTTGCCAAGGGCTATCTTAGTGTGTTACCAGAGCAACAAAATATTCTTAATAATTCTCAAAATCCAGAGTTTTTAAAATATAAAAGGGAAATGTCTGATAAGTCCGAAAAGAAAGAGTGAATGGTTGTCTATCCAGAACACATTGACATGGCTAGGAAATTGGAGGAAGCACAACAGAAAGTGAAAGAAAATGAAGAACAAAAAGCTCTTGTTGTAGAAACAGCCTTGAAAGAGAAAAAAAGGATAATGTCCATGGATTCTTGATATTGGGTGTTATTCTCATATGACATGATATTTAATGTTGCTGAAGAATGTGAAATACTTAAAAGAAGGAATAGTGAAATTTGGAAAAGATGAATCTCTAAGGATTAAAGGTGTTGGATCGGCCATCATTGGAAAAGAAAAGATGAAATCCAGAAAAACACTATATGTTGATGGGCTGAAACATAACCTGCTTGGTGTGTCACAAATCTGTGATGAGGGGAAAAAATTTATTTTCAGAAAATATGGATTTGTTGTGAAAAGTGAAAATCATGGGAATATAGTTACAAAGGTCCAACATACAAGAAGGAATTTGTTCCAAGTTGGTGA
This sequence comes from Viscum album, assembly GCA_963277665.1. NCBI lineage: Eukaryota > Viridiplantae > Streptophyta > Magnoliopsida > Santalales > Viscaceae > Viscum > Viscum album. Next base: position 16,247,990 of record OY728150.1, read on the forward strand.
ATTGCAGAAATCTTGTTACATGGGTGTAGTGGATAAAAATCAGTTATGGCATAAAAGGATGGGACACATGTGTCAAATAAATATGTGAAAATTATCAACATGAGACAGTGTCCGAGATATGCCTGATTTATCAAGAATAAGATATTGGTTCTGCACTATTTGTGAAAATGGGAAGATTAAAAACTCTTTTCACAAGAGAGTTGAAATTCTATCAAAACACCCCTTGGAACTTATACATTCTGATATATGTGGACCAATGAGCAAACAATAAACAAATGGAAATAAGTACTTAATTACTTTCATTGATGACTTTACTCGCATTACTTGTGTTATGTACATGAGACATAAGTCAGATGTTCTGAAAATGTTTTAGAGATTTAGGAGGAAAGCAGAAAAAGAATGTGAGTATTCAGTGAAGAAGTTGAGAACTGATAATGGTGGTGAGTATAAGAATGAAGAGTTTGAATGTTATCTTGATAAGTATGGAATTCGGCATGAGTTCAGTTCATCATACACACCTCAACAAAATGGGGTTCCTGAAAGAAAGAATCGAAGTCTGGTGGAAATGGGAAGAACTATGTTACTTGAACATAGTCATTCTCATTATTATTGGAGGCAAGCCATGATCACTACTGTTTATATTCAGAACTGATGATTCTATAGGCCAAACTCAGATATGACTCCATATGAAATGTTCTATGGAAAAACTCCAAGTTTGAAACATTTAAGATTATTTGGGAGTCCATTCATTATAAAGAAGAAAGGTGGAAACCATGGAAAGTTTGAGTAAAGAGGATATGATGGAAGTTTTCTTGGTTATGCTCTAGAAGGAATAGGATATAGATGTCTCAACACAGAAAAAGGAAGAATTCTTGATTCTTCAGATGTAAAAGTTGTTGAAAATGTTGAGAAAGAAAAGCAGTCATATGTTGATGTGGAAGTTGAGCAGGATAGAGAAGATTTTTTCAATGATTCTGCTAATGATACAAACTGTGTTAATCCTACTATTGAAGAGGAATCCGACTCAGAAATATCAAGTGATGAGGATGAAGTTCGAAAAACTCATCCTAGGTTGAGAAAACAAGTGGACGCTCCAAATATTATTAGAGATAAACATCATAGGGTTCAAACAAGAAGAACAACAGATGTTATATCACATACTTCTATTTATTTGAAAGTTGAACCAGATGATTAAATGAATCATTTGAGCATCAATAATGGGTTCATGCAATGAATGAAGATCTTGATCAGATAGAGAAGAATGATACTTGGGAACTTGTACCCAAGCCAGACAATAATAACATTATTGGTACAAAGTGGGTTTTCCATAACAATATGAATAAAGAAGGTAAAGTAATAAGAATCAAAGAAATATTGGTTTGCAAAGGGTATTCACAAGTTGAAGGCATTGATTTTGATTAAACCTTTTCTCCTGTGGCAAGATTAGAAACAATCAGAATCTTTCTTGCTATTGCTACACAACGAGGTTAGAAAATCTTTCAAATGGATGTAAAATCTTCATTCTTGAATGGTGACCTTGACGAGGAATTTTACATTGATCAACCTTGTAGATTTGTAATTGGAAAAGATGAAATTTATGTGTGCAGGTTGAAGAAGGATTTGTATGGGTTAAAACAGGCTCCGAGAGCATGTTACTCTAAATTAGATACTTTCTTAAAGAAGATGAACATTAAGAAAGGTAGAGTTGACAACAATATCTACATCAAGGGATGTCAGGAGGTTTCAATGATCATTATTGTTTATGTCAATGATATTATATTTGCTGGAAATGATGAAAGATCATGTGAAAAATTTGCTGAGGAGATGAAGAAGTTATTTGAGATGTCCATGCTGGGAGAAATGAAGTATTTTCTTGGGCTACAAATTTCACAGAAGAAGAATCACGTTTTTCTATCCCAATAAAATTATGCTAAAGAACTTCTGAAGAAGTTTGGCATGGAAAATTCGAAACCAGTTTCCACACCAATTTCAGTGGGAACCAAGTTGTCTAAAGATGGACAAGGCAAGGAAGTTGATCAGAAAGAGTTTCGAAAGCTGATTGGAAGTCTGCTGTATTTGAATGCCTCAAGACCCGATATTGTATATGATGTCACTTTATGTGTAAGGTTTCAGAGTGCTCCTAAAGAATCACATTTTATTGATGGAAAGTGAATTCTCAGATACATCAAAGGCACAACAAATTTTTGGAATCAGGTATGATGGCTCAGGAAATATTGATCTATTCGGGTATTCTGATGCTGATTGGGCAGGAAATGTTGATGATCGAAGATCCACATCTGGTGGAGTTTTCTTTCTGGGGAAAGTTGTGTTAGTTGGCATACCATGAAATATAATTTAGTAACTCTTAGCACAGCTGAAGCTGAGTATGTTGCTGCAACTCAAGCTTCAACACAACTAATGTGGATGAAGACTCAGTTAGAAGATCTACTTGTTGAAGTAAAGCTACCATTGCTCTTGGTTTGTGCTAATCAGAGTTCAATAAATCTTACAAGAAATCCAGTACAAAATTCTCATTCAAAAAAAATTGATATAAAGTACCACTTCATCAAAGATCAGGTGGAGAAGAATGAATTGAGGCTAGAGTATGTTCCTACATCTGAACAAGTTACTGATATATTCACAAATCCATTACCAAAAGAACCATTTACAAAATTGAGGTTGAACATGGGAGTCCAACCTCCTTCACATCAAGGTTAAGGTAAGTGTTTATGTACCCTCTCTCATCTTACCTTTGGATAGTGTTGTCAAGGGGGAGAATTGTTTCATAAATCTATCCTTATGGAAGCATGCATAAAGGGGGAGTTGTGGGTAAGTTGTGAATCCAGCATGTATGTGTGTTAACTATTCTAACTGTTTGTTGGAGTGGTTATAGAAAACAATGTTGTTTTCTAGGAAAGTCAACAAAGTGAAGAATACTGAGGTAGAAGCTTGAAAGATGATCTGAAGAAGGCTGAGGAGGTACACTCATGAGATTTCATAGTCACTGCTTTTGGACAGCAGGGTTTTGGCTATCAATAATTCTTGTTTCCTACAATGATTTAGCTCACATAGGCTTATAATTGTTGATAAGTAATCCATTGCTTAAGTTTACAAAGTTCATTGATTTATGAATCATGGTTGAAAACAAAATCCAAAGGGGGAGATTGTTGGGACCAATTTGTAAGTATAAGAAAGTAATAAAAGTTTGTTGTTACAGTGTGTTGTCTTTTTTTGTTAAAAAGATAAATCAATTCACTTTGTAAAGAACATAAAAATCATAAGATGCTTTGTTGATTTGTATTTTACAATCATCTCAAGTTTGGAGAACTTGTGGTGAAATCTGTATAAAGGATAAAGAGAGTAAAGAAGTTTTTTTTGGAAAAACACATTTCAACATCATAATATCCAAAAAATGACAAAGGCAAGAAGAAGGTGCGCAAGTGGCGGCGCGCAAGTGCTGTAGAGGCGCGCAAGTCATATTTCAAAAAATAGCATTATTTAAAAAATATGGTAAAGGAAAGAAAGTGGCGTACAGGTGTTGGCACGCAGGTGTTGGAGCGCAGGTGGTGGTGCGCAGGTGGCGGCCCGCGGGTGGTGGCGCGTAGGTGGCGGCGCGCAAGTCTTGGAGTGCAGGTCTAGGTCGCGCAAGTCCTCAAAATGCCTATAAATAGATTACTAGCCTCCTAATTTATTAAGGCTAAATACTTGAAAATTATCTTTGAGCTCTGGGAGCGCAATTAGAGAGTTTGGCACGTGGGTGGAAGAGTGTAAGAAGGCTCGTAGGTTGGAGGCGCGCACGTGTTAGTTGGCGCAAAGGCTTCAAGAAGGCAGCACATCTGAAGGGCAGCATGTAAGAAGAGGCACGCAAGTTCTAGGCGTGCAGGTGTAGGTCGTGCAGGTTAGAGTGGGAACACAGGCTGTTTTTCTCCAGGGGATCCTTCCAGATTCTAGGTAGGAAAGAAGAAGAAGCGGCGTGCAAGTATAAGGCACGCAATTATAGGTCGCTTAGGTCAAAGTCGGTGCGCATGCTATTTTTCTCCAGGGGTTCCTGCCAGCTTCTGGGTAGGAAAGTGAAGAATTGATTTGAAAGATTTGATTTGTATAAGCTCATTAAGAAGCACTAATCCATTGTATTACCCTATTTGTGCTAAGAGGGAGTACATGCACTATTGGATTATTTTCAAAGTGTTACACAAGTGTAAGGGTATATCCTACTCGTTGTATTCCACATCAAAGGATTTTTTTCTAGTGGATTGTGCAGTAATGGATTGTTTCCATACCATACCAAGGATGTAGCTACTCTTGTTGAGTAGTGAACCTTGTAAATCTTGTGTTCATGTGGTTGTGTGTGTTCAGTAGGGAAGAAACTCTTTAACATGAGGTGAAGGTTGTTTCAAAAAGGGGAAACATAAAAAGAAAAAGATATCATTGATTCACACCCTCCCCCTATCAGTGATACTTGGACCCTAACTGGGAACTTTAGCACATCTCATAAAGTGATAAGACCCAAGTGTGGCCCTCCATGAACCGCCATGCCAATGCCTCTTCCAAAGCCTCCAGCTATGCATGATCTGAGTATATAGAACACTAGTGTGCCCTATCAATCATAAATTCTCATGCTAAATGAGGTCCTATTGGTAACCTACATAACAAGGTGGATCCTTGGAATTTTATCTATCATAAATTCCCATGGTAAAGTGGATTTTTACCTTCGAATTGGTTCTACTGGACTCCCCATTTCTGACATTATCGCAGGGTCACACTTTATTTTCACTTTAATATTTAGTTATAGATTATCCTATATTCAAGGAATATGGGAACAAGTGGATCCCCCCTGGAGTAATCCCTTGGAATTTATTATGGTCCATATCTAGACAGATATCTAGAAGTGACTATCCTAGTTTTGAAAATAGGTATAGATAGTAACATTAAAGTCCCTTTCCCTCTATAATCTCCCCATCCTTATCCACTAGAAGACGAAGGAGATCACATGGTTTTCCAAATCATTCACATTATATTGTTTATCAGACTAATAATGACTCATGTTGTCTTATAGGTTATTAAAGATCATAACATCATCAAAATCAAATCATTGGGCCTCCTTTATAGTCGTATGCCCCCAACCCATCCAAACTACGTGGCCTTTTATTCCCGAGAAAATTGGATACATAGGAACCCTCCCTAAGGTCCAAACCCATCACCCCAAATCACCCAAATATTATTTGGGCCAAATTCCCGATTAGGTCATATCTAATCAATGAGGCTATATTCCATTGGGATTCCTCGGGTTGTTTCAACATAAGTCCCACACCAACCCTGATTTGAAATATTTTTCCAATATTTCCTTGTCACACGACATTAAACTGTATGGTTTGGTCCTCATCACATGGCCTTAAATGGTATGATGTATCCAATTAAGTGGTACCAAACTTCATGGGTTCTATTTCCTTTTAGGAGGATACATAGGAATCCTATTTAATGGGTTAGATCCCACTATCAAAATCACATATGTCTTCCAAGGTGATGTTGAATTATCGAGCACCCAACTATGTGGATTAAAATAGAATAAGAACAATAAATGATATAAGAATCTCTAATCTACGTAAAAAGGGGTATAATCGATGTAGAACCTTATACATATAGATTGATTTGTTGATGAATAACCTCAAATATAAAAATATTATTCTATATCCAACATATGCTAATAATTTTTAACATAGATGTGACATATTTGTTACTTGGGATTCAATAAAGGATTCATGAATACATCTTAAATTTATAACAGATTTCTGGAGTAGGAAATTATTCCCCCTAAAAGGGTGTGATGGGCCCACCCAACTATTCTCTTTTCCCAGGAATCTTCAAAGGTATCATTAGGAAAATCTAATTGGATGCTTGTCTTTGGAAAGTAGGTCGACATCAACTCGGAATGAGCATAGACAGAAGACCATGGTATAAAAAGATAGTATGACATTATTATTTTTAAATGATGTGATAGATAAAGAATAATTTTATTCTAGGGATATATCTTTTATCATATAGATGACCATGGTATTTAAAGGTGATTTGGTGATTAGGTGACTAATTCAATTTCAGATGTTCACTATTTTGGGAACTTAAAATGAATAAGGGAAAAATAAAATTATAGTATTTTTTTGTAATAAAAGTTGAATTATATTTCTAAAGAATATATTATTTTAATTTAGATTCATGGTTATTATAGTTTTTATGGAAATGAATAGATAATATTGATGATTATATTATTAGGACATATTTTATTTTATGATTCACTATGAGTGATTTTTTTATCTTGAAATAATGTGTAATTTATCTTCAAAAAACATCTGATAACATCACTCTAATCATTGTTTTTCAATCGTATTCTAGAATATTTTTATGAATTTTATGGTCAGTTATTTATTTAATGATCTAGGTTTAACATTGGGTGTTTCTATTTAGACATTTTTTATTAATATTGTATTTATTCGTATGATAGTTTATTATTTTTTATAATTATCTTATGATAAGAATTTTTTTTGTTAATGTCAGAAGAAAGGTGGAAGTTTTTTTATTCTTATTTGTATTATCTGATCCATTATAAGTTTATTTTAGTTCTTCAAGCATGAAAAACTCATCTTGAATACTCTCTATTTATAGAAAAATATAAGATTCTGGATAAACTTGACTAAATAATGAAATTATACTTATCACGTAAATATATATCTTTATGTTCTTCATCTACATGGTAAATTAATTCCTCAACTCAAGGGAAATAATATTGAAAAAAAATCCTATTACATTCATTTTTTATGCATCGATGGTCTTTTTCACACCTCATGATTTTATGGTTTCATGGTCATTATCTATCTCCTGATCATTCACTTTCTGATGACCAATGATCTCTATCAACCTCTATAGACATTATTTTTCTTCTTCATGCCTATATTTTAACTTCCCACTGATGTTATCTTATTTAGAAACCAATTTATGTGATAACCTTCATATTTCCATTTCCCTCTTTTCAAGAATAAGCTATATTAAACCATTATATGGTGAGGGATTTTAAAAAAGGTATTATCAAATGTAAAACCCTTGTTTATCGATCCCATGTTCAAATTGTGAGGATGAAATTTATTTAAGGGGGAATAATTTGACACCCTGGTTTTTAAAAAAACTATGTTCGAAAACATATTCAATAGACACCAATGATTTAAAATGAACTATGGAATATTATTGTTTAAATATGATCATCATAACCAAGGCGTCAAATTAGCGGTTGGGAATAAGATTAACTCCATTATGAAAAATATATAATGGTCATACTCAATATAATTTTTTTGATAAATATTTAGTTATTAACCATTCAATTTTTCGTAAAGTCGTTTTATTCTTCAAAAATATGTTTTTCTCAAAAATGGATTTTATTTAGTTTCATAATAAATTAATATAATTAATTTATAAAAAATTTAGAAATTTTAATTTATAATTTTTTTCCATTTTCAGAATGATCATAACAACATTATCTTATGATGAAAATTTAAGATTTTTCTGAAACATTTGATTTTTCAATGAATAGTTAAAGATACCGATTTTTATTAAAAAAAAATTATATTCAAGTATTTACAATGTAAAATTCTATTTTGGATTAGTTATAAATAGTGATTTGATATTTTAATTAAAATAAATTTAATTATATTCTTTGAATTAATTTTATACATGGATATATTATATAAATATTTTATACTTAAAAATACATTTTTCTAAAAGAACTATTTTCCATCATGTCTCATAAGTGTAATTTAAATTACATTTTTTCAATTATGTGGATTGAATCATGAAATATATATTTCATACATTTATGTAGGATTTAAAAATTTGGTAAATATTCCCATTTTATTTTGAGTCATTTTGAATGGTAAATATAGTAAATAATTATCAATAAGGTAATGGTAAATCGGGTAATTAAGGTTACAAATAATATGATACGGCCTAAAATTTTACCCTAAAAATTTTCTTTATTATATAGGATGTGTTTAGTCTATCCAGTTCCATCCAATTTTCCAATATATGTCCACTCGATAGAATATTTAATTGATTTTTTCCTTTATAATTTGTAAGTTAAATATAAAGACAAAAATGCCACTTTCTTTCATTTAATAACAACAATATTTTGTGACTAAAATGGAAACAACTTATGTTTTTTTATAAATTTCCTTTTGAATGATATTTTATTTATCATTTTAATTTATTTCAAACCTTTTTTTAATGAAATAATTATATGAAATTCTTTTGAAATACTATCTCCGTATTTATTCAATTAATAGAAGAATAAAATAAGTTATTTTAAAAATAATAAAAGTAATATGAATTAAATAAATTATTGTCTTACTTGAATGTTTCCAATGAATATAACAGGTTAGTTACTTTTATAGGGATTATATTCTAATTCCATTTCTATTATTTCATTTTCATAATCAAATTAAATAATTAGTTCAAAATATGACACTAATGATACATTATAATAAATAATATTTTATTAAATTATTTTAAATTCATAACAATACAATATTCAACCATTTGATTAAGATATGGTTTAAAATATCATACATGGTCAATTTATTGGAAAATTAACCTTTTATGGTAACTATCTTGACCCCTAAAGTGTAGAATCATTTATATTACTCTAATTATCAAAAATGGTTAATACAAGTTAAAACAAAGAGATAAGGGTAAAACCTAATATAAACTTATAAAATTGTATATTAGGATACTATTTTGAACCCTAATCATACTATATTCTTATTATATCAATTTTTAATCTTTTTTTTATGAAAATAATTAATATTAATTTAATATTTTATGAAATTACAAAAGTTCTTCTCCCCTCACTTATAAAAGGAAACCACCAATCATATTTTCTTTACACATAAAAAGACTTCTGTTTCAGAAAATACTTACAAAAATCCCTTACTTACTTACCTTTACACATCTTATATGACTTATTTTAATTAAAAACTCTTCTAAGATGGCTGTTAGTGTAAACCTACAGATGTTGTCTAATAAATAGATATAGTTCTTAACCGAGAATTTTTATTTTATTTCCTATTCCAGCTCCTTCAAATATTATTCAACCATAATGATATCATAACATTAGTATTTACCATAAACTAAGATGTTATAATGCTAATTTAATAACCTACATCAATCTCCTCCTCCATCAAATGGGAAATGAAACCATCATTTATGTGTATGGAGGACTACCGTCTCGCGAACCAATGTAATTCATTTTCTTTAATCCCCACTCACATATTTTTATGATGGAAGAATTAATTTATATATATTATATTCATTAAAATTTTAACATTTTTAAAAATTAATATATCATATATTTTCTATCCTTTCCATTTATTTAATGATGATAATTTTATTCATTAATACGTGTGGGTTACCACTACCATGAACCGATATAATTCATTTTTCCTTGTCACATCACATGGATTGCATATATATGTGTATTTAAAATAAATATTGTATTTATGATATTATTATCATTTTTTAATGATAAAATAATAATTATCTTTTCTCTATCATGATCTTTGAAAAATGGAAATGTTACTCATCTATATATAGGGCATCCCGTTTTCATGATTGTAACATAGTTCATTTTTCACAACAAAATTTCATGGATGGTTTTAAAATTATAATTTATGTATCAAAATGGAAATTATTTCAAAAATTTTATTATATATATGATTAAATTATTAATTCATTGACCATCTTCAACCTATTGAAGTCAGTTTTCACTTATAATATAAATTTCATCAAAACATAAAACATGAAAATAAATGATATGTTATTGAATAAAAAATTAAAATAAAAAAGTTATAGGCACAATAAAATTGAAATTTTTTCTTTAAAAGGTAAATAATTAACATAATTTTGTTATTCAGTAAGATAAATAAAATATGAGATGCATTGTACTCAAAGTAATGGGATTTATTTTAAAAAATACTATTTTAAAGTCCCCATTCCTACAATTTTTCTTTCATGACCATGTTTATCTATATTTTTTAGGCATATTTTTTATTTATATTACAATGGATGATAAATGAATATTTCAGCTATATAAAAACATATTTTAATTTTTTTTAAAAATTTAATAATTCTATGGTTTTATTTAAGGGACACTTTAGATTAAAAACCTAGTTTAAAAGGTTTTAATGTTTTTTTAAATAATTATCTTCTATAGAAATATTCTTAAAATTAATTCATTGATCTATTTATATGACCATAAATTAATCATGAAAAAATTTATATCACCTTTTTACATTATTTCAAAGGTTTTTAAAAGTAATATTTTTACATATTTAATATGTAATGTTTTGACTTTCTTTAAAAATAATTAATGGAATATTTTATTTTAACGTGTATGGAATCAATGGTTTTTCCCACCACTAAAATTTTTATTTGATATTTTTATCTCATTATAATCTTCATTTTTTTCATTAAATAATAACCCCCTTGCACTTTTATTTATGTATTTTAAAGAATTGTTTAAATGGAATGGATTTTTTGATATCTGTAAATGTTTTTCTTCTGGGTTTTAGGGGTCTCTATAAACACACTTTTTCTTCGAGATATGAAAATTATCTCTCTAAATAACTTTTTATCTATTTTTAACATTATTGAATGATTTTAAATTGTATATATATATAACATATATACCTATCCTATTATATGTTCCATTGATGGGGTAATACACACCTTATGACCATTTTTCAAATTCCTTCTTTAAGAAATCTATTTTGATTATGATATGAGAAAATATTTTATTTTTTTAAATGAATAATAATTATTTTTATTCTTTATGATTGATTTATTTTTTGTGGAACATGTAATAATGAACTTGTCATGATGGTTGCACCTTGATAGAATTCAAAAGATTTTGGTAAATATTTTTTCTCATGAGGCTTTATATATGATATTTGTGAGTAAACCTAGTCCACTATGGAACTTTATCCACCATGTGATGTTGTTTAGATAGATATAATTGATTTATGCTCATGTTACTTCTAAATTTAATATTTTTCAATTATATAGTGATATCATTATCTTTATGTTGCACTCCCATGTGATTACACATGAGTTTATGTTTATAGGAAAGTATCTTCTACTTTAAAAGGGTGAAATTTATATTTTTTTAGGAGATTTTTCATAATTTTTTCATGATTGTAAAGGATCCACTATGTGTTTGAGTTTTCTATTAATATTTATTAATAATTTTTTTATGAAAAAATTGGGAAGGAAAGTTGATATATTGGGTGATAAAATGTTTATTTTAATCTCAAAGTTTAATTTTGAAAAAAAAATCTTGTATAATTAACTAAATTATTTGTTTAATTTTTTTATACTTATTTTTATATTCTTTTTATGGTCATAAAAAATTTTGAAATATTTTTTATAGGGTTTTAAGAATGTGTAGGTACAAGGATGAGGTCAAGATGAATAATGGGAATATATTTCCAAAAAACTAAAACTTTTTATATCATAAAAGCTTTTCTTCGTAGTAAAAATAGATACTAAGTGGATGTGTCCACTTTGGGATGTAATATTTATTTATATAAATTTGATAACTTAATAATTAAAAAAATTATGGCCATGAAGACCCTAAAATTTATGAAAATTATTTCATCACATAAGACTCAATATTTTGTACTGTTTATTATTGGGTCCTTACTGCCACACAATGTGTGTATCCACAAGATCCATATATTTGGATGAAGATTATTTTGAGGCAATTTAGTCCCCATGTTTAGGGTTTTTTGTACGTCTAAGTGTGAAAGATAACAAGTAAAATAATTCAATTATATTATTTATGTTTATAATTATAATGATTGAATTTATTTTTATAGTAATTTACACATTGTTTCATTAAAAAATTTTATGTGAAAAAATATATTTTTTGAATGGCCATAACATGTTCAATGTTTGTTAATTTTTTTAAAGTGATTACAAGCTAAGTTAATGGGTCATATTTTATCACATGACATGTTAAATTGTTACAAGTTAATTACACATTTTTTGTTTCTTTTATGATTTTTTTATCTAAGATAGAAGTCTAAAAAGGTTCTTAAAATGAACATTATATATTTCCTAAAACTCAAGTGAAAGTTCTTAAAGTATAACCTAATTATAAATGATAATTTTAGCCTTTTTAACAGTATAATCAATCATTTTGACCAATTTCAAGTGAGGGGAAATCCTATCTCCTACTAATATTAGATAGAGATAATCTAGTGGAAGAACATGGTCAGATTGATCTTGTATTATCGATCAAGATTGTATTCGTCACATGATCGAGGGGATATTGTAAAGAACATTGATTTCCAATAATCTCACCTATAGTTGAATATCAATGATCCAGAATATTGGGTGCATGTTTTGATGATCTAGAGGACACATATCTTTGTACCTTTGAGCCACGACACACCAATAGTGAGAGAATCAAATCAACAATTTCAAATGAGCAAGGTACCATTTTTGATTTTGTCTGATTTTTTTCCCCATGCTTAAATTTAATTGAACTTTATTATTTTATAAATCCAAGAAAGGTTTTTTGTAGATTCACTTCCTTTAACATGAATCCGAACATGTAATTTTAAATTAACTATTTTTAATTTTTTCCTTATGACTAAGGTTAATATAATTGTTTTTAGAGAGAACATGAAATTATTTAAGTAAAAAACATCAAATTTTTTATTAAATTTTATAATATTTGGAAATAGGTATTTGATATGGTCTCAAAAATACTGGTAGGATGTCCATCTGAGTTCATGTGGACAAGATATGGATGATTGAAGATTAATTATTTTTAACAGATAATCTTGACATAATTAAAAATTTGAATATATTAGAAATATAAATATACGTATATATAATCTTAATTATGGGATGGGAGGAAATTTTCACATATGAATTAATGAAGGTTTTTCATGAGGTTGTTTCCATCTTGGAATAATAAAATGACACACACACAATACTAAAAGTTTTGTTAACCACATTCCTTCAAAGAGGACGCGGAAAACCTTCTCCCCACCAATTTCTGAGGATAGTGTGAATTTTAGCCATCCCATTAATTGGGGGTGGCCCAATCACACACACACAAACTCACACACACACACAGATATATATATTATTGATATATATTCATATATATTAATATATATATGTTTGTGTGTCTTTTGTATATAATTGGCACCCAAATAGGGATGTTTAGCCTTTTCTTAACCGAGGCCAAATCAGGTCAGTCTGGGTCCATCCTTTCTAGCCAATTATACCAATCATAAGCCCAATAATAATATTTGGAAATCTTGTTTATGTTTAAATAGACACATGAAAATGGGAAAAAATTTCTGAAATTATATTTTTTTGTATGAGAATTAATAAAACAAATTGGGTGACATGACACATGTGAATAATTAATTAAAATTATTTTAATTCAAATTAAATCATTAAACATACCCTTGAGTTTAATTTTAGAAATTCTAATTTTAATTATACAATGTAATTTCATGTTAATAGATCATGTATTGAGACCGACTAGTGAATGATTAATTTATTATTTATTTAATTTAGTCATTTCATTTAGTGATAAAATGTATTAATTATTTTCATTTCAATAATTTTTGTATCGTCCCACCCTCATTAAAAGTTTTATAGGTCTGTGTGTCCATATTTGAATGATAAAATGTAATTTCTCATCACGAGTTCCCCTCACCCAAGTGTGTGTGTGTGTGTGTGTGTGTATGAGGTAATGTTCGGAGGATTTTGTGGCTACACGATTCAAGTTGAGAGCCTACATAAACCAAACAAGTGAAATGCATGGGAGTCTTGGGCCCTACCATTTGAGTTAGGTATCATCACAAGGAATTCCCCTAATGTCTTGGTTCATCCACTATTCGCTAAATTGACTAACATATAGTCAAAGGATCATGATCACTTCATAATTTAGTTATTCTCTCATACACATGGTTTTTTATTTTATGAATATTTATTCATTACATGCAGTCACATAGTATAACAATAAACAAGAACATGTAAATATAATCAACATCTGTGGAGAATGTTTTTTATTTAAAGAATGGTTATGTAGTGAGTATGGTCTAATAGAAAAATCATGTAAAATATAATATTATTCCATTAATTGAGATACATTAACAAATCCATTAAAGAATATATTAAGTCAACAAACACATTCTATCACTATAATTTAGAGACAATCAATTATTTTAGGTTCTCACTATCCCTAGTGGAGGGTGTTTCTTACTACTATGTTCTTATTATGATATTGGTGGGTATATATAACTAAAATTGGTAATGATTTTTTTCATAGTTATATTTTTTCATCATTAGATCCAATTCATTAATAAATGTGATGAAATCCTTAATGGGAGATGATAATTCACTCAACATATCAATTAATATTGATTTAATGTGGTTTTCCAACCAAAATACTGCCTTATACTGTCATAGTAATTGTGATTCCATACCTCGGGATATGAATATAGGTTTATGGATTCTTTCCACTAGAATACTCAAAAAACTAAGTATTCTGAATCATGTAGTCAAGGGATACTAAGATTTGTTAAAATAGAGAGATATATTTAAAAATAATAATTTAAAAAAAGTCTAATTGTAATCAAGATAGAGTAATAATATACCAATTTCACATTTTTTAGATAAATGAGAACCACTGCCAATTAAACTTCACTATGATTGATAATAGATTCAGAAAATATTCGGACCATCCATAACTTCAAAGAGTGGTATATGTAATTGCATATAGTATCATTCCATGAAAGGAAACATTATATACTTGAATCCCGACTACCTATTGATCTTCCTTCGGTATCAATAACGGAAGGTACATTAAAATTAATGAAGCATGTGGATGATTCTCTAGATGTCTAGTTCATTACATTTTCATCTATTTCTAGTGAGTTGTATAAAATTCATGGGGAAAAAAATGGTTGTCAAATTCTATCATATCTCCTGGACTTCTAATAATAGGGATCTCTACAAGAAAGATATGAGATATCAATTTCTATAAATAGTTGGTTTCTATAAAAATAGATTTAGGAAACACCTCATATTCTCAATATAATTAGTTATACTAAGATACAAGAGACACTGGGTTCAAACTGAACTAATAACTTGAATCTAGTCTCATTATTGCCTCTTTAACACCTAGAATTTATACATTGATCATTAATTATAATATAACAAAAATGAATAAGTCTCTCCCATGTTTTTTGCATTTATTTCACCAGGCTAATAAAGATATGAATAATTCATATACTTCAGACTTTATGGTGAAAAAAGTGGAATGGAAAGGTTAACATGTCAAGTTATAAGTCATAATAAAAGATATTGATTCACAACTCTTCCAAGAGTTAGAGATATAGAAGGAGTGAAATGAGTAGGAGGAAGTATTCATTGCATGTGGTAGAAATTCCACTAGAATAAAAATTTAGAACCCTAGAAGAAAAAATATTGTGATGATTCTGATTCAGGTTTATTATTCATTGAACTAAATATTTAGAAGTTTATAGTTTTGTTATTGGATACTACATGTGGCACACATATTTTTATTCAAATATAGGAACCAAGTAGATTTAGGAAAATTTTAATAGGTGAAGTTGATCTTTGTTTAGTTAATGGAGAAATACTAAAAATATTAATTTTAGTATATTTCCATCTTAAATTTCTAAGTGGAATGGTTATTATGATGAATTATTTTAATTTTATGCGATATGTTACCAGAAACAAAATCCCATTTTAGATTTTAGACACTATGGAATTTTATTTCATGTTTGGAAGTAAATGTTTTCTTATGTATAAGTAATAAATATATTATTCTCTATAACATTATAACATAGAATTGTTTGAAATTTAACTATAAATTCATTTTAGGTAATCAATAAAAAATATAGCAAGAATGAATCATATCATGCCAACCTACGTCACTCTAGGCTAGGTCATGTAAAGGAAAATCATTTAAGAAAACTACATCAAGAAGGTAATTTAAATTTTTTTATGTTAAAACCCTCTGATGTATTTCATGCTTGTTTACAAGGTACAATGACCAAAGAATCTTTCAGTGGTGAAAGAAAAAAGACAAATGTACCATTGATATTGGTTCATACAGACGTATTTAGTCCAATTATAGTAGAAGAAATGGGTGGTTTTTCTTTCAACATTGTATTTAATGATGACTATAGTAGATATTGATATATCCACGTAATTAGTTAGAAGATAGTTTCCTTAATCATGTTTAGGAAAAATTAGAATGATTTTGAGAATCAACATGGTATGAAGATTAATAAAATACACTTAGATCCTAGTTGGGAATATCATAACAAATATTTCATCGATCATTTAAAGATGTGTGGGGTAGTTTCCAAAATTATTCCTCCTTATATAGCTCATTATAAAGGTCTTAGTGAATGGAATAATCATACCTTCATTGGCATGGTCATATAAATTATGAGTCATGAAACCCTGCATTTTTATTTTGGGTATATGCGTTGAAAAAATTGGAATATATACTAAACTGAGTACCAACTAAAGTGACAGATGGGATTTAATAAGAGTTATGGTATATAAAAAATAAATTCTACCACACATGCTTGTATGGTTATGTGAATATTTTTTAAATACTACACCTATTGAACAACTAGAATCTTGAAGTATGAAATGCATCTTATAAAACCAGTTAGTTAAAATAGTGATTGTGGAAAGACGTATTACATTTCGAGAGAGGGAACTCGTTTCCAATTGAAATAGTTGGATAAAGGTTGACTTCAATTAAGTTAATTCTATTAAAGAACAATATTTAGTATGGGAAAAACTGAATTAGTGAAAATGGGAGAGAAAAAAGGTTCCTTAAACACAAGTACATTATTGTTCTACATGAGAGGTTATAGAACTAGAGAGATTTGGTTTTCTTGTTCCCCAAGTAGGTGACACATTACTCCAAGAGAATAATGAACCTATAACCTACATATAAGTAATATATGGTCAGGATGATGCTAAATTAATAGAATCAATGTATTCTAAAATATATTCCATATACCAAAATTATGATTAGAATTTAGTAGACTCCCCAATTGATGAACAACATATCATGTATAAATTTGTATTTTAGAAAAAGATAGATATAGATAGTTATGTGAGAACCTATAAGGCATAAAAATTTGTAAAATGTTTCAATTAATTCAAGGAATAAACATTGAAGAATCCTTATCTCCAATTTCATTCCTAAAATCTAACATAATATTACTTCAAACACCTTCCTTCCAGGATTACGAAATTTCAAAAATAGGTGTAAAAACTAATTTTCTATAATGGATGTTGGTTGTACAAATATATATGACATAACCCAAAGGCTTTGTAATATCAAATATTTCCAATAAAGCCTATAAGCTAAAAATATCCATTTACGGAATATAAAAAAGAATCATGATCATAAAATGTTCATTTTGATGAGGCTATAAGAGGATTTGGTTTCATTATTAATGATATCGATCCATATATCTACTAGAAGGTTAGTTAGAGTGAAATAATTTTCATATAATTATATATTGAGGATATATATTTAATAGAAAATGTAGTGAAATTCTTACAACCAGTGAAGACTTAGTTAAATGAATTCTTATTTATGAAAGACTTAGGTGAAGAATCCTTCATTCTAGAAATCAAAATCTATCAAGACAGATCTGAGAGGCTTCTTGGGACAAATCAAAGTACATATATTGACAATGCACTAAAAATGTATGGTATGGAATAATAAAAAAAAGTATTGTTACTAGTTTCACATGGCATTTATCCCTCCAAATTGATTTATCCTCAAATATAATATGAGGATCAAATAATGAGAATAATTCTTTATTTTTTGACAATGGTATCAATCATGTATTTCAGACTATATACAAGGTTTTATGTTTCCTTTACATTAATAAAAAAGGAAATATATGAGTGTAATTTAGGAGAACTAAAAGGGAGTTTGATAGATCCTTATAATATTACTTGAATAATTATAATGGATATATAACTAGTAAATGGAGATGAAGGATTTCCAGTTCCTAAAAGTTACAGAAACTAATATTTCTATTGGTTGATTTTAAATAATATCACAATATGATTGTGTTAATGAGAAATAAAAACTTATTAAATACAATGGTTTCAATATCTATAAATACTATGTTTGTTTTAGAATTTTATATAAATAAAGGAATGTATAAATACAAAACAAATTTTTTGAATTTCTCAAAATAAATCCTAGAATTGTACTAATATATATTTTAGGATTTTAATTTACAATAAAAGTAATATACTCTAGGATATCATCTCTTTATATATTTTTCGCTCAGATTTGTGGAGTCATAATAAGAATAGTATCCACAAAGGATAATGGGTAATACCCCTATCTAATTACATATCTTGATATAAACATGATATAATCATGTGAGTGATAGCATATTAAAAATTGTTAGTAGTTGGCTCAAGTGAAAGAGATAGTGTTGTGAGAGTGTGTTCCTTAAAACCTACTTTTATATATAATTTTATTACCATTACATTCATACTATTTGATATATATATATATATATATGAGTATTTTCTTACCATAATAATGTTGATATTTATGCATATACTATTTACATGCCAATGTCCTTAGATTATGTGTCATATCAAAAGGTTGTAGCGGTTCCTAGCATTAATGATAACATTGAGATATTATGATGATAATGTTAAATATATGTCATATGGTGTAAATACCTCATACTGGTTGGAAAAAATGATTTCAAACTATCATATACTAGGGAATCGTAATAATTTAGACTTCTTTTCATGATGGGCTCACTTGATGATCCTTAGTTGATAAGATTATGAGGACTAGCCTTCCAATAGGAACACTACATGTTTCAAGTGTCATTGGTTGTTCTTATCTATAATAATTTGTATTAGTCTCATGAGTTGAGATCATTATCAAGGTGTACTATTTGATTCTAAACAATGATGAAAGAAAAAAACAATATCATTGAAGTAGATGTGAGGTATCTTTTTTGGGTTAATCATTGGAGGTATTTCATTACTTTAAAGATCAAGATAGAATTTTTCTCCTATACGTTGAGGAAGAGATATCTCATGGGATCATGTTGATCAGTATAGAAGTTCCTTTATTAAATCTATGGCCATAAAAATTTAATGTAAGACCATCTAGTAAGTTCAACAGATAAATAAACCAATAATGGATGGCTGTATAGAGTGTGAATATTGTTTTATGATATATCATGAGATAAATAGATTATATTACAGAACACATTTTACTATGATTTTTTCATAGTTATGAAATTTCTTCTCTCTTTAGGGTCAATTATAGGTTTCTAGACTCTTCTCTTAGTCTATTTGTTGAACATACTCCTATCAAGATAAACATCTAAAGGGTAACAAACTATGTATCCCATTTATTTGGATCAACATGAGTTTAGGATGATGTAGGCCCAAAACATTAGGGGTGGTGAATTTATGAGTGTGTAATATCACTAGTAAAATAATTTAATTATATTATCAAATTTTATTATAATAATGTGTGATATTGTTCTCAAGTTATTCACAATTGTTTTCATTACAAAATATAATATGAAATAGTATATAGTTTCAAATGAACGAAACATGTTCAAGGTTAGTTAAATTATTTCGGGAAATTGTAAGCTGAGATAGTGGAGCATATTTTATCATAAGGCATGTTAAAGTATTACAAGTGACTAATAAAATTTTTCGAACATTTATGAAAATTTTAATTAAGTCGTATGTTTGAAAAAGGGTATAAATGAAGGTTATATTATTTGAGGGACTTGTGTCAAATTTAGGAGAGTATAACTAAACTATACAATCTCATTTTTTTCTTATGAATAGTAAAATCCTTAAATTTTATGAATTTAGAGAGAGGATATCTCCCCTCCTCTTCTCACAATCTTATAGATAGTGAATCTGTAGTTTGATCAAGGTCAAGTAGATCATTAGTTCAATATTGAGTACGCATTTTTCATCTGATCAAAGGGATGTTGTAAAACACTTTGATTTCCTACACTAGAACATAGGAATCAAAGATCAAAAATCTAGGATATATGGTTCAGTTGTGGATGATCTATAGGAAACATTGTGCCTTTGAGGAATGACATGACGATAATGAGGGAATAAATCTATAACATTAAATGGACATGGTATCATTTATGGTTTCATTCGATTTTCTTTATTAGGATAAAATTAAATAACACTTTATCCTTTGAGAAATCTAGGAAACAAGTTTCTTTATTTGTAATTTTTAACATTAATATGAACCCAAAATTTTAAATTATTTATTTTTCATTTTTATTCATTTCACCATCTTCTTTTATCAACATCATCACCCATATTCTTCTCCAATATATGGAGGATACTGCTAGAAAATAGTGGTCAAAACCACATCATGGGATATGTACTGTGTGAAAACAAAAAAAATTGAAAGATTCTATGTTTTTATGGTATATTTCTTCTTATGTAAATTTAATTTTTTTGATATTTTTCTTACACAAAACACCTAAATTAAACAAACGCAATATACTATTAAAATATTATTTTGTGACAGTTATAATCAATCTATTGGATTGATGAGTATATATAGGACTATATTAGTTATGATAAAGTAATATTTACATATGAATTAAATTAATTCATTAGTTTTTCATTGGATATAAATTAATATAAAATGATTTGAAGGTAAAAAAGAAATTTTTTTCTAAAAGACTATTTTTATATGCAAAATGTGTTTTTATCTTAATAAATTTTATTAATCTCTATAAATGAATGAATTTAAATAAATTAATAGATAATATATTAAATAAAATATCTTACCATTTATTTAATAGTTTTTAAATGTCATGGAATAAAGTAAACTAAATTTTATGGTTGAAATTTCATTTTGGCTATAAATAATTTTATTCATTTTGTGAAATTGTTTTAAAATTATTTTCTTCCACATATATTAATTGAATCATATAAAATGGATTTTAAATTTTTAATCGTCATACTCAATGAAATTTAATAATTTCAACTCAATTTTTGGTCAAAATGAATTGCAAGAATAGAAAAAATTTATTACCATGGTTTGGATGAAAAATAGTTTACAGGGGTGGTAAACCTAATAGATAAGTTTTAATATATTAAAAAATAGTTGATGTAGTTTGATTGATTGAAGGGATTTGTACCTTATCCATAATATATTTAGCATTTTTGAATTTTGGAGCCACATGTATTGAGTAAGACATTATTATATTTTAATCTTTTAAAATATTAAAAGTTTTTCCTCTCCCTCTATAACAATTTGATATTTTATATAAAAAATTAAAATATATATAATTTTGTTGTATGTTACATAAAACATTGGGTTTTAAAGAACCACAATACATTATAATAATATTATCATCTAAACACGACCATTATAACCATGATATTAAATTGGTTTATATTTATAAAACTAACCAATTCTGGAGATTATATGTTTTACACAATTATAAACTAAATTCATTTTTTATCAGTTGACTAGAAGTAAAAATAATTTGAATGTAAATATAATGTTTTTATGAAAATTATTTTTACTTGTAATTTTTTTTAAATTAATAAATTAAAATAATAACTATTAGTCAATAATTTTATGAAATTTATATATAAAAAATTCAATAAAATTTATTATCATTCATCTAATTTTTTTTAGAATCATTGGATAAGAATAAATATAGTTTCATGTGTAAAAACATTATTTTTCTAAAAAATGGGTTTGTCGAGTTTTACAAAATTAGTTCAAAATTAAAATTTCCCCAATTAAAAAATTTTATTTTAAAAAAATAACTTTAATTTTTAAATAATACTGTAAAAAATTAACATAGGTTGAAATTTGGGTATTTTTATGAAGATATTTATTTTTCCATAAATATTTAAACAATGCCATGTTTTGTAAAATAGTCATTTCTTTTCATTATATCATTTAATTTACAGTTTGATTATATTTTGGATTTTATATTAAAGTGAAATATGATATATTTTATTTATAATAATATAATAAATTTCATTTTAATCATTAATTTTCTTGATATTTTTATAAATATATTTATATGCATGAAAACTCATTTTTTTCTTAAAACTGCTTTTAAGTGCATATTGTTTTTCTATTTTAATTAATCAAAATAACAACTAATGAGGAATTATTTAAATGAAACTTATAGATTATATATCAATATATATGAATTAAAATTCATATAATGATGATTAGGTATCATAGAGTTAAAGTAAACTCGTTTTTTCCTTGAGAAATGTAGTTTCAGGACAAATTGCATTTCGCCATATTTTCGGGTTTAATATTAAATTAAATTCTTCAACTTATGGTTATTAAATTTATAAAATGTATTCCGTAATTTTAATCATCCAAATTAATATTAGGTAATAATTTCAAAATAATTTTTTCATAATGAATTGTAAAAATAGTAAAATTAATATGTTACTAGGGTTAATGTTAAAAATGGATTGTCATGGGCTAAACTAAAGAGATAAGGGTTTAAATGACCAGAAAATGTCCAAATTAAATTTTATAACCCCATTTATTCCCTCATAAGCTTATTATTTTGTTTTAATTATTTATTTAAATATTTTCCCTGAACATAACCTATAGAATATTTTATGTAAAGAAAAGGACAAAAATGTCACCCTCTTGATTTTAAATAACACTAATATGTTGACAGAGAAAAAACAAGTGGTTAATGAATATAAATGTTTATTTTTTGTATTATTAATTTATTTTCATGATGGTAATTTATTTATAGTTTTAAATAATTATATAATTACCTTAAATTCTAATACAATGCTCACATGGTATATATTTAATTAAAAGTAAAATAAAATAAATGATTTTAAAAATATTTAAAGTAATATTATTTGAATGAATTATTGTATTTCAAAAAATATATATAATTATTAATTTTTTTAAATTTTTAATATTCTAATAATATAATTTTGTTGATATTATTAAGATCATATAAAATGAATAGTGTCAAAATTGATAATAATGATATCTTGTGAAATAAGGTTTTATTAAATTATTTAAAGTTTATAAAAATATTATCATCAAAAAATTAAATTGGATATGGTTTATAATATCATACATGTTCCATTTATGGTACTTTTTTCTTTTCATAAGAACTTTCTTGACCCCAAAAGAGTAAATTCTTTAACACCACAGTATTTGTCAAAGCAGGTCAATACGGGTTGGAATAAAAGATAAGGATACAAACATAACCTAAACATGTCAAACAAATTAGATGATATTATTTAGAATAAAAATATTCTTATAATTTAATATTATCAATTTTGATCCATTTTAACATTAAAATTAATTTATATTATTTTAATACATCAAGAAATTCCTATAGTGTCCCTAACAACACTTATAAATGGGATTCTATTATTATATTTTCTTCACATATAAAAATCATTTTGGTTTTTCCATTCCCTTAAAAAATATTCTTGAATTCCCTTCTCATATCATAGTGACCCTTGTTTCAATATAAAACCCTCCTATAATGTCTCTTGGGGTAAACTTAAGGATGTAAACCGATGAATTTATATCATTCATAACTGATAATTTATATTTTGTTTATTATTATACACCTTTAAAATATTTATAAAAGATGATTAAATAATATTACTTCTATATTAAATATACTATGATTATATTATTTTTATTTTATAGCCTATATCCATATCTTCTTCCATCAAATGGGAAATGAACCCTTCAATTGTGAGTATAATGGACTATCACTTCACAAACTGATGTAATTCATTTTCCATCACGATGTCCCATAAATGGATAAAATGAAGGATTTAATGTATATATATATATATGATATTTATAACATAATTATACTTTTTAATTTTAATTTTAATGAACCAACCAGGTACAACAATCCATTGTATTCATTATTCGATCCACCACATACCCCAAGGAGCGTACTCGATCCCCCCCAGATGACGTCAAGTGTCAAGGGTATCATACATAACCATTATGTACAATTTTACCCTTAATGATCAAAATAAAAACATCCAAATAATTCATTATAGTAAAACGACAAGATACACATAAAATGACATATCATATAAATAAATAACCAATCCGATATACAAAACTATAATGGAAGCTAAAACAAAATAAATACTAGAGACCCCAATAAAAATATAAAGAAAAAAAGTTACATGAAATTGAAGGACTAATCATCAACTACATGTGATTCTCTAATTACCACCTTCACTCAAACAACACTCACTTACTAAGGAAAAGAGAACCAGATCCCACATAAAATCCAAAACGTGGAGGAACCTTCATAAGACATGAAGACTAAATACCCAACAACCAGAGTATGTAGGGTGTGAGGTGAATCCAGTAAGATACCACAATTAGTCCAATTCATTCATTTTAATAAAGAAAATATGTTTTCTAGTTTTTAAATAATATGAAAAAATATATTTCCATTATCTTTTACATAATATAAAAATGAATATGAATGATACCTTTTTCTAAATCATAATAGTTGAAAAACATTCCATAATTAGGTTTTACCAAAAACCATGGAAATTTAATGTGCTAACCATGTCTCCATTGAAATACCATATATATGAATAATGAAACCAAAAATGTTTTAAAACATTTAAAAATAATTGCAACTAATAATTCCACATTGACAATATAATCCATATATCACATCACCAAAATCAATCACATGGATAACAAAAAAATGATCTAAAAATAAGAGGGTTTGACAAGAGAATAATTAACATCACAATAAAATCCCATTTCAAAAACAAGTTCCATTGAAAAAAGTAATCTACCCACTCTTTCCCATGGAAAAACCCACCCAATCAAGGAACACATTTAAGAAATCCAATCTAGCTATCAAATACATCAATATATTAAATTAAAAAACACATTTAAAGTGTCATAAAATAATGGAACCCTTAAATAAAAGGAAATAAATCTGTATTGCCTACATAAAGTAGAATAATATTGCTTCCTTCATTGAAATCTATTGAAAAGATGCTCCTACTACAACTCACATCCATAAGAATGAAAAAACCACAATTTTCACCACCCTAGGCATGAAAATGAGACAAACATGGAAAATAGTGTTATAGGATATGAGGAATATGTAAGAAAAAAAAATAATAAGGAGAGGTAATCCCTAAAAATTCAAACTTATTGAAGAATCACCAAGAAACCCCTTCAATATCTAGTTGGAGGATCTTTAGAGTGGGAAACATTGTCATTGAATGTGTCCGAAATAAGGTAAATTGAGTGGGGTGTCCAAGGGATTAATCCAAAAAAAGAATTTAAAGAGGAAAAAATACCCCTCTTTTTTGGGTTAGTTGGTTAACTCTCAAGGTTAAATAAATCATATAAAAACCATAAAATACCCCCATTTAATGGTAGAAATGGATGCAGACTTAGGCTGGATGGTAATTTTAGCCATGTGAGAACCATGTTGCCTATAAAAACTTCTTTTACATGGTTAAACTAACCATGTTAGTTAACCATTATACCTGGAGAATGTCCCAAAAAATTCACCATTTGAGTTCAAAATAACTCAAACTCAAGGGGATAAACCACCAAACAAAAAAACCACCCATAAAATTGATTCTAGGGGTTTCCAAAACTCTCCACCATGCCACATTATGTCCCTATAAATTATTTAGTTAAGATGATGGTCAAAGAAAAAGTAGAAACATTCCTTCTTTAAAGTGAGGTGAGTAAGATGGAGAACCCCTAGAGTGGTCCATATAAAGAAACCCCAAATAAACAACATTTCCTTAAATCTTAACCATAAAATCCACAATGATACCAACAGTATTCAAGAAAGATACAACCAAAATTAATATTATAAGACCCAAAAAAGAAATGGAGACTAGGCATGGGTCCCCTCACCATTTAGAAATATTCTAATTTGTGTAACAAAAGATAACACCTCAAATAGAAACCTACACTATGGGAAACATCTCCAAAATGATCAAAATAAAAATTATAAACAATCTCCCACTCCCTCTAAGAAAAACTAACCCAAATGACTCAACAACAACATGTTCGAGCCATTGATAAGATTATCACACACATCTACAAGTTATAAAATCATGGAATGAAATAACAAGAGATTACATGGTCCCTTAAGGTGGGTCACTATACTCTTGGTGTAAACTAGGGCCTAAAAATGGAACATTATACCTTAGTGAACCCCAAAAAATAATAAACATTGAGGGATAAATCTAAAAAAGGTAACATTAATCCTAATTACCCATATACTGAACCTATGGTCACTTACAACCAGATTGAAAATAACATATCCTTAATATAGTACATGACATTAGGAAACACTCGAGGATTTAAAAGGATTCAAACAAATAACAAGGCATGCACATAAAATAAAAACCAATCCATCACACGAGATTAAAGGTAGTCACACAAACCACAAGAATATAAAATCAAAAATAAACCAAAAAATTTCACAAAATTGTCTTAATAAGTTTATATTTACAATCATATGAAAATCATTTTTTTAGGATTAACCCCTTTCTAAAAAACACCAAAAGATGACCATTTCCAAGAAAAACACATAACCAAAAAAGGATCATTTTTTAAAATTTGAAACAGTTTCTAAAAAATAAGTCAAATGAAAACACATTTCTTTCCCAAAAATACTTTCAAAATCATTTCCACAATCCAAATTTAAGGTTTATTAAATAAAAAATCACTCATTACATTTAGGAAAACACTAAAGGATCTACTTTTTAATTTTCTAGTTCCACCTTGAGACTATAATTTCAAAACCAAACTAATGAAATCCATTTCAGAAAACAAATTTTGAATGAGTTTTCAACAAATCAAAGAAAAATAATTCTAGAAACCAAATCATCATTCCTTAAAAAACCTCAACATTATTTAAAAACAATTTAAAATTTCACAACATGACCCAATTAGGGTTGAAACTTTTTGGAACATTATATTACTTTTAAAACACCTTTTTAACAATTACCAAGGAACTAGATACTTTAAATAACCACATGGATAATCCATGAAATCCCTTAGAAGTTGAAGACCAAACTTTCAATTTCTTTTCATGACCTAAACATGGTTAAAACCTATTTATAATTCCATATAAAATCATAAAAATATTTGAAATGAAACACTACTTTACATTTCAAGTCTCACATTAAATGTCTTCTAAAGACTATATTTCAATAAAAAAAATCACTATTAAAACAATTTAAAAAAACACAAACAATCAAACACGCAAGGGTTAAACCTTAAGATTATAGAATTTTAAAACTATCAGTTACTAAATGAATGACATCCAAAATAGAGGGGGAAACCCCAAGGACCAAAATCATCAAAAGATAACCCCTAGTAACAGCACTCTCTCTTCTATGAATACTTTTCTAGGAGGCACTTAGATTACAACACAAGTCAAGATCCCAACCACCAATTCTCTACAAATAATAAATTCATCCCTATAACTAATGGAACCAATAAAACACCATTTTAACACTTGGTTTCAAAAAAACAAACCACATTTAAATTCTAATTTGGAAACACAATAGTTTTTCACCACTTTTCTCAAGACATCAACCCATCACCACGATCCACCAGTATCTAAAGTCAATTAAATCAATGGACAACCCTTTTATACTTCAAAAGCATCTCATGTCATTAAAAAAAACGAAATATCACACTTATTTCCAAAAAAAATAAAAAACCTATATGAAATAACCCTTCCCAAGGAGAAAAGTTTCATAAATCAATTTCCAAAACATTCAATTTATTAATTTAAGGGCTTCAAAAAATTTAACTTTTTTCAACGATGATTCTCTTTAGATAAATTTTTCTCAATTGTTTTCAAAACACAACACTCTGGGTTTTAAAACTACCACAAAATAGTTTTAAAAAACAAAGAAACCATTCCCTTTGAAAAACCGACTTTCCATATTTTAAAACAATGTTCCCCCAAGGTACATAACCAAAAATCAAGAACACATATCTAACCAAACCAAATTTAGGATACTAATTTCTATAAAACAACCCCCCCCCATTAAAACTATTCTATAGGACACTACACCAATGAAATACTCCATTGGAGTAAATCCATGAATAAAGGGAGTCAAAACAAAATTTTAGGGAGGAGAAAATTCATTGTAAATGGTTTGGCTTCATGAGTTGGTAAGCCATGCACCAACCATGCAACAATATCTTTAATATTTTATATATTAATTTCACACAACCACCACATGGTTTACCAGACCATGCATGCTAATCGTGAGACCCTTTTCTTTTCACCATTTTCACCTCTCAAACTCATAATGTTCCAGGAAAACACGGGTACACTCAAAAGGCATAAAATAATCATCTCAACATATCTAAAATGCATCAAAAATACAAATATGGACTTAATATTAAGACTCAATCATGATAATCCCATAAAAACATGAGATTCAATGCGATGAAGAGATGGTCAGGCCCCTTCCCCCACACTCAACTTGAGCGCTAAATAAAATATTGGTCTCCAGACTACACATACATAACCCAAGAAACAATGAGGGTTTATCAAGAACCTTGGCCCATTTTCAAGAAACCTATAGCTCTAATACCATTTTTTAATGAATCAACCAGGGACATCTATCCATCGGATTCCCGAGCCTACCCACCACATATCCGTGGAGCATCCCCGATCCCCCCGAGCTAACGAAAAGTGTCAAGTGTACCATAAATAGCCATTGGGGATGGTGTCACCCTAAAGAAACAAAATAAAAACATTCAAAAAAGGAATACTAATAAAATAATAAGATACACACCAAGAAACATCTCATATAAATAAATAATGAATCAGAGTTACAAAAATACAATAGAAGATAAAAAATAAAGAACAAAGAAGTCGATAAAAATATAGATCCAACTGATTCCATGAAACCAACAGTCTAATCACCAATATCACATGAATCTTTGGTCACCACCTTCATCTGAACAACACCCTCTTTCAAAGTAATATGAAACCAAATCCAACATGAAATCCAAATCCTTGTGAAACCTTCACAAGACATGAAGATACATACCCACCAACATGAGTATATCGGGTTTGAGTTGAGGTCGGTAGGTTACCATCATGATTCCAATTAATTACTTTTAATAATTTTACCATGTATTCACATTAGGAAATAATAGAAAAAATATTTTTTCTTTATCCTCTATGTAATATAAGAAAAAAATATGGGATATTACTTTCTTTAAAGAACTTCCATTGAAAAACATTCCATTATAATTTTTTACCAAAAACCATACCAATTTAATGTTCTAATCGTGTCTCCTTTAAAATAACATACATTCGAATAATGAACCCATCTATGTTTTAAAAAATTTCAAAATAATTCCATCCAAGATTTCCAATTTGAAAACCATTTATCCATTTTTTTTATTTCGAAGCTTTTATACACCCAAGAAAAGGAAAAAAGGAAACAAGGGAAGAAATATTGAAACACAAATATATAAGGTTATAATTAAATCCAATAAAATAATTTAATAAAACTATTCAATAACAAAACTAAACCAAAATATGACCAACACATCAAATAAGACCTTATAAGAAATAAACATCTCAAGGTCATCTATTTATCCATTTCTTTAATCTATTTTTTCAAATAGAATAATTATGGGTACCCATGTCAAATATTAAAGGATTCATTTGTTGGAAATCAAGAATCCTCACTCCAAGAACCAAATCGGGATCTGGTACGTCATGTTTGATCATCCCAACCTTTAGGTTATAGGTTGAAAACATAGAGAATCACTCCATGAATCCAATCAGGATTTGGAACATCATGCCTGACCATCCCAACTATGATATGGAATTCCATTTAAATACTATTATGTTTAGGAGTTTCAGTCCTTCCCCCAAATAAATATTGGGCATCAGGGAACCTACAACATCAATCTAGCCCACTCAAAACTAGGGGTGGAACATCATTACATTATCCCAAACCCATTATTCACATTACAAACCATTTTCAAAATCAACATTCCCATGTTCAAAATACCTTAAATAAGGTAAAATCATTCCTAAAATCATTTTAGAAATCTATTTGAATCAATTAAACATCTTTTATCCATTTCATCAAACACATGGAGTGTAAACATGCCACTTACTTTTAGGTAAACTGGCTTTAGAAAGTTAAATATAAAATACAATCCAGGGATCACATCACCAGCAATGATCATATGGATAACATAAATGTTGACTACAAACAAGAGGGTTTAACATGAGAACAATCAACATCACGTCATAAGGGCCAATTAGGCCTTCAATTATATCATATACATTTTGAGATACATTTTTCAAAAAAACAATAATTGAAACAAAATTCTTAAAGAAATCATAAACATTTCCAAGAACAACCAAATAAGTCAAGAAAAATCCCATTTTCACATTATAAAACCAAAACATACATTTAAAATAATGTAAAACTTTAAACAAAAAAAGTTTATCATTTTGAAAACCTTGTTTATCATAAATCCCAAGGGATAAATTCATTTCACAAAAAAAAACCCTCGTTAGAATTTTATGAAACATTTAGAATGAATAAAACCCCATTTCAAAACCTAGTTACACTAAACAATGCAATACATCAATTATTTATAAAAGAAAAACCCACTAAATAATGGTCGGTCATTCAAAAAACCAAAATACCTATCATATACATTAATACTTAAATTTTAAAAAACATTTAATGATTCAAGAAATAAAGTGAATCTGAAATAAAAGGAAATAAATCAGAATCACCTACCTCAAGTGAAATAATTATATCACCTTTAATGAAATCAATTGGAATGACACTTCATTTGTGGCTCACTTCCCTAAGAAATCAAATTCCAAAATTTGAACCACCCTAGTCAGTGAAATCATCCAAACATGGCCACTATTGTTATACGAGAATAAGAAAATGGAACAAAACCAATGAAGAAAAATATGGAATCCCTAACCAATCAAAATAGGTGAATAATCACTAAGAAACCCATTAAAATCCACTTTGAGGATATTTGGATGGTTAAAACCACCATGGAATGTGTCCCAGTGAGGTGGTATTGAGTGGGGTGTCTAATTTAAGAATTCCCACTTCAAAAGATGCCAAAGAGACAAAAAAATACCCCTTTTTGAGTGGGCTACACAGTTAAATAATCCATACACAAACCCTGAAAATACCCACTATCAAGAGTTTCACAGGCTATAAACTTTGGATGTATGGTTATTTTAACCATGTTACGACCATGTGACTTTTTTACACTTAGGTTTCATGGTTAAACTAACTATGCATCTTAACCATGCGACCAAGGAAAAGTCTCCAACAATTAACCCTTCGATCCCAAAACTGTTAGGGCCAATAGGGGCCTATATACCCTGAGAGGGGGGGGGTGAATCAGGGTATGGATATTCTTTTTCAAGTTCTTCTTGCCCCACTGGATCTTGACCTCTTTGTTACAAGGGTCACTTTGTTTGAACTTGTGTGGTTACTATGATCACTTGTCTCCTTTACCTGATGATGATGCTTTGAATGCAATGCAGGAAAGTAAGCAGGCAGACACAGAGATTTTTACTTGGTTCACCGCTAAGGGCTACGTCCAAGGAGCATACGCTGACAAGTTGTCGGTTCGTACCAAATTCCACTAGACTTCACTAGCTGTGGATTACAATGTTCGGGCTAGATCACTTCTATGCCCAGGCTCACTGCCTATACAAGGTTTAGGGTTAGCTCACTGCTTTCCCAAGGGTCACTCCCAATTTCTCTCTCTCTGGCTCACTGCCGGTGGAGAGGGTCACCTTCTTCCTCTTCCTAAGCTCACTGCTCTTGGAAGGGATTCACTCACAGTTTATAGACCTGTAGGTCTCTTCATTTTCATGAAGGAATGCATCTTCCTCTGTATGTAGATGCTCTGTTGAAGTCCAACTTTCACCCGCAGATGAATCTCACTTTGCACCGGATGTACCGGGCAACCTCAATTTTTACGCGCAACCCTTACGGTGTCTTGCGCGCAATTTCTATGATTTGCGCGAAATTCCTTTTTCGCGCAACCTCCAAATATTACGCGCAGCCTAGAAACTGCCTTGCGCGCAATTCACTACTTTTGTGTGAAATCCACATTTCGCGCAATCTTCCTTTTACGCGCCAATCACTAACTTTCTGCGCAGCCTTTGCTTTTCGTGCAATCTGACTTTACGCGCAAACTTTAAGTTTACGCGCAACACCCTTTCTAACTTCAATTTCGCGCACCAGAGCTCGGGTATTTTCTATGTCTTGAACTCCTTTGAATGGAGGAGGGTCACTTCATATTTATAGGCAAAATCGACCCCGTGCGAAAAACCCTCCTTGAGCGCGTAATCCACTTTGATCGCGAAATACAAATCTTCCGCGCACAACCATTTTCCGCGCACTGCTCCATAATTTCGCGCACCTCATGCCTTTTCCATTTTCCGAGCTTCGGACCTCGAAACATCTTTTGCGCGAAATACAATTTCGCGCAACCCGCTGTTTTGCGCGCCACACTTCAAGATTTCGCGCAACCTGCTAATTTTGCGCGCCACGCTTAATGTTTCCGCGCACCTCCTTCATTTCTCTCTCCTCATCCTTTGCCAACAACATATCACTCCATTTTCCATTGGCGATTTTCAGGCCCATAAATTTGGCAAACACTGGGAAACGGCGCCACCTTGTACTGCTCTTTTGTACCGCCTCCAGATCGTCCTTTTCTTTGTCATAGTTCTTTGTCAACATATAATGTCAACAACTTCTCGGGAACTCGACAATTCTCCATGGAAACCTGCTTTGTCAACAAACACAATCAACCCAAAAATACTGCAATGTTACCTTGAGGGATTTTTTCCCAACAAAAACATCTCAAACTCAAGGGGCCAAACCACCTAAAAAATACCCAAACATAAAAGTGACACTATAGGTTCAAAAATAATTTTAAATATACCTTATTTACTTCTAATAAATTGGAAAATTGTAATGTCTCTCATGCGTACATGTGCACTACCACCTCCATGAAGCAATGTGATATGTTTTTCATTTTATTTTAACATGGATGGTAATAAGGGTAGATTTAATGAATATATATGATACAAATTATATAAAAATCATTTTGTAAATTTGAATTAGTATTTACCCTGATATCATTTCTATCAGTCAAAAAATAAAAATAGTGTTCATGTGTAGATACGGCCAACCATCTCCATGGATGGTGTAACTCATTTTAAACCTCTAAAATTCAAAGAGAACTCAAAATAATAATATAATTAATATATATGATATAAATATATTGATTAAAATTATATATAATACCTAACCATGATCAAACTAAAAGGAAAAAATAACTAAACTAAAACATAAATGAAAAACAAGGCAATTATCACCTGACATAGGTATTTTATTAATTAATTTCCAATAAAAAGGTGATAAAAGGTTATAATTAAATAATATGTAGACTAACCCTTTTACATGTTATATAATTAATATACTTATTTTTAATATATTTTATGTTTCATTTTAATTTATTATTTCATGGGGATTATGATTCAAAAGCTACCAAAATGGTGAGGTGTTTCTACCTCACTTTATATTCCATGAGACATATTCCATATTCACCACTTATTTCTTTTATGTGGTGAATATAGTACCCATGAATTTATTTAATAATATTATCATGAAAATTATTCAGATATTCATACCAATATAAAGTTCTATAATTTATAAGGGTTTATTCTAAATTTACCAATGTTGTAAGGATTTTTTCTTACAATAACATTATTTATCAGGATTGTTTATGATTATGTTTTTGATGATAAAATATTATTATCTTAATATCAATAAAAGCATAAATTCTCTTATCCTATGTTTATTTATGGATAATATATGTTTTCATTTCATTTTCCTCTCTTTAAAAACTAATTAGTCCAAAATAAAGAATGTTTTTACCGAAAAACAACATTTTTTCTCTCTCCATTGAAAAATAATTTATCTTACATATCATTGTGTTATAAAAATGTTTTCAAACATAATTTTAATATTATATAATGATTTATTAATATAAATATTACACATTTTTTAATTTTTGAAAAATTATTTCAAATTATTGTTCTTGTGGTTTTTCAAACATGGTACTTTCTAATTTTTACAAAAAAATGTGAAAGGAATATTTGTTTTAACATGTATGACATGAAAGGAATTTTCCACCATTATGACCAATCAATAATTTCAAGATTCCTATACATTTTTAAAAAAAAATTGAAATAAAATTTATTCTTTATTATTTGTGAAATTTTTAGACTTTAAATAAATGATTTCAAGTTGAAAAGGTTGTTTTCCTCAAGAACAGTTCTAAGTGTTATTTTAAAGTCATTTCTCATTAAAAATGACATCCTAAGATGTTACCCAAGTTTTAATGCTGATATTTTATAGTTATTTAATTATTATACTTGATTTGGATGTTGTATTATTTGGATGACAAGTGGTTTATGAAACTAGTTCCTTTTCCACGGGGTATGCTATAATGAATTGAATAAATGTTTATAAAATCTGATTCTTTTCCATGGGTTATTCCATGATTTAATGTTTATGAAACCAATTTAATTTTCATTGGATATGAAATGATGAATAATTTTTGATCATGTATCACACATCTATATTATCTTCATTATGTGATGGGTTGGCTTATAATTATATATAACTTCAATGAATTGGGTGTAGATGGGTATCTCGTGTGATAAATAGGACTATAATTGGGAGTCATCTCGGTTCAGTAAGGGACTCTGTCCACTATGATAGTCTTGGGAGTGAACCTTGACTATTATGATTGTTTGGTGAGTGAACCCAATCCACTATAATAGTCCTGTAAATGATCCTTGATAACTATATAAATGATTCCCTATTCTTAGGTGTATGCCAAAAATCTATGTCTTATGACTATGTTATACTCTCATGGATCTTTTTCTTTGATTATTTTATGAATCATGTTTAATAAACTACTACTATTTATTCCATGACTCAATATTATTTTCATTGTTATAAATGTTTTGGTTTTCAAATATTAATCTCATGTTCTCATACCCTTATGCTCATGCTATGATTATTGGATCATTAATATCTCCCTTGTTTACCCTTCTTGAGAATTTGAGCTCAACCATTCTTATGTTTCCTTTCCCCCGGTTATAGAGAAAGGTATTGGGTATGATATGTCTAAGAAGTTTTATAGATATAAAGAACTTATTGGGTGATGAGGTAGTTCACTAAAGAATTTTTTTAATGTATCCATGTTTTCAAATACACTAGACCTATACGATTCTGGCACAAATATTGATATTACATAATGAATATTCATCTAATAATATGGGAGATCTATATATGAAAATTATGGGTCTCTATAGATGGTATTATAGAAAATTTTAGTTATCCTTTGGAAACTAAGATGAAAAAATTTGTGAGAACCCCTAGGATAATTCTATGAATAGGATAATATCCTTAGTTCTGTTAAAGTGGTTTAATTTTCCTATCAATACATATATGTCTATATTCTATAATTGGTTCTCAGTTTTTCATAGATGTAACTAGAGGAAACAACCACAAAAAGAGTTGTTTGAGTATATCTCAACCATCATTCAGGTTCATGGTGAGTGTTCCATTATTATACAACTATTTTGACACTCCCATGAGATATTATTTAGTTAATTTACATTTTTGTAACAAAAAATCAAAAAGAAATTTAAAAGATGTCAATCATGGATGATCCAGGTTAAACCTAAGGAGTTATATTTTGAAAATAATGTGTTATTATTTAGATATCATTGGAATTATATTTTATGATATCTCACTATGATTATCCTTTATCAAGTTATGATTTTTTGGTTTTAGACAATTGTTGGAACCAAAATGAACTATGTTAACACTCAATGTGATAGAAAATGTGGTGATTATAATAAAATAAATTGGATAATGAATCGGTATAATGAAATTGTTATTATTCCTAATTATTTATCACGGAATATTAATAACAACATGGACATTAACTGACTCAAATAATCACCAAATAAGAGAATGATAATGTTTTTCAATAGATCATGTAGTGGAGACAATGGATGAAAGAAAGATAAGTTTTAATCAAGTTAGAAATATAGAAGGAGATACCGAGGATAATGTATCAAATGAGTACTAAAATGTTTTACATGTGGAAAATAAGGGATTATAGAAATAAATTGTTGAGGATTTCAATGTCATATATTTGGGGAACATGATAATTATCTGAGTTAATTACCTAATACAAGGTTTAACTCTTATCCAATGAAGTACCTATTACATTACTATCAATGATGTTATAGGATTGATGTTTTTATGCATTAGGACTTGATAATTATATTATAGAGGTTTTCCATCAATTATATGTTGGTCACACTAATCCTGAAACATCTAAGGATTATTTGGTAGTATTTTTCTTTATGTATTTGAAAGAATACGTTGAATGGTACTAATGACCCAGAAAATTTATTTTAAGGTAAGGTGTTATTTTATATAAAAAATGTGATTTGGGTAAAGTTAATCCTTAATATGTGCCTAATGTGGAAGTAATAATGTTGAGTTGGGAAAAAGATAAGATTAATATTGATTAAGTAAGGGAGATAGTGTTGGTGACTTATAGAATGTTTAGTGATTTAGTGATAATGTAATTTATGACAGAGATTACTACATTTTTAGATTCATGGAATGTATTTTATAATATAATATTTTATTTAAGGAATATTAGTTAAGTTAATTTTGGATTAAATTATCGTTTCATTGAGGTTTTATAGTGATCAAGGTATTTAAAAATTTGGTATGTGAAATTAACAGTTACTTTATAATGTTCAAGGGATTAATGTTAAGTTTATTGATAAAATTTAGTGACCTAATTTCTAAATTATTAAAATT
This sequence comes from Viscum album, assembly GCA_963277665.1. NCBI lineage: Eukaryota > Viridiplantae > Streptophyta > Magnoliopsida > Santalales > Viscaceae > Viscum > Viscum album. Next base: position 16,285,121 of record OY728150.1, read on the forward strand.
TTGAATTTGTTCAAATGTAATTTGGAATATTTTTAATTATTAATACTTATAGAATAGATTAAGATGAACTTTGGGTGTTACTGTTGAGCTTTTAGTGATTAATGTATTATATTGGATAACTTGTGTTAACCACTTTGGTTTTTGTTAATATTTAGACATAGAAAGAAATAATTTACACCATTTTATTGATATTATCATCTATTGAAATTTAAAATTAGTGCCTATAGGGTAGAAAAAATCGTTTTTCATTTTCAATCCATGTAGTAAAAAAATTGAAAATTGATCTATGTACAACCAAATAATGAAATTGTTCGTATGAGATAAAAATATATCATGTAGGTATATTTTATGGTGTTATATATATTAATAGATAAATACTAAATAAACTTCTGTAAAGGGTTCTTGAAATAAAAAATGTATACTTTTACTTTCATTTCTCACTGATCAATGGTTATTTCACCCAACACATATTTATTTGTTTATAGTCATTAACTTTCTCCTAACCATGTTTTCTATCACTCTCAATTGATTATTTAGTGTTAGTTTTATCCTCTGTGTCTATATTTTCACATCAAATTAATATTATCTTATTTTTAAATATTTGTTTTCTTCTTATGGATTACCTTATTATTTACCTGTTCCTCATTCTAATAAGATTTTTTATTAACCCATTTTACGATTTTGGATTCTAACAATGGTATTTTAAAATATAAAACCCCTTATTACAATGATAAAGTTAAAATAATAAGGATAAAAATTGTTAAAGGTTTGGTAATGTAACACCCTGAGAAATAATGAAATATTTTTTCAAATAAATTTAAATGTTTTGATAATTTTCAGTACATAGAACACCGAGATTCAAAGTACCTCAATACACTGAAATATTATTATTTAAACATGATCATTATAATATAGTTGTTAAAGTGGTTGGTATTGTTAGGAATAACTGAATTATGAAACATATATGGTTTGAAGATTTATAAAATAAATACATTGGTTTTCAATTTATTTGAAATAAAAAACATTTGAAAGTAAAATAATTTTTTTTCTGGAAAAATATTTTTAAGCACGCAATGTATTTTTGTCATAATAAATTTAATTAACCAATATTGGTGAATAAATTTAATGAAAATGATAAATTAAATATTCAAACAAATTAATTATCATCTGTATAATATGTTCCCTAAGCATGGGATAAAAATTAATCTATTTTTATGCTTAAAAATAGAATTTCTCTAAAAAGTGTTTCCCTCATGTTTTTTGAAAATATTTTAAAATTTATTTTTCTGATTTTAGAATTTTTATTTCAAAATAAGAAAACAAAATATAAATAATTATTTTAAAATTAACTTAGTGTAATATTTTTTTATTTTTTTTTGAAAATATTTATTTTTTTGTGAATAATAAAAAAACCGATTTTTGTAAAACTACTATTTCTTTTCATTAAATAATGTAATTTAAAGTCCAATAATATTTTGGATCTGATATTAAAGTGAAATAAGGTCTAATTAATTTATAACAATATAATTAATTTCATTTTAATCATAATCCTTCATTAATATGGTATAAATCTATTTTCTTCTTTAAAGCGCATTTTTTAAAAAGCATTTTTTAAATGCATAATGATTTTCAATTTGAATTAATAAAACTAACCCATAATGAGGAATTATTTAAACTAAATTTATAGAATATATATCGATATAAATTAATTTAAATGAATATAATTATGAATATTTTTCATATATTTAAAGTAAAATCATCTTTTCTATGAAAAATGCATTTTCTTAAAAACCCACATTTCTTCGCTTTTTTGGGATTAATTTTAAATTAAATTATGCCAATTATATGAATTAAATTTGATAAAATAAATTATATATTTTTATTAATACTTATTAATATTATTTAATAAGGTAAACTTAATTTTTGTTAATAATTAATTATAAAATTTGTTTAAATTTGTTACCACGGTTAATGTTAAAACAGGTTTATCAAGGGTAAAACTAAAGAGATAAGCGTTAAAATGACATAAAAACATGCCTAAATTCTATTTTATAGATATATTTATACCCTTATCACCATTATATTATGATTTCATTGTTTATTAAACACTTTTACATGAGAATGAATTATATAATATTTTAAGTAATGAAAATGAAAAAATATCACCCTCTTGCATTTAAACATCTCTTATGTGCTCAGAAAGAAACAAAATAAAGTTATGAATGAGTCGTAATGGTTATTTTGAGAATAATGAAATAATTTCAATAATTTTCATTTATTTATAATTTTTATTAATTAGATAATTATCTTAAAATATTACACATCACTGACACGGTATTAAATTTATTAGAAGGGAAAAAATTATTTTTAAACTACTTTTTGTGATATAATTTTAATTTAATATTGTTTTTTAAAAAATAGACATGTATAAAATTTTTGGGGTGTTTTAATTTTTTATATTCTATTTATGTAATTCTATTGAATTTTTTAGTATCTAATTAAATGAATGGTTTCAAAATGGTTCTTATTGATATCTTATTATAAATAATGTCCTATTAAATTATTTAAAATTCATAAAAAACCTATATTTATATAATAAAATTTTATATGGTTTATAATATCAACCATGTTTTATTTAATGTGTATTTTCCTTTTATAAGAACTTTAATGTCCTCTAAAGTGTAAAAACTATAATATTGTTGAAATTTTTAAAAAGGGTTAACACGGGTTAAAACAAAAAGAAGGGTGAAAACATCACCTAAACATGCCCAATTTTTATTTAATGAGATTATTTATAATTAAAATCATATTATATTCTAATCTTAAAATTTTTGACCCATTTAAATATAAAATATAATTTATACTAATTTAATACTTGAAGAAATTCCAAGAGTGACCCTCCCCTCACTTATAAAAGGGAACATTGTCTACTCTTTTATTCACACTTCAAAATACTTCTAGTTCATATGATCCCTACCTAAATACCATCTTAACATCCCTTCCAATGTCTTATATAACTTATTTTATTATGAAACCCCCTAGGAATATTTTTATTGTAAACTTAATGAGGTTGTTTGAAGAAGATGTATCATTCTTAACCAAGTTTTTTTATATTTTTTTAATATTATAAGTCCTTCAAATAGTCATCAAATATAATGAAATAATTTCATTAGTATCTTTCATATATATATATATATATTTTATTATGTTAATTTAATAACTTATATCCATATCCTTTTCCATCAAAGGGTAAATGAAACCATCAATTTTGTGTATGGCAGACTATTGCCTCACGAATAAATGTATTTTTTTCCCATCACCACATATCACATATACATATAATTATACATATATAACTATAGTATTTATTACACCTTTTACCTTTTAATCCATTGTAAAATGATAACGTCACTCATGTGTATGAGTGGACTACCCCCACCTCAAAATTATGTGATATGATTTTCATTCTATATTGACATATATTGTAATAAGGATAGAATTAATGAAAATATATATTATATATTATATAAAAATTATTAAATAAAGGTGAATTCATATTTAAATTTATTTCGTTTCCATCATTTGAAAAATGAGTATAGCTTTCATGCGTACATATGGCCAACCTTACCTATGAACGATTTAATTCATTTTCTATCTATATATTTCGTTTATCACTTTAAATTTATATAATAAATATGTATGATAATAAAATATTTCTTAAAATTCATGATATTACAGAACCATGATAAATTAATAAGCAGTAGGTCTACCAAACCGAAACGTACATGGAAAATGAAATTGTTATCACCCAGAATAGTGATATTAATATAGAATTATTTCATAAACGGGTGGTAAAAGATTATAATTAAATAAAATATGGTATGATATATATTATTACAGTTTTTAACATATTTATAATAATCCTATATTTAATATATAGTAGTTTGAAACATTTATGATGAAATACGATACATGAGGTAAGGGTTTATCATCTCAATTTTTAATTTTTGACACATAAGTTATGTGATGTACCTATATTATTTTATGAGATGTATATGTTGAGAATTTTACATTTCATATCATGAATATGATTATAATAATTATATTAAAATTTTCATTTTATGTCATGATTTCATGGGGATTATGATTCAAAAGTTATTGAAGAGGTAATGGATTTTGATCTCACTTTTATTTTCTATGAAGCATATGTTGCATTCACCAATTTTTCCATTATGTTGTGAATATAATTCCCTTGAATGTATTTTTTTTATTCTTATAGTAAACGAATATGTGGATATCCATACCCATGAAAGGTTATCCATTTTTTTGTGGATGATTTAAAATTTATCAAAGTGATATGGGGTTTTTGTTATAATCTCTCTATCTACATGGATTGTTTATGATTATGTTTTCAATGATGAAATATTATAATATATATCTGAATAAACAAATTATTTTTCTTATAATATGGTTCTTTATAGAGAATAAATTTTTTCCTTTCATTTTCCTCTCTTTAATAACAAAATATACCAAAATAAAGAACAATTTTTTTTAAGGAAAACTAAACTTATTTCTCTATTCGGTCAAAATTCCATTCTATTTTGTATCTATGTTTTCTAAAACAAATTCAAAAATATTTTTACTATTATCCAAGTATTTTAAAGTTATTTTTCCCATGTTTAAATTTTTACCAATTTGTTTGAAAGTAATATTCCTTTAATATTCCAAATATGTTTTTCTGGATTTTAATAAAAAAATTGAAAGGAATCATTGTTTTAACATGTACAGTGAAAATGGAATTTTATACTATAATGACCACTCAATTATTTGAACCTTAAATTACATGTTTAAAAAAATATTTTCAAAGAAAATTAATTATTTAATATTAGGTATATTTTTTTATTTTAAACAAATGGTTTCAAGGTGAAAAGGGTATTTGCATCAAAAAAATGTTCCAGATCATATTTTAAAGGATTTTTTCATCAAAAATGAAATCCTTGGATGCTAAGAATGTTTTAATTGAGATATTATACAATGATAACATCATTATCCTATCTCCATATGGTTTATGACTATGGATATAATATGTTTATGAAACCCATTCCTTTTCTGTGGTTTATTCTATGATGAATTGACGATTCCATCCTTATCCTTTCTATCCTTCACACCATATTTATCCTTTTAGCTCAACCATACACTAACAAAATAACTTTTAAAATTAATTATACAAATTTTATAGGAACTTTTATTACCAAACTATTAACCGTTAGTACCTTAATAGGATATCTAAAGGATTTATTTCAAAGAAGAGGTAATCGCTATAACTGATATTTTTTTAATTCTTCTTTAACCTCCTCTAAATTTTTTATATTATTCATAAAATAAAAAAATAAGCATCATAAATATACTTAAATTTTATTTTTATTATAAAACCACCATTAACCACCCTATTTCCCATCAAATGGGAAGTTAAAGTATCGCTCGTGCATACATACAATTTACCCTCTCCACATAACAATACTATTCACTTTTAATCACCGTATTTTATGGATGGGTATTATGATGGATATAATGTTTATATATGGTATTTATGAAATAATAATTCTTCTGGAATGATAATATCATATTTGTGTTCTCACCTTCTAAATTTTTGGAAAATGATAACGTTACTCGTGCATATTTGTGGACAACCACCTCCAAGAAGAAATATGATCCATTTTTTGTTTTCATTTTACTTGGATGGTAATATTAATGTAATTAATGATAATATATGATATATAAGATATAATAATTTTTCTTTAATGGTGATTTACTATTTACCTTTCTTTATTTCCATCTGTTGAAAAGTGAAAGCAGTGTTCATGCATAAGTATGACCTATCGTCTCTATGAACTGTGTAATTCATTTTTCAATATTTAACTTTTATAGATTATTATAAATATGTATATAATGAATATATATGATATTTATATAATTATTAATATTAAATATATTATTTAAACAATATTAAAGTACAAATATCAAAACAATCGAACCAAAATATACACGAAAAAAGAAGATATCACCTAGGACAATAATTTTAATAGAGAATTGTTGAAAAATGGGTGATAAAATTTCATAACATAATAATATATAGTATGATATATAATATTTTTATTCCATAATATATTTATAATAAATATATATTTTTATATAGTGCGTTTCAAAACATATAAATAAAGTCAGACATATGGTAAGATATTTTCATCTCACTTTTATTTCTGTGGGACACATTTCATATTCATCACTTATTTTTTCTGGTGTACATAATACCCAAGAATTTATTTTATTACCCTTAATATGAATTTTATGTGGATTTAAATATCCATAAAAGGTTATTTTTTTCATGTTGATTATGATTAAAATGATACTAATGTGGTATGGTTTTTATGTTACAATCTCATTGTTTATCGACATTATTTATGATTATATTTGCAATGATGAAATATTTTGATCTATTTCTCAAGAAACTAATTTATTTTCTTATACCCTAGTAATTTCTTGAAAATTTATGTTTTCATTTATTTTCATAACCTTAAGAAATCAAGATACTGAAAATATATTAATAAGAAAAATCGACTTCATTTCTCTCTTGGGTCAAAAAACATTTTTCTTCCATATGCATGTTTTCTTTCACGTTATAAGTGTGGGAAGAATCATGAAGGAAATTTACTTATGGGGTCCAGAATATTTTTCAATTCTATAAAATATTTCCATCTAGGAAAATAATTCCAAAGTTATGTGAATATGCCAATAAATGAAACTAACTATGAAAAATCTCAACTAAATGTGCCACCCAAACTCCTATGATATAATTATAAGGAGTATTGATGTTACACCAATATGTGCATGAATATGATAGTTAATGATGATAATTAGTTTCAGTTTCCTCTTAATCCCCAAGATAAAATGGAAATCTAATGTTATCATAACTTCTAAAGTGGGTCATAATAATGATCTGGTGAAAGGTATAATTACCATACACTCTAAAACTATAGATGTTTTAAATTATTCAAGATCGAACCACTATTTTATATATGAAATATTTTATAATGTTATCATGTCACCACCTCAATTAATATATGTTGGGTTAGTAGTAAAAACTTCTAATGGTATGATGATCACATCTCAAGTCTATATATCCTCTCTAATTTTTTTCACATTTAACTCCTATAAATCTTTTGATACTGGCTATTTTTTAATTTGATTTGATTTTGGGAATGGATTGGTTCTCATTATATAGAGACCACATAAATTTTCAATGTTTGGAAGTCAAGCTTGATATTCTGAATCAACCTATGATTATCTTTTTATGTGCGGATGAATATGAACTATAAAGTGATGTTACTTCTATTACATGGGTATTACTTCCAATTTATGTGGGATATTTATCCCAAATAGTTTGTGAGAAAATAAAAATCTAATCTATTCCTATTATTTAGTATATTTTTTTGTATTTGTAACACCCCAAACTTCCACGATATGCTTCTCTTTCAATAATGCAATAGCTTGCATTGTACGCAAGTTCGAGATTCTAACACACTACGACCAATCAAAATAGTTGTTATGAATAGTAATACCCACTTTTTGAAATTATATAAATTTTATATTTCAGAATGGACTTCATTTTTGGATTCGGAATATCAAATATAGCTTAGGGTTAATTTTTGGTTTTTTTCTGAAAAACTTCAATTTTTGATAAATAGTGAAACCACTAAGTGGTAGTTAAAAAACTAATTTTTTTTAAATGAAACTTTACCACTTATGTGAATTGAATTTCAAAAATCCGACATACATGGTTGTCATTATTAAGTAAAATGTGGTTCAAGGGGATGAAAATAATTTTTGGTGAATAGTAACTTTTAAGTTTTATTAATCTCGATTAAAGGTAATTAGTGTAATTTAAGGTAAATATAATGTTATAATAATATGAAATTACCTTTACACTTATCCTACACTTATTGGATGAGTCATGGCCGACCAAGACAATCAATGGGTCTACTTGGGGACCCCATGGTACCACTTGTGTAAGAAAATGACATTAATAACTTTTTATTTAAAGTAAAAATAAAATTGTCACAAACATGTGTTTTTTACTAAAACAATTATTACATGGGGTTATATAAGTTAAATTTTCGACTATAAATATTCTTTGGAAAGATAAAAAGATTTAATACATCATGATATTTTTTTTATAATTTTTAGACATTAAAAAATTTTAATTTTTTATGACACCATGATGATGCAGCGATTACCTCATTAATTAACGATTTAAGTAAAATGAAAAGATAAGGTAAAACATAAGACTTACACTTGTCTAAAACCTATTGGATGGTTGGATTTAGAACCCTTATCACCTTATCCTCGAAATATATCATTTTGGGACCTTTAAAATCCAAAGAGTATTTCATAATAAAGTAATATTTCATGACTTTCTAAAAGAGCCCCTCCTCTCCTCTTATAAAAGGCCCCCACATCTACCACCTTATTCACACCATAAAATCCATTTGGCTCGGCCAAACTCTTCCCAAATACTCTCTAAACTTCCCTCAATTACTCCTAGAAGCCTCAATTTGGGCAGAAGTCTTCCCAAGTAAGCCTTTGGCTCAAATCAAAAAGAGTTACCCGAATTTAAGGTAATGTCTTCTCTTATGTTCTTTTGTTTTATTTTTCTTCTCCAACCCCTTAAACTCTTTTTATTCCTTTATTTTGTGACAACACAAGTATCTTCAATATACTAGGATGTTTTTATGAGATGTATTTTATTTAAACTTACACACACTTTCGTCTAATGGTTAAACAACATACTTTTTATGTGGGTGACAAATTCACTACAGAAAAACCGCCTATTAGCGGCGGTTTTTTTTCATATAGCGGAGGTTTAAACCGCCGCTATATAGTTTGGTGGTGGTTTACAAAAACCGCCGCTAAACTTGGTGTCGACAATCTATTAGCGGTGGTTTTATGAATTTCGCGGCGGTCAAAGAAAAGCGTCGTAGTACCTCATTTCACGGCGGTTTTTGGTAAATTTAGCGGCGGTTTTAAGGGATATTTAATTAGAGGCGGCTATAATCACCGCGAAATTCAAGCGTTCCAGGCACCTGCTTAGTGGAGGTTAAAACCGCCACTAATTCCGACGTGATTTCGCAGCGGTTCTAACCGCTGCTAAGCAGTCTGCCAAATATATTTCGCGGCGGTTTAAACCGCCGCTAAATGTATAAGTGGTAAAACATTAGCGACGGTTAAAACCGCCGCGAAATGCTGACCCGAAAAAAAAATAGAATTTATGTTTATACTCCACCACTGCCCTAGAAAACAAACCAAACAACACATACAACATATATATAATAAGGAGAAAATTTATGCACCACCTACGCAATATTCATAAACACCCTTTCATTTAATGTTGATGAAAAAGTTGATCCAATTCAATAAGAATACCTAAAGCATACAAAATACCTAAAATTATGGATTTAGAATGAAACACAAGATAACATCAAATGAAACAAGAGATTGGGGGTCACATGGATTTATACTTATATTTTACAGATGATCAAAATTGAAAATATTTGATTCCATAAAGGATTAAAGTGCATGGATCAAAATTTGCCAAAGAAGAGAGGGGAGGGATCGCTACTAGTCGTTTGTCCAATAAGGATGAGGAAAGAGGATTAAATGGGTTGATGTTCAGTCAGAATAAGAAACATTAAAACATTATTGTTATAAAATACTTTATATCGATGATTGACATTATGGTTCCAGGAAATAAGGTCTCTCCAGTCTACCACATAAGAAGACATTTGAGAAATAGAGGGCATATTTAAAGAGAATAGAGAATATATTAGAAGATATGTAACCATTAAGAGAGAATCAGTTGTGCTAATCAAACAAAATAAGTGCATAACATGGAAAACATTACGTGGACCACATGATCCATTCTAGGTCACGAAAATCACATAACCCATAAAACATCTTTTGATCACATGATTTTTCTTAATACATATAATCATGTTACCATGTGAAGGTCACATGAATCACATAAAGATTAGTAGATCATGAAAAAATCCTCAAGAGACAACTGAATCACATAAGATAGACTAATGGCCAAGGGTGTGCATCGAAGTTCTAATAAATTACCATTGATTAGTTCATGGATTGATTAAGTGAGATATTTAGACAAGGTGATCACACAAAGAGGTCAAGTGACATGATCACATGATTAGGTATCTTGTATGGTTCTTGTGATGAGGTCATGCAAAGTTGTCTTGCAAAACAAATGCACGAGAGATAGGGTTTTGAGAGCTATGGAGCTTCATGTCACCAGTCAAATGACCATCCTCTCACCCCCTATTTATAGGGAACCTCAAGGAATATGAATGGACTTATAGAAGACAAAAAGATGTTTTGAATTCCAACCAGAGAAAGTATAAGAGACTCATGAAGTCATTTCCTACCTCATAACTGAGTCCTTGTTCCTTCGAACATCACTTTTATGGGGGGGGCATTTTTTGACGCTAGCCAAGTGAGCATTGTATATTTTAGGAACAAAGAAATACCCAAAGCCTAGGTATTAATATATACCCAAAGGAAAGAAAATTCTAGTATGTATACATATAGATTAATCACCTAGGTCACAAGGACCATGTGAACTTCAATGAGGCTCATGATCACATGACCCTAGGAACATCATGCAAAGGGGTTATGCAATTCATGTGATATGTTCCTGATCATGTGAAGCCCCATAAAATAGCCCAATTAATCATGTAAAACCCCTATGATTATTCTTTTTTATCATATGACATGTCATCTAACAATCTCCCAATATGTTCATAAAATAAAAGTTAGAAAAGAGGGAAGCTTCATGGGAAGGGAGTTGCATTGGTTTTCATGTGATGTGGTTACGTGCCTCATAAAAACTATTAATGATCATGAAAATCACCTCAGAAAACCATCTTGATCTAGTGATATCCATTCAACATGGCTGTTTGGACATGCAACACCCTAATGAGTCAAATTCCCAATGCTGAATTTACAACAGAAACGTCAAAGAGCCTATTACCATAGATCATCTAACCAATGAAACAAACACATCATTCTCTTTACCACCTAAGGCTATTGTGATCATTCAAGGTTAGCCACTGAAGCTCCTCTAAGACCAATGGTTTTTTAAAGGTTCCATACACCACACATGTTATATATACAAACCAACCTTTCCCATATTTGTTCAACACATCAACAATACTACTCATGGTCCGATGATGCATCGTCACCCTCTCCACCTCCATCTCCTGCTTCCACCTGTAAGAACATTATATTGAAAATTAAATATTGTTGCATATTTATAATTAAACTTAAAACCAATAAAAGTTTGCAAACTAAATGATTGTGATTTTTTGTGATTTACCTGCTCACCACCACTCAGTGCACTACCACTGGGGGCATATCTGCTCATCTGCTGATATAAATCAGTCAACGCTTTCTGCATAGCGGATATTTGAGCCCCTTGGTCTTGAACTGTGGCTCGTAGAGAATACATCTCCCTCTGAGCATCTTTAAGTATGGGCTGACCATAACCAGGAGTAGATGCGGCTGGAATCCCTAATGGCCTGCTAAAGACCTCAGATGGTACGGGTCCCAAACCCATCCCGCGCACTCTACCAGGATGCTCCTTCCCAAGGACTTGAGCAACCGGATCATCCTGGGAGACTGAGTAGGACTGCCCAGGTCTGGCATCCCATAGTTCTTTAATTTTTACCTATAAATCAAATATCAATACATATTAACACATTAAAAACTGATAATAAGTTATTATAATAAAAATTTGACTTCATACCCCAACTTATTTGGTAGGATCATTAACAAAAGAGCCATCTGATTTTCTGTGAACATCCAACCACAGTTCAGTCCGGGAGGCTTCGTGCCCTAAATTATGTGACTGCATTAAACAAAGATAAATCAAAAATTCAATATATTAAATAGATAATATTGTATTATAAATATTTAAACTATTTAAAATATTACCAATGACATTCGGCTTCTAGAAAAGCTTTTTGAGCCCGCCGTGTGAGGGATGACTTGCTTCACCCTGTTTGATGCATTCTATCGTAAGAGATCCTGAAATAAATAAAATGAAATTTAACAGTAATGTATCCAATGTCATATCCTCTTCATATACATGTATTAATGTAAAATGAGGATAATATAATAATATATATTTCAATACCATCCGCTTCTCATCACGATGTCTGTCAACAAAAACTTTCCACTGCTCTTTCAGTACCCCACTAGGTAGCTTGTCATACATTTGTTCCAAGGTCAACGAAGTATCATTGACATCACACCACAATCTCCATGTGAAATCTTTCCATTTTTTACCGAGATTTTTCATAGTCCACTTCCGTGCTATCACATCAGTAACTGTGAAGTGGAAGAACATCTGTATACAAAAATTCATTTTGAACATATTAGTAACATGACATTCAATTAAACCATAATGTAATAAAATTACCTTTATTTGAGAATCGAAAACTTCATTTTTCCAGTTTGGAGGAATATGTCTCCAATCATCATATGAAATAGGAAGGGAAATGGGCTTCGCTGCCAACTGACCTATAATCTGGCCAAGTAACCCCGCGGTATCATCCGTAGGGACCCCATAAGAATCAAATGGCACGAATATCTTTTCACCATTCAAGTTCCAAACATCTGAGCTTTTTAAGTGTTTCTCCATGGTTTTATTTTTTTCATCTTCAATGAGAAAACAATTAGTATAAACAAAATGCAATAAATTTATTTAATTAAAATTTATACCTAGGACTGTGACCCTCCAGTGTGTCCGGGATGAACTGGAAGGGGTTTGTCGTCGCCCAACTGATGAGGAACGTGTAGGGGGAGTCGATGACTCAGCCTCTAATGGGAGGCTCTCTGATGGTGTGAGAGATAGTGCAGGGGGAGATGGTGCGGGGGTGTAGGCAGCTGGTGCCTTAGATGTCGTGGGGAGTGACCCAGATGGATCGGCATCCATCGCAGAACTAGAAGAAATAGTATACCGCTTCCTCCTTGGCATTCCTGTCATTTAATCAAATAAAATTAAGTTCAGAATATATATTTCAAAAAAATTATGCAGAAAAAAAAATTAAAAATGATAATAGATGCTCAGTACTAACAAACAAAATATATCTAACAATGATAATGAATGACTACAGAAATAAAACAAGTGGTTGCTGCATGAATGAATAATTGTACATACAATCATTTTCCCCTTCAATAATGTCAGTTTCCTTCTCCATTGCTTCATCCACTTCATTCATCCTTGCAATACTAATATTTTCAATATCACGATGGAAAAATAATTATGCTTCCTGTTGTTGATGACATTCAACTTCAGAGGTCAAATCTTCCACTTCATCACCCATATCATACAAATCTCTTTGTATTACGTGAGTAACTACACTCCACCCTTCATCCACAACATCATTCACATAATATGCCATTTTTGCTTGCGATGCTAAGATATATGGATCATGCATTTCACGATCACCAACATCCATCAAGCGAGAGAAGTTCACAGAAGTAAATTGCAATGAATGTAGAGACCCGAAGCCTGACATACATTGACATTACATTACATTTGCGGAATACTTAGTACATAACAAAAACACACACACAAGGACCGTAATAGTTTAGTGTCTTTGAAACTCGGAATATAATCCTCTAATCCTGGTGAAAGATCTTCAACATCTCCCATAAAGATCTTCCTTTTTATTATACCTAAAACCTTTCTTTATATCCTGGGGAAAAGAAAACAAAAAAGGGTGAGCTCAAATGCTCAGTAAGGGTAAACAAAATAAATATCAATCACATCATATTCATAAGAACATAACATTATGCAAATCTTAACCTACAAAAGAGAGCATAATTTCATAACATGGGATAAATCATAGTAGTGAAATGAAATCCCAATAATCATAACTTAAAACATGAAACATTGTGGCATACACACATAATCATAGAGAATCATTTCTTTTTAGTCAAGACTCATTGCCAATACTATCTTAGTGGACAAAGTCCCTTTCTGAACCGAGTCACCCTCGTTTCAGTCCTGTTTTACTGAACCGGTATAACCTACCATTCCAGCCATGTCTATCTCATGAGATATAAAATCTTTACCCAATGCATTGGAGGGAGATATAGGTCTCACCCATCTCATAATGATACCATTCTTATGTGTGCCACAAAATCATAAATCATACATCATTGCATAACCCATGTAATAAAAATGGGAATCTTAAACATCGTGACATCATAAAACAATTCATATAAGATAAAGGAATTCATAAAAATAATTCCATCACAACATAATCAAATCAATGTAATAATAGGGATATAAACAGAACCCTTTATTATCTTAGATGGAAAATAATTTTGATAAAACACTTGAACTTCATTCTTGAGGAAAATATCCTTTCTACTTCAAAAACACTTTTCTTTTCTTATCATGTCATAAAATTTTAAACTAAAAGAAGTTGATTAAAAATAAACTTGAAAACTTGTAAAGTAAGCTTCTTGGAAATAATGTTTTAAAAAATCCATTCATGCCGTATAAGTTAAAAAAACATTCTTCTCGTACTTTTGTCAGAAAAGTCAAAAAGTACCTTATATGGTAACCAAACGAAAGATTCCATTCATGCAATGTGGTAAAAAGTAAATAAAGGGTAAAAATGACTTTAAACATCCATGGAAAATTGGTAAACATTTTATGAAATCATTTTTAGAAATCATGGTCATGGATGATAAACGTAACCCCAGTAAATACTTACGTATAAGCAATCTCGGATAAAAATGAGATTGAAAATTTATCCCTTACCTTAGGTCCGATTTGATTTGTAAGTGTCTGAACCTCCTGTATAATGATTTAAATAATGTCATTTACTTATTACAGAATCATATTCATTGTTATGATATCATATATGGTTCACTTATGACTTTATATTACCCGTTCTTTTGTAAATTCCATGTTAAAGAGCGTTTTGGGTAAAATTGTTTCATTTATCGTAGGTGTTTGGACTTGTTGTTCTTGACATTATTATTACTTATATCATGATTTAATTACTTCTAGAATATAAAATATGATTTATATATCATATATATTTAGTATATATATATATATAATAGATAGATAAATGAAATGAAACACACCGTTCATGGAGACGGTAGTTCGTACGTACGCATGAACGCTGTTTTCCTTTCCTTATTGTCTTGAATGGAAGTAAGTAGATGATATATATATACATAAATCCAGTATATTTACCATTTCATATATTTCATGATTACTTATTATATATACTTTATAATCATTCATGAATGGTTAAAGTGGAGAATGAATCTCATCGCGTCGTGGAGACGGTAGTCCGTACGTACGCACGAGCGATGATATCATTTCCATAATTATTGAATTGAATTGGAGTGGATGATACAATATCTCAGAATCATTATGATGTTATAATAACTATGTATAGTTATTCTTTACACCATAATACCCATCCATGTAAGGTGTTGGTGGAAAAATAGATTACACCACGGCGTGGAGACGGTATTCCGTACGTACGCACGCGCGGTGATTTCGTTTTCCGTAGGATGGATAGATGGTGAATTAGGATTGTTTCATACTTATAATAACATATAAGTATATTAGTGATACTGATTTTATTACTTCATAATGAAACAACCTAAGAAGAAGAAGTGGAAGAAGAAATAAAGGTGAAAGAATTGGTAACGGAAATTACCTCTTCTTTGAAGTGCCTCTTTGAGACCTCCTCTTAGGATACTAAAATTGGTCTTTGAGGAAGACCAGAACCTCTAGGATGTTTCTAGGGAAGTGTAGAAGATATTTTGGCAGGGGTTGGCCGAGCTTGAAGGCTTTAAGTTGTGTCAGGAAGAGAGGGAGGAGGTGCCCTTTTATAAGGGAGGAGAGGGGCACCTTTGGAATAACTAAAAATATTATTTTATTATAAAGTCAAGTTCGGTTTTAAATAGCTCCAAATTGATTTATTTCGAGGATAAGGTGGGTATGGGTCGAAATACTCTCATCCAATAGAATTTAGACAAGTTTAGGTTCCTATTTTAACCATATCATTTAGATTTAACATTAAGTTAAATAATTTTACTTTTACCGTGTCTTCTTGTGTTCTTATACTATAAGGTTAATAAACTTACTATAAGAAGCCAAACGAACCCCAAATTGTTTATTATTAATATATATAACCTTATCTAAGTCATTTGGCCGAACCTTATATTTTTAGGAATAAAATAACAATTAATAATATAATATTTGTTTTAAAAACTATTTTATGTCAATTTTGACACTATTTAGTAATTGATTTTTTTGAAAATCATAACAGAATGATAAGTTCAAAAACAGTTAATTAAATCAACAATAACATGTCATATTAACCTATAAAATTAGTTTAAGTCATAAAATGTCTCAAATTTTATTTATTTTAGTATTTATAACATCAATTATGTCAATATTTCATTAATAAGATAATTACTGCATCATCGTTGTGTCATAAATAAATTAAATTATTTAATGTCTAAAAATTAAAAATAAAATACCATTATGTAGTAAATTATTCTATCTTTCTAATCAATATTTACAATCTAATTTATCTTATGTATAACCCTATATTAAAATTTTTTTAGTAAATAAACTTTGATTTTAACTCTTTTAACTCTTCTTTGAATTAAATAATAATAAATGTCCTAATCTAATCCAAGTGGGCCTAAATGGTAATATTTTATTCCTAAGGTTGTTTTTAGTCGAATTAAACTTGTCCAATAGAATTAGGACATGTGTTAGGGAAATAATAATATCATTGTTACCCTTAATTACCCTATTTACTTTTAACCGTGATAAATAAAAGTAAAAAGTTACTATTCACCAAAAATTATTTTCATCTCATTGAACCACATTTTAGTCCTTGATATTAACTGTGTCTCTCGGATTTTCAAAATTTCACTCACAGAAGCGGTAAAGTTACGTTTTATGAAAAATTCAGTTTTTTTTAACTACCACTTAGTGGTTTCACTATTCACCAAAAATTGAAAGTTTTCAGAAAAATACCAAAAATTAGGCCTAAGCTATATTTGATATTATGAAATCAAAAATGATTTCTATTTTACCAAATTCAAAACATATCAGTTGCATTAATTAATTTAAAAATTAATTCCCGTCGTCAAAACAAAAAGCATGTTTTTAAGAGATAATAACTATCAAAAGATTGACACTTGTTTATAACTGGTTTAAATGTGAAATTACATCCAATGACCAATATTGTTTTAAATTGTAAGAATATATTCTAAATATACTTTAAAACCACTCAAATTAATAATTTATCACTATTAATTATTTCGATTGAAAAAGTTGTTTTTAATTAAAATTTAGTAATTTTCACTATTCATCAAAATATGAAAGTTATCCGAAAATCACCAAAATTTCACCTTAAGCTAATTTCGATATTCCGAATCCAAAAATGAAGTCCATTTTGAAAAATAAAATTTCAAAAATTTCAAAAAGTGTTTATTACTATTCATAACGGCTAGTTTTAATAATATTTTAATAGCATATCGTTGTTTAGTGAAACTTGGTGTTGCGTACAACACACGCTATCATGGAAGGTCGTGATTGCGTGTAATTCAAGCCAGGTCAGATATGTGTGTTGTGAAATATACTTTTGGTGTAGCGTATAACACAAGACATTAATGAAATTAAAAAGAATATTTTTCATAAAATCTCGGGGTGTTACATTCTACCCCCCTTAAAATGAATTTCGCCCTCGAAATTCGTCGGGGTTATAAATGGTTTACTACTCGAAAGTTTCTTTAATAGAAACTCACATCGTAAAAAGGAATACCAAAACCAATCTTTAAAAACAAAAGTATGAAACGTAACGGTTACCCAAATAAACTAATCACTGGGTTTCCACATAGGTGAAAATATGGATATGGAAGAAAAATCTAACCATCATGTTCTGATGGAGAGTGGTAGAGAACATGGCTATGGAAAAGCCAAAAATCAAAAATCCATAAATTTGTGACAATCTAAGGTACCATCTGATTAATCAGATATAAGAGCACTAGGACAACATTTTTGGTTTTTAAGATCGTTTCCCTAAAGTTGAAGAATTTGAATTAGAATAAATACTTACTTTATTTTGGTACAATCTCACTGTTATTCATGCCTTGAACAATTTCCACTTCATCTCTTAAATAAATGAAGTTGAATTTGTTATTCGTGAAGTGTTAGCAGATCATGTGATAGATTGACGGGTCATTCCATCTGTCTCAAACAAAAGGTTAGCAAAAGTTATTAAATATACATAAGTCATTCTATAGTGAGATTAATCATATATGGTTCCTAAAATGGTCTTATACTTCATATATCATACTGATTAATATAATAAAACTAGTTTCTACTAAACAGGGACTTCCTGTAGGCCAGTGGTAGGCGATAAAGGCCAGTCGCACTTCGGTTGTGGGTTCGATTCCCACAGCCTTGTCCGACGCGATGGGCTGTCGCCCGTCCTGCAGGTTGTCCTTTTTCTAAAACTATATTACTATAACATCCCATCAATAATATTGAAAAAAAACTTTTATCCTTAAACAATACTAACTTATGTCCAACATAATCCATTTCAATCTTTAGGCTTATCCATAATACTTCAGTCCACTCTCATAATATAGTGAAAACGATTACCAGAGATTTAATACCATCTTTGATCCCCATACATCATAAGATATGTCTTGTTGGTCAAATTCCAAACATTCAAAGGCCTTAATAATGTATTCTCTTGAATACCCATTGAACCATAGTGAAAAATTGAATGCAGTTAAAAGTTAACACTTTTCACATACCAAAATCCTCAAAATTCTATATACTCAAACCATGACATCACTTAGTCCTTATATCAATCATGAGCTCATGAATACTGTTAAACATTTCATTTTCTCGTTTTTCCTTCATTATGCGCATATCATCTTATTTCCAAAAATATATCAATCACTTTGAATACCACATTAGACCAATACATAAATATTCCAATACTCCATGATACAACATTATTTTGGAATACCATTACATAAAAACTTAATCATTCCACCACATCGTTGTCATATTCAACATCGCCAATAGTGATAGCATGTGACTTCCCTTTTTTCCTTTGCCTTAAGCGGTTTCTCATGTCAATCATCATTAACCCTTGGATTAGGGCATTTATTAGCATAATGTCCCATTTCCTTACACTTGAAACATTGAAGTGTTGGTGGTGCGTTCTCTGCAGTGTTTTCTTTATTCACATCATTAGAAACCCTTTTTCCATTACTTCGACACTCAGCTGCTCGATGACCTTCTTTTCCACACTTAAAACATTTTCTAGTCCCTTTAAGACAATCTCCACCATGCTTCTTTCCACACTTTGTGCATAAGGAAACATTCATCTTCTTTTCACCATTATTATGAGATTTCTCCTTGAACTCCATCTTTCGTTTCTTGTCAAAACCATGATATGGATATGTAACACCAACTTCCATTTCTACCTTGATAGCACAACGCACAATTTCTTCATAGCTATTGAAGTCACTTATAGCTAATTCCCTTCAAAGACTTGGTTTTAAGCCACTGAAAAATCGATCAACTTTACTTTCAGGTTGGATGATAATGCCAGATGCATACCTTGCAAGTCTTGTAAAATTTATTTCGTATATACCAACAGATTCATCATCCTTCTTCTTCAGCTCAAGAAACTCCTTTTCCATCTTTGTTCGAAGAATACGAGAGAAGTACTTACTGAAAAACAAGTTCTTGAACTCGTCCCATTCCATGGACTCAATTTCATCTCTTGGCCTCATATTCTTGATAAGATTCCACCATTGATCAGCTTCACCTTCCAAACGATATACTGCTAAGATGACTTTATCATGCTCAAAACATTGAAGAACTGAAAATATCTTTTCAGTGGTACTGATCCATTGTTCAGCAACAAGTGGATCAGAAGACCCACTGAAAGAAGGTGGACGTTGCCTCATGAAGGACTCAATAGAATATTGTTCCCTTCTCTGCTCATTTGGAAGTCTAGAATGATTCATAGCTTGTGTAAGTATAGCAATAAGATTTTTTACTCCATCTCCCATAACATTTGTTTGTTCAGGAGGGCAATCATTGCATTGTCCATTGCATTGATCAACACGGTTCCTTCGGGTTCCAGCCATCGTCTAAAACCCAAAAAGAATAGTGTGAGAGGCAAAAATCATAATAAAGGGGGAGTAACTTCAATATCTAACTTCTTAGGTTAAATTCTATGATCGTTACCGTAGTTATAGGACTGTATCCTATACGTATACTTATCCTTAGGGACATCCCTAGACATACCTTATAAATATCTCTAGGGATCTTACTAAAGTTCTCGCATCCTAGTTTCCAAAGGTTGACTAAACATTTCCTCTAATACCAACTGTAGAGACCCGAAGCCTGACGTACATTGACATTACATTACATTTGCGGAATACTTAGTACATAACAAAAACACACACACAAGGACCGTAATAGTTTAGTGTCTTTGGAAACTCGGAATATAATCCTCTAATCCTGGTGAAAGATCTTCAACATCTCCCATAAAGATCTTCCTTTTTATTATACCTAAAACCTTTCTTTATATCCTGGGGAAAAGAAAACATAAAAGGGTGATCTCAAATGCTCAGTAAGGGTAAACAAAATAAATATCAATCACATCATATTCATAAGAACATAACATTTTGGAAATCTTAACCTACAAAAGAGAGCATAATTTCATAACATGGGATAAATCATAGTAGTGAAATGAAATCCCAATAATCATAACTTAAAACATGAAACATTGTGGAATACACACATAATCATAGAGAATCATTTCTTGTTAGTCAAGACTCATTGCCAAGACTATCTTAGTGGACAAAGTCCCTTTTTGAACCGAGTCACCCTCGTTTCAGTCCTGTTTCACTGAACCGGTATAACCTACCATTCTAGCCATGTCTATCTCATGAGATATAAAATCTTTACCCAATGCATTGGAGTGAGATATAGGTCCCACCCATCTCATAATGATACCATTCTTATGTGTGCCACAAAATCATAAATCATACATCATTGCATAACCCATGTAATAAAAATGGGAATCTTAAACATCGCGACATCATAAAACAATTCATATAAGATAAAGGAATTCATAAAAAATAATTCCATCACAACATAATCAAATAAATGTAATAATAGGGATAGAAACAGAACCCTTTATTATCTTAGATGGAAAATAATTTTGATAAAACACTTGAACTTCATTCTTGAGGAAAATATCCTTTCTACTTCAAAAACACTTTTCCTTTCTTATCATGTCATACAATTTTAAACTAAAAGAAGTTGATTAAAAATAAACTTGAAAACTTTTAAAGGAAGCTTCTTGAAAATAATGTTTTAAAAAAATCCATTCATGTCGTATAAGTTAAAAAAACATTCTTCTCATACTTTTTTCGGAAAAGTCAAAAAGTACCTTATATGGTAACCAAACGAAAGATTCCATTCATACAATGTGGTAAAAAGTAAATAAAGGGTAAAAATGACTTTAAAAATCCATGGAAGAATAGTAAACATTTTATGAAATCATTTTTAGAAATCATGGTCATGGATGATAAACGTAACCCCAGTAAATACTTACGTATAAGCAATCTCGGATAAAAATGAGATTGAAAATTTATCCCTTACCTTAGGTCCGATTTGCTTCATAAGTGTCCGAACCTCCTGTATAATGATTTAAATAATGTCATTTACTTATTAAAGAATCATATTCATTGTTATGATATCATATATGGTTCACTTATGACTTTATATTACCCGTTCTTTTGTAAATTCCATGTTAAAGAGCGTTTTGGGTAAAATTGTTTCATTTATCGTAGGTGTTTGGACTTGTTGTTCTTGACATTATTATTACTTATATCATGATTTAATTACTTCCAGAATATAAAATATGATTTATATATCATATATATTCATTATATATATATATAATAGATAGATAAATTAAATGAAACACACCGTTCATGGAGACGGTAGTCCGTACGTACGCATGAACGCTGTTTTCCTTTCCTTATTGTCTTGAATGGAAGTAAGTAGATGATATATATATACATAAATCCAGTAGATTTACCATGTCATATATTTCATGATTACTTATTATATATACTTTATAATCATTCATGAATGGTTAAAGTGGAGAATGAATCTCATCGCGTCGTGGAGACGGTAGTCCGTACGTACGCACGAGCGATGATATCATTTCCATAATTATTGAATTGAATTGGAGTGGATGATAAAATATCTCAGAATCATTATGATGTTATAATAACTATGTATAGTTATTCTTTACACCATAATACCCATCCATGTAAGGTGTTTGTGGAAAAATAGATTACACCACGGCGTGGAGACGGTATTCCGTACGTACGCACGCGCGGTGATTTCGTTTTCCGTAGGATGGATAGATGGTGAATTAGGATTGTTTCATACTTATAATAACATATCAGTATATGAGTGATACTGATGTTATTACTTCATAATGAAACAACCTAAGAAGAATAAGTGGAAGAAGAAATAAAGGTGAAAGAATTGGTAACGGAAATTACCTCTTCTTTGAAGCGCCTCTTTGAGACCTCCTCTTAGGGTACTAAAATTGGTTTTTGAGGAAGACCAGAACCTCTAGGATGTTGCTAGGGAAGTGGAGAAGAGATTTTTTCAGGGGTTGGCCGAGATTGAAGGCTCAAAGTTGTTTCAGGAAGAGAGGGAGGAGGTGCCCTTTTATAAGGGAGGAGAGGGGCACCTTTGGAATAACTAAAAATATTATTTTATTATAAAGTCAAGTTCGGTTTTAAATAGCTCCAAATTGATTTATTTAGAGGATAAGGTGGGGATGAGTCTAAATACTCTCATACAATAGAATTTAGACAAGTTTAGGTTCCTATTTTAACCTTATCATTTAGATTTAACATTAAGTTAAATAATTTTACTTTTACCGTGTCTTCTTGTGTTCTTATACTATAAGGTTAATAAACTTACTATAAGAAGCCAAACGAACCCCAAATTGTTTATTATTAATATATATAACCTTATCTAAGTCATTTGGCCGAAACTTAGATTTTTAGGAATAAAATAACAATTAATAATATAATATTTGTTTTAAAAACTATTTTATGTCAATTTTGACACTATTTAGTAATTGATTTTTGTGAAAATCATAACAGAATGATAAGTTTACACAAAGTTAATTAAATCAACAAAAACATGTCATGTTAACCTATAAAATTAGTGTAAGTCATAAAATGTCTCAAATTATATTTATTTTAGTATTTATAACATAAATTATGTCAATATTTCATTAATAAGATAATTACTGCATCATCGTTGTGTCATAAATAAATTAAATTATTTAATGTCTAAAAATTACAAATAAAATACCATTATGTAGTAAATTATTCTATATTTCTAATGAATATTTACAATCGAATTTATCTTATGTATAACCCTATATTAAAAATGTTTTAGTAAATAAACTTTGATTTTAACTCTTTTAACTCTTCTTTGAATTAAATAATAATAAATGTCCTAA
Organism: Viscum album; assembly: GCA_963277665.1. Classification (NCBI taxonomy): domain Eukaryota; kingdom Viridiplantae; phylum Streptophyta; class Magnoliopsida; order Santalales; family Viscaceae; genus Viscum; species Viscum album. The sequence goes on from OY728150.1 coordinate 16,308,847, forward strand.
TCTAATCCAAGTGGGCCTAAACGGTAATATTTTATTCCTAAGGTTGTTTTTGGTCGAATTAAACTTGTCTAATAGAATTATGACATGTGTTAGGGTAATAATAATATCATTGTTACCCTTAATTACCCTATTTACTTTTAACCGTGGTAAATAAAAGTAAAAAGTTACTATTCACCAAAAATTATTTTCATCTCATTGAACCACATTTTAGTCCTTGATATTAACCGTGTCTCTCGGATTTTCTAAATTCCACTCACAGAAGCGGTAAAATTAAGTTTTATGAAAAATTCAGTTTTTTTTAACTACCAGTCAGTGGTTTCACTATTCACCAAAAATTGAAAGTTTTCAGAAAAATACCAAAAATTAGGCCTAAGCTATATTTGATATTATGAACTCAAAAATGATTTCTATTTTACCAAATTCAAAACATATCAGTTGCATTAATTAATTTAAAAATTAATTCCCATCGTCAAAACAAAAGGCATGTTTTTAAGAGATAATAACTATCAAAAGATTGACACTTGCTTATAACTGGTTTAAATGTGAAATTACATCCAATGACCAATATTGTTTTAAATTGTAAGAATATATTCTAAATATACTTTAAAACCACTGAAATTAATAATTTATCACTATTAATTATTTCGATTGAAAAAGTTGTTTTTAATTAAAATTTAGTAATTTTCACTATTCATCAAAATATGAAAGTTATCCGAAAATCACCAAAATTTTACCTTAAGCTAATTTCGATATTCCGAATCCAAAAATTAAGTCCATTTTGAAAAATAAAATTTAAAAAATTTCAAAAAGTGGTTATTACTATTCATAACGGCTAGTTTTAATAATATTTTAATAGCATATCGTTGTTTAGTGAAACTTGGTGTTGCGTACAACACACGCTATCGTGGAAGGTCGCGATTGCGTGTAATTCAAGCCAGGTCAGAGATGTGTGTTGTGATATATACTTTTGGTGTAGCGTATAACACAAGACATTAATGAAATTAAAAAGAATATTTTTCATAAAATCTCGGGGTGTTACAATGAATCTCTTTTAACACCTCTAATAATATTGACCCATTTGCATTTGAATAAGACAACAGAATAATGTCCATGGTATTTTAATTCAATAATATCATGCAGCTTTCCATAGTATCCCACTTCAACAAATGTAAATATACCACTATTTTGTGTTTTCAAACCCACTTCTCGATCAACTGTACGAAATCTAAAGTCATTCACATTATAAGCGTCGAACTTTCTAACTTGCTTTATAGGACCTCTAGAAAGAAACTTCAAATCTTCTGACAAGTCTGCTTGAGTATCAGTATTCATGATTTGAAAAAAGAAATATAATTTAATAGATTTACAAATTGTGTGTGTCAAACTAATATTCTTATTTATTGCAATATTTATGAACTTACACGTCGTGCAAACCATTCTACAAGCTCTTTATTCACAACTTTCGTTATATCTTTCTCATTTCGTGTTCGGCCTTTCATTCGTCTCTTTGTTTGTATCCTCAACTCTTCAATAAATGAATCTGCAATTTCACTATTCAGCAACACATATCTATGTGCCTGTAATAATTCCAATTCTGTCCGTGTCACATTTGAGGTTCTCCCAACTGATTGGCCAATAGCAGGAAATATTTTTGATTTCTGATGCATTTGAGATTGATTTGACGTGTCTTCAACACGTCCAACTCGATTAAATCTTGTCTCAATATCATCTAAATACCTGGAACAAAAGGTAAGACATTCCTCGGCCAAATAGCCTTCAGCAATAGAGCCTTCTGGTTGAGCTTTATTTCTCACGTATGATTTCAAATGCCCAAGATATCTGTGAAATAAAATAATAATATTATGCATTTATTTAAATGTCAAAAATTATTTACTTAACTGGAAAACATATAAATAAAATACCTCTCAATTGGATACATCCATCGATAATGAACGGGGCCTCCTAATTTAGCTTCTTCAACCAAATGCGCAGTTAAATGCATCATGATAGTAAAAAACGATGGAGGAAAGATCATCTCCATTGCACAAAGAGTCAATACAAACCTCTCCTGGAGGTTGTCAAGCTTAAATGGATGTACAACTTTCTCACATAATTTCCTGAAAAATGTGCAGAATTGGAGTACAACAGTAGTAACTTTTTCAGGTAATAATGTACGCAATGCCAATGGTAGTAACTGTTGTAACAAAATATGTGAATCGTGACTTTTCAATCCATGTAACTTACGATTCTTCAAGTCAACACACCTCGAGATGTTACTCGAATACCCATCAGATACCTTCACATTCTTTAAAATTCGAAGGAACGTATCTTTATCCCTATTTTTCATTGCGAAAATGTCCGGAGCATACTTTTCATTCTCATCTGGCCAGAGATCGCGTTTTATGTTCATTACTTGTAAGTCTTTGCGAGCATTAAGATGATCCTTCGACTTTCCATGCTCATTAAGTAATGTGAAAATCAAATTATCACAAACATTCTTCTCAATATGCATCACATAAAGATTGTGGCGCAATAAATTAAATTCTCAATACGAAAGTTTAAAGAATATACTTTTTTTCTTCCATTGTTGCGTTCTGATTTCACTTGACGATGCACTTCGGACCCGTTTTCTGCTATCATTCAAATGATGAACCTTCCCAAATTCTGTTTTAACATTTTTAAGCTGTGCCAATATTTTAGAACCGGTTAACAACTTTGGAGGTGGTCTACGATCAATGAAACCATTAAATTTTGATTTTTTCAGCCGAAATCTATGAGATGCATCGAGAAATCTTCGATGGCATAAGAAGCACCATTTTCTACTGTGAGGTAGCCATTTGGGCACAAAATCAAAGTTACAAACGGGACAAGCCAAACTCGTATAAGTGTTCCAACCAGATAAATTCCCAAGCCCAGGGAAGTCACTAATGGTCCACAGTAAAGCAGCATGCATTTTGAACATTGTTTTAGAAGAAACATCAAATGTCTCAACACCGTTACTCCATAACTCCTGCAATTCTTCAATCAAAGGCTGCAAGTATACATCAATATCATTTCCAGGCATTTGTTTTCCAGGAATAATCATTGATATGATAAAAGATGATTGTTGCATACACATCCACGGAGGCAGATTATAAGGGATCAAAACAACTGGCCAAATGCTATAACTTGTACTCAAAGTCCCAAATGGGTTGAATTCATCGGCAGCCAATCCCAATCGAACATTCCTAGGATCAGCTGAGAAATCTGGATGTAATGAATCAAATGTCTTCCATTATTGGGAATCTCGTGGATGTCTCATTAACCCATCATTGTTATTATCTACAGAATGTCACTTCATGTGTTCGGCGGTTTTTGATGACATGAATAATCTTTGCAATCGCAGCTTCAAAGGAAAGTAACGCAAAACCTTTGCAGGTGTGTTCATTTTATTCTTCTTCATGAAATTATGTTCAGTCAGACTTCCAACATCACCCTTTGACTGCCATCTATAAGAAGAACATTACTTGCAATTCTGTCTACTTGAATCCTCTCCCCAATAAAGCATACAATCATTGGGACACGCATGTATTTTTATTTAATTCAGACCAAGCTTGTTAACAACTTTTTTCATATCATAAAAAGATTCTGGGATTTTTGCTTCAGGAAATGCATCACGAATCAATTCCAATATCATGGACATTGCCTTATTTGTAATTCCACATAGACATTTGATATGGTACAAATTTAGCATAAATTAAATATTTGAATATTTCAAACACCCACTATACAACTCTTGATTTCCATCGTCAACTAAATCATGAAACACATTTTTCTCAGTGAAGTTTTCCGTTACATTTGGCTCTATAGAATCAAGAGGAGAATCCAATGATATGTTCCAATCTTGATCTACTTGTGTTACAGTCTCAAAAACATCACTTGTCACGTTGTAATTTGTATAACCCTCTTCTGGTTGTTCTGATATGTTTTAATGCTGATAGTGGTGTCTTGCAGTGCCGAATGCATCATTTATGAGGTTTTTCATTTCATTTTCCATTGTCGACAAACTTGGGACCTCATTCTTTGGATTAACATCAGTTCTCAATCTTTCTGTATTGTTCGATTCTCTATGCCAATTCCAACACAAATATTGACCAGGGAATTTCTTCAGTATTAAATGTTCATAAACTTCATCTCTCTTCAACCATGTTCTAAATTTACATTTAGGACATGGAAATCTTATTCTCCCTTCAATGGATCGATTATAAATCGAAAAATCTAAAAACTCATTCAAACCCTTAACATACTGAGGTGTGTTCCTCGGTAATGTGATCCAGCTTTTATCCATGTATATCACAATGTGCCTACACAAAATATACGATAGTGTAAGATTGCAGAATCATAATATAATAAAGATGACCCATTGATCATAAAGTATGCATAATATAATAAAGATGATTCATTGATCATAATATAATAAAGATGACCCATTGATCATAAAGTATGCATAATATAATAAAGATGACCCATTGATCATAAAGTATGCATAATATAATAAATATGATTCATTGATCACATTTAAAATAGGCGAGTGGCTATTTTGGTTTCAGTTCTTTTCTCTGGGCCCTTGGATCCCTACCTAGAGATCTTCTCAGGTTTTTTTGGGAGACTATGCTCCATCTAGATTGATCCATTCAACATTGGATCTTTTATTATAGTTGTGGCGCATCTCTCTGGGTAAGAAATATTTCTGATTCTTCGTTTCTCTTGAAAATGGTGGCACTCTAGGGTAACATTATCAGATCTGGTGGCCTAAGTTTTTGAATCTTTGTGTATTCTTCTAGATCCTTTGGGATATCTCATTATGGAGGTCATTCCTTGGTTATTTGTGGTGCGGCGGATGTCTTTTCTTGAGGTATTTGGTGTTTTCTATTTCCACCAACCCCTTCTTTTCTAATTTATATCAATATTAATGTTTTTATTATATTCTAGGGCCTTCGTTTTCATCATTGGGTTTTCATTGTTGGTGGATCCCATTACGGGAATGTGTGACTTGAGCTTTGAGGTAGGTGGTTCCATCTCTAGCCTATGATAATTAGCCTAATTTCTCTTAATTTATAAGTTGATATATCAAATTGGAATGACTATTTTCATTTGTTTAAGAAGGGGTTTTTGAGAGAAATTTTTTTCCATGATTTTTTATAAATGAAAATGAAATGGGTACGTTAACATAAATATGGGTTAGTGTTCAACCACTGATTGTGATAATAAATGTAAGAATAAAATTATGTATTATTTTTTTAACCTTACCCATTTTTGGTAAATCTATTTTATTAGTTATGTAAATAGAGATAAATTTATAAAAAAATACATATAATATCTATTGTGTTTTAATAAGATCATGATATCAAATTCATGACTCAAATATTACCATAAATTCACTACCCTAATTTCCATTGGATCAACTGACACCCAATGATTCTATGCCAGATACAATATGAATTTGACTAATACTCATAAAATGTGTAGGTCCAATTTCTCTTATATTTAAAGGGATCTATAGGAGTCTAACCCTGATGAGGGTATGGAGGCTGATATGGGGATAAAGCCTGATTAACTAGACTAGGTAGTAGTTCTTGAGGGGGTGGTGTTGACTCGTTCTACAGTGATTGATGTATAGCCTGAGGCTGAGTAAGATGTTGATTCCTTAGTGAGGCTATAAAGGCTGATCTACTGGTAAAAATTCTAGTAGACTAGGGGACTCAACCTGTGAAACAATATCAATCTAGAACATAGAGTCTCTTTTCATAGGATACCTGAGTGAAAAAATTAACACCTTCTTAGCATGTTGGATGGATTTCTCTTGGCGATGAGTCCTATTAGAGAATTTTTTGAATCCACCTATAATGTTTGGAGTGATGGGGGAGGGAACCAGTTTAGCCTTACCATTCACCATGCACATCATCAGTAGATATTTGTGAGTTAATGACTTGTCAAGTGAATTCATGAGGCCCTTCCACCTAGCGACAATGTCTATGACTCACTCATCTAGTCATTGTTTTCAAATAAAGTAGTCAGATGTTCTGGAATTTCCCATGGTGGTGCTAAACTGAAAAATAAATTGATTATGATGGTCTTCCCAACAAGCTATAGACCCAATGGATAACTAGATGTACCAGAAAAACTCTGGCCCTTCTAATGTCAGCACAAAACATAGTGCTTTGTGTCTTCCTACTATGATAGAGTTCACAACATAGGGCCACACATTGAAATAAAATGGGCTAGGTGTTGTAGTAGATTACACATCCCATTGAAGGGGGGAATTGTTGGATTCTCAAATTCTATTGGTGCTGACATATCATAAACCGATGCATGTTATGACATTCCATCAAGTGGTATTTCCACCTATCACTTCTCCAGGGCCTCAAAGGATACGATGAGGTTGTCCATTGTGTCCTCTAGGAAAGGATTCCATTCTGGGCCAGGATCAATGAAAACTAATGAATTTCTAATATCATCAACATGGTAGGTAGGATAAACCACCCATGAAGTGATAGGTATAACAACTGGGCGAATTCCATAAGATAATACTGGGGGAATTACTAGAGCCAGGTCTCGAGGAAGATTCTCATTCAATTTTGGTGGATTAGGCAATAAATAGTGTGATCACTTGTCATAGGCTCCTAAATTTACTGAATTGAGAGGAAATTGATTTTCTAGATTAAAGGGAATTATTTTCTTAATGAATTTTGGATTCCCCTAATTTTCTAGTGGATATAGGACAAGATTATATCATATATCTCCATATTGTAGAAACTAATTAGCATGGAGCTCATTAATGGGAATCTTCTATTCAGAAAGATGCTGAAACATAGAAGTCATACCAGGATCAACTATATTCTACATTGAACTAGATGGGTCATAGGGATTAGCAGTCCTGGTCGGTCCTTTACCCTGGTTGGGGTCTTGGTGTAAGGGTAATTACTTAGAGGAATCTGAAAGGCCATGCATCTTTATTTGATGGTGGGTGTCAACACTTGGGGTGTTCGGTAGATGTTGTGCTACCGCAAAGGGTGGGTCCTCTTACTCAGAATTTAATTTAGTTTATCACTCCCTAACTGTAACAATCTCATCTATATTCAAGGTGACTATGCACAGAGGCACATTATTGATGTCATTGGGCAGATTTGGCTATCATAGGATGGGATTGAAGTGGAGAGAAACATAATTCCCTACGATGCAAATCTGTACTAGTGGGGGCACTTCCTTAATAATTATATGGATTAGAAAAATGTTCTGAAGACATCATTGTAGATGGTACTGGTGGTATCTTGTTGATGTGGGTGGATACGACACGAGAATCCCTGCTAAATAAACCATTTAACGTTAATGGAAAATTTCATCCCAATGCTCTTGGATATTATATAATTCAAAATAAGGTTCAAGAGGTAGAAATGTGTCTCCCAAATGGTTTGAAAAAGAAAACCCTATCATAATTGAGTGACCCCAGAATTATGATGTTGGAAGTAGTTGTACAAAGGATTTGGACCTGAAACAATAGCAAGATAAGAACAAGTGTAAAAAATGAATTTAAATAAATTTTTTTTAATTCATAATTTAATTTAGAAATGAGACCACCATCCCTCAAAATATTGGAAAAAATTTCATAGCCCACAAGGAATCGTTTAATTCCTATAGGAATACAAAAAATTAATAATTAATACAACTCAGATAACCTAACTAAAAATGTAGTAATTAATATGTTTGAGTTTCAAACTCACAAGGTTTACCTATATGCTATAAATTATTTCTAAAAATTTAAAACACAATTGATTGATTATTTAAGGAAATATAATGAAGAGAAAAAAATATATTTGATTTTGAAGTCAAATTACAAATCATGCTAGGTTTAGTGATTTTCAAGTTCCTATGATGGGGATTCTAATTTTTTCATTTTCATTGATATCTATTATGAGAATTAGGTCTTTAGGGATCCTTGGTCTCGGTATCCTACACTAGTACAATAACCAAACTATTGGAATGGTCAAATATTAGGTTTTATTATCAAATTCGGTTACCCAAAACCATTTTTAAACTACCCGTGCTAGATTATATAATTTTCATATGAATCCAAAGGTGAATATTTCATTCATAAATAAGGTACACCTCAAGTCACAGCATAATGTTCATGCAATAGAAAAATAAAATAGATTGATATTATTAAACAGAGTTACAACAACCAAAACATGGATAGAAATATAGAAACAACACATGATCAACACATCCCCCTATAATCACCTCAGTTAAAACAATGAAACTAATCCCTCATGATAATCCTGAGGAGCCATATTGAAATGGTTACCCATTAGAACATTGCAGTAAAGAATGGAAGCAACCTTAGTGATTTTCACTTTTGTACTCATCTTTGGATGTATCCTTTATTTATCTCCAAGGTATATACTTACATGTTTGTTTGGTTGTAGGTCTACATATATAGGTATCTGTAAAAAAATCCCTCAACATATGCATAAAATATCATACAAGTTGAATGTTCAAATATGGTAATGAATTCAGGACATGAAAAGTTCACCTCCATCACATGAAACCTACTCCTTCTTCTTGAAATCACGTCATGAGTTAATTTTAGAGTGTGTGGTTCCTTTGATGCCACATAAATTCAGGTCATGTGTCCTTTTTATGTATTATAAGAGTGGTGTAAAACATGGTGGGATTCTTCAATGAACAACATTGAAATTTGGGAATCTATGGTGTTGGAAAAACACATTCATAGAATGAAGGATGACTTCATGGAATGAAAGTTTTTGGGCCTTCACGTTTTTTTATAAGATTTATTCATGTCTTGTATTTCATAATTGTCTTGAACTAGGTTCATGATACGAATCACTAGTTTCCAGCTCCATAACCTCTATTTCAGTTTGGTTATGTAGTTTCGACACTAGGAAGTGTTTGATTGACATCCAATGTCATGAGAATACATATTTAAGTGGATAGATCGATCATTTTTTCTCCTTTTACTCATTTCCATAAAATATTTGTATCATTAAAAATATGAACATAACATCAAATGTACAAGAAAGAATTAAAAATTCAATTATCAAGAATCAATGTATTTATATATCATAATTGTGTTCATGAAATTTTCTTATAATACTACATAAAATCTAAATAAATATTAATACTTATAGGATGAATAAATAATGTAGACCTAGTAATTAGGTCGCCGGAGATGGAGGTCGCGGGGTCGCCGGAGACGGAGGTCGCGGGGTCGCCGGAGGTCGCGGATCGCCTGAGGTCGCGGGTCGCCGGAGGTCGCGGGTCGCCGGAGGTCGCGGGTCGTCGGAGGTCGCGGGTCGCCGGAGGTCGAGGGTCGAGGATTGCGGGTCGCCGGGGGGTTAGAGGAAGAAGGGAGGGCGCGAGGGTTTGGGTAACGATCGGGGTGGGGGAAGAAGGGTCGGGATTGTGAAAATGAATGAAAGGTTTCACGGCGGTTTATTAAAAACCGCCGCGAAACCTTACGGCGAAAACATTTAGTGGCGGTTTTGTGAACCGCCGCCACAAAACCACCGCTAAACACGGTTTTTGTTGTAGTGATTACTGCCTCATGAAACGATGATTGTTCAATCTTCTTTTAACACCTCTCATGGTGGCCATTAAGATGTCACTATATTTATATATGATATATATTATGTTTATTTTTTCCTTATTCTTATTTATTTCTCATTTATGTCATACCTCTATGATTTCCATTATGGTTAAACGCGATAATTTCATTTTAGGAAGTGCGGACTACCGCCCCCTCAAAGTGATTTGAATCGTTAATGCCATATGTGGGACGTATAAAGGATGGATTAAATGATATTATATATGATATGATACTGGATTTATAATATACCTTTATATCATTATGATTTCATTCCATTAAATACGAAATAGAAATGAAAGTAGCGTTTATGCGTACGTACGACTTACCGTCTCCATGAACGGTGCATTTCATTTCTTACCTCTAAATGTAATGTAATATTTTAAATGAATGTATATACTGGATATATATATATGATATATATGATATCTAAATCATGAATATAATTCTGGATATTATGGATATTTTACCACATGAACAACTTGTAATTATAAGAAGTTTATTTTTAACTCAAGTACCAAATATCGACAAAACGACCGTTATTAACTTAAATAATTACATAATGTTCATAACATGGTAATAAGTGATATAAAAGGAATAATGAACTTGAAAAATGTTCTTAAGCAAGTATAAATTAACTCTAGTTTATTATTCAGGAGGTTAATGAATGATCAAGTCAAGTCGGACACGAGGTAAGGGACTTCGTCTCAATCTCCTTTCATTGAGGCATATTTTGTTTTATACACAAATTTCTTTTATACGGTGTATAAAACCCTTTGACTTTTATGTTTATTAAAAAGTAATATTTTTTATACGAAACATTTTACTAAGCGACAAAAAGGAATGTTTTTTTGTCGTACGTATCTGGCGACAACAACTTCTCTGCCGTCGTGACCATTATTTGAGTTTCGGCTTCCTCTACAAGCCATAACTTTTTTTAAAATGAAAAATAAATACCAAGTTTTTCTTTTCTTTTATTTTGGTATTGAAAATGGTTTTATTATATCAATGTGTTGTATTGTTATCTTGTGATTGAAATGTGGAAATGTTATGTTTCCTTTATGCATGTTTTATGTGATACAATTATTTTATGGTTTATGATATGTTTAAACTTTTTCATATAAGGAATGCATTGGACTTAGTATGTGACGGGTGGAGCCTGCTATAGCTCCTAGATGCATCGGTAGGTCTCATGAGACAAACTAGTGTCTTGGGACGAGGCCTTGACAAAATCTTATTTGTAGTCTTGGCACGAGGCCTTGGCTATGTGGTTATGATAGTCTGGAATTATGCATTCCATCATTATGAAAGTGGTTATTGATATTGCATGTGATTATTCGACTAGTAGAATATCCATGTGAATAAGTAAATGGCATTATTTCATTTTATTTTTTCCATATTATGCTGAAGTTCAAGATTAAAAGGCTTTTGTTTTAGTTATACATTTCCTTAAATGTTTATGTTTATTTATGAAAGTTTCTGCTGTATTGTTATCCTTACTGAGCATCTGAGCTCACCCCTTTATATGTTTTATTTTCTTAGGATGTGAAGAAATATTTTATGACTGACCTACAGGGATAGTCTGAAGGGGATAAAAGTGTGTACTATGGAGACTATGTTATTGTGATTTTTCACTTTATGATGTAATGTAACATTTTTGAATGTGTCTAGTGTTTCCAAGGCTACTAAACTAATCGGTCTTTTGAGACTTGATCTTTTTTTATCATGCCAATGTTACGTAATAATGCACTGACTCTGGGTAACTGTGGTCGGGGCATTACAGTTGGTATCAGAGGCAGTTTAGTACTAACATTGGAAGCTAGATTTAGAAAAACTCTGATTAGAGCACATAGCCCTAAGATAGACTTTGAGGATTAGTATAGAAGAACTTCCTAGAATTTTGGTATTATAGAGATTTTTGTGAGTTTTCCGAGCAATACATCCATGTCTGGATATGAGCAGGTAGAGGCGGCTCTGGAACAGATGTACCTAGGGGTAAAACCCGAAAACACCGCTTTGAGCTAGACTCGAACGAGAACTGGTGCACGACAACGGGCCTTTCTACACTCTTGGTTACGACACTCATGGGGGATATGCTTAAGATAATTCTCATTTTCTTTAAAAACCATTATGAAAGGTTTATGAGTATATACTTCCTCAAATAAAACATTTTTATGATTATGGATTATATCCATAAATAGTTCAATTTATGTTAATTGTTTTGCATATTTGTTATTATGTATTTCAATTCATAAACTAATCTACTTTATGACATAGTTTAGAAATGGGGCCTAGTGGAAGGAATGGAAACCGTATCAATGCATGCACTCCATGTAGTGATTGACCTCTTACTCAAGATAATTATAATGGAGTTGGTGATACAACTGGTGTTGATCAGCTTATCACCATACTAGGACAACTCACTCAGGTTATGAATAATAACCTTACTCGTATGGAGCACCCTGATCCACAGCGTGGAAGATCAATGTTAGATCATTTCATGAGGCAACAACCGCCAAAATTTAATGGGGGTGCGAATCCATTAGTATATGAGCAATGGATAAACTCCTTAGAGAAAATATTCCATGCCTTGGGGAGTAGTGAAAGGGAGAAAGTTGTCATGGCAGTTTACCGCCTCACTGGAGATGCCGATCAATGGTGGTCGCTGATTCAAAACAAAAAGGAAGATGAAGAAGTATCAAGTATGTAATGGAGGGAGTGTAAGGAAATATTCTTAGAAAAATAATTTCCACATGACCATCGAGCAAATATGGAAAGACAATTTCTGAGTCTGAGGCAGAAGGAGGATGAGAATGTCGCAAAGTATGAGGCTAACTTTACGAGGTTAGCGAGACATGCTGCAGATTATATACATAACCCAAGAAGTAATATTGATCGTTTCTTTGATGGTTGAAAACCATTTCTCCGTTGAGCATTAGTCTCACAAACCTTCTCGTCGTACGAAGATATTGTCTCATGTTCTATCAAGACAGAAAATGAATTCTCTATATCTTATGAAAATAAAGTAAAGCAAGAGAAGAAGAGAATGGTGGAACAAGAGAAAGATAAAGGGAAAACGGGAAAGAAGGATTTTCCATTATGTGATAATTGTGGGAAGAATCACCATGGTACTTGCCTAAAAGGAATCAGAGTTTATTATAAATGTGGAGAAAATGGTCACCAGACTCGTGATTGTAAGGGAAAGAAAGAGGCTATCAATGTTGAATGCTATAATTGTATGGAAATGGGGCATTATGCAAATGAATGTCCTAAGTGTCACGGAAACTTACCTCAGAAAAGGCAAAGGGATCAAGGACAATCTTATGTTGATACTATAGTTGAAGTGGAATAATTAATGTATTGGTGCTTTTGGACTCAAGGATTATATTCTGGTTATAATAATAATGTGATATATATAAGGATTGTACTGTAGTACTTGTTGTTTTCATTAATGTTTTAATATGATGAAGGTAATCATATTTTTAGTATGTAACAATAAGAGAAACTTTACTTTGTTTGGGGAATCTGATGTTACAATTGATTTTCGAATTTAGAGACCTTTTAGAGAAAGTCTGGACAGAGGTATTTTGGATAACTATAAAGGTTGGAATGGATTAAGTATAACTTTGTATAGTATTGTTTAAGGTTAAAACATTTCTGAAGATTATTTTTGGAATATTATAATACTATAGTTTTAGGAAAAGGAAAACCTGCAGGTTGGGGGATAACCTGTTGCGTCGGACAAAGCTGTAGGAATCGAACCCACAACCATAGTGTGACAGGCCTTTATTACCTACCACTAGCCTACAGGAAGTCCCCGGTTATTACAAAATAGTTTTCCTAATCTAAATGGTATGTGTTAATATTTGTAACCTTGTACGATTATGATAAATATAATATTTTTGAGTTCTATTATCTTTTTGAGTGAAAGATGAGTTTATGGTAAAAATTTATTAAAGAATGAAACTCTACATGACAAGTATGTATATTTCCTTACTTTCTTAGTAAATCTCCTAAATAAATTTCTCAAATTTATGAAAGGCAACTTAAAACAAAAAATTTGTCGGTTAACTTTTCCTACTGGGGAATCAATGATCGTTTAACCAATCACAAGTTTGTGATTTTCTTGTAGTTAACATTCTCCTAATACTATTTTCTACAACTCTCCATCAGACCTTGATGGTTTGTTTCTCCTCCATATCAATGTTTTCATAGAATCCTAGTATGGGCTATGTCGGTTGACCTTTGTACTTCTCTTTCTTTCTTTTAAATTTATATTTTTATTAACCCTATTTCCGATATGGATTTTCCACAAAGGTATTTTCTACTTTGAACCTTTTATTTTTGAAGAACAATTTCAAATTACGAGGACACAATTTATTTAAGGAGGGTAGAATGTAACACCCCAAGCTTCCACGATACGCTTCTCTTTTAATAATGCAATAGCTTGCATTGTACGCAAGTTCGAGATTCTAACACACTACGACCAATCAAAATAGCTGTTATGAATAGTAATATCCACTTTTGAAATTATATAATTTTTATATTTCATAATGGATTTCATTTTGGGATTCGGAATATCAAATATAGCTTAAGGTTAATTTTTGGCATTTTTCTAAAAAACTTCAATTTTTGATGAATAGTGAAACCACTAAGTGGTAGTTAAAAAACTAATTTTTAGTTTAAATGAAACTTTACCACTTCTGTGAATTGAATTTCAAAAATCCGACATACATGGTTGTCATTATTAAGTAAAATGTGGTTCAAGGGGATGAAAATAATTTTTGGTGAATAGTAACTTTTAAGTTTTGTTAATTGTGATTAAAGGTAATTAGTGTAATTTAAGGTAAATATAATGTTATAATAATATGAAATTACCTTTACACTTGTCCTAACCTTATTGGATGAGTCATGGCAGACCAATACAATCCATGGGTCAACTTGGGGACCTCATGGAGCCACTTGTGTAAGAAAATGACATTAATAACTTTTTATTTAAAGTAAAAATAAAATTGTCACAAACATGTGTTGTTTTACTAAAACAATTATTACATGGGGTTATATAAGTTAAATTTTTTACTATAAATATTAATTGGAAAGATAAAATGATTTCCTACATCATGATATGTTTTTTATAATTTTTAGACATTAAATAAATTAATTTTTTTATGACACCATGATGATACAGTGATTACCTCATTAATTAATGATTTAAATAAAATGAAAAGATAAGGTAAAATATAAGACTTACACTTGTCTAAACCCTATTGGATGGGTTTATTTTGAACCCGTATCACCTTAGACTCGAAATATATCATTTTGGGACCTTTAAAATCCCAAAATCATTTCTTAATAAAGTAACATTTCATGACTTTCCAAAAGAGCCCCTCCTCTCCTCTTATAAATGGCCCCCACCTCTACCACCTTATTCACACCTTCAAAGCCATTTGGATCAGCCAAACTCTTCCCAAATACTCTCTAAACTTCCATCTATTACTCCTATAAGCCTCACTTTTGGAATAAGTCTTCCCAAGGAATCCTTTGGCTCAAATCAAAAAGAGTTACCTGATTTTAAGGTAATGTCTTCTCTTATGTTCTTTTGTTTTATTTTGCTTCTCCAACCCCTTAAACTATTTTTATTCATTTATTTTGTAACAAAACCAGTATCTTCAATATACAAGGATTTTTTTATGATATGTATTTTCTTTACACTTACACACACTTTCGTCTAATGGTTAAAGAACATACTGTTTCTGTGGGTGGCGAATTACTGCCTCATGAAACGATGATTGTTCAATCTTCTTTTAACACCTCTCATGGTGGCCATTAAGATGTCACTATATTTATATATGATATATATTATGTTTATATTTTCCTTATTCTTCTGTATTTCTCATTTATGGCATACCTTTATGATTTCCATTATGGGTAAACGCGATAATTTCATTTTAGGAAGTGCGGACTACCGCCCCCTCAAAGTGATTTGAATTGTTAATGTCATATGTGGGACGTATAAAGGATGGAGTAAATGATATTATATATGATATGATATTGTAATTATAATATACCTTTATATCATTATGATTTCATTCCATTAAATACAAAATAGAAATGAAAGTAGCGTTCATGTGTACGTACGGGTTACCGTCTCCATGAACGGTGCATTTCATTTATTACCTCTAAATGTTATGTAATATTATAAATAAATGTATATACTAGATATATATATGATATATATGATATCTAAATAATGAATATAATTCTGTATATAATGGATATTTTACCACATGAACAACTTGTAATTATAAGAAGTTTATTTTTAACTCAAGTACCAAAGATCGACAAAATGACCGTTATTAACTTAAATAATTACATAATATTAATAACATGGTAATAAGTGATATAAAAGGAATAATGAACTTGAAAATTGTTCTTAATAAAGTAGAAATTAACTCTAGTTTATTATTCAGGAGGTTAAAGAATGATTGAGTCAAGTCAGACATGGGGTAAGAGACTTTGTCTCAATCTCATTTCATTGAGGCATATTTTGTTTTATACACAAATTTCTTTTATACGGTGTATAAAAACCTTTGACTTTTACATTTATTCAAAAGGAATATTTTGTATATGAAGCGTTTTATTAAATGAAAAA
This sequence comes from Viscum album, assembly GCA_963277665.1. Classification (NCBI taxonomy): domain Eukaryota; kingdom Viridiplantae; phylum Streptophyta; class Magnoliopsida; order Santalales; family Viscaceae; genus Viscum; species Viscum album. The sequence continues at coordinate 16,325,139 of OY728150.1, forward strand.
AGGAATGTTTTTTTGTCGTACGTATCCGGCGACAACGACTTCTCCGCCGCCGTGACCATTATTTGAGTTTCGGCTTCCTCTACAAGCCGTAACTTTTTTTTAAATGAAAAATAAATACCAAGTTTTTCTTTTCTTTTATTTTGGTATTGAAAATGGTTTTATTATATCAATGTGTTGTATTGATATCTTGTGATTGAAATGTGGAAATGTTATGTTTCCTTTATGCATGTTTTATGTGATACAATTATGTTATGGTTTATGATATGTTTAAACATTTTCATATAAGGAATGCATTGGACTTAGTATGTGACGGGTGGAGCCCGCTATAGCTCCTTGATGCATCGGTAGGTCTCATGAGACAAACTAGTGTCTTGGCATGAGACCTTGACAAAATCGTATTTGTAGTCTTGGCACGAGGCCTTGGCTACGTGGTTATGATAGTCTGACATTATGCATTCCATCATTATGAAAGTGATTATTGATATTGCATGTGATTATTCGACTAGTAGAATATCCATGTGAATAAGTAAATGGAATTATTTCATTTTATTTTTTCCATATTATGCTGAAGTTCAAGTTTAAAAGGCTTTTGTTTTAGTTATACATTGCCTTAAATGTTTATGTTTATTTATGAAAGTTTCCGCTATATTGTTATCCTTACGGATCATCTGAGCTCACCCCTTTCTATGTTTTATTTTCCCAGGATGTGAAGAAATATTTTATGACTGACCTACAGGGATAGTCTGAAGGGGATAGAAGTGTGGACTATGGAGACTATGTTATTGTGATTTTTCACTTTATGATGTAATGTAACATTTATGAATGTATCTACTGTTTCCAAGGCTACTAAACTAGTCAGTCTTTCAAGATTTGATCTTTTGTGATCATGCCAATGTTACGTAATAATGCACTGACTTTGGGTAACTGGGGTCGGGGCATTACAGTATTTCCTAAACACATTCGAAGTATTTCCACAAATCATGATGTTAATTTTTAAATTGATCCCAGACCTAGTTTCACACCTATATAAAAGACTCCATATAGAATTATAGTCATTGAGTTGCTTGAATTGAGGAACTAAATCTCGGAGAATATTGATAAGGGATTCATATACCCTAGGGTGTAACCATGTGGTGCATCTGTTCTTTTTATTAATAAGAATGGTGTTTAAATGAATATTCTTATTGGTTATAGATAATATAACCACTTCACTTCTAATAAAATGTATCCTCAACCCCATAATGATGACTTGTTTGATCAATTATGTAGATCTCAATACTTTTCCAATATTTATCATTATTCTTGATACCGTAACTTGAGGGTCATGAAAGAGGTTATATCTAAGATAAACTTCCATATGAGGTATGTTCATTCTGAATTTATTGTAATTAAAATTTTTGAATACCAATACCCCTACTATCTTTATAGATCTAATGAGTATATTCTTTAGAGATTACATTGATCAGTTTGTGGTAATATTTATTAATGATATTATTATATATTCTTATAGAAATTAAGACAATGAATAACATTTGAGGATTATACTAGATACCCTAAGGAATGATTATTTTTATTCTAAATATACAAATTGGGAATTTTGGATATAGATATTCACATTATTGGGCTACATAATCTCAAGTGAGGGTATATCGGTGGATCCTTCAATGACATAAGTTATTTAAGAATAACCCAGAATAATTATGATAATTGAGATCAGTTGTTTTCATGGGTAGGAAGTTTACTAATAACACATTGTGATATATTTATCATTGATATCCAATATAATAACTATGTTGAATTGGAAGTGATCCATGTTCCATTGGGAAGATAAATGAGAGGAAAAATTCAAGGTGATAAAAAAAATTTCAACGCACCAATACTTATACTATCCTACAGTCGATAAGGGTTTGAAATATTTAGTGATTCATTGAATAAGGTACTGGGATGCTTCCTCATGTACAATGATATAGTTAGAGTTTATTCCACTCCCTAATTAATCATTACTGAGAGAATTTACCTGACTCATGATTTTTAGTTGGGAATAATATTTTTTACACTAAACAATTGCGTCATTATCTTTATGGTGAATGGTGTAATATATATACAAATCTTAAAATATTTAATTATATATACACATAAAAATAGTTTAATAATATCTAAAGGTGATTATTGGATTTGATTAATGATTATGGATTCCCGATACACTACCACCCTAGGAAAGTGAACATGGTTGTTGATTCTCTGAGTAAAAAATACTAGTCTATTTTGTCCATGATATGGATTTTAATAGATCCAATATTTATGGAATTATAGAATATGGATCTTTGAATCAATACTATTAGGTAGAAATCATATCATTCTCAAATTAAATTTCAATTATTCATCCATGTGAGGATTTATGTTTCCTAAAATGAGTGTGTGGAACTATAGAATAAGGTGAAAATTGTTTCTAAGTTCAACTATGATTGTGAAGGAATAATAAGTTTTAGGAACTGATTATGTGTTCCATGTATCTCTCATAAGAAATCAGTTACATTATCCTTCACATGTATTGAACTCATAATTTAGACCCTTGGAGCATGGACTCCCTTATAAAGAAAAATTGGTGTAGATTTTGGATCAAAGATAGAAAGTTATATGAGATAAGACCACTCAACTGGTCAATGTTTTGTGGTGAAACCATACATTATAGGAACCATTATGTGAAATTGAATATGTAACATGGTATAGGTATCTTCCATTTTTTTATCAGAGTGATGAAATTTTGGAGAGAGAAATTATTATATGGTGTAGAATTTAAAAACCTAATATTTTATGATATGTTTATCTTTAAAAAATAATTTCTTTAATAGTTTTGTATATGTAAGACTGATTTTAAATGAACCGTGATATAAAATTAAAATATAATTATATAATAGTTATCACCTATTTTTTGGGATGGTGGGTATGAATAGGTCTAAATAAATAATGAAAAAGTATTTTTTTACATAATTATAAATTGAATTCATTAGTTTTAAATTTTTTAAAAATTAAAATAAATTCATTTGAAGGTTAAAGGATGAGGTTTTTGAAAAACAAATTATGATCACAGTGTCTACTAGTTTATACATGTATGTTCTAACAATATTTTGTTGATCCTATAAGAATATACGGAGTCTTTATTACCCTCTATCATGTTGGATTATCAAAGTGATAAAAAATATTCTCACTAACTTGATCCAATGCTCACCAAAATAGGGTTGACCCTCTTCCTTGAATAATGGAAGATTCTATGATTGGAGTCCCTATGTAAAGTATTCCATGGATGACTTAGCTTTCGGATCTCCCTAAACAATACTATAAATAAATCACACTAAGATCACCCTGAGATACTCATCAAACCACTACCCTCACTCCTTTAGCCTCTTTTACTGTCCTTCCATCCTTATAACTACTACTTACAGTACACACTCACCTCTACCCTTAGTGACCTCATCCGTCTTACACATGGGTGGAATGATATCTCTGCCCTCCTGATTCATTAATGGAATCCCTCTAGGGTTTTTCTCATCTAAAACACATACAATGCTTAATATATATATAACTATCTAGATATCACAATTTAAAAAATGTGTAATATGTAGTCCATACTACTCACCCATACACCACCCAACACGCAACCCAATCCTAAATTATTCAATCACATGACCCCACATATCCATGGTAGGTTCTAGTAGCATACCCACCAAACACATGCAGGATCCACATATAGATAACACTAAGAATCACAACCTAGTTTATTTTATTATAATTCCACCAAGAATATTTTTGAAAAACACCACATATATTGTTGCTGACACGTTAAATAGCTAAATCCCTTTCCCTTCCAAAACAAGATTAGTAATCCTAAGAAATCACATGAATGTCATGTCAGACCTACATTCTTACAATGATGAATGAGTACAACCTTTTACCTCTCAAAAAAATATTCTAAATCAGAAATTAATAAAATCACAAACCAATTATTCAAATAAAATAACTCAACTATAACCCTGAAAATAAAAACAACAATCCCAGTTCCCTGATGACCCGAACATCAGAATGTAATTTTTCTGGAAATACACATACCATAATATCTTCCCCAAGTTTTGTTTCTAATTAAGTCAAAACCCAATTCATAAGCCCCACATAAACCATAACCAAAATAAAAAACAACACCTACTATCCCAAATCTTCTAGGTATCACTTTTTATAACCATAATATAACACTACTATATATCCTCCCTAACCCAAATCTCCCAAGACATACCCAAGTTAGAGACCCATTGAACATAGGAAATCCTCATAATAATCTTGATTCTTCTGACTAGTGATAGGAGTCTAAGAGGTGATTTTGGATAGAAAACACCTCTTAAATATAAAAAGTACAACAAAAGTGGCGTCATAAGTAGAAATAGAAAAACACATTATAAAATAATGGTTCATGTGGAAATATCTCAGAAGATATAAAAAATCATAAAAAATCATTAATTTCATAGAATTGTAAATAAGGTCTTCTAGAGGTTTATCACATATTCACATGAACAATAGAAATGAAAGTAAATATCCAGACTAACAATGGGAAACCACTTGACCTATCTGCAAAACAATAATGACTTACTTGTGCATCAACAACAACACATACTACTGGGATCTAGAAATTGAGCTATTTCACTTACCAATTTTTAGAGGCAAAAACTTTTTATGATCCCTATAGGGCCAGGGAAGGGTTTGAGTATGAACTCAATAAGTCACTATCGATGATGTATCTATATAATAACTATATATATATATATGAGTGAATGAAAAGTACAATAAGTGGTAACGAACGAAATCCACATAACCTTCTCCATTTCATGATAAACCATCAACGAGTGATCCTTTAACTTTATTGAACAATACTAGAGTGGGACGAGAAACCCATGGTCTATCATAACAGAATGACCCATGGATTTCCAACTATTTTCATGTCACTAAGAATCACACAACAGTCCATAACTGACATAACCAACCCAAGTCAATCATGATTCCCTAAATGATGTTTTATATGTTATATTACAAGTTTAATTAATATTTAAACCCATTTTCAATTGTTGGATCAATAGATTGATGAAATCCAAGTCATATAGACACCAATCATTTCAAAGCCTCACCTATTAGTCCTAACATATCCCACATATATGGTGACAATATCACTCCCAACTAATGGTCTCAATCAACCCAAGATCTTATGGCCACTAATGAAATATCCATCCTTATAAACTATGGAAAACACCTTCACCCCTAAGACCCCAAAAAATACATAGAGGATAACAACAATAGCTAGTTCTAAAAACCGCCTCAAAGGCCATGTCCTGTGTGCATAACTTTGCCAATGACTTCAACCCAACTATGATTGGAAACCAACAAAAACCTATATTGATAACTTGGAAAACCAACATCACCACATGTGGAAATGGTCAACACCACATGCAACACAATAGCGAACCACATAACCTCGCCATCAGTGATCAACATCACCCACAAACACAAAATTTTCACCAATTATAAAACCTTGAGATTTTAAATTATATATATATATTCTTTTATTACTTTAAAATTAATGTGTTCAATATCATGAATCTTCTCCCCATGGCCTCGTTTGATCTAGCTGGGAGCTCCCCTTTGACCCCACAAACAAACACGCGAAGGAGGTGATGTATTTGGAGAAATATGAACCGTTACAAGCAATGAATATGAGGATCAAAGGGATTTACTTCCTCGACGCATTGACAGGTTCAGATCACCCATCGATGAAGCCACCAAGGATAAAGAAAATGGTGGATGGAAGCTTTTCCATTGAAGACGACCCAGTTGCTCTACAGCAGTGTACTCAACTCTGTAAGTTTTCAATTATGGGTCGACTTTCCTACCTCAAAGGTGACAAAACCTGGTCCTATTCTGATTTAAAAACTCAAATTTCATTATGCTGGGGATTCTCGAACAAGAAACTAGTCCCGCTCGGTAAGGGATTCTTCCACATTCTCCATTATATGCAAAATGATCTTAATAGAGTTTAGAAATTAGGTAATCTTCAATTGAAACCTGGTTTCCTTCGTCTTTCTGAATGGGATTTTGCGTTCAATCCTAACAACCATAGGAACACCACAGATCAGGTATGGGTTCGGCTTCACAACCTTAATTTGTTTTTCTGGCACCCGCAAATTCTTAATGATTTATCTTTCTGCATTGGTACCCCCCATAAAATTTAATCAAAGAACACTAAATAGAGATCTAGGTATCTTTTCTCGAGTCATGATTGAGGTTAATATTGAAAGTAATCTCCCACTATCTATGGTTTTCAATGCTAATGAGTATAGGATAGGGGCGAAAATTGAGTATGAAAGGCTTCCCCCCTACTGTGATTACTGCAAAATTGTAGGACACTCAGTCCTCAATTGTAGGATTGTGCACAAAAAATCCCCTCATTCTAATTATTCTGAATGGACATAAATTAAAGGAAATAAGAATAAAGAACCTATTTTTGACAACCCTGAATCATCTATGAGGAAAGAGGAGAAATGGGTTGCTAAACCCAAAATCTCATTTCAGTTTGAAGCTGAAAATGGGAAATCATGGGCAGACCTTACTGAGGAACAAGATTATGAATCTATTGAACAGGCCATTAGGAAATACATTGAAATAGAAATCTGGGGAATCATGCACTCCCACTCTTGTTTTGGTCCCTCCTGTAAATCTTTAGAAACATATACTCCTCTTATGAACATCTCTAAAGAAATGATCCCTCCCCCTTTAAAGCTATTTGAAGGGGTGAATGCTCACCCAGCCCTCTCAAACAATGTGGACCAGCCTTGCACTGATCACAACCCCCATCTCATCCATGTTGCTCTGGAATTCAATGCTCTGACTTCCAGCACTGAACCCAAGCTCCCCCATATGAGCAAAAGAATTCGCCTATCCTTTTTGAGCGTGGATCCATCTTGGCCCTCCAGGACAGCATGGGTAATCAACAAGAAAGTGCTGCTATCCATCTTGAAGGTTCTTTGCAGCCTAGGGAGATAGACCGTACGGCTGTCCACCTTTCATCTCCTACCTGTCATACATTTCTGGGAAAAGACTCTGCTATTAAGCAGGTCTCCAGCGCACCTGTCCAAACCGATCCAAGTTTAAATCTGGAAAAGCAGCTGGGCTCGACTCCTTACCCTCTAGGTGATGTTGATTCTCTTTTAATTTTTAGTACAGGTGCAGGTGCAACTAACACCTCTTTGTCCTCCTCTGTACAGGTAAACCAAGGAAGAACAAAACAAAACCAGCCTTCTCGAATTACTACCAGAGAAATGGAAACTGGTTGCAAAAAGAAAGCGGACAACCCCACTAAAAACAGGTCCAAATGAATCTTTTTTTTCTGGAATTTTCAGGGCATTGCGTACCCTAACACCTTTAACGTCTTAAAATGATTTCTTAGCACTCACCATCCTTATTTTTTTGCCATTTTTGAACCAAAAATTAACTATGCTTCTAAATTCCTGCATTTATGTCCTTCAGGATACTCCTTTCTAGGGGCCTGTAATAATGGTAAGGTTGTTGAAACCCTCTGGATGATTGCTCATTCTTCCATGAAAAATGTGAACATTCCTACTATCACGGATCAAAGCTTTACTTGTGATTTCATTTTTGAACATTCTCTTATTTTTATTACTTTCATCTATGCTAATAATAGATATCAAGATAGGAGGCCCCTCTGGAATGAGCTCACTCAACATAGTAGCACTATTCAAAATCATTGGTTAATAGTTGGGGACATCAATGCCATTTTAGCTCCTAGTGAGAAATTGATCCCTTCTCACTCCACTATTTCCTCTAGAGAATTTAAAATTTTCATTGAAACTAATAATCTCATTGAGGTAAATTTAACTGGTGCCAAATTTACCTGGTATAGACACCATTAAAATAGATCCGTGACTAGTTAGCTCGATTGGGATTTTATTAATGTTCAATACCTGGACATATGGGACAACATTTCATGCATCACCCTACCTAAAGTTTCTTCTGATCACCACCCTATCACTACTACAAAATCAGGCTATAGCCACGATTTTAAACGGTGGATATATGCCCAAAAACCGTGGCTATAAGTTATAGCCATGGTTCCCACTATTGTGGCTGGTATTGGCGTGGCTATAGGGTAAAACCTATAGCCACGGTTCCCAACCGTGGCTATATCCCTTTAGCCACATTTTGAACCGTGGCTATATCCCTATAGCCATGGTTCCAACCGTGACCACAACCCTAAAGCCACGGTTTTCAACCCGTGGCATTGGCTGAAAGCACTCATCTCCTAGAGCCATGGTTGCAACTGTGGCTATATACATAGAGCCACGGTTAGGAAGCGTGGCTGTAAACCTATAGCTACGGTTTAAAACCGTGGCTATAGGCCTACACATTCCGTAAAAAAACCCAGCACCGTTCAGTCGATGCTGGGCCCTTGCATCCTCCCCAACGCCCCCTGGAAATCCCCCCACTCTCCCCCTTGCACCCCACCTGCACCTTAAATCCCCCCATGCACCCCTCCCTCTGCAGCCCCCCTTCCCACCCTGGACAGACCCCACTCACCCCCCTGAACAACCCCCCCCGGACAGCCCCCCTGCTGGACACCCCTTGCACCCCCCAGGACAGACCCCCCTGCGGACCCTCCCTTCTGGACACTGGACACCACCACCCTACATAAATTCCCCTCCCCTGGACATCCCCCCCTGCAAAGCCCCCCTTCTGGATAGCCCAGATCTCCACTCCCCTGAACAGCCACCCCCCACCCTCCTGGACAGACCCTGGAACCCCCCCCCCCACTCACCCAGACCCCCCCAGTCCTGCCCCCCTCACACCCCCACCCCTCCTGTTTCCCCTCCCACATGCCCCTGCCACCCCCCACTTCCACCCCATACCAGCCCCCACTTGCACCCCCTGCCAGTCCCCTCCCCCCTTCCAGTTTCCCCCTGCCCCCCTACTGGTCCCCTCCAAATTAAATTATACAGGAAAGCTACTTACATAATAAGAATTAAACAAATCCAAATATAAAAAAAAACACATAACTGCACTTACATGAGTCTCCCTATAAGACAAACTATCAAAGAAGTCTGGAACCAGCTCAAAAGTACCTACAACACAAGGTAGAACATAGTATTGCTCATCCCCTAATATTATGGTAAAACAAAAAATCTTAGAATATTCACAAAGAATATAACTCAATAAATTAGAATATTGCAGCCCCCCTGCTGGACCCCCCTGGACAGCAGCCCCCCTGGACAGAACCCCCCTGCTGGACCTCCCTGGATAGTAGCCCCTCCGGACAACAGCCCCCCCTGGACAGAAACCTGCAGCCCCCCTGGACAACAGCCCCCCCTGCTGGACCCCCTGGACAGCAGCTCCCCTGGACAGCAACCCCCCGGACAGCAGCCCCCCTGGACAGAAACCCGCAGCCCCCCCCCCCCCCCCCCCCCCCGGACCCCCTGGACAGCAGCCCCCCCACCCCCGGACCCCCTGGACAGCAGCCCCCTGGACAGAAACACCCCCCTGCTGGACCCCCCTGGACAGCAGCCCCCCCTGGACCCCCCTGGACAGCAGCCCCCCTGGACAGAACCCCCCCTGCCGGACCCCTCTGGACAACAACCCCTTCTACTTTGGATGCTTCTTAAGGTTGAGGCTGGGAGATGCCGAGTTTATCCAATAGATACTTACAGAGATTCTCATAGTGGGGTTATAGGTTTCTTGTGGAGGATTTAGGAGGTGCAGTTGTGAGTTTCGTGTTGCTGTTTGGAATTATAGGACCTTTGAAGATGGGTTTCAGCTGGGGGTGTTGCTGTTTGGATTTTTCTACATGGTGTAGTACATGATACACTTACATGGTGCATGGTGCTGGTTGGTTTGTGATTTCTACTATGGTTGGTAACATGTTTTGGGTGCATAGGGGTTGACTTTCTGGTGTTTCTTCTTTGTTTTGGATTACTATTGTAGGCTTCTGGTTCTCTCGATTGTCTAGTGTGGTGGATATAGTTTGGGGTGGGTCTTCAGGTGGTGGTTTGGAGTAAGTCCAGTTGGCTTGTGCTCGGTTTCCCCATCTTGTGTCTTCTGGTTGTTGATGGTGTAGGGATTTCTATGGTGCATGTTCTAAAATTCCCTTAAGATGCTGGATGCTGCAGGTTGGGAAGCATGTTTCTGGTAGATGGACGGTTCTCTTTCTAGGGTGGGTGCATGTTGACTACTTGGTGGGTCTAGAGGTGTTGGATTCAGGATGGTTATTAGCTCACATTTGGATCAGGGACTGCTTGGGGATTCTTTAGGTTGTATGATGGGTTAAGCGGGGTGATGCGGGGCAATTCAGATGGATGGTACTAGTTGACTGCTAGTTTTTTAGACTTTCTTATGGTGGGGTGGTCCACTTTGATGCAAGGTGTTTAGATGGTGATGGATGGGGCCAGATGGTGGTCTGAGGATGATTTGGTTTCTAGCTAATATTTTGGGTGTTGTGTCTACTATAGGTGCTTATTGTGGTTGGATCTAGTGTGGTTTAGGGTTCTTGTGCAAGTAGGTGTTGGTGTAGTGGCCATTAGTTGACATGGTTGTCTAGAGGTCTTTCACTCTAGGCTTTGTTTCGATAGGGATGCTGGTCTGGTTGGTTGATGTTGGCTACGGGGCTGGGATGAGTGTTTTGCAAGGTGGCAGAGGGCTGGCATGAGTGTTTGGATGGGGGTGGTGGCTGGTGTGGTGATCCTTTTGAGAAGTAGGTGAAAATGTTGTAAATCCTGGATCAAGTTTATTGGGTCATGACTAATGGTATGAGACAATCATACCAAGGATGGCCCAAAACACTCTAAGGTGTTGGGTTCTTCCACATTGACATGAGGCTCACAAAGATTAGAATGTCCTTCTTGCAGGGCTAAGATGTCTCCAGTTTCTAGTTTAAATCCCCTATGCAATGAAACTATGATAAAAAATGGAGATATATATCCCTTTTAGGGTTAATGGGAGATCATTGGAAACCCAAGTCACTCAAGTAATGAAAGGTGGTTTATGGGTTAAGGTGGTCAAAAAGATAATGGAGGCACCCCATTCTCTGGTTGATTGGTGCTAGGATCTTGTGGTACATTGAAAAAGAATGATGATGTATGATGGATTACACATTTTAACATCATGTAGTGGGGATGTATCTATCATACAGCTTAACATCATGTGACAAGATGTTTTCCTCACAGTTTAATTTTATGTGGTAAGGAAATTTGTCATGCAATATAACATCATGTAGTAAAGTCATTTTTTCTGATCTAAATGGTCCCCCTTATCATTTTCCATATTAGCAAGCCAGGTTCCCTGATCTCACATGATAAATGATCAGTGAGAGAAACAGGGGAAAACTAGGAAGTTTGTTAAGTTGTGCGAGAGTGGGTCTTAGATGACTTACTACATAGGTCCAATCTGTATGATGTTTGGAGCTGCATTTTTATCATCTTACATGTTGTGATTGAACCCATTATTAAAGATTTATTTTTCCATATTTATCCTATGATGGAAGTAATAATGTTTTATGTTGTTCTTGTATAAAATATACCCATGCAGGTCTAACTTGTATGTAGGAAGGGACCATTTTCATGTTGATTATTGTAAATGGACCCAAGATTGGAGATCCAATCAGACCCAAATATCTTATAATGAAAGAAATATAGCCACATGAAGTCCTTGAATGGGAAACTATCTATACAAGTCTTCCCCATACATAGAGGGGCATTGTTCTCATTAATTATTGTAGTTGGACACGAGATTGGAGATTTGGGCGTCACTCTATATCCTGTGATAACATAAATAAATCCACATATAGTTCATGAATGGGAAACTATCTATATAGGTCTGACCCATATGTAAAGGGGGATATTGTTCCTATTGATTTTTGCAGCTGGACCAAGGATGGGACCTTCATGCATCACTACATATCGTGTGATGACTGGAATCAAACCACACATAGTTCTTCAAAAACCATATAGTTTAATGTCATGCATAAAGGATGTAGGTTCCATAACATGAAAGTGAAATATTTTGGCTGGACCCAAGACAATAGATATGGGTGTCACTATGTATCATGTCATGGGAGAATTAAACCCACATGTAGTTCATGAACGGGTTGTTCCCTATATAGGTATGGCCCAAATGTAGAGTTTTCCAAAGATAGCTATTTGTAGAGATGGAAACTGGACTTCAATGGGAAAAACTAGCTCAGTTTTGTGTACGGTGTCTCTTGGCTAGTAGTTCACATGGTGGTATGGTAGGCCCATAAATCATGTAGGAGCTTGTTCGTCTAGGACTTATTCTATTTTTCAACCATCTTCTACTACTTATTCGATAGAGACTTATTGGAGGCCTGAATCTGTCCATTTGTTGCTACATGATAGCGGTATGAGTGGTTAGTGAAATGTGTTCAAGTCAGAGAGAGAAGAAAAACAAGAGTTTCTGTTGATTTCTTCTACAATAACGGGCAGAATTTACAGTAGGAAAAAAGAAGAACAGTTGAAGAAAGGACTCCCCGTGGTTGCACCGCGAGACCGATGGTCGCTGCCCCTGTATCTACACAGCAGATCCGTTTTCTAAAAAAAATATCCCCCTTCCAAACAACATCTCACAACAGCCTACTTTTTAGCATCTGTTGGCTTCCATCAGTTAGACTCAATGGTATACTCCCGGTACACTTTCATTAACTATATATAGAAGTATTTGGTCTCATTTCCCATATTGTAGAAGGATTTTTTTTTCTTTTGGGCCATCCTGAAGCATAAAGCTCTATGCTTGATGCCAAATTTATTCCCTTCCAACTCACTATATCAGGAGGGTCCCATTTTGAAGATATGCCATCTAGGGGTGGATATCAGTTCATCAGGAACTAGGGAAGTTTTGATCTGATTGATTTCCTCCATGTCACAGATGATGATATATGAGACCATCCTTTGATGCGTAATGTGGGAGAAAACCTCATACTGATCAGGGTCAGCTAAAACTACGATTTCATTAGACATTACATCAGTAAAATCATTTTTTGATAGGGTACAAGATACAATGTGGGTTCAAAATGGAAATATTCCATCAATCTTCAAACATAGCCAGTGAGAGGGGCCAGTTCATCCTTTTTTATTGCATATTCATCATCATATATTTTATCACTAGCTTTGAATATCCTATGATATTTAGGTAGTCTATTTTCAGCTATAGTGCCAGTTCCAAGATAGAAATTAGGGCTTCATATTCTATCTAATTATTTGTCCATCCATCAGATAGTGGGAAAGAGTATAGAAAAATTACTTTGTTAAGAGAAAGTAATACAATCCCTGGACATACACAGATAATCTTTGGGTTCTCCATAATTTTGTTGATAGGACTCTGGGAGGCAGAAAAAAAATACATATCCTGTGTTCGGGGAGCTTCATGGGAATGAAAAACATTCTAATCTAGAAGTTTTATTTCTAGTAGTTTACTTTCTTGGGAAGGATGTGCCATGGGGAAATTAGATAGGGTCTTCCCTTTCACTAACTTATGTGATATGAACTGGATATCATGTTGTGTTAAAGTGACTGATCATAGGGAAAAATTCTCATTCAACATAGGGCAGCTAAGGATGTACTTGAGCGGGTCAATACGAGTGACCTGGTGAACTTTGTAAGGATACAAGTAAAGCCTCATATTTTAATTGGGAAGATGAGTGTGAGGCAGTTTTTCTCAACATCATAATATTGTGTCTTAGTACCTAACATCATTTTACTAATGTAATAGACACTTGTTTCACTCCCTGCATCATTCTTATGTGCAATGAGAACACTGAGAAATCAATTTATGAAGGCCACAAATAAGATGAGTAGAATTCCTTCCACCAATGGAATCAATACTGGTCAGTGCAGTAAGCATTTATTTAGAATCTCAAAGGCTTCATGGAATTCCTCATCGAAATGGAAGGTGACTCCCTTCTTCATTAACATGGTGAAGCGTAGAGACATGTCAGCCAGGTTAGCTATGAAGTTATAAATGTAAGAAAGGTTCCCCTAGAGCCCCCTCAATTATTTAAGAATATGAGGGAGTGAAATTGATAAAACTGAACATGTTTTTTTAGATTTAAACTCAATTTCATGGTATCACACCACAAATCACGGCATTACCGCGGGCTGAAATGAAGGTGGAAGGGGGCTGGTGTGGGATGGATGTGGCTAGAGCAGGGCCAAATCATGGCATTACCGCGGCGTGACCGCGGCGTGACTGCGGCGTGACTGCGGCGTGACTGCGGCGTGACAGCGGTGTGATCGCGGCGTGACCGCAGTGTGTTCGCCCGGTCTAGCAACATCTGCTGGGCAGCATCTTCCACTTAGTTTCAAATAGGATGATATGGATGACATGAGAGGATGTTTTCTCAGAATATTTAAAGAAATGAATGCTAATCTGTGATGACTAGAGGATTGGATGACCCCTGAAATGAAGGTGGAAGGGGGCTGGTGTGGGCTGGATGTGGCTGGAGCAGGACCAAATCACTGCATTACCGCGGCGTGACCGCGATGTGACCACGGCGTGACCGCGACGTGACTGCGGCGTGACCGCGGCGTGACTGCGGCGTGACCGCGACATGTTGGCCCGGTCCAGCGACATCCGCAGGGCAACATCTTCCACTTAGTTTCAAATAGGATGATATGGATGACATGAGAGGATGTTTTCTCAGAATATTTAAAGAAATGAATGCAAATCTGTGATGACTAGAGGATTGGATGACCCCTGATATACCTAATTCGGTGAGGACTTGAATACTGGTGGAAGGGGGCTGGTTGCAGGTGCTGGGGGATGGTGCGGGCTGATTCGAAGGTGGCAGGGGGGCTGTTGCGGGCTGGAATGCTGGTAGCAGCGGGCTGAAATGAAGGTGGAAGGGGGATGATGTGGGCTGGATGTGGTTGTAGCAGAGCCAAATCACGGCATTACCATGGCGTGACCGCGGCGTGACCGCAACGTGTTGGCCCGGTCAAATGACATCCGCGGGGCAGCATCTTCCACTTAGTTTCAAATAGGATGATATGGATGACATGAGAGGATGTTTTCTCAGAATATTTAAAGAAATGAATGCTAATCTGTGATGACTAGAGGATTGGATGACCCCTGATATACCTAATTCGGTGAGGGCTCGAATGCTGGTGGAAGGGGGCTGGTTGCAGGTGCTGGGGGGACGGTGCGGGCTGATTCGAAGGTGGCAGGGGGGCTGTTGCGGGCTGGAATGCTGGTGGTAGTGGGATGAAATGAAGGTGGAAGGGGGATGGTGTGGGCTAGATGTAGTTGGAGTAGGGCCAAATCACAACATTACCGTGGCGTGACCGCGGTGTGACTGCGACGTCACCGTGACGTGACCACGGCGTGACCGCATCGTGTTGGCCCGGTCCAACGACGTCCGCGGGGCAGCATCTTTCACTTAGTTTCAAATAGGATGATATGGATGGCATGAGATGATGTTTTCTCAGAATATTTAAAGAATTGAATGCTAATCTGTGATTACTAGAGGATTGGATGACCCCTGATATACCTAATTCGGTGAGGGCTCAAATGCTGGTGGAAGGGGGCTGGTTTCAGGAGCTGGGGGGATGGTGCGGGCTGATTCGAAGGTGGCAGGGGGGATGTTGCGGGCTGGAATGCTGGTGGCAGCGGGCTGAAATGAAGGTGGAAGGGGCTAGTGTGAGATTGATGTGGCTGGAGCAGGGCCAAATCACAGCATTACCGCAGCGTGACCGCGGCGTGACCGCAACGTGTTGGCCCGGTCCAGTGACATCTGTGGGGCAGCATCTTCCACTTAATTTCAAATAGGATGATATGGATGACATGGGAGGATGTTTTCTCAGAATATTTAAAGAAATTAAATGCTAATCTGTGATGACTAGAGGATTGGATGACCCTTGATATACCTAATTCGGTGAGGGCTCGAATGCTGGTGGAAGGGGGCTGTTGCAGGTGCTGGGGGGATGGTGCGGGCTGATTTGAAGGTGGCAGGGGGGCTGTTGCGGGCAGGAATGCCGGTGACAGTGGGCTGAAATGAAGGTGGAAGGGGGCTGGTGGGGGCTGGATGTGGCTGGAGCAGGGCCAAATCACGGCATTACCACGGCGTGACCGCGACGTGAATGTGGCGTGAATGCGGCGTGACCCCGGCATGACCGCGGTGTGACCGCAGCTTGTTGGCCCGGTCCATCGACATCCGCGGGGCAACATCTTCCACTTAGTTTCAAATAGGATGATATGAATGACATGAGAGAATGTTTTCTCAGAATATTTAAAGAAATGAATGCAAATCTGTGATGACTAGAGGACTGGATGACCCCTGATATACCTAATTCAGTGAGGGCTCGAATGCAGGTGGAAGGGGGCTGGTTGCAGGTGCTGGGGGGATGATCCGGGCTGATTCGAAGGTGGCAGGGGGGCTGTTGCGGGTGGAATGCTGGTGGCAGTGAGCCGAAATGAAGGTGGAAGGGGGATGGTGTGGGCTGGATGTGGCTGGAGCAGGGGCCCAATTACAGCATTACCGCGGCGTGACCGCGACGTGACCGCGGCGTGACCGCAGCGTGACCACGGCGTGACCGCGGCGTGACCGCAGCGTGTTGGTCCGGTCCAGCGACATCCGCAGGGCAGCATCTTCCCCTTAGTTTCAAATAGGTTGATATGGATGACATGAGATGATGTTTTCTCATAAGATTTAAAGAAATGAATGCTAATCTGTGATGACTAAAGGATTGGATGACCCCTGATATACCTAATTCGGTGAGGTTTTGAGATCTAGCAATGTGTAGGAATACCTAGAGGAATTAATACCCCATGGGATCAGGAAAATCACAGGTTACATAACATGTAATCTGACGTTACTGGTATTGTGGGACCCCTGGGCTGTGGAACTGGGCTTTTGGTTGGATTTAAATATCACATGCCATGTGACATGGTCACACAATATGGGACCCATCTTAAAAGTCTAACGACACTTAAAGAGGGCCTTGGTTCAAACAATCATTTTAATAAAAAGAGAGAAACCCTCTACAGGGATATAAAAAGGGTCAAGTACGATGTGTGCTTTATGACTAACAATAACATCAAGTATAAGGAAAACATCAATGCAATAATGTTAAGCAAGGTATACCACTGTGAGTTTTTGAAAACAGCGCACCTCCGTTGGAGGGGTTTTATTACAAAACCATGACTTATTTATCAAATAAAACAATTATCTTAACTAACACTTATTCAAGAATTGTAATTTAATATAAACATGCAGAATTAAGAAGGCAACTAAATGCAATTTAAAACATTCTTGAATTAAATAGGCTAGGAGAGGAATCCTACCTCAACCTCAAGGCGTGTTTGCTTTTGACGACGACAACTCGAATCTTCCTTTTTTTCCGCTTGCACGCATATGCAACTTCACATATATATAAGGACACCTATCCCCTATGTACATATTTTCATGGCCAAATACGCACAAGGGGGTCCTTAGATATATATTTATACTTGCATATACCCCTTTACACTTACACATTTATGCATTTTTCATATCCATATATAAGCACACCTAGCCGCAATATATATATTCATACTGCCATGAGTGAATATATATATAAAGGGGGAACTTATATATGTATATGCCTACCTATGCATACACATGTAATCCTTCGTCAATGGTGACTCGAATCCACCTCAACGAAATGCAAAACGCACTGCAGAAATATAAGGAACCCAAAAATCACAAATGCCCTAATTAAAATTGGGCCAAAGAATAAAAACAGAATAAACCTTACCCAAATCCGATGTTGAACTCATTGTCATCAATGGTGGTGGATAGAACCGACCTCATCATAAGAAACCACCTATAAGAAAATAGTGGGAAAAAATGAGATATAACGACTTCTTATATATGTGTGATCAGTGTGTCAAATGTACATGATAAATGATACATGAATCCATAACCAACAACGAACAAATAATATTTATGGCTGTGAACCTCAATTCAAGCCATGAAATTCCCAAGGGTAGGGATTCATGGTGTGAAACCCTTGGTCACACCGTGAATCATGCCTAGGTGGATTTATTTTAATAGGTTAAATTCTGTCTTTTTCTGGGTCAAGTGTTTCACAATGATGTCACTGAAGAAAGTATCATGTTTTCAAAGCTGGTTGTTTGTGTTTGATGAAATGAAAACAAAGATTTTCTTCAAGTTTTAGATTTTTATGAGAATGATCGGTTGATGTTTTCTCAAAATGAGGACACTGTCATCTCTAAAGTGAAGGAAATTTCATTTTCTACTATTGAGTTGCCTGAAACTTTCTACTAGTCCACGTTGAAGGCTTAGGGAAATCATGTAAAACAGGTGAAAATGTCGTTATAAAGAGCCACAACCAATTTTAATAGCATATACACATTATATAATAATGAAAACAAGTTTTTAAAATACTCGAGCAATTATAAAATTCAAATTAAAGGGTTAGGAAAATGAAACTTACCTCAACCTCAAGGCGCTGTTTTTAACAACTCGAATATTCCTTTCTTTCCGCTTGCACGCATATGCAACTTCACATATATATAAGGACACCTAGCCCCTATGTACATATTTTCATGGCCAAATATGCACAAGGGGATCCATAGATATATGTTTATACTTGCATATACCCCTTTACACTTACACATGTATGCATTTTTCATATCTATATATAAGAACACCTAGCCCCAATATATATATATTCATACTGCCATGAGTGAATATATATAAAGGGGGAACTTATATATTTATATGCCTACCTATGTATACACATGTATGCCTTCATCAACGACAACTCGAATCCACCTCAACGAGATCCAGAAAGCACTACAAAAATATAAAGAACCCAAAAATCACAAAAGCCCTAATTAAAATTTGGCCAAAGAATAAAAACGAAATAAATCTTACCCAAATCCAATGTTGAACTCACTGTCATCGATGATGGTGGATAGAACCAGCCTCATCAAAGAAACCACCTGCAAAAAAATAGTGGGAAAAGAAATGAGATATAACAACTTCTTATATATATGTGATCAGTGATGATAAATGATAATGAGTCCATTACCATTATAGATTCTATAATTCCTTTCTATTATTACCACAATATCATCATTTAGTCACTCCCATTGGACTGATAATTTATGGTGGTCATGTCAACACAAAACAGCTACAAACACACATTGTTGGCATAAGTGGCCAATGAGATAAAAAAATAAAATAAAAAATAAACTAAAACATACTTGTCTCCTGTGACTATACACGTCACCACCCAACATATAAGAACCACAATGCCCCATGAGTCAAATCATGTTCCTGCAAGCAATGGGGAAATAGATCCATGTTTCAAAATGATACTATCAAATAGTACATTCCTATTAATTAACAATTATTCATCCTGTTAATGGTATATAATTAGTTTGGCTCGAGTTTCAGCTTAATTTGGTTTTGTTCGATACAATTTTTTATCCCACCCGATAATAAAAGTTTACTAGAGGACACAATTTCTAATCAAATAGAATATATCATAACAAAAAATGGATCCACACCTATGAAAAAGGTTGAACATGATAAGAAAGAATGTTTGATCATATGGTCTGATGAGTTATAAAAGGATAAACCAAAAAAACGAAAAACATTGAGAGTTCTCTAATTGCTCAAGTGAATATGCCATTTTCAAACAATAATAAACATGTGAAAGAAGAGAAAAACATTTTTCCTCAACATAAATGTTTAGAATGTGAGAAATAAGAAAGCACAAAGAAAATCAAACACTTTTTGAGCTACAAAGAAAAGTGCTCCAGTGTTGAGAAAAAAGCCTAATAACTTAGAAGTTGATCAACCATGGAAGAAATT
Source organism: Viscum album (assembly GCA_963277665.1). Taxonomy (NCBI): domain Eukaryota; kingdom Viridiplantae; phylum Streptophyta; class Magnoliopsida; order Santalales; family Viscaceae; genus Viscum; species Viscum album. Next base: position 16,345,075 of record OY728150.1, read on the forward strand.
TTAGATGAAGAAATATTGGCCAAGAAAAAGAAGTACAAGTAGTAATTGGTGAATCAAAACAAGAGATATATTGTATTGATGTTTGAAAAATCCATATGTAGCTAGAAAAACTAAATCTTGGAGAGAACTGAAATTTTTTCTAGAAACTTATCAGAACCCGGCATTTGTGAAGCACTATATTGTATTACACCCTGCAAAATTAGTATAAACATAGTGAAATGTGAAACTATAGAGTAGAGAAAAATGATACCGAGATGCTACAGAAGAGAAAATACCATATGCATGATTCATCGGGAGATGGATGAATCTGTGCTTAGGGAACATTTCTACCCTCTCGTCTATTTCTACGAAGCAACAGTAAGATAGATTTTTGAAGAAAGTAGAAAGTTTTGGTGATGGTGAATGAAAACGCGAAGTGAGTACAGGGCATGCTTCATCGAGTTTGATCTCATAGGAGACAGATAATACCGGGAACACCTGGAGAGTGGAGGGGAATCGGGTGATGGAGGGAGATGTTGACCGGGGTAGGCGGGAACTCTAGCTCGACAGGAGGTGATAATCGAGCGGGATGAGAAACCGAGGGAAATCGATACTTGGTGTTGATGTGAACAAATTCTAGAGCCAGAAAAGGAAGGCGACATCACAGTCAATAGAGAGAATTAGGGTGGATTAATGCGAAGGATGGTATTAGAGTACAACGGCGGCAATAGTGCGCGGGAATCCGAGGAGTGGATGGGAACCGAGATTAGGAGGAAGACGACGACTGGGGTCTACGGGGACCATAGGTCAACAGGAGAAAATGCGCGAGCATGGGGAGAAACTAAGGGAAACCACGTGCGGAAGAGGGAGTTAGGCAAAATAAGCGGTATGACGCAAAGGAAGACAACGAACCCTAGGTCGATAAGAGATGAACCCCGAGCTGGAGGAGAATCTGAGGTAAACCGCGTGCCGAAGAGGGAGGGAGGGAGAGGAAGGTATTGACGCGAAGAAGGTGCGTGGAAGTTAGGCAGAGAAGAAACGTGGGGTTCTGAATGTTGGACACATGGAATGGAGAGGAACCCAGGATTAGTATAGTTTGTAGATACCATGTCTCCACTATGTTTTCTTTCAATAATATTTATGAAAGTAGTAAATTGAACATGTTGAAGAACCTCAATTCACTCTGACATGTTTAGAGGTTTAGTTTCATAATTATGAAATTACTTATTGTTTTTAGAAAAAAATATATTATTCTTGATAACTATAGGTAAAGAGGAAGATGTAACATTTAAAATTTTCCTAGTGGGAAGAATATCATTGGGCCCATGTCATCACATAGTAGCTTCAATGATGGTAACTTCATTATCACTGTTGAGAATTTTAAATCTAATAATGATGAACCACCAAAGAATAATAAGTTGTTAAATATTCGATTTTATCACTATAGGATAGATCCGTAAATTCCATGAGCTCACCTCTAGCTTGGGGATGATTCTAGAACATCTATATTTTTAAATATAACACCAAAATATGATCATGATACATCTTGGTCATGTTTTCTCATACCTGAATCCAAGAAATATTAGAATAGTATTAACATATAATCAATCTATAAGAAACACTGTTGTGCGAATATTTATGTAGGGAATCAACCATGATAAATAATAATCATGCTAGTAAACTTATACTATATCAATTGGTATGTTTTTTTGGGTAAAGATATCAAAATATAAGAAAGAATAAGATCACATGAAATCTTGGTTAAAGATGAGAATGTGGACGTTTAATGTCATTGCACCACATTCTATGAGGGAATAGTGACAATGTAATGATTTCATCAAGGATAACTTTAATAAATAAGAAAGAATTAGAGTATCTAACATAATGAGAAAAAGAAAACAATGTTTCCATGTGCCACAATATTTCTAACACGTCAATGGATAAATAAATCTTAGAAACATCACATTTTCATGTGCCACAATAAGTCTTGGTGAAATCTGACACAAACCATACCCTAAAAAACTAAATATTAAAAGATATAAATACGAAAGAATAATGGAGGTAGAAGAGGAATATTTACCTCTATCCATTTAAAGTATAAGAACCCCATAAGGCATTTTTAGAGGTGGAATCCAGAATAAATATTTTGTTATCCTTAAAAAACAACACCCATCCCTACTGGGTAACCAATCCACCTCCATTGTGTACCTGATGGCCCTTATAAAAGGCCCGCTACACTTTCCAGCCCACCGAGTACCTGGTACCCCTCCATCGGGTACCTTATAAAGGGTGTAGTTTTTTACAAACCCATTAAGAGGCACCTAGTGCCTCCCAATTGAATACCCAATAATTACTGCAGTTTATTGTGGTTAGCCACCACTTTAAGATTTGGAAACCAACCCTCTAAATAACCATTAGCCTCAAATGAAAACACATCCCAGAGATATATTAACTCTTGAAATTTCAATTCATATCCCAATTCTCAAAAATCTCCCTTCTCCAGGAAAAAAAATCAAATTTCCTCTAAAATTACCAACCCTCTAATTGTGTGGGTCATTAAAAACTCCCAACCATAAGAATTGAAATCCTTGAGAAGCGTCCAGGATGATCCCCTGATTCCCAATTTAACAATCAAAATTTGATACCATCACTTTTTATCCATTCCAACTATCCACAACTCCACCATGCAGATTCCCAATCTAGACTAATTGGTTCTTCACCGAAAACCACTTGTCCCTCACTCCACGGATATCAATTATAATTAGAATAATGTATCTAATTCAAAAACCTCTTTACCATACTCAAACATGTGAAACTATTCCAGTTTACTCCTACACACTGATAACAAAATAATGAACACGTAATTGTTCATAACAAGGAGGAGGAGGATCACCTGAAGGGGGTTGGCTGCGTCAGAGCCATGCCGGAGGAGGTGGGGAGGCCACCTAGGAGCAGCGTCGGCGGGGGAGGTGAGGTGTCCCGCGTTCTGTGGCAGCGACTCGCGGTGGGGTTGCCTTGTTCGATGTCAGCGATGGGCACCGTCACGAGGGTCACCGTCGGGTGGAGAAGGATCAGGGATAGGAGAGGTCACCATGGGTTGGGGAAGGAGGGTCGCACGTAGTGGGTATCGAGGAGGAGGGTGCCTCCGTCAGAGACGTTGAGGGTTCAGAGGGTCGCGAGGGGCACTGTCAGTGGAGGAGGATCAGGGAGAGGAGAGGCCGTGATGGGTTGGGGAAGGAGGGTCGCGCGCAGTGAGAGACGTCCAGGGTTCGGAGGGTCGCCGCCATGAGAGACCGAGTTTCGGAGGGTCGTGATCACGGGAGGATGGAGGAGGAGCCCGATGCGATTTGAAAAAAAAAGCGATCTGGGGAGAATAAAGGAGGAGCCTGACGAGATTTGGAAAAAAAAAGACAGCGCAAATTTTTAGCCACGAAGTATATACAAAATCGTGGCTATAAATAAGCTATAGCCACGAGTCTATAAAACCATGGCTATAGATCCGTGACTATAGCTTAAATTCCTAGTAGTGTATTTTGATTAATTTTTCCCATAATCTCATCAAACCTAGGCTCCCTTTCAAATATAACAATGCTTGGTCCTCTGATCCTAACTATGTAAACATTATCAAAAACTCATGGACTAATATGTATGATCATAAAGACCCTTTGAAATTGAAAAATCTAAAGCAAGTCTTAAATAATTGGTGTAAAAATAAATCTAAAGAAATAGACAATGAAATTACCCTCCTGGAGAATGATCTCACTCAAATCCTAAATACTAATACCTCCTCAAATTTCACCACCAATTCCCAGCATGAAATCAACATTTCTTCTAAGCTGGTCACGTTACTTAACTTTAAGGATAACCTCAAAAAAAAATCTTTAAAACCAGATGGATCAATGATGAAGATAGGAACACTAAGTTCTATAACTCTATTCGTAAAGTTAAAAAAGCTTTTAAGCCTCTGGCCTATCTTTGAAATGAGGGGAGTCTTATTGACACTGATGAAGGTATTTCCAATTTTGTGGTCTCCCACTTCTCTGATATCTTCAATGGTCCTAGCATTGATAGGGATCTTATTCAAGATGTCATTCCAACTATGGTGTCTGGAGACGATAACTCTTTACTTAATAGAATCCCTTTGGATCACGAAATCAAAGACATTGTCTTTAGCCTCAACCATGACAGTGCTTCTGGACCTGGTGGTTTTAATAATGGGTTTTATCAGAAGCATTGTGATATTATTCATGACGATGTCTGCCGCTTGGTTAAAACTTTATTTTCTAGAGGCATTATCCTTCATGGTTTAAATTCCCAATTTCTTACCCTTATTCCTAAAATGGAGAATGCTGATGAAATTCATCTCTTCAGACCCATTTCTCTCATAAATTATCTTTTAAAATTATCACTAAAATTCTTTCTAATATAATCTCTTCCATCAGCAATAGAATTGTCTCTTGGAACCAATTTGGTTTGTTAAAAGGAAGATCAATTCCGGACAGCATTTTTCCTTGTCTCTGAAGCCACCAATATTTTAAACAGAAAAAATCATTGTGGGAATGTTTCCATTAAGCTTGACATTACAAAGGCTTTTGACACCATTGATTGGAAATTTATTTTTAAGGTCCTTACGCATTTTGGTTTTAATGATACCTTTATCAACAGAATTAAAACTCTTTTTAACTCTCCTCGTATTTACATTCTAATAAATGGTTCCCCTAGAGGATACTTCAAATGTTCTAAGGGGTCAGGCAAGGAGACCCTCTCTCTACTATTCTCTTCTCAATCGCTAAAGACTATTTGAGTAGGTTACTCACTCAGTCTGTGGAGCAAGTCAAGATCATAACGATCAATGCCTCCAGAAACCTGAAAGCACCCTCGCATCTTCTTTATGCTGATGACATTATTTTGTTTCTTTAGGGGGGCAAAAGAAACATTAATAACCATAAAATCAGTCTGAATCACTATGAAGAGGTATCTGGTCAGCATGTCAGTTGGCATAAATCTTTTATTTATTTTGGAAAGGGATATCCCTCTAGCAGAAAATGCGACATTATCAGTACTTTGGGGATCACGGAGGGTATTATACCCTTCACTTATCTTAGAGTCCCTATTTTTGGGGGCAAGCCTAAGGCTATCTATTTTTCTCCCATCATTGAACAGACCCTTCGACAACTCTCATCTTGGAAAGGTAAAAACCTCTCCATGGTAGGAAGAATTTGCCTTGTCAAATCTACCATTGTCTCCAAACTGGTCTACTCCATGATGATCTATAAATGGCCGATTGGTCTTCTAAAACGCATTAATGTGGCCATTAAAATTTTTGTTTGGACATGGAGCACTCTTGAGAGAAAACTAGTTATGGTTCCATGGTCCTCTTGTTGCAAACTAATTGAAAAAGGTGGAATTGGCATAAAAACCCTCAATAATTTTAATGAAGCCCTTCAAGCTAAGTTCACTTGGAACCTCATCCACAACAATTCTCCTTCCATTGATTTTCTTATGTCTCGTTTCTTTGATAAATTAAGAAATAAAAATTTCAATTATTTGACCTCCTCTATCTGGCCCTCCATCAAGAATACTTTTGTTTCTATTATGAAAAACTCCATATAGATGGCTAGCAAAGATTCTAGCATAAATTTTTGGCTTGATAAGTGGACCGGTACTCCTCTCATTTCTTTGACACCTAATACTAAACTTCCAGACCATACTAATGATACCATCAAGGGCATTTTACAAATATGAAACCCTTTCTTACCCGACAATATTAGTCATGTTGTTGACAGTTATCCCTTCACTATTACCGAGGATATTCTAATCTGGGAACCTGCTTATAATGGTACGCTTGACTCAAAAAGCTACTACAACCATTTATTCAAAAATGATTATAATAATTTAAGTTGGTTAAATTTTTTTAATACAGCTTGGTTAAATCCCTCGAGATTCATTATCATTTGGCGTATTTCTCATGGTAGGCTTCCCACATATAACTGTTTACAATCTTTTGGGATTAATCTCTGTTCAAAATTTCGTATGTGTAATCAGCATCGTGAGGATATTAATCACCTCTTCCTTTATTTTGATACAAAAACTACCCTTTGGAATTACATTTTTGATATTTTTGAGTGCAGATGGTTTCCATATAGCTCTATAAAATCTCAGCTGCAGTGATGTGTGGACTTACCTGACTCCCCGCAAATCAGGAATCTCTTTATTTCAGCCGCAGCGGAGCTCCTACATGTGATCTGGTATGGAAGAAATGATTTTATTTATGCCAACAACACTTTTAAGGTTAATGAAAGTAAAATGAGAATTCTCATTGCTATTCGGGAGGCCGCTATGCTTCAGAAGGATCATTGCAACAACTCAGTTAGAGATCTTGTGATTCTCAGATGCATCAGTGTAGATGGGAGGTACCCTCAACCTAAATACACCATGGAAGTATTTTGGAAAGCTCCACCTCTATGTTGGATTAAAATCAACATTGATGGGGCTTCTAAAGGCAACCCAGGTCCCGCAGGATGTGGTTTCATCTTCAGAAACCATCTGGACCAGGTTCTAGGCTATTTCTATGGATCATGCGGCTTCGCCTCTTACCTAGAAGCTGAGATGATGAGTGTGATTCAAACTACTTCTTTTGCCAAGCTGTATTACTGGAACTACATCTAGATCGAGAGAGACCCAATTACAATTGTCCAGGTCATCTGGAATGGCATCATTCACCTAGTTTGGACTCTCACCCCCTGCTGGATGGACTGTTTGCACTCTCTATCGGATCTCAACTTCATTGCCACCCATACCTATAGGTAAGCAAACAAGCTCACTGATGGACTTGCCAACATGAGAGTTAATCACGAGGTCTCCTAGAGGGATGACCTTCCTCCTGAGTTACTCCCTCTTTATATCAGGGATGTTAAAAAAATTCTCTATTTTAGACTCATGTAATCCTCTCTTATTCTTTCCTTTATAATAAATTTTGTGTTTTGGTCTTTGACCAGAACACCACCTTTTTTTAAAAAAATGTGTTCAATATCTTGATACACATATAACACCAAACCTAAAACCAACCACAAAACATTATTAAATTCATAAAATGTCTTCGTTGAATTGGAGGGTAAAAAATAATCTAATCACATTATGAAATATATATATTTATAAATAAAATAATTTAAATTTTAAATGAACATGTGTGGATAAAATCCTATTTTTTTATTTAATAACTAAAAATATCATTTCATTCCTTAAAATTTATTTTACTAAAAAAAATATATGCATAATAAATTTTTAGAATGATAAAATAAATATATTATTGTTAAATTAAGAAAAAATATATTTGGTATGAATAATATATAATTACTAATTTAATATGTAATTGAAATAAAATAATAATAATAATTGTTAAATATTTAAACAATTAATTTCTAATAAAAATAATTTTCATTATATT